>PCDK01000018.1:2400000-3600000 GCA_002778075.1 Grosmannia penicillata | reverse complement strand
GGCGCCATAGTAGCGGCAGATGTGCTCCGATGCACACTCCTTGTTGAAGCCAAGCTCCCTGACAATTTGCTTCTTGACATCCGGATCGGGATTCGTGGTAATGACTTTGAGGGCGAACACAGTCTTGCCACCCTCCAGCTTGCAGCGGGTAACGGCACCGCCGGCACCTTCGCCCAGGCTTCCCAGCTCGATAATGCGCTTTTCCATGCTCGAAATGCGCCAGCCCTCTCCATCCAGGTCCTCGACATCCAAGGTGCGGACCTTCTCCAGAGTCAGTTTGTCGAAGCCCTCGAGGCCAGACATACTGCCGTCGCGCTCCATGCCCACGCCGCCCTCGCTCAGTTCCGAGTACAAAGAACCCACAGCCGAGACAGGGTCTGAGGTGCCGTGCGGGCGAGTGGGCCCGATGCCATACTGGCTGGCAAACGAGAGAGCCGAGAACTGCGAGCCGGCTGATGTGGGGTTGCTGGCACGGCCATCCAACAGGCCGAAGCTGCCGGACCGGCTGTGTGCTGCACTGCTCTCGCTTCCACCGGAGGCGCTATGCAAGGCTGATGGGCCAGTGATACGACCGGAAGGCTGTTCGTGGGGGACACCGGTTGTTCCCATGGGCGTAGCAAGATGCAGGACCGGCAGTGGTGGGCGGCCGACGGGCTGGTGAGGCGGGACGGAGGCGCCGACGGGTTTGACGTTGGGAGAAGGGGGGATGGCGAGGCCGAGACGGGGAGCACGCGACGCGCCGTTTGAGCGAGCGCCGGGGATGGCGGGTCGGAGGAGCGGGACATTGCCGGGAAGCATGGGCGCCGGGGGCGTCGTGAGAGGCTGGATGGAGAGGCCTGTCGGGACGTACAAGGGGGCGGAGGAATGTGGTGGTTCAGGGATAGAAAGCTTGACCGGCGCCTTCGCAGTGTCAGTAGGGGTCAAAGGCACAAGCTACCGGCAGGCAAGACGGGATCGCAAGCCGCTGGTCGGCCAGCCCACGAAACCTAGATGGCAGAAGGGGAAGAGGGAACTCACACGAGGCAGCACCTCGCCAGCTAGACCGGTCTCCTGCTCGGCCATCGTGCGTTACTGTGCAGCGATGGAAGAAGGTCGGGAGAGAAGGCGGACGACGGGGCGGATGGCGGAAGTGAAGGGGGCGTAGAAAGCTGCTCTCCTGGCGTGATCGCCGTTCGTCAAGACGCGAAAGAGTCGCGAGGTGCCGACTATTGACAACAAGCTGAGGCGAGCGGGTGGGCTTTTCCTTTGCCCCTCTGCGACGGAAATAGGGCCGATGCGGCGGGCAAAGCTGCTAGCGGCCGTCTGCAGCGCTATGGGTCTCGGCCGCTAGGAGAAGGCGGCAGAGTCGGGCACACGAAGATCAAATGGGCGGGACGACGGACGGCAATACTTCGTCGAGTAGGTGGTGTTGACGTTGGAAGCGTAAGCAGGCGTTGGAGCGATGGCGAGGAGATATACGGCGTGGTCTGCGGTGGAGGAAGCTCCTGTAGCAGAAGAATGGGGCGGGAAATGGGGGTGTGATGGAGGCGAAGAGTGCTCCGTAGACGTCTCTGCGTGTAGAGGGACTCGGAGGTGTTTCGAGCTGCCGGGCGGCTGAGAGAGACTGGGGTACCGCGCGCAGTGCGACGTAAGGCTGCCTCGGAAAGGCGAGAAGCGACGAGAGGCAGCAATGATGCAGGAGCGCAGACAGATGGAGCGGAACGGAATGAAACGCAAGCGAAAGCGAAGGAAAAGAAATGCAATGGGGCCGAGAAGCGAGCAGCGAGGCGATGCACGAAGCAAAAAGCGAGAAGCGCGAATGGAAAAGCGAGAATGGAAAGCGAGAAGCGAAGAACGAGGAAGAAGGGAAAAAGAAAATAGAGACGGCGAGAGACGGCGAGACGGCAGGCAGGCGGCGGAACGAGGGACTGGACGGGCGCCTGTCCACGGTGCAAGAAGACAGGGGTTTGGCGAGGTCAAAGAGCCAGAGCCCAAAAGCACGGCGCCGGTGGAGGTACTCTGTACGAGGTACAGACGAGCGAGCGTTAAAGAACTGGAGATGCGATGCGGGCAGATGCAGGTCGAGGGAGAGATGGGCAAGTCCTACGAGGGCGCTAAGTCCGAAGCGGGCTGTGTGGGGAAGCCGTTGCGCTGAGGGGCCGGCCTGTGTTAGAGGCTACTCGAAGGCAAGAGCCAGGCAAGGCAGGCGAGAAGAAGCAGGAGCGGGGGACGAGCAGTCCGGGAGGCAGGTGCGTGGCCAGAAGCAGGAGGGGACGAGCAGTCAGGGGGCAGGCGCGTGGACAGAAGCAGGAAGGGACGAGCAGTCCGGGGGCAGGCGCGTGGACAGCAGCAGGAAGGAGCAGAGCAAGTGACGACAAAAGAGACGAGAGAAAAGAGAAAGGGCAGGAGCAGACAGGACAAGAGGCCGAAAGCATCGGCAAGCGCAGGCCGGATGTGCCGCCGGGATTGGTCATAGTACGACGTACGGCTGACTTTTGAATGCCGTCGCTTTCGCTGTGAAAGAGTACGAGTACTCGCAAAGAGCAGGCACAGCCGGCACACCCAACGTTCGCGCCTTCCGTCCTGGTTGCACACTCGGCCCCCATGCTCCATGGCCCCTGAAGCAGGCAGGAGCGGCGCGCATCACACGCTCCATGTCGGCGGTTGTCGACACAGTCAGCAGAAGTCCCACTGCGTAAGATACGTGTCAGGCGCTTCCTGCCGCACACTCGTATTCTTGCCGCCGCCGTGCTGTTGCTCTGCTCCTCCCATTTCCGCTGGCAGCCACGGTGGCCGATGATTGGCTGGCAGCAAAGTGAAACAGCTTCGGCTGCAATACGGGCGCTAGTACCTTTTCAGCAGTACATACTCTGTAGATGCATACGACACGAAGTATTCGATTGCTTCGTATTAACAAAATAGACACTTACAACGTCGAGACGAGACGGAGCAGACTGCTGAGTACCGAGTAGTTCGCCTGCAGAACGCACGTACTTCTGTCGATGCAGATCATCCAGGATCGCCGGCCACTTCAACTAGCCGGGATGTCTGCCGCCAGAGCGCGACTAATCTCTCGATATCCATCACGGATGGCATCCTCAGCCGCCAATCGAGTCACTGCTTTGTCGTCACTCGTCGTATGCCATTTCGAGCCGTCGGCCAAGCATGGCGCCTGCGTGTGCACGCCATTTGCCCGCATCTACGAGTACAGCCAATGTCACGCCAGCTCGCGCTATCTGCGTCTCGGCGTCCGAGCCAAGGTCACTCCAAAGTCCAGAGCAATGCGTCCAGCGGCCCAGCCGACAGCGATTTAGTGCTCGTAGCACCAAGCAGGCTACGGAGTATTACAGGGAAAGCACATAGCCTGGAATGGCCATCACCTTGACGCTCGCTAATAACAGCGCCATGTGGCTCCCGGTTGGGCGTCCTTCTTACCGCTTGCGCGTCCACCATACTGCCGGTCTTCACCGCCAAAATGTTTTTGCCAGGGATTTTCGAGATGTCGGACTGGCGAAAAATTCAGACAGCGGTTTCCGGGGCATGAACAGGCCGACAGAAGAGCAAACATGGCCGCCTCTGCTCCGAAATCGGGAAAAAAGGCCGCCGGCCACACGGGAAGCAACACAAAAGCCCCGGTGAGCACGGACAGCGACTCCGACTCCCTCGACAGCAATGAGCCGCGCAAGAAACGCAGGCTCGGCCAAAACGACGTCATCGGCAGCGACAGCGACGGCAGTGATGCTTCCAACAGCGACGCCTCTGCCGACGAAGACGAGGACGACAAGGGCGGAGCCGCTCTAGAAGAGGCACCAAATATTGTCGTGCCCACCACTATCAACCCACCGTCGCGTGTCCGCCGCCGTGACCATGTCCCGGACGTGGAGGAGCCCAAGATATCCAAGTCCACCGACACTGTCCTCGCGCCGACAGACCCCAACACGACGTTCGAGTCGCTCTGCGTCCACCCGTGGCTCGTCCAGTCTCTCGCCAACATGGCCATTCACCGGCCCACAGCCATTCAGAAGGGCTGCATCCCCGCCATCCTCCGCGGCGACGACTGTATCGGCGGCAGCCGCACCGGTTCCGGCAAAACCGTTGCCTTTGCCGTGCCGACGCTGCAGGCCTGGGCCCGGGACCCCAGCGCCATCTTCGCCCTGGTCCTGACGCCAACGCGCGAGCTGGCCCTCCAGATCTACGAGCAGTTCCAGGCCATCTCGGCGCCGCAGCCGCTCAAGGCCGTCCTGGTGACCGGCGGTGCCGACATGAGCGCCCAGGCCATCGCCCTGGCCAAGCGCCCGCACATTGTCATTGCCACGCCCGGCCGGCTGGCCGACCACATCCGCACGTCGGGCGACGACACCGTGTGCGGCCTGCGGCGCGTGCGGTTCGTTGTGCTGGACGAGGCCGACCGACTGCTGGCCGACGGCGGCCCAGGCTCGGGCAGCATGCTGCCGGACGTGGAGACGTGTCTGGGGGCGCTGCCGCCGGCGGACAAGCGGCAGACGCTGCTGTTCACGGCCACGGTCACGCCCGAGGTGCGGGCGCTCAAGGCGATGCCGCGGGCGCCGGGCCGGTCGCCGGTGTTTGTGTGCGAGGTCGAGACGCAGGCGCCGGCCATCCCGACGACGCTGCGGCAGATGCACCTGGACGTGCCGGTGACGCACCGCGAGCACTACCTGCACGTGTTCCTGAGCACGGCGCACAACGAGCCGCTGTCGACGATCCTGTTCTGCAACCGCACGTCGACGGCCGCGTACCTGCACCACCTGCTGCGGCTGCTGGGCCACCGCGTGACGGCGCTGCACGGCAAGCTGCCGCAGCGGCAGCGCACGGACAACCTGGGGCGGTTCCGGGCGGCCGCCGCACGCATTCTCGTGGCCACGGACGTGGCGGCGCGCGGTCTCGACATCCCCGAGGTCGGCCTCGTCATCAACTACGACGTGCCGCGGCACCCGGACGACTACATCCACCGGGTCGGTCGCACGGCGCGTGCGGGCCGGTCGGGCGAGGCCGTGACGTTTGTCGGGCAGCGGGACGTGGACCTGGTGCTGGCCATTGAGGCGCGCGTGGGCCGGCCGCTGGAGACGTGGCAGGAGGAGGGCGTCAACCTGGAGACGCGGGTGCTGCGGGACGCGCTCAAGGTGGTGAGCGAGAAGAAGCGCGAGGCGCTGCTGGAGATTGAGGAGAACCGCGAGGTGGGCGGCAAGCGCAAGCGCAGCAAGCAGAAGTTGCGGGCGACCTGAGGATACACAGCAGGGTGACCGTCTTCGAAGCGGTCTACGGACATGACCGTGGCCGAACACGGGCTGAGAGCGACCGTGCGCGCAATATCACGGTCAGCCGCGAGGCTGATCGACCCAGCTACCACGGACAGCTGAGGTGGGTAGCAAATAAGATACAGCGTACTCCAAGCACAATTCACCGAGGAGCGCGTGGTACCGACAGTCTGGCCTGTGACGATCGCAATATGGATTGTCGGAACGACGTCAGACCGGAGGCGGTCTGGACGACCATCGGAGCCGTGTGCCGTGTCTGTGTCCATCGTATTTTGACGTGTCCGATCGACTGCTTCTACGCGGGCCCCGTCTCGTACCTGTCTCTTGCTAGCAGGGGGTGCCAAGGCTGTCTCACGCGCATGAAGCCAGTGCTCTGGCAACCCAGCATCGTGGGCCGCGGTCGACACCGAGACAAAGACGGTGCTATTGGCCCACAGCCGGTGTTTCGCAGCCGGCCTAGGTTCCACTCCCCACTTGGGCCAGGCTGCCGTGTCTCGATGCCTTCTTTATGCTCTTGGCGTGAAAGAGAAGACTGCTCGTACGAGCGCGCTGTCTCGTACTCCGAACACGCACCGCATTGCCGTTCTGGGAATACGGGCGCCTATTTTGAGTGCATAGTATCCGTGCAAAGACAGGGCTGGCAGCTCCACTGCGATATCATGGCAATAACACGTACTCGTATTCGTACGAAGCTCGTGCCTTACCTCGGGGCCCGTTTACGGCTGACCCTGGTCGCGGCTGTCTAGACCGCATTGGCAGACGCAAGCGAAACGATGACCGAGGCCAAGAGCAAAGAGCTTGGGCAAAGGGATGCTTCAGCTGAAAGACAAGGGCGGATCGGGCGATGAAAGAGCATCGTGGCGCCTCGGCTCTCGATGGTTGGCGCGTATGCTCTAGTCTCGGCGAAGAGGCCTAGCGAGATGGTAGCAGGCGCGAAAACCGACGGACACGGCGCGGCTCTGATAGAGCAGCGGAATTGGAGCGCGCCGGCGTCTTATCGCCGGCCCGCGCTGAGTCAGGTGGCCAGTGAAAAATAGGCCCGGAGATGTCTGTACCGGCCAGTCGGTTCGCCTATGGGGCCTCTTCGGCAGCCAGCCAATGGGACGGGCTCTGAGACGAGCCCGAAAAGTCCGCGCCGGGCTGAGTTTTGCTGACTAAGTGGGGCAGACGGACTTTTATGCGGGGAGGAGCAGGCCGAGGCACGGGCACCAAGGCAACGAGAGCGGCCAGAGAGTCGGCTGGATTGCATGCCGGCTGTACAAAGCTACTACTAGTTAAGGTGCTACTACGACATGAGGACGGATACGTCAAGAGAGCGCCTGGACGTTGCTGGCGGCGCACGTCCGTGCCGAGGACGATTGCGACGTCGGCCTCACTGCTCGCCCTCCGGCTTCGTTTACCCCTCATGCGGCATAAAAGGCCGTCCTCGTGAGCGCCGCAGCGGCTCTGCGCGGATGCGCTGCGTTTTGCTGATCCCGGACATGTGCTCAGCCTTGGCTGCGATTGGGTCGAGAGCGAGCGCTGTTCGGCCTTTAGACGGAAGATCGAAAAACGTGGCAGGGGTGGCCAGAAGGGGCGTGTGGCTGCGACGGAGCTACTGGGACGGAGTATGTAAGCGGCGTATGACAAATATTCGGTTTTACGGTTAACCCCACATGTCGTATTGACTGTATTTGTATTTACCGTACATTTACCGTATTTACCGTCAAAGGTGTTGAGTAATAAGCGGCCGCTTACTACGCACGATGCGTCGACGGTTATGCATGATTACTCGCACTCGTACGATGCAGATTTTAGAGATGGCGGCTCGTGTTGGCATGCAGCATTGTGTCCCAGCAACGTAGGTTGAGGCGGAACAATAGGGGCCAGCCCTACTGGTGCCATCTGGACTCGACGATATCGCCCGTCTTATTATCCGCCAGGTTGCGCTACACAGCCGAGTCCGAGATTCCTGATCCATGCGGCGAGATTACTCCGTGCGGTCTTGCCACGATGTGATTGGACAGCCGCGCAGGCAGGCAACAGAGCGGTCGGCCGGACTAGGCACCGACTTAGCAGTGGTGCCGTTGTGTATTTGTAGTGCAGTTACCATTACGGTATCTGGAGCAGTTACAGTATGAGTACACTTCTGAAGCAGTCGGTACACTTCTGGAGCAGTTACGGTACTTCTGGTGCGTCTTGTCCCTCGGGTATCGCATATCGTATGGATGCGAGGCACGATCTGCCCCAAGAGACGACCGAAACAGCGATCCCAGCCAAGGGGCACGCGGATGGTACTTTGCACTCGTACGCGCACAGATCGGCATTTGTGCGATAATCACTGTCAGCACGGATTAGGAAGCGCGACTGAATAAGCCGAGACGGAATGTTCTATGCGCGCCCAGAACCTTCCAAGGACTGGCGGCTGCTGGATTACGTACGCGCCTCGGCACCGGCTTACACACTGGCCAGTCTGACAGCCACTTGGGACGAGACGGCTGCTTAGGAATCGCTGCCTGGTCGGGTGCTGGGCGTCTGGAATCGCGGATGAGCAAAAGCCGCGGGATCTACACTGGATAGACGGCTAGCGAGCGACGGCGTGCCAAAGTCCTGGTGCCAGCACGCCTCCGCTGCAGAGCAAGGGAGCGGCGTCGGCTCGCCTGACACATGAGTACTTTGTGCTGCTTATATGGGTGCCTGTGACAGCATGACGTGTCTCAGGAAGTCATGGCATCGCACTGATCCGTCATACTCATGCAGATGGCTCCGTGTGTATTCCGTATGCGCTCATCAACATGACGGTACTGTACTCCGTAGTAGAGGCGGCAGTACGAATACAGACTCCGTAAACTCCGTGCCGTCGCTGGCGCAGCGGAACGGCTTTAGACCCGCAAATACGAGACTGGTTGAGCTTCACCGCCTGCCAAAGCGGGCGCGCTGTCTGACCGGTCCGTCGGGAGAACAATCAGGCCTGCTATCGGCACGCCCTGTCCGGGTCCTCGATGCCTCTGCGCTTTGACCTTTTGTCAGCGGGCTGACAGAGCAGGCAGCCACAGACGTTCCGTTTCACCCCCCCCCCTGCGCACCCGGTCTCGTTCTGCGTCGCTGCGTCCCGCACGCAGACTCCGTAGACTCCGTGGGCCTTTGAGACGGTGTCGTCGGGGGCGCGCAGGCTGCGAAGCCGACAGTTAAAGATACCGCGAGTCCCCCCGACTTCTGGCCCGGCTCTGTTCGTTTCCCATCCAGCTCTTTGACTCTACTCTTTGACCATCTTCCAGCTAAGAACAGACAACGCTTTCACCGCTTTGGCCATTCCCCACGATCGACACGCTCGTCTTTTCACCTTTCCTCCTGCACAGCACGCAAGCACGCACGCAAAGGCCTGCCAGACACCGCACGCAGACGCACGCGCCAGCGGCTCTGCCTCCTGACTAAGAATACGACGCGCAAAGTACACCTGTCCACACTCAGCAGCTCTGGCCGCCGGCCGCTCCACCGGATCCACCCAGCAAAAAGCCGGCCGCAATCGGGTCGCTCTCGGCCTTGAGTCACACAGAGCCCCGTTTTATTTTTCCAAGCACATCTCATATAACAGCGCGAAGCTGCGCCTGTGTTCCAGGACGTTCCCTCTCGCACCATGTCTACCACTCTCATGCCTGCGTCCACGCACACATTGCCCATTGAGCACACGCCGCACACACCGCGCCCTGCTCCGCCATCCCCATCTGCTCGCATCCAGCGCAAAACCATGAGCATCACCCAGACCTACTTCCTCGCCCACAAGGCGCGGGCCAAGCTGTCGTCCCAGGCCGCCCGGCCCGACCACGACCTGCGGCTCCTCGTGGGCCACGCCAACCTGCTCGACACGCTCATGCTCGAGCTGGCCGACGCCGAGCGCGAGCAGGAGTCCTGGTTCAACCAGTCGGTGCGCGGCGCCTCCACGCAGAACGCGGCGCCGGCCGCCCCGGCCGCGGCCGCCAGCCCGGCCGCCAAGGAGCAGCGCCGCGTGCAGTGGGCCGACGCAACCATTGTCGAGGAGGAGAGCGACGAGGAGGACTGGGAGGCCGACGACTCGGACGTGTCCTCGGACGCCAGCAGCGACTTCAGCGACGAGTACGACGAGGACGAGGCCGACGAGGACGACAGCGAGTCGTCGCTCGACCTCGACATGGCCGACGCCGCGCCGCTGCAGCGCGTGGCCTCGCGGGCCGAGTCGGCCGCCCCGTCGCCCGTCATCTGCGTGACCGCGGCCGAGGACGAGGACGACGTGGCCGAGGACGACGAGGAGGACTTTGCGCAGCTGTCGTTGACGCGGTCGCCGTCGCACTCGGCGCTGCCGTCGCCCACATCGCCGCCGGAGCTGCTGATGGAGGACGAGGACACCGTGTCCGAGGACGAGGCGATGCCGCCGTCGCCGCCGGTGGTGCCGCTGGCGTCGTTCACCGCCAAGGCGCCGGCGCCGGCCGCCAAGTACGAAGAGGCCGACAGCCTGTACCTGCCGGCGCGCAACGCGGCGCAGCTGGACATCTCTGTCTACTGATGGACTCTGGCAGTCTCTCTTCACGGCGTCACGAATACCTCGGAGCGATGTTTTTATTGGATTACGGCGCGGCGATACCACTCTGGCACGGACACGGAACAGAAACACAAAAGCACGGTGTTTGGTCTTGGGGGTCTTTTACACTGCATGGGCAAGGCTGTTAGACGGCGGTGTCACCACTGCAGGCGCGGATAGGCGGCCTCACGATTTCTTATCTTTTTGCTATCTTCATCTTAATGCTCGGCGCTGCACTCCCTCTCACGCGAGAGGTCGAGCGTGGCGCAATCGCCGCCAGGGATCGGCGCAGACTAGAATCTCATATCTACGATACCAATACAATTTTGGATACCCATTTGTTGTACTTGTCCATGGGATTGTGCCCTGATTGTGCCATCTGACGTGCGAGTGCTTGTGCAGGCAATACGCACAGCAGTGCGCCGTAAAATTGCACGTGCCCGCTTCGGCCGCGTGACACTGCCGCCCCTCAGTGGACGGGTCGGCGGGCCATTGGGCCAAGCCGACCCAGCAGTTGGGCTGCGGCCCCTGATGCCTTGCTTCCTGACCGACAATTGACGTGGTTACTCGTCCACTTTTGCGCTTACACGGTAGATAAGTGCATACTTGACTCGTAAGATACTGTGATGCTCCGTACACGTTTTCCCAGCCGGCCCACAGCCGTGCCGTCGCTGTCGCCATGCCACCTGCTTGTTTGCAACGTGCGCTCAGTCATCGGGCACGTCGCCCTCTGACACAGCACATGCTGCCGCCGCGGTCTCGATTGCTGCGAGGCCCTCCGATGTGGCCCCGGCGATCGCCAAGTGGGGTTTTCTCTTTTTTTTTTTTTTTTTTTTTTCGTTTTTCCTTACTTTACAGATTCCTACTTTTTCCAGCTAGACCAGGGTGCAAAGTAGTCGCACACCGAAACTGCATGCTCTGTACGAGTACGGAGTACAAGCACACCCCGAACGTCGTAGGCGCCGCCCTTTCGGCCTGACACAAGCCCGCGCTGCGTGCGGTCGGGCGCCGAGGGCTCGTCTGCGGCATCACGATCGCTGTGCTTTTCGGCTCCTGCGTCGCCCACTGGCCGTTCTTGCCGTTGCCGTTGCCGTGCTTGCCGTTGCCGTGCTTGCCGTGGCCATTCCTGCCGTTTTGCCTGCTGACAAACGCCGCATGCCTCGAGTCGCGCCTGCTCGCCCAAGGCTCCACTCCGTTGCTGTAACGGCCGCGCACCACACCACACGTAATCCGCTGTGCCTCCGCCTTGCGCGCTGGCGGTGCACCGCAGCACAGGTGCGCGGCCAGGTCTCGAACGCGATCCGTGCCACGTCACAGGAACGCCTGTCGACACCGCCACTGCTGTGCGAGTGCCGTGTATCTTGGAGTGCGGAGTATCTCGTACGAAGGCCAGGGTGCAGACGCCGTCCTCGGCCGCCCAAAACGGCAACGCCCAAAACGCCCAAAACGCAGCGTAAACGGCAGGAGCGGCGAGCCGGGGCTTATCGGATCCTTCCAACAGCCACGACCCCGCATGACCGCGCCGAGGCTGCGACCCGTGACTTGAAGACTTGCCATCGCGATCGTCTCGCAGCCCTCAATCCGGTTTCACGCCGTACTTGTGCGCACGCCGACTGGCGACTCCCGACAAGTAGCTACAAAGCAGGCGCAGCGTTCGTGCCGTACGGCCATCAGAGCATGCCGTCTTCGTACGATCCGTGGTCTCTGCATCATGGAGTTGGCGCCAGCCAGCCGCTATCTCGGAGCCAAGACGGCATTCTTCACACCAACCCGTTAGCACCACTGCGAACTCGGACCAGAAAGTCGACGCCGCTCGGCCCCGTCTGCACCTTCTGGCTTTGTCCGTGCCAGCCTTCCGCCCTATCCGGCTTCCGCGGCGTTAGCCCGGCATGCCTGCATCTGCTGACCTCTGCAAGAACCTTACTACGAGCTACTCGTACAACAAAAGCATCCCCGGCAACGCGGGAACACCCTGCGACTTCCTTGTCTTCATAGCCGCCTGCGTGTGACCCACCTCGGCTTTCGGAGCTCTGCCCTCGTCGTCTGGCGCCCCTCGAGATACTCGCACAGAAACTTCCCGGATTTTTCTCGCGCTAGCTGTCGCTTCGGCCCTTGCAAAATGCCGACCTCCGACTTTCAAAACGGACGATAATTTTGATTATGTAATCCGTTACTGCAGCCTCTCGGACAACCGGTAGCCCCGACCGTTTCGTTTCCAAGCTCTGCTCCACGCCAATCAGCCGTAAGCTTTGATGGGTCGTTTCTAGCTCTATCGTCAGGCTTCAATCGGTTATGTGGCCGTGAAGAGACAGGACGCATAGATGATATGGAAAGCGTGCACTCGTAGTTGCAGTCCTCGGTATTACGCCTTGGGCGCCTATCACGCAGTATTCGACATGTGCATCACTTAAGCGCCGCAGTCAAGAATGCGAAACACGACTCGTCAGAGTGGCATCCACACTTGAATTGGGCGCTTCCTGCGCTCCCCGTTGAGGAGGTGGTAAGCCTTGCCCAGTGTCAGTCTCGCGTCTTGAGTGCAATTGTTTTCGTCTTGCTCCTTTTCATCTATCCCTTGGTTTACTTTCAAAGTCATGACAGTTTGGCCTTTAGTGTGAACGCTTCAATCTCTTACAGCCTCAGATGCATGATACAGAGCACAAGGCGAGCACCCAAGCTCATATGCCAAACGCATACCAAATCAAGGATTATGGGTTGTCTGTTGTTACCCCTGGCGATAGTCCTAAGCTTGAGTACGGTTCGGCTTTGGTCGTTTTGACTGGCAATCAGCTAATCCTCAAACTATCTAGCATCGTCTTTGTCCATGGATTCACTGGGCATCCACTAAAAACATGGCTATACGGCTCGCAGGCCGCTTCATTGCCATTCGTTCCTAGGCCACCAGAATGGCGTACTGGCAATAACGCCAGTGTATACTGGCCACGTGACCTCCTTCCCCAAACCATCCCCGATGCTTGTATCCTGACATATGGATACGACGCCGACATACGGCTTGGATCTGAAGAGCAGAGCAGTCAAAGTACCGTTGAAGACGTTTCTCGTGACTTGGCTGTCGCTCTCGAACAACATCGTCGCGAGAAGCAAGGCCTGCCTCTCCTGTTCGTTGCGCATGATCTGGGGGGGATTGTCGTCAAAGAAATGCTAAGACAATGTCTTCATCAAACCCAGGCTAGCAAAGTCGACATATTTAGCGCGACTGCTGGCCTTGCTTTCTTTGGGACGCCACACGGTGGAACAGATCTGCGACATATTTTGCAACGCACATTTGAGAAGTCGACCCCGAAGCAAGTGTTTGGTGGCAACCAAAATATCCTAAGCACGCTGGATCGCGATTCTGGGCGACTAAGGGAGCTTAGAGACGAGTTCAACCCCGTTATCGAAACGCAGAAATGGATTGTCTACTCCTTTCAAGAGGACAGGGGCGTTGCTATTTTGCAGGGCCGGAAGGCGAGTCGCCCTACCATGTAGCATGACTTATGATCAATGTGACTAATGTAACTAACACCACGGATCAGCAGGTTGTAGATGATGCGTCGTCCTATCTGGGTTTGCCATCAGTCGAGACCGCCCAGCACATTGGACGGAATCACATGGAGATGTGTCGCTTCGCCAGTCTTGATGACTACGAGTACGAGAAAGTCGCCGCTGCCCTTAAGCATATAGCCGGCAGCCTACATGACGCAAATAATAAGCAGCTTCCCGCATCGACTGATCAAAGCCAAAATCAAAAGAAGAAGTTTGATTTTACTGGGTAAGTTTACACAAATAATAAGCAGCTTCCCATATTGACTGGACAAGACAAAACATAAAGAGGAGAACGCGGCTGTATTGATGAAGTATACAGAAGAGACTGATGTGTCGTTCTCTTATAACGCTCGTCGAGATGATTTAAAGAAGCCATAGAAAAACCGTATACATAGGCCTCTCTTCGTTCTAACACTGCATCGATCTCCCCGTTTCATGCCAAGGACAGGAAGCCAGATGAGTTGAATAGAACAAATTATATGGCCTGCTAGCCGGTGCGCGTATACACTTGGGAACGGACGCGTCCAGATCACCATGGAATACTCCGTATCAACAGCAAGGCTGAACGGCCTGCTGCGGCTCGTCCGCTATGGAAGCATTTGATTGGTATTGTATAAGCTAGATTGCACGGACATAGAGACACCAAGGGGTAATACCAAAACAACCCCCTTCCAGGGGTGAGCTTACTGGACAACGCAGAGGTCGTCCGACCACTCCTAGAATATTGATGTCATGCATTTGTCTATCCGTCCTTGCACTTGTCCGCTCATTTGCTTCGTCGCTGCTATCTCTTTCGCCCAAATATCCTCCCTTCCTGAGTGACCAAGTGAGGCAGTGGTGCGCCAATGTTTCCGTCTACGACCGAGACCGCACCTCGTCGTGCTGCACCGTGTGCAGCATCAGCCGGTGCGCATTCTCCTTCCTGTTGCTGGCATAGCCGCGCGACCAGTCGTAGCCCACGCCGTAGGCCAGCACCGTGCCGTCGCCGCTGAAACTCACCGCCGTCACGTTGTTGGTTTCGCCGGCGTCTTTGGCCGCCGCCACCGGCGCTGGCTGTCCCTTGTAGAGCTTCTTCTTCCCCGGGCCGCAGTCCCAAAAGACATACGAGCCGTCGGAGCCACCGGTGCAGACCGTCGCCGGGTACAGCGGGTGGAAGCAGACATCGTTTACCATGTAAATGTGGGAGATCGTTCCGGCGGCGCCCGCCGCCGCCACAGACAGGCCGCCCCGGTAATCGAGAGAGACGGAGGACAGGACGGAGTCGTTGCTCTGCCCCTGTCGGTGGCACTTCCACTGGACGGGGGGGCTGTCGTTTGCCGTGTACAGCACGCAGCGGCCGTCGATGCGGCCGGCCGCCCACTGGCCGCCGTCGGCGCGCAGGGCCACGCTGCGAACCTGGCACGGCTGCGTCTTCTTTCGCGGGCCGGCTGGGCTGGCGGCCGCGCCGCCCGCGCCAGTCGCCGAGGACGTGTCCACCTTTGCCATGGTCGGCGGCATGCGGCCGCCGTGCAGATCGACGAGGAGCGTGGCCGCCGCGTCAGCCGTGGCGACGACGAGCCGGTCGGCAGCTGCGTCCATGGCGTAGACGCGCTCGCCCACGTCCAGCACGTGCGCCGGCCGGCTGGTGTCGCGCAGGTCCCAGAACCGCAGGCTGCCGTCCCAGGAGCCGGTGACGAGCACGCTCGCGCCGGCCCGGGGGTCGCCGTCCGTGCTCTGCCCGTCGCCGCCGCCGCCGCCGTCGCTGCCGCCGTCCGGGTGCAGCCCGATGAAGCGCATCGCCCGGATCGGCGCGTCGTGCGCCGCAAACGGCCACGACGCGCCCGAGGCCACGTGCAGCGCGTGCACCTGTCCGTCTGCGCCGCCGGCCACCACGATGGCGCCGTCCGCCGTCCAGTCGCACGAGAACAGCGGCCGGCCCGTCGCGTGGCTCTTGCACAGCTGCGCCTCGGCGCGCGACGCCTGGCAGCCGCTGTAGCCGCCGCTCGTCACGTCATAGATGCGCAGCGTGCCGTCCCACGATGTCGACGCAAGCCGGTGCTCGCGCCGCTGCCGTCCAAAGGCCAGCACCGGCCGATTCTGCAGTCCGGATCGCACGCTGTCCCGGGCGGCATCCTTGCCGGGCAGCGGCCTCCAGCGCAGCGACGTGATCGTGTCCGTGGGGCCGTCGGCGAGCGCCGTGTCGGGAAGCGACGTGGGGATCTTCGGGTAAGACATGATGCCGGGAGGGCCGAGACGGCATGAGGCGACAAGCAGATATACGATGCTATTGCGAGAAATTCGTGGTGACACGTGCGATCATTGGAAGGCGGACGTTGCTGAAGCCGGAGGGCAGGCGCCGCGGCGAAACTGACGGCAGGAACGACCGGCACGCGTGACACAGTAGACGAGCGCATGGCCACAAGGAATGGCTGCTGGAGGGAAGGCACGTCACGGCCGCCACTGCTGCAGTCACAGTGAATTCGCACAGACCGACAGCTTAGTCACGCCTCTTTTCATTCTCTTGTGCTCTGGTGCTTTTGCTCTTGCTTTTGCTCTTTTGTGCCTGGCATGTTTGCCGATGCCGCGCACGCAAACAGCCGGGCATCTCATTGTCGCGACTCCTCCACGTTTGTCCGGGCTCTGGAGACGTCCATGGTCACACCCCCCTGTTTCGCTGTCTTCACTGCGGCTGGGCCTCGTCTAGTTGGCGGCCAAAATCTCGGCGGCATCCGGCGCTGAGCTGTGGTCGATCTTGTTGTCGACGTGGCGCTGGGCCTCGGCTGCGCGGGCAGCCTGCTCTGCCTGCCGCGTCTTCTCGTGGCTGAGGTACGAGGCATAGCGCAGCGAGCCAAAGGTCAGGACGCACATGAAGAGCAGGCCGATCATCGAGCGGCGGATGAGCACCCAGCGCAAGCCCTCAATCTGCGAGCGCATGTCGCTGTTGAGCAGGACGGTGATCTTGTAGTTGATTTTTTGGATCTGGCCGTCAGCAGGGAGAAGACGCGGAGGGAGGGACGGGACGGGGGCGAAGCGGTGCTCCGGTACTCACGGCGCTGTCGGCCGCCTTCTGCTCCTCGCGCACCGCCATCTTGCGGTCGTCAAAGAGGCCGCGCACCACGTCGTTGAGCGTGACGAGCTCCTGGCTGACGGACTGGCCGGCCGTGTCGACGTCGTGCTGCAGCAGGGCGCGCTGCTGGCGCATCTGCTCGTCCGCCCGGCGCCGGTTGTTGCGCACCTCGATGCTCAGCTCCGCGCACGCCGCCTTGAACAGGTACGCCTCGTTCTCCACGTCGCTCTTGCTGACCAGGCTCTCCTGTGCCCGCGCCAGGTGGATCGCCAGCAGCGACCGCACCGCCTTCATCGCCGTGATCGCCTGCGCCCGCGTGAAGCCGCTGTCCTCCAGCTGCCGCACCAGCGAGTAGCTGTCAAAGTGGTGCATAAACGGCGCCGGCGTCAGATGCGGCGGCTGCCGGTGCAGCAGCGGCACCAGCGCCTGTGACGATGCCGCCTGCGACGATGCCGCCGCACCAGCTGCTTCCGCACCCGCCGTCTCCCCCTCCGCCCCCAGCGCGTCCGGCTGGCCCAGCCCCTCGGCGGCCACCGTCGGCGGGCCCAGCTCGATCACTCGGTCCGCTCGGCGCAGACCAGCTCCTGCCGCACGGGCCGCTGCCAGTGCTGCCTCTGCCTCTTTCAAGGCGGCTGACGCGCTCGCCAATGCCGCAGCAGCCACCTCTGCTGCCGATGCGCCGGGAGACGCACCGTTCTGGCTCGGCGGCACCACGGTCGCCGTGAAGGGCGCTTGTGGCGCCTCTGCCCCTGTGTCTGTCTTGGATGGATTGGCCTGTTTCCGGCTCCCCTTGGCCCGTCTAGGCGGCATTGCGGCCTGTCCCTGTCCGCTGCCCGGCTCGGCGTCCGAGGCCGTGCTGGTGCCCGCTCCGACATCGGGGGACGGCGGCAGACCGGCTGCTGGTGGCGTGAGAGGTGCGACAGCCTTTCCGTGGCGAGGGAAGGCCGTCTGTCTCGATGGAGTCGCGGTGCCGAACGCGGCGGCCGATGCGGATGGACGCGAACGACGCGCAGGCAGGAAGGAGGTCGAGGAGGTCGGGGAGGTCGGAGATGTCTTGCGAGGTGCTGGCGCCGCCGCCACGCTGGACACGTACCGGCCGTGTCCTGGCGCGCCTGATGTGCCCGCTGGGCGCCCGCCGTGTGCGCCGGGCCGTCTGCCGCCGCATCGGCCGTCCACGCCGCTGCTGCGGCTGCCAGCGCTGCCGGTCACGCACGGATGGAAGGCCGAGGCCGTCGTCGTCGCGCTACGCAGAAGCTGCAGCTGCGATGGCGGCACCGACGGCACCAGCATGAACAGCCGTGCGCAGGGCATCGCGCGCAGTAACAGGCTCTGCAAGATTGCCTTCTCGTCTGGCCAGAATGCGCTGCGGTCGAGTGGCGCTGGTGGCAGTGGCAGCAGCGGTATTTGCTTTTGGTGTCGGTTGCTAGAAGCTGGGTAGGAGCGGCTTTCGCCCCCCGTTTTGGGACTCTGGTCTTTTGGGCTCAGGGCCGAGCGGGTCATGCCGACGGCGCTAGCCGAGTTTGGCTTCTCTGGTTATGTAATCTCATAGAGCTTTTTGGCACGGCCCGGCTTCGAGCCTTGCCATTTACGGAGTACACGGGAGGTGACGACTTTTCCACAGGCTCTAGAATATTCGTTGCTTACAATGCAGTGGGCTTGACGTAGTTGAGGCGACTCTCTGCGCTCTACGTGAGTAGCACCTAATTCTTATTAGATGATCCTGTGACAAAGTTACCGTAGACCAGATAAATGAGCCGTCATAGACGCGGCGGTGTTATTCCGCGATGCCTAATGTAAAGGGCCCGGCCGCGCCACAGCTGACGCTAACTTCACTTGGACTTTACGAATTCGGTACTGACACAGCTCGAGTGAATTTCAGGTGGCTATGCGCATCGTATTCGATCGCTGGGCACTATGACGCCTTGGCTAAAACAAATTTATCCCCGGCTGAGCTATTCCTTTAGCCTTCCTGGCCTCGCTAAGGTTTCCACATGTTTTCTGCTGCCCTTTCGGCCCAATAAGCAATAAAAATAATAATTCTCCATGTCCATCTAAGAGACCAAACACGTGTTACCCATTTCCCGTCAAGATGCCGGCCGTGCATCCCGTCACTCCGGAACCGACAAAGGCGACGATTTAGTAGGTTCCCGCACGTCACGAGAAAAGAAACAACTGGAAAAATAAAGAGCTGAAAGAACTAGGGGACAAAAGCTCTTGCCAACACAAATGGCAGAGAGAAGTAGAAAACGTAAAGTAGGTAGAAGCTGTGGGAATTGACAGATAGAGGCAAAAGGAAACACGCATATTATGGATATAGGTATCATCGCCAGATGAGGTCATGAAACGCTTGTGTTGTTGTGCGATGCTGGCCACATATCGCAGCACCATATCGTCCCGTATTGTAACGGGCGTGGATCTGCAGAGACATGACCGCGCATGTCTCGGCCATGAAGTCAAGCCCTTGAGAAGGAACCCACAAAACATGCGAAGGATGAGTAGAACGGAAGAGAATGAAGGCAAAATAGTAAGAGGTGCAAAATGGAAAGTAGATCAGGAAAGCAAAAAGAACAAGTATGCCTAAGCTTCCAGCGCAAGGCTAATTCCAAATATGAACGCTGAAATCTGTGCCTGTTTCTGGCGCCGAACGTGATGCGAAGCCGAAAGAAAATTACGGGATTGGAATGGCCGGTGTCTCTGCATAGCCGTCCAGTGCAGTGTCGATAGATTTCGCCTTTACTGTGGATCCACTCTTAGCTTCTGTATCGGACGAGCCCCCTGAAGACCCAGCACTGACACTAGGAGGGTTGGAACTCTCAGGGGTCGTCGGAATACTGGCAAGAGACGGTGTTGAGTCCCGGTCTGCTTGGAAATGCGGAGAGCTCGGCGATACAGGACCGCCATCTGCCTTCTTGCCTGGAGATGACGGACCGGTGCCGTTGCCCTTGGCCAGCTCGTCGACGGCTGTTGCCAGTCGGTCAATGGCAGCATTCTGCCGCCCTGTAGTCGAGCGTTTCAGGGTTGCCAACTGCGTGGAGAGTGAGTCGACGAAAGCCTTGCTCTCCTCCCCCTTTAGCTGTTTAAGAAGCTTCTCTGCATACAATGGTTAGCCGAGTTTACTGGGCAGAATGTTTGCTTCTCTGGAGCGTGGACTTACGGATGACATAGTTGCCAAACTGGTCTCTGATCATAAGTTGCAGAGCTGGCTGTCCATCCGGGCCGGGGCGATTAAGCTCCTCGAGGATGCGACTGCGGTCGGCTTCGGTGCCGAACTCAATGCACTTCTCCACGACATTGGAGGCGTACTTGTTGTTCGACATCGTCACTAGCTGGTCGAGCACTTTGCTGACAATCTTCTCGCGATCGTCGGGCTCACCGAACTGGATGACGTGTTGCGCAACATAGTTCCCGTACTGGTCATTGATCAAGTCCACGACGTTGTCGTGTAGCTCCGACAGAATAAGAGACTTGTCTTCAGGCCGCCCGTGCTCAAGCATCCGCTGGATGACACGGCAGCCGTAGTTGTGGGCCGAAAGTTCCCTCACCCGGCCACGGAAAGCATCCATGATGAAGCCGATGTGCTCCCTCGGCACCAGTTCAATGACCTTTTGGATGACATGGTTGCCGTTGGCATCTTTAATGACCCGGATGACATCCGACTCCAATTCTTTGGCCAGGGCCACCTGCTGCTCAACAAGAATGTGCTGCAGAGCCTTTTGGACAACGCGGCAAGCATACGTCTGCATCGACAGATCGACCATCTTGCCCCGCATCTGCTCGGCAAGATACTTCTTCTGAACTTGGTTGCCGTGCTCAAAGAACTTCTGGACGACATAGTTGCCAAATACATCCTGCATCAGGACGGCTGTGTTGGTCGATATTTCACGAAACACGTGCTCCTTTTCGTCACTGTTTGCAGTCTCCAGCTTGCTCTGAATAAAACGAGACCCGTGCTGATCACCGCTGAACTCGACAATGTGATCGTAGATGTCCTTCAATTCGTACTTGCGGTTTGACCGCGAAGTGCGGTACTCGTCGAGAAGCTTACTTCGGTAAGGCTGCGTGGGGTCTCCCCTGTCTCTGGGTATTTGATGTTGCTGCAAGTGCGTCGTGGGAAGGAAGGAGGGGGTCATAGTAAGTCCCAGCTGCGGGCTCTGGATAGGAGGTGCTCTGAGCTGATAATACGGGTTGATGGGAGGAAAGAAGTTGGGGGCACCGGCAAACGCGGTGACAGCTGCGACAGCCGCCGCCTGCTGTTGCTGCTGCTCGTATATGAGGGTTTGGGCGGCCGAGCGCGACAGAAAAGCGTTTGACTGCAGGCCGACATCAGGAAAGGCAGCATTGCGCGTATCGCGGGAGGATGGCCTGCTCCACTGGCCACCAATGCCGGACAGGCCAAAGCCGGCCGTACTGTTCACTGAACGGAACGTATTGGCATGATGCGCCACTCCCCGATCCAAGCCTGCCATGAAGCCCAGAGAAGAAGCGACGCCGGCACTGGCAAGCTGATCACCGCCCCAGGGCTGGGAGTCGGGATTGAACTGAAAGTTGGGCCCCGCGTTGGCATAATCAATCGCCAGACCGTTTTCAAAGATGGCGGTAGTTGGGCCGTTTCGGTCGTCGGTGTTGAGCTTTTGATGTAGCAACATGTCAGACAGAGTGAAGTTGGCTGTGTCCTCTGCTTGTGGCTGGCGTTGGTACGCCCCCTGGGTTGCGGATGGAGCAGATGGAGCGGGTGACGGGTAGGCGATCGGACCATGGAGTGACGACCGGTGAGCGTGGCCATTGTGGGAGGGAAGAAAGTTGCGCCCAATGTTGGGGTGTGTAGCACTGTGTGCCGAGGCCGCAGAGGAGGTGGAGGCTGAAGCGGAGGGAGGCAGGGAGGTGGCGGCACCGGACGCCGAGAAGCCATTGTTGAGGCCCTTGAGTGCAGAGGTTTCTGGGTCGAATTTGAAGTTCATTTTGTCGCCAACGTCGGCGATGCTGTCGCGCAACGATGGCAGACCGGCAGAGTACCGGTAAGTGGCGGCGGTCGAGTCCAGCGAGCCGGCAGTCAGCTGCCGGGGGCCGCGATAGTTGCCATTGGTGACGACTCTGTTTGCGAGGTAGGAAGCGCCGGAGTTGGTGGACACATGGACGTCGTGTAAAAGATCTTTGCGCGGCTGACCGGTTTGCGAGCGAACTGGAGATGGGCTGGCTGACGCTTTCCTCGAGGTGTTTTCGGCATTGTTCCACGGGTTGGCGGCCCATACATTGGACGATGTGGCCGGTCCGTCAGGGCTGCTCGAATAAGCTCCTTCGTGACCTAGAGTAGAGAACGAGATTAGCTTTTGGGCCATCAATGCATCGCGACCTCCCGTCTCGTTCTCTGTCGTGTATGTCTCCCACTTGTACCGCGGTGTCTTTCAAGTGCAATCAGGCCGTGTGGTAGACCACATACCTTGTAGGTGTGGTTGTGCTTCCCGGGGGCCGAATGCCCACGGATTGGAAGGATTCGACTGGTTCCAGTTTGCCGAGGGGAAGTTGACAAGCGGCTGGGATGCGGTCGCGTTGTCTCGTGTGCTGGACTTCCCGTAGGCGGAAAATCGGGTTGGCTGGCCCTGAAAAAAAGTGCTGTGTCAGTATGGCCCGCCTCGTGAAAACATCATGTTTGTTCGCAAATGCCCTATCGTAGCTGCAGCATCATCAAATTAGGCAGCCAGGGGGGCGACGAGCACATGCGTATATGGAGCCACGCGACACCCCGGCAAGCAGCCAGGCAAGGGGGCGATGGGGGCAGATGAAGCATGCAGACGGCGAAAAGAGAGGCAGCATCGAGATGGACAGCGCAAGAAGAGGTACTCACAGTAGCCATGGTAACGATAGAGTGATGAGAACGTGAAGGAGAGGTCGGGGGCGTCAAGCGGAGGATTGGATGAGGGCAACAAGAGAGATAAGGCGACGGCGAAGGATGCGGGAGGTGTGGGCAGCAGAAAGGCGTCAAGCCAGCAGAGACGACCGGGCGTTGGAGGGTGAGAAAATGGACGAATAGCAGGCGCGAGAAGGCGAAAAGCGAGAAAATGGTATGGCGAGAAGCGGCGAAAGGAGGCAAACGAGTGGAAATAAATGGGCGAAGACGGAGGTGAAATAAGGACCGGCGACGGAAGCGAAAGAGAGAAGAGAAGGAGAGAAGCGAAGGAGAGAGCCTTGACGCAGCAGGGGGGGAGTGCGGCGTGTGGGCAATTCAAAGGTGGTTGCAGGACGAGGCTCTCTTTTCGTTGCGATAGTTGTAAGAATTGGGTTTTTCTTAGTTTATTATGGGGTTGAGAAGGGCAATCGGCGTGGGTGGAGCAGAGTTTGGGCGAGGACTGGGCTGGGCCGGAGGCGTGCAGGCGGACCAGGCAGGAGCGACCAGTGCTGGCGATTGGAGAAAGGAGGTAGCTAGCGAGGTGCGGCGTCGGCGTCAGGAAGGCGCGACGGGGTGCTAGGAGCAGAGCAGAGACGAGGGCAGGAGGTAGGGTGGGGCAGAGGCAGTGACGGGGTCGGTAGCGAGGAGGCAGCAGACTGTGGCAAATATAGCGTGGTATAGCGCGGCGCACGGTGGTTGTAGCGCAGGAGAGGGGCGGACCGGTAGGGCTGGTGGGAGCTGGCAGGAGCTGGCAGGAGCTGGAGGCCGGACAGCAGGCACTACTAGCCGGCCACGAGAGGGAGAGAGCCGCGGAGGGAGCGCAACACAGAGTGAGGTCAGAGTAAGCGCAGGGCGAGCGGCTAGTGACGGGAGGCAGGGCGGAGCGAGCTGCCGAAGGGAGAGAATGACAGAAGAAAGGCGTTGTTGCAGAGTTTCAGCCAGGACGTGGTGTTGGATGAATGCCGAGCCAGGGTGCTGGCCGAGGCTGCGATTGCGCAGACGGGACGGCAGACCGAGTCCACGCGGACAGGAGAGCGCAGAGGCGCAGTCAAGCAGTCGAGCGGGCGGAAGTTCGACACGAGCAGCAAGCAGGTCGAGAGCGCCTACGCAAGCATGTCGAGGCAGTCGACAAGGCTGATCTGCCGGCACGCGAGACAAAGACCCAGCAGAGGGCGAATGGGGCGACGGGGCTGTTGGCGAGGAATGCAGACAACGGCGGCGGCGGGAATGCAGCGGAGACAGGTGGACAGGTGGACAGGTGGACAGGTGGTGGGAGGGAGGCGGAGAGCAGTTGATCGAGGGCAATGAGAAGAAGACGATGAGCAGGGACAGGCAGCGGCGGACAGGCAGCGGCGGACAGGCAGAAGACTGGCGGGAAGAGCGGGAACAAATGGCCGGCGGAGAGCAAACAGACGACGGCGGAGCTGACACAGCAGGCGGCAGATGGCAAACGGCAGCTGGCAGCTGGCACTGGACGGCAGCAGCAAACGGAGCAACTGGGCCGGCAGAAAGCACGACTTTGTATCTTACGGCAGGCAGATGCCACATCGGCAGCAAACACTACAGGTCCAAATGGGGCGATGCCAACTCATGCCGTTTCGCGCCGAAGCGGACAGACAGAGAGCTGGCAAGGCAGAGCAGCGGCGACGCACATTGCAGGGACGACGAAGTGCGATCCGAGGATTACGCCATCTGCACGAGTGGTATGTCACTCTACTCCGAGCTGGCGTGCACGTGCGCGTCTGCATGCTGTGCGTAACACGCGTTGGCTCGTACTCGTACGAAGTGCATTCAGACACGGCGCTCGTCACAGAATACATGCCGCACTGCCTGATCCCGGCGACCTGGAATGGGCGCGGATGCTAAAACCAAAACGACGCCAGCTGCCGGAGAGCTTTAAATAGCTGCAAATGGAAAAACACGCCGTTTCTACTCCGTGGTCGTTCTTTGCGAGCGCGAATGCTGACTAATCCATTGCGAGGCCGACGTCGCGCTCATCTGTCCGTCTATTTGTACGGAGTATCGTCTTGTCTTTCTCCGTTGCGACTTTCCCCTGCCGTTCGTCTCTTCGTCCCGCTCATCATCTCCAACGCACCATGGGGCGCAAATTGCCGGCTCTGTGCGCCCGCTCAGACACCGTGCCACGAGCTTGCGTGGAAGACGGCATCAGAAAAGGGATACACCGATCTGACCAACAGCGGGCACGCAAACAGGCGGCCAGCCAGCCCAAGACTTGTCGGGCCGTCTGGCTGCTGACTGGCAGCGCCGACAGACGGAGGGCGGCTCGGCATCTGTCCTCCTGATGCAGCACACGTCGAGCAGAGGGATTACGGAAAGGGGCTCGACGCTGCCCATCCCGCTAACACGGCGTTGCAGGACGCGAGGACGCACAGTCTGGGTGCGTCCAGGCCGTGCTGCCGCATTCTGTTGTTCCTGTGCGTCTGTTCTGTGCTGCTTCTGTGCCTGTTTGGCTGGTGACACTGAGAGCAACACGGCAACACTGGAACACTGAAACACCCAAGTTCTGACTCTACGCTCTGCGACTCTGCGAGTTTGCGACTCTGCGACGCAGACGCTTCGCAGCTGTCAGGCGCCGTGGCTCGGCCCCATCGCCCTGACTCGGAATGGACTCTGACCTGGTTCTGGCTGCGCGAGCACTGCTCGCGCTTGTACGACCACACCAGAAGGCTTCCCGCATGCCGTCGACGGGGACGGACGACGCTGCAAACGCGCAGCTACTGCGTAGCCGCCCGAGGAGTTTCTCGTCGGCCGACCGCAGGCTTCGCCCGCGCGATAGGCCAGTTTGTTGTGACCGGCATGCGCCGACCCCGCGGTGTCGAAGCCTCGTACTTTGTCACTTCGTAAGTACTTCGTATCTCGTACGCGCTTTGTCAGTACAAAGTACAGAGTACGTCGTCCGACCCCGTTCTCGCGCTGGCTCTGCGTCCGCTTGGCTGCTTGTCTTGTCCTTCGTACTTTGACACGGGATGGAGCTCGTTCGGGCCCCCAGTCCGTGTCTTGCTGCCCCGACCGAGACAGGAGCAAGGGCTTGGAGTACGGAGTACTCCGTACAGCCATGCATAATCAGACTCTATCGAAGACTTCGGAGTATTATTGGTGGCACGGCAGCACCAAGTATTCGCGCATAGACTCCGTACGCCGTATTCCTCGTACTTCGTACGAAGTAATACAGCCACGAAGCAAGCGGAGACCGACTGTCTGCTTCTCTTCTTTTTCCACTACTCTGTAATCTCGCTGCGTCGTAGACGGCCGTGGAAAACCAGGAATCGCCAAATGAACATCGGGAGATGCTGGCAAGCAGCCCGACACGATTCCGCGATACGCCGTGACAGCCCGGTCGCGTGCTCCATACGATCGATCTGGCGCCCGAGCAGAGATTGCTACCGCATGAACACACACGCCCTGTGCAATGCTCCTCGCGGCGTACTCCGTACAGAGGTCGTATTGCCGTATTGTCGCATCGAGCGTATCTCACAAGGGCTAAGTCAGCAAGACAGCCCCCTGCCGCCGGCGTCCATCGACGTTGGTGCACGAGCCACAGAAACGGGACTTGCTCAAATTAAAAGACCCGCCCTTCCGAGGTCCAGGCCCCTCACAATTGGCCAGGGCCGTCTCGACGTCCACGTAGCGGCGCCGTACCCCTGATGTTCATCGAATGGGCCGTGGCAGCCGAACCGCATCGGCCTAGCTCCCCTTGCCACAAAGGCTCCTTCCCATTGCTGCTCATTTCTGCAAGGTGGGATTCCCGACGAGGTAGCTTACGAAGTAGGGGGGCGCGGCCAAGCGGTTCCTGCCTGTTTTGCCGCCGTCCTCGCCGCTCTTTTCATCGCCTTCTCCTCTCCTTCTTCTCTGTTCTCTGTTTCCTTCTCTTCAGGCCTCGAGAGTTTCGCTCGCTTTCACCTCCCTTCCCACCACTCGCTTTCCCAGCAACCGGTCCGTTTCGCGACGACCACGACACTCGTTTTGGTTTTCGGCCTGCACTCTTTTTGCGTCGAAACCGTCCAGTCTTTTCAAGACACCACACTCGTTCTTAATTCATAATCGGGAAGCACGAGAACGACGTCTCTGCTCTAACTTCTGTTTACTGCCATTCTTGTCATTCTTGCTTCGCCCCTTCATTCTTCATTCCTCGGCCACGACCAACCGACACGACAGCGCCCAAGCGTGCTCGCACTACTGTACGTGATACTCCCGCACGCCACTCACTATCCCCACCTCCCTAGTCCTTTCGTTCTCCCTCGACAGCGTTCTGGAATGGCTCGGGCTTGCGATCGTGCAGACGAGCACGGCATGACAAGGTTCTCCCTTGTATAATATATATTATCTCTGCATGGCGTTCTTGCGTCGCCGTGGCGTCGTCTCCTCGCAGGCTTCGCCAGCATCTGCAGCACGGCCAAGAGGCGGCTGCATGATAAAAGAGCCACAGCCCGCCCATTTCGTGCACCTCACCCACACCGAAGATACGAGTTCGTATCTGAGATACACTTATCGGCCCTTACTGACCAGTCGTTCTACGCTTCACCACGTGCAGGCCACGCAATACTTCGCTCCTTCGGTCCCGATTAACCTCCGTCGTGCTCTACTTTGAACTTGGATCGACGTCACGCTCGTTTTCCGTCTGCCAGCTTCGCTCGTTTTTGCCCGTAACGCCACATCGTCCTTCTTCGCCATGCACTTTTCCACAAACATCATGGCTCGCGCCTACCTTTCCACTCGCTCTTCGGAGGAAGACGGCGGCCCCAGCGACTCCACCATTTCCTCCATGATCGCCCTACTCAGCATCGTCTTTGTCGGCCTGCTCATCTCCTCCCTGCTGATGATGCTCCGGAGGGTGAAGCAGCAGCAGCGCGAGCGCCAGATGACCCTGCCGCAGTACCAGCAACAGTCCCCTGGCAAGAGCCCCGGCCTTACCATCAAGACCACAGGCGTCGATGGCCGCTCGTCCACGCTCATCTTCGGCCGGGACGGCCAGCCCATGCTCGCCAACCCCATGTCGCCGCCGTACTCGCCCGACAACGTCCCCGAGATTCGCATCACCTTCCCTGACGAGCACGACGAGTCCGGACAGCGCAAGACCGGCCGCGTCGTCATTGTCCGCGTCGGCGAGACCTCGATCGGCATGGAGCCGGTTGTCGAGCAGGAGGAGCAGCTGCCCGCCTACGAGAAGGAGAGCAAGGGCCAGTTCTACTCCATCGACATGAACGAGATTGGCGGCCTCAAGGAGAAGTCCGAGCACTCCAACTACTAAGAAAACATAAGCGCCACGCATCACCATTTCTGCTACGCGCTCTCGCTCTCGCCCTATCCGCCACCGTCCGCGTCCCCAACGCCCTCCCACTAGTTTAATTCTTACGCTCCTTTACATACACTTTTAGTCCGACACTTTTTTTCTTTTTTATTTACGCCTAATTGTCGGAGACGCATGGCGCTGGGAGTTTTTGGGAGGCACGCCGCACATTGGCCATTACACCTGCTCACGATAGCAGACACGACACGAACACTACGAACGGCAAACTGGCGGGTGCCGGCCTCCCTTTTTTACCACTTTCGTCTCTGGACCATGTCCAACCCCTTTCTGGAGGTGTTTTTCTGATCTGGGGGCACGCACTGGTAAACACGAGCTTTCGCAGGCCGACGGCAGACTGGAGCCTCTCCTCTGCAATGAAGCCGCGAGAGGCGAGGCGAGGCGTGCCGGCCAGCCTGTATAGCCATGTACATATTGTATATTCTACGACAATAATGTTGATGCATCTTGAGTCTTTGTGCGCCGTGAGGAGTAGAGCGGGAGGATCCCGTGCAGATTCTGATACGCCTGCGAACTCGGAGAGATGTTATGATCGTTCTTTTGTTCTACTGTACGCCGAGCTGCCATATTTCCGTATCGTATCTAGTATTCCGGACATCCGGACTCCGAGCTTTGATCCGCCTTAGCCGCCAGCCAAACACGCACCACGCTGCACAAACGAGGGGTTCTTGACTTCTTACGTACTTCGTTCGTTCCAGCAGGCTCATAGCGGCGAGCTACCTGCTGGGCACATTCCTGTGGCCTCGTTATATTTATAGCAACTTCACGCGACGGCGTTACGATGACTAAGCAGTTTCGGAATTTGCTCATTTCGAGCCGACCGGCCTAGTGGGGCCGTGCCTGCCGAAGTCGTTCCTGCCGCTAAAGCTTAGCTGTCCCCAAGTCGATGTTAGCAGCCTCGGATTTTTTGAGGCTTTTCGACTCGACATCACCGTGTCTCATCTACGACGTCTGCCATTTCGCCCTGGCAACTACGAGTATGGCCACGGCGCTGCCTCCTTCGGTCTCTCGATTTCAGTGAGACTGCCTTGACAGCCGTTCTTAATCCTAATTGCCCTAGTGCTTGGAAGTGGTGGTGTGAGCTGAGCTGCTCTTCTGCTTCCTGTCTTTCCTTACCTGAGTTTCTTCGTCATTTCTTTGGCTCTCTTTCGCCGGTATAACGGCGTTCTCGTTCTTTGATTCCCCGTGCTTTGGAGCAGGGATAGCGGCGATTTCGCTAGAGCCTGCGGGCACTCCCTCCTTCGATACACATCTCTTTTCTTCTTCCTTTTCCTGCAACCGACCTACAGCAGCCATGGCGCTGAAACCCAAGGCCAGCAAAAAGGCGGCGAACAGCGAGTACCAGTCCATAGCGGCACAGTACGCGGCCGCCAAACGGGCAAAGGCCCTGGCAGATGCAGCCAAGGCGCAGAGCGGCCTGCCGACCTCGCTGCCGCCGGCCAATGCGATGGAGCGGCACCGGGCCGCGCGAGAACAAGAGCTGAAGGCAGCGTACGAGCGGCGGTGGCTGTGGACAGCAGGCTTCTGGCTGTGGCTGCTCGTGGTGCACGCGGCCGGCATTCTATACTTCACGTCGGGCTTCTTGTTGACGCGGCTGGTCCTGGACGAGCAGGCAAGCTGCGCCGTGAGCCCACTGGCGGCAGCAGCGTCTTCGCCCGCGGGCAAGGAGGACGGCTGCTGGCACCCCAAGACGTTTGACCGGGCGGTCATACTGCTCGTCGACGCACTGCGCTACGACTTCACGGTGCCGGTGAACGACAGCGCCGAGTTTCACAATGCGCTTCCCTTCCTCTACGAGACGGCTGTGGCCCAGCCGGCAAACGCGTTTCTGCGGCCGTTCATTGCCGATCCGCCCACGACGACGCTGCAGCGGCTCAAGGGCCTGACCACGGGCACGCTGCCGACATTTATCGACATGGGCAAGAACTTTGCGGGCACGGCGATCGAGGAGGACAACTTGCTGTGGCAGCTGCGCGCCACCGGCAAGAAGATTGCGCATCTCGGCGACGACACCTGGACGGCGCTCTTCCCCGGCTACTTTGAGCCCAACATCAGCCGAGCCTACGACAGCTTCAATGTCTGGGACCTGCACACGGTCGACAACGGCGTCATCGACCACATATTCCCGCTGCTAGAGCACACGCCCAAGGGCAAGGGCTCAAAGCAAGCCGAGACGTCGCAGTGGGATCTGCTCATCGGCCACTGCCTCGGCGTCGACCACGCCGGCCACCGCTACGGGCCCAGCCACCCGGCCATGCGCGAGAAGCTGCAGCAGATGGACGCGGTGATCCGGCGTCTGGCCGATGCCATTGACGACGACACGCTGCTCGTCGTCATGGGCGACCACGGCATGGACAGCAAGGGCGACCACGGCGGCGAGAGCGACGACGAAGTCGAGGCCGCGCTTTGGATGTACGCGCGGCGGCCCTTGTTTGGCCGCACGAGCACGGACGCAGCGGCCTCGGTGCCGCCGCTGACGGCCAAGGACCGCCCCGTGAACCAAATCGACCTTGTGCCGACGCTGGCGCTGCTGCTCGGCGTCCCGATCCCCTACAACAGCCTCGGATGGCCGATTGCCGAGGCCTTTATAGGTGCTGCCGGCACCAACTGGGCCAATCTCGCGCGCGTTGCTGAGATCGCCGCCGCCGGCATCCACCGCTACCAGGCGTCGTACTTTGCGGCGCGCGGCGCCGAGACCGCCTCGGCCAAGGTGCTCGCGCTGCCGGACGCCAGCCTGCCCGAGGGCCGCAGCGTGTCGGCGGCGGCCAAGCAGGAGGCAGCTGCTGATGCCTATGCTGCGCTCGCGCAGTACCAAGCGGAGACGCTGCAGATCTGCAAGAGCCTTTGGGCGCGGTTTGACGTGCCGCACATGGTACTCGGCATCACCATCATGGCATCGAGTGTTGTCGTGCTGCTGCTCTACGCGTCGCGCAGCGTCGAGGGCGACGGCGATGACGAGGTGGCGCTCGTCGAGGACCCGACGCTCGACCACGCGGAGATGCTGCTGGAGCTGCAGGGCTCGCTGGCGCCTGGGAGTGACGCAGCGACGAGTCCGGCCGGTGGTGATGCCGAGACCGACGACGCCAAGGCGCTGCGGCAGCTACAGCAGCTGCACCAGTCGCTGGTTGTGACGGGAGTGCTGGCGGCGGCACCGGTGGCGGTGGCCGGCGCCGCCTACTCGGTTCTGAGCGGCGAGGCGCAGCCGTGGTACGTGGGAGCGGGCGCGGCGGTGCTGGCGAGCGCGGTGGCCGTGGTCGCGCGGCTGCTGGGTGTTGGGCGGCGACAGCTAGGACAGCTGGTGCCGCGCAGCATCTGGGGGTGGCTGGCCGTGGTGTTCACCGTGGCGCAGTCGGCCGGCTTTGCGTCCAACTCGTACACGATCTGGGAGGACGCCATTCTGCTGTTCTTCCTGACGACGTTTGGGTTCGTGGCGGCGATGCGGGCGCTGCGGCTGGCGCGGCCGGGCGACCGGACGCTCGGCGTGTACCACGCGCTGCTCTTTGTGCTGCTGGGCCGGGTGGCGTCGCTGTCGAAGCTGTGCCGCGAGGAGCAGATGCCGTACTGCACGTCGACGTACTACGCGTCGGCGACCTCGTCGACGTCGGCGCCGTGGCAGCTGACCATTTCGTTTGTCGTGTTCCTGCTGCTGCCGCCGATTGTGCGGTCGTACCTCGCCAAGACGCGGTCGTACGAGGGCCTGGCGCCGGCATGGATCGGCGGCGCGCTGCGCGGCGGCCTGCTGCTGGCGGCGGTCTACTGGACGCTGGACGCGGCCGACTACGGCAGCCGGCTCGCCGACGCCTCGGCCACCAAGCCGGGCGCGCTCAAGACGGCGGCGGTCTACGTGGCGCAGACGGTGCTGGGGCTCGCGCTGGTGGCGGGCACCGTCGCGTTCGTGTGGGCCGGGCCCTGCGTGGCCGTGACGGCGGTGGCGCAGCCGGGCACGAACCGCGCGCAGGTGGCCGTGCTCGGCTACGCCAACGCCCACGGCGCGCGCTACCTGCTGCTGGTGACCAACGTGCTGATGGCGACGGTGCTGCTCTCCAAGCCGATGGGCGGCGGCGCGCTGGCGCTGATGCTGTGGCAGGTGCTGTCGCTGCTGGAGTTGCTGGACCTGCTGAAGACGGGGGCGGTGGTGGCGCGCGACGCCGACGCCGACGCCGACGCCGATGCCGACGCTGACGAGGCGATGCCCGGGGAGGACGACGCGGCGACGGCGTCGGCGCCGGCGGTGACGGTGATCGGCCCCGTGGTGCTCGGCATGCTGGCCAACTTTTACTTTTTCGCGACGGGCCACCAGGCGGCGCTCAGCAGCATCCAGTGGGACAGCGCGTTCATCCCGCTGTTTGCGATCCGGTACCCGTGGAGCCCGCTGGCGGTGCTGGCCAACACGTTCCCCGGCCACCTGCTGGCGGTCGTGGCGGCGCCGCTGCTCGTGCTGTGGAAGACGGGCCCGCGGCGGCGCGGCGGCCTGCTGACGCCGACGAGCCGCGCGCTCGCGGCGCTGGCGGCCTACTTTGCCGTCGAGGCGCTCGCTACCATGGCCTGGGCCGGCCACCTGCGCCGCCACCTCATGCTCTACCGCGTCTTCAGCCCGCGCTTCATGCTCGCGGCGGCCGCGCTGCTGCTCGTCGACGTCGCCGGCATCGTCGTCGCGCTGCCGGGCCTGCGGGCCAACACGCTCGCCGTCAGCGAGGTGTTTGGCTGGCTGGACGACTACTGAACGAGGCGAGGGAGGCTCTGCCCTTCCGGCGAGTCAACATCGAGTCGACGCAGCACAGTCGACGCAGCACCGCCGATGCATACGGCCTTTTTCAGCCTTCCGACGCGGCCGCAGTGCATACTTTCTATACAGCATAGCTTACTATACCATAATACGGGCGCATGTGCTAGACATGCGGTGATAGACGAAACCTGGAAGATAGATCTAGCGAGGAAGCAGACCCTGCGTGTACGTTGCCATTGCGTTGTCGTTACATAAGCAGCAAGCAGCACTAGCCACCACGCCGCCACCGAGCTAGTGGCAGTGCCGGATGACTAAGTGACCCACTTTCGCCCCTAAGCCTTACGTCGTACAAGTACAACAGGACCGACTGGCCTCATCGTAGCTCTGCTTCCACCAGCCAACGGCGTCGGGCCGCATCCTGCACGCATGCCGCCGCCAGCTTCCGGTGCTGCTGCACCATCCGGCTGGAGGGCCCTTGTGCCCTCGAGCTCGCGCCGCAAGTCTTCCCATTCCCACAAGTCCTCCCGCCACCCGCGCCGCATGCTGCTGCTCTGCTTCATCCACGGCTTCCAAGGCGGCGATGACACGTTTGGGCCTCGATCTCTGTTTGCACAGGAGCTGAGGCAGCGCGTGGCCCGGGCACTGCCGCGGGTCGACGTGCACGCCACCGTGTACCCGACGTATGAGACACGCGGGGATCTGAACTCGGCGGTGGCGCGGTTCAACGAATGGTGAGTTGCGGTGACCAGTGTCGGTGTTGCACTTTTCGTCTCGCCGGGTCGTCTCTGCTTGTCTCTTTCTTCGTCCTCTTTCTTCGTCCTCTTTCTTCGTCCTCTTCATCTCGCCTTCTCGTCTTCATCTCGCTAACACTGCAGGCTGCTCGACCACGTCATCGACCTCGAGGTCTCGGCGGGCACGCCCAGCCCCACGGTCGACCCCTCGGTGCGGGTTGTGCTGATCGGCCACTCCATGGGCGGCATCGTGGCCGCGGACGCGCTGCTGTCGCTGATCGGCGACCGGCGCGTGGGCCACGACGGCACGCACACGACCAGCTCCAAGAGCCGCGGGGCCGCGGAGCTCAACGGGCTCATGTTCCCGTACGTGCAGGCGGTGCTCGGCCTCGACACGCCGTACCTCGGCATATCGCCGGGCGTCGTGGCCCACGGCGCCGAGGACAAGTATGCGGCGACGACGGCGGCGCTGGCGCAGATCAGCAGCCTGGCGGACAAGCTGCGCGGTGTGGGCGGCGACGCGGGCGCGGCGACGCCGCCGGCCAAGAAACCGCAAGCCCTGCCGGCGCCTCCGGCTTCGGGATCCGCTGCTGGGTCCGGGTCCGCGGTCGGGTCCGTCGCCGGTTTCGCGTCCGGGCTGGCCTCGTACTCCTCGTGGGGCTGGGGCAAGCTCGCCATGGTCGGCGTCGGCGCCATCGCCAGCGGCGCGGCCGCCGCCCTCGCCTACCGCAGCCGCGACCAGCTGTCCTCGGGCTGGTCCTGGGCCACGTCGCACCTCGCGTTCGTCGGCTGTCTCGCGCGCGGCGAGGACCTGCGCCGCCGCTTGGCCGCCGTCGACCGCGCGCACCGCGAGCTCGGCATCGGCTTCGGCAACCTCTACACGGAGCTCGGCACCCGCGCCAGCGACGACGCGCGCGCCCGGGCCAAAGCCGGCGCGCCGGCCGCCAAGGCCCTGTCCTTGCTGCAGCTGCCAGAGCGCCGCACCTTTTGCAACTTGCCGAGCCGCGAGGCCGCTGGCGAGTGGCGTGCCGCTGTCAATGACGCCGCTCCCGACGAGACCTCCGCCCACATGCGTGCGTTTCCCCTTTCCCCTTTCTCCTTGCTCTTCTTCCCGTTTGCCCTGTCCATAATCTCTCTTGCTCCCTGCTCTCGCTAACATCCCAGGCATGTTTACGGCCACCGACAACCCCAACTACGACACGCTCCTGACCGACGCCCGCGACATGATTGTGCGCTGGACAGAGGACACGACCTGGTACCAGACCAGCAAAAACAAGCGGCCACGGCCATGACCGGTAGCATCACTATGAGACGACACAGCCAGCGCGGAGGAATGAGGGATACAGTTTGCATCTATTGTCATGATCTTTGGCTTCGTAAAGATACACCGGGCGTTTTAGAGGTGTTTCTGCCCCATTTGATAGCCATTCAGGAATAAAGGACCACGTTACGTTTTCTTGCTGCCGCTCCTCCTCCACTCCGGCTCCAACCCACATCCCCTCGACTCGGCAAAGCCTCTACTGCTTCTTCTTGCCGCCGGCCTCTTCCTTGAGACGGCGCAAGACCTTGCGGCGCTGCGCCAGCATATGGGTGTAGAGGATGTACGAGCCCGGCACGTAGATGGCCAGGACGGCGTAGAGAGCAGCCGGGTACAGCGGGTGCAGGGCGTCGGCGGCACCGGGGGTGACGGCGGCGAGGTAGACGAGGCGGACCTCGGAGCTGATGCCGACGGGGTAGAGGACGAGGAAGGTGCTGTAGCGGAGGCGGGTGAACCAGGCCGGGGGCGGGCGCTCTGGGCCGCGGGCGAGGCTGAGCGCGAAGTAGGAGTAGCGGATGACCTCGGTCAGGCTCCAGGCAAGGAGCATGGAGGTGTAGAAGACGCTTGTGGTGGTGGCGGCGGGGAAGGGGAAGGTGATGGCCCAGACGAGCAGCAGGCGGCTGGCGACCTGCATGGCCGTGGTGAAGAGGGGCGCGCGGACGACGCCTGGTAGTCAGCATCGTAATGAGCAGGGCGAAGAAGGGGCCGAAGAAGGGGCCGAAGAAGGGGAGAAGAAGGGGCGAAGAAGGGCCCGAAGAAAGAAAGGAGCGAAGAAAGAAGAGCGAAGAGCGAAGAGCGAAGAACACACCAAAGGCCGAGTGCACAACCTCGAGCAGGGCAATACTCTGGGTTACGCGCACAAAGTTGTCGACGGCGAGCGGCACCAGGGCGGGCCCGCGCATGGCGGCGACGATGGCGGTGCGGCCCAGGACAGTCATCCAGAGGACGGTCGAGAAGAAGTTGTAGGCCGTGAGGTAGAGGTTCTTGGCCTGCGAGGCCGGGACGGGGCCGGTGCCCGGGATGGACTTTGTGCGGGCCATTCTGCTCGGGGACGACGGCGCGGCTTGGTGGATCGCGTTGTCGCAGTGTGGCCGGGTCGTGGCGGCGTGTCGGGGTCGGGTCGCGATGTCGTGAGGTTGGATGTGGCAACCGATGCGGACAGCAAAACGTGCGGCTCTGCTGCAAAAGGGGGGGCGCTGCCCAACACGGGAGGAGCGCCGGTCGCTCTGGCGCAAAATGGGAGGTGGGGGACAGCTTGTGTGGGGCCGGTCCTGCAGACTTTCCCGTGCTCCGTACGGAGTACAAAGCAGTGCGATTAGGAAGAACAGCACGCGAGTCCTACGGCGTGCCACAACATGACTACGGCTACTTGGTCACAGGGCATCGTGCGGACAAGAGGAAGCGGAAAGCGTCATGAGAAGCGGTACATAAACAGTCTAGACCGTAGTGGGGGATATCGTAAATCGTGCAGTCATGAGAAGGAGAGCGACCGTTCCAGCCAGTGAACAGTGCGATGCGCCGCCAAGCTTCAGCGCCGGCGTATTCGCCGTGGACAGGACTCGGAGCCAGCAGAGGAGAGACGCCGTCGCGACGGCGAGAACGCGCGACGGCGAGAACAGCAGCATGCGGTCACTGCGTCCGCCGACGGAACGGCAACGGCCAGCCGCTGAACAGCCACTCGTTGGTGTGGCGGCCGCAGGTGGTGTAGACGTTGACGTTCTTCTTGGCGCGGGACGGCGTCGACGCCGTGGACGAGGCGTAGCCCGAGGCGGTGGTCGAGAAGGACGCCGAGCGGACGCTGGCGGCGTACGGGGCCTCCATCGGCGCGCGGCCGGCGCAGGAAAGGCCAGCCATAGCGGGGAGGCAGTGCGGCGCGTGCGCGTGCGAGGGTGCAGGGCGATGTTGCGTGTTTGTTGTCGATGCGTGATGCGGGCGATGCTGCGTGCTGTCGATGCGTTGATGGAAACGAGTGCCCGCCAGGGTAGTGAGACGTGAATACACAGGGCCGGGTGCGAGCAAGGAGAGACTTGACGAAGCAGGATGGTGAAGAGTGACAACAGCGCAGAAGGAGAAGAGTGACAACGGAGAAGAAGGAGAGAAGAGTGACGACGAGACAGGACAGAGGCAGACCAGCTATATACTCTGAGAAAACAGACAGCAGCTATACCGTAGCAAACAGGCGGCCGTCATTGCTGTACTCGGGATGACAGCAGCGGTGCAGCCCAACGCCGCAACGGTCGTCGGTCAGGACGGCCGATGCAGGCGGCCGCGTTGATAGGGCTGATGCTGCTCGAGGGAATCACAAGGCCTTAAGGGCGGACTGGCTGGGGAATGCAGCGTCATCCTGCAGGCCGATACGTGGACAGGCGAGCGGAGTGGCCAGCTCCAGAACAGCGGCAAGTCGCTAGGCACCAGCTCCGCTGTGCCGATGCCATTGCGGATCGACAGTCGCACTGCTGTCTCGAGCTTGCCAGGAGGGCGACCGGGCGGGTACTGGCCGGCGGCGCAACGTCCGCATACAGCTTCGGTAGGCATCTCGTCTGCCACAGCGCTATATCACGGCAATACTTGGCACGAACGGATTGTGCCGGCGCCATCCCATGGTTGGACTGCGCTAGTCTGTTTCGGCTGGGTTGAACGGTCCCGAACACACTTGTGCCGTCTGCCTGAACTTGTCGCCAGCATGGTCACCTTCTGCATCCTGTGTCTCTTGTTTACGTCATGCGGCAGGCGCCTTCGCAGGATCTTCTGCCAGGATAGCTGCGAGCAGTCGGAGCCATGTCCCGTCGGAGGCACGCGTAATGTATGCTTTTTTGTGTCGTAGCCATTCAAGGAGTCCTTGCGAAGCGCCAAGCGTAGGCGTTAACTATGGGTGGACGGTTGAAATACTGCCCGTAATACAAGATAACATCAAGCGAGGATATATGCTTTCAACTTCGTTCCTATGATGGGGTTTCTTTGATTGAGCATTCTTTCTGGTGGTTAATTAGACAAGAGTCGTCTTGCTGTGACATTCTTGTGTTTCTGTACAATTGAAATATTGTCTGCATCCTTTAATGTACGGTATCTACTGCTTAAGTTTGTACGGTGATCTTGTATAATAGTTGCCTCCTCCTGTCCTTTTTCTTAGATTTCTGTGCCTGTTCCTGCCTTTCCTCGTACTCCGTACAGTCAAGTGCCTTACCCTACAAGTCCAGCAGACACCCGAGCCAAAATGGCGGTCTGCTCCCAGACCTCCCGATTAGAAGTAAAACCTGGCACGGCAGGCTCCGACCAGTGGGCCCGCGCCGAAGAGCGTAAGCTGGCTCGACTTCGGGCGCCTTGCTGCAGGTCAGCTGCAGCCAAGCGTCGACACAGTCAGCTCTGCACGACGTCATCGGCGCCGGTAACATGGAGGGGCTCGCTTGTCTGCTTTCGTCTGCTGTCGTCTGCTGTCGTCTTGCTCTGTTCTTTGCCCCCAATACTGGCCATATACTGTGAACACACCAAGAACACCCGGCCACAGCCTAAACAAAGTCAAGGCCCAAGGCCAATTCACGTCCATCCAATTCACCCATCACTTGCGCCCAGACTTTCTGGCCGACCGCTTCGCTCTGCATCCGCGGCCTCGCCATCACACGCTCTCATTGGCGCTTCGGCGTCGCGTGGCGGCGCTGCTGCCGGCCCTTGCCTCTTCTGTGCGGCTGCTGTGCCGGCGCAGCCCCTCTGAGGTCAGACCCCTCCGGACAGTCGCATTTTCGTATTCACTACTCCGTATTGTAGAAGCGCTTCGAATGGTGTGGCAGGAGCCGGAGTGCCGCCCGAACACGTTATCACTGGAATCGGAAGGCACGGCAGAGTCGGCAACTCGCCCTGCTCCTGCCTGAAAAGCTTAAAAGCTGCTCCCCTTCCTGCCCATTCTTTGGCCTGTTCTCTTGCATCTGTATCTGCGCCCATAATTCGTGATCCATCTCTCATCTCACCCTCTCTCGCCATATTCTGCGACTATCGCACCTCTTTCGCCTAGCCCTTCCCCATCCCATCCACCTCGTACAATGGACGCCCCAACGAAGACGCTTGCTATGGAGCCCGCGGCCCAGACCGCCGAGTCGCGTGTTGTTGAACAGCCCGTACGTTTGTCCTATATGTCTGACTCTGAGTCTTGGCGTCGCCCTTGCAATAAATTGGCGTCACCAACTAACACCTGTGCAGGGCCGTGTCGAGCCCATGTCCATGGACAACGTCGACCTGCGCGGCGGCGGCGACGGCGGCGAGATCTGTTGCGGTCTTTGCGCCGGCCTTGCCTGCTTCGAATGCTGCAAGTGCTGCTGCTAAGCGCAGCATCGCCCGGCGATTCAACGAACAACGAGTAATGACACTTTCCGGGCGCTTACACGATTTTCGGTCATCACGACGCCTCATTTGATCTTTTGGATACCATAGTTTTACAGCTGCCAGGCAGAACTGCTAGGCAGAATGAATAATAACGAATATATACCGTATTTCGCACATTGGTTTGAAGTGAACTTGTGTCTTCACTGTGCAACGAGATTGGTTGCCTCACCCCACGGCCACGCTTTCCCACCCCGTCCGATCGTGGTACCCTACTTACCGGCCTCCTTTTCCGTCGCGGTCCGGATCCGCTGGCCCAGCTCCGGGTCGATGTTCGTGAACATCCCATACGTCCGCTCGCGCGTGTCCTTGTGCGCGGTCGACAGATGGCCGGCCACATTGGTGACAAAGTTGTCCTGCTGGCCGGGCGTGCGGCCGAGCACCTTCCAGAGCGCTCTCGGCTGTACAAAGTCCTCGTCCGTGACATCGCTGAACAGCGCCGACGTCACCTCGCCCGTCCACCGGACGTGCTCCGGCGACGGCACGACCGCCTTGAACGTCAGTCCGCGATACGAGCTGTCGTAGTTGGGGTTGCGGCCATAGTTGCCGTCGACAACCATGGCTCCGTCGCGCTGGAAGGGGTTGAACGCCTTGAGCGGCCGGTTGACGGGGATCTGCTGGTAGTTGGTCCCGAGCCGGTGCCGGTGCGTGTCCGGGTACGAGAAGAGCCGCGACTGCAGCACCGGGTCGGCCGACGGCGCCACGCCGGGAACCATGTGCGACGGCGAGAAGGCGACCTGCTCAATCTCGGCATGGTAGTTTTCCGGGTTGCGGTTGAGCGTGACCTTGCCAAAGGGGCGCAGCGGCACATCGGCCTGGGGCCAGACCTTGGTGAGGTCGAGGATGTTCCAGCGGAACGACTCGGCCTGGGCGGGCGTCAGGACCTGGAGGTAGCAGGTCCAGCTGGGGTGGTCGCCGCGCTCAATGGCCTCGAAGAGGTCCTGCGTGTGCCAGTCCGGGTTCGAGCCCGCGAGGCTGCCGGCCTCGTTGCCGGTGAAGGTCTTGATGCCCTGGTCCGTCCGGACGTGCACCTGGACGTAGACAAAGGACCCGTCGGGCTTGTTGAGGATGTACGTGTGGCCGGAGTAGCCGTGCATGTGGCGGTAGGAGTAGGGCGTGCCGCGGTCCGAGAAGAGCGTCATGACCTGGTGGGCCGACTCCTGGTGCGTGGACAGGTAGTCCCAGAACATGGTGGCGTCCTTCAGGTTGGTCTGCGGGTGGCGCTTCTGCGTGTGGATGAAGACGGGGAAGTTGGTCGGGTCGCGCAGGAAGAAGACGGGCGTGTTGTTAAAGACCCAGTCCCAGTTGCCCTCCTCGGTGTAGAACTTGAAGGAGAAGCCGCGCGGATCGCGGGCGCTGTCGGGCGAGCCCTTTTCGCCGCCGACGGTCGAGAACCGGGCCACGAGCGGCGTCTTCTTGCCGCGCGCACCGGTCAGCATGTCGACGGAGCAGAGGTCGCTGAGGTCGTGGGTCAGCTCAAAGACGCCGTACGCGCCGGCGCCCTTGGCGTGGACGACGCGCTCGGGCACGCGCTCGCGGTCAAAGTGCGCCAGCAGGTCGATGAGGTGGAAGTCCTGCAGCAGCAGCGGGCCGGTGCCGACGCGCTGGTACTTGGTCGGGCTGTCGATGGGGCAGCCATTGGACGTCGTGTAGACGGGCTTCTCATCGTAGCGGAAGGTGTCCACGGTCGGAGCGTTGGCCATGGTGATGGCGCTGTGAAGTCAATGTGGGCAAACGGGTGATGTATCGACGGATGAGCCACAGACAGCGGACTCGAAGCAAAGGATAGAAGCAGGGCATAGCGAGAGGCAGTGGCAGAGACGAGACAGAAAAGCCTTGTGTCATCTTATACCCATCCATGATCTCATTCCCACCACCGTTGTCTTACATCGCCAGACAAAGCGCCGGCCATCTAGATCGGGCCAATGGCACTATTGGCATTGTCAGTTGAACACTCGGCATGTCATCTCTCCAAAGTACCGCTGTCCAGGCAGAGCGCCGTGTCGCCAGTAGTCGGTGTTTCGTCACTCATCATGGCGCCGATCCAATGAGCACCACCGCTTGGTAAGCAGCGCATGTAGATCCCCTTTTGCGGTTGGAAGAGGCCGTTGCCATAACTCACATCCGCTACGTCATGACCTTGTGATTCGCCTCCGGGAATTGGCCGGTCAGGCGGCTTCGGTCGCCGAGACTGCCGTCTGACTGCAGGATCACGATGAATGTCCAGACGACAGGGACATGACAGACACATATCTTGGACGCCGCCTATCCTTAAATTTCGTTCCATGTTCGTTCTATGCAAGTAAAGTCGCAGATGGCATAGTTGGTGCAGGAGATATTAAAGGAATAATGCTCAAAGAAAGTCGTCTTTCCCAGCACCAAAGGCTGGCGTCTCGCAAAGGAGTCCAAGACGGCGCAAGGGAGAGGGAAGCCCGGATCAATACACAACTGCACATCAACCAATCTCTCCCGAGATGTCCGCCCGCCTGCCGGCCGCTATAAAGGACTGTCGGCCCAGCGGATGGCAGACGGCCCATCTGCCGTCGCTGGCTTACAGCCCCTTTAGCCGCCGCTGAATGCTGACCGTCATTGCGTCTGCATGTTGCCCCCATATCCGATACCCCAAACTGTAGAAAACCGAGGCAACCCGGCCGCGATGGGCCTGCCGCCCAGCACATCAAAGAGACCAGCGAGCCCCTCGCGCAAAAGGACATGTTGTGGCCGTCCGTCGAGAGTTTACAATGTGTGGCAGAGCTGGACAATGGCGCTTCCGGAAAGAACAGAGAAAAGCTGCGAGCTGGGTGCGCTGTAGGAGGCATAACCTCGAGCAGGTGCCGCGCCGTCGTTGTCGTCGTTGTCGTCGTGATCGTGCGCGTGTGCCGCCTCTATTCCTGGGAGACTGTTTGCTGCATGGCGCGTTAGCATCACTCTGTTGTGTCGCCTGCCCGCCGGCACTTACCACAAGCCAGTCCATGCCCTCGCTGATGCCGCTGCCGTCGACGGCCGAGCACGCCACAATGCTCCAGTTCCGGTCGCGCAGCTCGCCGAGCCGCAGCGCCTGCGAGATGTCCGCGGCGCCCTTGGCGCCCGGCTGGTCTTGCTTGTTGGCGAACACGAGCAGCGCCGCGTCCTTGAGCTCCTCCTCGCCGAGCATCGCCGACAGCTCGTCGGCCGCCGTCTGCAGCCGCTCAATGTCGCGTGAGTCGACCACAAAGATCACCGCCGCCGTGTTCGCGTAGTAGCAGCGCCAGTACGGCCGGATCGACGTCTGGCCGCCGAGATCCCACACGTTGAAGTTGAGGTTCTTGTACGTCACCGACTCCACGTTGAAGCCGATCGTCGGTATCGTCGTCACGACCTCGCCAATCTTGAGCCGGTACAGCAGCGTCGTCTTGCCCGCGTTGTCCTGCCCACGCCGTTAGCCGTCTTGCTTCGGACGCCGGACCTCCGGTCCTCGCCGCGCCGCCTGTCCACCGGGCAGCCCTACCAGTCCGAGAATCAGAATGCGGATCTCCTTCTTCGCCCACAGCAGGCTTGACAGCCACGACATGCTCTGGCCCATCCTCGCAATCTGCTGTGTCGGCCGCTCGCCGCGTGCCGTTGTCTGTCGTTGTCCGTCGTTGTCCGCTGTCGTCCGTTGCCGGCAAAGGTCGTGATCGGCCGCGTCTCCCGGGGAAAGGGCTTGTGCGGTCGGGTGCGTGAGGCGTCGGCGTGTTGGAAGCTGCGAGGCCGCCCGCGTTTCGTCTGCGTCGTCGGGGTGAGGAGTGCTTATAGCTCGCAGACGACAAATAGGGGCGAAATGCTTAGTTCATCAATCAGGCTGCCGTCATTACCGGTTCGCGCACACTGGGATGCTGGTCGCCTGTGCGGCAGGGTCGTTGCGTTGCGTTACAGGGGTACGTGCGTGTCCTACAGGCGCAAGTGCGAGTTCCAACTGGAGGACAGCAGCGGCAGACAGGCAAAGTGTTCGAATCGCACCGTCGAGCGGATCGGCGACGTTATTTTGGCCATGGCCATCTCGCCGATGCCAAGTCCCACTTACCTAATCCGTCCATCGATCGATCGGGACTGTGCACGTGACTCAACCCTCGTACGGCAACAACCTTTCTCCGAAAAAAACCACTGCGCGCGCACCAAAAAAGTTTGGCAGTGGATCAAAAAAATGAATAACCCCCTCCCGGAAATACCCCGACTCACAAACTCACCATCCAACCACACATCCTCTCGGAATCGACGACAGTCAAATCAGTCAAGATGCCGGTACGTATGGACGATGGTGGACGCTGCGGAGGAGGAACTGCGTTGATAAACGAGCAAGACGTGCAAGGCGAACTGGCGCACCGACTCGCTGGACCTGCTCAGCAACAATCAGGCAACAGAAGCGCGTTTGGGAGGCGACCGACTGCTTGATGGCCGCAGAATACGATAAACGACCGACACGAGACGCCGCGACGTGAAAGGCGGATATTGAATGTTGACTGACCATGCTTCCTCCACAGAGCCACAAGTCTTTCCGCACGAAGCAGAAGCTCGCCAAGGCGCAGAAGCAGAACCGCCCGATCCCCCAGTGGATTCGTCTCCGGACCGGCAACACCATCCGGTACGATCTCCTCCCGTCTTTTTGCGGCTGCTCGGCGTGATCACAGCGAACAGCCGGGTCGTGTCGGGGCATCTGGATTCTCCTACATCCAGATATCCAGATCCAGATCTAGAATGCTAACACACCGCAGCTACAACGCTAAGCGGAGACATTGGCGCAAGACTCGCCTGAACATCTAAATATGTGTGCAGGCTTTCTTGGTGTTTAGGGGAGGACTTACGGACGCGAGAGAGAAACGACTTCTGCTGTCACGCCCCGCCCCGAACGCACACCCTGCTGTCTCCATTACGGGCCGAACGACACGACAAGACACCAATCGCCACGATGGCTCGGGCACCCCCGGCCGGATACGGGGACTGGAGGCACGCACTGGGAGCCGAAAGGCAGGAGATTTTGCGGTCTGGCTATCTCTCGAGCCTCTGAACTGGGACGCTACGGTTTTTGTTTCGGGAAAAAATGGGAAAGCGGTATTATCAGAAACGCAAAACAAATCAAAACAAATATCTCAAAATTGGGCTTGCCCTGACACTGCTATGCTTGTTTGTGTCTGCCTACTTTGCTCCCTCGGTATCTGGCTGCCTGTTTTTTGCTCGCTTTTCGTCTTGTAGAGAATACGTCTGGTTGTGTGATGGCGACGTGGCGCATGCCGCCTGCCGCCTGCCGCCTGCCTCTTGTGCTGTCCTGTTCGCCATAGGATGTCGTATGTTCGCTGAGCAGCGGTGAGCTTGCCGTATGTTGTATGCATTCGTGTGCTACGTGCGAATGTGCCGTGGACACCAAACAAGAGTTAAATGTACGGTGATCGGCCGGTACTGATGACAATAATAATCGAAATAATATAGGTTCGCCGTGAAAGCTACCAGTAACTGTATCTCACTGCTGTCGTTTATCAAGATAACCGACCGGCGAGTGGTAGTTAAAATACATAGGCGCTTGTAAAAAAGGCATCATCTAACCGGCAGTATTCATCCCCGTTTCAAAGGCCAGTTTTCCTAGCGGTCCTCCGCCCATTCGTTCTCACGACGAATCTGCTCCTCCTCCTCCGGGGTGAAATCGTTTGTGATGTTAAAAGTCTTGCGAATTTCCTCCGGCGACTTGCCCTTGATCATATTGGCCACAGTCTTGCAACCGACGTCAAGCAGGTTCTTGATGTCCATGTAGTTGGCAGCCTGCAACATGCTTAGTTAGCCTCACCCACCACGGGGCAGTACATTACGGGGAACACGTCGGGGAATAAGGAAACGCACAAGAATGATCTCAAAGAGCATCTCCTGGTCGACCTGCATGAACTTCTGGTCCCACTCGTCGATATCCGTCGTCTTCTTGCGGTTCTCGCTCTCCTCCTCGTGGCCCGTAGGAGGGTCTTGCCGGTGGTGCTCGCAGTACTCGATCACCTTGCGGAGAACGGCTTCGTTAACCTGCCAGAGGGGAGATAGTTAGTGGTGCAGGTCCAGACAACGACCTTCCAAGCCACGGCCGGACATCGAACGCCGGACAAGCGGGGTCGTGCGTCATCGCAAGGATGCGTTTTACGTACGTTTGGCAGCGGGACGGGCTCGAGCTCGGAGATGCCCATGCCCTTCAGATCGTCCAGCATGGTGTTGAGCAGAGCCGAGCGTGTGGCAACGTCGTAATCGACAACGATGATCGCACCATCGTTGCTCTGGAGCGGGATCCTCTCGAATGCCTTTTCTTCGGACATGTTTGCTGAAGCCGGAAGCCTGAAGCGGTGAAGGTGGTGGCTGTGGCGGGGGAAGGAAACTGTGCGTGTCAGTTCTCTGTAGCGAGATAGAGAGATGCGTGCAGGGGGATGGCACGGGCTCGTGGGATGATGTGGTCGGTTATGTCGATGAATAAGGATAGCCGTGATCTGAAGAGCACGTTCGAGAATTATTGACGGGGTGGAGTCGTGCCGCGCTAGTCCTTCTACTTCGATCAAGGACCAAAACGGCCACTCACCTGTTGGAGATGCTTTGGCGATTTATGATGATGATCGGAATGGTATCGGATTGACCTGAGTTTTTTCTTATGGATGAAGGAGTGATGGTGGCTGCTTTTGTCCGTCTGCCCTTTTAAGACAAGAAAAGGGAACAGAAAATGACACGTGACTTTGCGGCTGTTGGCTGATCATGACTGATGACTTGTTACGATTTATTTCTTGCAAAAATATATTTGGCAAACTAGAGACAAAATTTTCGCTTCTAACGTCGGTGTCTAGTGTCTGCAACGTGGAAGCCGACCAGTGAGTCGTTGCACCGCGAAGCGCCATGGGTTGTTCAGATGCTTAGATGGAATGGGAGTAGCATCATAGCGCAACGGATGACATAACGCACAGATATGCACACTGGTATGCACTAGACACATGGGGCTAGTTGTCGCATGGGCGCTGCAAAATAGCGATCGTCGTCTGTGTCGTAGGGCGCTCGGGTTAATATGAGCCAAATGCCAGGCATAAATGGCCGGATGCGGCGGATGGGGCCACTACAACGTCGCGCGTAATAGGCTGTCCAACGGTGGTGGCAAGCCTAAATTACAGCGTTGCAGCGTAGTCCGATCTGCTTATTACAGTTGTTCTGCCAACTTGCAGCGCACCACGCGATTTGCCGCGCCCTTGGATAGGGGCTCTGATCAGGCCTCGTGTTTGTGTCGACGACCGCGCAAGGGCTTCACCGCTGCGATGCCACGCACGCGACCGACCTTCTCTAGCGCTGACGATGCCTGCCGACCGCTGCGGTCCCGGATCGCGATCTCTTGCGCGCGTCGCATCTCTCAGCCTCTCAGGCCACGTTGCGGCAAGAAAGCACTCCAGCGGCGCGCGATCTGGCGACAGGTAGGGCGTGTTGGCGAGCAGACAAGGGTCCAGAAACCAAGAGGGCGCAGGAGCAGAAAGCCAGACAGGCGTGTCGCCGTGACTCCGGCGGTCCGTCAAAGTCTGCCACGCTTGCATCGACGTCTTCTCGACACCCAGATTTCCCTTTTCCGGAAGCGTCTGTCGCGTACCCGACGCCTGCTGTCTCCAATGTGGCGCCGCACATACTTGGCCCTCTTGCTCGTGCGGCTGCTGTTCGCCATGACGCCGAGCTACCTGCATCCCGATGAAAACTTCCAAGGGCCGGAAGTGATTGCTGGTAAGCTATCGCCCCGCTTGGGTCCCCTTGACGGGCTACGCCAGATCTGAGAGATCCAAGAGATCTCTGCGGAGGGCTGTGGAGGTCTTGTGGAGGGCTGCTTGTGGACTTGCGGAGGACGTTGGGGTTGCAATGACATCTTGTCTGGGCACATGGGCTGCCCCGTTCCAACAGCTTGCTGACGGCCTGCAGGCGAAGTTTTCAGCTACCCCGTGCGCCGGACATGGGAGTTCACGAGCGACCATCCTATCCGGAGCGTCTTTCCGCTGTGGCCCGTCTACGGTCTGCCGATGATTCTGCTCCGGTGTCTGTGGAGCGGAAACGGCGGCGACGGCGACATCCCCCCATATGTCGTGTTCTATGTCCTACGAGGGCTCATGTTCTTTATGAATTTCGTTCTGCTGGACTGGGCCATCTACGAGCTGGTGCCGTCCAAGCGCAACCGCCAGACCGCCATGTTGCTTCTGGCTTCGTCTTACGTGACCTGGACCTACCTGACACACACCTTTTCGAACTCGATCGAAACGCTCCTCGTCGCCTGGAGCCTGGTACTGATCGAGCGTATTGTCGCGCGGCCGGTAAGCACTTGGCTCTTGTGCCTGTGGCTGGGGTGTGCTAACCGGGCGCAGAGTGTGCAGGCTTCGCTTCTGGCGCCGACGGTTCTTGGTATCATTGCTGTCTTTGGCGTGTTCAATAGGATCACGTTTCCTGCGTTTTTGTTGATTCCCGGCCTGCGTTTGATACCCTATTTTTTCCACAAGTAAGGCTGCTGCGCGTTACCCATCTCTGTTCCCTCTTGCTTACCCGACTACAGTCCTCTGTCCATGCTTGCGCTTGCTGCGTCCGCCGTCTTCACAACCATTCTTGCCATCGGCTTCGACACGGCTTTCTACACACCTCACCAGATCACATGGGCAGACCTGCTGTTCCACCCGGTGATCACACCTTTGAATAATCTCCTGTACAACATGTCGCCCGCCAACCTTGCCCAGCACGGACTGCACCCATGGTACCAGCACTTGCTTGCCAACATCCCGATGCTCATTGGCCCCGTGGCCGGCCTCCTTTTGCTGCGACCGCATCTGTCGCTGCGGCTCTCCTCGGCGGCGTCTGGCATTGTTGTGCTGTCTGCCTTCCAGCACCAAGAAGCCCGGTTTCTGCTTCCCGCCATCCCGCTCATTTTCTCGTCCGTGAAGCTGCCGCGCAATCCGCGCATATTCCGCCTGTGGATCGCGTCCTGGATTGCCTTTAATGTGGTGTTTGGTATTCTCATGGGCGTCTTCCACCAGGGTGGTGTGATACCGACGCAAATATTCATGAGCCAACAGCCGGACGCTACACAGGCCATATGGTGGAAGACGTACAGTCCACCAATCTGGCTGCTGAATGGAAAGAATGAGGTGCTGACGACGCACGACGTCATGGGCATGAAAGGCGAGGCGTTGATGGCACAGCTGACCGAGCTAGCGACGTGCGACACGCCGGCGGACCGGCGGAACAGCCACTATTTGCGCGAGAAGAACGGCACCTACCTGATAGCACCGCTGTCAGCCACCTGGCTGGACCCGTATCTGTCCAACAAGGGGCTGGAAGGTCTGCGGTTCCGCGAAGTCTGGCAGTATCGCCGGCACCTAAACCTCGACGACCTCGACTTTGCCGAAGATGGCGTCTGGAATACGTTGACGAGAGTCATAGGGCGCCGAGGCCTGGGAACATGGCGTGTGACGAAGAGCTGTCTTTGATTTCGGGCGGTAGAGCTCTAATACTGCATTCGTTCTGCGTTCCCATTCATAGAGCAGCTTGAGATAGAGAGCACCTTTAATGACTAATCCTTGACTCTGTCCAACTTGTAGAGCGAAGCGGGGTTCTTTAACTAGCTCCGGCCAATGAAAACACGTTAAAATGGCTTGGAAGTCGCCGGCGTAATGGACTGATTAGATTGGCAACCTCATCCAAATTTCTCGGATCGTGATCTTGCCGCCGCAGCCGACGACGATCCAAGAGGAGCAGCTCCGATTGCACGTGTTCTAACGACGGGCAACACCTCGCAAACAATCTATACACAGACTCAGCGCATAGCAGAACAGCCGGCGGCTACTCGGCACGATGGGTGGCTTAAATCTGGAAGTGTTCAAGGTGCGACTCTCTTCCTCCGCCATATTTGGGTTGTGGGAGCCACTATGTGCATGTGCGAGCGAATATCTAATGTGGTCTCTAGTTTGGCATGTATGTGCTTTTCCCGATCAGCATCATGTATTACTTTGGCACGAACCTGGACGAGCGCTTTGCGGTGCCCGCGTTCTGGCCGAAGCCCGAGAACGCCCATCGTATTCCGCTAGAGCGCGACGAGATCCACGCAGAGCTGCAGCGTCTCCGCGCGCGCCGGCTGTATCTGCGCGACCGCCGGGTGGCGGCCGAAGAGCAGCAAGCTGCGGTGGTGCAGTCGAACGACGACAGCAGCCAGTAATGGAGTTGCGACGGGCGACGTGGCGTCTGCTGGACGCTGGAGAGAGGGCTGCGAGGAAAGCTGAGAGCAGCGACGAGAGCAGAGACGAGAGACTCACGGCGTTTTGGGAACACGGCATACTTGGATAGGGTATCATTTGGGGGGGAGGTACAGTCATTTTGCTTGGCTACAAGTGTACAGAGGGGGGATTTTGTTATACAGATCTATCTTCGCTCCAGCATGCTTGCCGTCGTTCCGAGGCCTTCCCCTGGCTCTATTTTTCGTTCTAAGAGTGTGCATCTACGGCTCCTGTTCTAAGCAACATTCTTACCAGTCAAGATCCTGCTCGATCTGCTGCCAGACATCGTCGGGAGCGGCGCCTTGGGTGACGTTGGCATAGATGGCGCGCACGTCAGGGTAGGCCCGAGCGGCGGCGACGAGGTCGGCGAAGCGGCGCAAGTCGTCGCCGGTGCCGAGGGGAGACATGGTGTCCTCGTTGGCGGCCCAGATGGTCTCGGCACTGAGAGCGACGAGCTGGAACTTGGCGGCGACGGCGCTGACGACGGCATTGGTCTGGTTCGGCGCCGTCCACACGACAATGTTGCCTTCGTCGTCCGTCTCGACGTCCTCGGCCCCGGCCTCAATGGCGTCGTCGAGGACGTCGTCGGCGGTGACGGGCTGGGCGGGCTCGGCGGCGCTGTCCTCGGCGTCTTTCGCGTCCCTGGGCCCCAGCACGACGCGGCCGCGGCGCGTGAAGAAGAACTTGGTCGGCGTAGCGGTGCCGACGTTGCGCCGCATCATCGTGTTAAAGTCCTGCATGGCACGGATCTTGCCGTCGGTCTCGAGCTCGACGATGACCGCGATGGACGGCGCCATCAGGATCTCAATGGTGGCCGACTCGAGGCGCGCGCCGTCGGTCGAGCGGCCCTGGCCGCGGGCAATGGCGCCCTCAATGGTGGCCTTGGGCACGCCGGCCTTTTTGGCGGCGGCAATGACAGAGGCCAGCTGCGGGTTGTTGCCCGGGTCGGCGCCGTATACTGCTCGTAGCTGGTTGGCATACAACTCTAGTCTGTACTCGGTACAGGTGATCCCGGCGCTTCTGCCGTCGGCAGGCGCACGAGACGCTGTGTGGCTCCTCTGGCACTCAGTACCTGTGGCGCTGTCTGGCAGCCGGCACGCACGCGGGAGACAAACTCACATTGCGAGTAGAGCGTCAGCGACTTGGAAAAGGAGCTGCGCAGGGCCGTCTTCTTGGCATCGGCGGCGCCCTTCTCGTGTTTGATCTTGGACCAGCGGTTGTGGCCGCTGGCCAAGGCGGCGCTGGACGACACGGGGCGGCGGCACTGGACGCATGCGAGGCGCATCCGGGCCGCGTGCATCGCTGGTCGGAGGCTCGCCATGATCGCGGCAGCTGCAGAAGACGTGGGCGAGTCACAGCCGAGGAAGGGAAGCTATCGCCATTTTTTGCTCTTTTGCTTGCAGCGCTAATACCGTTGAGCCGAGTGCCGTGCGAATAATGCGTGTGGGCGATACTCGCACTTCATACTGTGCCTGCCACTAAAGTATTCTGCGACGGTAGAAAGCTATGGCGGGGCTTAGCCTGAGCTAGGCATGGGATTGGCTGCGCAGGCTGGAGGGACCATCACCGCCCCACGATAATTAGGGGACACAACAACCTTAAGACGATGTCCCTTCTCAGGAACATCAGGACGAGCTCGGCAACGGCGTGACGACATCCGCAGCCAAGCAGGATATATCTACATCTTCGCCTACGAGCACGCATCGGTGTATTGGAGAGCACTCCACTGTAGCCTGAGTCTAGATAATACGGGCTCTCTTAATTATCTCTTGCGTTTGTCTCTTTACGTCTCTTTTCTTTCTTTCTTTCTTGCGTTCTGCTCTCTGGCTCGCCCCGATAGCCCTCGTCGTCAGCCATGTCGTCGGCTGCTTCGCCAGCTGCCGACGCCACTCGCGAGAGCGGCAGCCCATCCCAGCGGAACAGCGGCGGCGATGGCGATGACGCAGCAGCCGTGGCAGCCGCCGCAGCCGCAGCAGCAGCGGCGACGATCCACGCTTCGGCGGCATCGACAAGTCCCAACCCCGAGCTGGACACGACCCATCTGGCCAACCTTCCTGCCGAGCAGCAGGAGCTCACGCTCCTGCAGTTTGCGGCGCGGCTGAACCGGCACGTGAGCGCTCTGGACGCCGACGACTGCTCGGCGCAGCAGTTCTACCTCAAAAAGGAGATCTTCAAGATCATCAACCTCACGACGCCCTACCCGTCGCGCGTCGTGCGCAACTCGCTGGGCCGCTGCCTGGCGCACGTCTTCGACAAGGGCGACCGCAAGCTGCTCTTCGAGACCATCAATGACCTCAACACCGTCATCACGACCAGCGGCAAGGCCAAGGCGGACGGTGACGGCCGCATCAAGCACGCCGCCGTCGTGTGTCTCGGCGACGTGTTTGGCGCGGCGGGCGACAGCGCCATCGGCCTGCACCAGCTGACGTGCGGGACGCTGGTCAAGGTGCTCAAGGCGTCGCAGAGCCACGCGGGCCTGCGCGCGGCCGTCTTCACGGCGCTGGCGAAGCTCGTGGCCTGCATCGGCACCAGCATCGACGAGAACATTGCGCGCGACGTCTGGAAGCAGGCCCGCAACCACGCGTCGGGTGACAAGGGCGCGCTGGTGTCGGTGGCCGCCTGCCGCTGTCTGACGGCGCTCGTGCGCCACACAATGTACTTTGACACGGCCAGCGACTTTGACAGCCTCAGCAAGACCATCTTCAAGACGATCGACGCCGCCTCGTCCCACGTGCGTCGCGCCGCCGCCGACTGCCTGGTCGAGGCCATGGTGAAGGGCTACGCCGAGTCGGTGAGCGGCGACGGCGCGTCGCGTGCGCCGCGCAAGGCGCCCAAGAGCCGGGGCCTCAAGCGCGCGTCGACGTTCCCGAGCGCGCTGCAGGACGAGGACGACCTGCCCGGATCGCGGCCCAGCAGCCCCGGCCCGTCCAAGGGCAGCGCCAACCTGCTCTCGCTGCCGCTGGTCGACCTGCTCAAGACGCTGTCGGCCAACTACGTGCGCCCGACGACGACGAACCGCGCGCGCGCCGCCATCGGCGTCTGCTACGGCCGCGTGCTGCAGCGTCTGGGCGAGAAGGCCGTCGAGCTCAACTACCTGCCCATTGTCGAGAACCTGACGGTCGACCTGCTGGGCCACCCCGGCATCGCCAACAACCGCTACCGGCTGCTGGTTGCGCGGCGCATCGTCGACACCATTCTGCAGGACGTCGTCGGCCGGCGCATCCTCAGCGAGGCCGGCCAGATCGCCGCCGCCAAAGCACTCATCCAGGACGTCGTCAAAAACTACCCGCAGGTCATCAAGGACCGGCCGGAGCCGAGCAAGCACACGCTCGTGGCGGCGCTGGGCGCGCTCGCGTCGCTGATCCAGGCGCTGGGCTCGGCCGCCAACACGTTTGCCGAGTCCTGCCGCGACGGCCTGCTGCAGCTGCTGCCACACCCGACCTACAGCGTGCAGGTGCACGCGGCCGCCTGTCTCAAGGCCTTTGTGCTGGCCTGTCCGCAGCAGCTGCTGCCGTGCCTCTCGGTGAGCATGAACAGCCTCTCGCGCGAGCTCGGCCAGCTCGGCGGCGGCGGCGGCGGCAGCACGCTCCAGCACCGGCGCTGCCTCGGCTTTGCCCACGGCCTCGCGGCCTCGCTGAGCGCCAGTCCGCTGCGGCCGCTGCACGGCTCGGTCGAGATCAACAGCCGCGTGCAGACCATGGCCACGAACCTGCTCAAGTCGAGCAGCAAGCAGGAGCTGCGCGTGGCCGGCGTGCAGATCCAGGTGGCCTGGATCCTCATCGGCGGCCTCATGTCGCTGGGCCCCAACTTTGTCAAGATCCACCTGTCGCAGACGCTGCTGCTGTGGAAGAACGCGCTGCCGAAGCCGCTGGCCAAGGACAACACGGCGTCGCGCAACTACCTCGAGACCTCTTTCCTGACCCACGTGCGCGACTGCGCCCTCGGCTCCATCCTGGCGTTTCTGCAGTTCAACAGCCGCCTGCTGACCGTCGACGTGTCCAAGCGCATCGCGGCCATGCTGCAGAACACGGCCGCCTTCCTCAAGACGCTGCCGGCGAAGAAGCAGACCGAGGACCTGAGCCAGCGCCTGACGCCCGCCGTGCAGCTGTCCGACCTGGACGTCATGGTGCAGCGCCGCCTGCTGCAGTGCTACCTGCGGCTGATCAACCTGGCGCCGGCCGGCGGCAGCGAGGCCCTTCTGCAGTCGAACCTGCTCACGCTCGTCGTCTCGCAGTTTGCCGACCCCGACTACAGCGGCATCAACGGGTCCGGGTCGCTGAGCGCGTCCATTGCGACCGCTGCCGGCACCTTTGAGACGATTTGGGACGTGGCGGACAATGTCGGCTTTGGCGTGACCGGCCTCGTGTCGGGCTTCCGCGTGCGCGGCCTGCCGGGCCAGCACGAGAAGAACGCGGCCGAGGAAGAGCAGCAGCAGCTGATGCTGTCGACGCTGGACGAGACGGCCGGCCCCGAGGGCGTGATCGAGAGCCTGCTCCTGTCGCCTGTCTGCGGCGCCTTTGAGCACGACGCCTCGCTGCTGTACATTGGCAGTCCCACGGACACCAAGGGCGGCGTTTCGTCGGGCGGCGTGCCGCTGCTCCCGGACCCGCCGGCCACCGAGGTCATCAACCTGGCCATCCAACTGTTTGCCTACGTGTTCCCGCTGACGCCGCCCAAGGTGCAGGAGAGCATCCTCGAGCAGATCGCCACGTTCCTCTCGGCCGGCTCGCTGCAGCGCGACCCCTGGCGCAAGATGGCCATGAACGTCAACGTGGCCGTGGCCCTGCTGTCGACGCTCAAGGTGGCCGTGCGCGAGACGCCGGCGGCGCCGGGCGACGTCACCAACCAGGCGGTGGAGCGGCTGCTGCAGGACCTCATCCGCGGCTTCGTCATCGACCCGGACCAGTACGTGCGCAGCATCGGCTACGCGGCCATGGGGCGGCTGTGCAGCGCTTGCGGCAACGCCTTTACCAACCACGAGATCAAGTACCTCGTGGACACCATTGTCGTCAACCGCGAGCCGAGCGCGCGCGCGGGCTGCGCGATGGCGCTGGGCTACATCCAGACCAAGGTCGGCGGCATGGCGGCCGGCTACCATCTCAAGACGATCCTCGGCATCCTCATGTCGCTGTGCAACGACCCGCACCCGACGGTGCACTTTTGGGCGCTGGAGGCGTTTGCGCGGGCCTCGGACGCGGCCGGGCTCAACTTTTCGAGCTACGTGTCGAGCACGCTGGGCATGCTGGCGCAGATCTACGGGTCGGAGAGCCACCACGCCGAGGTCGCGTCGGCGGTGTCGATGAATCTCGAGCTGGACCTGTCGACCACGGCGGCCATTGCGCGCTGCGTCGATGCGCTGGTCAACGTTCTGGGCCCCGACCTGCAGGAGACGACCAAGTCGCGCGAGCTGATCTTCATGCTGGTGCGGCAGTTCCAGGACGAGGAGGACCTGCAGGCGCAGCGGGCCAGCCTGGACTGCCTGGAGCACCTGTCGCTGTACGCGCCCGGCTACGTGGACTTTCCCGACTACGTGAAGCTGCTGCAGCGCTACCTGGTCTCGGACGACCAGGCGCTGCGCGACGCGGCCGTGGACGGCCTCTACAACCTGATGAAGCGCAACGCCGACGAGGTGCTAGCCGCGGCCGATCCGGGCTTGGAGGACCAGCTGTGGCTCGTGCTGGACCGGCACCCGGCGCACGACGGCATCCGCAACATCCTGTGCAACTGGATGCGCCAGACGTGCCTGCAGGCGACGGCGGCGTGGCTGCAGCGGTTCCAGCGGGTTCTCAAGATGACGCGTCCCAAGGTGCCGGAGACCACGCGCCTCGCGGCTGCTTTCCGGATGGCCAAATCGGGCCTCGGCGCCATTGATCTACAGGACGAGGAGGCGGCCGGCCTCGGCCACGCATCGGACGGCAAGGAGAAGGAGGAGGAGGAGGGGGCCGCCGGCGGTCTTGGACTGGGCCCGGCTGGAGCCGGAGCCGGGCCCGGCGCCACGGGTTCTGCCGTGGCAGCCGCCGGCGTCTCTGGCGGTGGCTCGGACGTGGAGCCGCTGCGCTGGCAGGTATCGACGTTTGTGCTCAGCCTTTTGAGCGAGGTGTTCATGCTGGTGGGCAAGGACGCGGCGGCGACGGCCAGCGTCGGCGGCGACATCTCGACGGCGCAGGCGGCGCTGCAGAACAAGATTGCCGACGTGGTGCGCATGGCGTTCTCGGCGTCGACGTCGGGCGTGCTGGAGCAGCGGATCTGGGGGCTCCAGATCATCGGGGCGGTGCTGCGGATGTTTGGCAAGACGCCGGACCCGGACTTTGACGAGGCGATGCTGCTGGAGCAGTACCAGGCGCAGATCAGCTCGGCGCTGACGCCGGCCTTTGCGGCGGACTCGTCGCCGGAGCTGGCGTCGGAGGCGGTGCACGTGTGCGCAGCGTTTGTGGCGACGGGAATCGTGACGGACGTGGACCGCATGGGGCGCATCCTGAAGACGCTGATCAGCGCGCTGGAGAACTTCACGGCGGAGAGCGAGCAGGGGACGGGCGTGGGGATCGGCGACCTCAAGGGCCTCAGCTCGAACGCGCAGGTGATGGTCAAGATGTCGGTGTACGCGGCGTGGGCGGAGCTGCAGGTGGCCAGCCTGGAGCAGCGGTACCTGGTCGACGTGCTGCGGCCGCACATTGGGCGGCTGACGCCGCTGTGGCTGGAGTCGCTGCGCGAGTTTGCGCGGCTGCGGTTCGAGCCGGACATCTCGATGACGCTGGGGCCACCGTCGCTGTCGGGCAGTCTGGACACGATCTACGCGGCGCTCAACCGGGAGACGCTGCTGGCGTTCTACCAGGACGCGTGGCTGAAGCTGGTGGACGCGATTGCCAGCCTGATTGAGCAGGACAGCGACTTTGTGTTTGACGCGCTGGATGGCAAGCTGGAGAGCCGGGCGGACGCGGCGGACACGGCGGGCGACAGCCGGGCGGTGGCGGGGGCGGCGGCGGCCGGCAGCCACATCAACTACCGGGACGAGCCGGTGGCGTTCTTCTTTGTGCTGTTTGGCATCGCGTTCGAGGCGCTGGCGGCGCGGCAGGGCCAGGCGGACTCGCTGGCGGCGCCGGGCCAGACGCTGGAGATTCTGCTGGCGCTGAAGAAGATTCTGCACCCGAGCGTGTCGGGCCAGGCGATCTACCGGGAGGCGATCTTCTCGGAGACGATGGACCTGCTGGACCGGCTGGTGCTGACGGAGGGGCTGGACGTGCAGAGCGTGATTGTGGACATTGCGCGGGCGCTGTGCCTGGGGCACCCGGCGGCGCGGACGTCGGACGAGTCGGAGACGGGCGAGCTGTCGGACGACATTGAGCAGCTGTTTGAGCTGACGCGGATCATTGTGCTGGTGCTGGCGGGGCTGATGCCGGGGCTGACGGAGGCGGCGGGCGGCACGGCGTCGGGGACGTCGACATCGGGCACGGCGAGCGGCGGACAGGCGGCGATGCGGTACCACATGACGGAGGAGGCGGTGCTGCTGCTGGTGAAGACGGCGCTGGAGGCGCTGGTGGACGCGGCAGAGGTGTTCCCGGCGATCATCCGGACGGACCTGCACGCGTGCCTGGTGCACATCTTTGCGACGATCCTGGCGACGCCGGCGTGCCAGGAGGTGGTCGTGCCGCAGGCGCTGCCGACGCTGAAGCGGTTTGTGGCGACGGCGGCGGGCGACGCGGCGGCGGCGGCGGCCAGCCCCGAGGTCGACGCGCAGACGCAGGCGCAGATGCGCGGCTGTCTGCGGCGGTTCCTGTCCATCTACCTGCACGCGCAGAAGCGCGAGGCGGCGACGTCGCTGGTGTGCGTCAAGAACTGCCTGCTGGCGATCACGATCCTGTTCACGGCGGGCCAGCACGGCCTGTCGACGGGGGATCCGCTGGTGGTCAAGTTCCTGGACGAGCTGCTGGACTGTCTGACGGACCGAATGGTGAGTTCATCCTGTGTTTGATAATTGTTTGATTGTTCTCGCCTTGTTTGTGCTGACCTGACCATATAGACGGCCAAGATCGCAGCCAACTGCTGCCGGTCGCTGCTGCTGCAGACGCGGCAGACGGCGGCGGACCAGAGCGTCGGACGCTATCTGTTGCCGCGGCTGCTGGCGTTTGTGGCCAACACAGAGCCGGACGACCCGGAGCGGGCGCGGGGGCTCGTGGCGCAGACGCTCAGCGCCTTTGTGGCCGGGCGAGCGGCTGCGGCGGCGGCGGCGGGCGGCAGCGGCGGGACGTCGGTGTCGGTGGCGATGGCGCTGGTGATCCCGGCGCTGCTGTCGCGGGCGGCCGGCGAGTGCGCGGCGCTGGAGCGGCCGGACGAGCGGGCCAGGGACGAGCGGGCGCGGGCGGACGAGCGGGCGGCGCTCTTCCGCGAGACCAGCGGGCGGCTGCTGGAGCTGGCGTCGGCGGACGCGGCGGCGTTCCGCGGCGTCGTCGGCGGGCTCGCCGAGAACCAGCGCTCGTTCATGGAGGACGTGATCCGGGCCGGCCGGCAGCCGGACGCGAGCAAGACGGCGGCGGCGCCGAGCGGCCAGCCGTCGATCGCGCTCAAGATGAACTTTGGGGCGAACTAGGCCGGCACGCGCACTTTGGATACCTGGCTGTCGCCGATCTACACGGCATAGAAGAAGCGTGCCTTGCGCTGTTCCCGTTTGCCATGGGCCGATGATTTCTCGTGCATGCGTGCCAAGACATGGCCTGCGATCGGGAGTGGCCGCTGCGACACGGCTCGCGGCCTGGCGCGTACGAGTACGAGTAGCCCGCGCATCCTCGGTACCCACCCTGCCATCGAAGCACCTACTCTGTCGGGAATGGCTTGGACTGGTGTAGGCAGGTCGTCCGAAACAGGATGCAGTGCCGAGATGTTGCATCGCGACACGTGACCGCCGTCTCCGCAAATCGTGTGCAAGAATAGCAGCAGCCGGTCTTATCGCCGCTGCCCCACCGTCGCTGTGCCTTATCTCGCAGGCGCTCGCGCCGACGGCGGTTTTTCGTGACCTGCATGCATGACACAGCCAACCACATGCACTATCCTCTAGCGCAGCGCTGCAGCGCAAAGGCTCTAGACGTTCGTGGCGCCTCTGCCGACTTCTCGGACGGGCGCGGCTCACTTAGCCTCGGAAGTGGCCGATGCCTCATAAGACGGCGGTCTCCTGGTCTGGGCGGCTGGACTTTTGTTTCCTTTTCCCTTGACTTCCTGAAGAACGTTTCCTTGTTGCCTTGTTGCTCTTGGTCTTTGTCTTGCTATTGGCTTTGCCTCCTCGTTGCAACTTTGCAGGCTATCGCATCTATCAACTTTGTCCACTTGCTTTTCGCCATGGAGAAGGCGGCAGTGTCCGACGATGGCCTCGTCATCCCGGTAAGGCTTCTTGAGAGGATTATGAGAGGATGTGTGAGACGGGGAAGAGAGACGGGGAAGAGAGACGGCAGAAGAGAGACGGCAGAAGAGAGACGGGCAGAAGAGACACGCAGAAGAGACACGCAGAAGAGACACTAACTCCTCCAGCTGATCGACTTTAACAAGTTCCTCAGCGGCAGCGACTTCGACCGCCTCGAGACGGCCAAGGCGATCCTGCACGGCTTCCAGACGGCCGGCTTCATCTACCTGAAGAACACGCCGATCAGCAAGGAGGCGCGCGCCAAGGCGTTTGCCATGTCGGCGAGCTTCTTTGAGCTGTCGGACGCGGTCAAGGAGAGCGTCGGCTGGACGACGCCCGAGGCCAACCGCGGCTACTCGGCGCCCGGCCGCGAGAAGAACACGGACATCCGCGACGCCAGCGAGGTGGCCAAGCTCAAGGAGGCCAGCCCGGACATCAAGGAGAGCATGGAGATTGGGCGCGAGGGCGAGGAGGGCGCGCCGAACCGGTGGCCCGACGAGAGCGACCCGGCCATCCAGGCCAAGATCCCCGGCTTCCGCGCCTACATGAACGAGTTCTTTGGTCAGTGCAAGGCGCTGCACGTCGAGGTCATGCGCGCCATCGCCGTCGGCCTCGGCATCCCGGAGACGTACTTTGACACCTTTGTCGACGTCGGCGACAACACGCTGCGCCTGCTGCACTACCCGGCCGTCGCGCGTGACGTCTTCCGCGCCAACGCCATGCAGATGCGCACCGGCGAGCACTCCGACTACGGCTCCATCACCCTGCTCTTCCAGGACAACCGCGGCGGCCTGCAGGTCAAGAGCCCCAACGGCAAGTTCGTCAACGCCACCCCCATCGACGACACCATTGTCGTCAACGCCGGCGACCTGCTCTCGCGCTGGAGCAACGACACCATCAAGAGCACCGTCCACCGCGTCGTCGAGCCGCCCGTGGCGTCCGGCGACGTCCACCCGGCGCGCTACAGCATCGCCTACTTTTGCAATCCCAACTTCCAGAGCCTCATCGACGTCATCCCCGGCACCTACACGGCCGAGAGCGACAAGAAGTACGAGCGCGTCACGTCCGGCGACTACATTATCGGCCGTCTGGCGGCGACCTACTAGTCGAGTAGTTTTCCAATAAAGTGGTGAAATATTCTGTTTATCTTTGTAAAGTCTGAAGTACGGAGTAAAGACGTAGATCGCGAGGCCTACCGAGCGCTTAGTCATCAAGACCCACCCACAGTGTGGCGCCGTTCCGGCACGGTTGCAGCGACTAATTTGGAGCCGCCGATCCAAACTATCGCCATTCACACTGCAGCGCCTCACTGGCTGGCATCGTCCGACATTTCGTTGCGCGCACCGTCCCACCACCCGACCGCTCCTCATCGACCATGCTGAGATAGTTCTCCCGCGCGCGAGAGGAAAACGTCATGGCTCAGCCCTCGCCGGCAGGACTTCCCGCCTCGTCGTCCTCCTCGTCGGCCGCCAACACCACCCACGCCCACGGCGACGTCGCCGGCGCGTCTGGCGGCTCTGTCGTCTCCGCGGCGCCCTCGTCGCTGTTTGGCGGGACCGTCTTGGCCGGCGCGCCTCCGCCGATCTTTGCGCTCACGCCGGTGCCGGCGGGTGTCAGCACGCCGGCGTCCGAGGCCTCGTCCAACAACACGTACATCATGCCGAACTCGCCGATGCGCAACCGCGGCGGCGCCGACGGCTACCGGCCCAAGGTGGCGCGCACACTGGGCCAGCGGCCGGCGTGCCTCGTGAACGCGTCGGTGACGTACTGCGGCAACAACCAGATCTACGCCTTTGGCGGCTTCGACCAGTACACCGACGAGGTATACAACCACGTGCTGCGGCTCGACCTCGTCAGCCAGCAGTGGACGCTTGTCGACAACTACGGCGACATTCCGGGCGTGCGCATGGGTGAGACTGCGCCTTCCGGTCCAGTTTGGACGACGTGGAAAATCAGAAGACTGACGTGCGCAGGACACACGGCTACCCTCTACCAGGGCGACAAGCTCCTCGTGTTTGGCGGTGAAAACGAGCACCGCACCTACCTCTCCGACCTGATCGTCTTCGACCTCAAGACGGCGCACTGGACGCAGCCGCAGGTCGCGGGGCCGATCCCCAAGGGCCGCGCTCGCCACGCGGCCGTGCTGCACGAGGATCGGCTCTTTATCATTGGCGGCATCACGGGTCACGACAACTATGTGCTGGACGACATCTGCTATCTCGATCTCAAGACGTTTGTGTGGTCGCGGACGTGGCGGTTCGTCGGCCGCTTCGACCACTCGGCGCACATCTGGTACGCGTTGCCTCCTTGTCCTGCCGAGACCGCGATACTGACAGTGCGCCAGGAACGACCGGGTCTGGGTGTTTGGTGGCCTGAGCGAGGACATGGACAAGGTCAGCGATCTGTGGTGGCTGGACCTGAAGGGGTCGCCGGCCTTCCAGTCGCAGCCGCCGCTGGGCATGCTCCTGGATCGACAGGGCGGCGGCAGCCGCAGCGGCTCGTCGCGCCGGGGCTACGCGATTGCGCAGTCGCCGGCCGTGGGCACCTCGGGCTACGCGGCCAACTCGCGCACGGCGCAGGTCAACCCGCCGTCGTTCCAGCTGAAGCAGTACTCGCCGGTGGCGCCGGGGGCGATCTCGTCGCTCAAGTTCTTCTCGGGGCCGCACATTCCCAACCAGGGCTCCGGCATCCACTTCCACGTGTACGCGTCGGGCACGCTGCTGGACCTCGTGACGCCGGCGGCCACGATCACGTCGCGCGAGTGCTCGCTGAACACGCTGGACCTGGGGACGCTGCGCTGGCAGAAGCTGGCCGAGGGCCGCGAGATCTTCAAGGCCGGCTACCGCTGGCACTACTGCACGATGAACGAGGACGGCAGCAAGGCGTGGCTGCTCGGCTGTCCGACCGACCCGGGCTCGGTCGACGTCGGGGCCAACGGCCTCGAGGAGTACCTCAGCGACATTATGGAGATCGATCTGCGGCGCTACGGCTTCCTGGGCAACGCCGTGCCGGATGCGCGGGCCGAGCTGGCTCGGCCCAACTACCGCGCGCGCCACATGGACCCGCCGTCTAGGGGACTGGGCCTCGATCTCGGCCGGCTCTTTGACCAGCCGCCGGAGACGGGCAGCGGCGCCGACTTTATCGTGACGGCGCACTCGGGCCACGGCGACGAGGAGGACGCCCTCGGCTCGGCGCTCATCCACGTGGGCGAGGGGGCGGACGCGGGCGGCAGTGCGGGCGGCAGCGGGAACCTGTGGCTGTCGCCGGACGCGCCGACGTCGGCGCCGATCCACGTGCACCGGCTGATCCTGCAGGCGCGGTGGCCGCACTTTGCGCGGCTGTGGTCGTCGCAGATGGCCGAGTTCCACACGAAGAAGATGCACATCCCGGAGCCGTACAGCGTGGTCCGGGCCTTCCTCTACTACCTGTACACGGACCGGATTGACCCGCCGCGCGTGGGCGACGACGGGCCGGGCAGCGGGGCCGGCGGGCCCGGGCCGGAGAGGGGCAACGGCAGCGGCAGCGGCAGCGGCAGCGGCGGCGGCAGCGGCAGTGGAAACGACAGCAGCGGCACGGCGGACCTGACGGACGTGGCGGGCCTGCTGGTGATGGCCAACATCTACAACATTCCGCACCTGCGGCTGCTGTGCGCGAACCGGCTGTCCAAGGAGCTGGACGTGGAGCACGCGTGCATCATCTGGCACTGCGCGAGCCTGGCGAACGAGGAGTGGCTGCGCAAGCTGGCGGCCGGGTTCTGCCTCACGCACTGGGGGCGGATCGTGCGGTCGCCGGGGTTCCTGCGGCTGCCGCGGGCGGCGCTGGTGGAGCTGTCGCAGGAGATCGACACGGAGGGCCGCGTGATCGGCGGCGACGAGCTCGACCTGTTTGGGTCGGCGCTGGACGGCAACCACTTCTCGGACGCCGGCAGCGTGACGTCGCCGCGCAAGGAGAGCGTCAGCAGCCACCCGTCGCAGCCGGCCGAGTCGGACGCCGAGGACGACGACGTGGACATGAGCTGAGCCGCGCGCTGCTGTGGCGGATGGCGGATGGCGGATGGCCGATGGGCCGACGGGGACGTGGCAGACAGGGACTGGCGTTATGGACGGCGTACAGAGGGCGCCGTGCTTCTCAGGTGTTACGTGCTGCATTTCTTACGTTGACTGCATTCTGCGCGCGACCGGACGAGCACGACGACAAAGCACAGCATACAAGCACACCAGACGCGGACAGACCAGGCAGCGTGGCGGCAAGGCAGAAGCGGTGCTTTGGGGCTTGGACGGACGGCTGCCTCGCCTGGGGTTTGATCTCCCGGGCGCTATCGAACGTTGTGTTTTGCTTTTGCTTATTGCTTTTGCTGCTTATCTTGTGCTTTTGCTTTATTAATTTTATCGCTTATTGCTTCATATTACTTCATATTGCTTCATATTGCTTGTTCTGTCTTTTCTGTTCCTTTGTCTTTCTTTCTCGTTTTTCTTTCTTTTTTTCCTTTCTTTTCGTTCTTTTCGTTCTTTTCGTTTTTTCGTTCTTTTCGTTCTTTTTGTTCTTTCGTTTTCGTCCTTGCTCTGCTCTTCCAGCACCTCGCCTCGGCTGCCATGCCATGTCTGATTATGCTTGAACCTGTCTCGCCTTGGTCCTACGTGTTTCTGCTGTGCATGTTCTGCCTTGCTGGGCATATGTTACCCCAGCGTGCTACATGGACCGGCATGGACCGGCCCCGTTTTTGCAGCTGCCAACTGACAGCGGGTGTGACGGCTCGCTTCGTTCTGTGCGTCCGTTCGTTCTGTGCCGTGCTGCGGCTCTGCAGAGTGTGGACGGGCATTGTGCGAAGCAGCAGAGTGCCGTCGTCTTCATTCGCCATTACTTGCTCATTGCTGCGGAGGATTTGCCTGTTGGTTTTGTTACGTACTCATCGGTTACGCATCCTTCTCATTGAACCAAGCATCATTTTGTCGAAACGGCAATCCAGCATCTGTGTTGTCATGTCTTGTGTTCTTGTTCTTGTCTCATTATCTCGTTTGTGATGCTGCTTCCGGCCTCTGAGCATTCTGTCCGCGCCGTAAAATGGTCGCATTGGCTCATCATTAGACAGTCTTGGCGTTGATCTGTCAAGCAAGGCTACTCATGAACACTGAGTGTCAAGGACGGTCATTATCATGACTCTGCCCATCTTAAGAGTTCATAGTAAGACCTGGCTGAAAAATCATTATCTTTTTTAAAGAGACCTCTTGTCAAATATTACCGCTAAGGAGAGCGTCAGCAGCCACCCGTCGCAGCCGGCCGAGTCGGACGCCGAGGACGACGACGTGGACACGAGCTGAGCTGCGCGCTGCCGAGTCGGGGAAAACGAGGGGGCTGGCACGGCTTTTCACCGAAAAGCGGCCGTGACGACGTCGCCGCCCATATTGACGAATAGTGACATTGCCATTCTGCTCGATCGCCACGAGAATCCCGTGGACAGTGTCCACGGTCCACTCGAAGTCAGAGCCAAGCGGCCGACGAAGCTGTCCTTCTTGCTCGCGCCGCCGTTCGATCTCTCCTGCGGGAATTGCGTTTTGCGTTCCAGCTTTGTTTTTGGTCGTGCAAAAAGCAGAAAAGACGACTGCCACTGTTGAAGAAGCATCTGAGCGGCTTCACTCGTGTCTCAGCCATCTCTCACATCATCCAGCTCTAGTCCGTCTTTTCTTCCATCCACGTTTTCCACCTGACACCACCCGACGCTCCCATAAAACACCGCTACCACGTTTCAGTTCTGCGATCGTCTTCACCTCTTCTCTCTTCCACTTCCCCTAACCACATTCAGACCTTCGCCTTTGATTTTGTCTGCTGTTTCCACTTGCAAGTCGGCGCTCGACCACGGCCAACTGCTTCCCAGCCTTGTCTTGCCATCTTTGCCATCCGTGGTACACGCACTCCTTGACACGATACAATTTGAGCCGCAATCGTCACCAGGCTTCACAAGACACCCGTACGACAGACCTGCCTAGGCTAAATTGCCGTGTTCGCCTCCCCGTTATGAGAATTTATGCAAACCTGTCCGCGCGGTAATGGTTGTGTGCAGAACTGTTGAGCACGCGTCAAAACCATCTTTTTTGTTTCCTGCTCGTCCAGGACAAAACTCCCACATACAAGAACATACGGTAAGAAAGGGGATCGGGCAAGAAGGGTTTTGCGAGGAAAGCAAGCAGAAAGAGAAAGAAGAAGCACGAAAGAAGACGAGCAGCGGAAGACAACGCCACGATGATCCACCAACACTATGATCCTAACCAGATTTTGTGGTTCTTGCGCAACATCTGGAAATTCGACCGCGAAGGCTTGATTCCAGAGTGGCACCAAAGGTTCCAAGACCCCGACTTTGGAAAAAGCCAGTACCAGTGGCTCAAGAGCCGCTACGGAATGAAGGAAGAATGGGGGTATGCATTTATTATTGTTCCGCCTCTTTCTGGCTCTCTCAGAACATCTCCTGGGAGGCCGTATTTCTGTTCCTCATGCTTCACCTGCTGACCCCAACAGAGCTGCTCTGAACAAGCCTCCTTATCCCGGAGCTCGACCCGGTGGACCCGGCACGCAGGACTACGAGCCACCGACCATTCCCTTGCATCCGCCTCGGAACAACTACCGTACCAGTTCCGACTCTCCACCTCTCCTCGTCAACGTCGCCGAAGGGGAACCGCGCGCCGCCAGTAGCAACCGTAATCCTGGTGTAAGCCGCGCCAGTATGGATCCGTCAATGCAGACATCCAATCCTACCATCCGGGCGGCCATAATGGCCGCCCATGCTCAAACACCAGTGCTGGCGGCTGGATTTCATGCCAATATGGGCCGGCGGGCGTCTGTGGACAACGTGCAGCCAAGTTCATACAGAAATGGGCATTCGGCGCCAGGAAGCTACGCCTTTTCTTTGCCGATGGCTGGCTCGGCGTCTGCCCCAGGCACGTCCATGTCGCTGCACTCTGGGCGGCCGATGGCCGCGATCAACATGGGAAGCATGAACACGGTGGCCAGCGGTGCCTTTGGCCAACCGCTGCAGAACAGTCTGAGCTCCATGGGCTCGCTTGGACAGCTGGGCACCTTTCAGCCTCCGTCGTTTGGACTGTCGTCTGGACTGTCGTCTGGGTCTTCGTTTCAGCACCTGGGCGGCGAGATGGTCGGGAATCCTAGCTTCTTTGCCGAGTATCCGTACTCGTTTGATTTTTCCGACAACGCTTATCTCGCCAACCCCATGTCCATGGTGGACCAGAACGGCTCTCCGCATGGTAGAGGCGGTATGAACACCAACGGCGGCCTCAGTATGGGTGCTATGGGTGCTATGAGTGGCATGGGTGGCATGAACGGAGCCTTCCATGACAACTGGACACCGGAGAGCCTTTCCAGCGATGTTTTCAGCCAGCGCATGTGCGTGTCCAGCCCCGTTAGCGGCCTTGCCGGCATGAACGGTGGCAATATGGCCAGTGGGATGGAGAACGCGAACACGACAGTGGCCATGAGCGACACGAGCGCGTACTTGGGTTCTGGCTTCTCGCCCAATCCGCGCTCCCACTTGGGTCATCCGCATCCCCAGATTCCGAGTAGCCAGGGCCGGATGCCTGTCACTCCGTCGCGCAAGCGCCAGATGTCCAACGTTTCTGTCGACATCCAGCAGCCCCAGCGCAAGCGCATCCAGCTCGACCCGGCTCTGCAGATCAGTGCGGCTGAGGACATTGGCGGGACTCCAAGCCGTGGCGGTGCTTCCGCGCTCAGTGTCATTTCTCCTGCTCGCTCTATGGGTGTGGCGCCTACCGCTTTGATGACTCCCGGCGGCGGCAGCGCTGCTTCTTTGGCCCCGGCAAACTCTCCTGGCTGGTTTAGCGGTGCCCACTATGGATGTCTTCTTCCCACGCGCCACCACCATGACCAGCAAGGCGGCCTCTTTTTTGCCTCACAGGCCGACTGCATGGCTAGCTTTGCCAACTATCTTGGGTCCAATAGTGGCCATGGCGCCTCGGCCGGTCACGCTGCTCTGGGCATCGGCACGCACTCCACTGCGGCCACGGGCGGTACTCCCGTCTCTCTGGCTCCGCCAAAGACGCCTCCGTGCCGCCAGTCGTCGCCGGCCACTGCTGCGGGCCTTGGGATCCATGGCAGCGTTCCGGTCCGGGAGCAGGCCGGCCATGAAGATAGCGTCCCGGACGCCCCGCCAACTGCCTTCTCGGTCGGCGGCCAGATGAGTGCGCTGCCCACTCCGCCTGCCACCAGTGCTGCGGAGAACCATGGAGGCGGCTCCCCTGGAAATCAAAGCACTGCCGAGGCTGTCTTCTCGCCAGTGCTGGCGCCTATGGCTGCCACGGCCAACAGCCCCGGTGAAAGCTTCCCGTCCTCGGCAGTGCCCATCGAGTCTACAGCGGACACTGCAAACAGCCCGCCGCCGCTCGACTTTTCGCGTCTTCTGCCGATGCCGGACGAGTTCTGGCCCGACGACGACATGGCCACAGACGTGACCAGCAGCGTGGCCTTTGATGAATCAGCCAGCATGGATGTCGTTGTGGATGGTGTTGCCGAGACTGGCAGCGAACAAGTGCTATCGCTTGCGGAAACGGAGGGCAGCGTGGGCCCAATGCACCCACTTCTGATTTGAAGCTCATTGTGCTCTTCTTGAACGGCTGTTACGCATCTTCGTGTGGATTATGTCGATACCTGAGCCAGGCTACGAGGAAGTTACTAGAGTAGGGCAATGCCGTATACACTCGCTCAATCAATCCAGGAGATACATCGTTTGCACCTGCACAGTATCGCAGTCCCAGTTGGCACTCGCCTCCCTCGTCTACTGACTCTACCGTGGACTGTGTGGTGAAGGATTGATTTGGCGAAAGACACTTCCTATGGTGTAGCGTAAATACGGCTTCCTATGCTCAACATTCCAGTAGACATGCGTCCACGCAGCCATCACACCTGTCGCGCGAAAGGCTTCCAGAAGGACGAGCAATGTGAAATAAATTCGGAAGCTACAATGAGAAGAGAAAAGAGCAAATGCAGCCGCTGTCCACGTGACATCACCTCTGTACAATGTGACCATTATCGTGATCTCCATGCTTCCCTGTTTCTGCTTCATACTATACAACGCAGTAGATCGTGCTGCAGCCTGTGCTGTTCACGCCTCGGCCCGGTGCCGCGTGTGGTGGTGCCGTCGCCGGGGCCCCTCGGCCTTGGCGTTGCCTGCGTTGTCCACAGCGTCGGCGTCGTCGGAATCGGCCACGACGCGCTCGGCACGGCTCGGCGTGCCGCCGCTGCGCCGGCCGTAGAACTGCTGCGCCGAGAGGTTGCTGCCGCGGTCGTCGTCTGTGCCGGTGCCGGCGCCCGTCGAGCTCTGGTCGACGCGGTCGAGGTCCCGGAGACGCTGCTGCCGCGGGCGCTTGCGCTGCGGCGGCTGGTCCGCGGCGCGGGCCCTATCCTTGTCGCTGCCGCTGTCGACGGCGCGGCGGCGGCGGCCGCGCAGCGTCGGGTACGCGTCCGGCGGCGGCGGCACACGCAGCGCCGGGCGCGCGGACTTGTCGAGAAAGTCGTCGTCCGAGAGGCGGCGCGCGCCGCGGCGGGGCGGCCGGCCGGCGTCGGTGTCGACGGCGGTGTCGCCGTCGTCGTCCTCGCCGGCACTCTCCTCGTCGGCCGCATCCGCGTCGCCCAGCGCCGGCCGCCGCTTGCGCTTCACGCCGCGCTGCCCCCGCGGACCCGGACCCGCGGCCGGCCGCGCGGGCCCGTCCTCGTCGACGTCCATGGCGTGCGGCCGGCTGTGTCGGGCGGCCACGGGCGCGGGCGGCGGCGCCTCTTTGCGCGCGCCCTTGGTCTTGGCGCGCTTGATGGTGGCGGCGCCGCGGCGGCCGCGCGCGGCGGCGGCGGCGGCCGCCGCCTTGTCCTTGCTCTGGCGTCCGCGCCGGGGGGGCCCGCTGTCGCTGGCGGCGCTGGCGGCGGCGCGGGCCGGCGGGCCGTCCGCGTCGTCGCTGACCGACGCCTTGTCCTCGAGCAGCTTCTTGGTGAGGTTGGGAAAGTTCTCGCCGTAGTTGAAGAAGAGCTCCTCGCCGGCCTTGATGTCGCGCATGGCGGTGAAGCGGATGCGGAACTCGCCGTTGACGTACAGGATCTTGGGCATGATGTTGCAGCCGCGCTTGTCGTGCTCGGAGGCGTGGTTGATGTAGCGCGCGAGGTTGCCGTAGATGGCGGCGTCGACCCAGATGCCGTCCTGCTCGAGCAGGGTGAAGAGGTACGAGGCGTTGGACTCCTGGTGGAAGACGTCGCCGCGCCGGGCCTCGCGGCGCACGCCCTCGTCGTGCGTGATGAGCTCGCCAATGTACTCAATAACAAAGCTGTCGGCGCCAATGTCCTCGGCCGTGAAGAGGCCGTAGCCGCAGCCGTCGAGCTGCGACTGGCCCAGCAGCACGGCCTTGGACTTGCCGCGCTGCAGCGCCACGTTCTGGCAGCCGGCGGCGTGCAGCGCGTCGTTGTCGCGGTGGCGCGGGTCGGCGCGCTCGCGGGCGCCGCAGCCGGCGCACAGCACCGGGTCGCACTCGCGGTTGAGCTGCACGCAGAGGCACGGGCGGCCCTCCTTTTGGCGCGCGTAGCACGTCTTGCCGGCGGCGTGGCACGCGCAGCCGGTGAACTTGTACGCGCACGTCTCGGCCGTGCAGCGGCAGAACTGCTCGCACAGCAGCTTCGCCTCCACGCACGGACAGCCGCGGGCCGCCGTGCAGGGCCCGTCGTGGTGGCACGGCTCGCGCTGCTCGCGCAGGGCGTGGATGTGCGTGTACGTGTGGTCGGACCAGTCGCCGACGAGCACCTTCTTCTGGCGGTCGTACCAGCTCACCGGCTTGACCACGACGGCGTCGGCCGCGGGCGCCGGCGGCGCCGCGTGCAGGCCCAGCTCCTTCATCTGCCGGTACACCTCCCAGCAGCGGCGGCCCAGCAGCGCCGCCGCCGTGCACTGCAGCTTGGCTGCGCTGTCGCCCATGGTGTAGTGCAGGCTGCGCAGCAGGCTCGTCTCGTTGTCGGTCCACGCGCGGCGCGCAAACGCCGGGTCGCCCACGTCGTAGCTGCGGAAACACTGGTTGTCGCACGGCGGCAGCAGCAGCGCCACCTTGCTCTGCGGCGCCTCGCGCTGCTCGTCGGCCTGCAGGGCCTGCTGGATGCGGCGCTTCTCCACGTGCATCCACAGCTTGCCGCCAAAGTCCTCGACCGAGAAGCAGCGGCGGATGTTCTCGGCGTCGAACTCGCCGTGCTCGCACGAGTGGGCGTGGCAGATCATGCAGCCGAGCATCGAGTAGGTGCCGAGATACTGCTGGATCTGCTCCACCGTGCTCTCCCGGTCCCGGCCCGGGTCGACCTTGTGCGCCAGCGGGCTCACGCCGGCGCTGGCCGCGGCCGCGGCCGCCGCGGCGACGGCGGCGTCCTTGGTGGCCTTGCGCGGGTCCATCATGCTCTCCAGGGCCTCGTCCTGGCGCAGCACGTCGTAGAGGGTCACGTGCTTCTTTGCAAACACGTTGTTGAAGGCGTCGGTGAAGAGGCTGGCCATCTGGGTGGCGCGCGGCGTGCCGGCGCTCTCGCCGCACGAGCTCAGCAGGCTGCTCTTCTGCTGCGGCGTGAAGGAGGCCTCGCTGCGGATGCCGCTGGCCATGTAGCGGATCAGCGTCGTCTTGCTGCAGCTGTCGATGCCGAGGCGGGCGATCCAGGCCTCCAGGTACGTCGCCACGAGCCGCACGTACTCGGACGTCCGGGTCGACGCCCACTTGTCGAAGCGCTTGGAGGTGTCGAAGCCGGACTTGAGGTCCATGTTGTCGAGCTCCTCGATCCATTGGTCAAACTTCTTCTTATCGTCCGACCCGTCCTCTAGATCGCGGATGTGCGGGATGAACTTGAGCGGCGTGTTGGGCGACAGGATGTTCTTGGCAATCTCCACGTGGTGGAAGCGGTACTTGGGCACCTTCTCCTTGGGCGTCTTGACCGTGGTCGTGCGCACGTGGAGCACGCGCCCTTCTGGCCGGCGCTGTTCACGATGGACCTGCGACGCTGTCAGCCTTCCTGCGATCACGTGACCGCGATGTCCTACCTTGATGCGCATCTTCACGTGCTCGTCCGTGTCGACCAACTCGCTGATGTGCTGGCTCTTCATCGCGGCAAAGTCGTCAAAGGCGCTGAGGTGTCGCCGCCGGTGCGGCTGCTGGATGACGATGCCCTGCTTGACGAACCGAGAGTGGTCGGCCTGCAGGTCGCGCACAAAGCCGTGCAGCGCTGTCTCGATGGACTTTGTCGTCCATTCGGTAGACTTTGGCGTGACGGCCTGCGGCGGCGACCGGGCGCCCTCTGCCGCGTAGCCCAGGGCTGGCCGTGCAAGAGTCAGCGGCACCGCGGCAGGGTCGGCCTGCACCCCCGAAAAATCCTCGCTAAAGGACGGGGTCAGGGGCGACGACGACGAAACAGAGGAGAGAACGTCGGACTGCGACGGCGATGCGGGCGACCGAGAGACCGCTGGCGCGCTGGCTGGCTCAGCCGTCACTGCAGCCGTAGTGACGACGACTGGCTGCGGGGGCGAGCGCCTCGTCGCGGATGGCCGTTCTGCGGACAACCTGTCCGGAAGCATGGCAGGATCGGGCGCGAACCGGTAGCTGTCCGCGTAAGACAGCTCCGGCAGAGGCGGTCCCGTGCTCGCAGCGTGGTCCTGGTCCTGCGGTGTCCTGGTGAGAATGTGTGGCACGGGAGAGGGGCGAAGCAGCTTGTCGATGGGTGTGGCGTCGCGGGTGGCCTTGTCGGGGCCGGAAGACACTCGGGAGACGGCAGTTGGCTGCGCCGAGGGACCGTTTAGGAGGGCCAGCATGGCGGTGCGCGCCGGCTGCGTGGGTTGTGTAGGCTGCGGAGACGGCGCCTTTCGGGCCGGACCCCGGTGCGGAGAGGAGATGCGCGCGTGGTTGCGGTGCCGCGCAGACGAGGCCAGCGGAGGGAGCGTGTTCTCGCGTTCGGATGCGCGGCCGAGACCGTAGACGCCCGACTGGTGCTGGGACGTGTCGGCAGAGGCGGCCGGCGTGCTCGAAGAGGCCGAGAAGAGGCCGAGTCCGAACTCGGTGCGGGTTCCCATAAAGTTTCCCTGCGGGCCGTAGGACATGGACTGCTGCGTCGTGGGCTGCGAGGCGGGCGGCAGAAGCGGCCGGTGGGAGACGGACGTGTGCACGTAGGCGGACGGCCAGGAGGGCGCAGGCCGCTGCTGGGCGTGGAAGTGGCCGATGGGCGGCGACTCGGAGAGGCGCGGAGCCGGCGACGGCGGCTGGCTGACCCAGGACCGGTGGCGATGCTCGTGTCGGGCCGACTGCAGCATGGACAGCTGGCGGGAATGTTGGTTCTGCTGCTGCTGCTGCTGCTGCTGCTGCTGCTGGGGCTGTGGAATGCGCGGCTGGAAGGCGTGCGCGGTGGGCGGCGACGGCTGTGGCGCAAACGACGGGAGGGCCGCGCGCATCTCCGGCAGCGAGGCGGAGGACGTCAGCCGGCCGTGGCGGTCGGTGTCGGGGCCCAGCAGAAAGGGCGAGGCGGCCGAGCGGGCGCGGGCCGGCGGCGGCGGCGGCGGCGGATGCGGGTGCTGGAGGCTGCGGGCGCCCGGCAGGCGGAAGCTCGCGGACAGCGGGCGCACGACAAAGGCGGGCAGTCGGGGCGCGCCTCCGGCGTCGTAAAAGGGCCCGGCGACGGCGTACGGCGGGCGCGGGAGGAAGGGGTGGTGCGGGTGCGGGTGCTGGCGGAGGAAGGCCGCCTGGCGCTGCTCGCGCTGGTGCAGCGGCGGTTGCCGGGGTGAGTGCCGGGCGGTGGGGACCGCGGCGTCCGCGTCGTCGTCCAGCGTGAGATCAATGACCTCGCTGCCCGGGCCGGCCATCATGGCTCCGCCCGCGCGCGGCGGCGGCTGCGTCTGCGTTTGCGTCTGCGTTGGCGTCTTTGGCGTCTGCGTTGGCGTCTGCGTTGGCGCTGGCCCGGCGCATAGTCTTGGTCGCCGTCGCGCGCGCCGCGCTGGCAGGTGCGGCACACGCCCGGCCTGTTGGCGGCCGCTTCACACGCGCAGAGAGGCCGCAGCCATGGGCCGGACGTCGGCCGGCCAGCAGTCGGCGTCGTTCGTTTCGCGCGGCCGCGTTGCGTCTGTTGGCGGGCGGCCGGTGTCTCGGATGGGGCGACCGGGTGGTAAACAAGGCGCCGCGCGAACGCAGCGGCGACGGTGGCCGCGCAGAGCACGCAGAGCACGGCAGTCGGGGCGGCGCGGTCGGACAGGCGCGTCGCGGTGCAGCTGAGCGGCGGAAGTGAGGCTTTTCGCAGCGCTTTGGCCAGATCGCTTTCCCGCGAGGATGACGGATCCCGATCGCAGCCGTGCTGGGCAGGCGCGCAGCGCATCGCGCCTTCCCACGACGGGTCACGTGTTCCCTTCCAGTCACGTGACGCTTTTCGATAGTCGGTGTCACGTGTACCGGTCACGACGTGCACCGCCAGCATCGTGCGCCAGCATCGACGCACCGCATCGCCGTGCCTGTTCGCAGCCACGCAGCAGTCTTGATGACGTCTTGCACACGCCGGTCGCCTTTCAGCTCCCCAGCTCCCTTCTTCGGCCGCTAGAGCCAGGCCTCGTATCACGGCTGCCAGAGTTGGCCCGTGTGGCTGTGCAGCTAGCCACACGCTAGGCCGCATCTGTCCAGGATGACGTCGGCACCACATTCCACCACAAAGGCTGTCGCAAGCAGTTCTTTGACGATTGTCTCGCCTGTTCCTCGCCAGCTCTCTGCTCATCTCGGCCGCGCACATAAGTACTGACGCAGCGCGCTTGCACGACCCAGCCCAGAGATTAGTTTTCGCATTCCAAGCCGTGTCTCGTATATAACCCGGCCACGCCGTTCTGCCACGCCAATCTCCGCTTGACACTTCTGACTTTTGTCGTCCGCTTCTCGAACATCACCACCCGACATCTCCGGCTTCAGACGCAGTCTGTCTCGCCACCCGCACAGCGCAGCACCACTCCCGCTCTGCTCGCCAGCCGCCAGCCGCCATGCATCGCACGTACTCCATGCGCCAGTCGCGGGCGCCCACCGCCTCGCAGATCCAGGTATGTCGTGCACCCGGCCGCGATGGACTCGAGCTGCTTCTAACCGGCCAGAATCCCCCGCCACCGCCCTCCAGCACCAAGAGCGGCCGTCTGTTCGGCCGTGGAGGCTTCGGTACGTGTAGGCAACCGTCGTTGGCCGCTGTTTGGCGGCTCGTTGTCTTGCGGATGACGGGATCAGCCGCCAACAGCCGCCCACAGCCGCCAACAAAGCATTCCTGACGACCTACTGACTCTGACCAACAGGCCATGCCCTTAGGAGGAACGCGGCCGGCGCTTTCGCCCCAGACCTGTCCAAGAAGCTCACCCAGCTCGTGAAGATGGAGAAGAACGTCATGCGCAGCATGGAGACCGTCGCCAAGGAGCGCATGGATGTCGCCGTACGTGTCCTCCCCTCCCCTGCGCACTTGCGCCGCGCGAGACTGCCCTGCTAACGGCCGCCCAGCAACAACTCTCCATCTGGGGCGAGGGCTGCGACGAGGACGTCTCGGACGTCACCGACAAGCTCGGCGTGCTGCTCTACGAGATTGGCGAGCTCGAGGACCAGTACGTCGACCGCTACGACCAGTACCGCATCACCATCAAGAGCATCCGCAACATTGAGGCCTCCGTGCAGCCCAGCCGCGACCGCAAGCAGAAGATCACCGACCAGATCGCCCACCTCAAGTACAAGGAGCCCAACTCGCCCAAGATTGTCGTGCTCGAGCAGGAGCTGGTGCGGGCCGAGGCCGAGTCGCTGGTCGCCGAGGCCCAGCTGTCCAACATTACGCGCGAGAAGATCAAGGCCGCCTACGCCTACCACTTTGACGCCCTGCGCGAGCACAGCGAGAAGGTGGCCGTCATCGCCGGCTACGGCAAGCACCTGCTCGAGCTGATCGACGACACCCCCGTCACGCCCGGCGAGACGCGCCCGGCCTACGACGGCTACGAGGCCAGCAAGGCCATCATCCAGGACTGCGAGGACTCCCTCACCAACTGGGTGTCGCAGAACGCCGCCGTCTCCGCCAAGCTGTCCACCCGCGCCCGCACCCTGTCGACGCGCCGCCGCAACCTCATCAAGGCGCGCGCCGAGGGCAACGGCCTCGACCTGTCCGGCCAGGACGCGCCGCTGCACGAGCGCGACCAGTGGGTCTCGGCCGCCGAGCACGACGACGGCAAGTACGTCGAGGACGGCGAGGAGGACGAGGACGAGGAGAGCGAGGTCGGCCTCCATGGCGAGAGCCGCGGCCGCACGCAGCAAGCCGTCGTTGCCTAAGGGTGGCCTTTCCCCATCTCCTACCTCCCGTCCACCACGGACCGTAATACGCAGTGGTCGCGGTGGCGTGCCATCTCTGCTACGTGCTACCTGCCTTGGCATCTGCTGCTTCTTGTTTGCATTCCTGGTTTCATTTCTGGTTGCTGATTTCTGGTTTCTGATTTCCGTCTTGTTGTATTCCCTTTTGTGCGCATCGTGTATGCACACTGTTGCTTTGGTGCTCGGGGCTGGAGGATAGATGGTGTTTGGGGACGTCTTTCGAGACGGCGTCTGCCTTGCGGCAGTGCTTATACGATACCTGCTGTACGGAGTCTGTCCAGAAGAGGAGGACTGGCGGGAAGCCAGGCCATGTAATCTGTATGTCGAAGATCTGGAGAAGACTCCCAGTACGTTGTCTGGGATATCAAATATAAAAACTATACGAAGAGACATGCAATCAGCGGCGCACCCGTACTCCCAAGCCAACGGCGGGACGGCTGGTCCCGTGAGAGATGGCCTCTGCCCTACTTCCGCATCTGGCTGGTGAACTGCTCGATCTCGATCCGCGCAATGTGCTTGCCGGGCACCACGATGAGCCCGAGGTACCGAGACACCATGTTCACCACCACCTTGCCCGCGCCGCCCTTGAGCTCGGCCTGCTTTGCCTGCTCGGCCACCTGCCGCGCCGTTGGCTCGCGGTACTCGTCCGCGTGGGCCAAAACGATGTTGCAGTCCTCTTCTGTTAGCAGGGAGCGGAGTTGAGAAGTGAGAAGTGAGAAGTGAGGAGAAGCCGGCCGAGCCAGAGCCGAAGCAGAGCCAGAGCCGAAGCAGAGCCAGAGCCGAAGCCAACAGTCAACTCACTGGATCTGTGCACATAAACTCGCCGCGGAACATGCGTCGGTCTCCGGTGTGGATGATGAGGTGCTTGCCAAGCAGCGACCGCAGGTACGCGCCCGCCTCGTCCTTCAGTGCCGCCGCGCCGTCGCTCATCGGTGCGGCCGGGGCCGTCTCGATCGAAGCCATTGACCAACTGCGCCTTGTCTCAAACCTGTCGACGACCCTTGCTTATTTCCACTCTCCCTGCTGTTCCGGCGGCTTCCAGCCTCTCGGCACGCTGACGGGTTGTGGGTGTCGTGCAGGCCGAGCCAGTCCCGTGTACAGAGACTGGCAAACACAAGTAGATTTTGTCTGGGATGCCGTCACACTCTGTGGAGTTGGCCCTCCGGTGATGTCAGATCGGCGTTCGGATTTGGGTTTGCTTCTCCCGTAGATGTCTTTTTGTGTCACGTGATATCACAGTACACGATCCCGGTCTTCCGTCTTATACAGCTTCCACAAGCACGTTACCAGCCGGCCTACCTACCGGATCCTGGTGGGCGAGACTTTCCAGCTGTCCGTAGTCGAGAGGGTGCGTGACGACTCACCTCCAAGCGCTGGGATCCCGTTGTAGCGACCTGTGGTTTCGTGAGGTCTCTGGTTGCACGCACGATATAAGTGACTGCTTCGCATCCCGCCGTCGGTTTCGCAGATTCTCCGTAAACGTGGCATTAGCCGCTCGGTGTTGTGTTGTCCCCGGATTCCGTAGCTGGTCTCCGAGTGTCTTCGGTGCCTTTGAAACGACAACTGACGAATCAGCCCAGGTCTGGTATGAAAGCTGCAATCGACTATCATAGCCAAGTCCGAGAGAATGGACGTGGTAACTGTGGAATGGCAGCCGGTCGACCGGCCGGCCAGAGCATGACCTCGCTGGCCCAAACAAAGTTCATGTTTGTAAGGAGACGTGAGTGGGAAAACTACCGCCTCCTCTTTCAGTTCGTCCCCATGCTCGTTCCGGTAAGTGGCCATGGACCTCGGAGTTCGCATCCCCGCACCCAACCCTCGGCTGGTACTTGTGTTCATCGCTATATAAATGTCAAATCTTTCTCTGTCCTCCTCTTTTTGCAGCGTCCCGTAGAGTTTCTCAGTTAAAAGAGTTCAAGGCTTGCTATACAATGGAACACGTGAAGAAGAACTTCCCAAAGGGACTTCCCAAGCTGGCAGATCTTGCCGTCTTTAATGCAGGAAAAGATGTGCCACCCGAAACTGCCTGGATCTGGGGCGAGGACGACGAGGTATGGCATCGAGCCTTGACGGGAAACTGCTGTAGCTGACGATCTGTGGCAGATTGGCCGGATCAATCTACTCACACCCGAGGTCGTCCGGGCCGCAAAGGAGAGCGAACTCAAGGATGGCAAAATTGTCTCCCTGAAGTACGTGCAGTCTGCTCTTCTGTCCACTTGAACTTGCTTGTCTAACGAGAGATCCGGCGCCTCAGCTGGTCGCTTGCCTACCCAACGAAGCCCTCGTTCGGCCGCCCTGCCGTGCAACACAAGATCCATGCACACGCCGCCACGAACTGCGTGCTTGATGACACGTACGACATGAACAGCCAGAGCGGGAGCCAGTGGGATGGGTTCCGCCACTTTGCCCATATGGGCATCAAGAAGCTCTACAACAACCTCGATCCGTCCGAGGTCATGGCCGGTTCGCGTTAGACGTTCTTTCTTCCCTATAGTACCTGGACGCTGACGATACCGTAGGCACGCGCTGTGGTATTCAAGCCATGGCCCAGCATGGCATCGCCGGCCGTGGTGTTCTTCTGGACCACTACTCGTGGGCAAAGAAGCAAGGTCGTCCCTACGATCCGATTGGCGTGGATCCCTATGCCATTCCGGTCGCTGAGCTGAAGGCAGTCGCCAAAGCCCAGAATGTCGAGTTCAAGACTGGAGATATTCTCTTTGTTCGCTCCGGCTATATCTCTCGCTACTACGAGCTCGAGACGGGGAACCCAGCCAGACTGGACGTGGTGGCCAAGGCGCCATGCTTCTCCGGCGTTGAACAGAGCGAGGAAATGAAGGAGTTTCTCCACGACTCGTGAGCGGCGTCTTCTTCTCCCCCAACGAAGGTGTACTTACACGGATTAGGTACTTTGCTGCCGTAGCCGGAGACGCACCCGCTTTTGAGGTTTGGCCGCCCAGAAAGGACTACTACCTTCACGAATATCTGCTTGCGCTTTGGGGATGCATGGTCGGCGAGATGCACTATCTTGAGGTAAGAGGACACTTGTGTTCTTCGGAAAATGAACTTTGACTGAGAGGAAGTAGGATCTGGCCGAAGAGTGCGAAAAGCGCCAACGGTGGTCCTTTTTTGTGACAAGCGCACCGCTAAACACGCCAGGTGAGAGCTCCTTGAACCGGCCGACTTGTGATAATTCTGACAAGCACTAGGTGGCGTCGCGAGCCTGGCAAATGCTCTGGCCATTTTTTAAGCATGCCTATTGTCGATTGTCTGAGAATCGGTGCTGTAAAAGTTAAAGTGAAGGTGCTCCTGTACTAGTAACCGCCTCAGAAATCTCAAATATGATATATCACAAAACACCACAATGAGAAATATGCACAGGATACTCCGTACAATAATTGGAATCCCGGAAATGACAAAGGGAACTGATAGTGTCAAAAGTGTAATTCAAAAGTAGCAGAATAGCATAGGGAAGACGAAACAATGATAGGTCAGGTGACATTACCAACGTTCTGAAATAAGGCTGGAGCCTAGATTTAAGCGGGGCGATGCGGCACTTCGTATTACAGCGCGTTAATGGGAAGCTCGTGGCGACACCATTGACGTAACTGCTTTTCTTCCACACCCCAGCAGCCTCGCAGAACCAGTCGCGATGAACAGCGTGCCATCGCCTCTGCCGTAGCGAGAGATGCGAGTCAGTCCTGCCGAAGGGCTGTACTTTGCAGTGTCCTAATACAGCACTGATACAGCGGCCTGGCTTCAATTCATCGTGGCACCTTTTTGTCTGTTCTCAAGTACCGGATCTTCACTTCTACCAACTACGAACATCCTCGTTTGGCTGCAGAGACTCGCCATGGGTGTCAACGGACTCTGGCAGATTCTGCAGCCATGCGCTCGCCCCACGAACCTGGCGACGCTCAACCGCAAGCGCCTCGCCGTCGATGCGTCGATCTGGATCTACCAGTTTCTCAAGGCCGTCCGAGACAAAGAGGGAAACGCGCTGCGTAACTCGCATGTTATCGGATTCTTTCGGCGCATCTGCAAGCTTCTATGGTTTGGCATTCTGCCTGTGTTTGTCTTTGATGGCGGCGCGCCGATGCTGAAGCGGAACACGCTGCAGGCCCGCCGTCAGCGACGTGAAGGCCGCCGGGAGGACTCTGTGCGCACAGCCAGCAAGCTTCTGGCTGTCCAGATGAAGCGCCTGGTGGAAGAAGAGGCCGAGAGCAAGCGCAGGCGAGACCGGGAGCGCGAGAGCGCCGGGACAGCAGCTGCTCTCGGCGCCCAGGACGGCCACGATGGTCTGGTAGCGGGAGAAGTGCTGCCGAGCGCCGACAAGATGGTCTATGCCGAAGACCTATTCAAGACGCCGCAAGAGCGGCTGCAGAGCCGCAGGTTTACGAAGAAGGACGCATACCACCTGCCGGAGCTTGAAAACGGCATCGAGGGCATGGGCCGGCCTGACGACCCGCGCATCATGAGCATCGACGAGCTCGAGGAGTACGCGCGCCATTTCCATGCCGGCGAAGACATCAACCTGTACGATTTCAGCAAGATCGACTTTGACGGCGACTTCTTCAAGAGTCTACCGGCGGCGGACCGCTATAACATTCTCAACGCGGCGCGCATGCGCAGCCGTTTGCGCATGGGCTTGAGCAAGGAGCAGCTCGACGAGATGTTCCCGGACCGCATGGCATTCTCGCGGTTTCAGATCGAGCGTGTGCGCGAGCGCAATCACCTGACGCAGCGGCTTATGATCGAGGTTGGCATGAGCGGCATTGACCTGACCATGGGTGTTGGCGCCCGTGTGGCCGGCGAGAAGGACCGCGAGTACATTCTCGTCAAAAACGAGGGCGCCGAGGGCGGCTGGGCCCTGGGAGTAGTGAGTCGAGACAAGGAGCGCGGACAGATGCACAAGCCCATCGATGTCGACGCTCTCCAGTTCAGCTACGACGGGGACAAGGAAGACGGCGATGAGGACGAGGAAGAGGACATTGAGCTGCAGGACGTGCCAATCGAGGGTCTGAACCGGCTGCCGACGCGTCCAGTGCCCTTTCCCGGCCGGGATCCGGAGACAGATGTTGTAGATGATGACTCCATGTTCGTTTCGACGTACCAGCCGGCAACTGCTTTTACGACGGGCGTCGAAGCCGAGGTCCCGCACTTGCAGGATGATTGGATGGCGGACGAGGAGGAGGACATCCAACGCGCCATTGCCATTTCGCTGCGGAATCAGCACGACTTGGACGAGGAGGACGAGGACGAGGTTTTCGAGGACGTGGATATCCCGGCGCCAGAATGGACACAAAAGGCAGCCGAGGAGCCGCGGCCGATCCTGACTTCACGCGCTGCCAGCGGCAAATTGGTCGCACACTTGGTCAACAACCGGTCGAATGCCGCCATGGCGGCAGCCAAGGCTCCGGCTCAAGAGGCACAGAAAGTGCAGGTGCAAGCTCGCGAGGAAAAGAACGACACGGGTGACGACAGCAGTGGCAGCGAGCTCGACATCCGAGCAGCTATGGCCGCGGCTTCGAAAAAGGCGATGACAGCGTCACGGCCTGTCCTGGCCCCCGTGCCTCCTGCTCCGATTCGGCCGCAGGCCAAGAATCCGTTTGACGGGCCGCTGCCGTTTGAGCAGCTCGACTGGAAGACGTCCATATTTGAGAAGCGGCCAAGCACTGCGCCTAAAGAGCTGGCCAAACAAAATCAGCAAAGTGAACAATCCAAGGCAAGCAACACAAGCAACATGCCCTTTGCCGCCGATGCTTCGACCTCGGAAATCAGCGCCGCCACGGCAGCTGCCGCTACACGGGAAACAGGCTCGTTGGAGCCAGACTCGGAGGACGACGAGCTTGCTGGCGGGTTTGTCATCGAGGTTGACGACGCAGGTGTGGACGGCCAGGACCATACCAACCAGCTAACGAACCGGCTGGAGGACGGGCTGTCCAACTCGAGCGAGAAGGCTCCTCCAGAGCTGCCGCCGTGGATGAAGGATGACACAGATATACGAAGTGCCGTGCGGCAGCAGCGGGCGTACGACGACGAGATCAACGCCGAAGACCGAGACCTGGCCCTGGCTGAGGAGCAGTATTGGCAGCGCAAGCAGGAAAGCAGCGTTGTCGCCATTGACCTGTCGAGCGATGACGGCAGCGACGTCGAAGTGCTAGACGCGCCGCCGAAGAAGCAGACGGAAGAGCTGGAGCAGGAGGAAAACCCGACACAGAATGGCGGCACAACTACTTCCGCACAAGAGAAGGTAGACACTTTGGAAACAATAGATGTGTCTTCGCCTGAAATGGAATTTGAAGATGTGGAGTTGCCACCGATGCCACTTCCCGCAGATGCGAATCCAACTCAGGCTCCCACGAACGACAATACCCAGCCCCCCCTTCAGCAACCTAAAGAAGAAGATGATGACAATCAGCTTTCTATTGGCGATACAATGACCCTGGATGAAGGCCAATATACAGGCAACTTGCCAGCTGGCGACGAAATCTTTGTGAAAGGCGACGACGACGACGATTTTGATTTCAGCGACCCTGAAGACGAAGAGCTTCTCGTCCAGATGGCCGAGGAGGTCGAAGAGCACGCGCGCTTTGCAGACACGCTCAACAACCGAACAGACGCTGAGAATCTGGCGACATACGAGCAGGAGCTCAAGGCGCTGCGCAACCAGCAGAAGAAGGACCGCCGTGATGCCGACGAGGTAACGCAGACGATGGTGGCCGAATGCCAGGCCCTGCTCGGACTGTTTGGCATTCCGTACATCACGGCGCCGATGGAGGCCGAGGCCCAGTGCGCCGAGCTGGTGGCGCTGGGGCTGGTCGACGGCATCGTGACGGACGACTCGGACACGTTTCTTTTTGGCGGCACGCGCGTCTACAAGAACATGTTCAACGGCAACAAGTTTGTCGAGTGCTTTCTGAGCGCGGATCTCGAGCGCGAGCTGTCGCTCTCGCGCGAGACGCTCATCTCCCTTGCCCAGCTGCTGGGCTCCGACTACACCGACGGCCTGCCCGGCGTCGGCCCGGTCACGGCCATGGAGATCCTGTCCGAGTTTCCCGGGCCCAGCGGGCTGCAGGACTTCCGCGACTGGTGGGAGGACGTCCAGCGGCACGACCGGCCCACGGACGCCGACGCGGGCTCGCCGTTCCGCCGCAAGTTCCGCCGCGCGCAGTACGCCAAGCTCTTCTTGCCGGCCGGCTTCCCCAGCCCGGCGGTCGCCGACGCCTACCTGCACCCCGAGGCCGACCGCAGCACCGAACCCTTCCAGTGGGGCGTGCCCAACCTCGACGAGCTGCGCCGCTTCCTCATGGCCACCATCGACTGGAGCCAGGAGCGCACCGACGAGGTCCTTGTGCCCGTCATCCGCGACATGAACAAGCGCGAGGCCGAGGGCACCCAGAGCAACATCACCCGCTACTTTGCCGGTCCCGTCGGCACCGGGGCCCGTCTCACCGACGCCCAGCTCGCGCAGCAGGCCCAGCGCGCCCAGAACGCACCCCCGGGCGTCGCCGACGACTACGCGCCGCGCCACGCCGCCCGCGCCAAGAGCAGCCGTCCCAGCCGCCGCATGGCCGCTGCCGTCACAAAGCTCAAGTCGAGCGCGGCCACGTCTGCCGACGCAGCTGCCGCCGTCATGCGCATGGGCTCTACGGGCAGGACACCCCAGGCCAAGAGGCCTGCCACACGGAAGCGGAAAACGCAGGCGGCACCTGTCGTGCTTGGTTCGATAGACGAGGACGGCGAGGAGGGTCGGCTTAGCCAGATTGAGCCGACATCCGGCCAGCGCCAGCCAGCAAGACGAGCCGAGAAGCGAGCCAAAGCATGAGTAACGTTGCTTTGGATAGTTGGTATGGCTGCACATAATACAAACTGCACTAGTATTTGTCATGGAAACTGCACGTTCAGAGGCCCTCAACTTCCTTGGGCTAAGTGCCATTTGTCTCATGGCCAATCGTCGAAATGAGTCTTTCCGCATTCAATGAGCACAATCATGCACAGCCCCAAGGCTCATCTTCCATCCCAATACCCCTCTGTAGGCCATCATACCTATTTAAACTTCCAACTTGGCCTCTTCTGTATTCGTTTTCAGACGTTAACATTTCAACTTCAAAATCATGGATCCCGCCAGCGCTATCGGCACTGCCAGTGCCGTTTTGGCCTTTGTCCAGTTTGCGTTTCGCTTCGCTTCTACTCTCTACACTCTCTACAAAGACGCCGATTATGGCGGCTACGAAAATCTCGAAGCAGTATGCGAGAATATAAAAACGTTGTCTGGAGAATTGCTGCCGACGCTTGGTAGCTCGCCCGACAATCAAAGCATTGCCGCTCTTGCAGTCCGCTGCAGAAAACTTGCCAACTCCATACTTCAAAAGATTCAAAAAATCAAACCAAAGGACAGAAGTTTCCATACGCTTGCCAGCAGTGCACTGAAAAGTGCCTGCTCGTCGAAAGAATTATCGCAGCTCTCGGACGATCTAAATACCTGTCAAACGCAAATCAGCATCATATTCAGCAAGAAGCAAAGGTCTGTGGCCCATGTAGTATTACATAAGTAAGTTTGGCTTTCAGTGAAGCTAACATCCGTCTGTTATTCCATAGTGCCGCTATTCTCCAATCTCTGGAACATCTTGAAAATGCACAGGAAGACCTCAACGGCAAGCTGGGAGAATATCAAGAGCGCGCCAACCTTGAGGCCCTGCTACTTGCTATCTCGTTCCCCGACATGACGAAACGCCACGATGAAATTAGTGATGCCGGAACAGATACTTATGATTGGATGCTGGAAGAGTCCAGTAATGGTGTGGGTTTCAAAGACTGGCTTGCTACGGGGAGTGGCATCTACCATGTTTCCGGTAAGCCTGGGTCTGGAAAGTCAACGCTAATGAAACACATTGTTGGACTCGACACGACTCAATCAGTCTTAGAAGATTGGGCCGGGGACAAGACTCTTATTCGCGGCAATTGTTTCTTTTGGAAACCCGGTACTCCGTTGCAACGCAGTCTCATCGGTCTTAAGCGGACTCTGCTTCATGAAGTTATGAAAGGAATTAGCGACATGGCTCAGATCCTTTTCCCCAGCCATTTGGATCCCGGTAGCTTTTGTGTGTGGGGAACGGCTCCTGCGTTACTAGTCAAAGACGCTGAGGTGGAAGAAGCCTTTGAATCCCTCGCCCAAAACCCATACATTTTGGTGAAATACCAGCTGTGCTTCTTTATCGACGGCCTCGACGAGTTTCAGGAGATGGACAGAACACACACTGATCTAGTTGACTCCCTTATGGCCTGGGTGGCAGGCTCCGATGGCAACCTCAAGCTGTGTGTGTCCAGTCGAGAGCTTCCCGTTTTTCTGGACAGACTCCAGCCTCGGTTTCGAGTCCGGCTTCAGGATTTGACAAAGAATGACATTATTAAGGTGATAAGGCAGCGTCTGTCCCGGGAGCTGAACAATGATCATTACCATGAGAACGAAAAATGGAGTGGAATAGAAGACGAACTTGTCAGAAACTCCGACGGTGTGTTCCTCTGGGTCATACTGATTTTGAGGCTACTCGGCGATGCCATACAATCCCACGAGTCACACAAACATATGCGCCATATCATTCATACTGCGCCGCGGAAACTGTCAAAATTCTTCAAGCTCATTCTCGATCAAATACCGGAGTGCGACCGAAAAGCTGCCGCCAAATATTTCATGTTCGCGTTACATAGCGCAAGCCTTCCGTCCACAAGTCTAGACTTCACATTTTTCAAGCCGAATTCTCTGATTCGATTTTCATTCTTTCACGATTATATTGAAGATGTCGAGATCGAGAGTCAGATTCTCAAACCAGCCAATTTCTTATCCCCAGGAGAGCTAGAAGAAAAACTCGCCAAGATAGAGAAGCGAATACTTGGGCGGTGCAAAGGTATCCTAGAAATAAATGGGAGACCCCAGACCACGTCTACTTACGAAACGCCCTTTATACCCTTCTCCAGTGACGAGATATACCGTAGTGGGATAGAGCACAAAAGCCAGAGCTCTTACTACGACTTATACGTCTCGCCTACTCATCGTTCCATTCCCGAATTCCTTGGGGAATACTTGCCTAAACACTGGGGAAATATATACGCCAATTTTCTTATCCCGATGCATACTTGAAAACTAGCATTGCAATGGCGACCTTCTTGCCATTTTCCATCAAGGCAATGAAGGCTCAAAATTTGCATGGGCTTCTACAAGGTCTACCTTTAGAACCCAACGCAAGTCTCTTTCCATATTTGGATGTGCTCGACAATCGGCTTGAAAGTCAACTTTCACGAATCTATCTTGCCTCCAAGAGTTTTGAGGATTCTGATCTTTATTTCTCAAAGACATACAAGCAATGCGGACTAGCTAGCGTACTATTTCTAGCTTGTGCCAGAAATATGCTTGGGTATCTGAGGTGGAAAATCCAACATAACTTTGAGTCTCTAACAGGCAGCCAGGTTTATTTTCTTCTAACGACGGCATCCCAGGAAGGATATTTCGAGGTCCTGGAAACACTACTAGAGAATGGAAGTTCTCCCGTTGTCAATATTTTCCGAAACAGTAAAGAGTTATACCCCTCATTGTGGACGCTCTGTCTATACCATCTCATACTTCATTCTGATAGGAAATGGTGGGAGATTGCTGAACTTTTTCTCGTGTCTCATCCGCCGCCTTCAATTTGGATATTTCCTAAAGGATCAATTGTCGATGGTATGCTATATCTAAGAAGTTCGCTGAACTATTCGTTTGCTATCGACCGGACTACATTTAAGGGGTCCCTGCTCGAATTGGTGGATGCCGTAAATCCCCACAATGCTCGTCGAATATTCAAATTGATCAATGTATGGAAAACGAAAGGCGCGCTATCGGATGCTGATCTGGGGTGGTACTGGGATGGAAAGGAAGAAACAGCGGTGCTGACAACGGTGAATCGGTTAAATTCAATAATTGATTGGGGAGTTCCATTCACGGAGTTGCTCGAGAGCATAGTCAAGACTAAAGAGGAGGATCCTGCTTGCGCACTCTCGATCTGCTAGAATATTTTTATTTCCCATTTTCAGTCTGATACTGATCCTGAGCTTGTGATTTTAACTGAAGTCTGTCGGAACTTGCCCCTGTCGTCTTCTCACCTTAACATACGGTTATTCGGTATCGTCGGCATGGCCAGTCTATTTACCCGATACAGAAAGTAAGGAGCTCGTCTTCCATTGTCGTCGCGGCGACCGACTTGCCGCTGAGCTTGCGAAGTGTGCTCGTGATGATTTAAAGCTATGAGTATGTGACTTAAGTGCATACCAACGCGAGAGACGAGCGCTTATCTGAATGCTAGAATCCCAGGAAGATGTAAGGAAACCCAGGAGTTTTATCTAGTCACGACGTTATAATAATCAGAGTCACCTGTTCGCCTCCTTCTGTCGGATCACGTGGTGACCGATGCCGGCCAGTCAGGTGTCTGGCAGGTGACTGCCTAATCGGGAGGGATGTAACTGCTTATTCGGGAGATGGCGGTGACATTTGTTCGAGGGGTATAATCTTGTTTTCCAGCTTCTTCAGAGCAATCTCTCCGTTCAGTTGCCTGGATACATATCATGACAGTATTCGAGGCAGCCAGCGCAGCCAACTAAGCAAACGCAGAAAGAGCGCTATCCGACTTGGCGGGCGACTTAAACCAACCGTCGGGCAGTGTTCACTTATTTCTTACGAAGTATTCCGAGTACTCTACAATCTGCAAATGGCTCAGCCTCGCCAAAATGTGACGATCCCACCCTTCAGCTCGCAGCCGTCTGCCTGCTGCGCCCCCACCAGCAACGAACTGGGCGAAAAGGGTGGTCAGCAAAGCCCACACGGCTCGTCAGTATGAATAGCAAGCTGGGCTCTTTCCTGCTCTGCTCCAAGTTGCAAACTCATCTTCGCTTTTCTGTTTTTATTTCTCCGTCTGGTGGCCTTCAAACACCTTATAGCACTATTTCAGAATAAAGATGGTGTCAGGAGCAACACAGCCGACGGCTGCTCCTGGGCCGAAGGCGGGACAGTCCGTCAACGAGGTAATGGAGAAGATGTGGGCCGAGGCAGCCGAGGCATTTAAGAATATATGCGGCGCGTCACTGGACGGCGGCGCAATTCAGAGCTTTGACGACGTGCAAGACAAGATTGAGAGCGCCAGCAAGGCATCGCATGGGACAGATGTCGATCAGGAAGACAAAGACAAGTGGAAGAAGGCCAAGGAAGTGGGCCTGCTGTCTCTCAAGTACCTCAAGCTGCTCTTGGGGGCAGCATCGCAAGCGTCTGGGTTTGTGCGTGAACAATAGTTTCTTGTTCATTCTGTGCTTGTTCCATGCTGACACAATACAGATCCCGGTACCGTCGTCAGTGGCGACAATCACGGCGAGCGCGCTGTCGTTTGTTTTTGACATTCCAGCGGCAATCCATGGCTACAACGAGGCTGTGGACGAGGTGTTTGGCGAAGTGTCGTCGGCGTTGGCGCAGTTTCAGATTTACAGAGAAATAAAGAAGGTCAACCCAGAGTTGGTCAGACAGATCCACAAGGTCATGGTCAGCTTCGTGAAGCTGTGCGCACACGTCGTCAAGTACCGGCAGGGCGGGCGGTTGACGCGGGCACTGCGGCAGGTGCGAACGGTCTTGGCCGAAGACACCGGGCTCAGCGCCGAGCGACAGGTCTTCCGGAATTCTCTGCAACAGCAGCGCGACGTGGAGGGGACGCTGACGCTAAAGGTGGTCGTGGAGACGCATCAGGACATGGTGAGGCTCCTGGAGCAAGTTGTAGTGTTTGGCGGCAGGCTGGATGATACACACCGAGACGTGCAGGCGCTCAAGGAGGGCGCGGGCCGGGAGCAGACACTGTCCCGGATCCGCGATGCGCTGGACGTGAAGGCGATGGTGCGACTCGACACGAACACGACACAGACGTGCACAAACATCTGCGCGCAGTGTCTGAACGGCACGGGGGCGTGGATCTGGACGCACCCGGCGTACACGGCATGGACGGCGGTCGGGAAGGGCCGGGAGACAGAGAGTGCTGACAGGCCAGAGGAGCCGGGCGAGCCGCCGCACGTGCTCGTGCTTTCGGGACCGCCGTCGTCGGGCAAGTCGTCGGCGGCGGCGCTCATCACGAAGCGGCTCGAGGAGCAGAAGGGCCGGACGTACGTGGCGCACTATTTCTTCTCGGCGAGCGCGCACAAGGCGGGCGACGATAAGAACCCGGTGCACTCAGCGCTCAAGTACATGGCGTTCCAGCTGGCGCGCGTGGACCCGCTGCTGTGCAAGGCGCTGGACAAGACGCTCACGAAGAATTCGGCAACGTTCCGACGGAGCAGCGGCGGCAACGGCAGCCTCGAGGCGCTGTGGGCGGATCTGCAGATCGGCAAGGCAGCATCGGGTGCAAGCTACACGCTCGTGCTGGACGGACTTCAGAACCTGCAGCAGCAGCAGGCGACGCTGCTGCTGAGGCTGATCTTGGGGCTGCCGGGGACGACGCCGCGGGTGCGGGTGCTGGTCAGCGTGACGGATGAGCTGTGGGACAAGCAGTCGGCCGTCGTGGACGGCGCCAGGAGCGCGCGCTTCGTGCGGCTGCGGCTGCAGGCTAGCAACGCGCCGGACATGCAGGCAGTGATCGAGGACGTGCTGGCCAAGCACGAGGTACTGACGGCGGCGCCGGGCCGCGGCAGCAGGCGGGCCGCGGCGACGCAGGCGCGTGCACGCGCGGCTATCCTCGACAAGCTGCCGCGCAAGACGGGCGGCTCGTACGCGAAGCTGCAGTCGGCGCTCGACAGCGTGGTGCAGCTGCTTAGCGCGCGCAGCGACCTGCAAGAGCTCGAGAAGCTGCTGGAGGCGGCGCCGAGCAGCAGCGCTGGCGACACGTACGAAGCGGTGCTGCAGAGCCTGCAGCAATCGCTGTCGGTGGGCCAGATCGGTGAGCTCAACGAGCTGCTGGCGTTGGTGCTGCACGCGCACCACCAGCTGACGGTGGAGGAGCTGGAGGCGGCCATGGTAAGTTTTCGGTGACTGCTTGCCTGGTATTGGCTCTGGTTCTTGCGTGCTATTTCTGTTTGATTAGTTCTGTTTGATTATTTTGTCTGATTAATGGCACTTGTTATTTCTGTTTGGTCAACGGTGTTATTATTTGTTGATTATTTCTGTTTGATATTACTCTTGGGTACATTGGTGCTAATCTTTAGTTTCTCTTCTCCGGAACCGATTCCATCTCTCCTCTCCAGCACATCATCAAGAACAAGTACGCGGCTGTACTGAGCCTCGACGGCAACTACGTCAACGTCCAGGATGGCATCCGCGAGTACCTCAGCAAGGAGGAGAGAGACGCATTGGCCCGCGCGGCTCACGCCAAAAACCATCGTTCGACCATCAGCATGACCGTCACGGTGACCAACGTCGATACGGAGGTATGTGCTGACTTTCTGTGGGAGCTGGCGCACAAGGCCGTCCGCGACAAATTTGACTTTGGCTCGGCATCCCACGGCCAGCAGGCAGCCATCGGCATCGGCACGTTTGCGGCTCATCATGCGATCGTGATGCTGGCGTTCCAGTTCCTGGCGACAGACGCGGACTCGGCCGCGCCCCCCGAGGAGAATGTCCTTCCAATCGGCCTCTACCTGGTCGCGTATCTGCCGTATCATCTCGGCCAGCTGCGGCAGCTCGAGTACGACAACGGCGGCTCGCTGTCGCCGGGCGAGAAGGTGGCCATCGGACACAACCTGCACCGGCTGTTCCGGGACGCCGAGGTGGTCCAGCGCTGCCAGGCAGTGTTTGAGCAGATATGGTGGACGGCCGACGAGATGGACGAGCTGCAAAAGTGGCTGACAGACTCGTCGGTGACCCGCAAGCTCGCAAAGCCGTGGCGAGATGAAGTGCGGCGAGCGCCGAGTCCGACTGCCGGCTTTCTGCGTCCGCTGGCCCGGCTCGTCGTCGAGGGCCTGCTGCGGTCGCGACAGTGGGCACACGAAAATGCGGCCGTCTGGATCCGGCACTTTATGGAGGCCGAAAAGGGAACTGGCGGAGCCGGAGTGGCCGGCGACGGGCCTTCTTCCTCCTCATCGTCGTCCTCGTTGCCGGCGCTCCGTACCGAGGAGGACTGGCATTCCCTTAGCCGCTGGTGCCAGGTATTCTTGGAGCTGCCAGACACGGCGTGCGACTCTCTCTGGTTCGAACGTCTGGCCGAGGCAGCATTGGCCAGCGGCTGTGACCCGGAGGCCGCCATGAACATCTTCGACCAGGCGCTGAGAGCCGGCAACACGAGCGACGACGCCGAGAACAAGACGCCGAGCTGGCGGGTCTTCCGCGGCCTTGCGGCTGCCTGCTCTGTGTCTGATTGGTCGTACTCGGCTTTTGATTACATTGAAAGCGCGCTCGACGCCGCGAAGCTGCCGGACGCATCGCCGGCGCCGACGGCACGTGATCTTGACGCACTGCGGCTTACGGCCGGGTGTTACGCGTATCACGCGGGCCAGGTGGCCCTCGCGGTCGAGTACTACGAGACAGTGGGCACCGGCAACCCGACTGGCACGGGCCCGGACTCAGACCTCGCACAGCAGGCACACATTAGCAGTCTGCGGGCCCGGCTGGCACAGTCTGACGTAGCCGGGACGCAGCAACTGCTACGGGCTCTGCTGCGGGACGACAACCAGCAGGGCGTGGCCGTGCTCAAGATGGTGGTGCGCGAGGCAGACCACCAAGACTTTGTGGACAAGCTGTTCTCGGCGGCACAGACGGACCGCGCGCTGCTAACGGACATGGTGCGGGCGATGGAAGTGGCGTCGGAGCCGGGGCCGGCAGCTTCGGGGCCAGATCTGCCGGGACGCGGCCGCTACCGCGAAGGCTCAGCAATGGTTGCGGCCGATGGTAACGACGAGCAGTTTGCCGCGGACGAGATGCGGGCGGCACTGCTGTTCCACCGTGGCGTTGCGGCGTGCCGGTACAGCATTGTGCCGGGACCGCCCAGAGCCGGCAATGCGAGCGGCGACGGCAACCACAGCACGCCCGACGCCACTGATGCTGCGCTGCGCCTGTGGAAGGACAGCCGTGACCTGCTCGCCGGCCTCGGCGGCCGCAATGCCTTCCAGGTGCGCCGCGACGCGACGCGGGCGCTGGCGCTGCACTACTTTCAGCAGTTGTTGGCCAACCCCCATGCCGAGGACGGCGACGCGCTCGCTCACCTCAGCCGCCTCGCCGACGAGTCCTGCCGCAGCGGCATCCAGAGCGAGCCCGTCAACTTCCTGGCGGCGCAGCACGCGCGGCGCGAGCGCATGCCGGCGGCGCGGCGGCTGCTGGAGCGGCGCGTCTGCCAGGCGCTCGAGACGCTCAACGACGGCATCCTCGAGAACGACCGCGATGCGCTGTGGGTGCTGTACGGCACGCTGCTTCAGTGCAATGACCGGGAGGGCGCGGTGACCGCGCTGGCGCTCATTGGCCAGGCCGACCTCGCCGTCGAAGCGCTGTTCTTGACTGAGGCTGAGGCTGCGACCGAGGCTGGCGACGGCGGCGACGCACTCGCACTGCTCCAGGCTTTTGAAAACATCGCCGCGGAGACCGTGGCTGCGTCCCGCGCCCAAGTGCCTGACGTCGCCCGGCAAGTCGGCCGGCTCGCGGCGGCGCGTGCGCACGTCGATGCTGAGATTGCCGCTGCCGCTGCTGCTGTTACTGCCGGACCCGAAGAGGACCCGGCAGCAGCGGCACGTCTGTGTGCACTGCGTCTCGCCCACGCCCGCCTCGACACGCTACAGACGGGCCGCATCGACCGGGATGCCGACGCCGCCAACACCGTCGACGACGCCGACATCCTAATGAAGTGGAACTGCGACGGCCGCCTGTCTAATGGCCGTCGCTGCTCCAGCCGCGACGACCGCACCACAGTCCTCTACCACTGCCTCTTCTGCTGGAACTGCGACTTCTGCAGCGCCTGTCTCAGCCGGCTGAGAGAAACTGCCAACACCGGCTTTGCGCTCGTCTGCAGTCCCAGCCACAGCTGGCTGCAGATGCCACCCGACGCCGCCAACATGTACGTGGGCCCGCACGCGCTGCGTGTCCGCGTGCCGAAAGTGCGGCCTGTTGACGGCGATCCGGCCATCCTAGAGGTGCTGCACAGCGACGCGGATTTGGCCAACGCCAAGGTCGTCGACGTGCAGGCGTGGAAGCGGCAGCTAGCGGCGGAGTGGACGACTCAGCCGGACGGCTCGGAAGAGGACAGCGGTCGCGCATAGGACCGGCTGAAGGGCAGGGATGACTGTCTGCTTTTGGGGTGATTATAGTGCGGATCACGATGGCTCTTGATTTCTGATTCTTGGGTATGTAAACATTAGCAACGAACCAATATATTTATGTGAATCCTTCCCGCAATTTTAACAAGCCACTTATGCAAATTAACCGTATATACATGAATATCTATGCGCCGTATAAAGCGCCTTGCTCCCTTTGAAAGTCTGAAAGCGTGGCGCCTGTTCGATTTCCCCTGGTGTCGACAAGAAGCGCCATGCTCCGATTGTTGTGTACAGTATGGCACCGGAGACTCAGAGCTGGACGGCGCGGCTGCTCGTGCTTTTGCCATGCTCCGGGTTCGTCCCGCTGGCCATAGTCCGTCGCCGTCGTCTGTTGCTTGCCACAGAAGCACAGAACGAGGAGACGAACGTCGAGAGGCCGAGGAGCCGACGATAGGCAGAGGCTGCGGCGCTTGTCAAACGCCTGCTGGCCGTCTCGCTCCGCGCCTCGCTCCCGGGTGCTGTCATCGCGACGGCAGCACCTTCTTCAGGTATTCCCGGACCACCTGGAGCGCGCCGCGGACGTGGTCTTCCACGCGCCGGTCCTTGCGCCGCCGGAACCACAGCAGCAGCACGAAGAGCAGCAAGACGTCGATGGTCACGTGCCTCAAAGCAGCCCACGTGATCCAGCCCAACCACGCCATCGGCCGCCGCGCCTGGCGCGCGCGGAACTCCCGGCCCGCCGAGATCTGCTCGCGCAGCGCCGCGATCTCGGCCGACAGCTTGACCATGGCCCGCTCCACCTTGCGGGACCACTTGTCGTCGCGCGGACCGTCGGCGCCAAAGCGGCCGGGCGCCATGGCAATCGTGTTGGGGCCGGCGCCGCCCTCCGCCTCGTCGTCGTCGGCTGCCGCCAGCTCCTCGTCGATGAGCCGCATGCGGTGCTCGCGCTCGACCTCGTCCTCCTCGCTCATGGGCGTCAGCATCTTGAGCGGACCGCCGGGCGCGTCGGCGAAGCCCTCGATGCCGCTGTCGGTGTAGCCGCCGTAGCCGAAGCCGGCGCCGGCGCCGGCGCCGTAGATAGCACTCGCGCGGCTTTGCGACATGCTGGTGCGGCGGTGCTCATGGTCCTCGTCGTGCGGCCGGTACACGTTCTCTTTGCGGTACGACGCGGTCGAGCTGGGGCTGTCGTTGTCCTTGATCTGGTTCCAGACAAACTCGAGCTCGGCGACCAGCTCAGCCGATGATCTGGCAGACGTGTCAGCACAACCACGAGCACAACCATCCAGACGTCGGGCTGTCCGTCTCCACCGACAGACCAGCAGAACTTACGGTGTAGTCGCGTAGGTGTGCATGGTGTCGATCAGCGTCTCAATGTAGCGGCGCTTGGCCTCGGTGCGGCTGAGCCCTCGCTCCGCATACCACGAGTCCCACTTGTCCTGCTCGCGCCGGAGCTCGTCGGACGGCATGCCGGCACGGTTGCCGGGCCGCTCCATGACGCCGTCGACATCGCCCTCCATGGCCTGCTTGTAGAGGCCGTAGAGGCGCATGCGGTCGGCCGGCGGCGGCCGCGCCGCGCCGGTCTTGGGGATCTTCTTGACCGTGTTGAGGGCATGGACGAAGACGCGGTCTGGCCGGCCGTCAGCACACAGACGCGGCGGACAGCGCGCAGCAACGCAGACTTGGACTTACCGACGGAGTCGGCCATGATGAGCGAGGGCCGCGGAGATGGGACCGCGCGAGTGTCGAGCGCGAGGCCGGCCGGCCGGTCCGTCCTCCGGCGGGCGCGCAGAGACCGGCGTCGGCTGCTGGCAATCAGCGAGCGCTGTAGCGGCAGCAGCAGCGGCAGCGGCAGCGGCAGCGGCAGCTCCCAACACAGGCAAGCCGGACTCGCGAGAGGTGAAGGGCGGAAAGCGACCCGGAAACCGGTAACCGAAGCCCGAGACCGGGAGAAAGGCCGAACTCGTCGCGCTCACGTCCCAAAGCCGGCAGTCGTTGTCTGTGCCGTCGATGGCAGGATGGAGAGCCGCAGCAGCGTCGCCGGTCTGCGCGTGGATGGGCAGCTCGAGGCACTCGGAAGCAGATGGCAAGTCGGGAGCGCTCGTCACATTGTGTGGAGTGCGCTTGTGCTGCTGGCGCGCTGGCTGTTTGCTGTTTACGGAGTAGGGGCGACGGCCATAGCCTCGGTCCCCGCGCGCGCAAAAGTACAGGGGGGGCGCGCCTGGGCTGCGACGCTATGCGCTGGCGTTGCCACTAATCGGTTGCTTTCGCGGGGAACCGCGCGCAGTCGCCGAGGCACGTGCTGGCTTCTGCACAGTGTGCATACCGTACGGTTCGTACGACCGAGTACGTCGTGCACTGCGTGACACTGTGCTGCTTGTTTGCATCCTATTCTATTTGCTTCATTTCTTCTCTGCTTCATGGCACATAGTTGCTGCAGCCGCCGGCTGATGCGCCAGGCCCGGCTATGATACGTCTCCGTGAGCCACTTTGGCCGCCTCTGCCTCCGCCCGCCGCTCGGCCAAGAAGGCCTTCTTCCGTTCGATATAGAACTTCATCGCCTTCTTGTTCTCCATCATCTGCTTGGCTGCTTTGGCCCCGGCATCCTTCTTCGACAGCGCACTGCCGTAGCCCAGACACTCCGACCGGCCCCATCCGTCCACCCAGACACAGATCGAGAACAGCGGCAGCTTGCTGTGCTTCTCCTTCTTCACCTTGCCGTTCTCGGCCACGGGCGCATCTTCGTACCGGATCTTCACGGCCTTGCAGCCGATCAGCTGGTCCAGGAGCATCTTGGCCGACTTGTCCTTGCTGCCCGTGTCTGCCTGCTCTCGCCGCCTGTACTCGTCGCGGATGTCTTTCTCGAGCGTCTTCGCCCACAGCGCCTTGAGCCACTTCTGCGCTGTCTCCACGCCTTGCGCATCCGACCGGATGAGTCCGCCGACGTAGGCCTCGAAGAGATCGCCATGGACCTTGACCTGCGCCTGCTTCGACGCGGTCGTGCCGCCGACTCGCCCTCCCTTGAGCTCGCCCGGGAGATTCGCCATCGTGTCGATGCCATAATGGGCAGTGTACTCCGCGAGGGCGGCGTTCTTCAGAATGCGCTCGCGCAGCTGCGAGCAAGGTCCCGGCGCCAGGGTCGGAAACGTCTGCGTGATGTATTCCGACGCCACGTGGTAGATGAAAGCATCGCCGACAAACTCCAGGTTCTCGTAGCTGATGTCCGACCGGTGCTCCAGCTTGCCGACGTGCGTAAGAGCCATCTTCTCCACCACCTTGTTGCTTATAGCAGGGAGTGGCGGGAGCGTCGTCGCGATGTCGTCGGGCGTCCAGGCCGTCAATGTGCCGAGGACGGGAAGAACATGAGGAGATGTCGTCATAGGCGCTGGCAATGCGCCGCTCTCTGATGCTTCTGCTGCTTCGCGTGTTGCTCGTTCTTGTTCAGAAGGCGAGGAGAGCCTGCCCGGCGCCTTGCCGTCTTTGCATCGGGCCTTGGCCTCCTCGTACAGGGCTTTGAAAAACAGCGTTGTGCGGTCTGCTGCACCTCCATGGCCAGTTTCTGAGGCAAAGCTGTCTATGGCCTTGGGATGAGACGCGAGAATGTCGTCGAAAGCACTTGAGATGGTGCTATGATCGCTTTGCTTGCCCTTGACCCGTTTGGACGACACTTCAGCGCTGTGTCCATCCTGGCTGTCGCTGTGTGGTCGCTTCGGCATAGCGACTGTGGGAGGGAGCGACGAGCGAAAGAGAGCCTTCTCTTTGCACTGGGTAAATCGTGTGAAGGCTGTCTCAAAATTCCATGTTGATGAGTAATAATTTATGGGTCTCTTCGTGGCTTTGGCCAATCACTGTATCAGAGTGCACTGCAGGGAAACATCCCAAAGCGGAGTGCTGTTTCTGGGAAAGAGAAATAGACATAAGAACTTTCCCTTCAAGAAACATCGCACATTTTAGATGTTGGTTGTAGCATGAATCAGCGAGAATCTGCTGTTTTTTATGCTCTAGTCCACCGTGCCATATAGCAACTACCGACGCATTACTAAGAATTCTCGACTAAACAGCTGTAAAGAAAGATACAGCTGTATTGCGCATTTGCATACTATAGGAGATCTCTATTATGAAAAATCGGGTTTCAAATCACATTCTGATCTGACTGAGCCCCCGATCTATTAGCCGCTGGCTGCATCAGCTAAGAAGGAAAGATGTAGCCGCTAAGTTGCCCATGTTTTGCCTCGTATTCCAGGTATCAACACCTTCCCCACAACGCGCGGTCGGCAGCCAATGAAATATGCGTATGCGACCCGATTTGGAAATTCCAACGTCAAACGTCGTCGGAATCCTCTGTTCGAGCATCACCGCCGAGATCACGACCTCTGCGCGCTACCAATATGAGCGTCCCGCGCTCCCGGCTACTCGACCTTATGAAGGTAAGACTAACTTCAAGGAGGAATACTTTCTAGACGCCAGCTGACGCCGTACAGGCGCAGTGCCGCATTTTCGCGGCCACCTTCAATCCCGAAGGCATCCGAACGGGCAACAAGATTCTGCGTCAGAGACTGCGCGGCTCCGCCTTGGCATCATACTACCCGAGAAAGGTCGTTACGTTTCAGGACCTCCAGCGGGAATTTGCTCCTGAGCTGGTGGTGAAGGACCCGTGGGATCTCGACCGGCTGGAGCACAACGCTGCGTAAGTCACATCAACTGGCCGCCGGCGCGATACAACGAACGCTAATGAACGATAATCCGACAGACTCCGTGCTCGTGGAAAGGGAACGGCGAAGAAGGGTAAGAACCAACGTCCAACCCGTCCCCCCTCCCAGCTTCCCAGAATGCTTCGCTAACACATCGCTGCAGAAGCCAAAGCGACGAAAAAGAAATGAGCGGACGTCTGCTGTACGATATAGACGAACATCTGACGAAGCAAACCAAACGGCCTTTCTGACTCAACACTGAGGAACAGAATTCAATAGAACTGCCTTCTGAAATTACAGGCATACACCATTATCCTGCTCTTCCGCAGACTTTTGCTATGCACGTGACGCTTTTGTCAGTCTGATATTCCTCAGTGGAAAATCCAAGAATCGTAGAGAATCAAACCGAGACTGCCAGGCGGGGAAATATCATGCCGTTGTGCCTTCTCTCCATTCCATTCTCTTCTTTCCGTCTTCTATTGTCCGGGACTTCTTGGGCCGTCGTTTCTGTCTTCCTCGGACTGTATGCGCCCTACGCGCAAAGGTGAAATCAAAGACCGCTCCTGCTTCACTTACGGCCGATCTTCGGTCGAGATTGAAAGGACTGCCGTTTCTTTCTGTAGACCTCGGCAGCCTGGGCGGCTCAATTGGTCTTGCCGTTTCCATTATATCCACTCCTTTGCCTCGTGTAGCACATCGGCCCATCCTCACTCAACAATTCTTCTCTTCTTCCGCCGTGGCTTCCTCTTTGGGCGTTTCGACCACCAGTTCATATCCGTACGCTTCTTGACTCCTTCTCGCCTTCGCCCGACTTTGCCCATCTCTATGCCCCCACTCTCCGCACGCGGCCGCTCCCTCCTTCCTTACCGTAGTGTTGACAATTTTCCGGTGTAACCTGCCGACTGTTTATTCTTGCACTTGACGCGGATGTGACGCGCATCTCTGCGCGTTCCGCTTTATCGCCTTGTTTCATCGACGATAACTCACCCACTTCACGCGTTTTTCACATCACCAGTTGCCATCACCATCTCTCCTTCCCTCTGCAGCACACCATCACCACGCACACCTTCCCCAATCGACAACATGCCCACTTCCTGATGCGGAAAGAAATAAACACAATCCGGTCGATCTTTCCTATCAGGATACCTAAAGGACTTTTTGGGACGCATTTCCAGCCATATTTGGCCATATCGATTATTTACTGTTTTTTGAATCTGCCTTGATCGATTTCTCATAACCCTTTCATCACCTCTTCTTTCGTTCCACTGCTCTGCTTTCGCCGACTCGTTTTTGTCATCTCTGCATGTTCTTTTCTCTTTTCGTCCCCTCCACGTCACTCGCACGCCGTGAAATCTCTCGAGTCTTTCCTTGGTTTATTTGACAATCTAACGCGGCATCTTTGTCGTCATTTCTTTCAAATACTCGTGGCCACACCGGGCATTTTAACCAGTCCAGCTTGCATTGGGTCTCAAAAGGGCTGCTGGCTACAATGTCTGCGTTTGCCTCTTCCACTGGTTCGCCTCTTCATCGTCGCCAGTCCGGGGCCAGGGCACGTCAAGACGAGAATAACTCGAAGCGACCAGAGGACTCCAATGCGCAAAATTCTCAGGTGAGTCTGAAGCCAAAGCAGTGCCATCCTGACTAGGGCACGTGCTGCCCAGAATTGTGTCTGCTGTCTTATACTTCGTGTACAAAGTTATAAAATGCTAATAAACTGATCTAGGATGGTTACTCAACTCTGAGAAAAAGTGTGACAACCCTGAACACTTCGAAGCTCGCAAACCAGGCCGCCCGCAAGGTTTGTCTCTCCTGCTCCCCACAGATGTACTTAGACAAGCAGAGTGCTAATGGCAGAAACGACAGACGAGCTATGAGTCTCCCTCGCCTTCCAGCGTGTATCCTATGGACACCCTCCTTGCAAAGCTGTCCGAGCAGGAGGCTGCGATGCGCGAACAAAATGAAGGCATGGCAAATGCCAGTGGCGAATCTGCTTATGCTCATCAGCCAGCTCGTAACGCCTCGGGGCCTATTGCCACTGCAATTGATGGGACAACTGTTCCGACGACTGTCGCCGGCCGTCTTTCGACAGTCACTGCCAAAGACAACATGACGGCCGACGAGCTTCTTCGCCTCAAGCTTGAGCTGGCACAGGCCCATAATAAAATATCACAGCTTGATCATGAGTTGACCCATTCTCGGTTCACCAAACCAGATGGTACTTCAGGCATCATACCGGTGTCAACTTCTGATACAGGGCGGCCTGCGCCCATTGGGTATGAGAAATCCATTTCTCGTGGCTCCGGTGGTCTCACTGGTGCGTCTTCGGCAAAGCCGCTGTTTCCACGGGACAGCATCTGGATGAATCCAGACGAAGGCAGAACAGACCCAGCCGCTTCAGACTCATTTTCTCATGGACTCATTGGGCAATCCTGTGGGATCTGGCCGAATGAGCAGAAGGCGCCTTCTTTTCAGTCCTCACTTCCTATTGCACCATGCACTCTCCCGGCTTCGGCTACCTTCCCAGCCCAGTCCGCTCCAATTTGGCCTCCCATCCGCCCCAATAGCCATGCTTACACCGAGAACGGCGCCCAAGTATATGGTGATCTGCCTGCTACTATGGATGATGTGCGTTCTGATCGATTCACGCCTGACAACGATGCTTTTCTACGCCCGTCTTCCCACCGCCGTAGCGTCCGCTTTGATAACCGGGTGGGACCCAACCATGGCTTAGGGGGGTACTCGGGCTTCGGCATCGGACAACCACAGTTCGATACAGGAAACGATTTCACATCTAGAGGAGGCAACCAAGTTCTCAATGCTAGCATGTTTCCTCAATACCAGCAACCCCCCATTGGTACCCCTCTGTCTCCACACGCAACGGAGTTCACTGCTGGCAATGACCCATCCTGGGGCAATGAGGTAGGCGTTTCTGACAGGAGCAAGTGCATTTTAGGAGCATTTGGCTAATATCAACAGTCTACCATCTCAGACAGCCAGACATTCATGCCCACTACTGAGCCGCTGAACTATCGCCGACTTCTCGACCGCAATGTCAATTGCAACTGGAAGTATATTGTCGACAAGATCGTTTGCAGCAACGATCAACAAGCCTCCATCTTTCTTCAGCAGAAGCTAAAGGTTGGGACACCGGAACAAAAATACGATATTGTAGAGGCCATTGTATCCCAGGCCTACCCTTTGATGATCAACCGCTTCGGAAACTTCCTGGTCCAACGCTGCTTCGAGCACGGTGCCCCCGAACAGATTGTCAAAATCGCGGAGGCCATTCGAGGAAACACACTCAATCTTTCTATGGACCCTTTTGGGTGTCACGTGGTCCAAAAAGCCTTTGATTCTGTCCCCGAAGAGTGCAAAGCTGTCATGGTCCATGAGCTCCTCCGACGCATCCCGGAGACGGTTATCCACCGTTACGCTTGCCATGTTTGGCAAAAGCTCTTCGAGTTGCGTTGGAACGACTCTCCTCCTCAGATCATGAAATTTGTCAATGAAGCTTTGTGCGGTATGTGGCATGAGGTGGCCCTCGGGGAGACAGGCAGTCTCGTTGTGCAAAACATCTTTGAGAACTGCTTAGAGGAAGACAAGGTATGTTCCTTCCGCCACACTTGACTATGCTTACTTCTCGATTGCCTGCAGAGTTCTGACTTTGAATAGCGTCCATGCATCGAGGAAGTTTTGGCCAATATTGATGTTGTTGCCCATGGCCAATTTGGCAATTGGTGCATTCAGCACATTTGTGAGCATGGTGCACCGAACGACCGTGGCCGAGCTATCGAACATGTTCTCCGCTTCTCTTCTGAGTATAGCATGGATCAGTTTGCATCAAAGGTCGTTGAGAAGTGCTTGAAGATTAGTGGCCCCGAATTTCTCAGCCGCTACCTGGACCATGTTTGCGAAGGCCGAGCAGATCGACCGCGCATCCCGCTCATCGACATAGCAAGTGACCAGTACGGCAACTATCTCATTCAGTACATTCTGACCCATGCGAGTCCACAACACCGCGAGATAGTTGCCAATCACATTCGAAAGCACATGGTGTCACTCCGAGGTTCCAAATTTGGCTCCCGCGTTGGCATGCTCTGTACCAACCCTGCTGTTGCAACTCGGCCGGGCCCAGGAGTAGGACCTTCAGTTGGGCGTCTGCCTCCTCGATACGGTGGGTATCGGTGAACTATGTCCGTGTCCCCTTGAAGGGAGGCTGAAGTCACAACTGCTTCCGCATGGTGATGTCGCCTCCAATTTCACTTGCAGTGACACTAATAATTTTGTCATATTCAGGTTCCGTGCATCGCCGACGCCGGAATGGACAAGCACCAGCTCTGTTCAACCCCCAATGATTGATTTTAGCAGTTCTTTCCTATTTTTCTTTTTCTCGGACTCTTTCGCTCTTTCTATCGGCCATGCAAACCGAACAAAAAACCACATATCCCGGTCCATTCTGAATTAAACGTTCTGCCATGGTCGAACGATCTCCTTTACGAGCATCTTCCACAGCAGCTATCTACAGATTGCCCGACATCCTACTCTCGGGAGGCTACTGCCCAACTCGAGTGCATTGGACACAGCATGGTTATGGTTTTGCAATATTAAAAGTTGTACTAAATGCGTTCGTGAGCGGCACCTTGTTATGTTTTCCCGAAATGGAGGGACGAAGGGATGGATATCAGATGGCAGGAGTTGCGTACATGCTTGTCGAAGGCAGTGGCGTGGATGGGGAAGAGGGGGTGTCCTCACGGAATTACTATGAGCAGATAATCCCGACATAGTACGTGGCACCGAAGGCGGATGGAAGCTGCTACTTTTTGTTTTACTTGCGGACTTTTCCTCTTATTTCGACTTGCGCTTGTCATTATTCCCATTCTTTGTTCATATTAAATACTTTCGCTTCGTGTATTAGTAGTCAACCACTTAATCATTTTCGACCTTGTAACCTTGTGTCATTCCCACGACGAGCCAAATGCAAAAAGCACCCAAGTAGTTCTCCTGATTAGATTTAGATACAGTGAAATACTAACGAAATATACAATGTACAAACTCAAATATGAGCATTTATGAGCTACAACTGCACTGCATAGATCTGTCCTTTTGGGGGACATCCTGTGTCCAGCGTATTTCTTCTTCAGCATCGCCTTCGTATAGTTCACCATCCAATGTCTTTCCGTGCCAAGAGTCTTCGAAGGGATGCAAGGCTAGATGAATGATGCGACGCAGAACAGCGCGGTCGCCTTCTTTCTCGACACGGCGGATGACCTCGTCCAGGATCCAGCCTCGAGCAACAAAGTTGGGATTGACGGCCTTCATAGCCTTGATGCGAGTTTCGTCGTCTGCATCAGGCAGCTCTAGGAGACGTTCGCGCCACTGGGCTAGCCAGACAGCAATGCGAGCACGAGCGTCATCTTTGGTGTGGACGGTTGGCGAGGTTTCGCGGTAAAAGAAGAGGCCGGCCTTGTCGCGGCGGGCAACGTCGTCGGCTAGATCAGCAAGACGCAGTCCGCTGAGGCGGCGGAAGAAGAGGTGGAAGTCGAGTTCCAGGGTCTCCATGATGTCGAGCAAGCCCGTGATGAGCGGATCGATCTCGGCGGCTGTGGCAAGCTGGTCGTGGGTTGGCGGCGGCAGACCAAGACGGGCAGCCATGAGGCGTTTGTACTCGGCAAGGAAGACGGCCTTGTACTCGTCGCCGGTGCGCATGATGATGGCCTCTGCGTGGGCGGCAAGCTTCTCGGCAGCCTTGTCGACAGAGTCTTTGTCGGGGGCATCGGTGCTGGTGGCGGCTGCAGTAGTACCGCCAGAAGGCGGAAGAGCAGCAGCAGTCACATCGGCCTTGGCGAGGCCCATGATTCCGCCGTCCATAAAGACCGGGTCGTCGACGCGGTGGCCGGCGGCGAGCAGTTCGCCCAGGTCCTCGCCGAAGCGAACGAGGTTCCACCAGATGACGGACGGCTGGTTGCGGTAGCTGTAGCGCAGGTGGTGGTCGTCGTGGTTGGGCGTGTAGGCCGGGTCAAAGTTGTCGAGGAAGGCAAAGGGGCCAAAGTCCATGGAGAGGCCGCAGAGGGAGGTGTTGTCGGTGTTGAGGACGCCGTTCATGAAGCCGTAGGCCTGCCAGTGGGCGACGGTGCGGGCGTTGCGGCGGACGACTTCGCGGTAGAAGCGGGCAAAGCGGTTTTCGGCGTCGGGGCCCTCGACGGAGTCGGCGGGCACGTTGCGCGGGGGCGGCTGCAACAGGTCCGGCTCCGGGATGCGGCCCGGCAGCGCGGCCCAGCCGCCCAGGACATGCTCGGCGGCGTAGGTGGCGAGGCGGCGGGTGAGGGCGGTGTCGCGGCGGGCACGCAGCAGGTCAAAGGTGCCGAGGCGCAGCCAGGACGGGGCGAAGCGCACGACTATGGCGCCGGGCTCGAGGCGCTCTCGGTGGACCAGCAGTTCCGGCAGCAGGGTCAGGGCGAGGGCGCGCGTGGTGGGGATGCGCAGGCCGTGCAGGGCCTCGCTGGCGACGAACTCGCGGATGCTGCTGCGCAGGACGGCGTAGCCGTCGGCGAAGCGGCTGTACGGCGTCGAGCCGGCGCCCTTGAGCTGGACCTCGTAGGAGGCGTAGTCGTTGTGCGGGTCGGCGGCGGGCGTGGGGACCTCGAACAGCGAGATGGCGCGGCCGTCGCCGAGCTGGCCGGCCCACTGGCCGAACTGGAAGCCGCCGTAGCACTGGGCCCACGGGTATGTGTTCTTGGCCTCGGCGTGTGCTGCCGTCCCGGTCTCGGCCCCGGTCTCGGCCCCGGTCCCGGCCCCGGTCTCAGACTCGGTCTCAGCCCTGGCCTCAGCCTCGGCCTCAGCCTCGTCCCACCCCCACAGACGGTTCCCCGCGGCCGTCTGGCGAAAGTCCTCGGTGGCGGCCTCGTCAGCGCGCAGGCCCAAGTCGCGCAGGGCAGCCGGCGACACGGCCAGCAGCTCCGGGTCCTCCTGATCCTCGGGACGCACCCACGAGAAGAGGGCGCCGTGCACGATGCGCGGCTTGATACTGTCGCGCGGCGTGCGATGGGAGGCGGCCGGCGTGGGCAGCTGGGGGTCGGCAGGCAGGGACTGGGGAAAGCGCCAGGTCTTGGGCAGCGAGGCCAGCGTGTGGCCGGCGGCCATGGCGCTGTAAGGTGCTCGTGAGGTTGGGGAGAGCGAGGAGGAAAGCGAAGAATGGAAAGGTGAGGACGGCGAGGAAAGGGAGGAGCGGCGGCCAAGAGCAGCGTGCGGAGACAGGGGGGACGGCAGACGCGCAGACCGGCTGGCGAGACGGCGGCAGAGCATCAAGGACGACGGCGGAGCAGCGAGGACGGACGTGCGTGCTTTGCGCGTGTCCGGCGCATCCTCGTCGTGCGTGGGCGCAGCGCTTTGCGCGATGTCGTTGCTGCGGGGAAGATGACAAATGCAAGCAGAAGTCGGCAGCCTTGCAGCGCCGAGGAGCCAATCACAGACTCTTTGCCGTGGCGCGTCGCGTCGCACAACCCCTCTACTTTACTGGACGCGATCTAGAGTGTCTCTTCCACTTCGCCTCTGCAGACGACCGCCTTACACATCCGCCATGACGCCCGACGAAGTGCACGAGGAAGTCCAGTATCTCGACCTCATCCGCGAGATCCTGGAGCACGGCGAGCGACGGCCCGATCGGTGAGTAGCTGCCGCGCTCTGTTTGCCTGTGGCCTGTGGCCTGTGGCCTGTGGCCTGTGGCCTGTTTGCCTGTTTTCTGTTTGCCCTCCAGTGATGCACCGATGTTCAACCCACGTTTAGCACAGGCACCGGCACGCTGTCCCTCTTCGGACCCCGGCCCTTCAAGTTCCAGCTGCACCGGGATGGACGGCTCGTTCTGCCGCTGCTCACGACGAAGCGTGTCTTCCACCGGGGCGTCATCGCCGAGCTGCTGTGGTTCATCCGCGGCGAGACGTCGTCGCTCTCGCTGAGCGAAGCCGGCATCAAGATCTGGGACGGCAACGGCTCGCGCGCGTTTCTCGACAGCGTCGGGCTGGCGCACCGCGCGGTCGGCGACCTGGGCCCCGTCTACGGCTTCCAGTGGCGGCACTTTGGCGCCGAGTACGTCGATGCCGCGACAGACTACACCGGCCAGGGCGTGGACCAGCTGGCCGACGTCATCCACAAGCTGCGGACGGACCCCTACAACCGCCGCATCGTGCTCTCGGCCTGGAACCCCAAGGACCTGCCCAGCATGGCGCTGCCGCCGTGCCACATGTTTGCCCAGTTCTACGTGTCGTACCCGCAGGAGGGCGCAGCCGCGGGCGCAAAGGACACAGCCGAGGGCGCAAAGGACACAGCCGAGGGCGACAAGAGCGCGGACACCGCCAAGGGCCATCTCCACTGCCAGCTCTACCAGCGCTCCTGCGACATGGGCCTCGGCGTGCCGTTCAACATTGCCAGCTACGCGCTGCTGACGCACATGATTGCGCACGTCTGCGACCTGGTGCCGGGCACCTTTACGCACGTCATGGGCGACGCACACATCTACGTCGACCACGCCGACGCGCTGCGGACGCAGCTGGAGCGGGAGCCCCGCGCGTTCCCCGAGCTCGAGATCGCTCGCGAGGCCGGCGGCAGCATTGACGGCTGGAAGGTGGAGGACTTTGTCATCCACGGCTACAACCCGCACAAGCCGATTGCCATGAAGATGTCTGCCTAGGCGCGGCCACCGCGGGACTTTGCGCGGAGGCGCACTATATGGAGATTGGCCAGCAGTTACGCCATTGGAATGAAAAGCGAACCATGATGCAGTTGGTACATCAGAGACCTTACAATAGAAAGACCTACCATAACGGCACTCGGCCCTGACAGTCTGCTCCATATTGACCACCGCCGCTGATATTTCAATATTTTCCTCTTTTTTCATACTTTTCAAAGCGAAAACCGCCGAATCATTGTCCCTACGGCATTGTCCGTCACTACATCGACAGTGGCTGCGCTTTTCACCACTGTGTCAACTGCCGGGGTGGGGCCACGGACATATCGGCTACCAGCGGCCGGACCATGTCCGGCTGATGTCAAGGCTTATCAAGCGCTTAAGCACGTCTTGAGCACGACGCCGCCGCCGGCCGCTAGCGGCGATTTATAATCAGCCGCGATCTCGGACCACGCCGACGTCTTAAGCAGCGCCATCCTGGCGCGATCGATGGTCAGCTGCCGACGATAAATTTGCTCCGGCTGCTGCGAGAAGCTCTGAACATCCGCCGACTCTGCATCTGCACCAGCTTTCTTCCGCTGTTTTCCCTGTCGTCTGCTGACCTCGTACCATGGCTGCCTCCGCCTACCTCCCGAACATCAAGCTCAACGATGGCGCCGAGATCCCCATTCTCGCGTACGGCCTCGGCACCGCGCACTACAAGGGCTCGCGGACCGAGTTTGACCAGAAGATTGTCGACAGCACGGTGACTGCCATCAAGCTGGGCTACACCCACCTGGACGGCGCCGAGAGTACGTTCTTTTTTGCCTTGTCTTTCTCTGCCTCTCCATGTCCTGTCTTTGCCTCTCCATGCCCTGTCTTTCTCTGCCTCTCCATGTCCTTGCCTTTCTGTGCTCGGAAAACACCGCTGACTGTCCAGTCTACGGCAACGAGCAGGAGCTCGGCGCCGCCATCAAGGCCGGCGGCGTCCCGCGCGAGAAGCTCTACGTGGTCACCAAGTACAACCCGAAGCCGACGGGCACCGTCGAGGAGGCCTTTGCGCTGTCGCTGCAGAAGCTCGGCCTCGACTACGTCGACCTGTACCTGATCCACGCGCCCTTCTGGGAGGGCGCCAACGCCGCGCAGATCCAGTCGCGCTGGGCCGAGTTCGAGGCCATCAAGGCCTCCGGCCGCGCCCGCTCCATCGGCGTGTCCAACTTTCTGCAGGAGCACCTCGAGTCGCTGCTGGCCACCGCCACCGTCGTGCCCGCCATCAACCAGATCGAGTACCACCCCTACCTGCAGCACGGCGACCTCGTCGCCTTCCACCGCGCCCACGGCATCGCCCTCTCCGCCTACGCCCCGCTGAGCGCCATCATCCGCGCCGCCCCCGGCCCGCTCGACGCCACCTACGCCGCCCTGGCCAAGAAGTACGCCGTGTCCGACAGCGCCATCGCCCTGCGCTGGGTCCTCGACCAGGGCATCGTCACCATCACCACCAGCTCCAGCGAGCAGCGTCTGCAGAGCTACCTCGATGACCTCAACAAGTTCCGCCTCACCGCCGACGAGATCAAGGAGATTGCCACCATTGGCACCCAGAAGCACTACCGCGGCTTCTGGGAGCACATCTTTGCGCCCGACGACCGGCGCTAGAGAGCGAGCGGGCATTCTGCTCCTTTTAGACTAGGCACCAAATCAAAGCTATGATTCTTGTGACAATGAAGACAATGGGCCGCGTGACGTAATTGATTGACTACTCCTTGAAAAGCTTGCAAAGCTAGCTCAATGTATTTTGGCGCTATTCCTAGCTTGCCAGCAGAGCTGCCTGCTACAGCTCATCGTCCGAGTCCGTCTCGCTGTCACCGCGCTTGGACGCCGCTACCGCTGCCGGCTGCTTGCCGCTGTCGCCATCACTGCCGTCTGTCTTCTTACGACCGAAAGCGAGAGCGCGCCGGGGTGGCGGTGCTTCTGGCCCGGGTTCCTGCGGCGCTCTGTGACTGTGCAAGTCCGTGGCCGGCTTGTTAGGCATCTCGGCTACTTCGGTTACAATCTCCCCGTCGTCCTCCTCCTTCACATCTACATCATCTTCAACCATGGGCTCGCCAGCTTCACTTTCTGTAGAGTCCGCATCATTTTCTGTAGTCCGATCGTCGTCATCGTCATCGTCGTCACTGCCGTCCGAACTCTTTTCGGCCAAAGACGATGGTCGAGCTGTTCGTCCTGTGGATGAGTGTCCTTTCGCAGCAGCCGGTCCTTCAAAGCCATCATCGGAGCCTGATTCGCTCTCGGGCGATGCCGCCGCTCGTCGCTTAGCACCCCGTCTGGCCGGGCCTGCTGTCAAGGCAGTAGGTCGACTTTGCTGGGCACGGGTCCTACGCTTCTTGGCTGGAGGCACGGGGGCGGGAGAAGGAGACTCTTCCTTGATCTCGGCCGTTTCCTCTTTGACCTTTGTGGCGGCCGCATGAGCTGCCAGCTGTTGCTGCTGAATTCGAATCTTGACCTTCTTCTCATTCAAAAGCAGGCAGAACTTGGCTAGCAGCTCCTTCTCATCTTCAACTTTGGCTTTGAGGAAATCATCAAGCTGCTGCCGGAGCTCGTCCACGTCCTTCTCCAGCTTGTTTCGTTCTGACTCAGCGCTGGCTAGCTCATGTCGCAATCTCAGCCGGCCATCCACGGCTTCTCCGCACCATTCAAAGAGCTCAATGCCTTCATCTCCGTCGTAGACAAGTGATAGAGTACCCAGTCGTTGCTGAATGATTTTCGCAACTGTGTTAGCAATGCCAAGACAAACACAGGGCCAGGCAACGGGCAGACGTGAGAAAATAACATACGGTGATGTTCTGGACTCTTCTCCGAATCGTTATCTCGAGCGCCTTCTCTTCGTTGACTGTGGCTGTAGCGTCAATATTGGCAAGATCCTCTTGGCCCCTTAACACGGAGGAGAGGAAGCGCTCCCATTCGTCCGCCGAACACGGCGCATTCTTCAACCGAAGTTTGTCTACCCGGTCGTGCCGTACTGTAGGCGATATCAAGTCAGCCTAGGACAGTTCTGGCCGTCACGATGAGCCACCCTGACGCAAGAGTCAGGACGTACACTGCAAAACATAGGGTGCCACCCCCTCTGTGGCGACCAATTTAACATCGAGCGGCCTAGAGGTACGAGTACTGGATGGAGAGACACGGACGAGGACAAAAGACCCTTCCTCGTCGGAGCGGGGGATCCTCAGAACAGCTGGTGCCACTTCGGCCATGTCTCTGAGGGGCCTGCACGAGCACGGACGATGGGCGATGTACTCCGTACGAAGTCCCTAGCATAACGTCAATGCGAAGTAGATGGGTACGAGGACAAGGGACGAAACAAGCCAAAGAGCAGCTTACGAATGAGTCGACTCGCCGAAACAGCGCGCAAAGACTCTGTAAAGGAGGCAGCACGCTGATATTCGATCAGGGCGCGCCAAGTCGTCACGGGCCGCGTCGAAGTCAGGGCGAAACAGAGAGAAATTGCCAGGCGCGGCGGCGCGAGACGACGAGAAGGCAGCGGCCGAGCTAGTGGCGGGCACAACGGTCCAGCCTCCGGGGGAGAAGCGGCGCGACAAACGACGTACTTTGTCGTTCGATGGTAGCCGAAGCAGAACACTTGTTGAGCCGTCGTATCTCGTATTTTCGTATGAAGCAGAGAATCCTGAAGACAATATGGACAGGGTGTGCGTAATATGAGGTGGAGAACAGCACTAGGCCTGTCGTCATTACGTCGCAGGCACCAGTGCACCGTTGTGCGTCGTACGGGCGGTGGACTCTTCGCAGGCAGTGGATTGGGAGGTGGACTGTCGTCAGGGCGAGGCCCTTGAACGTGGAGCAGAGCTCACGGACAGCGATGCACCCTTGTGGCTGACGAACGGTGTCATCATGTGACTAAGCGTCACGCCGTCACGTTCTACACTGACAAGAGGACGCGAGCAATTCGCGGCAAGTGCGCATGGCCGTCGCACACAGGAATCACGAGGAAGGCGAAGCGCTGTACGAAGGAGGAAGGATGAAGGAGGAAGGAGCGGCGGGGCACAATTGCGATGCAATCGTTACTCCGTATTCCGTACACGGGTGTGATGGCATGGGTGCAGGCTTGCACGGAGTACGAGTAGTACTCCGTTATGTATCTAGGAGTACTCCGTATTACTCGTACCGGCGAGGGAAGGTGCGGAGGAATTCCGCAGTTGCGCGTACGTTTCGCGCAATGACGCGACACTCTGTTGTGGCCTGGGGCTGCAGCCAATCCGACGGACGCATTCAGTGGCCCGTGCACAGCTGCTGAGGTCGTCGCTGCCAGATCCGCACACCTGTCCTCAGCTGGCTGCGCCTGCCATGTGGCCGCCCATGCCTAGCCAAAAACCTTTCAGCGCGGCGTTAGCACTGAACCCGCCTGTCCACCCACAGACTGGCGCGCGCGCGCACGGACCGCTCCCGTCCTCGCCAGCCTCCCCCAGCGATGGCCAGCGCCCGAGGCCTGCTAATTTACTGGATATTACGGCAAAATGCGCCAGAGCAACGCCCGCCCCAATACGGAGTAGTCGTTGCAGGGCAGCAACGCGACCCACCGCCACCACCGTTTTCCTCTTTTTCTTTCTTTTCGCATGTTGGTTGGCCGCGCCTGCCCAACCTCTCTGATTCCCAGCTTTCCCTCCCAGAAGCCTTTCAGCGATCTTCACCCACATCGGAATCTTTCCTCCAGACATCCACATCGTCATTTCGCGCAGCCTGCGCTCCCGTCTTCTCACCACCCGATCGCCGTTTTTCTTTCATTTGTCGAGTGCACATACAGCACCTGTCGCAGAGCTCACTTGCTCGTCCCGCTCATTTCCTACCGCCGCGCGCGCGACACGGCTCGACGATTCTACCCGGACAACGACAATCACGATATTCACGACGACACCCACGACGACAACGATCTCTCCGCTCATAGCCGCTATACGCACACTTCGCAGTAGCATTCTCTACAGCCAGACATGTCCTAGGAACAGCACTCTACCGCCTCGCATCGCATTTCTTCCGCGGCGCTTCATCTTGTTCGCCCGGTCTAGGCTTCATAATTCACAGTAGCCTTGACGAAGAGGGCGAGAACACGCACAGTTCCGAGCATTTGCAGCCCCTAGCCTTCCCGTCTGCTTTCATAATTTCTACCTCCACTGGATTACGCAGCAATCATTGACCCGATCGCCTATTGTCGCCAGTATTTCTGACCTTTGTCAGCTATGAATTTCCTTTGTTGATTACATTTCCTGTCGCCTTGTTGCCCAACTGCCAATTTCCGTGGCTCAACACCCAAACACGACGCCAATACTGAAACGACATTTCGATAGTTGGAACGACAACCAAAGTACCACACATTTACCCCACGTCTAATTGCGCTACAGCTGCAGCTATGGAGACCTTGCGCTTGAAACCGCGGCAACCTGTCGAGGAGGCTGTTGAGAACTGGGACGACGACGACTTTATGATTGAGGGCGACGACATCACGTCCCGGAGCACTTCGACGACCGGCCCCGTTCCTTCTCACCGCCGCGACTCCCACTCGTCTTTCCGTTCGGACTTTGAGTCTGTTCATGCAGAAGAGGAGCAAGAAGTGCTCCTCCCCGGCGACGACGAAAAATCCACATTGGACGCACTTGCATTAGCTGCGAATGCTGGCATCCCGTTGCCCAAGAACGTGCCTCCATCAGCTCTGATGGGGGGCACCATCAAGCGTCTAGGCGGCCGGAAAATAAAAACGATTTTCCAGGAGGACTGGGGCGACGACCTGGAACTGCCAGATGATCCCCAGCCGCTTCGTATCAAGCAGCAGGATGCCTCGCGGTTCCCGGATGCACTGCGCCGCGTCAGCGGTGACTCCGCCCAGACAAGCCCTGTGAAGCCGACCAGGTCGGCCCAGGTCCCGGATCTCATTCACCAAGAACGGACATCCTCCGGTCGGTCACCGGAAGCTCGTTCCAGCGCTGTGAACTTGGAGCTGTTCCGCGACACTGACGACGAGGACGACTTCTTTGGGGATAGCATCGCCACCATCAAAGTCTCCAAAACCAGACAGCTAGCGAGGCCCATCTCCCTCATCACGCCACCCTCGCCCCAGAAGACCGCAGCCGTCGACGACGACTTTGAGATGGATCTCGAGCTGCCGCCGAACGGCAAGCTGACTCTGTCGAAGCGCAAAGAGATTCCCAGGACGCCAGCACTCAACACTATGGACGACTTTGAGTGGGGCGAAGGCAGTTTGGGCACCCGATTCGGCGGCACGCGGCGTGATGGCCGGTCGAACAGGAGCTCCTCTGCTTCTGCGCTCAGTCCCAGTGTGTCAAGCAGTATGACCGCAGAGAGCGAAGGAGAGGACGATACCTTTGACGGCCTGGTGCTCCCTTCAGGGCCCGTCAACTTTGGCGAGAGACTGGAGAAAAGACGTCAGAGTCGTTCTCCACAGCGGCCAACGCTGCCCGAAGAGTCCGCCCAGCCAACTCCGCGGCAAAGCCAGCAACCGGCTGCCACTCCCAGCTCAGCCTTTGCAAACTACGCTTCCAAGGACCAGCAACAGCAGCAACAGCAGCAACAGCAGCAACAACCCGAGGAAGACCTGCTGGACGGGATCGACCTGGGGGATGGCGAAATATTCGATTCGAACAGGCTTACACTCCACCGCAATCTTCGCCTCAAAGACGTGCGTCCAGCCAGCCCTTCGCGCCCCAAGACTGCCGTTTCCATCACCTTCATGAGCAAGCCCGCCCCTGCGCTTTCTCGGCTACCCCGACCTCTTCCCGGGCACGAACGCACACACACTGCGTCGTCGCTTGAGCCTGTTCTGGAGAGCGGAGGCACAATCTACAACCTCACACGGCGGTCCCAATCTCGCGTCGGCCATTCGGCCCAATCCTCTCTCTCTAGCATCCCCACGCCTGCAACGCCCTCGGCATCACAGTCTATGCCGACGCCTTCGACTCCTAGACGGAGAGAAGTCAACCAGAAGACATCGATCGCCTCTCTACGCAACGAGCTGACAACGACGAACGCGCAATTGCTTCGTATGAAGCGATCCATGCCCGCTATCCGCCAGGCCCCTTCGCCCGCGCCTCGGCCTGTCACGCGCTCGTATGACCGCCCGCCTTCGCGGAATGATGGCAGCGGCCGGCCACAGTCTTTTATACGGCCCAAGACCCCTGTGGAGCGGGCGCGCACCGGTGCAGACAGTGCTGCTGCCCAGGCGAGGAAGAACCCGATGCCGTTTCTGCCGGCCGGGAATTCGCAGTCGCAGTCTCAGCATATCACTTCAAAGGCTTCGCGCAACTTCCGGCGCCATGACTCTGAGACCTCTCTTGAGCTTCGACCTAGTTCGCGCGCCGTTTCTCGGTCGGCCATACGCTCCCCGAGTCCCGCAAAGAGACCCCGTTACAACGCGGATAGGGCTGCGCAGGAGGGATCGTGGCAGCAGCTCAGTAAGCCTCGCCGGCAACGGACATTTGGCGATGGCCACGAACTCGACGCGTTTGACGACCTCCCCACCTCGGCACAGACAGAAGCACGCTACCTTCGGCAGCCGGCAGCTGCCACATTGAAGACCCAGCTGCGCAGCAAGATTTACCAAAACATTCTGCCGGACCGGACGAACACCCCGTCGCCCCTGGGCCAATACGCGCCAGCAAAGTACGACACGCTGCCGCGGTTTGCCCGCGATACTGCGGCCAGCCGCATAGCCAGAGAGACATCGCTCGCACAGCGCGCTCCGTCTGGCCCTCTTGCGACTCTGACTGCGCAGCGGGTTGCCCAGCTGTCGACGCGCAACAGCTACTCTACGCCGATTCTTCCTCGTGAAACGGTGCGGTCGAAAAAGGCGCCCCGTCGTCCGAAGCAGCTGAAGCCGCATCTCATTGCCAATCTCAATGGTGGCAAGGAATCAAAGAGTAAGCACGGTTACCGCTGCCTTTCCTGTCGTTGCTATTACACACATGCTAACTTGCACAGCGATTGCCGGCATGTACTACAACCCGGTTAGCATGCGCTGGGAGGGCAATGAAAACGTCCTCTCTGCCTTTGATGCGCCTGCCTCTTCTCCATCGACGGCCTCCATTACGCCCCATGTCAAGGAGAAGGAGGGCGTGACTCCGCGCCCCGCACTGATTACTCCTATTGGGGCGACAAAGGGTGTCCAGGTGGTTGGCGGCATGGTGTTTGACCCGCAGAACATGTGCTGGCTCAAGCTTGGGCCCCAGGCCACAAACCGGCCCGAGCCTGATGACCCGATGGACGGCTTGAACGGCTTCGATAGCGACGAAGACGTTTTCAAAGACATTCCCGACCTGGAAGACACGGTCGACACGACCGAAACTGGTGGTGGCCGGACCATCGACATTAAGGATGATTGGCTTGTCGGCGAAGAGTTTGACGTTGGCCCCGAGTTCGTCCGCCGCCAGCGCGAGGAAGAGCAGCGGTGGAAGAAGAAGTGCGAGAAGTGGATGAGTTTCGAGGACCGTGATCAAAGTGCCTGGCGATGGCTTCTTCGCGAAATGATCGTCCAGCCCATGTGAGGGTTCTACTCTTGCGGGCTTACACGTCACAAGGCCGATCCTTTGCATGACACGGATCTCTGTCTGCAACACTTTCGAAATAGCACATTCCCAAAAGTACAGGACGTTCCTATTCCCACACAATTTATTCCCCCCCCCTCGACCCCCTTCACCCCCCCTTACACGAACGTCCTCCTTTACGATTTATATCACGACCCCAATCCGAACATACGACCTTACCTTAATACTCCTTTACCCATTGCACCCTGTATACTACTGATGACCAGGAGAGGGATGGATGAAGAATTCATTTGTTGCATGGATAAGCCGCGGGGAAACTGGCTTGGATGAAGACGGCCCGGAAGTGACTGGCAGAGGAAGGTACCGTCACAAGTTCAATTGGTGGACGAAGTCTTTGACTGCGAGACACAAAATTATCGGGGTAACTCTGGTGTTTCTTTTACGGCTCGATTACGACTTGATGGACATTATGATTTGGATTACGAGATTTCTTATAGGCTGCATCATGTCTTTGCAAGCCCTACATATTTTGGTTGTCTCTTACTGTGCTGTTTATAATGAGGAGGATTATGGGTGGTTTGTTTGTATACTATAGACTTTGCTTGCATGAAGTAAGACTGAAAAAGGCAACTGTGTTGTTTTAGATACTTTCTCTTCGTGCCCTCCTTGTTCTTCTGGGTCGATGGTGCTTCTGTTCCATACGTGTGTCGTACAGAATTCTAGGACTCGCAAAGACTTCCCGAGTCACGCAAGTATACTGGGAAAGCTGAACGATGTTGTTTATGATTAAACGCCAATGTAATGATTTGAATGAAGGCCACCAATACATACACACCGGTATCTATCGAAACAAGATTACTTTTATTTGTCCGCCTTTTTGCCCTGTGCCTTTTGTGCCTTTGGTCGGCCGTTCTGCTCCGTCTTGGCCTGCTTCTTCTCGGTCTTTGCCTTTTCGGCCGTCTTTGTCTCCTTCGGCTCAGCTTTGGGCGCCTCGGGCGCCTCGGCTGTGTCGGACTTCTTGTCCTTCTTCTCTTTTTTCTCCTTCTTCTCTTTCTTCTCCTTCTTCTCCTTCTTCTCTTCTTTTCCCTTGTTCTCTTCCTTCTCCTTTGTCACATCCTTCTCCTTTGTCTCTTCCTTCTCCTTCTTCTCTTCTTTTCCCTTCTTCTCTTCCTTCTCCTTCTTTTCTTTCCCCCCCTTCTTTTCTTCCTTCTCCTTCTTCTCCTTGGGCTCCGGCTTGCGGTCCAGCATGTGCGGGTCCAGACCACGCCGGCGCATGGCGTTCTTGCGGGCGCGCTGGATGTACTTGCTGTCCTCCTCGGCATCAAAGTCGGCAAAGGTGTCCTTCTTGTCCTCCTCCTCGCCCTTGCTTTCATCGTCCGTGGTGATGGGGGTCTTGTCAACCAGCGTGCCGGCATCCTCGTCACCGCCAGAGCTGGCAGTGCCCGACATGCCGGCCGCTCCAGCGGCACCACCGTCGGCACGCACAGCGTTGCCGGGCGTGGGAGCGAACTTTTGGAACTTGGCGACAAAGAAGCCGTCGACATTCTGGTGGTGGGGGTAGAAGCGGCGGGTCATCTTGATGCTGGCGTCAAAGGTCTTGCCCATGTAGCTGGTGAAGCCCTCATTGCCAAAGGGCAGGCCGGTCTCGACGAGGCGGACGTTGGGGCGGCGCTTGAGCGCGTAGGCGACGACGGCCTCGTTCTCCTCGATGGTGACGGAACTGCGGCCGGTTAGCATGTGTATGTCATGGAGAAGGCAGCGCATGTGTTGTAGGGAATGGAGGAAGGCAGCGCAAAGCAAAAGGGCTCACCAGGTGGAGTAGACGAGGTAGCCGCCGGTCTTGCTGGCGTGGTTGACGGAGTCGATGGCGGCCAGCAGCAGCTGCTTCTGGACATGGGGCAGCTGCATAAAGTCCTTCTCGGTCTTGTTGGTCTTGACGCTGGCGTCCTTGGCGATGACGCCGGTGCCGGAGCAGGGGGCGTCGAGCAGGACGCGGTCGAAGCCGCCCATGACGCGGGGAAAGTCGCGGGCGTCGTAGTTGCAGACGATGACGTTGCGGCAGCCGAGGCGGTGGATGTTGCCGATGAGGCCCTTGGTGCGCTGCTTGGAGGGATCGTTGGCGAAGACGACGCCGGTGTTCTTCATGAGGGCGGCCATGTGGGTGGTCTTGCCGCCGGGGGCGGCGGCCATGTCGAGCACGCGCTCGCCCTCCTGGGGCGCGAGGGCCATGACGGGCAGGAAGGAGGAGGCGGCCTGGAGGATGTAGTGGCCGGCGAGGTACTCGGGGGTGGCGCCGAGCGGCACGTTGGACTCAAAGACCTGCAGGCCGACCTTGCTCCACTTGCCGACGGGCTCGAGCGTGACGCCGCGGTTGACGAGCGCCTGCGCGAGCTCGCGGCGGTGCGTCTTGAGCGTGTTGGTGCGCAGCACGACCGGGCGCGGCGTCTCGTTGGCCTCGAAGAAGGAAAAGGCCTCGCGCGGCGGGAAGAGGTGGAAGAGCTTGTCGGCCAGGTAGGCCGAGTAGCCGTAGTACGCGCAGATGTCGCCGAGGAGCTGCGCCACGTACTCGGCGCGCGACCGCTTCCTGTCGCCCAGCCGCGGCAGGTCCTCGAGCACCTGGACCGTCTCGCCGATGCGGCTGCGCAGCAGCTGCAGGTCCGGCGCCAGCATCGCCGCCTGCTTCTGCTTGAGCGCCTGCGCGTCGTCGTCGCCGTCGTCGTCGTCGCTGTCAAACACGCCGCCCTCGCCCGCAATGTTCGTCTGCAGCGTGTTATCCCGCAGCTCCGCCGCCGCGTCCGCGTCCGCGCGCGCCTGCTTCTGGTCCAGCTTGCGCGACAGGCCCTCGATGTTGGCCGCCGTCAGCCTCTCCTCGGCGTCCGAGTCGTCCTCGTCCTCCGAGAAGACAAAGTCGCCCTTGGGATCCTCCTCGGCGTCCGAGTCGAACGCGTCCGAGCCGAGCGAGTCGTCGTTCGCGTCCGAGTCCAGGTCGCTGTCCTCGAAGCCAGGCATCGCCACAGCGGCGCCGGCCGAGTCCGAGTCCATGTCCACATCCTCGTCCGACTCCGGTTCCGGTTCTGGCGCCTTCTTCGCCTTCACGGCCTTCTTTGGGGTCGCTGCCGCCGCCTTCTTGCCGTTGGCCTGGGGCTTTGCGCCGTTCTTCTCCGGCTTGCTGTTGCCGCGGCGCCGCTTCGAGGACGGAGCATCGTCGTGAGAAGGCGTGTCGACGGGCAGGCCGGCCTTTCTCTTGAGCTTGGCAAAGTGCTCTTCCGACAGGGGCTCGGGGGCGCCCTGCTTCTTGCCAATACGGCGTCCGACACCCATTTTGCCGTTGGGTGAAAAGGGGGAATGTGTGTCTGGGTTGGAGGACGGGCGAAGAAAACTGGCAGGCTGGCTGCATCGATGCAAAAGAGAAAAAAAAGAGAAAAAATGTGGACCAGCCTGCTTATCGGGGCCGATAAGCGTGATAAGATAAGATGGCTTCACAGCGCCTGTCCTCTGAACGGAGGTCACATGAGGCCCACCTCAGCCTGCTGTACGAGTACTCGTACAATCCCATCGTGGGGCACTTTGGCTGATGAGTTGATCCTCCTCACCCTCTGCCGCACAGCCTCTGTTCTTCCAACACCACAGCGACACAAGCTTCCGCTCATCGTCATGGCCGAGATTCAGTTTGTGCGCACCTTCCTGGCGGCGCTGGACTCCCGCCCCCTCAAGCTTCCCGCCGACTATGCCGAGGACCCCAAGGGCTATCCCAGCCGATCACCCGTAAGTCTCCCGGACTCTGTGCCGCGTTCTCCATGCCACCGGGCTATGCTGGCCTTGCTGCGTCCGCGTACTGACTGCTGCGGCCGGGCATAGTACATCCTCCCGCGCATGCCCAAGGCGATGCAGAAGACGACCCAGGCCAAGCTCGCGCCCGGCCAGGACCGCAGCGCCGTCGTCTCGGTCAAGTCGCTGCACCGCGCGCCGCCCCTCGATATTCGGCTCGATGCGCTGCCGCTGACGACCACGTCGCTGCTCGATGTGCGCCAAGCGCTTGCCACCCAGACACACGTGCCCGTGGCCAAGCTGAAGCTGCTGCACAACAAGAAGCCTGTCCCGGACAGCAAGGTGCTCAAGGACCTGGTCGGCGACAGCGCCGGCAGCGCGGCGCCAGTGCTGGAGCTTACGCTCATGGTCGTCGGCGGCGCAGCCACCGTGGCAGCCGCCCAAGCAGGAGAGGAAGCCAGCGCATCACCGGCAGCCGCCGCGGCACCGACACCAACCCCGTCGGCCGCAGCAGAACCCATGGCCGTCGACGATGACCAGAACGTGCTGGACAGCGAGACGTTCTGGACAGACCTGCGCCAATTTCTGGTGGGCCGCATCAAGAAGGAGAAACAGGCCGACGAGGCGTTCAGCCTGTTTCTGCGGGCATGGGAGGAACGGTCTGAATAGCCGCTGCACAGCAGTCTGCAGGGCGTGTACCTAGAATGGAGAGCTTTACATGCACGCGTGTCACTCTGCAGAATACATCGAATGCAACGTGGATCACGACTGCCGCCTTCTGTCCAGGACATCCCTACCCAAGAAAGAAGCCCGTTGAGCACAAACTTGGCGACTGGACCGCCAACTTCACGGGCAGCACAATCAGAGAAAGAGGGAAAAAGGAAGATAAGTAGCTCCAAAAAAAGTAAAATGGACTCCTTCGTAAAGCACGGAAACCGTGTTTCAGGTTTCTTTCCTGCTTGCTCATGTCTTTTGTCGTCTGCTGCTGCTGCTACTCTAGATAGCCCCGTGCTCTACTCTCGACACCACCTCGGTTGCTTTGCGTTTAAAAGAAAAAAAATACTATCCTGCACGTTGCCCATGATCGGCGACGTGCCTGCCCTTAGAATACATGCGTACATGCGTACGTGCGCGATGCGGAAGGAAGAGAGATGGAGGTGGGCAAACAGTACTTTTGTGCTTGTGAATGGGTTTCATTGATCCTAGCTGAAGCGGTCTACCACCTTCGCCAGGACGGGTGCGGAGTGGGTGGCCTGTGTGTGCGGTAATCGGCAATAGGTTGACGGAGGAAATAGAGAGGGAGAAGCAAATTAGGCGAGGCCCTTGCTGACGGTCTTGAGCACGGTGTCGTACTCAATGTCGTCGGTGTCGTTTGCCTGGAGCTCGATGGCAAGACCGGTCAGGGCGCGCTTCAGGGCCTCCTTGGAGGAGGCGTAGACCATCTTGGCCTTGATGGGCGCGTCATCGGGGGACCAGGCGAGGAAGGTCAGCTTGTTCCGCAGACCCTCGCCGGACGACAGGTTGTACTCGAAGTCGTAGACGGCGTATCTGGGGCCCTTGCCAACGACGCCCTGTAAGGCGTTAGATTGCATTGTCTTCACGGGAGATGCAGAAGCAGCGGAGGCCGGGCCAAGCTTACGGTCTTGGACTTGGAGGTGGCGTTGATCAGCTTCTCGCGGAAAACCTCCCAGTCCTTCTCAGACGACGCCTCCTCAATGACAATCTCCTTGTCGTCGTCGGAGAGCTTGAAGATGATGTACTTGTACTTCTTGCTGAGCTTGAGGTCGTTGTAGGCGGAAACGCATTCCTGCGCAACGGATGCTCTGGGGGTCCATGTTAGCTGCGCTGCGTGGCAGAAAGGCGGCGGACGCGGCGGAAGCGGCGGAAGCGGTGCAGTCTGCGGAGGCAGCACAGAAGCTCAGAAGCTTACCCAGATTGAGACTGCACAGCTGTCAGCACGATGAGCGGCGAGGGGTGGGAGTTTCGGGGTACGGGCGCAAGCAGGGACAGGACGGCATGGAAGTGCGCGAGCACCCTCCACCGGAAAACCAGGACCAAGGACATACCATGATGAGAATGTGTCTGAAGAAGGCGTGGAGATGGGCGAAGAGAGAGATCTGTAACGATAGCAGCGGCGATCGCAGGCGGTTAGCTTTTCCGTGGCCTTTTCGAGATCCAGGCAGCAGGAAAGGGGCGCAAGGCAGCAGGAAGCGCAGAGCGCGCGGCGCACAGCAGCAACGCGTCTGCTCCGGCTCGGTCTTCGGCCGGGGCGGCCGTGGAGGCTGATGCCGAGGCGAAGACGCGACGGCAGCAAGCGGCGGAAGGTCGGCAGCAGAAACGAAGCGGAAAAAGGCAAAGGCCGACGACAGCAAGACGCAGCATCACAGGTGCACGATCAGGGGAGCATGGCAGGGGACGGGGCGGAGGGGCCGGCCTACCTGGTGTGACTCGTCGGGGCCGAGGAGCAGACGGGCGTTGCAGGTACGAGACGGCGATGCGCAGCCGGAGATGGAAGAAGACAGATGGCGGGACGAGAGCAAAAATGGGTTGGGAGAAGGAGAAGAGGCGGAGGGGGGAACAATATAGAGGAGGCGCATAGTGGCTGCGGTTTTGGTGGTGGCCTGGTGGGGCAAGCTCGCCTGCAGCAGGGAAGGATAGGAGGGGCGGCGCCTGCTTTCCGCCTCTGTTTGGAGCGACTGGGAGCGGCGCGCTGCCGGCGGGGTCGACCGGGCAATGGGGCGGTGCGGCGGTCGGTGCGCGGTACTCCGTGCGCCGCGTGCGAACTCGCACTGTTGCAGCATCAGGCCGCGCCGACAGCCGTTGCGTGCAGCCCGATGCACGCAGCTGATGCGCCGGGTGGCGGCATGCATACTCGTACAGCACCCAGACGCGCGCCAGCAGCAGGCTGCCACGTTCCGCCGTCCCGTGTGGCGAGGACGAGCCGGCGGGCGGGTGATCGCCGCAGCGCAGCACGTTACAGCCGCGGCATCGCGGATCGGCCGAGATGGCCGGCAGCCGTCGAGAACACAGACAATCAATCACACGGCAGGCACGCAGTCAGCCCGTCCAATGCCCCATGCCATAGTACAGAGAGGAGATTGCTATACACATAAACGTCATACATGGCCGTTCGCAGTGCGGTCCGTCGTCATGCCGCCTGTCGGTATAGGTATAACGCCAAAGCCAGATCGATGCGCTCGTCTTTTCCCTTTGTCTTTTTTGTATCCCAGCCAGCGAGGCGCGCACACAGGTGATGTACAGAAGCAAAAAGCAAAAAGCAAAAAGAAACACACAGGAGGGGCACCGGGGGCGCGGCGCGGCGCTCGGCGCGGCGTGCGGCGCCGGACACGCCGGATGCGCCCGAGGCAGATGGGGGTGGTTGGTCTGTCGAGCTGTGCGCGCGAGCCGCTCTCGGACACGCTCGCTCCGCCACGCGCTCTGCGCCGTGTCCCCTTACATCATGCCGCCCATGCCGCCCATGCCGCCCATGCCGCCCATCGGCGGCATGGCCGGGCCCTTGTCCTCGGGCGCGTCGACAATGGCGACCTCGGTGGTGCCGAGCAGCGAGGCCACGCCGCTGGCATCGACCAGGCCGGTGCGCACGACCTTGAAGGGGTCGAGGATGCCGGCCTGGATCATGTCGACGTACTCGCCCTTGGAGCTGTCGAAGCCCTTGTTGAAGTCGGTGCCGTACTCGTCCAGCAGCTTGCCGACGATGACGGAGCCCTCGAGGCCGGCGTTCTCGACAATCGTGCGGGCCGGGCGCGTGATGGCGTTCTTGACGATGCTGACGCCCAGCTGCTGGTCAAAGTTGGCCGGCTTGAGGTCCTTGAGCGCCTGGCTGGCCGCCTTGATGAGCGCCGTGCCGCCGCCCGGCAGGATGCCCTCCTCCACGGCCGCGCGCGTGGCGTTGAGCGCGTCGACGAACCGGTCCTTCTTCTCGCCGACCTCGACCTCGGACGAGCCGCCAACCTTGATGACGGCCACGCCGCCCGACAGCTTGGCCAGGCGCTCCTGCAGCTTCTCCTTCTCGTACTCCGTCGTCGTCGGGTCGTTCATGACGCCGCGGATCTGCTCGCAGCGCTGGCTGATGGCGTCCTTGCTGCCGTCGCCGTTCAGCATGATGGTGTCCTCCTTGGTGATGGTGATGGAGCCGACCGAGCCGAGCAGCTCGACCGACGCCTTCTCGAGCTTGACGTCCAGCTCCTCCGTGAAGACGGTGCCGTTGCTGAGGATGGCAATGTCGCCCAGGATGGACTTGCGGTTGTCGCCGAAGCCGGGCGCCTTGACGGCGGCCACCTGCAGCTGGCCGCGCAGCTTGTTCAGGATGCAGACCGCCAGGGCCTCGCCGTCAATGTCCTCGGCGATGATGACGAGCGGGCGGCGCAGCTGCGTCGAGATCTCGAGCGCCGGGATGATGTCCTGCACCGCCGAGATCTTCTTCTCGGACAGCAGCAGCAGCGGCTTCTCAAACTCCACCTTTTGCGACTTGGCGTCCGTGATAAAGTACGGCGACACGAAGCCGCGGTCGAAGCGCATGCCCTCGGTCACCTCGAGCTCGTCGTGCACGAGCTTGCCCTCCTTGACCGTGATGACGCCCTCCTTGCCGACCTTCTCCATCGCGTTGGCGATCAGCTCGCCAATGTGCGTGTCGCCGTTGGCGCTGATGGTCGCCACCTGCGCAATCTCGGCGCTGGTCGTGATGTCGCGCTTCTGCGTCTGCAGGTACTCGACGACCGCATTGACGGCCGCCTGGATGCCGCGGCGCAGGTCCATGGGGTTGCAGCCGGCCGCGACGTTCTTGACCGTCTCGGAGAAGATGCTGCGCGCCAGCACCGTCGCCGTCGTCGTGCCGTCGCCGGCAGCCTCGTTGGTCTTGGAGGCCACGTCCTGCAGCAGCCGCGCGCCGAGGTTCTCAAACTTGTCCTTGAGCGTGATGCTCTTGGCCACGGTCACGCCGTCTGGAGCGCATGTCAGCCGCTGTCGTCCCGCCTCGTCCCCCTCTCGCGCGCTCATCATCCATCTGCTTACCCTTGGTGATCTTGGGCGAGCCAAAGCTGGACTCGATCAGCACGTTGCGGCCCTTGGGACCGAGCGTGGTGGCCACAGCCTTGGCCAGGGTCTCGACACCCGCCAGCAGAGAGGCGCGGGCCTCAACGCCGAACTTGAGGTCCTGTGCATACCAGTCAGTACGGGAAGCCTGGCCACGGCCCGGCCGGACAGCCGGACCACTGTCACCCGCCAGAACCCACCTTGTGCGCAAAGCGGCGCTGCTGCATGGACAGGCCAGTCCGGACGCTGGAAGCGCTCGACAGAGCCGAGGCCCGTGCCCGGGAAGAGAGCGCGCGCTGCATGATGTGTGCTGTCGTCGGGTCGTGAACGGAGAGGGAGAGGCGCCTCGCAAAGACAAGACGGCAGGATGTGCAGGTGACAAGATATCTTGGGAGAGGAAAAAGAGAAGTCTGGAGCAGGCACAAAATTCCCGGCAAGAAGCTCTTGAAAAAAATGCACCTCGGGCATAACTGGACGTCTCTGGTTGGCTAGCTCGATGGGGAATAGCGCTGCAGTACTCCGTACCAGCATGTTCTCCGAGAGACCAGAATGCTCTTCTATTCCATTCTATGGAACTAAACTGGTCGACCCCGCCTCGAGTGTATAGTACGTACTCGTACAGTTGCACAGCCAGTTGCCGGGGCTTCTTCGTGGTGACATTTGCAGCTTCAGCAGCACTTTGATTTCACAGCACAAAGTGAGCTGGAGCTGCCTGCGCCGGTCAGAGAGGCAAAAAGCTGGGGGCTCTCCGGGAGTCGAACCCGGGACCTCTCGCACCCTAAGCGAGAATCATACCACTAGACCAAGAGCCCTTGTAATGGGATGATGGGATCTCGACGTCTCCTGGCGTCGAACAGGGCAGTTCCTGCTCCATGCCAGTGTTCGTCTGCGCATTTCGTGCTTTCATATGAAAGCCTTGGTCGGGTTTCATCAAGGTACTTTCTCCTCGGCAGACGCCAAGTATGTGGCGGCACTGGAAGTCGCGGTGTAGAACCCCAAGTTACTCTTCGCCATATGATCACTCAAGTATCAAAGAATGCAGAAGCCTCTAATTGTTGTAGACTACATTGGCGGCTCTATGAGTGCTGGGATCACCAACCAGGAACGTAAAGATTTCTGTACAGGTTGTTGATATAATCAAGAAGATGCAGGCTTGCTACCGTCCTTTGATATAGCTACACATTTGCCCGTAATGTAGCTAGCTAGCAAGTTGCGACTATCTTGACTGTTCAATTGGCACACTTTTTTAACTTGAGCAGTGGACTGTCCCATACGCTCAAAGAGAGAGGCTGGGCGGCACAGGAAGCTATTCAGAAACCTGACTAACTCCTACATACGGAATACGGACTCCCAAAAAGGGAACAAATGATGACATTACAGGCTGGTGGTTCCACTTTACCGTCAACATCAGCAGCCAGCGGTGAGATCTCCATTGACTTTGCCAAGCACCAACGACTATCAGCCTTGAGATACGGGCTGGCATGTCTGACTGCATAAATGATATGACATGTTGGCTCTTATTGGCCGGAATCCCTCTCTGAAACGCCATATCCCAGGAAGTGCTCTCCCGGGGGTATGACCGCCGAAGGAAAGCTGACGTTATTCATGTCAAGACGAGGGGCAGAACTAGGAGGACTGGCTGTTAAGTGACACACACTGAAGAGAAGACGGGACCTTGGGTCACCTTGGCGGCGCCGTAGACGGCAGACATCTGAGGCGACAAAAATAGAATGTTAGTAAAATATGACGAGAGCCCTGCAAAAATATTATGAGGAATCTTCCATTTCCAGTTTGAGAATGTAGCTGAAGCTGCTATCACCTATATAAGACTGAACATAGATGCTCGAAATCGTAGAAAACAACAGTACCCACCCACAGCCTGCTTTGGTTTTCCATTTGCCACAGACGCTTCCATTCAGAAACCGCCCATCCCCCGAGAAACTACTCTATATTGAACCCTCTACCCAGAACTTTCAAACAACTTGACGAAATGGCTTCGTTCCTTCGCAAGATCTTCCGCCGCCGCAAGCAGCCGCCTCTGGCCTGCCACATTGCCATTGACGAAGAGGGCAACCCGCTGGCTAACAACCCCGAGCATGTACACACGGCCGCCTGTTTTGTGGATTTCGAGCCGCTGGCGATCGCCGAGCTGTTCCAGTCCCAGGGCTGCGTGTCCTGCCCGCCAGCCGTCCCCGGCATCCAGTCGGCCCTGAACCACCCGAACCGCTTGCTGCTGACCTACAATGTCTCCGTCTTCGACCACCTCGGATGGAAGGACACGCATGCGCGCAACGCCTGGGACCAGCGCCAGCGTGCGTACCTCAAGCGCTGGCAGCGCTCCAGCCTCTATACGCCCATGGTCGTGGTCAATGGCAGCGCGGACACGTCCGGCTCCCACGGCGGCGACGAGGTGGATGACGCAGTGCAGCGCGGGCGCACGGCGATCAGCCAGAGCCTCGGACACTACCACGTTGTGCTCGACGCCAACGACACGGACATCCGCATCGACACGGACATTCCGGGACCGGCAGCGATGGGGCACGGAGACGAAAGTGAGATGGCAGCGCAGGCCATGTCTAGCTTCCCGCCGCACGACATCATCGTGGCTGTCTACAAGCCGAGCGATGAGGTGGTCAAGATCGGCAAGGGTCCGAACAAGGGAAAGAAGCTGGTGCACCGCAACGTAGTCGTCAGTCTGAACAAGATCGGGGAGTGGCGCGGCGGCGACCTGACGGTACCGCTGCCTATGGCGCGGTCGGACATGGAGCACGGTACTGAGGCTGTGGCATTCGTGCAGAGCGGCCAAGGCGGGCCTATCGTGGCGGCTGCCAAGATCTAGGCGGCGTTGTGTGGAAGCCGGTTATCGTCGCGATGACAGCTTAAGCCTGTCCAGTTCTTTGCATTTTTTTTGTTTTCCATGAGGTGACATCGTCCGTTATTATTTCATGATTTCATTGTTTCGTTGTGTGTTATGTCGTTGCGTTTTCCAGCTGCTTTTTGGTTTGCTCCGATAGTTTAGTGCTCTTTGATTAAATGGAAGTTCTGTAAATTGCTGTATTCTGTAGCTATAATAAGCTACAATATATATGCAAGTGTTACATTTCAGCATAGGGTCTCCTATTTCGTTCATGTCTGAAAATTGAGAGGCAGCGTGGTTGTTTTGGCTCTGCAGAGTGATACAGCGAGGAAGCACGAAGTAACACTGTACGATCTGGTTGATTCCATGTCTAGTTCACCTTGATAGGCGCACTAAGATAGTGGATCTTGCGATAATGATAACGCCCGCTCAACGCGATAACGTATTTTTTCTTCGCCGCAACTTGGAGAGTTTTGTTCGCCGCACTTGGAGAGATCTTGCAGTTGCCCCAAGCGACGCACCTGTGTCGACAGAACTGCTTTGGCCATGATCCAACAACAATGTGCCTGTCGCACAGCGGCTCTTCGGCTATTCATTCGTAGCCTTGTTGGCCCATCGGCAGGGCGTCTGCATCACAATGGACTGCCGGCCATATACGCCGGTCGATCCTTGACGAATGATGCCCTACGAACTCTGCCTCGACGAATGACGGCTGCTACGGTTGGGCCGTTTGAGCGACGCCTTCACGTTTCGCGGACCCGGTACGACGCTGCTCAGGTACGGCCTACCGGTGCTGTCGAAGGACCAACATTGACGATGCTGGCCGACTCCGCGCTGTCCGCAGCGCGCGTTCCAGACGCAAGCCTCGTGGAGACGGATGGCAGCGAAGGAGGAGACAGCCAAAAGCCGATGGCAGCAGAAGGACAGGAAGAAGCAGCTGGCTCCGACGCCCCGGTACCAGTAACGATGGGAAAGAATATGAGAAAGAGGCTGCGGAGGCAAATGGAGGCGGAAATAGCAGGGGTAGCGCTGAAGACCAAGAAACGCTCCAAGCCCAAGCCGTTGCCAGCTGCGGCCAAAGAGGTCAAGCAAGAAGCAGCGGCGAAGACGCCAACAGAGACAAACAGCAAGAGCAAGGCGCGGACAAGGGTCATGGCGAAGGCCATTGCGTCGTCCCAAGCCGAAGACAAGCCCCGGGCTCCGCGGGTAGGGATGGCGGCCACTGCCGCTGCTGCTGGCGGCAATGAAGCGCGGGCCGCGGCGCCGGCACGGCCGGGCTCTGCGCGCAGTTCGAAACTGGCGCCCTGGCAGGTGCAGAAGGCCGCGCTGCAGGCCAAGTTCCCCGAGGGCTGGCAGCCGCGCAAGAAGCTGTCGCCCGATGCGATGGAGGGCATCCGCGCGCTGCGGCGGCAGTATCCGGAGACGTACACGACCGAGACGCTGGCCAAGCATTTTGAGGTGTCGCCCGAGGCGATCCGGCGAATCCTCAAGAGCCGCTGGCGGGCGTCGGCGGAGGAGGAGGAGGAGCGGCAGACGCGGTGGTTCAACCGCGGCAAGAAGGTGTGGTCGCGTTGGGCGGAGCTGGGCCGCAAGCCGCCGAAGCGGTGGCAGGCAGAGGGCATCCGACGGGACGCCTCGTGGGCGGGCAAGCGGCTGCGGCAGCAGGAGTGGCGCGAGCGGGAGGAGCAGCAGCCGGCCAGCGGCCAGGAGAGGCGGGAGGAGCAGCAGCAGCGTGCAGGCGGCCAGGAGAGGCGGGAGGCGGCAAAGAAGACGTGGCCGAAGCCGTATTCGAATCGGTAGGAAGCCGCTGGCTGCGGCAAGGCTGGCGGGCGACGAGGCTGCCGTGCGTGGCGCCGGCGACGTCGACGTGACACGTCACATACACCGTGGAGGCCGATGCTGGCAAGATGGCGGTCGGCAGGCGGCGATTGCGCTTGGGCAGCTATTCAGAGGCAGAACGAATCCCTACTTGTGTATCCCGGAGTGCCTGCGATTGGTGCCGTACAAAGACTGTCGCCCATATTACTCTGTACGGAGTACTTCGTTTGTATTATTTGTATTGCTCGTATTCATACTGTTATCTTGCAATCTTTCTTCTTTGCATGCGTACATCCAAAGGGCGAACAAGTTCGAAGCATTGATTCTGCAAGTCTTGGGAACAAGTTGACTTTCGACGAATGTGCCAACATCCTCCGTACGCACCCAACGAGGCTGGACGCCAAAGAAAACGCCCCGGCTCGCGGTCAAGCTGCAAGATACAACCAAGACTGTGCCCGCTAAACAAGTTTAATGAGGCCGGCACTGAGTCCAATAACAACCCCTGTCCAGCCCAGGGTAGGATTTCATCTCGGGCCAGAGCGCGCAAGCACGACGTGGGCTTGCTCGAGGCATTACACAAGCCTTCCAGCCTGCGAGTCGAGTACTTCGTACGACATGTCTTGGTAAGGTTGGTGTCGCGTTTGTCCACTTGCCCGCCACTCTCTCGAATGCCGCCGACGCAGATCCTGATAGACAGCCTTCCCTTTTTGCGTGCACCCCGAGATGTGTGTCTCGGCGTAGGGTGTTGTCGCTGGTCTGGCCTCTGCCCTACTACTCGTACGTGTGCATTGCCGTGTACGAATTACCTCGTATCTGTCAGCCATGCGTATTGGCCGCATCACGTCGCAATCATCAGCTTTGACGCTTTTATGCAGTTTATGACGCTCGCCGGCTAGGCCGCATTGACCGCGCTGATTGGCTGCGTCCGCGCACTGACCCACCGCCTGCGTTTTCTGGCTGTGCGCTCCCCTGGAGCCAAGCCGCATGTGGACAGCCTGCTGGCGGTGCCTGCCAACCCCCGCGCCAGGTCGCCTGCCCAACACAAAAGAAAACAAAAAACGGGGAAGCCCGGGGCCGGGAAGCAGCGACGCTGCCCTCTTTCCCTGTGCATGGCTCGCGCACTTGCCATACCCGTTCTCCATAGCATGACTGCAGAGTACGAAGAACGCTACTCGAGCATCGTCGATATCCACCACGTCGGTGACCATCCCTGCTCTTCTCCAAGCAACGCACACAACCAAGCACCCAATCGACCAGCAGCTGTCTGGTCCCCCTTGCCTCTTCCCCCGCGCACGGAGTACGAGTACTCGTACAGAATACAGTGCTCGTTCTGGGCATCGCGCCTGCTCCACCGCGTCAAGAGACACGATCCGGCCTAAAGTAATCGGAACTCACTACGAAGCATTACGGAGCACCAGCACGCGCGCTTTGGCGTCCCCTGTCAGACTCGAGCGACCGCAGGGAGAACGCAGATTGATCGGCCGTATGAAAGGAAGAGCTGACGCAAACCCGCACCCGACACATCGCCGCCGCCACGACGCCGGCACGTCGACCAGCCGCTGATTTTGCTCCGGCGTTGGCAGCCTCTCTTTCGCTGCGCAAACGCATCTGCCTCTGCCTCTGCCTCGCTGCCTCTCGCATCCGCCTCGCTGCTTTCTGCCGTCTTCGCTGTCGCACAACGCCTTCACGCTACACGCTTCACCAACCAGGGTGTCTGTCGGCCCCTGAGACTGCTGTGCTGCCTTTGTCGTGTTGGCCTGCTGACTCATCAGATCTGGCTTCCGCGGCTTGGCCATCACCAGATCGCATCTGCTCGCCTCGCCCGTCCTGTCCCGCCTCAGTCTCCCGCATGGACGCCGTCTCGTGAACTTCGTGATGAGTCTGCGTTCCGCCCGACCCAGCGCCTCTGCCGACAACGACCAAGCCACCGCGGCCCTGCCCGGCCCTGCTTGATCGCATTCACTCGTTTATATTGCTGTTCCTTATCGTCGCTCATTGACTGTTGTTTCTTCTCGTCGCTGTGAGTAGAGCCTTTTTATCTCTCCTGTTCGTCTTCTAGCCTTGCAGTCTGCCGTCTGCCGTCCGCCGTCTGCCGTCTGCTGTCTGCTGTGCTGTCTGCTGTCTGCTGTCTGCTGTGCTGTCTGCTGTCTGCCACCCGCCACTCCCCGCCTTCTTCGCAGCCTTTAACCGCCGGCTGGCACCAATGTCTTGCTGTCGTTCACCAGCCATGCGTCCATCTGTCTGGCTGCTGTCTTCTTGTTTCCTTTTGCCCTGTCTTACTCTCCGCTGCCCCATGTCTCATGCTTGACTGACTTTTGCAGCGCTCTTCTCGTTTTTTTTCGCCTCGTCCTCCTCTGGCTATTCGCTTTTCTTTGGCACTATTTTTTTTCATTTTTGCATACGGAGTAGATCTTCGCTCTCCTCGAAACAACGTTCGCGTCAGAAGACTGCCCGAGCTGCTTCTGCCTTACGACAAGCCACAGCTGCGAATTCGCCCAATGGCTGAAGATGGCGTCTACTCCTTCTAATCGCATGAAGCTGACGCCGTCGAACTCGCCATACATCCATCGCCTCTCCCGATCGCCCATCCGCTCCCGATCTTTTCTCGACGCCTCCGCCTCTTCGACCTCCTCCCGCCTATCGCTGAGGCGCGTCGTCGGCTCGACCTGCTCCTCCCCGACCGGCTTCGACACTGCCCACTCTTCGTTCGCCTACATTGCTGGTGGCGCGGTTGTCGTCGTGGACGTCCACAACAACCGCTACCGCCAACGCTTCTATCGCGCTCGACCGACCGCCGTGCCTGTCTATTCGGTCTCGCCCATCCCTCACGCGCCCTCTACGCCGACATCGACCCCAAAGGCCAATGACAGCCGCAACCGTGCTGCGCCGGGAAGTCACCGCGAATCGGCCTTTGGCCTGGACTGGGCCGATTCGCCTTCTGGCAAAACCTGGACGCAGCGCGAGCGCATAAAGTCGGCCACATGTTTGTCGCTCAGCCGCGACGGCCGCTTCCTGGCCGTCGGCGAAACCGGCTATGCGCCCCGCGTCCTCATCTTCAACCTCGACGACACCTCGTCTGACACCCCCCTCGTCTCCATCAGCGAGCACAGCTTCGGCGTCGCCGCCGTTGCCTGGTCCCCCGACTCGCGCTTTCTTGCCTCGCTCGGCACCGCCAACGATGGCTTTCTCTATGTGTGGAAGATCGATCCGCGCACCGGCGCCGCCAAGCTCTTCCAGCAGAACCGCTGCACTTCGTACGTGCGCGGCATGATCTGGCTGGGTCCCTCGACCTTTGTCACCTTTGGTGTCCGCCATATCAAGGTCTGGCGCGTCGAAGAGGCTACTGCTGCATCCGGCGCATCACCCACAAAGTCAAAGTATCCTGGCGACGGTGGCTTCTCCTCCGCTTCGTCCCAGCAGTTCCAGAACCAGCCACAGCAACGGACATTGCCTGGCCGGAACATCCTACTCGGCTCGCTGCTTGACGCTACCTTCACTTCTGCTGCCCTGCTGGCTGATGGCCGTGCTATCATCTGTTCTGAGGCGGGCGACATTTGCTTACTGGAAACTGCGACAAAGCAGATGAAGATGACCCGTCTTCGCGATATCGGCCTTTCCATCTCGTGTGTTGCTGCTCGCGACGAGAAGGTCTATATCGGTAGTAAATCAGGTCAAACCATTGCCTTTCAGCTGACCGACCTCACCCTCGATGGCGATAGCAGACGGTGTGAATCTACCACCACTGATTCCGATACTGCATCCTCGACTACTCCCAGTCGGAGTGGCAACCGGAGTTCCGCCCAATCTCCATCCGCTGGCAATGGCCTCGTTGCCATGGGCTTCCTCAGTGAACATGTCGTCACTATTGATGCACGGAGGTCTATCGACATTTATTCGAGTTTGGAACATGTTCCAGGTACTGAACCTGCGTCCAATGTTATCCATATCCCCATACCGGGCCACGGTGAGGCTATACTGGGCGTCCAGGCTTTGTCCAATCCCAACGCTGCCGATGCCGCCTTCTTCACTTGGTCTGCCTCTGGTAATGTCCTGCTGTGGAGCCTAGAAGGTGAAATAAAGTCTTCTTTCGATATACCCATCGAACAAGTAGTTGCGGAGAACGACCTTGATCTCGTCAACCAGCTATCTGTCGTCCGAGCGACAAAGGGCGGGAAACTGTTCATCGCGGCCGACCGCCTCGGCGTCTTGCGAGTCATGGACTTCTCCACGAAGAAGCTAATCATGGAGACAAAAGCGCATTCCTCTGACTGCCAGTCCATCTCGATCCACGAGGACGACAAGGGGTTGCTTCTTGCATCGAGCGGCCGAGACCGTACGACACAGTTATTCTACCGCCCTCAAACCGGATCCGTCGAGCACTTCCAAACACTCGAGTTTGCCGCCAAGGTCGTGCAAGTGCTTCTTACACCCGACGAGAAAGTCATCACTTGCTCTTTCGATCGGACCTTGCAGGTGCACGACCTGCTTTCCAAAGAGAATGAGCCGCAGACGATTGCTGCCGTCCCTACGCGTGTCATCACGTTGAAGGCATCGCCGTCATCCATGACTCTGGCTCCCGACGCCAAATCTGTCTACGTGTCTCTGCTCGACCGAACCATCTGCCAGTACGACCTCGCAACGGGGAAGCTGACGGCCTCGTTCAAATGTTTCGACGAAGGTGGAGCGGACTCAGCTCTACTAGACTCCCTTGTCTATGGCAAGCAGTCTGTGAGTGTGGGAGCGTTAGCAGCACCATCTGGACCGCCGTCGACACCAGGGGCTTCCGGCAGCCACTTGTCTGCGAACCCTAGTGGCGAGGCAACGTTTCTGCTGGGCTTATCCAACACAGACAAGTCTGTGCGAATCTACGACGCACAGACAGGCATATTTCTTGACCGGGAATGGGGACATACGGAGGCAATCAATGGTGTTGCTCTGATTTGCGAAGAGGAGGAGGCAGCAGGCTCCAAGAAGCCTGACGAGTTGGGTATTTTGGAGGAGGCGCCTGGCTGTCGAAAGGTCGTGAGCGTTGGCTCAGACGGCACCATCATGATCTGGTCATTGGATCTTCGAGACCCTGTCCGTCCAGGCTCTTCCCACAGACGAGAACCGTCGCCAGTGAAGGACGGGAACGCCAACAGCTCTGTTCCCTCCGCCTCATCCCGACCTCCGCTGAGGCGGGTATTGTCCAAGGCGGAATTGGCCGAATTTCAGCGCACGCCCACTGCTTCAGGTTCTGGTAACGGTGCAGGCGGCAACAACAACAACAGCAACGCCTGCGGTAGAAGCTCGCCGGCTCGTTCTCTCGGTCGCAAATCATCGCGATACAACCTGTCTTCCTCCAATGGAACGGCGGCAAGGGCGCCGGTATCAGTGCTGCTCAATAGCCCGACAAGCACGATCACGGAAGACACACCGTCTAGGCGAGCGTCGGCCGGCAGCGGCGCTGGGAGTCCCCCGATACCTGCTAGCCCCAAGGCCAGAGTACAGAGGCGACCATCGCTGCCAGCTATGAGCACTGCATCTGGACCAACCGGCGGCGGGGTCTTGGGCCGGAAGAAGAGCAGCATAAACAACCTGCGGAACTCTTACGGGTTTGGCAGCTTGACGATGGCAACGGAGCAGATGTGTCGACAGCTGCGCGCTTACCGGAAGCGCCTCGCATCGACCGACCCGATTGCACAGGACGTGCTGATCGAGCTGGATCAGGAGCTGCGGTTGACGGTGGCGGCGCTGGGTGACCGGGCGATCCGCAGCAAGGTCATAAGCGACGAGCTCGATGGCCTACTGGACGAAAAGATAGAAAGGCTTGTGACACTCTTGGACGAGAAGTGGCGGCTTCAACATCAGCCGAAGCCGGCATCCTCCCCGCGTCGATCTCCCCGACACGGCCGTGGTGGCAGCGGCGACAGTGCGGCGAGCGACGGCGCCAATGGTGTGGATGACCAGAGCAGCAATAGTGCCGACACGGATAATTCGCAGCCGGAAGAGGATGCAGAGGCCCGCGAACGGCCAGGGTCTGCTGTGCCTGCGGTGCCGGAGCTTGCCTCGACGGGATAACGGCGAGGGCGGAGGGGGGACGAGAAGAACGAAAAGAAAACGAAAGAACGAGAAGACCGGGCGACAAGCCCGGCACACACGGCCACGCCACACTGCGACGTCTCTTACGGGGTTCACTCATTCCTTCATTTTCCATGTGTTACTTGTATATCCTTTGTATTTTCGTTTTGGGGACTCGTTGTATACCACGCTGTATTACTAGGGCAGTCTTTTCTTTCCGGGCTTTCTTTTGTTCGTGTGTGCGTATGCTGGTTGCGTACACCGGGTTGGAAGGCAACAGTATATATGGCTCCTCGAGGGGCATTCTCTATCCTACTTGTCCTACTTGCACCATGTTTTGGTCTTCGTCCTGTATGATGAGGCCCAGTAAGCAGCCGATGTGGATGGTTGTTTCGTGGGAATAGCCCAGTATATGTGACACGTCGTTCCAGAAGACGGTCAGATGAGCACGGTCGAGCAGGTCTCGGTATGACCAAACCTCGTCCTGGTAGCGTTCGATGAGGAACATGAGGTCCGCATAGTCGTTCCTCGTTACGTTGCGGCGGAAACTGTGGGCCTGGAGCTTGGCGGAGAGCTGGTAGAAGAGAGAGAGGATGGGCACGAGGCTGGACTCGTGGGGGGTGCACACACTGGGCTGGAAGAGCTCGGTGCCGTAGCCGTAGCGCAGATCAGTGGGCGTCCCCAAATGGCCTTTTAGAGTTGCACGGTGTCATTGCGTGAGCTACATGGGGTGGACCTTTCTTAACTAGGCAGAACGAGCAAATCACAAAAGAGCAGGCAAACAAGCAGACAGACGGGACACTAGCAGGCCAACCTTTTATTATGACGTCTGCGCTGACGGTGAAGGCGGCCGTGTTGGGCCGGTCGGGGTCCCAATCGCCCCCGGTGTGTATGAAGATCTGGATGCTGGTCTGGCCGTGTTGCTGTGGGATGCAGACACTGCACGGTAAGCGTGAGACGGGCGGAGAGGCAGGCGGACATGGGACATACCGCTGCTCCAGGCTGAGGGCGGCCTCGAGGAGGGCCATGGACGCGTCGACGGTCACATCGACGTCGTTGGTGACGCGGCCGCTGCCGCGCAGATAGACGGCCCAGCCGCCCAGGAAGGAGAAGGGAATGCCGTGGTACTGGAACAGGGCGCACAGAAAGCAGGCGGCCAGGCCGAGGTTCGTCACAGGCGGGCTGCGGGAGGCGGCATAGAGCTGGCCAAAGCGGTCGGTGTTGTAGACCTCGGCCATGAGGACGGGGACAGAGGGGCCCTCGGGTTCTGGTAGGGCAGCGGAGGCATGTTGGTGGGTCATACCGCGACGAGAAGAGTGGGCAGGGACAGCTCGGCGAAGGCAGCTTGGGCGGGAGCAGTGTGGACGGGTATGCGTCAGAGGGTATGTGCAGCATGGAGGAGACAGAGAAAGGGCGTTTGATTAGGAGGATGCGGACGGGACCAGAACCCAAGAAGGAAAGGAAAAGAAATGGCCAGGGGAAGAATGACAGCGCAAGGCTGTAAGTTGCGCGTCAGGCGGATTGTCAGGGGCCAATAGCCGGACGGAGAGAGCGCGGTGAGCAGGTGGAGTGCGACGGTCCAGCGAGGGAGGGTGGATGAGAGAAGGTGAGGCGGAAGAGCGAAAGCGAAAGACACACGGGAGACAGCGTACCGTGTACAAATAGGACTCGAGGTGTAAGTTGATAGCCGAGCACGGGGAATGCAAAGGCAGGTTGTCCGGGAGCAAGAAGACAGAGAAAGCCAGTAGGAGCCGGGGGGCCAAAAGCAAGACCAAGAACAGGAGCAGCCGAGCAGACGGGCAGAATCAAATAGCCAGGCACGACAAGAGGTAGGACGGGAAGGAGGCAAAGGAAGGAGCTGAAGCAAGCCAAGGAGGCAGGAGGCAGAAGAGGCAAATATTAGGACGAGGCCAAGAGCCCGGAAGGCGAATGGCAGCGAGACCGTCAGCCGTGCAGAGTACGGACCGAGGACGGGGGCGAACCAGAGGGCAAGCCGACACACCCAGGGCAGCAAAAAGAAAAGACGGACAGCGACGGTGAGCGCAGAGCAGCAGGGTGGCACAGCAGACAGCACTCGGGGGGATGCCACATGCCACATCTCACGGGCCGGTACGGCGGAGCGGCTGGGAGGGAGCTGCGCGCAAGAGGGGAGAAGACGTCGAGCCCAAGCACGAGCAGCAGACGGTGCCGGGCCAGCGAGGAGGACGCAGGCGGAAGGGGAAGAAACCAGGCGCGGGTGGCTCCGGGCGGCGGCGTGTCACGAGCGCTGGCGCGCCAGCGGTGCAAGTACTCTGGATGTAACGCTCTCTACGCTCTCTACGCGCTCTACCTGTACGGAGCAGAAGCATCCGCCCGGGGTCCTGGGTGTTGGTTGGGCTGGGGCAGACAGGCATGCGGCACGCTGGCCAAGTATGGCGCAGGAGAGCCTACGGCATGGCGGCGAGCGCCCGGCGCCTGGCCCGTTCTACTCCCGTACGATGCACTCTGTGCGACGCGCAGCGTAGGAGGCGGCTGGCGCAAGCCGAGTCCAAGCTGGGCCAAGGCAGGACGGCGCTATGCCCACCCGAGTGCGCTGACGCGCCGATCTTGGCGGCCTTCGTGGGTCCCATCGCCCGACAGCCGCCACACACGCCGGCCTGTCTTGCCCCGAAGCGCAGAGGAGCGCAGAGGTGTGTGCGACGGCGCGACGGCCATGCGGCGGAACGGAGAGGCCTCCCCGCCTGCTGTGCTGGGCGAATCAGAGGCTGGCTGGCATGGCGCCAGGTCCCGGTTGGCGGGCGGGGATGCGCTGGCAGCGAGGCTGAGGTGCACGCGGCCGGGAGGGACGCCGAGGAGGTGTTTGCGCGGGAAGACGGAGGCGTCGAGACATGGGGCCGCGAGGGCGAGGTGAGTTGAACAAGCGAGTAGAAGGGGTTGCTCATCCGAGGGAAAGCGGCAAGGAGGCAGAGGAGTTATGAGACGGAGGGGCATATAAGATTAGGAATCGTACTCTGCAGCGGCAAGGGAGACGGAGAGTTGGAAGAGCGAGGAGAGCGAGACACACGAGCATGGCAGACAACGCAGACGACAGGCACGTGGACATCCGATAGGCTCTATGCAACGGTTACTTGGAGGCAGAAGCGGGCGCCATAAGCTGGGAATTATCGCCGAGTGGCCGGCGGGAACACGCCGCTGAAAGCAGAAGGGACAGGAAACGCAGGGCCGAGGCAGACGCAGGAACAACCGCTGAGCAGAGCGCAATGGCTAGAGAACACCGAGATATCGCGTGGCTGTTGCCGGACCAGACCAAGCAGAGGCAAAGAAGGAAAGAAACAGGACAGAACAGAAACAAAACCGCGACGGAAAGCGGCCGGCAGGCCGGGCCACAACGGCAGCGGCCGTCGTCCTGCGGGCGCCTGTGCATCGCCGCCGCGCCTCAGCAGCCGCAGGCGTTGCGCCGCCGCCGGTTCGGCAGCGCAAACACCTCCTCCCACTCGCGCAGCGCCATGCCGGCGCCGCGGCGGCTCCCGCGGCCGCCGGCGCCGCGTCGCCGCCGTGCGCTGCCGCCGTCGTCGCCGCCGGTCATGTAGCTCTTGATGCTGCCGCCGTCGCTGCCGCCGGCGTTCCAGCTCGCGCCGGCGTCGCCGTACTGGATGCCGCTCATCGGGTCGTCCGGGTCGATCTCGCCCAGCTCAATCTTGGCCAGGATCATGCGCGCCATGCGGCCAAACACCTCGTCGACGCCCTCGCCGCTGAACGCGCTGACCTCCATCGCCATCGGCACGTTGACGCTGCTCGCCCACTGCGCGGCCTCGGACGCCCCGACCTCGCGGCCCTCCGGCGCCACCGTCGCCTTGAGCTGCGACCCCAGCCCGACCGCCCCCGGGCCCCGGCTCTCGCCCCGGCTGTCGCCCCGCAGCTCGCCCGTGATCGTCGCCGGCGAGGACGACAGGATCGAGGCCGTCGATGGCGTGGCCGGCGGCAGGCTCGTGTCCACCAAAACGTCCGCCGCCAGGTCCAGCTTGTTGCCCACCAGCAGCGTCGTCAGGTTCGGCGACGCCAGCGCCCGCGCGTCGTTGAGAAACGGCTGCAGTCCCTCAAACGTCCGGTGCGACGTCACGTCGTAGACCAGGATCGCGCCCGCCGCGCCGCGGTAGTACGACCGCGAGACCGACCGGAACCGCTCCGTGCCCGCCGTGTCCCAGAGCTAGCACTGTCAGCATTGCCGTCCGCAAGAAGCCCGCAGCACCCACGAGCCCGAAGCCGTGCCGACTTGCCTGCAGCTTTATCCGCTTCCGCCGCGCTCCCGTGCCGACTTTGATGATCTTGCTCGAGAACTCCACGCCGATCGTCTGCGACGACAGCACCCGCCACTCATTCTTCACGAACCGGTGGAGAAGACAGGACCTATGGGTCAGCCAAGCGTCCTGCTCTCAGGCCTCGTCGTGTCTGCCCGCTGCCCGCTGTCCGGCCGTTCCGGCGACTGCTTCTCTCTTATCTTGCCCAATCCCCCGCGTCGACCTCGTCCGCACTCACTTTCCAGACCCGCTGGGCCCCAGTAATATGATCTTCGCCAGGTAGTCATACATGCTCCCGAGTTCCTGCACACGGCCGTCAGCACCCGCTTTCCCAAGTACCAATCGCCCAGTCCGGTCATTGCCGGAACTGCGTACCTGTTCTCGCGCTGTCCCCGTGCTGTCCTCGCTCGAGGCGGAGTACCCACGCGGCCGGGCCATGGCGTCTGTAGCTGTGTGCTGTCCTTCGCCGTCTCAGACACCTGCGCGCGTGCTTGCCTGGAGCCTCGTCGTACTTCACCCAGTCCGAACAGAAAGTCGAGAGGCCGAAATCAGGTGTCTCGACGGTTGGCAAGATAAGAAATGTTGGGCATCTGAGGCTGCTTGTTTCGGACAACTCTGTTCGGCTTCACATTGGCTCGCCTCGCCAATCAGGACAAAGGGTAGCAGTATACAGCAGAGAAAAAAAAAGCAAAAAGCGTGGGAATGCAGATGCTGATAGTATGACGCAAGGGAGGGGATATTGCAGAGAACATGTGAAGCCATTTGGACTGGCTCGGCCAAAAGAACGCACCGACACAGGTCCACCAAATCTCCTTATCTTATCGCGTTCTTGCTCGGGCGCCTATCGGGATACTGGATTAATGATTATCCGGTCAGGCCATGGGCCCACATTATGTCTAACTACATGTAGCAATTCCTCACATCTACTCCGTACTCGTACACAGGTCACCAAGCTACAAAAGGTCTTGGTGCTTTGACCAGACGATGATTATACGACAGATATCATAGGCTACATAGCTTCGTAAGGACACGGAACGCAGAAAGTGGGCACGTACAACCGAAAACTGCATGGTGTTTTCATCTGAGCGTGCCTTCAACTCTTCAAGCGAAATTCTACAGAAGGAAATCCAATACCACTACCCAAAACACATAACAGCAAACACTTGCTAAAGTATACAATAAAAGACAATGAAATACACTCTCTTCTGCGCAGTCTCGGATGCTCAACCTGGTGGTCGGCTACTTCGCATATCGTCCAGCCTTGTTATGGTTGCATATGGTCAGCGTTGGTATTGTTGCCTTGATATAAGAACTGAAAAGCTCCATTCGACATGTCAGAAAACTGGTATGAAATTCCGGCAGTATCGACATCCTGCAAATGAGTGTCAGGCAAACCAGCTATTCCTCCATATAGACTAAACCTTGCCGCGGGGTGGCCGGTATTCACAAACGAATTGTGATTGCTGGAATGGTAGGAGTAGTCGGAGGGAGTAGAGCTAGCATAATGTGCGTCGGATCTATTGGTGTTGCCTGCACTGCTGCTGGCTGGCGTTGTGTCAAAATCCACTTGGTAGCCTCTAGGAACAGTTTGATTCAGTGCTGCAGTGCTGCGTGTAGTATCCATTGCTGACATGTTCTCAGCTGCTGCACTTTGCGATGATGGCGTTCCTGGAGAAGAGTACTGCTCAAACAACGCTGCGAGCCCGGCTCGCAGAACTCTGTCCAACAGTGAATTGAAATCTTGCCCTCTGTCCGGCACTGTAAAAATTCCCAGCCCGTGCTCCTGCAAGAGACCGCGCAGATGATCAACGCCGCTTTGCATAAGAAAGGCGTGGTAGCCGAGAACATTTTCGAGAAGCGCCGTATTGATATATGGAGAAGCTGGCCGGGGCTGGTGGTTCGGGAAAAGGATATCGAATATCCCGTACCATTGCTGGTCAGGTGATTGGTTCGCCTGCGCCTTCCTCTTCAGCTGATCTCGCTGATACCCATTTATTCCTTCTGGACGTGGGAAGCGAGATTCTTGACAGTTCCTGGCCCGCGTGTGCGTGTCCCGATCCTCCTCCGAGTCAAACGTCTCGCAGCAAACCGCGCAATATATGGGCATCTCGTGGTATCTCTTCAGGTGTTGCTTCACGTCCCGAATCCTCTTGTTGACATACTTGGCGCATTTCTGGTACCGCGCCTCATCCTTCTTGAGATACGGGCACGCAAACGTGTCCGCATTTTCGCTGGTTTGCACTTTCTTTCGTGATGCCGACTTGGAAGTTCTTGTAGACTGTTCGTTATCGAGCATGTCAACATTCATAGATATACCGTTTCCAAACCCGTTTCCATTTCCCGGTACCAAATATTGCACGGGACTTAGAGTTGCAGGATTTCCACTAGACTCGCCAGCACAGCTCCTCAAATGCTCGTTATATTTCTGAAAAATCAACGCAACTGCAGTGTCTTGAATAGCGAGCAGTGGGTGATTTTCCCCCAGAGGAGCTAGCTTCAGGGAGTTTCCGGTAGCGCGGGAATAGGTAGATGAGAAGGCCGAGTCCAGATCTGTCAAAGAGTCATCCGAATAAGCAGAGCCACCTTCGTAGGAAGACACCTTTGTCTCTGCCTGCGCATCTGTATCTACATCCTCTTCATGTTGCCGTTGCTCGATGTGCCGAATGAAGAGGCCGGCCTTGTCCGATGTCTGCACGGTCAATACTACCGGCGCTTGAGAATCTGACAATGAGCAGCTTTGGCAAGAATGCGAGGTGCCTTCCACAGCACCTGAAAAGTCACCCCTGACGCCTGTGCTGTCACACGTAGTTTGGGGAGCGGTCAAATCTCGCTTGCCGGTCAGAACAGAACCTAACTGCCGCTCAGTGCGATTGCTGGTGTCGACAGACTCTGCATAATTTGCATTGGCCCTTTCGAGGTCGGGGGGCAGCTCATGCGCTCTGCCCCTTGCCTTCTCCGGTGTGGATGCATCAAAGTGGTCCTCGCCGCAATCCAGTCTAGATAGCGCATTGTTAGATATTACCAAGGTAGTATAAACCAGACATAGGTCATGTAGATTTACTACACTTACTGTGAGTATTTGTGCAGCTCCCTGTACAAGGGGGCTAGAATAGCACACTTCGCATGTTCAAAGAATGACTCTTTTTGAATGTCGAATTCCTCAAGCGCCAGGCTGTGATTCTGTTGGTACTGCTGAAAAATACAGGCACTCACGGCAGATTCATATCCAGGCCCAAATTCGTTTCGAATGCGGTGAGAAGAGATCAGCCCTCGGGCAGTCACGAAATCAGCAACAGGTCCTGCTAGCGCATCCAGTTTCTGTTGTGAGACTTTCGTAAAGGGACTTTTAGAACCCCGTCTAATCTCGTCAAGGCTTTGGCCAAAGGCGAGCTCAATGAGAGAATTCCCTAATCGCATCAAAGCGGGCTGCTTCCGCGATACCTCTTCAGACCGTCTCAACAAATTTGTCTTATCGATCGAGATTTTGGCTGAATAAAAACCTCTGTCGGCACCTTTGATGTCCAGGTCCTTTTTGCTTGTGTATCCAATACTGATTGTCCAGTTGTCCAGTGTCTGCGTATCTTTCATTGAAGGATATGCCATCAGTTTCAGTACAAAACTACTGAGCCTGAAGGCAGCCTGCAATATCTTTTCCCGGCCATTCTCTTGGCTTCTACGCAAGTAGTCTTTTGGAGCGGACAGTGTAGTCTTGAACTTGACTGTATCCAGAATCTGAGAGAAAGTGCTGTCCTCGATATCCGGCTTCCCCATGCGCTCATGGTTTGTCTCATCGCCACCGGCCAATTGCGAAGTAACAAAGTCGCTTGTTTTGCTGTATGGACCATTCCAATGTTTCGCTGCCAGACTGTATGCAGCCTCCGTTCTTACAGTAACCCCTCCACTTTGTGGCATACTTTCCTTTCGTACGTATTGCTGTAGTACATCACTTCTTCTGCTGCGCGCTAGTTAGTATTTGACCTAAAGAACACACTTGCCCGGCATCACTACGCTTCTCTTACCGTTGTGTATCTGTAGATGCATCTTTGTTGGAGGCTCTGGGCGAAAGCAAGCCGTTGCTGATCTTCTTTGCTTCATACCTATATAGGAGATCACACACCCAGCCATTTTCTGGGTCTGCTCCAACCAACCCAGTTTTGCAGTTTGAGCATAGGCAATTGGGTCTCACAAGGTGATTACCCCTACACTGACATGAGTGACCTTCACTAATGAAGTAAAAGATCGTCGTTGACGGCTGTTCTTCTCGATTTGAGAAGATCCTGAAGTTTGGCAAAGTTTGAGGGCCAGTGTAGTGAGGTATTACCGTCCCCGGATCGGATACGCGAGACGAGAAGTTGCTGTTGGCTTTTGACAATCTGTCTAGGTGTTTTTGAACATTGGTTTCAGCCCGATTTTTTCGAATGTTCTCGGGCTTTGACCGTAACTTATCGAAAACTTCCTACAACTGCGTTAGCCTTCAAAATAGAATCAAAATGGCGATAGCCACATACTGTGCCGATGTTGAAATTGTCTATGTCAACCCTGAGTTTCTCCAACGCTTTGCGAATAGCGTGCAGATCGTTTTGTAGGGACGCAGTCTTGTCATGCCCTAGCTTGCCCTCAATCACCTTCCATATGTCTTTATCGTCCAGAGACGAATGAGACATAAGCATGAGCCGTTGACTTCGTTGTGCAAACATGACAGCCTCGCTGTCAAGCCATCTGGAAACGCTACGGATCTCGGCGTAAGGCTGCGTGTCTTGTGTTAGAGATCTTGCAACGGAAATGAGCTCGTCAAACAGAACATGAGTCTCCCTGATAGACGGATTTCCGGCCATCACGAGGAAGGCAAAAAGTATTGCAAAAAGTCTGCAGACAGGAAAAGCGACAACTGCGGCTTGGAAAAAGCCGTTGCTTGACAACTTGGAATCCAAGGTAAGTCGGGTGGGCATTGAGAATACTCGTAATAACGGAAACCCCCACCACTTGGGCAAAACGAGGCGGATGAGATAAGCTTGTGCAGGTTCGGGTGAGAATATGCAAGCTTATCCGGGCCATTCAGCATACGTAGAGTTACGCAACCTTTACGCAGAGTGGACGAATCATCTCGAACGAGACAATATCATTACCGTCCACATGACTCTTGGAGAACGCCTCAGAGTGGGGGGTACAATCTTCGGGCATAAGCTCGTCCGAGGTGTCTTAATGCCCAGCCTTGTCTTCTTGTATCAGCGCGCGAGTCTACTCTGAGTAGCTGCTTCCTCTTTATGAATAGAGCCGTAAGGCAACAGCATCACGATTCCTCAAGGCACATCAGATATGGACAGAGAGAGAATAAAACTACCAGAGGGGCCTATGGCCCCGATCGCTATTCAGTTTGAATATTGTGTTCAAGTCCTCGCTCGACTATCCAGTGCCCTACATGTAAACGCCTGCGTCTATTACCCAGAACGCAATCCCCGCATTGTGAAGGCAATCCAGCTTGACGCACGTACTGAACGTTACAAGAGCGAACTGAATATATGGGGCATCCAGAGCGGCGCGCCATCGCGCGCACTTGATCATGCTCTAGACGTGGCACCGGAGACGGCAAGGCGAACACACGACCTGCTTAAGGGCTTGCATTCAACCCTGGAAAGGGGTATGTGATAGAATAGACAAGCTCACCACAGCTTTGTATTCAACTAACAAACTCAAGCCTTTTCTAGTGTTCGGCCAGTCGAAGAATACGAAGAATCTTCAACACAACAGCTGCAGCCTGTTGTGGCAGACGAGCAAGATACCGATGAAGAGCTTGAAGGGTATCTCGATGAAGTTCAAGATGAGCTTCGGTGTCTTTTCAGTCTTATTCCGATACTCAAGCTTCCAGTAGCAGAGGAGACAGCCTTTCAGGAATCTTTTGTCCAGAGCTACCCCATTTCGACATATCAAGACGTTGCCAAATCAATATTTCCGCGCGCGCCTCAGTTCTTGCACATCCGGCTTGCAGAAAACGTCCGGAGAACAAGAAAGAAGCTTGCATGCCTGAGATATCAAACGGAGGATTGTTCAGATCTTGGCAGCACCACTCGCCAATCCAGTGCCTTTGCAATACATCTGAGGTCTGCCATCACGGGAGACTGGAGTATCGGTTCTCCTTCAAGCGATCGAAACTCCACACTGGCTGATTCAGATGGCTGTGCAACGGCTTTGCCAGAGCACTATGATTCAGCACGTTCAGATGCTGCCTACATGAATAAATCATCAGCACCTTCTACCGCCGATTCACAACCATACGCGTTGTTGCAGCAAGTACAGGGCCATACTCTTCCGAACATGCCAGTTTCCGAAAAGCATAAAAGCCCTAAATGTCCCATTTGCTGCTATGACCTTCCTCTGAACATAGTGCCGCATAGCCTTGAGCCTGAGGAATGGGTTGCACATGCATATCTTGACTTGCAGCCATATGTGTGCACGTATCAGGACTGTCCACTTGACGCTATTCCATTCGGTGACAAGGATGCCTGGTTTCAACATGAACTAGACTGCCACATATATGAGGTCCTGTGGTCATGCATTCTCTGCACAGATGAATTCACAACCGAGAAAGACTGCAAAAATCACTTCACTTCCAGTCACGACAACATACCCCAGGATATTGTGCCAGTTCTGCTTGATGACTGCAGACGACTGAAAAATAGCACGATAACCCCGACTTGTCAGTTTTGTCGCACAGAGCATGAGAGCATGCCTGGACTAAAGCACTGCCGAGCCAGTCACTTGGAGAGATTCATTATTGCTGCTACCATAGACCTCAATCGAACTGAACTGGAAAGCAACCGTCGACTGACTCAATACCTTCACGAGCAACGTGAAATGCAAGGAATGGAGCCCGAAAAAGATCGCCCGCCAACCACTTTGGATGGCTCCATGGCGCAGGAGAGATCCAAACACAAAGTGAAGAAATTCGTTGACGACCAAACTCAGAAGTCTGGTCGACGAGTGGGATACGAGACGCGACGTTATCATGCCCCAGAACATGACGGAAACTTTGTTGGAAGAAGTCTGAGTCTTGCGGACATCTACCTAGCACTTTCAACGGAGAGCAAAATTTGCGTTATTTCTGGCCCCGCGGGTGTTGGGAAGACTGCTGCTGCTGTGGAGTACACCTACAAGTATGAAAAGACATATGATTATGTCTTTTGGGTGGAAGCCGAATCAGAAAGTCGCCGGTCTGAGAAGTATGTCATGATTGCTTCAATCCTTAACTTGGACGTGAAGAGTCCTATGCCAGACGGAAACGCCCGTACATACATTGTTCGAGAAGCTCTAGCTAAGACGGAAAAGACTTGGCTATTAGTTTTCGACAATGTTGTTGCGTGGAGCGACATCCAGCGTTACATCCCACAAAACATGTCAACAAGCAATGGCTCAGTTCTGATAACAACCAGAGACAAGCCATCGCTATACATCCCTAGGTGGCTGCGATCTAAAACAGTCGGACTGGAAGCTTTACCAAAAGACGAGGCGTGCGAGTGTCTTCTTTCAGGACTGAAGCAGGCTTCCGAATTTGTGAATTTCAAGTACCATGAAGACTACAGACTGGCAGAAAACGTTGTGGAGGTTGTTGGAAGATTGCCGCTTGCTATCACAATGGTTGCAGGCTACATCAACATGTCACGGTGCACGATTCGCGACTTCCTCGACATGTGGATTGAGACAAGCTCTTTGCCAAAATCAACGGGTTTGGTTACGCCAAATCAGGAATTCATCGACGTCAGTGGCCCAATCGATACTCTCTGGGAAATTGGAATCCGAGAAGTCGATATGTACAGCAGACGGTTGCTAGACATACTGTCACTCATGGACCCCGATGGTGTGCCCAAGGATCTTTTGGTTGGGGATCACACAGAGCCGTTCCTCCATTTTCTGGACAAAACCAAGACAATCAGGTCAGTAGTTCTTTACCCATTTTAGTATTAACCTTGCTGACACTTTTTATCAGCTACAACCGGATGATCAAGCAGCTTACTGGGCGTCGTCTAATTCAGGTGAGAAAGATCGAAGACGAAGAAGAAGCCTATGGTATGCACAGACTCCTCCAGGAAAAGATACTTCTAGATATGGGGGACTATACTTTTGCCGATACATTTCGAAGAGTGTTTTACTTGTTACGGAAGCGTTTTCCCAAGGCACCTGCAACGCAAGTCCCAAAGCCAAAGGCATACGCGGCATGTAAGAAGTACATGCCACTCGTTTTGAGCTTCCACCACTTCTACAAAAGGTTTTCCCAACGAAACATGATGCAAGAGCTTCGAACACCCGAACTAGCCGAGCTCTTCTACGATGCTGGGTTTTACGTCTGGTCCCGCCAAACAGCGAGCTATGATGGGCTTGACTTGCTGAAGAGTTCGGACGAGATTCTGAACTCAAGTGGCGTGGAAGCCAACGACTTACTCCTAGCCAACATTCATTGCATGACAGGACTCTTGCTCCTCAATATGGGGGTTTTGGAACGCAGGAGAGGAGCTCTGCGGCTTAAGGCGGCCCTGGAGATAAGAACAAAAATCTTCGAGGCTGAAAATTCTCTGGAAAACGACATCATGCTCAGAAATGCAGCAAACGACTATGCACTTTGTCTGCTCAACAAGCACAGGTTTCAAGAGTCGGGCAACATCATGAACGAATGCTTCCAAAGATATCAAACATGGGGCACCGAGGAGCTGCATCCGTTTGAGTATTCAAAGTTCTACGGCAACTACAGCGTAGTCTTGATGTGGCAAGGCAAAACTCTGGAGGCAATCGAATACGTCAAGAAAGCATGCGCGCTTACTGAGCGATTTGCTGGAAAGAATGCACAGTACTACCGCCGCCAGTACATGCTTGGCTGTCTCTACCTTCAACATGGAGATATTGCGACAGCACTGGACATACACCTCAAGACTCTTGCTGCGCGAATTGAAATCCATGGAAGAGGCCATGAGTTTACGCTCGACAGTCTGTACGCCGTTGGCCGTATGTATCATCATGCAGACGATATTGCTAATGCCATGTGAGTCTGTATGCCATCGATTCTAACTCCTGGCTTGGGGTGCTGACAATCTCCTTAGCAACTACATAGAGCTAAGTATCTCGACTGCGCAGAGCTACAGGTGGCCAGAAGAAGCTCTCGGCAGGGCAAAATTGCATTTAGCTGAGCTCTATGAAGAAGAGAGAGCAACTACAGCAGAAAGCATGATTTCAAGAGTGAATGATGGGAAAAGTACGGCTTCGGATCAAAAAATTGAGAGTTTGAAAGCGGAAGCGAGAGTCATCTTGAACAAGTACAAGCAGTACACTGCGTCATATGTTCAAGCCCATGCCTCTGAACTGGTACTTTTTGACGATCTGCAGCCTACATTTATCGGCCGATATGTAGGACGGAAGCTTTTGGATCTGTTGCAAGAAGAGGTGAGGATCACTGGTTATAACCGTGAAGACGAGTAGGCCGATCTGCATTGTATTCTGTCAATGAATTAGTCGGGGTTCTATTTAGCTACTTTCGATACACTTGATACTCTAATAATGCCTGATTGCTACACGGAGATGCCGAAAACGTTACTTTGTAGAAGGTCATGATCTAGTATCCCAATCACATCTAATTACAATATGGTACAGACCTTCTATATATCCACACCTAAAACGTATTTTTCTTCTGAAAGCATAAAGACAACACTGGCCGCTAGTTTTAGTATACCACAGCTAGGCACCACCTCTATGCATGTGGTGGAACGAACTCGGGCTGTATGATTATCGGTCCTGCATGCCAAGCGAGTTACTTTTTTGGTCGGTAAAATAAACTGAGGCAAAACATAGGACTTGAACTGAGTGTCGATTTTGGGGGACTCATAGATAGAGTCAGAACCCTGGACGAAGACATTAATTAGCGTTGAAGTCTTCCCACGAAGTAATCAACAGGCTTACCGAACGTAATGGACTCGTCATGCTGCCATTGAGCCCTCTCCGAAGCAAACCCGGTCTTTCTTGCTGAAGAACTGAAAAGGGTCCTTCTCTTGGGCAAAGTTTGGGTCATCCTCAGCCAGAAGTGCGTTCGTCTTCCAAGGTTGAGCCAGCGGCTCTTCCCTTAACGCGTCTTGGACCCATTTCTGTGGCGTCTTGGGACCTTGTGGACGAGAGTCTATCTTGCCGGTGATATGAGATCCCATGGCACGATATAGCTGATAGCCTGGCGCAAGATATCCCCCGCACGTTGCAGACGGATCAGAATATGCTTCGGCCTCGTATCTTGGCACTCGGGGTCAGAAGATGCTTTTGGCTTTTCTACATTCGATTTTCCTCTTGCACACGTCTCCTGTTTATACTTGGAGTATCTAACACTTTTTATCTACGTTGGAATCTAACAGGGCCCGCCCTTCCTCTGGTCTCCGTACCCGCCCTCTCGGTTAATCCTGTAATACGTCGCACCTCATTTGCTCTGACACAGGACATTAATAGCTCCGCAGATCGATACCATCCTACGACCTCGAATAATTTTAGAAAGTACTCCATACATTGCTGTAAGCACGCGTTACTTGCTGCGGTGTGCAGGAGTCGTAACAGGACTCTATACAAGTACTTGGATGTACAGATACAAGTTCACTAGTGTAACTGTGGGTCGGGTGCGCTGTGGCGGTGAATTCTGCACATATGTAAGATAACACAGCCGTGCTACCTTCTCTGTAGTCGGCATCTCATTTGGCCAGGCATACTTTATGTATTTTATGGTCGGTCATTCCGTTTGCTTCTCGTTTGCAAAAGAATTCCTGCTCTGTACTGTAATCATTGCATCTCATATTATTTTGAGTGAAAGTCAGCTTAGCCCACCCTTTGGAAGACAACATGGCCGGTATTGTGGTATCAGAAGTGAACTACCTGAAGCAACTACCGTTGTACAAACGCGAGAAGCCATTTCAGCTTTTCGTACCCGTTGATGAGAATTCTTCCGATCCCAGAAGCTCCAATCTGGAGTTCGAGGCAAGAGAACGGACATTTGTTGACATCAGAGACAAATTGTCTTCATTCTCACTCGACTCCCATGGCTGCGAATTGAAATGCCACCAAACTGCGCTATCCCCAAGTTCGTTCACGGACAAAACCGCTGTCGAGTCCGAATATCTTCCCGAGGTTGAGAGTATATTAGAATCTATAGAAGGTGGCTACGACAAAGTCTTCTTTTTTGATTGGAGAGTACGTTTCCACAGTCGCCCGAACGTCGTCATTGACAACAATTTCAGCTGAACGATATATCATAGATACGGGACGCTTCTGTGCCGAGGAGGGAAGTAGAGTTTGACATGAATGACCTCACAACGTGGCTTCGGCCTTCTCCTACTGTGCATGTTGGTACGTGTCACTCCTACGTACGGCAGAAATTGGTTCTTGGATGGTTAGAGAACTGCAGCTTTAGCCTTACCAAAATAATCACTCTGACTAGCTATAGACCAGAGCCCGAGAGCGGTGCTCCATCGGGTTCAATTGCACCTATCAGGCGAAGCCGACTTCCTATTGCAAGGGCGAGTGCGTGTTATAAAGTACGAAGCTTCTACCTTATCTATTGGGCACGATTAGAATTGTCGTCACTAACAAGAACTATAGCGTCTGGCGCCCTATCGAGAGCGTTGTCGAAGACTACCCACTGGCATTTTGTGATCCGGAGTCTGTTTCTGATGATGATTTGATTGAGTGCGACCACATCAGGAGAAAGTTTAAAGGGTCAACCGTTTACTCCTACTTCAATCCATCGCACTCCTGGAATTACGTGGGAAAGCAACGACCGGACGAGGTCTTACTGCTAAAAATGTTTGACTCGAGCACTGAAGTCAAGGCGAAAAGTGAGAAGTGCCCTTACTCCCCGTCTCGAATTTATCTACTTGAATTAAGCTAATGCAAGTAGAATGCTTGCATGTGTCATTTCGTCATCCTGACGCATCGCCAAATTCAAAGCCACGAAAGAGCATCGAGGTTCGGGCATTGGTTTTCAACTATGCTAGTGAGTGACGGCGCTACGGCCCTGGGTGTCTCGTTTCTTGCCGTCGGCACGTCCCACGCAGATATTTGTCATGGGAAGCGCGTGTATGAATTGAATGCCGCTTAACTCGGGTTTCTAGATTTGCCTCCCCTCCCTTTACCCAGAATATAGCTACGTCTCGATGGAGCAAAGAATCTTGACTATCCGGAAGAGGTTGTTCTCTACAGGATTACGGGTTGTGAGCTTCTATAAAGTTGAGGCAACTAGTTTGCCACTTCAAAGGGAGGCTCTCATTGGTACTGAAGTTTACTTTTTAAACGGGCCCTCTCTAACTCCTGTTCCCATTCCAAGTATCTGCACCAACATCATTCGGGAAGAAGCGGCAGCTTCCGTACATCGGTGCCCACATTTTTAATGTATTCGTCTGCAAGTCTACAAGAACGGAAGTGCACACTCGAATCAATGTCGTGCAAGTACGGAGTACATCCACACGTAAGGCACAAGTGTGGTCTCGCCGACGGGTCCAAATTACTCTACCTCAAACCGGTACCTTCGCTACGAAGGGCACGGCTGATGATTTCGCATACCACACCTGTGCTGTTTTTGTCCCACACTTCGTACGGGTTTTTACGGAGCAATACAAACATGCGCGGTCGAGCAGAAGTACACAAATGTTTCGAGTACCTCTGGACTCGGGTTTGTGGTTCTCCCGAGCATGTTTGACACCACATCATGTGATACACCACGTGACATATTACAAGTCACGTGCATCTCGTGGCTCATGTTATGCCGAGGCTCAAGTCGAGCTGTCTAGACATCACCTCTTTGCCAGCAACCACATTCAAGGAGAGCATTGGGCATCATGAAAATCGAAGGACGGACGTTTGTTATCTCTGGCGGGTAAGTTGTGTCGACTTTGGTCCAGCAAGTATGGTTTCCAATTACACGGATGTCTGCTGACTTCAATTAGTGCATCGGGACTTGGCCGCGCCGTCGCAACCGATCTATGCCTTCATGGTGCTGCCGTGGCGCTGCTCGATCTCAATGCAGACGATGGGCGTGCTGCGGCGGAGGCATTGGGCGGAGGCAGCAAAGCGCGGTTCTTCGCCGTGGATGTGACAGAGACCAGCAGCATCACGGCAGCGGTTGCCGGCGTGGTGGAGTGGGCGGCGACCACGGGGAAGCCGTTGGGCGGCGTGGTTCCGGCGGCCGGCGTGGGCATGCCGGGCCTCATCCTGGGCCGCGACTTGCAGCCGCTGCCGCAGGACCATTTTGACTTTGTCATCAACATCAATCTGCGCGGCACGGTCGACCTGGTCCGGCAGGTTCTGCCGTACATGGCGGGCGCCAAGGGCGCCGACGGGAAGGAGGTCGGCGCACCCGACGGCCCCGACGGCGAGCGTGGCGTGGTCATCATGGTGGCCAGCGCAGCCGCGTTCGAGGGGCAGATGGGCCAGCTGGCCTACGCGGCGTCCAAAGGCGCGGTGGCCTCGATGACGCTGCCCATGGCCCGCGACCTCTCGCGCTACGGCATACGCGTCGTCACCATTGCCCCGAGCATGTTTGACACCAGCATGACGTCTGCCATGACGGACAAAGTCAAGGCGAGCCTGCTCAAGAGCATGGAGTTTCCCAAGCGCCCCGGAAAGGCAGAAGAGTTTGCTGTGCTGGCCCGCCAAGCGATTGAGAACTCGATGCTCAACGGTGTCGTCATCAGGCTCGATGGTGCCAGCCGCATGCCTAGCCGGCTGTAAAGGATCCAAGCTGTATTAATAGTGTACTATTCTTAGTGAGGAATGATTGCAGTCGTTCACATTTTTCGTTGTAGACAGTGGAGGAACTATCCGACCTTGCCTCTTGATTTATCTAAAATGTAGTCTCTTATGCGTACGTAAGGCATCTTTGTCTCTGCATCCATCTGTGCATCCATCTGTGCCTCCATACGCCTAGATTGTCCTTTCGATCTCACATTGTGATATAGCAAGCATACTCCATGCAGCTGCTGCAGCGCATCCAGAATAAAGTATTAGAAGCTTTAAATCGAAGGGTTCTATGGGTAAATGACGTTACGTGACAAATGACAGAAAACCACCGCATACGCAGTACTTTACAAAGGTTGCAACTTGCTATTACATAGCCCCCTACCTGCTTCTACTGGTACTAACAACAGGCCCTGCCCCCGGCCTACTCGCCTTTCAGCTTGTCCTGCTTGACGGTAAAGGCCATCTCCAGCAAGTCCTGCTCCTCCTTGGTGTGGGCGGCCTTGAGGCCCGTGGCGACCGAGGCGCTCGGGTTGCGGCCGGCGTACATGACGTGCTTGTGGTCGTGGTGCTGGGTCTGGTTGAGGATGGTCTCGATGCGCGGCTGGGTAAAGGTCCAGGCGCCGGCGTTGAGCGGCTCCTCCTGGGCCCAGACAATGGTCTTGGCGTTGGGGTAGGTGTCGAGGTTCTCCTTCAGCTGCTGCCACGGGAAGGGGTGCAGCTGCTCGACGCGCGTGATGGCGACGTTGTCAATGCTGTTGTCGGCGCGGTACTTGTGCAGGGCAGCGTAGACCTGGCCCGAGCACAGGATGACGCGGTCGATCTCCTCGGGCGCCTTGATGGTGCCGAGCTCGTGGGCCGGGTCGGCGATGATCCAGTGGAATTGCGAGTCGCCGGTGAACTCGGCGATGCTGGAGCGCGCAATGGGGTGGCGCAGCAGCGACTTGGAGAAGAAGATGAGAAGGGCTATTTGTCAGCAGGGTCCTACTTTCAAGTACTGAGCGGCATCGCAAAGGAAAGGTACTCACGCTTCCTAAACTGGCGGTTCATCTGGCGGCGGAGAATGTGGAACAGGTTGGCGGGCGTGGTCATGTAGGCGATCTGCATGTTGCAGTCCTGGTGCTGGCGGTCGAGCTTGTCGGGCGAGGGGAAGATGCGCGGGTCCTCGTTGCAGAGCTGCAGGTAGCGCTCGATGCGGCCGGACGAGTGCTCCGGGCCCTGGCCGTCGTAGCCGTGCGGCAGCGACATGACGAGGCCGGTGCGCTGCATCCACTTGACCTCGCCGGAGGCGATGAACTGGTCGATGATGCACTGGGCGTTGTTGGCAAAGTCGCCGAACTGGGCCTCCCACATGACGAGCGCGTTGGGCGAGGTCAGGGAGTAGCCGTACTCGAAGCCGAGGGCACCGAACTCGCTGAGCGACGAGTTGGAGATGACAAACTTGCCCTGGTCCTTGCTGATGTGCTGCAGCGGGGTGTACGTGTCCTCGGTCTCCTGGTCGTGAAAGACGGCGTGGCGCTGCGAGAAGGTGCCGCGCTCGACGTCCTGGCCGGAGACGCGGACGTGGTGGCCCTCGGTGACGAGGGTGCCGAACGCCAGCGCCTCGGCCGTCGACCAGTCAATGTTCTCGCCCTCGAGCACGGACTTGGTGCGCGCGCCGAGGATGCGCTTGAGGTTGCGGTGCAGGTGGAAGCCGTCCGGCGCGCTGCCGACGACCTCGCCAATGTGCTCGAGGGTCTGGATGTCGACGCCGGTGGGGTTGTGCGGCAGGATCTCGGTGGCCAGCTCCTTGGGCGACTTGAAGCCGTTCCAGGCGGAGGTGGTCCACTCCTTGGAGTGCGGCTGGTACTCCTTGGACTTGGCGAAGCTGTCCTCGAGCATGCCCCAGACCCACTGGCGGTGCTCGTCGACGTCGGCCTTGCTAAAGGTGCCCTCCTTGAGCAGCTTGTCGACGTAGACGTCGATCTGCGGCGCGTGCGACTGGATGCGCTTGTACATCAGCGGCTGCGTAAACGACGGCTGGTCGGTCTCGTTGTGGCCGTGCTTGCGGTAGCACACAATATCGACGACGACGTCCTGCTTGAACTCGGCGCGCCAGTCGGCGGCGAGCTGGCAGACAAAGTTGACGGCCTCGACGTCGTCGGCGTTGACGTGGAAGACGGGCGCGTCGATGGCCTTGGCAATGTCGGTGCAGTAGGGCGTCGAGCGCGAGTAGCGCGGGTCGGTGGTGAAGCCGATCTGGTTGTTGACGACGAGGTGGATGGTGCCGCCGGTCGAGAAGGCCGGCAGCGAGTGGAAGCCGAGGCACTCGTAGACGACGCCCTGGGCCGAGAGCGCGGCGTCGCCGTGCAGCAGCACGGCCATGGCCGAGTTGTGGCTCTTCTCGTCGTTGTTGTAGTGCTGGATGGCGCGCGTCTTGCCGAGCACGACGGGGTCCTCGGCCTCGAGGTGGGACGGGTTGGCCACCAGCGACAGCTGCACGCGCTTGCCCGACGGCGTGGGCCGCTCAAAGTTCATGCCCAGGTGGTACTTGACGTCGCCCGAGCCCTCGTCCTCGGCGCCGGCCGTGCCGGCGAACTCGCTGAAGATGGACGCGTTCGGCTTGCGCACGACGTTGCTCAGCACGTTGAGCCGGCCGCGGTGCGGCATGCCGATGACAATGTCCTTGACGCCGTAGTCGACGCTGCGGTCGATCAGCGCCTTCATGCCGGGCACGAGCGTCTCGCAGCCCTCGAGGCCGAAGCGCTTGTCGTTGGGGTACTTGGTGGCGAGGAAGCTCTCGAAGCTGGAGCTCCAGATGAGCCGGTCGAGGATCCGGCGCTTCTCGTCGATGCTGTACTTGAAGGGCTGCGGCGTCTCGATGCGCTCGCGCAGCCAGTCGCACTTCTCGCGGTCGGGGATGTGGATGAACTCGACGCCGTACGAGCCGCAGTAGATGCTCTCGCACGCCGCGATGATCTCGCGCAGCGTCATCTTGTCGCGGCCCTCGCGCTTGAAGCGCGGCAGGATGCCGGGGCCGAGGCTGTACTCGGTGTCGAGGTCGGCCTCGGTGAACTGGTAGTGCTCGAGCGTGAGCTCCTTGGCGACGTCCTTGCCCTTGGCGTTGCGGATGCCGAGCGGGTCGATGTCGGCCTTGAGGTGGCCGCGCGCCTGGTACGCCCGCACGAGCAGCTGCACCTTGAGGTGGTTGCTCACGTCCGAGCTGCCGGCGACGCCGATGCTGGACGAGCCGAGGCCGCCGGGCACGCTGGCGGCCGAGCTGGGCACCAGCGACGGCGGCGGGATAAAGGCCTTGGAGATGGGCATCTCGCCGCTCTCGACGTTCTTAAAGTACACCTGCCACGATACGTGCACGCTCTTGGGGTCCTGCTTCCACTGCAGGTACATCTCGTCAATGTAGTTGGCCGTGTTGCCGGAGAGGAAGCTGTCGTTCGGGTCGGGGGCCGAGGAGGCCGCGCTGGCGTAGCGTCGCTGCTGCGTCAGCGCCAGGGGCCGCCGCCCGGCGAGCAGTGCTTTGGACGGCAGCGTCCGCGTCGGCAGGCCGCCCATGGCCGACGCACATCGTGACGCGCCGGTGCGGCCAGCGAGGCTGCCGCCGGCCTTGGAGATCGACCGCAGCATTGTGCTGGTTCCTTCGGCAGAAGAGCGAGGAGCTTTGCCTTCACAGAAAGCAAAGCACCGGCAGACAGCGGAGAGCGAAGATGGGGGGAGGGTGCAATCAGCAGCGCGGATTGCACGGAAAGTCGCAGAGGCAGGGGATGGATGGGGGAGAAAGTGAGGCAAAAAGGCCGCTGCGAAGGCAGCTAGAAAAGCAAAGGGGACAGAAGTTTCGGTAATGACACGCTTTGCCGCTAGAGAAACGCCCTGGTGCCTTGACTGGACGGCCGCACCTTCCGCGGACGGGCACACCGTGCTGGGCGGCGGGCGGCGCACAGTGCCTCTACCACGACGGCGCGCTGTCTCTGAGGACAGTGTTGCGGTATTACAGCAGGCGGGCCGAGCGGACAGAGGCCCAAACCAAAGCAATGCCAACCGGGAGCTCCCTATTTGCGGGAGCGTCGGCTGCAACTCGGCAACAGCTGCTCTGCGCACTGTGGCCGCACGGCGTCCGCCACTCCTCAGTCCAATCCCTGCGCGGCCGCTTATTTTAGTGCCGACAGCTAACTCGCTGCGGCTAGCACAGAGAATTCCTGTGCCTGCACGGGGCCAATTACACAGTGCACAATAAGCCGGGAGCACACCGACACAAATCGTGCGTAGTCATCTGCCAAGTAGCGCCGGGGTCCATCTCCAAGCTTCGATGACGGCGACGAGGAGGACCAGCACCACGCTGCCGAGCCTGCGTGTGCGAGAGCGCGAGTCTCTGCCCCTGTGAGCACTGTATGCGGCTGAGCTGGGCTCCCTGCACAACCCAGCTCCTGTGCCACCGGCGCCCTCCGCGGACCGTCTTTGCCTCCGCGGCGTCGCAACGCGCCGCCGACCAGCGGCTGTTCTCTGTCTCTTCCGCACGCTCACGGCTGCGCGCCGCCATGTCTGCCGACGCTGCCCTCGACTTTGCCAGCGTGCCGCGCACGTACGCTGGCGCGCTGCGGCTGCTGTCGCTGCTGCCGACCAACCGCGACGTCACAACGCTGTTCGAGGTGGCCGGCGAGCCGGCGGCGGATCTCAATGCGCTGGCCATGCCGGAGGTGCGTGCGTGGCTGGCGCGGGCGGGCTATGCAGACCCGGCGCGCGACCTGGCAGCGCTGCGGTGCATACACGTGGCCGGCACCAAGGGCAAGGGGTCGGTGAGCGCGCTGGCGACGGCCGTGCTGTGCAGCGGTGGCGACGGCGGCCGCCACCATGCGCAGCGGGCCGGCCGCGTCGGCACCTACCTGTCGCCGCACGTGGTGTCGGTGCGCGAGCGCATCTGGCTCGACGGCCGTCCCATCGACCGCGGCCTCTTTGCGCGCTACACCTTTGAGCTCTGGGAGCGGCTGAGCGCCGCCGCCGCCGCCGCCGACCCGGCCGACCCGGACCCGGCGGGCCCGCACACGAAGCCGTTCTACTTCCGCTTCCTGACGCTGCTGGCGCTGCACGTCTTTGTGCGCGAGGGCGTGCGCTCGGCCGTCGTCGAGTGCGGCATCGGCGGCGAGTACGACGTCACCAACGTGCTGCCGCCGTCCGTCGTCACCGCCTCCGTCGTCACCCGCCTCGGCATCGACCACGTCGCCATGCTCGGCCGCTCGCTCGACCGCATCGCCTGGAACAAGGCCGGCATATTCAAGCCGGGCGTCGCCGCCTTCACCCTGCAGCCCGCCCACGCCGCCGCCGCCCTGGCCATGCTGCGCACGCGCGCCGCCGAGAAGCGCGCGCGCGGCCTCTACGAGCTCGACCCGGCCGCGGTCGACCGCTGGCCGGGCGTTGCCCACGCCGCGCTGTCCGGCCCCTTCCAAAAGGGCAACATGGCACTGGCCGCCGCCGCCGCGCGCTACCACCTGGCGGTCCTGGAGGCCGAGGCCGCCGCCGCGTCCGTCCCGGCGCCCGACGCCACCTTCCTCGACCCGGCGACCATTCCGGCGGCCTTTTGCGCCGCCATGGCCGCCGCCACCCTGCGCGCACGCTGCGAGACCGTGCGTGATGCGGCGGCGCCGGCCGACTGGCTCGTCGACGGCGCCCACACGGCCGACAGCCTCGCCGAGGTGGCGCGCTTCTTTGCCGCCCGCACGCACAGCGTTGCCGCCGGCCGCATCCTGCTCTTCAGCGTGCGCGACCGCAATGCCGGAGAACTGGTACGCGCTGTCCTCGCGGCAGCTGGCGCCCCCGACTTTTTTGCCGAGGCTGTCTTCGTCTTCCCGCCCGAGGCAGCCGCCGCACGCGAGGACGCTCTGGCGGCTGCAAAGACCTTCTTCCCCGGTGTGGCAGTCACTGCCTGGGACGATGCAGCCAGCGCGATAGCGCATATACGTGCAGCGGCGATGCCCTCTTCCTCAGAGCGGCTGCAGGTGCTGGCGACTGGCAGCTTTGTGCTTGCGCGGGATGTGCTAAAAGTGCTAGACGCCGACTTTGAGGAGTAAATCTGCCTCTCTTTTCAGAGACTCAGAGACTGCTGTTAGAATCAGTCGTATGAGTGGCACTAGAACAATACTGGCACGATGGCCTATTGTCCAGGCGTTCTATTCCACGGAACAGGCCTTGCTAGAATGACTCCGTATATCTCATGATAGTCTGCAGGTCAACGAGCAGTCCTGGGACAGAATGGCAGTAATGAAATAAAAACAAACCATGCAGCATGAGACCTGATGATATTCTTGTACGATCTCAACATGGCAGTCTGACTCTGACTTTTACTATGGCGACAGACTATGGTAGCTATGCCTATGCCACTGCATGTGGAGCTATATTTTGTGATGTAGGTCTCACTAATAACACAACAGGCAAGATGGCCGAGCGGTTAAGGCGCTAGCTTCAGGTGCTAGTGTGGAAACACGCGTGGGTTCGAGTCCCACTCTTGTCAACATCTTTTTTGCCAAATATCGTGAAGTTCAAGCTCAATTGGGCCTATTCAGCCAGCTTCGAAGTTTCTTTTTGGATCATAGTATACTGATGTTTATCCATTGTTTCAGCGTCACCGTCGAGTAACATTTGTTGCCTCTGGGTGAGCCTTGTCTAGATCAGATGGATTTGTGTTTACGAGATCTTTCGGTAGTCATGGACACGCATTTCGGCCCTCCAGTATGTTCAAGATACTGGCGTATGTATCTTGCATGTTCAAGGCGGCTTCTAACTTCCCTTCCTAAAAAGAAGAATTCATAGAATATTAATCTTATTACGAAGAAAACCATATTCAATTCTCGATTATGTCCCGGGATAGGTCACCGGACGCTTCGTCATTTTATCAAACCGCTCGCGTCCTGCACCTGTGATTGCATCCTCGTCCAAGTTCACGTCCTCGCGACACGTCGAGTCGAGTAGCAACATAAACTCGTTCCCGAGCCACCCTCAAGTATACCAAATTCGGCATTGGAACTTGGTTGTCTCCAGGTGTTATGTTAAATAATGGTGATCCAGATTTCGATGGGCCCGATATGTCGTCTAACCACCACGTTGCGTAATATCATTCTCAAACCAGGAGAAACAATGTTAGCAACGTATACGATGAAACTGTTTTGCTGCTCCGCTAGATTCTTCACCGCAAAGCTCTTTCCTATACCGGACGGCCCTATCAAGGCTGTATATAGAGATAGAAAGGGCTCAGCGACCTTGCCAGTCTCATAAAGTGTTCTCAGTTTGTCGACTTGCTCTAACATATGAAGACTCGATGACGTGTCCTGGCGGCCCGCTACCTCTTATTAAATACAGAGGTAAATACAGAGGTAGCGGGCCGCCAGGACACGCCATCGAGTCTTCATATGTTAGAGGCCGGATTGATGCTCTTGGTGCCTTTTCACATATGTTTCGCGGAATGGCGCTGGGCATCTAAATATCCATTTCTGTCATCTCTCTTAGGCAATGAGCCAAATTGCCCCGCGCTGAGGCCTGAACGCAAGCATGTGAGCCAAAAGCCCCGCGGGTGCTGGCGTCCAGCATGACTGCGTTCTGTGAAGAATCTAGCGGAGCAGCAAAAAAATTCCATCGTATATGTTGTTGTAGTGTGCCAAAGTCGAATCCGGCGGCGGCACAACGGTGTCTTCATAAACGGTAGCGTAGTCTATTTATCCGAGAACACGCACCTACTTGTCCCGTCGGAGACAGTCAGTACTGAAGCCTCTCTGTTCGGCGGTTCGACGCGTCGGTTGTGTCTATCCGTGCATCGAGGGCTTCTGCATCGACGCTTCCAGGTGTTGACAAAGGTAAGGGGGCTCTACTTTCTGCTAGACTGACTAGTTTTAAAGCTGTTAGTAACGAAAATCCGAGAAAACTGTGAAGATTCTATATAAAACGTACAGGGAATGGGAATGGCGTCTGTAGGTGATTTGGTAGGTAGCACTACAAGCTGGCTTGCGTCGACACAATTCCCAACGTCAACAGCCAAACTTGATCCACCGAAATGGCCAAGGTTGTCAAAGAAGGGGAACAAAATTTCTCAAGCACCGTAATGCTCGTCTTCGAAGTTGTCAAACTGGAAATCTGCGGCAAGTAAAGATACGATGGCATCTGACAGAGCTGGGGACAAAACGCCAAGTTGATGGGTGTGTCAACGTCGATGCCACCAGCTCCGTCATATGTCAGCGTGTTCTTTCTTGATGCTAATGGGTGCTCTGACGATGGTGGTAGATGTCGTTGAGGACCGTTTCAGGACATAGTCAAAATTGGTGAATCAGACATGGACTAACTTTTTGAATGCAAGAGCAAACAGACACGTCATAACATTCTCTCGCTGTCAGGCCATCCTAGTAATGAGTGAGTCACTGTCGCCCATCACGGGGGCGAAAAAACATGAATACCCGAAGTTGGGCGTATCGTTGAATTCAAACGCATAGAGCAAAACAAAGAGACTTTGCTCATTGCAGTACGTTTTTTTTGGCAATTGGTTGTACTGTATGAGTAGACCCATATAAATCAAAGAGTACTTTTGGCAGCCTGACACAATGTATTTGATTGATCGCGCATATTCTGCTGCCACAGCTACCAACGCTATTATGATGTGGTGTGGATGGGTCGTTGTATTCGGAGGGAAGAAGACTATCTGAGAGCCAAGTGAGGCATGAGCTAAAATACTCCTGCGCGTGGTCCGTGCACTACACGCAACATCATCTTCAGCGCTTCCTACCGGGCGGTGAAGCTACTTGATGCCGTTTGTCTATGGGTGTCACAAAATTGTGAACAGTGTATTTTCCGCCTCGCTGGCCGTCGACCATGCTGTTTATAGTTTACACGTCGTAGCCGCCTCAATAGAGAGCCATTCTAACCCTTCTTCATTGAAACTGTCGTCGGCAGTCTCATTGTATTGCCATCACTACTACGGGGAATGGAAATGTGATTGTAGAAAGCGCACAAAATTTCAATAATCGGGCTTGTGGTTTAGTGGTATAATACTCCCTTAGCATGGGAGTGGTCCAGGGTTCGATTCCCTGCAAGTCCATCCTTTTGGCCTTCACTTGTGTGAAGGCCTTTACATGCTCAGGGGAGTCTTCTCTTTCTTTTTGATGATCTACGCAATCGTACTTTTGGTACTGTTTTTCCAAAGAACTGTAACTATATTACCTATGACACACCTGAGCCATTCAAGCCCCTTTTTTTACTGGTATTACTGGCCGCTTTAGCTTGCATCTGCTGTGCGGCCGCATCTCTTTTAACTCATGATAGTAAGAAGCATCTCGCCAAGCACTTGCACGTCTCGGTCGCCGCGGTGCACGGGCGGCGGCACCTTGTCCATGCCCATGAGGGAGTAGACGGCGGTCTGGGCGGAGCGTGCCGAGTACTCGGTGGTGAAGGTGACATCGCGGTCCATCTCGACGAACTGGCCCAGCAGCGCGAGGTTGTCGGAGCCGGCGGGCAGGACGGCGGGCCGGTCGCCGTCGGTGCGCGGGAGAAACGGCGTGCCGATAAAGGGCATGAGACACGGGATGGTGGTGACGGTGCCGGCAGACGGCGGCGGGATGTGGAGGTAGGCCAGCAGCTCGGCGAAGATGTCGGCGCCCGAGCAGGCGAGCATGGGTTTGCGCACAAACATGCCCTCCTGGTCGGGGTAGAGGCCGTAGCCCCAGAGCACGCAGACGTCGGCGGGCTGGCCAGAGAAGTAGGGCTGGTGCGGCAGCGTGATGGACATCATCCAGGGGCTGTCGCGGAGGGTGATGAGGGGAACGCCGCCGGAGCTGTTGACGGGCTGGCCGGCGCTGCCGCTGGCGCCGGGGCCCGGGTGCGGCGCCGGGTGCGAGGCGGCGTCGGCGGCGATGTCCCGGAAGCCGGCCCAGGCCTTGAGGTCGTGGAAGACGGAGGTGGCGGCGCCGGCGAGCGTAATGGTAAAGGACAGCCACGAGGACTTGGCGATCTGGCCGTAAAAGACCTGGGGCCGGCCAAAGGCCGCCCAGTGCGGGTTGCGGGCGGGATCGGCCAGGCCGGCCCAGAAGCGCCAGACGGGGCTGGGGTCGGCGAGGACGGCCTCCTGGGACGGCAGCGGCGGCGGGGCGGTCGTGTTGGAGCCGAGGCGGACGCCGGCGGTCAGGCTGCCGAGGGTGAGGAGGACGAAGTCGTGGGGGCCGAGGGCGAGGGTGGAGTCGGCGGCGGCGGCGCGGCGGCGGAGGCGCAGGGCGTCGACGTGGAGGGCGGCGCCGGGGGCGAAGCAGACGTCGGTGACGAGGGTGTCGTACTGGAAGTCGACGCCGAGGCGCTGCAGGTGGGCCTCGACGGGCCGGATGATGCACTCGTAGTCGTTGAGCGGCGCGTGGTCGATGCCGGCGAGGGTGCCGATGCGGGCGAACTCGTGCAGGAAGCGCACGAGGTAGCGGCGGAACTCGACGGCGCTGTGCCAGGGCTGAAAGCCGTAGAGGCTGGCCCAGACGTCCCAGAACTTGCTCTCGAAAAAGGCCGGCCGGAAGTGCGCCTGGATCTCGCCGTCGCCGATGCGGTGCTCCGACTCGAGGATGAGGCCCAGCAGGCCCATGCGCTCGTCCGGCTGCAGGCCCAGGCTCTGGACGTCGACGATCTGGGGGCCGGCGGGCGTGGCGGCGACGAGGCGCGCCGGCAGGGTGGAAGTGTGGGTGGAGGGGGCGGCGGGAGAAGGAGCAGCGGCGGGAGGCGTTTCTGCCCTGGCGTGGCCTGGCGTACTCGCGGCTGGCGTGCCGGCGGCGACCACTTCGCGCCTGGCCTCAGCCTCCCGTCCGGCAGCTGGGACTCGCCCCGGGTCTGCCTCCGGATCAGCCTCCGCGACGCCGACAGGCTGTCCGTTCTCGGCTTCGGCGCCGTCGCCGTCGTCAGCCAGCGGCACTCCCCGGACGTCGTCGAGGACCGTCCGGCCGCCGCCGCCACGGCTCGACGGCACCTTGGCCAGCGTGTCGTAGAGGCAGCGGTACGAGAAGTTGAGCTTGCGGGCGGCCAGGATCACGTACCCGCGCTCCCAGCGGTCCTCGTCCTGGCCGGGCCCCCGGCCCATGGCGCCGCCGGACGCCGCGCCGGCCTCGATGATGTGGATGTGGGATGCCGGCACGCCGGCATCGTGGTAGAGATGCACGGCCGCCGTCAGCGAGGCGATGCCGCCGCCGACGAGGTAGGCGTGCGTCTCTTGGGGTGGCCGGGGCATGACGCTGTGTTTGCTGGCTGCTGGCTGCTGGCTGCTGACTGTACGCGTTGTCTAAAGTTCTCCAAATTCCCCCTTCTTGGTTTTCTTAGTTGCCGTTTAGTGTGCTGCCTTGTCTTGTAGTTGCCTCAGTGATCAGCCCTGCTCAACGGCTCAGCAGCTGGACCGCACATGCAATGCACCAGACGGACGGACTCATGGTGCAGATCGTCGTCAGTGTAGATGCGGCTTTTATGGAGGGGGAAACTGACTCGGGCTCCAGCCAACGTGGAGATGTCGGGGAATTTGGTTCACGCCGCTCCATCGTCATTGTCTCGTGCGTTTCACGGCACTCGAAGCAGGTTCTAAGCTGGATCCAGACGGACTCCAGCGGGCTCAGGGCGGGCCTGGCGGATCGTCTTGGATGGGGAAGCAATCGTACGATGTCGGGGCTAGTTTTTTCACTGTTATCGCCAGCTACTAAATTGGCGCAGCACACCGGGCCGACAAGACTGGCCATTAGGCACCGGACAACAGCTCCATGGCTGTGTATCCTGTTTCCGCAGTTGGGAGTGCGGTTGTGAATTGCTGCGGAAACTGTTCATAGTGGAGTTGTCAACTGATATCGGGTGTCACAAGGGCTGCGGCGCTCTGGAGGTTCCTGTGAAAGGGTTGCGCCGTGTCTTGGCATTGCCTGTAGACAACTGCATGACGAGAATAAACAAAGAACGTCCGAAACGAGGAACTAAGAGACCTCAACTAATATTAGCGGATGCAGCCAAGCTGGTAACAGATCGGGAGATAAAACATACTCGTAGAACAAAGAAGGGTGAAGAGGTACAGTAAAACAAAGACAACAAATATGGAATCTCTACCGACCATGGAGAAAGACAATAAATACAATACGAGCCCGGCAGACTGAACAACTGAGAAACTACTGCGCAAAGTTAGCTCCAGTTTGCGTCATTTCCCCAGATGTTCTCAGCCGACACTGCGGGGTTGAATGCTAGTGCTGGCTTGTTCATAACGCCGTCTGCACAAGAAGACCTTGCCGGTTCTCGGCGGAAAGCCCGTTGCTTCTGCGGACCGATCCCGAGAGCCTGCTGCCGTTATGCAGTTGTCAAGGAGTCGGCAAAGCCAGTCTCTCGCAGCGGTTCCTAAATCCCACAGCCTCATATCTAGGTAGTCGGTCTGGCTCTGATGTCTTGTCTTCTTCCGTAACTCTTCATTGCTGTTGTTTCGTCTCGATCTACTTCAACTCGCCAAAACTCCCAACTCGTCGCAATTCACCGCCGCCGACCACAATGGCACCGCTCAAGGTCGCCGTCCTCGACGACTACCGCAATGACTCCGTTCCGGCCTTCAAGGAGCTGGACCCGGATGTCTTTGAGCTTGCCTATTTCCCGGACACGCTGCTGCCCTACGACCACCCGGCGACGTCGGCCGAGGACAAGGCCAAACTGGTCGCGCGCCTGTCCCCGTTTGATGTTATCTGTATGTTGTGCACTCTCGCGCCCATCCACCCTGGCCCAAAGCTGACCGCGGCAGCCACCATGCGCGAGCGCACGCCGTTACCCGCTGGCCTCGTCGAACGGCTGCCGAACCTGAAGCTGCTGCTGACCACGGGCCGGCGGAACCTCGGGCTCGACCTGGACGCCTTTGCCAAGCGCGGCATCCCTGTCGCCGGCACGACCGCCGGCCACACCGGCCGGAACAACGGCCCGGACAGCACGACGCAGCACTTTGTGGCGCTGCTGCTGGCGGCCGCCCGCAACATCCCGGCGGACGACCGCGCCGTCAAGTCGGGCGGCTGGCAGGCGAGCACCGGCCCGGGCCTGTTCGGCCTCGCCGGCCGCGTCTACGCCACCGTCGGCCTCGGCCGCCTCGGCGCTGCCACCGCCAAGATCCTGCACCAGTCCTTTGGCATGCACGTCGTCGCCTGGAGCCCGAACCTGACCCAGGCCAAGGCCGACGCCGCCGCCGTCGCCGCCGGCCTGCCCGTCGAGACCGCCGACGGCCGCAAGACCTTTGAGGCCGTCGAGCGCGCCGACCTCTTCCGCCGCGCCGACGTCCTCGCCGTCCACGTCGTGCTGTCCGACCGCTCGCGCGGCCTCATCACTGCCGCCGACCTCGCCCGGCTCCCGCCCCATGCCATCTTCGTCAACACCGCGCGCGGCCCCATCGTCGTCGAGGACGACCTGCTCGACGCCCTCCGCCGCGGCGCCATCGGCCGTGCCGCCATCGACGTCTTCGACTTGGAGCCGCTGCCCGCTGACAGCCCGTGGCGCACCACCGTCTGGGGCACCAACGGCACCACGCCCGTCATCCTCACGCCGCACACAGGCTATGGCGAAAAGGAGGCCCTGCAGGGCTGGTACGGTGAGCAGGCGGCCAACCTCCTGCGCTGGCACAAGGGCGAGGAGCTGGCGGCCCGGCTGGTGTAGCCGGAGACTGGCTTTACCAGTCATTGCATTGCCTATGTCATAGGAAGTCTCCGTCAATTATCAACAAGAATCAGGCTAGAGCAAATTCAAATATGTCTGTTACGAGATCCCGTCTTCTGAGCTCTCATATTCTGATGAGCTATCCTCCGATGAAGGCAGCCGGAAGGCACCACGAGCAACCAGAATGTCTACTATGTTAATGCGCCCCCTCTGTAAAGCTTCCTTAAGCGCAGTCTTACACTTCCAGCCAACTTCCATGTTAACATCAGCACCGCGATCAAGCAGAAGCTGAACAATCTCAAGACTCCCTCCCCGTGAGGCTACAATTAGCGCAGACCCATTGTAGCTAGCCTCCATGTTAACATCAGCACCGCGATCAAGCAGAAGCTGAACAATCTCAAGACTCCCTGTCCATAAGGCTGCAATCAGCGCAGACCCATAGTCACCAGCCTTCACCTCCATATTAACATCAGCACCGCTATCGAGCAGAAGCTGAACATTTTCCAGGCTCTCACGACTTGATGCAAGCACCAGAAGTACACCAAGACTTTGACTGGTTGCTGTACAGCCGTCGGCGATCAGTAGCCTAAGAACCGGTTCAAGAGAGAGATGAGTTGAACAACATAATTCCAAGCTCAAGTCGGGGTAATCAAGCCAATACAAGTCGCCTTCGGGTCTCCAATATGAGCTAATTTCAGACTCGCCGCCGCAAAGTGTACGGGCGTAGTCCTTGTGTTGAGATGCCATGTCTTTTTCTTGCGATCTGTAATGAAAATCCCAAGACCTTGCGGCATATCTAGAAAATATGCCATCAGCTTTTATGATACTTGGCTGGAGTAGGTGGAAAAGACAGGCGGATGACATTGTACTGTGGGCCTTTTCCATGGAGAAACAGCCCTTCCACGTCCCGTGCTCTGGAGGTTCTAATAAAAACTCCCTGGCTGTCAAGTGAATGAAGTGCAGTCTCGAGTCGTGGACGGTGATGAAAAGGCCACAGAGGTTTTTCACTATGCTCTTTATATCTCCTACCCAAAGGTATGAGTCCGCGCTTTCGTTGGAACCAGGGTTTTGTATGCAGGTAGCCGCAAGGGCATGATTTGCTTCGTCGAAAGTCAAAGGTTCCCTCGCAGCAAGCACAATCTGAAGGAGTTTCCGGGTCAATGTTTCGTCCTGGCTCCTGCTCAAAATTTTCTCATAGGCGTCGGAGACTTTAGAAGGAATGATGTTCAAGAGATCATCCAGATTTGCGCGCCTGCTAAAACGGCTTGGTGCTCCCTCGATAATGCTCAACGTGAGATGCAGCCACAAGTATGTGCGATTTTCCATTGCCTTAATGCGGTCACAGATTTTGCGTTGGTCTTCCGGCGAGAAAGCCCTTGTGACTTCAGGCACGCGTTTATCGATAACGAGATTGATTTCCTGGGAAATTTCGGGAGACTTGTCGTCACCGTCGAGTCGTATGTAATTGGCTGTCGAGAAAGTATCGAACTTGTTCTCAAGGTAATCGTATGGTCGGCTGGTGATGAGAAACTTGAGGCGTGATGAGCTAAAAGAATCTTTTCCAGCTTCAGAAAAGGCCCTCAGACCCCAAATAAAACTGTTTCTTGTCGATTCTTCGCACTCATCAAGTGCGTCTAAAATGCAAATGATTTCTTGCATAAGGGGGGACTTTGCACATGCGGTCAGAATTTTCCAGAGCTCTGAAAAGTTCTCATTCAGAGCACTGCCAAAGCTTGCATGGATAGGGAGGGCCAGCTGGATCAGACGTTTTGAAGTATCTTGTCTGAAAATTTGGTGAAGTATAGCGACAAGAGCGTTGGTGCTGCGCATCTGGCTGTCGATTCCGTCTTTGAAAAAAAAGTGACAAACTATCGCAGTACTGATGTTTGTTGACAATCGCCCATCATCAATCAGAGCTCGGGCAAGCACAGACTTGCCGCGTCCAGGGTCCGCAGAAACCCAGAGAATACGAGACGTCTTTGAGTCACGCCACTGGTGGAACTGGGGGTGATTGAAGAACCATTCACATGTGCCTTCGACTTTGGGGGGATTGACATTCTTGTAGCCGTCGTAATCTGATGCAAAATCATGTAGAAGCTTCTTCTGCACTTCGGTTTCATAGATAGTCTGTGTCTGCATTCGCTCTTTGTCCACTGCTTCACGAATCGCCTGGAGAATGGTGCGCGATCTCTTCATCTCTTCAAGCTGATGGTGCCAGTTTTTATCAATCTGAGTCTTCCTCAAAAGGCCATTTATGTCATTGCATGCTTTACTTTTCTCCTCGATGTTCGTCGTGTGGCTGGCCCATTCTTCCGAGTCCGCTATATTGTGCCATGCACGTGAGTATTGGGGCCGAGAGAGATGGGCTATGATACGTCCGTGATATTCCAAGATCAACACGTATAAGTTGATGAGAGGCTTGGTCAACTTGCGGTAGTTCTCGTCATCAGGCGATTCGCGATAGGATTCCTCGCAGAGCTTCCAGTACACCTGGATATCGCTGATTGACCCAAGGCCATCCAGCAGAGCCTTGTGTTGAATGGTACTACTTGTCAACAACTGTTTGCATCAGTAAGTAGACCGCGATACTGCAATAAGGCTCGTTACTTACAGGGAGAAGCAAGGAGACGCCTGACCATGCAAGAGCTGCGTAAGGCTGGGCATTGACGGCCTTCTTGACCACCGGGTCGGCCCAAAGAGCAAATTTCACAAGCTTCTCAAGTTGTTCTCGTATCTCGACATCCTTCCCAAATAGAGTGACATTCCAACGCTTCTTTTCACGTTCCTCCAAAAGCCTCTCCACAGCGGCTTTGGCAGTTTCCGGGACAGAGAGATTGGCATAGGCTGCATCGGTGTCTTGTTGTAAAGAAGACAGGTGTGTTTTGTATTTTTCACCCAATGGTGAATTTTGAAATATTTCAAAGGCTCGAGTCCATGGATCAACATTTCCAGTATCCGAGTCGGAATTTGGATTCGGAGGGTCTATGGAAGCCGATGGGGTCGGGGTGACGCCTGACAGAGGCTGAGACATGCTGGCGGAATCGCGGCTGGGCTGTAAGTCTATCTGTGGAGATAGAGTGAGGGCAGCTGTAGAAACATCGGTGCTAGAAGCGGTAGTTCCGATGGTAGCAGGAACAGGAGAAACAGCGAGGGCAGCCGTAGAAACATTGGTGCTAGACGCGGTAGTTCCGACGGTAGCAGGAACGGGAGAAAGAGCGGTTCCAGCGAGAGGCACAGCAGATTGAAGCTCGTCGACGTGGGGTTTTTTACCCTTGCTTCCAAAATTTCTCGCGCCATCTTCCAAGCCTTGACTTAACTGCCTTATTTGCCATCTGATGCTTGAAGTGAAAATGAAGGTAGATCGATTACCCGTTGAAAACTAGAAGAAAGAATCAACCGACAACTCGTCTTTGGGGAAGACGAGTTGCATTAGGAATTGGGCAGAGTTTCGAGCGAACTTACCGGCCCAACTATTCTCAGGCGAGGCTGACCATCAATGCGGTGCATGCATGCATTCATGCCTAACGACGTAATACGGAGTATGCCTTGGGTGAGAATGCCGTGCTCTGCAAGGGTGGCCACAGGGGGGTGGCTCAACAGGAATTGGTCGCGAGAGATTTCTCACGGGGGGTGGACTTAATGCATCCCAGTCGAGTTAATATGCGAGCAATTATCGAGTAATTAATGAAGAAGCTGGACCCTGGCCACGTCAGCAGTTCTTGACTCGCCAGCCGTCGATATGCAGTATGAGCTACAGGGCAGCAATGGCCCAGATGGCGATTTACCTTGCGAGGTGGTGACCGCTTGCTATTGCGGCTCTCTAATACATGAACGTTGTAGTTCCAAATAGGTGCGACAGCTTTATGCCAAACTTGCGCACCATCACAAGACTTCGAACATGTCTAACTGGCGTTCAGTGACTCTTTGGGTCGCACTTACAGTGACTGCTTTGACGAGTTCTGTCTACAGACAGCTCAGTGCACTGCCCCTCATGGATCACGTATGCGGTACTGGAATGAGCCTCTTGGATGGCCGCAAGCGCCACAGTGAATATATATGCACACGCAGTGAGTTTCAGCTGTCTACTCCGTAAATCAGCTCCGTAGTTGCGGCTGATCTCCACTTGCTGGCCACCAGCGACTTGCGGAGTAGTGTTTTTTACAAATGCCGAAGCGTTCGAGAGTACGGAGTATTCACAGAGTACGTAGTATCTGTGGTGCAAGTGCGGAGATCACAAGCTGACGCATGTTAAATTGCCGGAATCACGATTAATGCCCTGCAGTCTCCATTTCGCATCCAAAAGTACGAGGTGCAGTGATACTTTGCGTATTAACTCGGGACTCGTGGACAAGGCGGCAGAGAAAAGCTCCTGGCAAGTTTATTGACGCAGTGTGAAACGGTCTGTTGTCTTGCAATTGTATCTTGTACTTCTTAATCTCCCGACAAGTATGAGGATTCTTGTCGGTTGGCAAGTTCAACTCGTGGCAACCACCATGTTGCCGCCTTTGCTATATTTATGCCGGGCTGGCACATACAAATAATACTTTGTACAGGACACGTACGGAGTACTCGCACGATGCAATGCTACACTCGGACTTGGGGACTGGGCGGAAAGATAAGACATATCCTTGGACTAGTGTCCTGAGCCCTGAATAAATTGGCCGTAGACCAAATTCGGGCAAAGAGTCCCTTGTGCAGATTACTCGTCGCCGCACGGAGCAGTTGCAGTCCATACATCTGACTTGCAAGGCGCAGTCGTTCTGCGTCGTTTCTTCCCTCTCTTGCAGTATCAAGACGCCACGCGGCGTCTTGACGATGGGAGCACTGCTGGGCCGGACTTGCCGAAGATAATGGCACAGCGGGAGTGCTTTCGTTTCGGCATCGCGCTGCCGTTAGTCCTCCACATTTCTTGCGACTGTTGTGCTTGGGCATCACTTGCAGCCTTCTCTTGGCGGCCATTTTGATACTCGTACGACAAAGGCGCGCCCGGATTTCCAGCTGACGTCAAACTACGTCGTAAAGCCTTCCGTGTGCTTTATCGAGATATCGAGATACATGCAAAGTACTTCGTAAGGGTGACAAGCTCGTATGGGGCACTTGCGCGTTAAGTCTTATCAAGAGATAGCAAAGTGTACGAGTGCCATGCGCTAACTGCACACTTTAAATGAAGTTGCTGGAGACATTCTAAAAGTACGGAGTTCGCGCAAGTACCCCAGATTCAATGTACGAGTACACGAGTACTCCGACTATCAAGGACAAGTCCTCGCCGTCCAGTTGGCCAGTCTAGCAGGTTGCTTCTGGCGCTTTAGTTTCGATGCCGACGTGGATCGTGGAGGAACAAGTACAAATAGCCTCAACCGATCCAAGTGCGGCCGTTTCCTCAAGACATCGGATTTCCATGTCCGCCGTAACCTTGGCCGCAGATTAGGACACGAGCATCGTACTTCACCAACTACCCCCTGGTTGCGCCAGACCGATTAGTGCGCGATACAGTAATGGGTCCTTATCTTTGGACGCACTCTTCATTCCATCTCCAAACCCTATTTCGAGGAGACGTCCGCGCCAGGACGCAAACAGGTAGGTCCAGCCGTGGCTTGTTATCGCAGATTCCAGTCTCCCCACGTTACTGGCCCGTCACTGAGCTGAGCTGGTGGGGTCTGATGCTGGTTGCGCCGTTATCAAAGGCCATGGACATCGTCTGCTCCGTAGACGTCTTGCTAAGCATTAAGCGATAAGTGTCTCAGGCTGTGCTACGAAGTACTAATGCTTGTTGGTGGCAAGGCACGGGAGTGTTGAGGCTCCGTCTGAGGCCGCATGAAGTACGACCTGACTATAAACGACTCTCCTCCCGCGTCCTTCTCCTGCGACACGCCTGCATCGGACCCGGCTTCGACACGACACCACGGCAGACTACACAGCAACATGGCATCGAAGCCGCATCATCAGCACACGGTGGGCGAGGAGCCCGTGACGTCTGTCCTCGGGCCCAATGAGATTCCCATCCTGGAGGGCGAACACGGCGAGGACGACGATGTCCTGGCATCGCTCGGCTACAAGTAAGCGTCTCTGTTGTGCAGTGTGCCGTTGCGGACAAGGCGGCGCTGTGTTGCAAAGGCTGCGTTTTGCTGGCTCGCGCGAGGATGCTGACCGTCTCAGGCCCGAGTTCAAGCGTGAATTCTCCCTCTGGACAACGTTCTGCGTGTCCTTTGCCGTCCTCGGCCTGCTGCCCTCCGTAGCCTCGACAATTTACTATGGCATGGGCTACGCCGGCACGCCAGGCATGGTCTGGGGCTGGCTCATTGCCATGATCTTCATCCAGTCCATCGCCATGGGCATGGGTACGTTCTGCGCTCCGCTGTGCCGTCCTTCCGGTTCCTTCCCGGCTTGGCCCGGCTTGGCTCGCCGTCTTGCCTGCTTTGTTGACGCCTCGTGCTGACCGGATAGCGGAACTCTGCTCGGCCATGCCGACCTCGGGCGGTCTCTACTACGCCGCGGCCGTGCTGGCGCCCCCGAAATGGGGCCCCTTTGCCGCCTGGGTCACCGGCTGGTCCAACTGGCTCGGCCAGGTCACCGGCGCGCCGTCTGTCGACTACTCGCTCGCGGCCATGATCCTCGCCGCCGCTTCCATCATGAACCCCGACTACACGCCGCAGAACTGGCAGGTCTTCCTGCTCACAATCTTTCTGCTGGTCGTCCACGCCACCATCTCGTCGATGCCGACCCGCTGGATCGCCCAGTTCAACTCGGCCGGCAGCACCTTCAACATGATCTCGCTCTTCATCGTCTTCATCGTCATCCTGACCGCCGACAGCCGCACCGATCAGGGCCTGTCGCGCTTCAACAACAGCAAGGACGTCTGGGGCAACTTTTACGCCGGCACCGACTTTTCCAAGGGCGTCTCCATCCTCATGTCCTTCATCGCCGTCATCTGGACCATGAGCGGCTACGACAGCCCCTTCCACCTGGCAGAGGAGTGCTCCAACGCCAGCATTGCCTCGCCGCGGGCCATCGTCATGACCTCTGGCATCGGCGGCATCACCGGCTGGGTCCTCAACATGGCCATCGCCTACACCGTCGTCGACATCGACGCCGCCCTGGGCTCGGACCTTGGCCAACCCTGGGCTGCCTACCTGCTGCAGTGCCTGAGCCAGAAGGCCGCCATGGCCTGTCTCGCCCTGACCATCATCTCCGCCTTCTCTATGGGCCAGGGCTGCATGGTCGCCGCCAGCCGTGTCACCTTTGCCTATGCCCGCGACGGCTGCTTCCCCCTGTCCAGGTACTGGGCCGTCGTCAACCAGACGACCAAGACCCCCGTCAACGCGGTCTGGCTCAACGCCGGCCTCGGCTGCCTGCTGATGCTTCTCATCTTCGCCGGCGACGTCGCGATTGGCGCCATCTTCTCCATCGGCGCCATCGGCGCCTACTTCGCCTTCACCATCCCCATCACCATCCGCACGTTCTTCGTCGGCAACCGTTTCCGCCCCGGGCCGTGGAACCTGGGCCGCTTCAGCCCCATTGCTGGCACGCTGTCCACTATATTCACCCTCCTCATGATCCCGATTCTTTGCTTGCCAAGCTTAACCGGCTCCGACCTCGATGCCAGTGGTATGAACTGGACATGTCTGGTGTGGGGAGGCCCCATGCTGTTTGCTGTTTTCTGGTTCTTCATTGATGCCCACAAGTGGTTCAAGGGTCCCAAGATCAACATCACGCACATGATCCACGACGAACAGAGAGAGCAGTACGTCATCGACGCCCAGGACTCCAGCGAGACCGCTGCGATGTCCGAGGTTGTAAACAAGAAGGACTTGGCATGATTTTTGCGTTTGATTTGTTCCTGTAAACATATCCACCACCTACAATGGCTGTAGGTTGGTGTGGACTTGATAGAGCCGGCGGCTGGATAGATGATTTCTGTACGGAGTACTGTTCTGAATCTGCAATTTCAATAGAGAATTGCTAATGGTACAATAACTTTTTGCTATCGGTGTACAATAACTGCCCGATAAGGGACGGTACAATGGGTGGATCATCTACTTCACCGCTCTAGACCCATAATAAAATACCAATTTGACCAATAGTAACTAAGCTAGTCTTGAGCTAGTCTCTCCCGCCAATTAACACGCTGCTTCCGCGGCCGGAGTCCGTATCCCCCCCCCTGATCGTCACCATCACCGTTTTCTTTGCGTCCCTCTTCTCCTCCTTCTGCATCGCTGCCAGCACTTGCAGTACTTGCCGAAACGGAAATAGATACACCCTCTGTGTCGCTATGAACCTGCACATACACCGTATCCTCTTCCTCTTCTTCTGGTATAGTATTGTCGGGAGGAAGTGGCCGTTTCTGCGTCGTTCTCGAAGAATCTGCTTCATCCATTGCCGTTAGGCTAGGACCGTACTCGAACGCCGATAATTGGCGTCGAATAGAGGCAGGAGGCGGGCGTACGCTGCTAATGTGGCCTGGTTGAATTGACCTAGCCTGCGACGAAGGGAAAACAGAGTGTTCGTTACGGCCAAATGGCCCCTCGTTACGCGGTCTGCCTCTAGTATTCGTAACAACGTTTGGCTCTCGAATTAAAAGGATGGGATCGTTCTCTGCCTATAGATAGCTGTTAGTATAAAAGAAGAAGTCAGTATGCTGGACAACGTACCAAATCTCCTTCTAACCACTAGTAGGAGTCGATCTGAGACTTGAGAATAGTCCCCTTTTGCTCTAGGATCTTCAAAATCGTGTGGGAGCAAGGGATACCTTGTTGCCGCTCGAAGATACCTAAACAAGGACGTTCTGGAGGCGCAAAGTACGCATGAGACTTGGTAGCTAGTAAGCCAAGAGCAAGTCTATGCTGCTGTACTAGTTTATCGACACATTTCGAAGACACCTGATGAAGTAATCGGCCAAGCCACGTGAAACTTATGTAGTCTCGTCGTCGTTTTTCCTTTTGTATAGCCACTTCTTGCTTGATAATACGCTCCTTATCACGAAGGAGTTCCTGAATGACGTCAAAAAGGCGCTTAGCATCACCCGTGCCTTGGACTAAGCACTGCTTTAGCTGTCTATGCGCAGACTCTGTCGGAGACGTTGTGCGCTGACCGAAGTTTCGAAGCCTGTTTATGAAGCAAGTGGCCCATTGGTGACGGTATGGCCAATACTCCCGTCCTAAGTAGGTAAGAATATCTTTTTGGTCATAAAATTCGGTGTGAAGACGGCCCCATGCCTCCAGAAGCAGAGTCTCTGTTGGTGCGTAAATAACGAACTTCCAAAGATCAAAAATCCCTTGCCGCGTATGTGGTATAATGGCTGGTAGAGAGAGAGGCAGCGTGTAGTCATAGCGGAGGAAGTTGTTCAGTTCAGTCACAGCAGTGTCATCGTCATCATTGTCTTCGGCTTCGAGTCCTTCTTCTTCTGCGTTATTACTAGCCTCTTGAGGCTTCTTCCACTTTCGCTTGATGTTCAAAACAATGTTACCATTGACGTGAAAAATGCAGAGCTGTTGTGGTACAGTTGGCATATGCTTTTGTAGTGCTGACTTCAAAGCAGTCTCGAAGTCGGTGATTAGTACAGTTGGCAGCACAATTTCATGCTTTTGTCGGGCCTCTTCGACACAACTTATAAGCCAGTCGTAGCCATCAAACCTCTCGTTGTTTATAAGCGCAAAAAAGAGAGGTACCGTATGCCCAGTGTTTGTAAGGCAAGTCCCTTGGAAGAGTGGCATCTTGTACTTGTTGGTCTTGTATGTGCAATCCATAGAAAAGACGGCCGGATTTAGCTTCCATGACTGAAGCTGCCAAGGGACTGAAAAAAACAAGCCATCGACCACGCCGCTATCACCATCATTGAGGTATTTGACACAGTGAAAGACGTCGTTTTCTCGGAGCTGTTTGATGACGTACTGTATCGGTGTATAGCCGTTTAAGGCTTCACTCCGAAGCTTTTGGCGATAGTTATAGATATCTTTGTCGATAAAAACAGCGTCGGGGAATTCATTACGAAGCGTATTCGAGATAGCCTTCGGCATAACACCGTTTTTCGTCATGGTCGCGATCAATTGCTGCATCTCTGGCGTCAGACTGCGAAGCGTGGGCAAAGCTACTGGGTCTTGGAAAGCTTCATGGCCATTATGAGCTATTTCTGGTGCGATTTTGAAGTCCCAAAGCCGGTTATTATGTCGAAGACAAGTAGCAGTCGCCTTCCATCCACAACCGCATTTGACAGTAGAGCTATGACGACTTTGTTGCTTTGATTTGCGGATCTTCCCCTTTGCGCATGTGAATTCGACGTACGTTGCTTGACCATTGATCTTGTTCGAAGTTCGCTGACGAATATAGGTAAAGCCAGAAGCGGTAGACCAGGCAGTAAGATCTTCTTCTAGCTCTTCGAGTGTGTCATAGAGCGGTCCCTTGATGAGGCGGTGGTCATCAGGTGGCCTTGCAGGCAGCGTAGACGCCATGTCGTCTACGATGCAGCGATTCTGTTCGGTTGAAATGCAGCAGTATTAGTATCTGATAAGAATAGACCAGCAGGTAGCATATCTAGTAAAAAGGGAGGGTATATACCAAACCAAACAACGTCGTTCGATACACAGTTCATACGTGATCAACAGGTAAAGAAAAGCAGCATATTTCAAGATTTTTTACGATATTTACCGACACCCGCATTTCTTTCAAAGCGGGCTTCAAGCGACCGGCAGAATAAGACCGCTAGTCTTTATATGGCATAGCGTATTCTATTGACCAATCATGCTTATTAGTCTGTCCATACCCATTGTACCGTCCCTTATCGGGCAGTTATTGTACACCGATAGCAAAAAGTTATTGTACCATTAGCAATTCTCTTTCAATACTGTTAAAGCAAGACTGATCGTAGTGACAGTGCGGTGGCAGCTGAAGCTGTAGGTGGGGCGAGTTGTAAAGAAATGGAACTGCCAGGTTTTGGCCTTGTCCGTTGTTTTCTGTAGCTTAATCATCAAAGGGTGTGCAGTTGTAAACTACGAGTCATATAGTAAGAGTGTTGTTTGATTGGATGGATGGGCTTGCTTTGTTGCTCTCGAAAGTACTTGCAGAAGCCTTAGGTCCGGATTCCTAGCCTCTGTCCCAGAACCATCAAAACAAAGTAGGAGCAACGGAAGTCGTGTGGTCCCCGAGCGTTGCTCTCGGCTTCTCGAAACATAAGAGGATCGGGCCGAGTTTCCTGGTTCATGATCGAGCGGCATACGTGCATTCGTGATAGGCTCGAGACTGTCAGTAAGGCGTCTGGCTGCCGCAAGTAGGCATCTGTTGACGTGGCCAACGCATCGCAGCACTGCAAGTAGGCTTCTTCGACCAATCGAGAGTCCATGGTTGATGCCCAACGAAGCGAAGCTACCACAGTTCAGTCCACGTGCTGACAGACGAAACCCCGCCGCGGAAGTCCAGCTGACCGTGCGATCGCCTCGCCAGTGTCCCTCGGCGGCCGAGCATGTTGACAGATAACATCGGGCATTGCCCACCACTACGTACAGTTGCACCATGTCCCTGACTGGAAACCAAGTAGTACGGACTCTGCAATCTCGAAATGTAAGCACGTCCGCCGCCAGCATGGCCTTTTGCTAGCTAATTGGAAGCTCACCGTGCAGGACTGCTTCTGACACCAGCATACCCACACGCCTGGCAAGCCCAGCTACCCGGGAGACGATAGAGAACATTTGTCAAGTCGCGGCGGCGGCAGGAGTCTCTCTGGGCGTCATCCATCGAGGAAAGGTCGTGCACGAGGCTCATTTTGGGTACCGGGACGTCGACAAGAAACTACCACCGGATGCAAATACCACATACCATATCGGGTCGATGAGCAAAGCCATGGTGGCCGCCTCCGTTGCCGCGCTCGTACGCGATGGCCGGCTGTCCTGGTCTACGCCGCTCAGGGAACTGAAGACGGAAGCAAACATGGAGGACTTGCTGGCCATGCGGACCGGTCTCCCCAGTGCAAATGGCTTGTGGGTGCAGCAACACCAGCAGCTTCTCGTAAACAAGTCGGAAACCGCGAGGATCGTTGGCCTGCTGCAGCCCAAGCATCCGTTCCGGGAGAGACTATCGTACTGTAATTGGACTTATGCCCTGGCCGGTGAGATCCTCGAACGGCTTTCTGGCTCGACTCTGGAAGACTGCATGGCCGACCTCCTCTACGCGCCTCTCGGCCTCCGCTCCACTACATTCGGCAATCCGCCCGAGGACAGCCATGTGACTTCCTACATTGCACTGCCCGACTCCTCGCCGCTGGCCGTGCCCTGCCCGCCACTTCGTTCTGGCCGTGTCATGGCGGCTGCGGGAGGTGCGAAAAGCTCGTTGGCAGACCTGCTGGTCTACTATGCGGCCCTCCTGAAAGCAGCTCGTGATCAGGAGTGCACCGGGAGAACGAGTGCAGGATGCTCTCCATTCTTTGACGTCCACCACCTATGGAAACGCCACGCCAAGATTAAAGGTGAGACGTCGAGTTATGGTCTTGGCTGGGTTCGCGCTCTGCTTCCCAGTAAAGGGGGCCTGGTCGGGGTCAATGCCTACGTATCTTCGGCCAACGACCTTCCCGTCATTGCAAAGGGCATCCCGAAGCCGGTGAGAATGATCTATCACAACGGCGCCATGGCTGGTGCTCTGAGTGCTGTGTATCTTCTTCCCGAAACACAGACGGGCATCGTTGTGCTGAGCAATACCTTTGCTCTGTGCGATGCGCCCGACTGGATAGCACAGTTCCTGGTGGAAGTCATACTCGACTGCCCGGATCGGAATGACTTTGTCGCCCTGGCTCGGAAGGCAACAAAACTGTCGCTCGGCCACCATGGAAACACTCGTCGCACGCTAAAAAGAGAGCAGATCCGCGGCACCAAGCCCAGGGAACTGCACGACTACGCGGGAAGGTACTACAATTCAGCCGAGAACTTTTACTTTGATATTACCGTGCAGGCAGACGGACTGCGCATGATAACACAAGGTTTCCCCTTTGTCCATTTTGATCCGCACCACTACCATTACAATGTGTTTGCCTGGGACTGCGACCGGAACGCTGAGACGCGCAAGGTCATCTACCCCCAATGGTCGGTCGGCTACCACCGCGTCTCGTTCTACGAGGGAGACGACGGCAAAATCAACTCTCTTGTTTGGGGGTTTGATGGTGCCGAGCCGGACGAGAAGTTCTACAAGGCGGACGACGGGTCGCCCTGTTCTCTCCAGCTTCCTCTCTTCAGAAATTAATTCAGAGACGAAGAGGAACTGCATGTAGGGCCTGGCATAGAAACTGAGCAACTGGAGTTGGAACCTCGTTATGACAAATGATAGTTTTGGTCATGGTGACATGGAGAGTGTATGAGTTTGTTCTGTCTTATTTTCTGTACAGAGTCTATATATGACTGCACTCCATGGTGGTCTATCTGGATAGAACAAATCTAGAGCTTGAAAATACCCTCTATCAAAGCAATGGGACCTCCAAGGCAGGGCAGACATCGGCTGCAGTCCTTTTATTCGGCAGGCCACTTGAATTGGGACCCTGGATGGTCGTCCCGTAGTCTGGGCCCAAGTCCGTCCTGGAAGTAGTTTTCCCGCGTGGTGGAGGCGGCATAGTCATCCCAGAAGACACCTCGGGCGCGGAGCTCGGGCAGCAGGAACTTGATGACGTCCTCAAAGTCGCCCGGACACACCGCATGCGATATATTGAAGCCGTCCACGCCACACTCGTCGACAAAGCGCTGCATGATGTCGGCCACCGTCTTGGGAGAGCCGATCGCCCGCGGATGCGCGCCGCCAATGCCCAGCTCCTGCGCAATGCGCCGCTTCGTCCACTTGACGTTCTCGGTGCCCGGGACCGTTTCGGTCCAGGACGTGACCATGCTCTGGATGCCGCCCGGGCCGGTGAACTGGAAGTTCTCGTCGTCGTCGTCCCACGTGCTCAGGTCCACACCGCTCCACGAGCTGAACAGCGAGAGGGCCCCCTCCACGTCGCTGTACGAGCGGTACTCCTCGTACTTCGCCTGGGCCTTCTCGTCGGTCTCGTCCACCACGACGAGCAGTCCGATGATGAGCTTGAACTTGGCGGGGTCCCGGCCGGCCTCGATCGCCAGCCGGCGCGTGTCGTCTGCCACGGCCTTTACTGCCTTGGTGTTCAGGCCCGGAAGAAACATGCATTCGGCGTGCTTGATAGCAAATGCCTTGCCGGCCTTGCTTGCACCTGCCTGGAAGATGAATGGTGTCCGCTGCGGCGATGGGGCCGTGGTCAGCGGGCCGGCCGAGCTGAAAAACTTTCTGCAGGCGCTGTGTTAAATCGAGTCCCCGGCAGTCTCTCGCGTGCTGCTTGTGCAGGCTTTCGTTTGGATCGGAACTCACCCCTCGTGGTCAATGTGCCGGACACGACCGGCCACCGTATAGGCCTTCCCTTTGGCGTCGCGCACCACGGCATCGTCCCGCCACGAGCTTTCCCACAGCTTGTAGCCGAGAGTGAGATACTCGTCCGCCATCTCGTATCTCTCGTCGTGGGGGATCTGCGTCTTGATGCCCATATTCTTGGCCGAAACATCCATGAAGCTCGTTACCACGTTCCAGGCAACGCGGCCCTTGGTGAGGTGGTCCAGCGTGGCCAGCCGTCGTGCCAGCAGAAACGGATTCTCGTATGTCGTGGAGGCTGTGACGCCAAACGAGAGGCCCTTGGTGACAGCAGCCATGGCCGAGACGGGCAGGCTAGGTCGCTTCTTAGTCTGACGTGCATGGACAGCGGCGTTGCTTCTCGCGCTTACAATGGATCGCTGATGGGAAACTGCGTCGCTCCAGCCAGGCCGGGGTCGATGTTGCCAGCGCCCTTGTACACGCCGCTGTGGCCGAGGACGTCGGCAATGAACACGCCGTGAAACTTGCCGCCTTCCAGGATCTTGGCCAGGTCAATCCAGTACTGGAGGCTGTCATGCTCCGCCGTTCGGTTGCGCGGGTGCCGCCACAGTCCTGCCAACGCCGTCAGCCGATTGTGCCTTCACGTCCGGTGCTCGAGGCTCTTACCTGGCGCGAGGTGGCCAGGCGTGTTCATGGTGAAGGCGTTGAGAATCCATTGCTTCTTCGGTGTGGAATCGGCGGCCGACATTTTGATTTCCCGTCAAGCTTCACTCGCAACGACGCCAACAAGTTGTGATGACTACCACCTCGACCGGCTGCACCGTAGTACTAATATAAGAGCTCCCCGCATGTCCCAACCGGGCGTGTCCATCAACTCGCCCGGCTGGGCATGGCGATGACGAGCTCGGCACTTGAGACTGACACCATATCACATCATCACGCTAACCATGTGCCACGGCACTGGAAGATGCCCAACGGCACACGCTAGGACTAGTAGCAGCTGATAGCAGCCACTAACGCTCGCGTTAATATGATTAAAGTTAATGAGCACCACAATCTGCCACCTCACGGCTCTACCCCTGGTTCGTGTGTGGAATAAGAGCCGGAGCGCCATTGCTCTAGGCCAAAGTGGCTTCAGACAACTACGATGTAGGCACGCAGTCAAGTAACCGGACAAGTACTACTCGTAGTACAGGATTTGTGCCAAGTCTGGCTAATAAGACTTCCAAGCAAGAACTTATAGTTCGTGACTGAAAGTTGAACAATAAGCTGGACCTAATGGATTAGGGATTGCAAAGCACAAAATGGATGCAGGCTTCTGATAATCACGAAACTCTTACCTTTGCAACTATTCTCAATATGTTTCGTAGCAACCGCACTGAAGCATCTTCACCTACTTCCACGTAGCATTGTTGAAACTACGTGGTCACGGTCATAGATATCGACGAAATCGGCCGAGTAAGAGCCGCTGCACAATCATCCCATCCACGAAACCGTCCGCTGCATGCACTTTCGCCAGCTGGCAACACGCGGCCTAGACATATCCTGGCACAATCTATTCGCGCGTCCGCTACCAAGGGTATCAGAATTCTCGAAATACACCGCAATGCTGTTGTATCGCTGCAAGCAACCTTGGCCACCGTTGAAAAATGAACCAGAACCGAGCTCCCGCGCTCTGCGCCGTGTATGCACCCGCAACGCCGTCGCCGTATCCAAGCAGACAAGTAGACAGAGGAACAAAACAGAGGCCGCCGCCTCACTTGAGCCGCGGGCTGCGCCGCCGCGATGCCGCGCTCTGCGCCAGCACCGAGGGCGGCAGGTTCTCGCGGCCCTCGAGCGCCATGATCGACGTCCGCGTCTTGGCCAGCTTCGACGGCGGCTGTCGCGCGCTGCGCCGGAACACCGGCAGCGAGCGCGCGTGGGCGTCCTTGCCGTGCCCGGCGCGCGGCTTCTTGTCGACCTCGCCGTCGACGCCGCCCGCCGTGCTGCCGGCCGCTTCGAACAGCACCGGCCCCGTCAGGCTCCGGTTGGGGTGCACCTCGCGCAGGCTCGTGCCCAGCACGGGCTGCTCGTCGCTGCTCGGCGACGCGCCCGGCGATGTGTGTAGCGTCGACGCCGGCGTGGACAGGGCGGCCGGCATGGACAGGGCGCCAGCGTCGCCATCGCCATCGCCATCCGCATAGACGGCCGGCGCCGCGGCCAGGTCGCCGGCCGCAAACTCCGACTTGATCTCGGCCGACTTGCTCGGCGTCGCCAGGTCCAGCAGGCTGTCGTCTTCGGGCAAGTCGCCGTCGCCGTCGCCGTCGCCGCCGCTGCCGCTCTCGCCCGCCAGGATCGTCTCGCGCGGCGCCGTGCGCGGCAGCACCATCGGATACCGGTACTGCACCTTCTCGGGCGTGTCGCCCGTCGGCACATACTCGCGCAGCGTCGTGCTGCTGACGAGCGCCCGCAGGTCGCCGAGCGGGCCCGCCATGGCCTCCTCGACCGGCGCCAGGCCCGCGCGCATCGCGTCCAGGCTCTGGTCCACCGCCGCGCCCAGCGTCCCCGTCTCCTCGAGCGTCTCGTCGGCGCGCCGTCGGACCTCGCCGAGACACGACGTCACCGACGTCGACATGCCGTCAATGGCCGCGCTGCTCTGCGCCAGGTGCGCCTCGCCGTGCGTCGCCGCCCGCGCCACGAGGTCGTCCAGGCCCTGCATCTGCACCTCGAGGTCCTGCTTCTGCTCCTCCACGACGCGCACCGTCTCCGCGTGCACCGACAGCGCCGTGCCCTGGATGGCGGTGCTGTGCTCGCTGGCCACCGCCCAGTCCTCCTTGAGCTTGCTCTTGAGCGCGTCGCGCGCCTTGCCCGTGCTCTCCACGCAGCTGTCCGACGTCCGGTTCCAGGCATCCATGCCCTGGGCGTACGTCGCCAACTCGCCCGCGAGCGACGTGCTCGATTCCGCCATCTGCTTCCGCAGAGCGCCCGTCCGCGCCGCCAGCCGCGCCTCCTGCATGTCTGCCTGTGCGCTGATGAGGTTGCCGATCTGCGCGAGCAGCCGCTGGCGGTCTTCCACCGCCAGCTTGCGCTCTTCCTCGACCGCCTCTTCGATCTGCGCTGCGACTGCCGCACTCGACTCGACGGCCTCCTGACTGGCCGTCTCGATCTGGCGCCGCAAGCTGTCGGATTCGACACGTTGTGCGTTCAGGTGCTTGAGCAGGTCCTCGAAGACGCCCTTGCAGTCCTTGCCGAGCGAGCTGTACGATGTGTGAAGCTGGAGGCGTTAGAACGAGAGGGAGAGGAAAAGGTAAAAGGAAGAAGAAAAGGTGAAAAGGAAGGAGGAAGAAAGGTAAGAAAAAAAGAAAACAAAAACCCACCTGGCTGTGAAAGGTCCCGAGCTCGCTCAGCACGTCCTGCGCGATGCGCTCCGCCGCCGTCGCAATCGTCTGCAGGCTCTCGCCGACGTGGTCCTGGATGTGGGTGCGGATGGCGCGGATCTCGTCGAGCACGCGGTCGGTCTCGTCCTTGGAGGCGGCCTGCTGCGCGAGCAGCGACGCCCGCGACGTCTCGAGGGCCGCAAGCTGCGCGTCGAGCAGCACCTGCGTGGCCGCGACGCTCTGGCGGCCGCCGCCGACAAAGGCCGCCATGCGGTCGGCCACGGCGGTGATGTGGCGGTCCTGGGCGGCGCGCAGGTCGCGCAGCCGGCCCTCGACGCGCTGGGTGACGTCGGCGACGTGGGCCTGGGCGCCGGCCCAGGTGTTGCGGTTGACGCCCTGCAGGTCCGACTTGCGGCGGTTCTTGGCGCGCAGGCCGCCAATGTCGTCGACGGCGCGGTCCAGCGTGGCCACGAGCTCGCCGCCGAGCCGCGCGAGCCGCGCCTCCGTGGCCGCGTGGGCCGCGCGCACGCGCTCCTCGTCGGCGAGCGCGGCGCGCGTGGCGGCCAGCACCGTCTCCGTCGCGTCCAGCACCGACTTGGTCTCGTCCAGCTGCAGGCGCGCGCCCTCGTGGTCCTTCTTGAGCCCCATAAAGTTGGACGTCAGCTCCAGCAGCTCCTGCAGCTTGTGGCGCAGATTGTTCTCCATCGTCTCGATCTTGGCCGCCTGCTCCTCGGACAGGATGCGCCGCGACTCGCTCTGCACCGTCATCTCCTCGTACGCGTCCAGCGACAGGTAGACGCCGTTGCGCTGGCGCGTCACAATCAGCTCGCTCTTGAGCTTCTCGATCTCGGCCGTGAACTCGCGCAGCAGCGTCTTCTTGTTGATCAGCTGGTTGACCTGCGGCTTGTTGCGGATGTTCTTGGCCCGGAAAGCGTAGTCCAACGTCGATATCGTCTCCTCCAGGTTGCTCTTGGCCGTCGACACGGTGGCAATGATGCACGTCTTGGTGCGCCCGCCCAGCGAGTCCTGCAGCAGCCGCGTCAGCTTCGACTCGCGGTACGGCACGTGCGACGTGCGGTCGACGAGCGCGTTGATCACGCGGCCCAGCGTGAGCAGGCTCTTGTTGATCAGGCCGGCCTCGGCGGCCCGCTTGTTCTCGGCGCCCGACCGCTGGATGTTCTCGCTGCCGGCCAGGTCCACGAGGTTGAGCTTGCCGGTAATGTAAAAGTCCTCGCCGTTCTCGGCCACGTGCTTCGTCTGCACGGTGATGGTGAAGACCGTGTGGCTGCGGCTGCTGAGGTCGTTGCACTTAGTGGCCGCCACCTGGCGCCGCACGCTGCCCTCCTGCAGGCGCTGGATGCCGTCGGCCGCCGAGGCGATGTGGCGCTCCTCCATGCCCTGCACGACGGTCGTGCCGTGGCCCTTGCGCGAGTTGTCGTCAAATATCTTGAGCTTGGAGCTGGCGCCGCTGCCGCTGTCGGCGTCGGCCGAGAGCAGGTCGCGCAGCTCCTCGTTGTACAGCTCGATGAAGGAGCAGCGCACAATGTGGTCGAGCTCGTCGGTGCCCAGCTTCTGGAAGAGCGCCTGCAGCACGCGCGGGATGATGCCGGCCGCGTCCGTCAGCAGGCCGAGCGTCTCGGTCATGTCGCCGGACATGGTGTAGGTCTTGCCGGTGCCGGTCTGGCCGTACGCGAAGATGGTGCAGTTGAAGCCGGTGACCATCTGCTCGAGGATCGGCTTGACCACGTCGTCAAAGATCATCGCCTGGTCGGCCGCCGGCGAGAAGACGCGGTCAAAGTTGTACGTCTTGTTGCTCAGCGCGTTGGGGCCCATCGACAGGTCGACCACCTTGCCCATCGTGCCGTCCGTGGCCACGACGACCGCGCTGTTCTCGCGCACCTCGCGGTCGTTGCGGCCGCGGCAGCGCACGACGACGGTGATGTTGGTCTCCTCCGTGAGCGCCGCGCCCTCGTCAAAGTCGCGCTCCTTGCGCTTCAGCCCGGCGGTCGTGGCCGTCGTGGCGAAGGATGCCACGGAGTCGACCGGTGACACGGCGCCGGCGCGGCCAATGCGGGCGGCGGCGGCAGCGGCCGACGGGACGGTCGAGCCATGGCGCGTAGTCGGCGCGCGCTTGGTCGTCTGGCGGACGCCCAGCCGCGACGACGTGTTGCCGGCGCGCATATTCGAGAGGCCGGCCGTCGTGTTGGTGGCCCGCCGAGAGGACGGCTCCCGCGGGAGCGTCATAGTGTGGTGGCGATGCAGGTGGTGGATCGGGTAGGCGAGTCGAGGTCGGCGTCCAGTCTGTGTGTCAGGACGAGGCAAAAGAGGCAAAATGACGCAAAATGAAGCAAAAGATGCAGCCAAGACCCAACGCGATGTCGATGCGGAACGGTGCCACTCTATCCGCGGCGTCAACGGCAGGGAGCACGGTATCGATATCCCAGCTCGAGAACAGCAAAGCAGGGGAGCGGAGTGGTAGCGTGTGAACAACGCCTGGACGCCGCGGCCGACAACTGTCGTGAGGAATGGCGTCGGGTTTGTTGTCAATTTCCGAACAAGTGGGGTCACGTGGTCCACTATTGGTCAACATGGGTGTCGTTGGCCTGGCGACGCACACGGTGTGCTAGCACAGTTTGTATATACAGTACTGTGCGATATGAGAACAATCGCCCCACTTGTGCAGCATGACGTCTCTGCTACCCCGCCGAGCCAGTCACGCGCCAGACTACGGAGTAGGCGTCCACTGCAATACAGGTACCACCTGCCTATCCTTATCGCGACATATCGATACTCGTCCCTGACACGGACTCTCGACTCCTGAACAGCGGTATACCTCTCTGCTTTGCTCTCCTCCAGCTTCGGACACGAAGTACGAGTTGCTGTCCGTTGCGTAGCCTCTCGCTGCCCGGTTGAGTTGCCGCCAGCATGTCTCTCTTTACCGCACAGCTTCATCCCGGAAGGGCCTTGGGATTTCTCGGTATGTTCAGAGATCAACAGACCGGAAGAAAGACGTCAGCTGTGTCTCTCGAGTTCGGGATCTCTGCTGACCGCCTGCAGTTCTCGGTGCCTCGCTGCACGACGTCCTGACGCGCCTCAAGGCCGAGCCCCAGCGCTTCCCGAAGCTCGACCTCGCCTACTCGCCGGCCAACCCCGTACGCGACCCCGTGATTCTGACGCTGCCGGCAAACGGCCTGCGGCTGCGCTTCGACGGCCCCGAACAGCGGCTGCGCCTCATCGAGGTGCTCGACTTCACCAAGAACCACATCTTCTTCCGCGAGCAGAACAAGGACCGCGACCTCGTGAAGCCGCCGGGCGATCCGGCGCAGGCCACTGGCGGGCCGTCCTTCCGGCACATCTACTCGCGCTTCCTGGGGCCGACGTACGACGGCGAGTTTATTCCGGCCGAGACGGCGGGCGGCACCGGCACGTACGTGCTGTCGTACCCGGGCGTGGCGTTCACGTTCCCCATGGCGGCGGCGGCGTACGCGCCCGACAAGGACGTCGTGTCGCTGCTGTCGACGCCGAGCGGGCTGGCGGCGGTCTCCATGGCCGTGTATAGCGGCGACTCGTGGGCGCAGGCGCGCGCGCATCTGTGGACCGAGGTGCTGCCGAGCATCAAGGCGTTCAAGGCGCTGGCGCCGGCCGCCAAGAGCGGCCGCGACGGCCGCGACACGTCGCCCGACGAGATCTCGCTGGTGCGCATCCACGGCGGCGGCCAGCTGCAGCTGTTCCGGCGCTGGTCGCCGTCGGCCTGCGTGTGGCTCGCGCTCGGCAAGACGACGCCGCAGGAGCTCGTGGCCGAGTTCGGGCCGCCCGACGCCATCTACCGCAAGAGCGACCAGCGTATGTACATCCACAAGATCCGCACCGCCAGCAGCAGCCGCTCGCGGCCGAGCCAGGCCGGCGTGCTCGGCCAGCTCGGCGCCCTCAGCCTCGGGTCCAACGGCAGCGGCGACCCTCTGCGTCGCCAGGAGGACATGCTCACGGACACGGACCAGTCGTCGATCCCCACGGCGTCCGACAGCGACGACGACGACGAGTCGGCCATTGACGACGAGTTCACCGGCAACGTCTCGGGCGAGTGCTTCTTCAACTACTTTTACCTCGGCTTCGACGTGCTCGTGTCGGCGCCCGCCGCGCCGCCGTCGCGCCAGCCGCCTGCGGCCGCGCGCACGGCGACGGCCGCCGACGCGGCGGAGCAGGCGGCGGCCGACGACGAGGCGGCTGTCCGTCGCGAGAGCAGCGCGTCGCCGCCGCCGCCGCCCGACCGGCCGCTCCAGACGGAGGCGTCGGATCGGCTCGTGGCCACCAAGGTCGTGCTGCACGGCAACGTGCCCGGGTCGTACCCGTTCAACCGGCACCGGCGCTGCCGCTGGGAGCTGGCGTACACGGCCGGCGACACGACTGCGGCCGCCCACTCGGAGACGCCGTTTGCGCAGATCGAGACGCGCCTGCACGCGGCGTGGAAGTCCATCTACGCGTCGGACGACGAGGCGCGGCAGCGGCAACGCGGCATGGTGCTGAACCGCGGCTGGGGCGACAGTCCCGGCAGCAGTATCGAGCTGCTCGGCGGGTGGGAGGGCCACCACGGCGGGTCGATGCGCGGCGTCAAGGGCGCGGAGGACTCGACGACGACGCTGTACGGCTTTCCAGGGCTGGTGTTTGAGGTGCTGAAGAACGGGTTTGTGGGGGCGGTGACGGTGTTTTAGAGTGTTGGCATGAGCGTGGCGTTTTGGTTGTATCCGGCGAGTACGGGCATTGGTTTTGACACGCATTGTTGTTTGCTCCTAATATCTAGATCTGCTTGCGTTCTGAATTTGAATTACCGTCGAGTCTGCTTGAGGTCTCATTGAATTACCATCTAGAGTCTGCTTGTTCTCAATTGAATTACCATCCAGAGTCTGCCTGAGTTCTCATTTGATTTACCATCGAATAGCGTTTTTCTTTCAAGGACTTTTTGATTTCTCAGTTGAATTAACAAACTTACTTAAATTTCTATAAATTTCTAAACTGGTCTTGTTCTTCAAGCCTTTTCAGCTTGGTCTACTTAACTTCACTGTGCTCTTCACTGTGCAACTCTTCGATTCCTAGACTCACGTGACTGCCCAGGCTCCGCCACAGTCAGCCACACTGGGGTCCGGGGTGGACCCACGTGACGCTAAGACCCCTGGTCCCGACCTGCAGCATCCGCTGTACATTTACGGAGTAGCAACCAAGTCCTTGCTTTTGCTGCCAACCGCGCTTCTTCCTGTCGCCCGCTGTCGTGCTGTCCCATGAAGTCATCGCCTGTCGCGCTGCTGGACTGGCCGTGAGCGAGCGAGCGAGCTGGCTGTGCCGTCTGCCACGCCCAATCGTGTTCTGCGGCGCCGGCGAGGCCGTTGGGTTTCTGGTCGCTTCTGGCGGCAGTTTTGCCTTTCAGCCTCCTTTACCTCTTCGTCCTCCCCCTTCTTTTCTTTCCTCCTTCGTTCTGCTTTCGCGCTTCTGCTTGCCCGCCTTCGCTGCGGCCCTTGCGTGGCGTCTGCGCTGCCAGCTTCCATCCTAATTTCTCAACAATGTCTCGTCTCGCCGCGCTGTCTCGTCCATAGCATCGCTCATCGCCGGCCGTTTCCTCTCCTCCTCGACGTCCTCGTGGACATGTGACGTCCTTCCAACCGACTGCCACCGTCTCCCTCGACGTCGCTACCGATGACTGACTCTGCCGCGGCCGGGCTGTCCCGTGCCGGCGACGACACGACCGGCATCCCTGCCTCTGCGCTGCTCTCCGACACCATGAGCGGCGCCTCTTCTCCGCCGGCTTCGCCCTCCGGCAGCCCACCGCCGCGCCACCTGCGAGCGCAGCGCGAAACACATGTCTACGACGACAGCCCGCCGCCGCCGATCGCCGGCTCTCTACCGGGCCGCAAGGCCGCGCCGCGCACCGGCCACCGCACTTCCCACCGCAGCCACCTGCACCCCCATAGCCACAACCACAACCACAACCACAACCATCGGTCCGGCGGCAGCTTTCTGCTGCCGGACACGCTGGACGGCGCCGCCGGCTACGAGCCAGTCCGGCCGACGCACGCACGAGCAAGCAGTCGGCGCGACCGCGAGAACCCCAACACCAGCCGCAGCAGCCGCGTGCGCTCGCCAGACGCCCCGAAGAAGCGCTCGACAATCGCGGCCATGGACTATGCAATGACTGCGGCGACACCCCCTCCCAATGCCCCTCGATCCGCCGCGCGCGCGAGCCCGGATGCAGCCGGCGCGGCACGGACGTCGACATCGGCGTCGCCGGCCATGCTCGACTTTGACTCGGCGCAGATTGTCAACATGGCGCTCAAGATCAGCGAGCAGCGGCGGATGGCAGCTGGGCGCAACATGTTGGCCCAACAGGCACACCAGATGCAGCAGACACAGCTGCCGCCGCGTCTCGCGCCGCTGCCGGACAGCGCAGTCGGCGGCAGCCTGCGGCAGCAGCTACAGCAGCAGCGGCAGGTGTCTTCGCAGCACTCGGGGTCGCCGCAGGCGGAGCGGGGAGGCCAGCGGTCGTCGTCCAGCCACTCCAGCCACAGCCCGTCGCCGCGGGCCGACGGCGCGCTGGCCGCCTTTGAGCCGCCGGACAGCGGTGCGGCTGCCTTCCGCTTCCACGTCTCGCCGTCGACGTGGGCGCGCGTGCAAAAGGCCAAGGACTACCTCGAGCTGCAGGCGCAGCTGCAGCGACTGCTCGAGCTGATGCCGCCGCTGCGGCCGACGTCCGAGACCGCGGCCGCGGCGGCCGGCCGGCCCTACAACCCGCTGCAGTACATCCGCAACCGCAAGGCGCGCTTGCGCGAGCGGTGCGCCATCGACGGCCAGGCGCAGGGTTTCGGCGACGTGGCCAAGACGCGGGCGTGGGTGCAAAAAGCGGCCGAGTGGGCGGCGACGACGACAGCGCCCGGCGAGCGCCCGCCACTCCCGCCGTTTGAAGGCGCCGACGCCGGCATGCGGCAGGGCTCGCCGCCGGCCCCCTCGCGCATCGGCACGCCGGTGGGCATCGGCGCGTTGGCCACGAGCAAGCCGAAGCGCTCGCGCGTCGACTGGGCCATCGACCCGGCCGACATGATCGCCGACGTCTACTGGCTCGAGCAGGACGACAACAAGCGCCTCGTCGAGGACCGCCACTGGCGTCGCCTCTTCCCGCAGACGAGCCAGCCGCGTCCGCTGTCGCATCGCGCCGACGATCTTTCCGGCGGCCGGGCAGACACGCCCTCGCCGCCGGCTCTGCGGCCCTTTTCCGCGCCGGGCCCGGCTGGAGGCCGGGACGCGGCGCCGGCGGCTGCGCCAGAGGGCGACGTGTTCGCGCAGCCCGGCCAGCCGCAGTCCGGTGCTGACACGCTAGACCTGCCCGGCCACGGTACCACACGCATGCGCGCGCGCCAGAAGCTGCACGACCTCCGAGGCGTCCACCGCCACAGCAGCTCGCAGCACAGCGGCCACAGCCACGGCCACAGCCACGGTCACGGCCACGACCACGACGTGCTTGTGCGCCGGGCACACCGCGGCTCGTTTACCGACTCGTCCGACTCGGAGAGCGAGCGCAAGCGCGCCGGCCGCAAGCCCGTGGCCGCCGAGGACGCGGATGCCGGCGACGGACCCGAATTCGGGGCCAGCGGCACGCTCTCGCGACAGGCGTCCCGGCCATCGCCGCGTCGCCAGCAGCGCCCGGTGGCTGCGGCTACGGCCACGGGGTCGCCTACGATGTCGAACTTTGCTAGCCTCGAGGTGCCGTCTGCCGGCCACCGTCTGTCGTTCGAGTATGACTCGTCGCAGCCGCCATCGCCCGAGCTGCGTCCGCTGACGCTGTCCGCGTCGCAGGAGATGGACAACTTCAGCCTCGGTCTGGTGCCGGCGCTCGGCGGCGACCTCTCGCCGCCAACGAGCCGCGCTGCCTCGCCGCTGCGCCATCGCTTCAGCAAAGTGCGCCACATCTTCCGCGACCACAGCCGGGAGCGCAGCCGCGACCGGGAGCGCGACGAGGAGGAGCCCCAGCCGACGGCCGAAGAGCCTGCCGCGCCGGTGCCGCCGACCACCACGGCCCCGGCGGCTGTCGACGTGCGCCCCGCCGCCGCCGAGGAGAAGCCCTGGACGCTCGCGACGCAAGCGACGCACCAGACACACGGCAGCGTCAGCAGCACGGCCGGCAGTGTCAGTGTGAGTGCGAGCGGCAGCACGCGCCACGACAGCGTCTCGAGCACGGCCGTGAACGGCGCGAGCACGGCCGTGAACGGCGCGAGCACGGGCGGGCTGCGCGCCTTTCTGCGCAGCGGCCCGCGCATCGACAACGTGCTGCGCAGCAGCGTGTCCAAGTTCAGCGACATACTGTGGCGGCGCGACTCGGCGGAGCCGGAGAGTGTGGCGGCCCCGATTGCCGAGGACGACGCGGCGTCGGACGCGTCGGACGTCGACGAAGGCGAGGCGTCGGCGGGCCGGGAGGCCAAGGACGCGCGGCACTACCTCAACATCATGCCGCGGTTTGGCGCGGCGGCGCTCGACGTGCCGGCGGACGCCGTGTCGCGGCCGCCGAGCAGCCGGTCCGCGCGCTTCGACCACCTGCGGCCGCCGCGGATCGACGTGGCGGCGGCGTCGGACGCGTCCGAGAGCGAGGCGCCGCCGTCGCCGGACGGCGAGCCGTCGCCGTGCACGTCGCAGCCGGCGTCGCGGCAGCGCAGCCGGGCGACGAGCGAGACAGCGGCGCTGGTGGCGGCGGCGGAGCGGCCGCGCTGGTCCGTGTCGCAGCCGGCGCCGCCGCGCAGCGCGCTGTCGCGGCGGGAGCTGGCGCGGCTGCGGGCGTCGCTGCTGAGCTCGGCGGTGCTGGCGCACGAGCTGGCGCGGCGGGCGCACGAGCCGCGGCCGGCGTCGACGCGCGCGGCGGTGGCGGGCCTGGCGCTGGCAGAGGCCGGCGGGCCAGTGGCGCCCGTCGCCGTCTACGGCGAGGCGGTGCGCATGCTGGCGGCGACGGTGCAGCAGAGCGCGCAGGCGTGGCAGACGGCGGCGCAGCAGCTGACGGAGACGCGGGCGGTGGCGCTGCGGCAGCGCATCGACGCGGCGCGCGCGCAGGTGGCGGAGTCGCTGTCCGGGCTCGCGAACCAGACGGCCGACGAGGCCGACGCGCTGACGCAGAACCTCGTCGACGTGCAGCGGCTGCAGGTCAAGCACATCGAGGCCAACATCGCGGCCATGGTGCGGCGGCGCCGGCGGCGCTTCCGCTGGGTGCGCCGCGCCGGCTGGCTCACCGTCGAGTGGGTCGTCGTCGGCTTCATGTGGTACGTCTGGTTCGTCGTCATGCTCGCCCGCGTCGTGCTCGGCGCCGGCCGCGGACTCTACGCCGGCGTGCGCTGGCTGCTGTGGCTGTAGCGGTCGGCCTCCGGATGCTTTCGGTTCCCGCGTGTCAACACGTCCTTCCGGCTAGAGCTCCCTTTTGTCTTTTTCATCCTTCTGTCTTCTTGCCCCCTTGTCTTTTGTCTTCTTCTTTTGTCTTCATTCTGGGTCTCCCGTTTCGTCTTTCCGTCTTCTATTTTGTCTCACGGTGTGCATCAGGTGGCAATGGCAAAGAACCGAGAGGCTCTCTTTCTTATCTAGTGTACGATACCCAAATATGGCCGGAGCAAGCGCTACAAAGCTCTGGCCCGTTGCCGTAATTAATAGATGTTGCTTTTTCTGGTGAACCGTTCACAATGCCGTCCGCTAGAATGGCGACAGGCGCCGAGAAGACAAGGAAGAGCGCAAGAGGGAAAGAAATGGGCACGAAGTCGCAAGAAAAGCAAAAGGAAAGTCAAGTAAAAGTAGGTGTAAGGTGGCAACGAGCACAAAACAGGTGTATGTGGTCCGGGGACAAAGAAGAAGGAAGCAGGAAGAACACAGGAAAGGCACCGCCGAAACACTACTCGATGCGCTTCTTGCCCTCCTCGGCATTCGAGTACCGCATCGTGCTGAGGACGCGCTCGTGCCGCGCGACAAAGGCGCCGATCAGCTTGTCCTTGCGGGCCTTGTTCATGGCCTCGCGGTAGTCGTCGACGGAGGCCGGCCGCGGCAGCAGTTTGGGCCAGTTGACCTGGGCTGTTAGTGGCAGCAGAGGTAGAGGAACAGACAGACAGAGACAGAGACAGAAATAGAAACAGAACAGAAACAGAACAGAAACAGAACAGAAACAGAAATAGAAACAGAAATAGAAACAGAAATAGAAACAGAACAGAAACAGAACAGAAACAGAAACAGAAGACAAGGACAGAAACAAACAAAACAAACAACCAACTTGACATAACCAACTCACATAAAGCTCGCCGCTGCGGATGATAAAGACGCCCGTGTAGGCCGCGACGGCCAGCCAGAAGACGAGGAAAACGCGGCGCGGCAGCACGGCGGCGTCGGGCAGGCGGCGGGTGCAGAGGGCGACGAGCACGAAGAAGACGCTAAAGGCGAAGACGTAGGGCACGGCCTGGATCAGCACGGGGCGGCGGTCGGCAAAGACGAGGTCGGGGCCGACGGCGGCGTCGGCGGGCCGGTAGGCGCCGAGGAAGAGGTCAAAGGCGTCCTGGCGCGGGCCGTCGAGGAAGTTGTTGATGCAGTAGCGGGTGACGGCGATCTGGCCGTCGCGCAGGGCGCCGCCCTTGGTGCGGCGGCCGAGGCGCGTCATGTCCGTCTTCATGGCGCCGGTGCCGGCGTAGGTGCCGGCGACGGCGTCGGCGTTGTCGGCCCAGAGGTGGCGGAAGACGAGCTCGAGGGCCGGGTCCTGGTCCAGCAGCGTGCCGCCGCGCGGCATGAGGCCCAGGTCGGCCAGCATGCGCTCCAGCGTGTGGCGCGCCAGCATGCTCTGCACGACGTTGGTGCGGTCCAGGCAGTCCATGCAGTTGGTGCGCACGACCGACGTCTGCCGGCTGCGCACCTCGAGGCGGCCGCCGCCAAACGCGGCCGCCGTCGTCGCCGGCATGTCCGCCGCGCGGAAGTACTGCTGCGCCTGCAGCGCGTCGTGCATCTGGTCCAGCAGCAGGCGCGCGCGGTCCAGCCGCATGCCCTTGGTCTCGCTGTGGAAGTCAAAGTAGATGTAGTGCACGTGGTCGGCCAGGCCCTCCTTGTCGCCCGCCAGGCTCTGCACCATGCGCTCGTACGCCGCCTTGACGCGCTGCTCGCGGCCCTTTTGGTTGACCAGGTTGACGAGGTAGTTGTCGCCGTACGTGCGCACCTGCTCGGCAAAGTGCGCGCGCGCCGCCGGCAGCGCCGCCTCGATGCCGCGCGCGTCGCTGCGCACGTCCAGCTTCGGCGTGTACCGCAGGTTGTTGATCTCGCTCCAGTACACGGGCACGCTGCCGCGCGTCTGCACGTACGCCAGGATCTGCGCCTCCGGCGGGCCGCCGCCGACGAGCTGGCGGCCGCTCTGCATGTCGCCCGAGCCGGCAAAGCCGCCGAGGCTGCTGCCGCCGCTGTCGTTGAGCACCACCACCTGCTCGGTCTCGTTGAAGTTGGCCACGTGGCCGTCGGCGTCGATGCCGCGCGAGAAGAAGCGCGTGCCGCCGCGGAAGCGCGAGCGCCGCGTGATCAGCACGAGCGACAGCGGCCGGCCGCGGAACGCCGTCGGCCGGATCTCGAGCACGCCAAAGATCACCGGCAGGATGTAGGGGTCGACGCCGGGCTGCACGCCGGGCTGGCCGCGCGTGCCGCTGCGGCGGAAGTCGATCAGGTCCGACTGCACGAACCGGTTCCAGAAGAAGCGGTCGTCGGCCCGCATCCACAGCGGCTGGTCGGCCGCGGCGGGCGCCGCCGCCGCCGCGTCCTGCTGCGCAGCCTGGCGCTGGAAGCTGTTGGTCAGGTCGAGCGTGTAGGAGAAGAACATCTGGCCGGTCTTGAGGAAGCTGCGCAGCATGGCGAGGAAGCGGTCTTCGTCGGGGTCGCGGATCTGGCGCTCGTGCACGGGGAGGAAGTCGACCGCGGCGATGCGGTGGACCATGTGGCCCTTGAGGCGGCCGACGGGCTCGTCCTTGGTGATGACGATGACATATTTGTCTGGAGAGTTAGCAGTAGTCGGGGTCAGGCAATGGGGCAAGGTAAGGGGGTCAGGCAATGGGGTCAGGCAATGGGGTCAGGCAATGGGAGGTCAGAGGCCAGGAGGTCAGGAGGCCATATCAGGAGTGGCGCACCGAGTCGCAGCTGGATGACGCCCAGGATGCCCTTGACGCTGTAGATGCGCGACACGCGCTTGCCGGAGAGCAGCGAGGCCTCGCTCAGCCGCACCTCGCCGGACGGCCGGTCGATGGTCAGGGCCGGGGCATCGGGCGACGACGGCGATGTGAACACGTAGCTGTCGGGCGACACCTGGACGTTGACGTCGCGGAAGGGGACAGCCATGGCGGGCGGTGTACGTCGTGCACGCCGGTCGGCCGAGAAGCGAGCGGGATCGAGCGGCAACGAGCGGCGAGGAAGCCGAGACCGAAGTCGAGGTCGAGATCGAGTTGGGTCGAGTCCACGTCCACGATGGCAGCGCACAAAGCGGCCGCGGCAAACAGTCCGCACAGCCGAGCTAGACACAGCGACGGGGTCCCGGGCAGACGCAGGATGGGCAGCAGCGCAGGGCGGTGGTGGCAGATGCGTACGGAGTACGTTGTACTGGGCAGGTCGCAGGAGGACGCACAATTGCTCTCACACTGGTGAGAGTCGACGCAGCCGAGATAGGGATAGCCAGAGCAACAGCTGGCAACTGTGTCGTCACTAGCGTGCCCGCTCTGGCACGTGCTCCGCCCCGGTCACGTGTGAGAGTGGTCACGTGTCCGCACGGTGCGCCGCGGCTGCACGGCGCCGCCTGCAGGCCAGGCATCAGCACTGCACTGTCCCCAACACGCAACGCCAATCCGCCTCAATCCGCTGCCGTCTGCCGTTTGTCATCCGCCATCCGCCATCCTCCCTGCCATCTGCCCCCATCGCCGCTCACGCTCCCGTTGCGAGCGCCCTTCCGTCTGCTGCCCGACGCCGCCACTGCGCCGCCTGCCGCTGCCATCGCGCCGCTGCCGCTGCCGTCGCCGTCGCCTTTTCCGCCGGCGCAACCGATCGACTGTGACGTCTGCATTGTTCGAGATCTTTGCCTGTGCCTCTGCCTTGTGCCTCGGCCTCTTCGCTCATCCTGTCAGGCTCTTCGTCGACGCCCACACCATACCCATCCCGTCCTCTGCCCGCAGAAACCATGTCTGCCCGTGGACCCCCCGGCGCCCGCGGCCTCAGCAACCGCTTCGCCCAGTTCAAGCTCGTCCTTCTCGGTATGTCGCCGTCTCCATCTCGTTTCCTTCGCTGTCGCCAGCGCTCTGTCCGCTGTCCGCTGTCCGCTGTCCGCCTGCTAACCGCTCAGGTGAATCCGCCGTCGGAAAGGTACTGTTGCCGCGCCAGCATGCGTCCGACGTCGCTGCCCCGGATCTTGTCCGTGTCCCCGCTGACCCGTGCAGAGTTCCATCGTGCTCCGTTTCGTCAAGGATCAGTTCGACTCGTACCGGGAGTCGACCATCGGCGCCGCCTTCTTAACGCAGACCATCTCGCTCGACGAGACCACCACCGTCAAGTTCGAGATCTGGGACACCGCCGGCCAGGAGCGGTACAAGTCGCTGGCCCCCATGTACTACCGCAACGCGAATTGCGCCGTCGTCGTGTACGACATTACGCAGGCGGTAGGTCTACGCTGCTCTTCGCTCTGTCGCTGTCGCCGCTGCTAACAGGGCAGTCCTCGCTCGACAAGGCCAAGGCCTGGGTCAAGGAGCTGCAGCGCCAGGCCAACGAGAACATTATCATTGCGCTCGCCGGCAACAAGCTCGATCTCGTCACGGAGCAGCCCGACAAGCGCGCCATCCCGGCCGCCGAGGCCGAGGCCTACGCCAAGGACGCCGGCCTGCTCTTCTTTGAGACGTCGGCCAAGACGGCCGAGAACGTGCTCGAGCTGTTCACCGCGATAGCCAAGAAGCTGCCGCTCGACCAGGGTGGCCCGGGCCGGGCGCGGCCGGGCCAGCGGCCAGTCAACCTGGCGCCCGAGAGCACCAACACCCAGGCCGCCGGCCAGTGTGCCTGCTGAGCGCGCAGTGTCGCCCGGCGGCTGACGGGCGACCCGGGGTGGTGGCACGGCTATACAGCGACACGAGGCACAGTCGTGGGCCGTGCTTGTCTAGAATATACGCGTCCGAGAGCACAGAGGCCGGAGGGGACTGTCCTGCGCTCGGCCCGGTCCGCATGCTCTTTGGTTTCCGTTTCTCTTCCTGTTTCCGTCATGTCTCCCTTTCCATGTCCTTTCCGTTTCGTTTCGTTTTCGTTTTCACTGCTTGCCTGCTGCTTCGTCCTTTCCCGGAGTCACTGCTGTTCTCGCGCGAGAGGACGTGGTCTGTCGGGCCGTCTTCTCGCGGCGTCTGTTTCTTTTCTTTCGTGTCGCTGTACAGTATGCAATAGAGGCAGCCGCGTTGCAACGGAGCTGGTAATGTAATAATATGAGCTGGCAGTACTCCGTACGGGTGGATGAGCTGGCAGTCCGTATGTACGGGCGGATAAGCGTGTTGGCAGTCTGTATGTACGGATCGCAATGGTACAAGTAAAGGTACAGAGTATACTGTAGAGATTCGGAGGATTGTCTTTATAATAAAGATACTGTAGAGATGTCGGTAAAGCGCGAGGCTGCAGTCTGTGCGGGAATTTGGAATTAAAATGCGAATTAATTTAATTGTATTGCCGATTATCCCGCATCCGTCATTTTTTCGAACTTCTTCGTCTCCCAAAACGAGACCACGCCCAAACGCAACGCCCAGCGACAGCCACCGCCAGGACATCCAATTCGTCCCGGAAACATTGGCATTGCGTTGCTTCTCGTCGGCCGTGCCAGTCCCGTCTGTCTTTTCTGTCTCGCACCGCCGTCCGCCATGCTGCGGGCTTCTCTTCGATCCGCGCAGACTCTGCGCAGCCGGACTGTGGCAGCAGCTTCCGCTCCCGCCGCCGCCGCGCGCCCGTGGACCGCCGGCAGCGTGTCGAGCCAGGTAGGCAGACCTCTGGAGCTCTGGCAAGCTTGTGCCGGGCTGCTGTCGGACGCAAGGGCCGCAACAGCTTCGGCCACACGGGACATGCTAACACGCTGCAGCGCTTCTATGCCGACTTCAAGCCGCCGGTGATCCCGGCTTCCGAGACCAAGACGGCCGCGACAAGCCCGCTGCCGAGCGCTCCCTCGCCGGCCGCGATCAAGACCGTGCCGCTGACACCGCCGCCGCCGCCGCCGCCGCCGCCGCCACCTGCGGCCCCGGTCCGGCGCAAGGGCGGCTTCTTCCGCCGGCTGCGCAACTACATCCTGACGCTGTCGATCCTCGGTGCGCTCGCTTTTGGCGGCGGTGTGTGGTACGCGCGCGCCAACGACAACTTCCACGACTTTTTTGTCGAGTACATCCCGTACGGCGAGCAGGCCGTGCTCTACCTCGAGGAGCTCGACTTCCGGAAACGCTTCCCGCACATTGCCAACCGCGTCGGGAGCCCGGCGGCACGCGACACGGGCTCCAACGTGCGCGTGCCGGCCCAGAGCGGCGCGTCGTGGCGCGTGGCCGACGTCGACACGCGCCAGACCGCGGCCGTGAAGGAGAAGCCGACGGCCGTGGAGAAGGTGAAGGCGGCGACGACGGCCAAGGCGCCCGCAGAGGCCAAGGCCAAGCCCGCCGCTGCTGCTGCTCCTGCTGCGGCGGCGGCGGTGGCAACGACGGCGGCGCCGCGGGCGTCGACTACGGAGACCAAGCACGCGGAGGCGGTGGTGCTGGCGCACACGAAGCCGGCGGCGCCGAAGCCGAAGGCGGAGGCGGCGGCGTTCCGGCCGCCCGAGGTGGACGAGCCGTCGCGTTGGCCGCCGGCGTCGCCGATCGACCCGCTGGCGGTGCCGGACGCGCAGGAGCCGGTGGTGCAGGAGATTGTGCACGTGCTCAACGACATTATCACGGTGATCAACGCGGACCACGCGGCGGCCAAGTACGGGGCGACGATCGGCAAGGCGAAGGCGGAGGTGGCGCGGGTGGGCGGGCAGATCCGGGCGATCCGGACGGCGGCGGAGGCGGCGGTGGCGGCGCAGGTGGCGGCGCGGACGGCGGCGTTTGACGAGGCAGCGCACGCGCTGGTGGAGCGGGTGGAGGGGGCGATGGCGGCGCAGGAGGCGCAGTGGCGGCAGGAGGTGGACGCGGCTCTGGCGACGGCGCGGCGGCAGTACGAGGAGCGGCTGGCGGTGGCGACGGCGCGGGAGCGGCAGGTGAGCGAGGCGACGCTGCAGAGCCGGCTGCTGGCGCAGGCGGTGCAGCTGACGGCGCAGTTCGGCGACGAGCTGCGGGCGCGGGTGGAGGCGGAGCGCGGCGGGCGGCTGGGGCGGCTGGAGAGCCTGTCGCGGTCGGTGGCGGAGCTGGAGCGGCTGACGGCGGGCTGGACGGCGGTGGTGGACGCGAGCCAGCGGGCGCAGCAGCTGCACGTGGCGCTGGACGCGGCGCGGGCGAAGCTGGCGCGCGCCGACGGCGGCGAGGCAGCCGAGACGGGGCCGTTTGTGCGCGAGCTCGTGGCCATCAAGGTGATCGCGGCGCAGGACGCGGTGGTGGACGCGGCCGTGGCGGCGATCCCGCCGGCGGCGTACCAGCGCGGCGTGGCGTCGCCGGCGGCGCTCATCGACCGCTTCCGGCGCGTCGCCGCCGAGGTGCGCAAGGCCGCGCTGCTGCCGGCCAACGCCGGCGTCGCCAGCCACGCGTCCAGCTACGTGCTCAGCAAGGTGCTCTTTGCGCGCGCCGCGCCCGCCGCCGGCGACGCCGCCCGCGCCGGCGCCGACGTCGAGAGCATCCTCGCGCGCACGCACGCGCTGCTCGAGGAGGGCAACCTCGACAGCGCCGCGCGCGAGATGAACGGCCTGCAGGGCTGGGCCAAGACGCTGAGCCGCGACTGGCTCGGCGAGGTGCGCAAGGTGCTCGAGGTGCAGCAGGCGCTGGATGTGAGTTTTCCTTTTGTGTCTTTTCGTGTCTTTCTCGTCTTTTCTTCTTTTCTCCTTTTCTCGTGTCTTTGCTTCTCCCTGTCTTTTATGCTTCTCCTGTCTTCCTTCTCCCTGTCTTCTCCCTGTCTTCGTGTCTCGCTAACTCCACAGGTCATCACGGCCGAGGCCCGGCTGCGCAGCCTACAGCTCGAGCAGAGCCAGTGATGGGAAAACAAAGTCGGCGGTCATCATGTATATCCTGCCATGTTCGAGCCACGTCGAGTGTACAACAAGAAGACGGTAATGCGGTTAGTCTACGTGCTCCATGTCGCTGCCTTGGCCCGACCGTGCATCAGCTCCAGATGGCGCACCATGTTGTACTTGCGCGGGAACCCGTCGACGGCGCGCGGACAGCCCAGGACCGGACAGCAGAACTGCGCCCGGCCGGGGGTCCCGGCGTTTCTCGCCGTGCTCCTCGCGGTGGCGCCTCTGGCCCGTTTGGCCCTGGGCGTGGGCGGCTCGGCGGCCTGGATGTCGCCGCTGCTGTGCACGAGTCCGAGATGGCGCTGCAAGTTGTAGAACCGCGCAAAGCCGTGCTGGGCGCGCAGACAGCCGGCAACCGGACACACAAACGACCGGGCCGGCGCGCCGGCCGTCGTGGCCGGCGTGGCCGTCTTGGCCGTCTTGGCCGTCTTGGCCGTCTTGGCCGTCTTGGCCGTCTTGGCCGTCTTGGCCGCTGTAGTCACCGCATCGTCCGCAGCCTCGCCGGTCCTGCCCGTAGTCTTGCTCGCCTCGTCCGCCTCGTCCGCAGCCCCGGCCTGCTCCGCCGCCGCCGCCGCCGCCGCCCCCCCAAACAACGCGCTGCACCGCTGCGCCGTCCGCGCCAGCACGGCGGCGTCGAAGCCCGCCACGGCCGCCGCCCCCAGCACCTCGCTCCAGTCGCGCTGGGCCCAGCGCCGCACGTGGCGCCACTGCACATAGCTGAGACCGCCGGCGGCCGCGTGCGCGGGCCGGCCGTGCTGTCGGCTCCCGGGCGTCTCTTTCCGGGGCGCGTGGTGCCGCGCGCTGTCCAGCACGGGCTTGCGCCGGTGGCTCTGCCGCGCGATGCGCACCAAAAAGGCCTCTTCCGTCTCGCCGGCCAGCCGCGCCATCGCCTTGCGCGGCCGTCCTGCGCGTCGCCGCCGCGCCGTGTCGCTGTGGCCATCGCCACTGTCCGTCTCTTCGTCTCTCTCGCTGTCCGACCTGTCCGTTTTGTCCGTCCTCTCCGTTTTGTCCGTCCTCTCCGTTTTGTCCGTCCTCTCCGTCCTCTCCGTCCTCTCCGGCCTGTCCGACCTGTCCGTCCTCTCTGTCCTCTCCTTCTCGCTGTCCGTCCCCGTCCCGTCCGTCCCCGTCCCGTCCGTCTCCAGCCGCCGGCCCACGCCAGCCATCCGCGCATTGTGCAGCGTCAGCAGCGTGCGGTCCAGCTGCGCCAGCACCTGTCGCACCGACGGCTGCAGCAGCAGCGCCGACAGGTCGTCGTCGGCCGACACGACCGGCCGGCTGCCCCGGCGCCGCGGCTCTGGCGACGCCTGTCGCTGTCGGAAGCGCTCCTTGGCCATGCGCAGCACCGTCGCCGTCAGAGTCTCCTCGAGGGCTTCGCTCGGTCGCGGCCGTCGCCTCGCGGTGGCGTAGTGGGTGTCGTCCGCCTCTGCTTCGTCTGCCTCTGCTTCGTGTGCCTCTCCGTCTGCTTCGTTTGCCTCTCCGTCTGCTTCGTCTGCCTCCTCTTCCGTGTCCCCCTCTCCCATGTCACCCTCTTCCGTATCCCCCGTATCCCCCGCATCCCCCGTATCCCTCTCCGTGTCCTCCACAGCCACGTCGTCCGGCACATGCCGCGGCCGCAGCGGCCATGCCGTCCACAGCGGTCGCGGCGCCCAGGCAGCCCCCCCCTCCGCCTCGGCCTGCCGCTTCAGCGCGTGCACATTGTACAGATGCAGTGCCAGGTCCCGGTTGCGCGCCCGTGCCATCGCCATCGGCACCATGCGGTCGGCTCGCGTCGCCGTCACCCACGTGCCCGGCGCGCCTCGCCACCGGTTCGGCCGCGTCGCGTACAGCTCGGGCGACGCCCGTCCATGGACGTCGTCCGTGTCGAGGTCCGACCAGTCCAGCGGGTCGCCCGCGGCCCCTTCCGTCTCTTGGACCTTTTCCTCGTCGTCGTCGTCGTCTTCCTCCACATAGTCTTCGTCGGCAGGGTCGTCTACCTCCATGTCGGCCAAGCCCACGGCCGGCGGACTGCTCTGCTCCGGGCCATACTGTCGACAGCCCTCCGCTTCGTCGTCCGAGGCCAAGTGGTGCCCGGCCCCGCGCGCGCCGTCGGTCCCGTCGTCGTCCATGGTGGCCGGAAGCGCAAGACAGCGTGTGCGATGAGAATTTTAAGTGGGGCCGAGCCTCGTTCTTCAATTTATCGCAACTTTCGCGATTCCAGCAGCAACCTGTACGGACTCTTCTTTCTCATTTCACTCAAAATCCCATCGGACAGAGTATGTCTACGAGAGTTACGCGTGCACTGGTCGGACAATCGATGACAGTAGCTTCCTTGATTTTCTTTCTAAGTAGAGGGCAGAGAGCGCATGGACAAACGACAAGATGCAACAAGAAAACGACAAGATGCAGCAAGAAAACGACAAGATGACAAACGGCAATGGCAGAAGGCGATCGCGCTCACGCCTCGGCGTCCTTGGCCTGCTTCCGCTCCAGCTTGCGCCGCTTCGACCGCAGCTTCTCGTCCTCGACCGTGCGCTTGTTGTTGGTGTACATCATCTGCTCGTACAGACGCCGCTTCTTCTTCGACAGCATGCCCTTGGCCCGGTCCAGCTCCTCCTGCTGCTGGCGCGTCGCCTTGGCCAGCGCCTTGCGCGCCTCGGCCTTGGCCTTGGCCTTGGCGTCCGTCTGCAGGCTGCGCACCGGCTGGCCCGCGATCTCCGCCTCCAGCTCCAGCTGCCGCTGCCGCGCCGCCGCCGCCTCGTCCTCGTCGACCTCCTCCACGTCGTCCTCGGCCGGCGCCGGCGCGTCCGTGGCCTCTTCCGCCCCAACCCCGTCCTCGTCCTCGTCCTCGTCCTCGTCCTCGTCCTCGTCCTCCGAGCCGGCCACGTCCATGCCGCCGTCGCTCTCGTCGTCGCTCTCGGCGCGCTTGCCCACCTTTTTCTTGATCGTCGCCGTCTCGCCCGCCGCCTCGCCCTCCTCGTCCTCCTCCTCGTCCTCCACGTCCGACTCGAGCGCCTCCGCCGCCGTCTGCTGCAGCGCCAGCGGCAGCGCCGGGTCGTACCGGCCCGCCGCGATCTTCACAAACGGACTCAGATGCGGCGGCAGCTGCGCCCCCGGCGCGTACAGGTCCGGCCGCTGCAGCTCCTCCTCGTTGATGCTGTCCCACACCCACTGCGGCTGCACGTAGATCCGGCCCGGCACCCGCCCGTGGGCGCCCAGCTTCTGCGCCGTCTGGTTGTCGGCCTCGGCGGCCTCGGCGTCCGCGTCCGCGCCCTCGGCCGCCACCTGCACCGGCGGCCGGTCCACGATCTGGTGCGTGATCGCCGGGTCCGACTCGTCCGTCGTGAAGGCGCCCTCGCCCAGCACCGCATCCCAGCCGATCCGCTTGCAGCCAAACGCCCGCAGCATGAACTCGAGCGACTGCCGCGGCGTCTCGCGCGACAGGAACACCGTGCACTGGGCAAAGAGCGCGCTCGGGCGGCTCGTGCTGTACGACGGCTGCGGCAGGTCCGCGCCGCCCGGCAGCGCCGGCACAAACTTGTCGATCGCGTCCGCGGCCGCCTCCTTCTTGTGGGTGCTGGCGCCGGTGCCAGCCGGCTTGCCGTCGGCCCCCTCCGCGTCCTTGAGCTCCTGCACCAGCTTGTTCACCTCGGCCTGCACCTGGGGGTCCGGGCCGTGCGACGCGGCCGCGTCCGCCAGCAGCTTCTGCTGCGCGGCGTCGGCCTCCTCGGCGCCGGCGGCGCCCTCGAGCGTGAAGGCGCCCAGCTCGGCGCCGCCGTCGTCCTTGGTCTGGTCGAACTTGGGCGGGTACTTGAGCCCGACGGCCGTGTAGAGGCGGTAATTCACAAAGCCCAGCAGGGTCATGTAAAACTCCACAAAGGTGCCCATGATGCGGAAGTCAATGTCGCCGACGACGCGCTGGTTGAACTTGTACGGCACGAGCCACATGACCTCCTCGCCCTGGATGGTCGCCTGGTAGTAGATACCCTTGATGGACAGGAACGACTTGCGCAGGCTGTGCGAGACGATCAGGTAGTGCTGGAACTCGAGGCAGAGCCGCTCGCAGCGCGCAATCATCTTGGACGGCACCGACGACGTCGACGGCAGGTTGGCAAACAGAAAGAGCATCGACAGGCAGTCGTCGAGGTCGCGCAGCGCGTCGACAAACGTCGGGTAGCGCTCGCGCACCACGTGGTCCAGCGTGTACCGCGGCTTGCCCGTCTTCTCCGGCCGCGCCGCGTGGCGCTCGAGGCGCTGGGCGTCGGTGATCTCGCCGCGGCCCAGCGCCCGCGCAATCTTCTTCTCCAGCACCTTTTGCTCGCGGAACTTGGCCACCAGCGGCTCGTGCAGCAGGTACTGGATGTCCTTGGTGTAGTAGAACGTCGTCGAGGCCGTCGCCGACTTGGACACCTTCTTCTTGCTGCGCGGCTCGCGCGGGTAGATGCCCTTCCAGATGCAGAGCTGCCGGAAGTCGGGCAGGCTCAGCTGCAGCTTGCGGATCGCCTGGTTGCGCGTCACGTAGTTCTTGGCCGCGCCGGCCTCGCCTCTTCTCTTGGGACGCCCCATGTTTTCGGATGGCAGGCAACGTCGGTGGTGCGGTGTGGTGGTGAAGAGCGCAGACTTTTCGCGCTGTCCGCCTCGTTTCCAACTCTGCTGCGCTTTTCTCGTTTTTCCTGCGTTCTGCCGGAAACTTTTTTTGAACTCCACACGCGCTAGCGTCTGCGTGGCTCACCGCCCGGACCCCCACAGTGCCGCGTGCGAATACCGGGACCCGCACGCTGCTGGCCATCGCGACGCCAAAACGCCAACTCGCTCGATCCAAGACATCGTCAGCTTCGCCGCACCGCACCGCGCCCGCACGCACCCGCCCCTCCTCCGCCCGCTCCCGCTCCTCGGCCATGCGCGCTGCAGGGAAATGAATGGCGGAAAGACTAGCCGGATGGCCGGCCGCTCGGCGAGCCTCTATGCGGCCGCGGCCGCGCTGCGCCTGTTCCTCTTCCTCTTCTTTCCCCGGCTGCCAGACCTCTTGACCGGCCGGGTCGAGATCTCCACGCCCGTGACCAGCTTCAAGCGCTGTGCGTATCTGCTGGGCCCCTACCCCGGCGCCCCGTCCGCGCGCCTGCTTGGACCGCCTGCTGACCCCTCCCAGTGCAAGAGGGCCTCTTCCTCTACAACCACAATGTGTCGCCTTACGACGGCGGTGTCTATCACCAGGCGCCCCTTTTGCTGCCGCTCTTCTCGCTGCTGCCGAGCGCCCGCACGATCCCGCTCTTCACGGGCCTCCTCTACATTGCCGTCGACCTGCTCAGCGCGCACGCGCTGCTCCAGATTGCCGACGCCGGCGAGGCCGGGGCTTCCGCGCGCTTCCAGTCGCCGCGCCGCGAGAAGCGGTGGAATGGACTCGTGATTGCCGCCCTGTGAGTGGCTGTGGCTTGGCTGTTCTGCATCTCTTCTTTGCCTTGTTCTCTGCTGACCTCCAGCTTCCTGTTCAACCCCTTCACTATTGCCACCTGCATCGGCCGCTCGACCACCGTCTTCTCCACCTGCGCCATCCTCTACGCCATCGCCAAGGCCATTGCTGGCAACCCGCTCGGCGCCATGGTCTCGCTGTCTTTTGCTGCCTATCTCGCCATGTACCCGCTGCTGCTGCTGCCGCCGCTTGTGCTGCTCGCCTGGGACCGGAGACGTCCCGAGGTCGACGCAACGACCGCGGCTTCGACAGCGGCTTCGACATCGTCTTCGACAGCGTCTTCGACATCGGCATCGGCCTTCCAATTCGCGGCCACTCTCGCGCTGGTCGTGGCCAACTGTCTGGCCGCGCTGCTCGGCATGTCGTTTGTGCTGACTGGGTCGTGGGAGTTTCTCCGCTCGACCTACGGCGTGCAGCTGACGCTGTCCGATCTGACGCCCAACGTCGGCCTCTGGTGGTACTTTTTTATCGAAATGTTCGACCCCTTCCGCGCCTTCTTCGTCGCCGTCTTTTGGCTGCACCTGTCGAGCTACGTCGGCGGCCTCACCATCCGCATCCGCCGCCAGCCGCTCGTCGTGCTGACGCTGCTGACCGGCATCTTTGCCATCTTCAAGCCGTACCCCAGCATTGGCGACACGGCGCTCTTCCTGGCCCTGGTGCCGCTCTTCCGCCACGTCTTCCCGCTGATGCGCTACACGTTTGTCATTGCCTCCACCATTCTGTATGCCACCTTCCTGGGGCCCGCTTTCTACTATCTCTGGATTTACGCCGGCAGCGGCAATGCCAACTTCTTTTACGCCATCACGTTGGTCTGGAGTCTAGGCCAGAGCCTGCTGGTGTCGGACCTCACCTTTGCCGTCCTGCGCGACGAGTGGGAAGTCGAGCGGCCCGAGATGGTCGGCAAGGAGGTCCGCCAGATTTAAGCACGTCTCCCGTGCTGCCACAGCTATCGAGACCGCTGAACGGCCATCTGCTTGGTCTGTTTGGTGTGTTTGATTTGTGTGGATTTGCTTTTAAACGACATAATGTGCATGAAAACAAGAAACAGATGTGGCCACGAACACGGCTGGTGGCCACATCGTTGGGATTCGCTCACAGGAGTACGGGCAAAAACGGAGGACAGCGGGACAGCGGACAGTCAAAGGAAGAAAACACATGCAAAGCAGTCAGCATAGCTAAAGAGCGTAGATTCGTTTCGTCGTTTGTATGCATCCCAGTTGCGCGCCCTCCAAATCATGCCACCGGTGACAGCCAAGCCCCCTTTTCCGTACCAAACGCCTATTGATGCCTTGTATACATGGAATGTCTGTCTCTGCTAGATCAGAACGCCGACAGGAACGAGCCGGCGACGCCTAGCCCTAGGAGGGTACTGCGCGGCGCGGCGCGGTAGATCTGGATGGGCGAGCCGTAGGGCGGCAGCCGCCGAAAGCCGAGGACGAGGCCGATGGCCACCGCGAGGCCCGTGATGGTGGCGCTCAGCGCAAAGACGCGCTGCCGGCGTGCAGCGGCAACGTCGCGCCGCCACGGCGTCCCCGCCGCGTCGGCCTCTGCGTTGTCTTCGTCCAGACGGATCTGGCGGTACAGCCAGACGAGCCACTCGCCGCGGAGGCCGGAGACGGCGTGCACAACGCCGTGGAGGGTGCGCAGCCACAGCGGGTAGAGGTGCGGCGTCGGCCGCGCCACAAGGCGCCGACTTGGGCGGGGGCTCTGGCTCCGGCCCCGGCTGGTCGGCTTCCACGGCAGCGACCGCACATGGTCGGCCGGCCCGGGCCCCCAGGCAGCGGCGCGCATCTCGGCCACGAAGACGGCGAGGTCGTGGTGGTGGCGGCGCAGGGCGTCGCGCAGAAAGGGGCGCGGCACGTCGGGCACGGTCATGAGGGCGAGGTAGGCCAAGGCCAGACAGTCGAGCGACGTCGGCTGCAGGCGCGCGCGGCCGGCGGCGTCGTCCCCGTCCCCGCGCAAAAAGAGGCGCTTGGTGCCCTTGCGCTCGGCCAGCACGGCGAAGCAGGCGCGGGCGGCGTCGTCGAGGCGGATCTGGGCCTTGGCCTCGGGCGTGAGCGCGCCGGCGACGCCTCGGCGCTGGGCCGCGACGGGGCCGGCGGAGGGGGGTGTCGCGCCGGGGCCGGTCTCGCCGGCCTGGCGGCGGGCCGCACGCAGACGGTCGGGGAAGACCTGCGCGGCGGCGGCCGACAGGGACGAGAAGAGGCGCGGGCCGGCGTCGGCGTCGGCGTCGGCCGTGGCGTCGGTGTCGAGGCTCGACAGGCCGAGGTGGGCGGCGCTGGCGGCGTAGGCGGCCCGCACGGCCGGCGGCTCGACCCAGGTCAGCGGGAAGGGCAGCACGCCGCTGTAGGCCGGACGCGTGGTGGCCGCCCAGTTGGCCGACGACACGTAGAGGCCCAGCGCGAGCAGCGGCGCGGCCTCGGCGCGCAAAAAGGCGGCGTAGGCGGTGGCATCGGCGGCCTGCTGCGGCGTCAGGCCGGCATCGAGATCGACGGCCGGCCGGTCACCCCCCGGCTGGCGCAGGTGCGTCACGACGGCCTCGAAGCCAGCCGCCACCCAGCAGCAGGACGCAGCATCGCGCAGTGCGGGGAGGGCGCCTAGACGGAGTCAACTTCCTCTTCCGACGACGCGAGACAGAGGGCAGAACAGCGGAGAGACGCACGTGGCACGGCCGAGGGGCTCGTTGCGACCAGGGTCCAGCGGTCATGCGGGAGCGCAAGCGAGAGGTAAGCGACGGCGGCCAGACAGTCCGGGTCGAGGGAGGGCAGCCCAAAGGCCGGGCCCCAGACGTGGAGTTCTAGGGTCATGGCGGGCGAGAATGCGGTCACGGACAGCGGGCAGCGGGCGAGCTGGCTTCGCGTTCTCCGCTGCGGTGTCGGTGTGCGTGGGCGCGGCCGTGGTCGTGGTCGTGGTCGTGGTCGTGGTCGCGGTCGCGGCCGCAGAAAGTCTCCAGTCCAGATGCGCTTATCGCCACGTGATGGCTCGTGTGCGCTATCTTTAGGTTGGCTTAGTCATCGGCACGGCTGCGATCGTGCTCCGTACGCCGGCAGGGCGCCAGCGAGGGTGGACTGCGTCGGCGGACCAGCACGAGAACGGAGGACTCCGTACGGAGTATTTACGAGCTTACGATGCTATTTACAGCGCACTCGGCAGCGTTTCATTCTGGCGAGGTTTCGCATAGACGCCATGGTGCGATGCGGACGGCGCTGCGGCCTCATCCGACGTAGTGCCGTTGCTGTGCTGCTTTGCCCTGGTGGACGAGCCGAGGCGCGTACGACGTTCTCCGTCCGTCTCCGTACTCGTACTGGTACCCGTCCGGGCTCCGCACATGTGTCGGCGCGTAGCAGCAGTTGGGACGAGGCCGGCTGCGGCAGCAGGGCCTGCACGCACCACAACGTCCCCGGATTTGCGATGCAGCCATGGCATCATCAGGCAGTTTCTGCCTGACACAGCGGCTGCGTCGGCTGTCCACTGGCGCTGGGCATGGCGACGTGACGTGTCGCCTGCCTGACCGTTTCTCCGAGTGCTCGTATGCCCAAAACAGAGAGTACGAGTACGTCGTCTCGTCGTGCCAAGGGTGCGCCGAGGCTCGTTTACGTTTGTTACTTTTTACTCCGTACTCCGTACCTCTGCGCGGCATCGCGCCTGCGCCAGCGGCTGTGACGCAGATCGGCAGATCGTGCGGCCGCGTACGGAGTCGTGCAAAGTATGACATCAGTTGTCAGGACGGCGCGACGGCGCGACGGCGCGTGCAGATCGCCGACCGTGCAGCTGATCGTCCGACGCCAAGACGTGCCTCGGCTGCCCGGCGCCAGCACGGAGCGCAAGCACGACGGAGTTGTACGGAGTACGGAGTAGGGAATCGTATCTACGAGTCAGACGTGGGCGATAGCGCTCGCGATACTCCGTACAGGTATCGCGTGCCAGGGGGCGATAGCGGTCGGAGCGTTCGGTCGCCCCAGCCATGGCCGTCTGCAGATGGAAAACGTGGGAATAAGATGGGAAAGTCGCGGTACTCGTAGCAAGCAGGGGCCGCGATGGGCCCATTCCATGCGTCGTCCGCGCGGTTGCGATCGATCTGGTGACGTCGGCAGAGACTCCGTGCGAGTGCAATACGGAGTCCCCGTCTCGTACCCGTACTGTACGGAGTACATGGGACAGGATGCTTCCTGCTCTGTACGCGTACGGAGAAAACGGAGGCAAGGAGCACGGAGACAGCATCGTGCCGGTTGGCCGATGGGTGGACGAGCAGATCGAGAAACCCTGGCACCGCGGCAGCGAGCAGGATTAAATTGGGTACAGGCGAGGGTGTCATGACACAATCGGCAAGCAGGAAGCGGATCAGGCGGCAGCAGGCAGACAAGAAGGCGGCAGGCGGGCGGACTGGCGGACTGGCGGCGGACTAGGAGGAATAGTCGCTGCAGCCGCCCGCGATCTCGTCGTTGCAGAACGGATGGCGATACGATACAGGCAGCAACCACCTGATGGCAACGTGCTCTGCGCAGAAATGCCCTGAGCAACTCCCAACGCGCAGCAACATGCTCGTGCTCGTGCGCCAAGTCGGCCAAATCAGGTCATGGCACGACTGTGCGAGAACTGCAAGACGTGATCGCAGGCGGCACTCGAGCAGACATCCGCTGTCAGTTATCAGATGGGGCACGGTTCGGTCGGTGGTTTGAGCCTGCTACTCGAAACATTGGCTCGCTTGGGCAGCTGGCCCGACTCGGTTTCACTTTGACTTGTTCCATTTCTCGTTTCTTTGCATTTACGCGAAGCTTGCACATCTTCACCGACAGCTTGCACATTATCCATAATATCGATTGTTCGCGTATACTGGGCAGTCCCAAGTATTCAGGGGTATCGGCGACGATGTGCTTTCTTTCAAACGACGCCATAACCCACATGCTATTATACATTCGGCAGCAGCCGCGCCGCCCGCCGAGGAACCAAGCCCAATTCAAAACAAAAGCATAGACAGTATTCCCGTTCTATGACCCAATGTTGCAGTCCGTCCCAAAATCCAGTTGCTCGTAAATCAGGTTCCAGCCAGCGGTGCAGGCCCGAGGCGCAAAAACAGAAAAGCAGACGCAGGAGTAGCAAGTAGCAAGTAGCCGCGATAATAAAGGTGTACTGGTGCAACGAGTGTAATTAATAGGGGCAGTAGGGTAGTGGTACAACGGCGGCGGCCGAGGGGGGTTGCTCGTGAGAAAGAAGCGAAAGAAGCGAGCATGATCCGAGCGGCGCGCGAGCAAAAGCAGGCAGAAGAGCGAAGAGCGGCGCCGTTCCTTTGAGCCAGCTCGCAGGGTGTGGTTGGGAGTTTGGGTTTCCGTATTAGGGGCGGGCCGCCGCAGTAGGTTGCGACGGCCGCCGGCAGCGACGGGAGAGCTGTCAGACGCGGAAGCTGGCGCTGTCCAGCGACGAGAAGCCCGATGTCTGATGAGCGGCGCAGCTGGCCGGGCCAAGCTGTCAGCACAGCGCGTCTGAGGGAGAGCGCGGCGGCCAAGGCGATGTAGACATGGTGAGGTAGAAACCGAGGGCATTCCGGTGACTAGCGAAAGGATGGTTTGCGTGGTTCTGTGCGGCGCAAGTCGTGCGCCCGGCACCTTCTTCCCACGCTGCCTAGCGACGCTTCGGCAGAGGCGGCAGGGGCCGGCTCGGCGGCGGGCCCGGGCACGGAGGGAAGTGCGACGGGCGCTGGTCGAGCTGGGCGGAGGTGTTCATGACCATGGTGGCGGTTGAGGCTGTGGCGGAGTGGTGAGGCCGAGAAGCTGAGGTGAAGCTGAAGCTGAAGCTCTGGTAGTTCTGGTGATAGCTCTGGTGGATGGAGTGAGCTTTGGCGCAGAGCAGGAGCAGGAGCGAAGAGCAAAAGCCTGAGCAAAGCTGTGAGAGTTGTTTGATTATGAGTTGGTCTGAGTTGTCTGAGTTGAGCTGTCTGGTGGTGTCGAAGATGGGGAGGCAGAGGACGAGAGGGTGGGCGAGAAGGCTGGACTTATATGGACGGCGAGAAAGGGAATGACGGGATGACAATGCCATGTGCGACGCGACCAGCTTCGTACTTTACAAAGTACCAGCATGCTTCGTACGAGTAATACAAAGTACAGCGTGTCGCACGCCTTTGAGGGGGTGGACGCAGATCGGCCGTTTAGGAGTCGAGCAGCGCTGACGGCGCGCGCAATGGCAGCTAGCGCGCGGCCGTCGTGCTTGCTTTGTGCAGGCAGGGGCGGCCGGTGGGGCGCGCGACAGGGGCCGGGGTGGCGCGCGAGCGTTACGAGCTCACCGCATGCTCCGTTTGCGGTGGACGCAATACGACGGGCGTGCGAGGACTGGCATTCTGGGCGGTTTGCGCAAACTCCGTAGTCAGCACCGACGTGACCATGACGCGCTCCGTTTGCTCGTTTGCTCGTTTGCTCCGTTTTCTCCGTTTCCTATTTTGGGCGATTGTGCGTACCTGCGACGTACGGAGTCTACGGGTCTTGTGGACGTACGCAGTATTCCTCCGTACTCCGTCCTCGTAAGCGGTTATCAGTTGGGCTACTTGTGGCCACGGCCACGGCCACGGCCATCATCTGACGCTGCCGTCCCGGCCAGCGCAGGCCGCATGACGGCCGCGATGCAGCGTGCGCTGGCATGCGGAGAACGTGCTTGTTCGAGGCGTGTCCCTAGACGGTATGCGTGCGCACTCACTTGGTCGAGGACTAACGCGCCGTTGGAAAAGATTTCTCCAGAATCACCGACTCACCGCTGAGGTCGGCGCGCTGCCCCATCGAGCAGAACGGCGGCTTGCCTTAGCCACCGAATGGACAATTTCGGCTGCATGGCAGCATTGCATGCCCTTTGATTGATCGTGTGAAATGAGACGAAAAATACGGAGAAAACCCTGCGGCCAGGGTGATCAGGGTGTCCTGGTCCTCGTAAATAGAGTAACTATAGATAGAGCCCAATTTCCTCCGATCAGGGGGTCTCAGCCCCAACAGACGGCTGTTGAGTACGATAAAGTACGTCGGAAGTACGATGTAATAATACGACCTGCTCCGCAATGAACGGGCATAAGACGCACAAATGAACAATGCGCCGTGCACAAATGCAATGGACTCGACAACGCCTCCGGCACGTACTGCAATATAACTTGCGACTCCAGGGGCCGCGACTGTCACAGGCGCGTGTTCCAGGCGCAAAGGGGCTGCCACAGAGCCCACCGCCCACAGACACGCCCACAACACGCCCACAGACAGCGCATGACACTGTCAGTGCCGTGGCCGTGTCGCTGCCCCACAGCCAATCTCAAGGCAAAAATTTTCTTCTTAGAGGCTTCTGCGCGCATTCTAGCGCCAAAAGCAAGAGGAGTCCAGAATGGCGGTGGGCCAGCACGGTAATGAGGAATGGGGGGGCCATGACTACGAGTTACGAAGTACGGAGTAAGACAGGCAGATGTGAAACCGGATTTCTGCCAGCCATCACGATGTCGGACGGCGGGCTAGGGCAAGCGAGTCTAAAGTTTGTTTGTCGCGGGTACGGATACGAGAGGCAGTATCTTGCAGGAACGGATGCACGTATTGGCGAATTGCCATCCATCCGTCTATTAGTCAGTACACATCGCATTCCTTGTCAAGCACACATCTAGTCCATACGTGTCCGTAATAGCTGAACACTATCTTACATACCATTCACTGGCGCCTCGCCGCCGGTAGCGAGATGACCCGATCAGCACAAACTATCACGAAAATACGACGTAAACATGCAAAAGTTCGCCTCAAAGCACAAAGTACGGAAACGCGGTGTTGCGGCAAAGCGGCCGCGCTAGCGCTCAAAGCAGCTAGCGAACCAGCCGAGTGGGAAGGATTTGGGTGCAGAAAGGCGAGCGGGGCGACGAAAATGGAAAGAAGAAAGAGGCAGAAATACGACGCAAATAAGCAATAAGAAATAAGAAATACGAAGAGATGCATGTACGTCAATCCGATAAAATGGCCGATCGGCGAAGAAGAAACTCGAGGGGGTACGGAGCGAGCACGCTCGTGCGGTGATCCGCTCCGTTGTCTCGGCATCTGGTTGTAGTGCCGTGTAATCCAAGTATCTTGCTACGGGAGCCATACTCGTACATCTTATTCCAGTCTGTAGTATCACGTTCGTGCGGTGAGACAGGTGAGACAGGTGAGACAGGCCGCTCCCCTCCGACAGCCGCCTGCGATCCCGGCGCCCTCGACATCGGTGAAGCAGCGCAAGCGAGGAGCGCCGTCGCGAGGAGAAACCGCTATGAAGCAGACGGTGCCGCGAGCGACGAGGAGGCCCGAAAAACGGACGCAGCGCAGCCGCCGCTACTGTGCGATGCGCTCATTTGGGGGCGGCCGATGCAACGCTGCGTGCTCACCGTACTTCTGCGCTTCTGCTGCTCCGTATCTGCTCCGGGCCCTTTGTAATGCGCGCTGCGTCACTCGTGCGCCCGGGAAGCAGCCCATGCACGTCGTATGTGCTGCAGCCCAATGCGACCCTGTGCTCACCGTATCATGACTCACGGCGATCGCAGTACCGCGCAGGCGGACAGCGGACAGCGGGCGCGGGCAGCGACGGCGCCTTGGCAGTCCAACGTGCAGGCTAAGCGCTGACGCCGGGCGTCACATGCAACTAGGGTGAAGCAGATGCCGAGCAGGCAGAGCGGCACGATGAAAGAGGCGGCACTACTCCGTATGGAAGCGAGAGACCCTTTGGAGTGTGGAAGCCGGGCCAGACGTCAGAGCAGACACCAGAAACACTGAAACACTGAAAAACACGCCGCATCCGAGAATGCCCGAGAGTAGCCGCACGTGTCAGGGTATTTTTGGCGCGGCTCGCCCGGCAGACGGTCGGCAGACGCAGGGCTGCCCTACGGAGCACGTGTGAGACCTGCAGGTGAGACGGCGGACATTGTTGCGGCGATTGTCTATTGGTACGATATGCTGTCTGACTCAGCTGTGGTCTGACTGTACGTACTCGTACGGAGTAACACGGAGTACTCCGTACGAGCTGTACGAGTACTCGTACTGGCAATCTGCCTCCACGTTCACAAGTACGACATACTCCGTACGTTCGCGCACTGATATGGGCTGCGGAGTGGTAGGGAAGTACGAGATGGAGTATGCAATTTGTACTCTATTTCGAGGCGTTCGAAACGGAACACAATTCGGTGCCGTTTCGCATCTTGGCCAATCAGCAGCCGTCCAGTGGCTGGGCTGTTTGATTGGCTGGGCTGTTTGATTGGCTGGCTGCTATCAGCGGCTGTCCCCGCGGCCGGACAATGAAGCGCGGCAGCCGCTGTGCAACACGAGCACGCGTGCCAGCCTCCGTGCCATGGCACGCGCAAAGACCGATTCGGCTAGTGCGCGCGCGCGCAATACATACTCTTCCAAGCAAGTGCGATATCGAGTGCGCCGTATCTTGCGGAGTACATGCCAGTGCCGCCGCCTTTGTTGTCACAGCCGCCCTTTGTCCGCGCGATGCAAGGGAGCGCCCGCCGTGACTGCCGTCCTGGCTGAGGGTGGGCTGAGCGGGCTGAGCAGGCGTCGATCGCGTGTTGTGGCTTCGGCTTCGCGGAGACGCCGCGGACGTACGAAGCCTGCAAAGTAGTTGAGTAGTGATCACGAGTACGAAGCCTGCAAAGTACTCCGTAGTTCAGTAGTGATTACGGAGTACTTGTAGGGACTGTATCACGTACACGTACGATAGGCGCGTGCCGTCTCTGGAATTGCTGCCAGCCCAGAGCCGGAGAGTAGCTCGCCGACTGCTCACAATCACGAGTACGAGCTGTGGCATCGCATGTCCATGTCAGCTGAACAGGCGCCGGACCAGCCGTGATAGCATCGGCGGGGCTCGCATCGGCGTCGTTGGCTCCGCGTCTGTGTGGCGCGTACATACGAGTACTCGTATGGAGTCACTCCGCAGTCATTCCGTTCCTGGTGCCTGACACTCCTTCGATGCTGGCTGCCCGGAATAGACGCCTGGAATCCTAAATCACGTGCAGACTCGTACTCGCGCAAGACGCGCTGTCCGGGCGTCTCGTCTGACTTTCGTCCTTCAGGCATGTCGTATCGCAGGATCCTTGAAACCCCGACTATTACCGGAGACTCCGTGACGGCCTGCTCGTATGTCCACGGACGAGTCCGCTTCGCTCCACCCGATCCTCTCTGTCGGTATTTCGGTACTTGCTGTCCACTACGAGTACGGAGTACGTCGTACTCGTAATGGTACTGATGCCCGCGCCTTGGCCATCGTTCGCGCGGTGGCTGGCACAGACGTACGCAGTGGGCTTGCGTGGGCAGTGGCAGTGGCAGTGGCAGTGGGCAGAAGACTACGAGTACAGCCGGCGAGGCGCTGGCCAGGCCAACATGCCACGCAGAACGAGACGATGCGGGTTGGTGCAGTATTGGTCAGAAGTCTCTGCACTTAGTCTCGGACTATGTGTTCTTGCAAAGTGGTGAGTCCATCCCAGCTTCTGCCGTCCACACGAGTACTCGTACACACAAAGTACTCGTAGATAGGCTACTTCTTGTTGACTGCCCTCTGGCATCGGCTGCATCGTCACCGGCTCCTCGTCACAGGCTCCTCGTCACTCCTCGTCACAGGCAGCAGCGAAACAGGGGCCCCCGTTCTTTTCCACGTGGGAAACAGGGGCCACCTCTGTTGGGAGATTGCACTTCATCTTGTCTCGACAGGGGCTGTCCAGACAGTCGGCGAGGAAACGGAGCACCTCGTACAGAGAGTACTTTGTACAGGATTGTCGGCAACCTGCTCACCGTAAATACGGAGTCGTCGCGCTGCTCCAGGCCATGTGGCAAATTGCAGTCTGCGCCCAGCCGAAAAAGGATCAGGCGGCCATCACGAGACGTTTGCCCAGCAGAACGGTGGCAGGCGGTGTGCTCTGCCGTTGCCACCTCCTGAGGCCGTTGGACTGTCGTGCAGCTAGCACCGGTTCCTGCAGTAGCGTGCTGTTGGCTTTCAGAGGACGCAGTGCCCAGGCTGTGCTGCTGGTACAAGTGACCATGTACTCCGTATAGTCATCTATTTCGGTATCTGTTCTACGAGGTAAACAAGCGAGGAATGGGGTCCACGAGCAACGAGTACTTTGCCAATCCCATTCCACAGGACCTGGAGATTGCGCCTCTACTCCGTACTTGGACAAGTATTCGTCTTGGCTGGCCCATGGAAAACTCGGCGGCGCTCGGGGAACCTGGTAAGGCGCCGTCACATGTCAGGATGGGCGTTGCATTGCCCGCCGGTTTCCCTTTTCCTCTTCCCTGCCTCTGCCCTTTTTCTTCTGCAGAACCTTCCACGGCTCCATCGGGGGCTTCCAGACGTTGGCGACGCTGAAACGCCGTGCCGTCATCTGTGGAGATCAGGCACCTCCTGGCATCTCACGGCTTCGTCCGTGTGCTGGCGGCCTTTTTCCTGATCGACCCGCCGCGTTCCGGCTCGCGTGGCACTGCTGCGTCTCGTTGTTTCGTCTCTGGCGGTGTGCACGGCACTGGTGTCCACGGTGATGTACTCGTACTGTACGACATACGCGTACTCGTACTCGTCGGCGACCGTACTCGTACATGCCGTCGTCGATCCGCGGCGATCGCCGCGCCGGGAGATGGCGGCTGCCTGCTGCCTCATCACAGATCGCCGTCTGCCGTGCCTGCCGGCGCCTGCGTCGAGGCGATCCAGTTCTCCATCGACGCCAGGCCAGCCGGCCGCGCGGCCGCACTGCTCGCGCCGGCACGGCCGCCCGCGCGGTTCTTGGTCCCCGCCGTCGCCGTCGGCCGCGCCGCTGCGCCGCCGCCCGGCGTGCGCTTCTTGACCACGAGACAGAGCACCCGCCCGTAGATGGCAAAGCCCTCGTAGATGACGTCCATGGCGATCTTTTTCTTGTCGGCCTTGTCCTTGTCGGACTTGTCCTTGTCGGACTTGTCCTTGTCGGACGCGCCCGCCTCGCCCGGCCCGTCGCTGCGCAGTCGCTTTGTCGGTGGCGGCGCGCGGACCTCGCCGTCGCCGTCGCCGTCGCCGTCTCCAAAAAGAGACTCCTGCCCATCCGCGTCGCTGTCCGCCCCGTCCGAGTCGTCTATCGGCACGGCCGCCTCGGCCGAGCGCGGTCGCTTGCTCCGCCGTGGCCGGCCGGCGGCCGCGCGGATGTCCGGGATCGCACCGAGTGCCGCAGCGGCGTCTGCGTCCTCCTCGCGCAGAGTGGCGGGCGGGACCGCCTGGGCACCGATCGTGGCCGCCGTCATCACCACGTCCTCGCCGTCCGCGTCGGGCAGGCCGTCGGGCCCCAAGTCGGCCACGAGGCCGCCGCGGCTGCCGTCCTCCACGTCGATGGGCGCGTCGCGCGAGGCGCCCGTGAGCTTCGTCGAGTTCGACACCAGCCGCGTCTGTGTCTTGTCGCGCGCGCGGCGGTGTTTGTGCAGCAGCGAGTGGCGCGTCTCCGTCTCCGTCAGGAAGAGCGATACCTCAAAGTCCTCTGCACAGTCAGCTGTCCTGCTTCTCTCTCTCTCCTCTCTCTCTCTCCTCTCTCTCCCCCTCTCTCTCTTACCCTCAACCAGCGTGTCCTTGATGGCCCCCTTGTTCTTGACGCCCTTCTTGCGCGCGCGCTCCCGCTCCTCGACGAGCTTGGGCAGCACCAGCGGCCGCACACTCTCCAGCACCCGCGGCAGCACCGGATGCAGCGGATGCAGCAGCCACGAGTGCACCAAAGCCGGATTGTCGAGGTAGATCCGGCACTCCAGCACCGAATACTTGGTGATGCGGAGGTAGCGGCGCAGCGGAGCCATGGCGTCAGGTCCGAACAGAGCAGTCCTGGCAGTCTCCGGGTGGTCAAATAGCAGAGCTCGTCCTTTGTCGTCTTGCTGTCGCCGTCGTCCTGCTGTCGCCGTCGTCCTTTGCGTTGTAGACCAAAGACGTCACCAAACCATAAGCTGAGTAAAAGCGGGTCTCGAAATATGGGGCAGCAGCGCCGACGATTCTACGCCGAAAATATCACCAAAATCGAGAATTATGAGAATATCACCACTTTGCTGCCCATGCCGGCCTCGACCTGCCGCTCTCTGTGCTACTTGCCACGGCCTCCTTCTGCCGCCGGACACCTGCGCTGCGTAGAGACATGCAGCTGCAGACACCATGGCCAAGTCCTGGGCATCGACACTGCGGCTCCCCAAGTCCACCTTTCCGTGCGTCTTTTGGCTTCTCCGATTGTTCGACTTGGTGCATGTGCTGACCTCCAGACCGCGGCCGCTCCCAGAGCACCGCCCGCTGTACCTCCAGCGCTGCACGGACGAGCTGTACGCGTGGCAAAAGGCGCACCGGCCGGCGGCCGACCCGTTTGTAGTCCACGATGGCCCGCCGTATGCCAACGGCAGCCTCCACGTGGGCCATGCGCTCAACAAGATCCTCAAGGACATGAGCCTGCGCGTCAAGATCCAGCAGGGCCGCAGCGTGCGGTACCGGCCGGGCTGGGACTGCCACGGGCTTCCCATTGAGCTCAAGGCGCTGGCGGCGGCGGGCCAAGACAAGGAGGCGGCGGCGGCGCTGACGCCCGTGGCCATCCGGCAGATTGCGCGCGACCTGGCAGCGCGCACGGTGCTCGCGCAGATGGAGGAATTCCGCAGCTTCGGCGTCATGGCCGACTGGGACGGCCGCTGGACGACGATGGACGCGGACTACGAGGCGCGGCAGCTGCAGCTCTTCCGGCAGCTCGTGGGCAAGGGCCTCATCTACCGGCGCTACAAGCCCGTGTACTGGTCGCCGTCGTCGCGCACGGCGCTCGCCGAGGCCGAGCTTGAGTACAACGAGCAGCACGTGTCGACGGCCGCCTTTGTGCGCTTCCCCATTGTCGACGCGGGCCGCCTCGCCGGCCGCTTTCCGGGCGGCCTCGAGGCCGTCATCTGGACCACCACGCCCTGGACGCTGCCGGCCAACGAGGCCATTGCCGTGCACCGCGACCTCCGGTATGCCGTGCTCGCATGGCCGGCCGGCGGCGAGGGCGCCGCCGCGTCGCCGCCGGTCCACCTGCTCGTGGCCGAGGACTGCCTCGACGTCTTTGGCAGCGTGTGCTGTCCGGACGGCGCGCCGACGGTGGTGGCGCGCGGCATTCCGGGCGCCGACCTCGAGGGCATGCGCTACCGCAACCCGCTGCGCGGCGGCCGTGGCGCGCCGCAGCCGGTGATCCACGCGGACCTGGTGACGGCGGGCTCGGGGTCGGGCCTCGTGCACATGGCGCCCGGCCACGGCTTCGAGGACTACGAGGTGTGCCGGCGGCTGGGGCTGCCGGTGCCGGCGCCGGTGGACGACGAGGGCCGGTTCACGGCGGAGGCGTACGCGGCCGACCCAGCGCGGCTGGCCGGGCTGGCGGTGCAGGGCGAGGGCAACACGGCGGTGCTGGCGCTGCTGGGCGCGGCGGTGCTGGCGTCGCACCGGTACCGGCACAAGTACCCGTACGACTGGCGGACGAAGCAGCCGATCCTGGTGCGGGCGACGGCGCAGTGGTTCGCAGACGTGGCGTCGATCAAGGAGCGGGCGGTGGCCAGCCTGCGCAGCGTGCAGTTCGTGCCGGAGACGGGCCGCAGCCGGCTGGAGAGCTTCGTGCGCGGGCGCAGCGAGTGGTGCATCTCGCGGCAGCGCGCGTGGGGCGTGCCGATCCCAGCGCTGCACGGCGACGACGGCAGCGTGGTGCTGACGGATGCGTCGGTGGCGCACGTGGCGGGCGTGATGGCGGCGCGCGGCGCGGACGCGTGGTGGTCGGACGCGGCGGACGAGCCGGCGTGGATCCCGGCGGCGCTGCAGCAGACGGGCGTGACGTACCGGCGCGGCACCGACACGATGGACGTGTGGTTCGACAGCGGCAGCAGCTGGATGGCGGCGCAGGCGGCGGAAGACGGCGCGGCGCAGGCGGACGTGTACCTCGAGGGCACCGACCAGCACCGGGGCTGGTTCCAGTCGAGCCTGCTGACGCGGGTGGCGGCGCTGGGCGGCGAGACGGCCGACGTGCGGCAGCTGGCGCCGTTCCGGACGCTGGTGACGCACGGGTTCCTGCTGGACGGCGCGGGCAAGAAGATGTCCAAGTCGCAGGGCAACGTGGTGACGGGGGCGCAGGTGATGGACGGCACGCTGCTGCCGCGGACGGGCGGCCGGAAGGGCGGGAAGAGCGGGAAGAGCGGCAAGGGCGGCACGGGCGGCGACGCGCTCGGCCCGGACGCGCTGCGGCTGTGGGCGGCCAGCAGCGACTACACGGGCGACGTGGTGCTGAGCGCGGCGGTGCTGCAGGGCGTGCACACGACGCTGGTGCGCTTCCGCACGATGCTCAAGATGCTGCTGGGGGCGATGCGGGCGGAGGCGCGGACGGCGCCGCGCACGGCGCTGGACGAGCTGGCGCTGCTGCAGCTGGGCGACGCCATGGCCGAGGTGGCGGCGGCGTACGGCCGCTTCGACTTTGCGCGCGGCGTGGCGGCGCTGCAGCGCTGGCTGGCCAACGACCTGTCGGCGCTCTACCTCGAGGCCGCCAAGGACCGGCTCTACTGCGCCGACGGCGGCGGCGTGCTCGAGCCGCTCTTCCTCGGGCTCGCCCGCATGCTCGCGCCCGTCGCGCCGCTGCTCGTCGAGGAGGCCTGGGACCACGCGCCCGCCTGGCTGCGCGCCGACACGCCGCACCCGCTGCGCCAGCGCTACGACGCGCCGCTGGCCGGCGTGGCCGTCGGGGCCGCCGCCGGGGCCACGCCGGCCCAGGCCCGGCTGCGCCGCGCCATGCCCGCGCTGCTCGCCGCCCACGCCGCCGTCCGGGCCGCCGCCGAGCGCGCCCGCGCCGCCAAGGCCCTCGGCTCCTCGCTGCAGTGCTCCGTCGTGCTCGTCGTGCCCGCCGCCGCCGCCGCGCCGCTGCGCGCCTACGCCGACGAGCTCGCCACCCTCTTCGTCGTCTCCGCCGTCGCCCTCGACACCGCCGCGCCCGCCGACGCCGCCTGGCGCTACGACGCCCCCTTTGCCCTCGCCGGCGTCGCCTGCACCGCCTGCGTCCTGCCGCCGCGCCAGGCCAAGTGCCCGCGCTGCTGGCGCTACGTCGCCGAGCACGAGGACCACCTGTGCGGCCGCTGCGCCGACGTCGTGGCGCAGGCTTGACGGCAGAGCACACTACGAGCACACTACGAGCACAAAGGCAATGTACGATAGAGAAGAACATACTTGTATGCTAGCCCGTCCCCCTGTACGCCCACGTGGCCGGGTCGAAGCGCACCTCGAAGCTGGCGGCGTCAAACACGCCGACGGCGGCGTAGAGGTCGTGGAAGCCGGCGAGGCCCGTGACGGCGCGGTCCATCTCGGCGTCGACCTCCTCGTGCAGGTCCCAGCGGCCGGCCACGGCGCCGTTGCGCGTAAAAAAGACCTCGACGTCCAGGTCGCCGCGGCTGCGCGGCGCCGGCGCGAAGCGCATGCCGAGGCCGTAGGTGTCGCCGCGGCGGAACGGCGCCGTGAAGGCGCGGCCGCCGAGGTTGTCGCAGACGTAGCGGTGGCCGTCGTCGCCGTGCACGGCGAGGCTGCCGCGGTGCCAGCCGGGCAGCCGGAAGTCGGGCTGCGGCAGCGCCGCCATGCCGAGCGCGAGGGGGACCTCGCCGTGCCGGCCGTCGCGCCGGATGTGCACCTCGTAGTACGCCGTGAAGCTTTGTTCGTCTTTCTCGTCTTTCTCGTCTTTCTTGTTGTCCTTGTCGTCCCCGTCTTCCGCGGCGCGCAGCGGGCTGTGCAGGCTCGGCGCATACAGCGGCGGCTCGCCAAACACGCACGCGTCCGCCAGGCCGCGCCGGGTCGCGCCCGTCCAGAGGCCGGCGCGCAGCCGCCGCAGCTCGCCGTGGAAGGCCGCCGGCGCCACCAGCCGGATGTCGTGCGCCGCCAGCGCCGCCCGCGCCGCCGCGTCCGTCTGCAGCGCCCGCGGCTGCGCGTTCAGCGGGTGCCGCCGGCACCAGGCGTCACCGGCCGCCGCCTGGTCCTCCGTGGCGTTGCCGGCCGGCGACCGCGCAAAGGCGCCAAAGACGTCCGGCGGCGGCGGCAGCAGCGACGTGTCCGGCACCGCGCTCTGCCAGTCGTGCTGGCCCGGCGGCGGGCCCGCGGGCGGCGCATCGTCGTCCGCGCTCACCGCACCCACGGCGGCGCCGGACGCCGCGCCGTAGCCGGGTGGCGGTCCGCGCGGCGGCGCATAGCCGTCCGATGCGTCGTCGTGCGCTGCCGATGCCGGGCTGTTGCGCCGGTAGGACGGCGGCGGGCCGGGCGGCGGCGCATACTGCTGCTGGGGCGGGGAGGCCGGCCGGGCCGGCGTCTTGTCTCGTCGGAAAAGGCGCATGGCGAGTGATGCGTGTTACGATGCTTACGGAGGGTGTGCAAAGCTGTGTCAGTCGTGTCTTTGGAGTTGAGTGAAACGAGGCTTGACGTCAGTGATGGCACGTGACCGCATGTGAGAGGGAAGACATGCTTGTGATTCACCATGTGATCTCACATACGTAGTTTCTCACAACTCGGATATGATAGCTGCAAAAGAGCTGCATCCAGTATGATAAATTACAGTAGATGGATGTCAGTATACCGTATATAAAGTCTTGTTACTGAAACAGCAAGGAAGATGATTAATTCAATCAAAATAAATATGCAAGAAAATGCAAGAAAACTAGTGTTTGAATATGATACTCAAGACAAGATACTCGATACTCGACCTAAATGAACCAATAAGCCTACCGGCAGCTCCACGTCTCCTGGTCACTACGGCTCACTGCTCAGCTGGCTTGGAGTCGTCTGCCGCCGCCGCCTCCACCGCCTCCGCCGCCTCCGCCGCCGCCTCCGCCCGCGCCTTGGCCAGCGCTACCACGTCCACCCACTGCGCCGGCCGCCGCCGGCCGCCGGGATACACGTCGTGCAGGTACGTCTCGACGTCGGCCGCGAGGCCCAGCAGCTGCTCCTCGGCGCCCCACTCGCCCATGGCCATGAAGCCGACCGGCAGGGGGTCCTCGCCCGGCGCCGGCTCGAGGTAGCCCATGGGGCACGTCACGGCCGGACAGCCGGTCGTGTTGGCGAGCCAGACGTAGCGCATCGCCGCCATGGTGACGTTGCCGTCGGAGAAGCCGAAGCGCGCGTCGTCGGCGTGGCGGCGCCAGCCGACGAGCGCCGTCGTCGGCGTCACGATGACGAGGCCGGGGTGCGCCGCAAAGAGGTGCGCGACGTGGCGCATCAGCACCGTGCGCAGCTGGCCGGCCTTGTGCACGTCGACGGCGGACGCGTGCGCGGCCGCGCTGAGCAGCAGCCGGCTGGGCCAGTTGAGCAGCGCCGCCCAGTTCTCGGGCGCCGGCGCCGCGCGGTCGCGCGCGTCGCCGTAGCCGTCCGCGAGGCAGGTCATGGCGTGCGCGATCTGGCCCTCGGCCAGCAGCGGCAGCGCCACGTCCACGACCGGCGTGTCGTCCCGCGCCAGGTGCGCCAGCACGCGGTCCAGCTGCGCGCGCACCGCCGGCGGCGCCCGCGCCACCCACGCCCGCGGCACGCCCAGCACGCGCGGCGCCCCGGCCGGCGGCGGCACCGACACCGCGAACCCCGGCCCGCCCGGCTCCGGCTGCGCCATCGTGCGGTACGCCGCCGTCAGGTCCGCCGCCGTCGCCGCGATCGCGCCCATGTCCAGCATGCTCGAGTCCAGCACCGCCAGCCGGTCGTGCGTCGGCTTCAGCCCGTACACCCCGTTGAAGCTCATCGGGATCCGCACGCTGCCGCCCGAGTCCGTGCCGACCGCCAGCGCCACCAGTCCCGCGCCCACCGCCGAGCCCGCCCCCGACGACGACCCGCCGGGGTAGTAGGCCGGGTTGTACCAGTTGACCGGCGTGCCCATCGTCGGCTGTCGCTGTGTTAGCTGCAGCACAACACCTCGACAAGAGGCAAGAGACAAGAGACAGCAAAAACAACTCACATTGCACCCCGTCGTGTCGATGCCCAGCTCGTGCATGTTGTTCTGCGCCACCAGCAGCGCGCCCGCCTCGAGCAGCTTGCGCACCGGCCACGCCGTCGTCGTCGCCGGCGTGCGCAGCACCGGGTGCGCCGCCGCCACCGCGGCGCCCGCCCGCGTGTCCATGCCCACCGTCGTCACGTAGCCGGCCACGTGCACGTCGCACTTGACCGCAAACGGCACCCCGTCCAGCAGGCCCAGCGGCGTCCCCGCCGCATACCGCGCCGCCGACGCCCGCGCCGCCGCCCGCAGCTCGTCCGCGTGCGCCGTGATGAACGCCAGCTCGTACGGCGAGCCCACGTCGCGCTGCACGAGCGGCAGCAGCGCCTCCGCCACGTCCACCGGCGACGCTGCGCCCGCGAGGTAGAGCGCCCGGTAGTCCGCCGCGCTGTAGAAGCGCCCATCCGGATGCTCCGTATGCTGTGGCACAAACAGCGCCGGCTCCAGCGCCAGCATGTCCGCCGGCCGGTCGTCAGCCCCGCCAGCCAGGGGCGTGACACGCGGCTCTGCAGTTAGCATCAGAGTAGGCGTCGCCCCAGAGACGAGTCAGACACGGGAGACACACATTCATCGTGGCCACCTCCTGGCCCAGACCCTCGATCCCCCGGATCCCATCAAAGCCCGCCGTCTGCCAGATGTGCTTGCTGAGAAAGCTGACCCGCGGGACTCTGCGAGCCGTTAGCTGCTGCTCCGCCGACATCCGCCCCCGGCCTCCGACTGCCTCCGGACATCCGGACTCCGGACACGTACATCGCCGCCGCCGCCACCAGCGGAAGCCCGCGCAGCACCGGATTCCGGTCCTCCTTCCAGTTGTACGACACATCGGCTGCCTCCTTCGGCGCCGGGTAGTTGACAAACGCCCGCGATGCCATGATGAGAGCTGTGCGGGATGGCTGGCGTTTGTGGCGTTGTGACGAAGCCAAAGCCGAGGTCGAAAGCTTATCAGCTGTTGTATTACAGCGTTTCAGCGTTTCAGTGTCACAGTGTATTACAGTGTGTTACAGTGCTCGCTGATAGTCAACGGAGCGCCCTCCAGCCAATCACAGCATTCACATGAGACGATGGACGAAGGTGTTCATTGGTGCTTTATCTGTACGTACATAAGACAAGTCATGCTACGCTGACACAGATAGGCGTCCATACTTCCGGCAACGTGCGATTGCGAGGCCAGTATCCCACCTAGTCCAAGTGGCCAGAAAGCCAGTATTCCACCAAAACAGCAAAGCACCGGCGGACCACTATCAGCGAGTGAAATCGCTGAAATGGCACACAGTAAAGCAAAAGTAAATAGCAATCCGTCCAAGAGCTCCAATATCATGAGCCCTGTTGTAACGCCACCCCGTTTGCGCCTTTCGTATTCTGTTCCGTCTGGAAGTGTGAGCCATATCGCCGTATGGAATACCCCTGATGCGTTCGTTACAGTTCTCATATCGTCATAAGTGGCTACAGTGATGTAGTGTTGCCACAAGGGGTGTAGGAAGGGATGCAAGATGATTTCATCTCGCACAAAAGAAGAGTAAAGGGCAGGAGGCGGCAAAGGGATCGGGAGAGAAACGAGACAGAAGGGCGGCAGTCTGACGAAGGCAAAGTGCAATGCTGACTGCATCCAAAACTAGCACATCTCTCTCCCATATCCAGCCGCGGCTGGCCACCCGTCATCTCGCCGATTGAAGGCAGTTTCCTAGCTGCGACTCATTCGGAAAAGACGGGTGCGCAGCCAGAGAATGAAGCCATTCCAGATCCCCTGCGTCTTGCGCTTGGCGCCGTGGTTGCGGCGACTATTCTTGAATGCCACACTGTCGACGGTCGGGCCAAAGCTGGGCGTAGTGCCAATCGCCACATTGTCGTATTTGCTGCTCTTAAACTCCAGTGGCTGGCCCGCAGGATCGGTCGAGCGCCGGCTCGGCTTCGCGCTCTCAAAGATGTGCAGCTGGTCGCTGCTGGTGCGCGTCCCGTGGAACGGAGGCGTCGACTTGCGCGACAGAGAAGGCCGGACAATGTCAAAGCTGCCGCCGCCGCTGTTCTTGCGCGATATGGCAGCGGCCAAGCGCTCTATCTCCTTCGCCTCTTTCTGGTCCCGCCGCTCCCGCTTTCGGAGCATCTCACGGTCGTGTTTTTCGGCTTTGGCACGTTCGCGCTCCTCAAACTTGCGCCGCGCCTCCCGGATCTGCTCCGTGCGATCGCCCACCGTGATCTCGGAACGGGAGCGAAGGCGCGGGAAACCCTCGAATGAGCTCCGCAGGGGGGACAGTGGCGTGCTTGTACTGGAGCCCGCCATAGTGTGCACGCTGGCAGAGACGGAATGACCGGAAGAGGCAAAAGAGGACTGCTTCGGCAGGCCGATGGATGCAGGAGAGTCGGCCGTAGGACTCGTGCGAAGATTCAGATCCGAGTGCGATACACTGGACACGAGGCTGTTACTGCCAAAGCCCCGGCGGATTGCGCGTCCGGTCGGGAACGAGTAGGCGACGGTGCTGATGCGCAGCGGCGGCGCAGCCTTGATGTCGCTAAAAGATGAGGTGCGATGGCTGGCCGGAGACGGATGGCGCACGCCTGCCTGCGGTACCGAAGTAGTGCGGCTGTGCTGGGGCTGCGAGGGAAGGGAGCTGGCAGGGTAGGCGTCATCATCCTCATTTTCGGTGATCGTAGGAGAATAATCGCGGATGGCGCCGGCAGCGGCATTGTCGATGGAGGTCATCGAGTTGGCGTACGACAAAGGCGGCGTACGGGTTCGCGGCGCTTGCTGAAATGGATGGACAAAGCCGCTGGTGCGAGAAGCTCCGCCGCTGGCTGTCGAGGCGACGGAAACGTGGGAGGCGCCGCTAGTCGACCGGCCATGCTGATAGTGAGGCTTACCGCCGTTCGAGCCAATGCCGCCAAAGGTAAAGCTCACGTCACGGGTCGAGCGGGCAGAGCGGGCGGGTTCGTAGCTGACTCCCATCACGCCAAGGCCGGGCACTTGCTGTTCTTCCCATGGCCGGTCGAGGTCCAGCGAGTTTTTTTCCGAGTGCGAGAGCTTCTTGAGAATCGGCTTGACAGCCTTGCCCTTGGACTTGGACAGCTTATGGTGGATGACGACGTCCATGGCGGCAAGCACTGCGATAGAGTATTCCTCGTGGGCAATGGCGCTTGAGCGGGCGTGCTGACGCTGCGGGAGACCGAGGAAAAAGCCGCGTTGGGAAGACGGAGCAGGATCAGAGGCTATCGGTGTCGGTTGCTGATAAGACGCAAAACTCGCGATTTGGATGCCGGGAGAGCCGGGAGTGCCGCGTGGTGCCAATTACTGCAGGACAGCGCGGGCCATTCAGTGGCGGCAGCTCAGAGGCGGCCGGACGAGACTAGGAGCGGCGAATCGCAGACATGAAGGAACAAGCAAAAAGGCTGTCAAGAGGTAGGCCCGCGGGCAGAGCAGTGGACAAGTTGAGATCAAGGCCGCACGGCGGACAGAAAGCTGGGATGAGAGAGAGAGAGAGAAAAGACGCGAACGGGAAGCTGGCAAGTAGAGGCCAGGAGGCAAGGAAAGGGCGGATAAGCTGTCGTTGGCTGTTTATTTTCTGATTTTGGCGATTTTGCTGCTTTTGCTATTTGTGCGTTTCTGGTTGTTTATTTTGATGCGGGTGGGTGCGCAGAAAGCGTGCGCCTTCGGAGACTGCGGAGGACAACCAGCACACAGAAGCCGGGGTGGACGAGTACCGCAGTGCGAAGACTGCACAGGCCTGGAGCCGGTTCGAATTGCAGGCGCGGTGCGGCTGTCCCGAATGCGCTCGATGTGAACGAGTGTCAAATAAGTGCAGATCCGGGGAAAGTCCAATATAAGTGCCCAACTGCCGCGACGGCGCTGCCAAGGCCACGGGACGGAAAGAGCACAGCCGGTGCAGACGCAGTCACAAGTTTAATTTCAGAGCAGCGGTCCGCGAACGAGAAGAGAGACACTGCGAGAAGGGCGGAGGTGATGAAACGAGAGAAGTTTCCTGGGGATTGAGGCGGGTGAAAAGACGGCGCAGTAACGAGAATTAAGCGATAGAAAAGGGGGGAGCGAGGAACGAGTAATACAGTAGGACAAGTACTACAAGGCTTACGAGTATGTACTCGCCCTTGTATCTTTCAGGCGTCCGCAGTGGCCCCAGGCGGCGCTCAGTACTTTGCTGCTCGAGCAGTGCACTACGGAGTACTTGCCAATGGACAATGGACACGGGCACAAGTACAATTGCGCGGCAGCAACGGTGCAACGGTACTTGCACAATACAGCGCGTGTTCCCTTGTGCGGCGGGCGACTCGTAATAAAATGACGAGCACACCGTACAAAGTAGTGCAACGCGCAGCGCAACAGAAGAAGGCGCTGCCCCTCCCCAAGGAAGGCACGACGGACGCGCGAGAAGCGCAAGTGGAAGTAGTCGGTAGGAGACTCCGTACGTTGTGTTGCTCGGCTCGCACCTGCCTGCAAAGCTGCAAAGCGCCATGCATTGTTGACGAGCACGAACGGCTCAATGGAGGAAGGCGCGAACCACACCACCTCCGCACCCCCAGTTCCCCTCGGTGCGCCAATTCGCCAATACGAGGGCCGCCGCGACCGACTGCCCGGCCACACGGAAGCACAGCCAATCCGCGCCGAGGGTCCTCTGCGGTCCAGCCTTCCCAAGCGCAGCCTGCGCCGGCGGATCCGTGGCTAATTGGCAGGCTGCGCTGCGACCGCCGTTACTGGGCCGCTGCCAGCGAGTTGGCCAGTGCAGCAGGAAAAAGGAGCGTCGAGCGTGCGGTGAGGACGCAATGTCTATGGAGATATGGAGTAGTTTGGCAGGTGCGACGGAGTAAACGGGTACTACACCGTACGGAGTTGCTCGTATGGCCCGGTCGCACTTGCCGACCAGTGCACTTGCCACCGAGTTACCGTCCAACTGGCAGGAGCGATCCAGTGCGATCCAGTGCTATTCCCAATCACGATCATACGGTACAAAGTCCAGGGACCGGAGACGGCCGGAACACCGCCTCGAGAGCGGGGGGAGCGGCGCTCGGCATTATCGACCAGGGAAAGAGCGACCGGCGGCGAGTGCGAAGGAATACGCCGTGCAAAAAGGAATCGCCCGAGGACAAATGCGGTGTGTGGGCGGTCTCGTTCGACGCTCCACCCCGACGCAGCTATCCCTCACAGCCGCTGCAGACTTCCTGACTGCATCTTGCGACTGCGGCCTGCCTCGCGGCTTCCTCAAATACATGATCCATACGGAAAACCGACCACGAGCAGACGTGTCCCTTCGCTCTTCCTCTCGCAAGCCAGCAGTCCGCCCATCCACGCGGTGCTCCTTCCCGACCAGCCGAACTCGTTTTTCCTGCCTTTTCCGCCTCGTTGCGCCAATAATCGCCGGCGTTCTGTCTCAGCCCTCAAGAGCTGTAGGCCATTTACGAGTAGTAAGAAGTACTAAGCATTACGAGTACGCACGTAGCTCATCTTAGCCCGCTCGCGCTGACCGCGGCCAAGGACGAAGTCTTACTCGTAGCCCCTTATCTGCCAGAAATCAGGTGGCTCGAAATCACAGGCCAAAAGATGGTGAGTTCCCCTCCTGATGTGACCCCACTCTTTGCCGTAATGCCCCACATGGGACATACTACAATGTACGCGTATCACTTTATTGCCGACTTTTCTCGCGAAAAACCGAGCAGAGCTAGACAAGGACAGCTGAAGCAGTTCTCGGCGGCCTTTGTCGAGAAAATATAAACGGCCGGAGGAGCGGGATGACAGGACGGAACGGCGCACTAGAGCAGTCGTCAAGCAGTAGCATACGGAGTATGCCGAAGCGAGCTCCTTAAGGCAGTGTAAGAACGCCGTACGAAAAAAAATCAAGGAAGAGGAGCAGTGCAACAAAGGCAAAAGGCAAAACTTAGACAAAGGCCCAGGATAGGAAGCCTTTTCCAATATGCAGTTTGCGAGAATCGGACATTTGATGAAGCTATCCGGTCGCACAACCTGATCCCACCCGTCCGTCCTTTCTCCGGAGTACATGCCGATCGTGTGACTTGTTGCCTCTTCCAGCCACCTGGCATTTCATTGTTCGATACTATGTACATACTAGCTGATGGGTTTCCGTTGGCTCTGCTACGTGTACCCCGTACTGTTATTTGCGTACCTGTAAGGAATGGAAGCAAGCTGGCGGTGAGCCGGCTGTTCTATGGCGCGTTGGCCATCAAATGTAGGTACGGCAACGGTCTGACAGACGGTGGGACCGCGAGACATTGCGGTCTCGCCAGTCCAACGACAGATTACGAGTACGGACAGCTATTGTCCCAAGCGTTCCGGTCACCGCTACCAAGAGCTACGTGTAGAGTCTGTGGGTGGACGTGCAGTACGATAATCTTGGTGAGCAGCCTCGGCAGCAAGGATGGCGCAGAGATCATCATTTTTGAGTCATTTTACGGACTCAAACAAGGCGGTGAACTCGGAGGATCTCCATACGTACACGCCAGAGTTGCTGGGATAATCTTCTAGAAGGTTACCACTCCGAAGTGCTCCGTACAAATGTGACTCTCGTTGCAGACCCCTGAGCAACACCAGATTACTAAACTATTTGTTGGACCACCATTTATGGGGTTTCTGTCATCAAATAAACAAGTAAACTCGGCTGAGCCTTTTAAAAAAGGGATGAAAATATACGGAGTACTCCTATGTGATACGAAGTATGCTGACACTTGACATGCCGCACATTCCGTACGAAGCACAACTTGTCTTATTCAATGAATAGCCATCATAAGTAGTCCTGATACGAGGCGACCAATCATCGCCTATATTGAAGAGCTTGCCTGGGCCGATTGGTCTACTTCAGTTCTATCTGCACATGCACGTTAACCAATCAAGGGTAAACTGGGCAGTCGTTTTGCTCGACGTGTGCCGAAGCAACACATACAGTATCACGTACTATTCTGCTTGTCTTCCTTTAGATCCGTCGTTCTGCTGCACAAAACTGAGATAGCTCCCCTTGAACCTTGTACCATTTGACAACCAATACTTTATAAGCTAAAACAGCACGCAAACTTTCACGTACGGCAATAGATACTGGAAAACACGGGATCCCGTCCGCTCTCCCTTAGTTAAACCAGTAATCGGCGGATTAGTAGTTGGGTCGGTGACGACCAGCGAATACCCGCTGCTGTACTTTTTTTTGTCCTCTACGGCTTTCGTTCGCCTTTGTTCATATTTTTGTGTTTAGACTCATTGATTTTTTATGTCCATTCACGTCAATTATGCCTCGGTACTGGGTTTGAGAGACCAGCAATGCCCGCAATGAGTTTGTTTCTCGTCGAAATGCAAAAGTCGAGTTACGATGATGTTTCTGTAGCAGAGATACATTCTCTTACTTATATGAGGCTTTGATTGCATAGAATGCGTCCAACATTAAACGAAACTAAGAGGTGTTTCTCGGGAGGTGTTTCTCAGACGTATCATGATTTGCGAGGTGAGTATGAGGCTGTCTCATGATCTAGTTCGACTATACACCTACATGACAACGTCACCCAACAGATTTTCCCACGAGGGCTTTCTGCACGCAAGAAGCGTGATTGAACTTTGACACTGTGTCGTCAGGAAAATGGCAAGCTTGTATGGTTTTGTAGCAAGTTTGAAACGTACGGGCAACAGGGAATAATCTATTCAACTATCATCTGATGTGGCAACCGACCTTCAGGATACTGTCGCTTTTCGCTTGGAGATAGCCAGCTGAAATATACTAGCATAAACCGACTTTACCAAACCCGACTATAAATGTAGCAACTGATTCTGATGTCACATAAGTACGTGAAGGGCACAGCAGGAGTAAGTGAGGAGCGTTATCGAGAAGGCGAGCAAGCTGCCAGGCTCGGCCTGGACAAAGACGACTACCCCGGAAGGTACAGCCTTCTTCGTACAAAAGAGAATGAGCATGCGGAAGACTTCCGCAACTTATGCTACAACTCCTTGCTATAGTACACGCCATCTATGAACCTCACTTTCCTTTTTCTGTATCGCGCCATGTATCCTTCTCAACCCGTCCTCGGTGTAATTGGCGAGGTAGTATTTTCCCGCGTCCTCACCGCATTAACATTACTCGCATGTACAACGCAATGCTGGATGCCATACGCTGTCACATTCGGTCCAACACAATGCGCGTCCGCTTGATCCTGGGGACCGGTGAGAAGAAACAGTACGACGTTCTCGACTCGCAAGCACAGCACCTCAGGCGGCCATTGGCCTTCGCCGTTGGCAGTTGGCAATTGGCCAAATGGCATTGACCCACGGGCAGTGTCTGGACGGGCAGAGAAAATTCAAACAGAGTAGCAGTGCGTCGTATGGCAGCCACCAGCGCCATGGCCCACTCTCGACAAAGCCATCCGTATTATGCGTCTTTGAGGCGCTTGCCAACTCAGAGTGGATATGAATCTAGCTAGCTGTCCAGCAGGAGTCCAAAACAGGAAATACAGGAGCAGCGAGATGCGCAAGGCCCGTCTCCGTTGTCGGCCGTCACCGCTGTGCGTTGCATGCACGCGAGTCTGGAACGGCTGACAGCCGGTGCTTGGGGCGACAGGGTGAGACGTGGCTCGCCTTGTTGCTCATCCAACAGCACTCCTCGCCCCTCGGCAGTTTCTTTGCTCGCTGTATTGCTCTCCTGTTTCTGCGTGTCCTGCGGAGCGCCGTCTCACTCTGTACGAGTACACAGTCAGTTGGCCTGCACGGGGATACCCAGGGCTGCAGCATCATATTGTCATAATGCGGGACTGGGGCACGTCTCTGCCGCTCGAGTTTTCTCTCGCGCAACGGCAACCCTAGGACGCACATCATTTTAGCTCTCCCGTGCCGGAGGGCCAAGCCTGCTTCCCCGGTGGCATGGCTTGCACTGGACCGAGCCATACCAGCTGCATGCATCCTTACTCCCGCGTGGCTCGCGAGAGTGGGAGGGTTGCGTGTGGGACACGCTGCCCTGGCAGATGTCCTCGTACAAGAACGCACAGCGTAGGAGCCTTGACTTGGCCGTGTGCCGTGTCAGTCAGCGGCACAGCAGCATCTGCAGGAAGAGTAAGATACGAGCAGAGCTGTCTTGATCCTTCCCACGGGACCAGCCAAATGTAACCGTGGTAGCAAAGGAGCCGTTTCGAACGGGCATGTTACGAACTGCGCGGCTCAACGGGGTTCCCGTTTGCCTCTGATTCGTTTGGCTGCAGGGACTCCGTACCGGCAATTGCCACAGACGGACGCTTTTCGTCTTCTTGGCGGCGTACGAGTATGTCATGACAGCCCATGTAGCCATATACTTCATCGTGGCGACGGATGCCTTGATACGAGATATTTCTACTCGTATACGAGCTGACAAAGACCATCATCGCGAGATGTCGGCCGTGGACAGTCGATCGCATGTGCTGGACAGCATACGAGACAGGGTTGGCAGGCATCCTACGGAGCACGGCGGCGTGTCTCGCGCGCGAGACGGTAGCCGCCCGGTCCGTCTCATGCAAGCGCAGGCTCTGCGGACCGTCTGCACGAAGATGCTTGCGTGTCCTGACCTAAGACGACATGACTCCGTACTGTTGCGTTGGCCGGATCCAATACTACGGCAGCACGCAACGACAGCCAAACAGCCAGACTGAGCGGCGCGGGCGGAAGTACTCGTACATGCACGCGGGCACAGGGGCACTCGTGTTCCTGCTGCGTGCTCCCCTTTTCCCTTCTCTGGCCGTGTTTCTTTTTTTCGTTTTGTGGCCATCGCCGGTGACGTGGTATCAGCCGTGTCCAGTCAAACGGCCGCACGCCTACCCCGGTAACTGCCCGGCCTGTCTGCGGAGCGGATCAGCCAGATCAGGGGAAGAAATGGAGCAACAGAAGCGGGCGCGTGGGCTTTGTACTCTGCACTGTAGGAGGCTACACAGCCTGGAGGCCAAGCCCGCTGTCCTTTGCCCTTGGCACGGTGTCCAGCAGCAGCAAGCCCGGCCGAGGAGCAGCGACGCGCACGCGGAAGAAACGAGGCAGAAGCCCCAAAGCCCCAAAGCCGCAGCGACAGCGCTAGATGCGAAGAGAAGGAAGAAGAAAGACGTTGCCAGCCGGCCAGGGTGTGGAAGCGAGAGCCGCAGGACGCAGGCGCCGGCGCGTTCTGTCACAAACGGCCAGAGGCGCAATATGACAGCCAGGTGGCAACGGACAGGCGAAAAGGGCGAGCGCCCGCATGAAGCCTGCAGCCGGCTACGAAGTAGCTGCGCGTCCAGCGCAGACCTTTGTACAGAGTACAAGGCATCTGCAGTGCGGCGTCGAGCGCGTCTGCGGCTTCGCTGCCGGCGATGCGCAGCGCCCTCCTCCCAGCGCGCCGCCGATGTCTGCCCGCAGCCACAGCATCGTGAAGAAAAAACGGGAATGCCGTCTTGTTGCTGAAGAATGACCGCAAGACTGCACGCGCCGCCTAGGCCGCCCTGTAAGGGGGGGGTCGCATTTATGGGGGAGGCATGCGACGTGCGCTGCATTAGTCGTCGGCGTCGTCGCAGTCGAATCGTCGTCGCCGATTCATGGGGGGTTGGATGCATCCTCACCCACGCCGGGAGAAAAAGAAAGCACTGCGCCAACGGCGATGCGGGTGGACTGCTGGCTCGCTAGGGTTGGAATCTCGATCTGTCAGCTTTGTGCGCCCTCCTGCACGCCTTAGTCATTCGCAATACGAGTCCGGCTGGTTGCGCCTTCCTTCGTGCTCTCGCTCTTTCCTGTACGAGTACTCCGTACTCGTATGCTCCTGCGCGTGCCGGCGGCAGGCACGAAGCAGCCCTCGTGCGTCTTACTGCGTACGGCAGGAGCAGTGGGACGGCTGCGCGGCTGGCGCATGTGTTGCCGCAGGAGCGAGGCCCGCGATGGGTCACGACAGAAGGCTCTCGCCTTTGCCCCATGGTCCTTCCTCTTTCGTCGACCTCTGCCATTCCTTGTCATTTCCTCTTCCTGCCATTGCCTGCCATTGCCTGCCTTTGCCCTTGTTTTTGCCTCATTTTGCTTCTCGTCTCTGCCTTTCTGTCTCTCAATCATCCGCGCAAATCGTCCTCGCCACTTCGCTCCCTTCCTCACTACGAGTACGGAGGATCAAAGCGCATGCCGCATCTGTCAACCGTGCATCGCCTGGCCGCCCGCCCTTGGAATCCGCTTCTGCAACACACTCCACCCTCTGGTGATTTCTCACATTTTCCCTCACATTTTTCGGTGGCTTGAAATGGATGCACGAATCTGCAAACGACAATCACCAAGACCACGGCGTTTCACATAAAGCCGCACGGCCTCGCGTCCTCACGAGCACAGTTGCTGCGACGCAGCACTACGGCCAAGCACGTCGCCGTCGGCTGCGCAGAACTTGCGCTTCTTGCCCCGGGGACTTGTACAAAAACGAGTGCCAGTACGACGCTCAGCAATAGTATCAGGAGCTGCGGCTACTGCTTTCTGCAGACTGTGGGCAGCCAAGCCTGTTCTGGAAAGTCTACCGCCATCCATGCCTGCCAGGGTTCACCACCCCGGTCTCGATTGTACGGAGTATTATACGTAATAATACGAACGACATGGCAATTCACTATTCGTATGCATGTCTTGCCGTCCCGTCATGTATGTCATTGACGGCTAGTCCAAAAACGCGAAATACTGAATATGAGCCATGCGAATGCGACATAGGTATGCACCGGATGAAGTCGAACTGAACGTGCGTGCTATTGCTGAGTGTCCGCACGAAACCATTGCGGCTCGTGGCAAAGAGGTGTCAGATCCGCGGAGACCCGGCAGCAACACTATCAGGATTCGGCAAATCAAGAGATGCAAGCGGAGCAAGACGACAAGGCCAAGACCAGGCTTGCATCGGCAACCACGAGACACAGTAAGAGGAAGAAAACCAAGAGCGAACAGGCGAACAGAAAAAGGAATAAGAAAAAAAAAGGCAAAGACCAGCCACAAACACCAAGCACAACAAGACAGAACGCACGAGGAACAACCGACATCCGCTTACTCAACGCCTGCCGTTCTGCTCAACAATTATGGTGCTTCAGAGGCACGCACATAAATCCCTCGCCCACCTCTTGATAAGTCATTTTCTTCACCTGCAGAAATCGTCTCATCCGCTGAATGGACCCCCCCACCCCCGGCCACCACGAGGCCCGTGTTTGCTGTTACGAACGGGCCTCCGTCTGCTAGAGGCGACGTACGACATACTTCGTACGCACTCCGTATGATTGTGTTCCGAGCGCCGGCCGACCCGTCCGAAGAAAGCCGCTTGGCCGGCAAGCATCAGATGCGCCTTTCCCAGCCGAGCCGCGGAGGCGCCGACGAATACGAGCGCCTCCTTCCGGCTGCATCTGCCATCTCTCGTGTCTGTGCCTACAATGTATGTGTGATGCATGCTTCGTAGGCAACCAGCCAATGACTTACACCGCGGCGGTTTCGACCCTGTCTTCAGCGCCAACTGGCCTCTTCTTGCTTTGACACGACGGATAGAAGCCGGCTTCCAAGTATTTCCACATTTCAAGCCCGCCAATGCAGTAGTACCTTGCATGGTGTAGGATGGTAGGTGGGACGTGCGGTCGTCGGAAAGATTACGGACCATGGAGTTTTCATACGGAGTAGTATTACGCAGACTACGAGCCGGATTCGTTCTTTTCCGCGCAGCAGATTTGCGCCTGCTCGCACAAACGTGCAAGCGTTCGGCAATACAAACGATCCTATTAGCTGGAGGATGGATCGCGCGCCTCCCGCTCTGTGATCAGCGGCAGTACTCGACTTTGCAGACAGCGCCTGGCGTCTGGGATTTGCTTGCCTATCCAGACACAGCCGCCGGGATGCCTACGGACCGACCAAAGAACCGGGCGAATGCGAGCGGCGATCCTCGCTGTTCAGATACGACAGAAACACATTCCAAAAGGCACAGACGTGCACTCAAAGGACGACGCACAGCAGGAAGACAACAGAAGGCACAAGAACGCAGAATGGCAGGGTTCCATGCGAATGCAACACTCTTCTGATTGCGTTCCGCCCCCGGGATGTCCACCGGCTGTGAGCGCGGGCGGCCGTGCGGGGGCCCTAACGCACTGTCCCCGGCAGCTCTTTGGTCGTTGAAACGAAGAGCCGCTTTGCATACTCTCTTGTACAGCAACCTGCCGCGCCGCGTTGTACTTGGCCGTACTTCGTACGATGTACGGAGTACGGGGCACGGGCTCTTGTCTCTTCTGTGTGTTCCTGGTTCCTGTCTGCTGCATTTGGCCTGCTTTGCGTTCTGTCTGCTGCCTTTTTGCTGGCAGCTACGTTTTTGCTGTCTGCGGCTGGCTGTTGCTGTGTTTGCTGTTTGCTGCATTGGCCTGCTGTGCCTGCTGTGCCCTTTGCCTGCTGTGCCTGCTGTGCCTGCTGTGCCTGCTTTGCCTGCCAGTATCTGCACATTCACTCGACACACGATATCGAGAAGTATGCACAGCCATGGCGGATTGCCGAGTTCGCCTTAGCTCCGGTGCATCCACTCGCCTACAAGTACTGCGTACGGAGCACGGCGGCCGATCGACAAGGACACCAGGACTCACTGTGGAAACTGGCCCGTTCTAGCGAATACACGGAGCAATACTCCGTACGTACTCGTACTCAGTACTCGCACACGGCGTCAAAGAGCATCCGCAACGATGCAGAACCCCGCCTTCTCCACTAGGAACCCACAAACGGCGAGGATGCGAAGAACTCGGGCCAATTTCTCAGAGCGGCGCGTCTCGGGCAAGATCGCCGTCCTCTGCGCTGTGCGCTGTGCGCTGCGCGTCGTTTCGATGCTCTGGCTTCTCATAGGAGCAGGGAGCTCGGCCTTTGCGCCGCGGCTTCGCCTTTTCCGCATACGAGTACGGCCCCCTATTGGTGCGTCAAGGCTGGAGCTCCCCGTGCCCGTCTCCTTCCACGCAACAGCAAAGATCATGGGCTGCGAGCCAATGTCTTTGCTCTCTGCACCGGACTGTATCCACTGGTCTGCGTGTCTTGTTGAAATTCCTTTTTGGCGCTTCGCCTCCGGCCCGCTCTAGATTACGGAGTACGGAGTAATAAGGTCATAATAATAGACTCCGAGCTCCACGTCGACGACTTTGACGGAGATGGCGAGCAAGCATTGGCAGGCAGGCCTTGGCAGGCTCAGGCATTGGCACTCACGACGCAACGGCAAGACAGCCGCACTTGATGGGCTGATACGAGCAGAGGCTGCAGCGCCTGCAGCTCTGCAGTGTTTTCCGAAGCGGGAAGGCTACGGCGGGCCAGCAGTCAGACAACAGATCAGCGATGGCGTACCATCCGAGTATGAGTACGTCGTACGAAGTGATGCGGCGCACGTCAGACAAACCCGCGCTCAGTACGAGTACTGCAAGTGCAAGTACAAACAGCGCAGACGACTGCTACGAAGTACGAAGTACGGGAGTGGAGGCAGCGGCTGGGCTCAGGTCCAAGTACTACCGGCACGAGCAGGAGTACGGAGCACAGATTACTCGGAGGACGCACGTCGTACTTCTAGTGCGAGATACCTGCACTTTGCTCGTACGCGGCAAGATGGTGTGGTGCCAAAACAGTGTGGGCCCGAATCGGTTATGGGCTGCTGTTCCGCTGCGACTCCAAGTACAGGTACGCTGTGAATGTGTGAATACCGGTCTGCAAGTGTGCACGTTGTGCGTTGCACGGCGAGAGGCAGTCGTGAACACACGGCCGGCCGCTTCCGTACGGAGTGCTCGCGCGCACAAAAGCAAAGACTGTCAGACTGTTCGCCCTGTCTGGGCCCTGCATCACTGACAGTTGACAGCCAAGTGCGACGCGAGTACTTTGTACACCACTGCAGTGTGCTGTAACGGCATGGCGATAGCGGCACGCCCCTCCACTTCGGCCACGACTGCTCGTTCTTCGCAGAGGCTCGCCGCAAGCACAGCGCGAGTGCGCGTGGAGCAGTGGCTTGCTCTGCCTATTCGTCTGGCGCGTCCAGTACGTACAAAGTACTTGTATTGCACACAACGACGCGACCTAGCCAGATTGGCTCTCGGATTCTGCAGCAGCTACCTCGACTTTGTCTACTCACGCTTGCACAAGCCGTACGAGCACAAGATGCAAGTGCTGATAGCTCACGGATATAACGAGCCAGTCTTGGCTTGCGCTCTGCGCTCTGCGCTCTGCCTGCGCTCTGCCTGCGCTCTGCCTGCGCTCTGCCTGCGCTCTGCCTGCTTCTGCTTGCTTCTGCTTGCTCTCGGCTCTCGGCTCTCGGCTCCCTGCCCCCTGCTCCCTGCTCCCTGCTCCCTGCTCCCTGCTCTCTGCTGCTCTGCTCTCTCTGCCTCTTGCGCTGCCTCGTGCCTGTATCGCCCGGCTTTGCTTATATACTGTCTCTGCGCGTTGCGCCGCCTATCGCCTGCATAACCCCGTTTTGCTCGTTTCTCAGCTGCTTTTTCTACAGGCCGATGCTCCGTAGCACTATACGATATAGGTCAAGCTACACCAGCAACGTACTTCGTACATACATGGTGTACTTTCACCCCCCTGCATCCAGATCAATGTACGTCGCCCATACCCCCCCCCCTCTCCTCCTACCCCTGCCGTTGACCCCCGGATCCTATCCCTCCTCCGACCTTGAGCTTGTTTGCATGTCACGGTTGGCCACAATGTACGTACATGGACTTTTTAGTCTTAGTAGGGCATCTGGTCTAGTCTACATATTCGCACGTACATGTACGTACTCCCTACGACGTCCACAGTCGCCGCGCAGTTAAGTATGTAAGAACCTCCTCGTCCTCCTCGACCTTTCCGTCCGGGCGAGCTCACTTCCACGACCATCCACCTCCCACCTCTCTTTACTCTCGTTCTCGGCCCATTGGCCTGCTTGGATCTCGACAGCCTCGGTCTTCGCCAGCATCTGCCTGCCGAACCTTGCTTCTTCGCTGTCTGCTTCCCGGGCTCTCGCCAGAAGGGATTCCATATACACGGCGGTCTCCCTCTTGCTTCATTCGCTTTGGCTCTGTCACCTTTGTCCGTCGGCTCGTACTCGTTCGCGTCCTCGTTCGTCCTCGTTCGCCCTCGTTCTCGCCCTCGCTCGCACCAGTCTGCGGCTCGGGAGCGGCAATCACGCGCGGCGCAAAGACAGCCGCACGCCCACTGTTTCGATAGGAATTGGCTCCCAATTCTGCCTTCTTTCTCCACTGTAGACACTCCTCCCGGAGTGTCAAACCATGGCCTTGCTGGCCAGGCCTGGCTGGCACAATATTGTTTAATTCTTCTCTTCTACGAGAAAACCCGAGGCAACGCCGAGTGGAAAAAGAGAGAAAGAAAATAGAGTTAAAAAAGTGGCGAGGTCCGTGTTTCGGAACATCGGATTGAAGAGCCAAGACTTGCCCAAAACAGAGAGAAGAGAAAAAGAGGAGGGGCGAAGTGAATAGCACCTCGAACAAACGGGCAGTCTCCCGCGTACGGACGTGACCCTGATAGACTCTCAAAACAAAGCAAAAACGAAAGCGAGCTTTGCTCTTCTTGCTCTTCTGTATTGCTGCTGCTTGCCAGAGCAAGCCAACACATCCGCCCACTCGTTCTTCGCAAAGAGCCATTGCGTCTTTGCTTCGTAATGGCGGCACCTAACATCCTTCTGTCCTTGCTGGAACAAGCAGGACAGAGTTTTCCGAGCCTTGACTTTCTGTCTTCGACCAAGTTTTGGGTGTACTTTTTTTGCATAATATGGTGAGCTACTGCTGTCCGGTGATGCTGGTCTGGCTGGATCTGGATCTTCTGTTCTGGATCGGAGTCTGAGTCTGAATCTGAATCTGGGTCCGGTCTGGATGCTGGAGATCGGAGCCCGTTTGCTTCTTTTCTGCTTCACCTGCTGACGTGCCAGGATTCATCGCTACCTGCGACTATTGGTGCACTGCATCAGCCACTGGACTTACAAGTCCAAGGCGATCCCGGAGAAGCCGACCTACGGGCCGCAGGATGTCACGGTGGTGATCCCGACCATCCACCACTCGTTCGAAGAGCTGCGGCCGATGCTGGAAAGCATGATCGCGTGCCGGCCGTACGAGATGGTGCTGGTGACGACGGCGAGCCAGGTGGCCGCGCTGGAGCGGCTGGCCGACGTGCTGCGGATGACGGGCTACAAGAACCTGCGGGTGCTGTGCACGAGCGTGGCGAACAAGCGTCTGCAGGTGTGCCAGGCGCTGCCCGACGTGCGGACGGCCATCACGGTGCTGGCGGACGACGACGTCATGTGGCCGCGGACGCTGCTGCCGTGGGTGCTGGCGCCGTTTGAGGACCCGGGCGTCGGCGGCGTCGGGACGTGCCAGCGCGTGAAGCGGACCGGCACCGGGCCGCGGCGCGGGCAGACGTGGGGAACGGCGGAACAGGAGGCCAACAGCTGGTCGACGCGCGTGTATAACTGGCTCGGCGCGACCTACATTGAGCGGCGCAACTTTGAGATCTCGGCGACGCACAACATTGACGGCGGCACGTCGTGCATGTCCGGCCGGACGGTGGCGTACCGCTCCGAGATTCTGCAGAGCCACGACTTCCTCGAGGGCTTCCGGTCCGAGCACTGGGGCCCGTACATCCTGCACGCGGACGACGACAACTTTGTGACGCGCTGGCTGCTGAGCCACGGCTGGAAGACGTGGGTGCAGTACGAGCGCGAGTGCGAGATCGAGACGACGCTCGAGAACGACATCAAGTTCCTGTACCAGTGCTCGCGCTGGGCCCGTAGCAACTGGCGCAGCAACTGGACCAGCTTGGTGCGGGAGCGCTACGTGTGGACGTGAGTTCTGCCTGGTCTTTGCTGCTTTACCGTGTTTGATTTGTCGGCTGTCGATTGTCGATTGTCGCTTGCTCTTTGTTTGATTTCTTCGATCTGTTCTTTCGATATGTTTCTGCTGATCTTTTCTCAATCTTTTCTAACGCGAACCCTCCAGAAATCAACCATGGTCGACTTACGCGCTGCACATTGCCACGTTCACGTCGCTCGCCATTGTCGTCGACCCGCTGCTGCTTTATTCGTGCTGGCGTGCCACCGGCGACTGGGACCTCGACAACCGCAAGCGCGCCTTCTGGGCGCAGTTCGTCTTCATGTTCGGCTTCACCAAGGTCGTCAAGCTGATGGGCCTGCTGCTGCGCAACCCGAGCGACATCAAGTACCTGCCCATCTCGATGGCCTTTGGCTACTTCCACGGCCTCATCAAGATCTACGCGCTATTTACGCTGCGGATGGTGCGTACGAGTGCGAGTCTGAGTTTGAGTCCTGATTCTGAGTCCGAAACCTGGTCCTGAGTCCTGTCCCGTCCCTGAATCCCGCTAACTCGACAGACCACTTGGGGCAGCCGCGAGGGCGCTGATGCCAACGACAACTTCCGCTTGGCCCTGCGGCCGCGTCGCAGTCCGAGCCTGGAGATGCCGGCCGAGCCCAACGCCGACCTGCCGCAGCACGCGCAGAGCGTGTCGGGGTCTGGGTCGCCGGACCCCAGCACCGACTCGGACGTGTCCCAGTGTCCGTCGCCGAGCCCGCCCTACGAGACGAAGCTGCCGTCCGAGTGGCCCGACGACTGGCAGGACCGGCTGAAGAAGGCTGCGCTGCGGGACGACAGCCGGGTCCGCATCTACACGGTCGACGAGATGGAGGAGCGCACGGCAGCCGGCGGCGGCGACGACGGCGGCGGCGACGACGACGACGATGCGTGGCGCGACTAGCAGTCCGGCCGTGAGCGCCCACTGGTCGCGCGCGACGGCTTAAGCCGACGATCCTTACGAAACCAAAACGGCAACGATGCATGACATGACGACGGCGGCGGCATCTTAGACGGCAGGACGGCACGTGGACCGCGGAAGAGAGTAGAACAGGACGGCAAGTGCACCAGCACGCGGTGGAAAAAAGGTTCGAACATGGGATAGACGGCTGGGTTTCCCCTTTGTGTGTTCTGTCGATTCTGTCGATTCTGCCGCTTTTGCCAACTCTTTGGGCTTGTTCTCTCGGGTCCGGTCCATCCAAAAGTCGAACGTGTTTCTTGTTCTTGTTTTCTTATTTCCTTTCCCCTGCGCTCTTCCACTCTTGTCTTTTCCATTCGCGTCTGGTTTATCCTTCCCTCTCCCCTGTTCTCCCGGCCCGTCTTCCGTCTGCCACGAGAGGTCGGGCGGGCTTTCGCCGTGCCGACCGCTTGGTTCTACGGCTTCTTCGTGATTTGCGATAGGGAAAAGGCTTGGGCGGCGGCATAGTGATCACAAAAGATTTGCGTGTTTTGTCTTGCGCGCTGTTTGTTCTCCGCACTGCGGAGCTTAAATTGTAACTTTTAATTGACAACCTCGCGGCATTCCGCTCGATTACTGTGCTCTGTCTGTCTTCTCGATCTTGGTGCTCTGTCGGTCTCTGCTCTCGATCTTGTGCTCTGTCGGTCTCTGCTCTCGATCTTGGTGCTCTGTCGGTCTCTGTCCTCCATCTTGACAAGTGCTCGTCGTACAAGTACGAGATGCTCCTCTACCCTCACACCCTCAGCAGCCCGGCCACCGACTGCTGATACTAGCCCACCCGTCACTCCCATTCGCCTCTGTACGCCTCGCGTCCTGGAGGGTGCAGAGAACGAGCCATCTGACACAACTTCGTGAGGCGCCGTTTGCCTGTCGGACGACTAGTTGTCTTGGAGATGCATAGCGTGTTTCCAGCAGCGCCACGCAACGGCTGCCGTGCCTGTGACGGCTTACAGGCTGGGCAGCGGTTGTGATAGGCCACACGTTCCGCGAGCGCTGGATGGCTGGATGGCTGGACCTCTGAGCTTCCATGTCTACTCCGTAGATACCGAGATACCTACTCCATGTGCGGGCCCCAAAAGTGACTGGTCGACTCGCTGCGTGTGCGTACTGTGTAGACAGCGTCGGCTCATACGGCGTACGACATGCCTCGGCAACCGCCGGCTCGCGCTGGCGCTGCGCACGCGCTCAAAGAAGTACCTTTGCCCGGCACAGTGCCCGATGCACGATCCAACGCTGGCTGAAAGGAGAAGGAGCGAGCCAGCCAGGCCGCGCAAGGCTCTTTCCGCTGCTTCTCATAGGCCGGTTCGCGCCGGCCCCAACAACACCTCATAAGCCAACACTGGCGCGGACATTTTGCGGCGCGCAGCGGAAGGCGCAACGATGGAATCGAACAAGGTTCTGGCCGCGTGGACCGCGCGGATCGCGCCTTCTCATTGTGTCGGCTGCCCTGCGGTTGCCCGGTCGGTCTTTCCCGACGCCGACGCGGCCTTCCTTCCTCCGGCCACGCTCTGTACGAGAGCTACTATCACCATATTCCATTCCATCTCTTTGCCCTCATCTTTGCTCACTCTTGCTGTCTCCTGTCCATGTGCTCTCTGCCCTCCGTCTCTCCTCCTTCCCCTTTCTCTCAACGTGCTGCAGGCGTGCCGCACCTCTCATCCGACATGCGTCGCGGTATGCCCAGATTCGCACAGACGCCATACGGAGTACATAGCGCCCTGCAGGTTGGCCGATCACCAACAGCGAGCCACTCCCCACAAGGACAACCTCCGAAGACCTGCGCTAACATCAGCCAGAGGTGGGGAGGGGTGTGTGGTGAAGGGAGGACGGAACAACGACCCTACGACACTCGTACTCCGTACGGGGAGCAATAAAATGGTCGATAATAGGAGGAGCTTAATGTTGACTTACGGAACCGGGCGATCGCCATATTACTTCATCTCTTTACCCATGCGGGCTTGCAGATTCTAGCTCAACATGTCGATAAGCCGGAAGCCATCCGCAGACACACATCGGCCACCGCATACACACGTCGGCCATACCGAGTCTGGCACAGCAGGCTGTGGAGCTTGTCGAAGGGAGGGTGAGGCCGACAGTCTCGCAGACACGCTTCCACTGCCCATTCGGCTGCCATATCGTTGCGTCGGCAAAACCAAAGCAGCGAGCTTACTGCTCGTCCGCGCGAGCTGCCATCGAAGTACCTTGTGAAGTGGTAGCGCGAGCTTACGAGTCCAAGTCCAGAGTGCCAGTACAGATATGGATGCGAGCACGAAGTACGAGTACTTGCCAGTACGAGACGCCTGCTGCGTGCCATGTACTCCATGTACCGGTACATGGCCGGACGCCGTCTGCGCACAGAAACGCCAAGCTCGGCTCGCGCTGCCCTGCGCCGTCCATGCAAGATCGCAACGGCCGTGATCCGCATCACGCACCTCTTGCAGCACGGACAGGGGTGGCCAGAGTCGAAGCCGGGCTGGGCCAGGATCGCCACACTAGCATGTTGCGGAGGCGACTCGGCGACATCGCGTGCAGCTCATTGCTCCGTATACGTACGAAGCTCGCTTTACAAGTCTAGGCGTCATCTCGCCGGATATCCGAAGCCAATTCTCACCCGACTCCGGCCGGCAACACACGACCGGCACGGCCGCAGACCCTCCCACACGCGCGGAGTAGTCGGCGCTCTTCGGGCGGCATACAAAGTACGTTGTATGCTGCGATTCTGCTCCGTCTGAATGATACATCACACGACGAGTAGTGTTGCCTGCTCAACGTGCACTACCGTTCCTATGGGAGTACGTACGTCGTATACGGAATACGCGAGTGCCGCCAGTGGTGCAAAGCCGCTCCGCTGCCCGCAACAATGGCCGGCCGTTCCGCATGGAGGGTGCCGAAATCAGAAAATGAAAACCAAAGTTGACTAATCGATAATCGAAAATTGGAAGCCGAAGACCGAAAATCGAAAATCGAAAATCGAAAAATAGCCGGAAACTACGGGTTGCAAAATTTGCCAACCTGGCGGGCAATGCAAGAGCCTCGTGCTGGCGCACGACAGCCTTGAGTCGTGGCAGGAGGCAAGGCTTACAGTATCTTACAAGGACATGGTTGTTTGCTTGCCCACACGCAGCAAGCCGGGGCGTTCGGATGAGCGCGATACCGCTAATGTTCTCGCTACAACTACTTAGGCAGTGTTCTGCGCGTAATGCCTACGAAAACGTCTACGGGTAAGGGAACTGAGAAACGCCACCATCGCGACGCTCGGACTGATTTTCTCGCTGTATTAGCCGGATGGCCGTACCGTGGTCACCACGTCCGCCTGCCGCCTGCTACAATTCCCGTACGGAGTAATACATCGCGACACACTACGACACGACGGCGGGCTACTGTGGATGGCCGATCATTTGAAGAAACGCTAGCTGCAGATGACTACGAGTACGGATGATCCACCGAGGAGCAGCACTAACTACAATACCGCTACTGGAAACGGCCTCTTGCAGACCTTGTGGTGATAAGCTGGCGAACTAATGCAGATCTAGAGCATGGAGCGCCGCCAGGAAAGCACAGCATCTGACGCCATTCTGTCTACATGTACGCCTAGGTTGTCGTCAAGAACCGGATAGCCAGGATCCGTGGCGCCGCGTGTGTACAAAGTAAAACAAAGTACGGAGTACAGAGCACGAAGAGAGCGTGGAGAGAGCGTGGAGAATCAACAAACAGCTTGGCGGACACAGAGACTAAACGCCGCACGGGGACCGTCGCCCCTTGCATGGATATCTGGCTTCGAGCGTGGTATGGCTTCGTTGTGCTGTTTTTCCAGATTGTATCTTGCAGGGTCGGGGAGGCTTGGCCGATGTGGGTATGATTTACGGCGTCGGCTATGAGGTGCCAGTACGAGCCGACCAGCGCAGCAGCAGCAGTAGTCGCCCAACGACCGTCCACTCACGCTGACAGCGCCGTCTCGTCCGCCATGGCGAGCACAGCCAGCGCTCTGCCTCTTTTGTTGACACTCCCCATCGCCCCGGTATTTTGCCATTCTTGGGCCAGCGGCCGGCGCTACGAGAAGAGACGACGCTAAGTGGCTAAACTGGCAGCAAGTGCTATGAAAGGGTAAAGTACGAGCGCCTCGAAGTAGCACACGCAGGTTGTGGCGTCTCGACAAGGCCACACGAGAAACAGTCGATACTAGCACATCTCCGCTCGTTCTACAAAGTAGCGCCTTTGCAGGCCGACGACTCTACTTTGTATGATTCTTGCGACGGGACACGAGGGGCAAGATGGACTGCTACCATCCGTCACGCGCACAAGATACGTACGAAGCAGAGCTTCAAACGCGTCCAGAGCGCCAATGGTGCAGTGCGAGCACTCCATAATGGGGCTGTGCCGGGAGCTAATGGGGACGGGGGGTGTGGACAGCAGCTGCGGAGGATCGCCAGAGGACAGAACTCCTCTCCGAGGAGCACGGTTCCTAGCACGAAGCTAGCTAGACAGCTAGCTACGAGTACATCGCTATGCGAAGCCGAATGTGCGTGTCTCGCAAGAATCAACCGACGCCCAGGTCTCCACGTCGCCAGAACCGTGAGACCTGCCAAGGACTGTCTCACGTTCTGGGTAAGCCGGGGGACGGAGACGCGCAGTAAGATGCCGTTCTCGTACTCGCTCGCACTGGCGCCTTCCCGCCGCTGACGGCGACCCCATACTTCCTACACGCCACACAGCCAGTGGTACCATCCAGCAAGGTCGACAGTGAAAGCTCCTGCCGGTCGATGCAGGCGAGAAGTGACTGTTGATTCTGCGGCACAGAGCAGCCGCCATGGCAAGGAAAGAATGGCAGACACTGAAAGTATCAAGAAACTTGGCGACGCTCTATCGAACATGCCAACGTGGGGGTGGGTGTGATCGCACTGCTCGCTGTCGGAGCAGAAGGAAGAATGCGCTGCCGCCGGTGGCAGCGTGAGAGATCATCAGCTACAGGGGCACTTCTGTGCCGTCTTTCTGGGCTGACAGGGACACTCCATGCCTGCAAGGTTCCCTGCGAGTTCCTCTACGGGGTACGGGGCTTCTCCGTGCTCACTCTTGTTAGGGTGCCATTGGTTGCGTCATTGTCCGTCCACGGCGACAAGCTTGCAGGTGCCCTGGCTGGCGGGCAAGGCTCATCGCACTCAGGCTCTGGATCGGGTCCCGGGAGCGTCCATTGCCACTCCTGAAAGCGCCGTTTGCGCTGTTGATCGCCGTTTGGCGTCTTTGGTTTCAGTGCCGCCGGCCTCTGGTCATAACGTCACAAGTCTCTTTTCCCGCCTCGCTCCCGCCTCATTCCCGCAAAGTCTTTTTTTTCTTGCACGAGGCCAAGCTGCAGAAGAAAAGAGGGTGCGTCATGTCTCCCGCGTCTGCTCGTATTGGTGGACGAGGGAAGCTACCGTCACGAACATGACAGCGCTTCGTGCAACAGCATCATCACCCTTGTGACGAGAAAGCAGGCCCGCGCCTGCATCGGGATTTCCGTGTGTGTGCAGAATGGCACTTGGTCGCCTCTTTGGTCTCATCGTCCGCTGTGTCTCATGCACCTTCTGTGCTGTCCTTTGCAGCTGCAGGACGAGCAGGCATTTTACACGCTTCGGCGGCGATGCGGCGATGCGGCTGCAGTCATTACGAAGCAACACCTTAGCCTGCCGCCAGAGAGGCGAGTCCGGGCTGAGGTATCATAATAACGGAAAGCATGACACAGAGAAACAAACAGCAATGGAACATGGACCGGAACCGACGGAAAATAGCGAGCTGCGAGCTGCGAGACGAGAGGACGGTGCGGCCACGGGTTTAGCAGACGGCACGCCGGAAACAGAAAAGAAGAGAAAAGGGAAGCAAATAGGAACACGCCGCACTGTTCCGTCGCCTCGCTAGCACGAGAGCTTCAGCAGCCAGAGTCGTAGCGCTGCTGCAGACGACCGCTCGCACTCCGCGTCGGCCTCGCTTCCCCACGTCGTCGCCATCCACGCCTCAAGCCTCGAGCCTCGAACTGCCACGTCAACACGCCTGTCCTCGTACGATGTGCATTTGGCGCCACGGCGTCTCTTTCTCGTCTTTCGTCTTTTCTGGAACTGCCACCCGCCCGGAAGACTAGGCCCGCCCATGCCGGAGTCCTGTGGAGGAGGCAGGCTGACAGACGGCAGAGGGATCGAGCTCGGCACACAGACCCTGTGCTCGGGGCAACCAACAGGCGGCACGGACGCTTTGCGCCTGGCAGAAAACACCCCTCGCTGCTCCACCGCAGAGGTACAAGGGGACCGGTAAATCAAAAACACCCTTGCCGTCGACGCAGCAGCAGAGGGGGTGTCTGCATACCGTGATTTCGTCTTGCAACGCCGCTGCACGTCGATGGAAGGAAAATGTGCCTTGTCTGAGCCGTCCGCACCGCCAGGCAAGAAGGACATGGGACGCGCGAGGAAGAGCGAGACGGGGTGTGAACACGACAACGCAGTACAGCAGGAGCCAGAAACGGACAGAAGAAGCGAGAATAAGCAGCAATGTCACATTGATGCGCTAACGATAAAAATGGTTACGTATATACTGTGCGAACAGGCGCCCGATGACATCAGGTTTCCAGCCTTGCCTGGAGCCGTATGAATTGGCATGCACGCTGTGCGCAACGCAGTGTTCACACAGTGTTACAGGGTACCTGATTTCCTACAGCAAATTTCGGTTGTCTACACTCTGGTCCATCTCAAACTGTATGAATCTTGCAAACAGTTCGGGAGCTCTGCGAGTGCTTTGGTGGTGCCATTTGTATTGCTGCCGCGTATAGCTTGGGCTCTTTGGCTGCTGCTGTAGAGCTTTGGCGATGGTTAGCTAGTCCTCACGGCATGATAAATCTTCTTTGATTATTGCTGCCTCTGATGTGTAGCATGATCAAAGCTGTTACTACGTCTGTATCGGGTATAGACTCACAGTGCGCAGTTGCCACTTCGTCACTTTCATCTAGACGGCAGAATAAATGCGTTTTTGGAAGCCTTTGAATGGAAGCCTTTGAATGGAAGCCTTTGAATTAAAGCTATCTCGTACTGCCCGTCTGCCTAATACGAGGCTTGTCGTCGTGTGGTGAGGTCTCAGCAGCCTTCTCCGTTCCTCGCATGAGCCCCTTTATGCATCTCATGGGTGCTTGCACACACGCCAAAAAGAGTCGAGTTACCACTGGGCTCCATTGCCTCGTTAGTCGACCAGAGTATCCTCGTGCCACTGAACCCCAGGACGTTGTTCGACTCGTCTCCGCAATGCTCAGTCTGCCTGCTCATCACAACCTTATCCACGGTTCCTTTCCCGGTCTGAAGATGGCGGCGACGGCTCCTGCACAACATAGCGCTCGGTCTGGCGATTCGAGAAAGCCAGGATCTGCATGGCCGTCTTATGGGCAGTCTGGTCCGACACGTCGACCGAGAGTCCGGCTTGCTCCTCGTTGGGAAACAGAAAGAGCTTGTCGCCGTGACGCGCGCGCAGCGCGCGCAGTGCCGAGGCGTTGCGCATCTTTCCGACCGCCTGGCTGTATTTCCGCTCAGACGTCTGCATGCGGCGCGCATTCTCCTCCAGACAGCAGTTCATGTAGATGGGCACAAACGGGCGACCGGCCCGACGTGCTGCCTCTGCATAGGCATGTGCGCTAGCTTTCCCCTCGGCCGTGTCGGGGCTGCAGTTGGTGAAGATGACGAGCCGGCTGCCCGACACGGGGTCCTGCACATACTTTTCAAAGCAGGCGGCCCGCTTGTCGAACAGGACACAGCTGGGGTCGTGGACTTGGGCATAAGCAGCAGGGTCGCCTCCGGTGCTGCTTTCCACGCTGTTCTTTTTTCCGTTTCCGTTTCTGGTTCCGCGTCCGTTCCGATTGCCATCGCGGCACTGCTGAGCGCGTCCCCGGCAGGCATTTTCCGGGCCCTGCACTGGGTATGGACCGCCGGGGCCGCTGTCTGACGGACCGCGGGGACTGGAGCAGCTGTTGCCACGAGGCCGTCCGCCTTGGGGCGGCAGGGAGAGGTGGTCGGTGAACTGGCACTCGTCGATGAGCACGGCGCGATCGTGGCCCAAAATTTGCATAAGACACTGCCCCACGGTCTGTTTTCCCACCGCCGGCCAGCCGTTGATCCAGATCAGAGGCTGCGGTGTCTTCCGTGAGCGATTCATTGTGTGAAGCGGCCTCTTGCTTCGTAGAACAGACGCAGTGCCAGCGGGAGAAAGCGCCGTAGAATCCTGACAATGGTAATCACCAGACAGCCCACCGAGATTCTCTGCGAGGCGAGAAAAAACCCACGAGACGCAAGACAGAACGCCGCATGCAAGAAGAGTATGGCCAAGGCCGTACCCTGGAGAACGGCACAGGTTATGGCGTAGCTGCTCCGGTTTCTGGATATGCGATCGCAGGAATGATATAGGGAGACAAGTATGAGAGTGAAAGCAGGGGCGTAGAAGGCAGAGAGAACGAGTGGCGTCTCCATGCCTCGCTGCGTATCTGCCTGTGCGCGGGACTCCGAATGCAGGCGTGGCAGTCCTGCAGGGCGGCTGCTAGAACGATGGCGATGCTCTCCGGCTCGGATGTTGTCCTACCTTTCTGGGCAGATCCGAAACAAAAAGGTGAGCAATATCTTGACCGGCTGCCAATGCTATCGCAGCTGCCGATAAAACACGCCATACCACACAGCCGAATGGTGCACGGCAGGTGCGAAGTCGCAAGGGCATCCAAACATATTTCCTAATTAGGCAACCACCAGCGTAGTACAAGCACGCAGGGAAGGAGCAACCGTACGGCCCACGACGCGCACTTGGCCGCACTTGCACGCATGCTATTGGCCAGACAAGGGCATGGGAAAAAATTCGTTTCTCGTTACTGAGCCAAGCGAGTGTAGGCACTAAAGCCACACAAAGAGCGCAAGCTGGGCAAGCAAAAATAAAAAAAGGCGAGGCTGGGACAGGGGAAAATCATAAATACAAAGGAGACCGTGGCAAAGGACTCGCAGATCCGTTCCTTCGTACAATTAGACATCCCTATTATCCACAAATATGCAGCCAGAAACAGAACAATAGTAATGAACACAGAAATGAACAATCACAAGACATGGCTGCCGCTCTAGCAGACGATGCCGCCAAGGTGCTCAATGTTCCTGCGGACGGCGTCTGTGATATCGTGCTGGGCGCCATAGGCGTACGAGAGCGTCTCTGGCCAGGCCTCTGGACATGGCAGGGGTTGCTCTATGACATCACCCTCCTTGACACGTCCCGACAGAATGACCGCAGCGAGGCCGGGAAGATGGCCCATGGCTGAGTGAGGAACTGCACTTTGCGTTAGCAGACGGCCGCAACAAGAAACGAAGGCGGGAGGGAGCAATAGGCAATAATTGCAACGTACCCATAGGAATAGGCGCTGTCCCGCCCCTGGCTACGAAATGAGCGGGCGACTGAGGAATGGGCGAAGCCTCTTTCTGGCCGATGCCCCGACTATGCCGGCGCGTGTTGGGATAGGGGGCAGCCGGCGACTGAAGTGCCAGGGAGCTGCGGCGTCTGCTGCGGAGCACAGGCGACGGTGCATCATTGGAGGGCCAGGCCGGCTGTGCAAAGCAGACAGGGGACGGGATGATATCGACGGCGGGCGAGCGAGGGTCAGGATGCGGCAAGGCCTGCGAGAGCCTCTTGCGGTCAAAGACGCGCTGAATGGTGTAGGGCTTCTGTTCTGCGGCCGGCCGCACGACTGCAAGGATCGAGACCTGCTCGTCGGAGAGCGGCCGCTCTGCGGTGTTCCCAACGGAGACATCCTGGGGGCTGCCGTCAGTCTCCGAGAAGGCTGACCTGGAAGACACGGACGAGCCGCGCCGCAAGCCCACGGCGCGCACGTAGACACACGGCGACACGACCCGCGGCGACGCCAATGCCGCGCCCTGGCCACCGGCGACCTTGGTGACGAGCGGTGTAAGATTGCGGCCGGGCAGCGCGCGCAGCTTTCGCGGCGGCAGGCCCTCGTCAGAGCCCGGCTCCCGCTTGATCGACGGATCGTCGGCCAGCTCCTCTGTGCGATGCCGGCGAGGCGAGAGCGGCAGTCCGGACAGCGGGATGGCGCGATTCTGGGCGAAGAAGGACTGCCCCTGAAGTGGCGGAGACGGCATGTTGGCGGGAGCGAACTCTCGCTTCGCAGCACTCGGGCTGCCCATGGTGAAAGAGTCCAGACGTGCCGTGAGCTCAGACTGACCGGCTGACGGCGGTGGTGTGAGCATGGAGCGAGCCATGGCTGCTGCCGAAAGCTGGTGCTGGCTGTCTGGCGGGCTGGGCGTGACCGGGGTCGGCGGAGGCGCGGCGAGACGTGCAGAGGAAGTCGAGGCAGATGTGTCCCGAGATGCCTCCGGCTCGGTCTCTGCAGGCGTCGTGTCGCGAGGGGCGGAGGATTGGCCGGCCATGCACAAGTGCGACGGGAAGTGACGTATTTGTGCAGCGAGGCGCCGGTACGACGAAATGGTCCGAATAGATCAATAGAGGATGAGAGGAAATGAAGGACAGAAAACGGGCAGAAATTCAAGGGAGTAGAAAGAGCAGGCAGAGAGTGCCGATATTTCTTTTATTTCCTTTATTCAAAAAAGAGCAGTGGAGGACGTGGCGGAAAAGGGGCGAGCTCAAAGCCGTTGGGTATCAAAAGAAAAGATTAGACGGAAGACAGAAGGAGAAGAGGCGTGTGACGTCCAAGGCAGCCCTAGGAATATCAAAGAGCAAATCAAGATTCAGAGCGGCAAAGAAAGATCAGATTATATTGACTATGCTCCATATATGGCCATCCCTCGTTCTGACTCTGGCAAAGGGTGCAGGCCTCACGTATTTCACACACTCGCCGTCCGGCTGGCTGCCAGAGGTCAAAGAAGCGGAGGCGGAGAAAGAAAGGAAAAAAAGGAGGAAATGCCGCAGCCGGGACTAACAGCAAGCCATCAAGCAGGTCAACAAAGCCCATCACACCGGAGATGAGGAAAGGCGAAAACTGCCAGCCGTGCTTTACGCGCAAGCATCATCCTTCACCGTCCTTTGAGGCTAGGGTTGCACCCGTGCATGGTGGAGAACAAAGGCTGGCTGTGTATTATTGGGGCCCGCGCCTAACCAACGACAAAGAAAAAAACACCGACATCTGCAGCTGGGGAGGCCAAGTGTGACCAACATGCGAACAGGCGGGCCTGAAAAGCGGGAAGACTGAAAAAAAAAAAGCCTGCGCAAAGGCGAAAGGAGGGCATAAGACGGGAGAGGGGGCCGCGTCGGGGCGGAGGAAGAGACGGGAGTGAAGGCGAAAGCGCGCCGCAGACGCACAGAGCAGCCGAGCCAAGGACGATGAAGTCGGAAGAGGGCGGGCGACGTGAGACAGCACGCGGCGGAAGGTACGACGGGTGATCCTGCCGCGGGCCACGTCGGGGTGCTCGGACGCGGGCGGGCGAGGCAGGCACGACGTCCGCATCGTGCCGTCAGTCTCGCCGGCTCGGTCTCGCGTCCCCGCTGCCTGGCGCGTTCCCCTGACCATCCCGGGTCCTTGTTTAGCTCTCAGCGCGGCCGCGGCTATTCGAGAACGGCTCGTCAAGTGCCTCCAAGCGGCCTTTCATCTGCCAGCCCTAGGCGTTTCGCGGATTCGCGCGCCCTGAGAAGAAAGAAGGCCAGAAGGCTGGTGCTAGTCTGGCGGGGAACCGTGTTCTGCCTTCTTTCCCCTTTGGGCGCGCCTGTCTTTCACAACGGAAAACGGAAATGGAAGGAGGGACCGGCAGTTCGGCTCGTCATGTGATGTGCACGCAGCGGTGGGCCTGCCTGGTTTCGCATTCCTACTCGTCCGCGGCCGGCGCGCGCGCGCTTGGCAACTGTGGCTGCAACGGCGGCCGAACCTTGTGCCAGCGTTCTTGGACCGGCCAGCTTGCCTGTTCCACCTGCATCCGCGGCCCTCCAGCGTCACGAGCACGACGAGTTGCGCATCGCGGTCCCGCGCGTCTGTCTGTCGGCCGACCTATACCGATCCGGCGTCCGGCCAGCAGCTGTGGCGTTGCTGCTGCCAGCGTGCCTTTGAGCCTGGCTTCCAGCCTTTGCCTTGGACTCCGGCTTCCTTTCCGCTCCGGCTTCCTTTCAGCTCCGGCTTGCGCTTTTCTTTGTCTGCTTGCCGCAGCCTGCCAGCATCGCCATGGCCGACGCGAGCAGCGCGGCCGCGGCATCTTCTGCGGCTGCGGTCTCTTCGGCCGCCGCCGTGGCCGCCAACTACAAGAAGCTCAAGGAGGACTTCGTTTCCGGCCTCTCCGGAGGGTCGGCGTCGGAGGTCTTTCTCGTGACGGCTGTTGCTCCGGTTCGCCCCCCTCGCTTTCTCTCTTTCTTGTCCCTAGTGTCGCCTGTCTGCTCACACCGTCCACGTCCTGCAGATCGCCGTCCTCACCTGGTCTGTTCTGCAGCGCCGCCAGTCCGTTTTCCGTCCCTACTCCGCCTTCGCCTTTGCGTTCGACTTCCTCCTCAATGTCTGCGCCATTCTCTTGGCGACGACGCTCCACGCCAACCAGCCCGTCATTCTCATTGTCGCCCTTCTGTCCCAGAGCCTCATCGCCTATGCGCTGCCCAGAAACGGTGGCAGCGGTCGCCGCGCCAAAGTGCCGCTGAAGCCCAAGCCCGAGGACGTTGCTGCGCCGAGCCGGCTCAGCCATCTGCCCAAGAAGCCGTTTGTAACGGCGTACCGGGGCTGCATGTTAGTCGTCACGTGCGTGGCCATCCTGGCCGTGGATTTCCGCATCTTTCCGCGGCGCTTTGCCAAGGTCGAGACCTGGGGCACGTCGCTCATGGACATGGGCGTGGGCTCCTTTGTCTTCTCGGCCGGCGTGGTGGCCGCGCGGCCCGCGCTGAAGGAGCGCCTGTCGGGCGGCCGGCGGACGCCGCTGGCGAAGCGGCTGCTCGTGTCGCTGCGGCACTCGCTGCCCCTGCTGGTGCTGGGCGTGGTGCGGCTCCTGAGCGTCAAGGGGCTGGACTACGCGGAGCACGTGACGGAGTACGGTGTCCACTGGAACTTCTTCTTCACGCTGGGCCTGCTGCCGCCGTTTGTGGCCGTGGCGCAGTCGGCGCTGCGCGTGGTGCCGTCGTATGCGGCGCTGGCGGTCCTTCTGTCTGGTGCGTACGAAGTGGCGCTGCACTGCACCCCGCTCCAGGCGTTTGTGCTGACGGCGCCGCGGACGGACCTGCTGTCGAAGAACCGCGAGGGCCTCTTCAGCTTCATCGGCTACCTGGCCATCTTCCTGGCCGGACAGGACACGGGCATGTACGTGCTGCCGCGGGGGCCGGCGCTTGGCGGCGGCGGGCCATGGCTGCGGTCGCTGCGGCTCAACAGCCTGCCGGTGTGGGCGGCGGCGTGGTGGGTGCTGCACCAGGTGGCGGTCGGCGTGCCGATGGGCTTGGGGCTGACCGAGTCGCGGCGGATGGCGAACCTGCCGTACGTGCTGTGGGTGCTGTCGTTCAACACGGCGCAGCTGACCATGTTTGCGCTGGTCGACACGTGGCTGTGCGCGGACGTGTATGCAGCCGGGACCGCACAGGCGGAAGAGGCCGCGTACGAGGAGGCGACCAGCCCGGTGCTGCGCGCGTACAACCGCAACGGGCTGGCGGTGTTTCTGCTGGCGAACCTGCTGACGGGGCTGGTCAACCTGACGGTGCCGACACTGGACGTGACGCTGCGGCAGGCGCTGGGGATCCTGGTGGGATATGCGATGACGCTGACGGTGGTGGCCGTGGGACTGGATCGGCTCGACGTGACGATCAAGCTGTGACGGCTTGGCGATCGTCGTGACGAGGGCGTGTTTGATTTGCGTGTACTTGTACGGAAGCGGGCAAAAGTATACGAGTAGATATCGGGGGTATCTAGCAGCACGGGCGCGGTGCACTGGCGGTGGTGTACACCGACGTGGTGTGCATTGGCATGGTGTTTGGTTGTGAATTGGCCTTTGAATTGTTTGGCTCTTCACTGTCTCAACTGGACGCAGCAGGAGCGACAAGATGCCGAGGTGTCTCTGCTCGGCGGCTGGGCATTGCGGCTGTCTCACGGACCCTACGAGGTGTACGACGGAGTATTTGACGTCTGCATTCTTTCTTCTGGCCCTGGATGCGGCTCGCCTTGGCTGTCAGCCCCTTTTGTTTCTGGCTGTCCCTTGACTGCCTTTTCTTTTCATAGTCCTCCTGCCTGTCATCTTGTCTGTCTCGGCTGGCCAGCTGTCTCAGACAGGAGTCGGCAAGACGCATGCTGCTGCCGAGAGCGGACGATGCGCCGGCACGCTGGTGGCAGGCTGCTCTGCTCCGGTTTTGCTGTCAGACCAGGACGTCCTCCCAGACGGCGGCTTTGTAAGTGCAAGATGACGAGCGAGCAGAAGCTCTGCAGGCGTCGTTACGTCGTGTAATAGCACGAGTATGAGCCGGCGCACCACAGCCAGGCGATGCCGCCGGCCACGCCACCAGGCCATGACGGAATGGACGTCGTGCAGTATTACACATACGAGTACGATAGTCCAGAGTACTCGTGCTACTTTGTACCTGGCACAAGCCGGGGCGATGTCGTATTGCCAGCAGCCGAGGACCCGTTCAGCTCGGGGAACCTTATGCATTAATACGAACAGGGGTGTCCTTGCTCTGTGGTTCAGCGTATCTTTCCTTGTTTACGCAGTTTATTTTCGTAGTAATACGAGTAAACAGAGCAATACGACGTACAGAGTACAAGACATGTTCGTCTCGCCTTCGATGCTTCTATGGCCCATGCGTTTCCTTCCCTGGAGCGGCGGGTAAAAGGACGGTGAGCACGGTAATTGAGTACTTACGTGCGTTGTACGTTGTACGAGTGCGGGTACATGGTACGGTATCTTACATTGGTTGTACGAGATGGAATCTCGTGTTGAGACGACTGGATGCACGCGTGGCCACGCTGGCAGACGCCAAAGACGAGCCAAAGACGAGCCAAAGACGAGCCAAAGACGAGCCAAAGACAAGACGCCAAAGACAAGACGCCAAAGAGCCAAGAGCCAAAGAGCCAAAGACGCCTAAGCAGGAACGCGTACGAGAACCGTGCACCACAACAAGAGAGAACAAACACCGGCGCTGCCGGCAGCTCACCGCATGTCTGCTGACAGGATGCCGATTCGCAGCGCTGGCGGCGCTATGAGACGATGAAACGACAATCGTGGCGAAGCGCGGCCGGTCTCCGCTGTCACTTGTACAAGTACCTGCTTACATAATACATCGGGCGGTAGCGCTGAGCATCCACGTAATTTGCTTCAAGGATACGAGGACGATCCATACAGAGACTTCCAATACGGGTAGGAATACTACGGAGCAATACCCCTTCGCAGATCCAACAGAGATACCATGTAACCGCCGGCCTCCAGGTTACTCGTACATATGCGCCTGATTGCGTCCTCTTACTTCGTAATAAAGAAACGGGCTGCTGTCGTAAAGAACGTCAAGCTGCCCGGTGACTGCATATTCAAAGCAGAAGATGTTTAGGTTGCCGCCTTACTGAGCTGCAGCCTCCGCCGTTGTTTGCGCGAGACCGACTACGCGCCGCACCACGCAACAAAGTACAAGTACTCGTACGCGCTGCCGTCCATCGCAATCCTTCGTCTCTTGCAGCCTCCTTCGTACGAAGCCAAAACACGCAGTGGGTCTTGCTGTACTGGTACATCCCGGGCGCGTTCTCGCTCCCTCCGCGTGGCCTGGCATGGCGATCGGCCAGAGATCAATCTACAAGTACGGAGCATCACGAGTACTCCGTACCCACGAAGTAGCGGCTCCGCTGCCGGCGCTTTCGATCTTTTTGTTCTTTGGCGTTCTGACGATGCGTTTCATCTGGGCTGTGCGGCGTGCTTAGCTTGCACTGTGCAGCTACGCAGCGGCTAGCCCACGGCTGCACACACAGGGAGTAGCGCACAGTGCAGTGGGCGCTTACACATAGCGAACGGACGAAGTACGCACGACTCTCGCCTGCCGTGTCACTGCAGCCGCAGCTGCTGCGTGTAGGAACGGCATGTATTACTCGTACTCGTAGCGCACAAATGCGCCGTAATACGTCCACTACCGATCTCCCGCCAGACGCGCCGGTCACGCCCGTACGAGCCCCCTGCCCCAAAGTGGACCCGCACGGCCCCATGAGCGAGATTAAATCAAATTAACACGGGCCCCCAGTCATACCGTTTTCGCCCAGCGCATCGCGCCAAATGAGCAGGGCCGCCATTGCCCTCCGCGAGATTGCTGTCTCCAGCCTCTCCTTCCCTTCTGCCGCTCCTGCCTCGTGAGCTACGTACGAGTACAGAGCGCTTGCCGGCGCACCTGCCGCATGGCCGCAGGACATACAGCGCATTCGTACGGACCGTTTGTCAGAGACGCGTAGTGACCAGAACATCGTCTTCATCGTCCATTCTGCCGCATCCTCGCCCATCGTCATCACCACCAGCCGCCCCGTCGCCTGCCACCTCCCGTATTGTTATCCTGGACAGCTCGTCTCCACCCTCTGTCGACAAGTCGGCGCGCGCGAGCGCTCTGGCGTCCTTCGTACGAAGTACCCGTCAGAATCCGGATTAAAACGCAGCGGCGCATCGGAGCCCTTCGTACGATTAGCATTTCCATACATACTTCCGCAGGCCGCGAATACTGGGCTACACGTCAGGTACACTATACGGAGTACTCCCGTACGAGTAAGAACAGCAAAGGGCACGCACTGCGTCACAAGTACAGAGTACACCGCGCAGCTCGGTAGCTGTTCGCCCCGGTTCTGGTTCTCGGTCGGCTTGCTTGCTTCTGGCTTCTGGCTTCTGGCTTCTGGCTGCTGCTGCTGGCTGCCTGCAAATTGCAGTGTCCCCAGTGGCTCCAGCACGAGCATTGACCACCTGCAGCAACTGGGCCAGCCTCGCATAAACACCGGTCCCAAAGTAGGGGTGCTTTGGCGTTGTCGCGTCTCGCGGGCTCGACCTCCTTTTCTCGACCTTTGCATCCTCCCACCTCTGGCACCTCCCGCCAACTCTTCCCGGCTCTGGCTTTAGCTTCTTCTCCCACAAGTAGCCTTTGCCGTCCTCGCCGTGCTCCTGCCCTGTCGCTACCCCGGCCGCTCGACCGGCATCTTGCTCTCTTCCCTTCCGCCTGCGCCCTCGGCCATCCCGACCCCAATACTCCCACAAGTACACGAGTACGGAGTACAGAATACCTCAGACTGCACACCCCAGGCAAACACGCAACGCACTGGCAGAACGGCCCAATAACCGCAAAATCACCACAGCCATCCCATCTCCACCTGTCGTGGATGATCGCGTTGGACAGAACAAAGCCAGAGACAAAGAACCCAGCAGCACCATCGCCAGAGAGTGGACGGTGGAAAGGAGAAAAAAGTGGAAATAAACACGACCGCCGCCTGGTGACAGACCCCTTTGCAACATGATATCTGTCCTACGCCGTTGTTGACCGTCGACTGTTGACTGCTGCGAGCTTCTGTCTGCCATCCGTCGCCCTTGCTGCCCTGTTTCTCGTCCATTCAGCGCCGCCTCTGCTCCCGCGTCATCGCCGTCCTGCGACGCGCCCGACCAGCCTGCCCCGGACTGCCATCATCTGCCGTTTCGTCCGTCTTCCTCCTTCTCGTCGACTCACCGATTGCGCTGCGAACGTACACCCAATTGCTTTTCGCCTGTGTCGCCGATTTAGCTCCAACCCGCCTCTCCCGCCGAGCCCCGAAACTGTCATCCCCCTTTTTTAGGCTCTGAAGCGTTTCGGGCCACCGCCTGCTCGATAGCAGCACGCGTCGAACACGCAGCCAACCACAGCCAACCACAGCCAACCGCCGAAAACCCCGAGCCACCGTTCGACCCGTCCGATCCGTTCGCCCTCGTGTCGTGCCAGGCCTTGTCCCCCTCCTACGCGACTTCATTGCTGGCAGCAGGCCGCCGCGCGGAAGATGTCTTCAACGGCCCTGCAGTCGCCCGCTGGACTCTCGACATCTTCCCGTCACTACCCGACGCCCACCCGCGAAGGCTACCATGCGCAGCAGCAGCAACCGCAGCCGCAGGTCCCGATAACCTCTACCGCCTCTTCCCGCTCGCCCCGCAAGAGCAGCACCGGCGCTTACACGGCCGGCAACCCCGGCAACCCCGGCGGCGCCTATGCTAACGGCCCGGTATACCCTTCGCAGCCCAGCACTCCCGTCAGTTCTCGCGCTTCCCACGCCTCTCCCGTCACCGCTTCTGCAGCTGTAGCTGCTGCCGCCGTCTCCATGTCCGACCACCACCGCAGCGCTTCCGCTTCTTCCGAACGTCATCGTTATGTCGCCCCCGTTGCCCCCCCGCGAACCTCCTCCAACAGACACGAGCAGACCGCCGCCTCCGCCACCCCTGCAACCTCGCGCAGATCTGCTGCACCCACCGGCACCGACTCGCCACGACGGCACACAGAGTCCCGCGGCGTGCCTGCTGGACCGGGCTCGGCCCGTGAGGACCCCTCCCGTCGGAGGCAACAGGCACAGTACCCCCCCGAGGACTACGCACAGCGGTCTGCAGCGGCCTTGGCGCCCGCACGCACCAACACATCGGCCTCTGCCCCTGCGCCCCATGTTGCATCACACCAGAACAGCGAGATTATCAACTCCATGGTCGTAACACAAGACGAGGTGGACATTGAGCGGGAGCGGTCTCGTATGGCCATGGCCCACGCCAACGGAGAAGCCGATGAAGACGATGTGGACGATGCCGCGCCGCCTCCGATATCCGTCCACCACGATGCGCAAGGCCACAGCGAAGACCCCAACCGCGGTACGCGGAGCCGGCACAACCACAGCTCAAGGCGCGAGAAGCAGATCAAGTTCGGCGAATACATCCTTGGCAACACCATTGGCGAGGGCGAGTTTGGCAAAGTAAAGCTGGGCTGGAAGCAGGAAGGGGGTGTTCAAGTATGTCGTCCCAGTACTTTGCTACGGCTCCGCACCGTCCGTTGCGCTTCTTGCTGACCTGAAATGCACAGGTTGCCATCAAACTGATCAAGAAGGACACGCTGGGCAATAACCCTACCCGCATGGCCAAGATCAAGCGGGAAGTGGCCATTCTGCAGCAGCTCAACCACCGCAACATTGTCCAGCTGCACAAGATGGAGGAGTCGGAACACCACTACGGCATCGTTCTGGAGTACGCTTCGGGCGGCGAACTCTTCGACTACATCCTGAACCACCGCTATCTCAAGGACCCTGCAGCCCGCCGTCTGTTTGCCCAGCTGATCTCTGGCGTGGGCTACCTCCATAAGAAGGGCATCGTCCACCGAGATCTCAAGCTGGAGAACCTCCTGCTCGACCGGAATCGGAACATCATCATCACCGACTTCGGATTCGCCAACACCTTCGATCCCAACGAGGAGCTCACCGAAGAAGAGGAAGCAAACCTGTTTGACCGTGACTGGGTCAAGAACATGGGCTTCGATCGCGTCAAGCCCAATGGCATGCGGAAAGCCGACTTGATGCAGACCAGCTGTGGCAGTCCTTGCTATGCTGCCCCGGAGCTCGTAGTGAGCGATTCCCTCTACACGGGCCGCAAGGTCGACGTCTGGAGCTGTGGTGTTATTCTGGTAAGCCTGTCCTGCTGTTTGTCGGCACTTTGAGCTGCCTCGTGCTGACACCCATTCCCAGTATGCCATGCTCGCGGGTTATCTGCCCTTTGACGACGACCCGAAGAACCCCGAGGGCGACAACATCAACCTGCTGTACAAGTACATTGTCAGCACACCTCTCACCTTTCCCGAATATGTCACCCCCCACGCCCGTGATCTCCTGCGGCGAATCCTTGTCCCCAACCCCCGAGAACGTGCCGACCTTTTCGAGGTTGCTCGCCACAGCTGGCTGAGCGAGTATTCGCACGTGGTCGAGTTCATTACGAGCAGCACGACGGCCCCTGGCGACATTCAGAACATGCCGCCGACTGGCGAAGAGGCCGATGGCCCGGCGATGGGTCGGAGCGCATCCGTCCGCGCTTCCTCCAAGAAAGCCGCTCCGTCGCCCGGCATTGGCGGCTTGGCCTCGAAGCAAGGGACAATCGACCCGGAGGCCGAGGCCGTCCTTGCCAAGCAGCAGAAAGACAACAAGCGCAGAACCGTGCAAGTCGAGTACGTGGCACCCGTCACGCAGACACAGCGCGGCGAGCCTGCGGGCCACGCTCCCGCCAGCACGCCCGCCGCTGGCAAGACTCGCGCCCGCCCGATTACCCAGGGGCCCGTTGTCGTTGCCCAACAGACGTCCTCGCCAAGTAACAATAACAAATCTCTGCCCCGCGAGCCCTCGGCGGCCAAGGAATATCCGCCAAAGACGCAGCGGGAGTCGCAGCGGGAGTCCAAAAGGCCTCCAAGCTCACACCGGAACATCAGCAACTCGGCAACGACGGCCTCTGGCACACCGCGGGGCAACCGGACCGCATCGGAGGCTGCATACATGACCGCTGGATCGGGCAGCCGCCCCGTGACGGGCGGTTCGATGACTTCGACCGCTTCACGCGCGGGACCCGCGCGGGCTTCGTTTGGCCAGCCGGTACCTCCGTCCGTGGCAGGCACCAACGCGCAAGGGAAAATACAGCAGCCGACCAGTGGCAGCGCCCGCAACTACATCGCGACCCCGCCAGAGGCCAGCATCGGGCGCCCCAGCATCAGCAGCGGACCACAGCCGCAAAAGCCTGTCCAGACTGCCGGATACAACGGTGGCAACCCGGCCATGGCTGGCCGCCCTGGCGGTGAAGCTAGGGGCCACCGCCGCTCCAACACGCTTGGCGACATTACGGACAAGCTGTTGGGGCGCAATGGTTCGATCTTTGGCAGCAAGAACCGCAGCCGTGCGGAGCAGCGACAGTCGACCGCGGGAGGCGAGAAGCTTACGACACGTCGCTACCCGCCAGTCAGCATGTCGAACACGGTGGGCACGTTGCCGAGCGCGGCAAGCGGGTCTGGCGTGCTTGGCACGAGTGGCGATGACTCTCGTACGTCGTTGGATTCCACCGCGCGGCAGTCAAGGCGGTCGTTCTCCATCGCGCTGGGGAAGAAGCGGTCTGGCAGCATCGAGGGCTCGCAGACGTCGCTGGAGAAGCAGCACGCACGGCGGTTCTCGATCCTGGCACCCTTCAAGTCCAAAAACTCCAAGAACGAGGCGCCATCGCAGTCGTCGCAGGCCACCCTTCCGATCCAGGACGCACCGGCTGACTCGGGACGTGGCTCGGTGCCTGCCCATGCGAGCGGCCCCAGCGGTGGAGAGCAGTCGTACGAGCAGAGTAGCCAGCAGCCGTTGCCACAGCAGCCGCCACAGCAGTACGCTGACGCCTATGAGCAGACGCCGCCGGCGACGACAGCTCCTGGCTACGAGCAAGGCAGCGTGCTGCACGAGGCGGCAAACAACAGTCAGCGCAGCCAGTACCAGTACCAGGACGATGTGGAGGCAATGCAGAACGCGGACCCGCGGCGAGCTGCGAGCCGGGGCGGGCGCGTGCTGCAGAAGAACAAGCGGCTCGGGGATGGATATGAGGCGGAGGAAATGGCCAAACAGCATGCCGGCAGTAGCGTGGCAGCGCGGCGGGTAATGGACTTTTTCCGACGGCGTGGCAAGGCCCGAGGCGGCGAGGATTAGGGAGGTCCGCCGCCGGCCTCGGACCCAACCAGGGCCACGAGTGCAAGGTCCGTTGACAAGGCTGCGAGGACCTGGTGTCTGCACAGCCGGCTCCTGTGCTGAGCGAGCTTGTCATAGACGGAAGCAGTGGAAGGGGGGAGTGGTCAACAGAAGCAAGCGGCACTTTGGAACATGATGTGCTCTCTACTTTTTTTTTTGTTTAAGTGCGTGTGGTGCGGCCGCCTGACGGCACGGCGGTGTTCCTCTTCATACCCCCTTGTTCTATCATATTGTTATAGTTTTTATCTTTGATGTGCCGAGTTCGTGTCTACGGTCAATTACTGTCCGAGGACTTTTTCCAAGACCATTTTAATACGGTTGGCGAAAAGCCTGGAAAGCTAGACGCCGGGGAGTGCTCGAGTGATAGCGACATTTTTAATTATCGAGAATGGTTTAAGGCGGCGATGTTTGCCCTTGTCGGGTTGCTGCTCTTCTGCATGGCCGGGAGTTTGAATATGTTTCTGCTTGCATGGGCTGTTTCTTGGTCTGGTTGTTTCGTGTCTCTTCTGTTTCTGCTGCTGTTCGTGTATAGCTGTCTGTTCTGCCCTTTTGGTCGAGTCCCTGCCCTTACTTCTAATAGAACTATGTCTTTCGGCCTGGCTTTGGACGAACACTGGCTGCAAGGGAGACAGATTCTGATAGACCTGCTGACACAGTTGATAAGAGGTACATATCTCGACTCACGCTGTAGTGAAGCATGTATACCCGAAGGATTGCCCAAACGGGAAGGAGAAGTGAGCGGATGCATGCAGTGATGCTAGCCATATGCAGTGGACGTATGATGATGCGGCGGTTCGGATGCCAAGCCGCTGTCGTTTGCAGGAGCTCTGGAATGCACTGCTTCACAAAGGGTGGCGCCCGCCGTCACACAGGCGCTTATCCCTGCCTGATGGACGAGGCAGCGTGGAGATAAGGAGGCACGCGGCGGTGGGGAGAAGGAAAGTGCGGTGCGTGGCGACTGCCGTGACGAGGCGGCAGACCGAGACGCGGACAGGGAAGGCGCAGAGGAGAACCGCGGATGCAGTACTCGTACCTTCCTGACCGACCGCCAGGCAGCATATTGTACAAGTAAGATATGCGGCTGCGGTGGAATACGTATCTTGAGCGGGGCTTGCTGCTAGTGCAGCAGCGGCTTGGCAGGCCGTCACACGACGCGGACGGACCTCTTACGCGCAGCGAATGGCGAACCGACGCCCATAACGCGAAGGACACGAGTAATCTAGGTATACAATACTGGTGGGACGGAGCGGCTTGGCGTACGTGGCTGCCGTGCCGGAAGGACAGCCGGAAGGACAGCCGCGGCAGACTGCGGTGGCACTGTAAGATACATCGCGGGAAGGCACAGCGGGCACTGTAGATGCACTCCCGGAAGGCACGACTCGGATCGGGTGCCTTCCATGCTCGCGCCTGCCTGCGCTGTCCTCGCGCCTGCTGCATCACGCACTTGCCCGTCCAAAGCCTCGTCACAGCACGGCGCCCGGGGAGCCAATGGCAGGCACGACCGTCACGGCCAACCCCCACCGGGCAGCGACAGCAGTCCTGCTGACCAACTGCTGCCGTCGCTGGCGATCGACCCACCGGCTCGACTCTGCGCTATCCCACTTGGCTGTAGTTCGATGCAGCAACGATTTGCCTCCGACTAACAGCACAGGACGAGGGCGAGACAGATTGCATGCGCGTGAGCGACAAGAGGCCACTTGGGCATTCAGACGAGCCGGAATGCCAGTCCGGATTACGCGAACAGTGTCCGTCTCGTTTCCCATCGCTGGCGGTGCTGCGGCCTTTTGACTGGCTGCTGTCCGTCTGCCATCTTCACCTGTCTTTTTTTTTTTCTCTTCTCTTTCTTCTCTTTCCGTTTCATCGACTCACCCCCCCCATCTCTTTCTCTTCTCACTACGCTCTGATCCCGCTGCTTGCCACTCCCGGTCCTATTTCGATGAAGGAACCCCAACCTGACCAGCCGTATATCAACCTCATACGCTTGCCCGACACCCAAGCGGATGGAGACTCTCAACGCCCGCTGCGACGTTCCGTGGACAACGAACCGCAAGGCTCCCCAAGTGTGAACGAGAAGAAGCAAGACAGCGCCGAGACAGCGCGCGGCGAAGCTCCGTTTTCGATTTGGAGCCCAGGCGCGAGCCCGACGCCGAACCCGACTCCCAGCCCGAACGGGAGACGTCCGGAGCACCTGATCGCCGACGACGATGCATTCGGCGGTGCCTGCGGCCGCGAGCCTCCGGGCCGCGGCGCCGACAATGCCGGCCCCATCCGTCGCGCCCACAGCACAATTCGTGCCAACAACAGCAATAGCCGCGCCGGCGCCGGCAGCGAGAGCTCGGCCACATTGCCGGTGTCCGCGGCAACGGCCACGGCGCCTATCGCCGTGGCAGATGCACGGTCGCGGCCTGTCCTAGAGGGGCGCACTGCTGCGCCGTCGCCTTTGTTGCCCCAAGATGTCGCGTCCGTGTTGCCCGAGAAGGACGCCTGGCGCGACATGGGGCAGAAGGGGCCCGGCGCGGCACCCAGTTCCACTACGCAGACGGAGAGGACGGAGGCGGAAAAGGCAGATGCACCGGCGCTTGATGGGCACGCCCTCGGCGGCTTTCCGACTGCTTCGGTGGGCACCGGCGCCGTCGAGAGCATCGGCCCAGACGGCTCCGGAGCGGGACCCGGAGCGGGGCCCGGAGCCGGGGCCGGCAACACGCATCCGGCGGCAGACACCGACGCCGGTGCCGGCCATACCGCCGATGGCGACGGCAAGGGCGCCGCCGGTGTGTGGGCGCAGATCCCACTGCTCTTCGCCCGCTTCGTGGCCACCACGCGCCGCATTCTCTTGTACTCGTGGCTCAACGTGCTGCTCGTATTTGTGCCCGTCGGCATCGCCGTCGCGTGTGTGCCGGACATGTCGCCGGTCGTCGTCTTCTCGATGAACGCCGTGGCCATCGTCCCGCTGGCCGGTCTGCTGGCCCTGGCCACGGAGTCTGTCGCCCACCGCATGGGCGACTCTATTGGCGCGCTGCTCAACGTGACCTTTGGCAACGCCGTCGAGCTGATTATTTTGTGAGTTGGATTGGACCGCTGGAGCCGAGAGCTGCGAGATGAGACTCGGACCTGAGACCTCGAAGACGTCGAAGACCTCTAACACTGGCAGTATGTACGTTTCCGCCCGAGAACACTCTCGCGACAAGACCGAGCGGAAGGACTGTCCTCGTCCAACCCATTGCGTCCGAAGCGTTTCGCGGTTTTGCTTGTCCAGTTGCTCCCGCGTCCACCTTTTTGCCGGTCGTTGTGCCAGTGAGACTCGGCGGCTTTCTGGCCGAAACGGCCCTTTTCTGCCGCCCTGCTGTCCTTTGGTGCCCGTCCGCGTGATTTACTAACCGTTGCCTCGCCATCGCCGCAAACAGAATTGCTCTAGTCAAGGTTGGTCCTGCAATACTGTCGGCGGCCCCGGACTCTTGCCATGTTCTCGTGCTGACCGTTGTAGAATGAAATTCGTATTGTGCAGGCCTCCCTTCTGGGCTCTATTCTTGCCAACCTACTTTTGATTTTGGGCATGGGTTTTCTCCTGGGCGGTCTACGTTTCCGGGAACAGGTCAGTCAAGTTGCACCTCTGCCTTTCCACCTTGTCTCTATTTGGGGACCGAAAGAGAGACAGAAACTGACTTTTGGCTATCTAGATCTACAACAGCACTGTCACGCAGATGAGCGCCTGCCTCTTGAGTCTCAGTGTAATCAGCCTCGTCCTTCCAGTACGTTCTATTCCAATTTTTTCTCTCTCATTTCTTTGATACTTCGATACGTTCTCCTACTTTCATTCTCTCTTTCTTTCTGCCTTCTTGCCCTTGCTTTTGTACGGCATATACTCGGCCACTAACAGATGATAGACCGCCTTCCATGCATCTTTTAGCGATAACGCAAAAGCTGACGCGGAGTCACTCAAAATTAGCCGCGGAACGAGTGTGGTATGTTTGCACTGATACTGTATGTATACAGCATTAGCCGACCGGACTCTGACTACGGCACTCTGTAGATCCTCCTGCTGGTCTATGGCATATATCTTTTGTTCCAGCTCAAGTCCCACGCCTACATGTACGAGTCGACGCCGCAGTATATCATTGATGAAGAGGCCACACCAGGCCCGGCTGCCGCCTGGCTGGACTCATCGAGCTCCGACGACAGCTCGTCGTCCTCATCCGACTCGGACAGTTCCGGCCACTCGCGTGACACCATGAAGAAGCGGGTGCGCCGAGTGATTCGTGGCGGCCGCCGGCGCAAGTCGAGCGTGGCCTCGGTAGACACAGCTGACGGGTTCTTTGGAGGCTCGACACGCTCGCCTTCGTTTGGCACAACGGCCGTAGGCAGCGATGACCCGCGCGCCGACGATGCTACACCCCCAGCATTGGCCTCCACTCTGGCCGCGATGAATGCCAGCGAAGAAGCCGTGGACGAGGAAGAGACGCTTCACCGCCGGCACAGGAAACACCACTATCGGCGCTCTCTTCGCCGTCACCACCGCAAGCACAGGAACTCTATGCGGATGGGGTTGAGTGAGCACGATGCCGCTACCGAGGACACCATTCTGGAGGGGTTGGAGACTGCTGATCTCGGCCACGATGCCGGCTTCGCGCAAGCGGGTGAGAGCAGCGCTGGCACGTCGCCGGTTTGGACACAGAGCGGGCAGAGCGTTTCCAGGTCGACTCCGGCGCACGGCGAACCACGGCGTGTGGACTTTGCCATTTCGCAGGGGCCACCGAACGGACACCTTGGAGACGGGCAAGGCGGTGGCGGTATGGGGGATCCGGGCGCCGCCTCGGCTGCGGCTTTGGCGTTGCGAGCATTCAACCTGCGAGCCATGTCGCTCCGCCCGGTGGCCAAAAGCCTGGCGCCGCCGGTGTTTGCGCAGGTGGCCGACAGCACGGCGGCAGCGGCGGTGGCACAGAGCGGGCCGATTCCACGGGTGCGGTACGGGATCCGGCGAACCAACTCGCTGCCGGACCAACTCAATATGAACGCGAACCGGAGCGCGGGCCAGAACCGGGCGCTTCTGCAGCTGCGGGCGCCCGGCGCGATGCTGCCGTCGCAAATTGCGGCGGCACAGCTGCGGGCGTTGACAGACGGCGCCAGCGGCGGCGACGGCAGCGGTGAGGACGGCGACGGCGGCCACGCGGACAAGGACGGGGAGCTGACGCTGTCGCGACGGGCGGCGGTGCTGATGCTGCTGGTGTCGACGGGCCTGGTGGCGACGTGCGCGGAGTTCATGGTGGACTCGATCAACGGGCTGGTGGCGACGAGCTCGGTGGGCGAGACGTTTATCGGGCTCATCATCCTGCCGATCGTGGGCAACGCGGCGGAGCATGTGACGGCGGTGATGGTGGCGATGAAGAACAAGATGGACCTGGCGATCGGGGTGGCGGTCGGCAGCTCGATCCAGATTGCGCTGTTCATGACGCCGCTGGTGGTGATCCTGGGCTGGATCATGGAGCGCGACATGACGCTCTACTTTACGCTGTTTGAGACGGTGTGTCTGTTTGTGTCGGCCTTTATTGTGAACTTTCTGGTGCTCGACGGGCGCAGCAACTACCTGGAGGGGGCGCTGCTGTGCGCGACCTACGTGATCATCAGTCTGGTGGCGTTTTACTATCCGGACGCGACCGAGGCGAGTGCTTGGGGCTAGGAGACGACAGCGCCGTGCTTTGATTCCGAGGTGACTTGGTTGACTTGAGGTGACTTTGGAGCGTGGCTCTCGAGTGATACGCGGGAGTGACACGCGGGAGTGACACGCGGGGGTGACACGCGGGAGTGAAGCCGTGATGCTCGGACATTGAGACGAGGCCGGACGAGATAGCTGCGGGAAACTGACGCCTGCTCGATCCCGCTCTCGACATTTACGCCTTCATATTCGCTCTTTTGGCACTTGACTGTCTTTACTCGTTTACTTGGTGGCCAGGCTAGGCCACGACTGCCATCTCTACTTGACAACTACTTTTCCTTGTTTTACCAGACTGCCACATCTACTTACAACTCGCCATCAACAGATGCAAGAAGACGGAACATTTCTCTTGTCTTCAATCACAAAGTCTAGAGTATCAATATAATTCGTACCCTATTCGCGCGTCTTTGCCCGCCGTATCCGACGTAGCCCCGACATCCGTTCACTGTGCGCCCGACGCCGTTCCTGACGGATAACAGTAGGCTCGCCATTGCACAGCAGTATGGTGCCATAGAGTGAGGATAGCTGGATGCGAAATGGACGCCTGCGATTTGCTAGACGTCGAGAGCGAGGCCGAATAGTGGGGCAGCGCCGGCCGGGGCGGTGGATTTTTCTGCCGCTTCTGCCGTTTCGCCGCTTTGTCAGCCGCGATCATCGACGGGCTTCCGGAAACACGACGCACGACGCACAGCACAACGAGCGACGACATTGGACTGACTGCCACCGCAGCTTGGCAGCCGAAGCCAGCGACAGCCAGAATGCTTAGACACATGGGCCGCAGCCGCCGGAGCGTCCGGATCCCGGGCAGCGTTCCGGCGGGCCTCCGGACGGCAGAGACAGCAGTGTTGGCCCGGGCCTTTGCGTCCAAGCCGCCGTCGCCGCCGCCGGCGAGCGGTGCAGAGAACGACGGGCGCAGCTTCCGCGGGCAAATGCTCGAGAGCATTGGCTCGCGGATGGCGCGCGAAAAGGTGCAGCGCGAGGCGATGGCCAAGGCGCGCGAGGAATCGGCGACGGCGCGCAATGCGGCGACGACGTTTAGTGGGTGTCTTCCGGGCGGTCTTCCGGCGGCGTTGGACGTGGCGTGGCAGGACGGCTAACGCTTCGGCAGTGCTCCTCTTTGTCGGGGCGGCATGCTACTTTCTGGGCGCCAAGTCGCCGCGCGACCCGGACCCGGCGTCGACGCTGCCGCTGGAGAAGACGGTGGCGCCGCGGCACAACACGAACCGGTCGGAGCTGGAGGCGGCGTGGGCCGACTTTGTGACGATCGTGGGGGCGGACAACGTGAGCACGCTGGCGTCGGACATTGTGTCGCACGCGTCGTCGGAGTGGTCGTCGCACCAGGACGAGGCGGCGGTGCCGGGCGACCAGACGGAGGCGGGCGCGCGGCTGCCGTTCTGCGTGGTGTACCCGGGCAGCACGGAGGAGGTGTCGGCGCTGATGCGGGTGTGCCACGCGCGGCGGATCCCGGTGACAGGCTACAGCGGCGGCACGTCGCTGGAGGGCAACTTTGCGCCGACGCGCGGCGGCGTGGTGCTGGACTTTTCGAAGCGCATGGACCGGGTGCTGGCGCTGCACAAGGGCGACCTGGATGCGGTGGTGCAGCCGGGGCTGGGGTGGGAGGCGCTGAACGAGGAGCTGGCGGACGAGGGGCTGTTCTTCCCGCCGGACCCGGGGCCGGGGGCGCAGATCGGCGGGATGATCGGCACGGGGTGCAGCGGGACGAACGCGTACCGGTACGGCACGATGCGGGACTGGGTGCTGTCGCTGACGGTGGTGCTGGCGGACGGCACGGTGGTGCGGACGCGGCAGCGGCCGCGCAAGAGCTCGGCGGGCTACGACCTGACGCGGCTGCTGATCGGGTCGGAGGGGACGCTGGGGCTGGTGACGGAGGCGACGCTGCGGCTGGCAGTGCGGCCGACGGAGACGAGCGTGGCGGTGGCGGCCTTTGGCAGCATCCGGGAGGCGGCGACGTGCGCGGCGCGCGTGGTGGGCGAGGGCGTGCCGGTGGCGGCGATCGAGGTGCTGGACGGCGCGCAGATGCGCTGCATCAACGCGGCCGGCAGCACGAGCCGCGCGTGGGCCGAGGTGCCGACGCTGCTCTTCAAGTTTGCCGGCAGCTCGGCGCGCGCGCTGCGCGAGCAGATCGACGCCGTGCGCGCGGCCGCCGGCGCCGCCGGCGCGCGCACCTTTGACTTTGCGCGCTCGCCGGCCGAGCAGGCCGAGCTGTGGAGCGCGCGCAAGGAGGCGCTCTGGAGCACCATTGCGACGCGCACGCCCGGCCAGCGCGTGTGGACCGGCGACGTCGCCGTGCCCATCAGCCGGCTGCCCGACGCCATCGAGGAGGTCCAGGCCGACCTGCAGGCCCACGGCCTCGTCGGCACCATCGTCGGCCACGTCGGCGACGGCAACTTCCACGCCATCGTGCTGTACTCGCCCGAGCAGCGCGCCGCCGCCGAGGAGTTTGTGCACCGCATGGTGAAGCGCGCCATTGAGCTGGAGGGCACCGTGACGGTGAGTCTGTTTCTGTCCGAGTGGACGTGCCGTGTGGGCCAAGCTAACCGACAGGGCGAACACGGCGTCGGCCTGGTCAAGCGCGACTACCTGCCACACGAGCTCGGCGAAGAGGCGGTGGCCGTGATGCGCAAGGCAAGTTTCTTTCCTTCCTCTCACTACACCTCCCACACCTCCACACCTCCCACTAACACACTCAGATCAAGGCTGCCTTTGACCCGCTGTGTCTGCTCAACTGCGACAAGATTGTGCGCATGCAGAAGCCCAAGGCGGGCGAGATTGCGCCGTGGTAGGGTATGGAATTCAAAGGCGTGCATTACGTAATAGGCTGTGTGCGGTGCGCTGTGTGCTTGATTGTGCTCCTACTATCTGCCTAGTCCAGCCCGGTCCACTCGTCGTCGGCCTCGTGCGCCTCCCGCTTGCGCCGCTTGCTGCCCTCGATGGCGCCGCGCCGGTTGTTCTCGCGCCGCCGCTCCCAGGCGCTCTTGGACGTGATGCGCGCGCGGCCCTTGTTCCTGGCGTCGGCGGCGTCGGCGGGCGCGGCGGTGCGGCGCGAGGCGACGCCGCGGCGCTTCAGCCGCTGCTTGTCGGCCTTGGTGACGGTGGGCAGCGCGTCGAGCAGCCAGGGCGGCACGGCGGCGGGCGCGGTGCCGGGCGCGGTGCCGGCCTGGCGCTCGCTGGCGGCGATGACGTTGGCGACGGTCTTGACGACGGCAATGTCCTCCTTGGTGTAGAGGGTGACGGCGAGGCCGCCGGCGCGGCCGGCGCGGCCGGTGCGGCCGGCGCGGTGGACGTAGGCGGCGGCGGAGCCGGGCACGTCGTAGTTGACGACGCCGTTGACGCCGGCAAAGTCGATGCCGCGCGCGAGCACGTCCGTGGTGATGAGCACCCACACGGCGCCGGCGCGGAAGCGCCGCACGACGGCGGCGCGCGCCGCGTCCGGCAGCGCCGCGTGCAGCACGGCGATGCGGTCGGCGCCGCCGGCGGCCGCCGGGATGTCGTACTGCAGCTCGTCGTGCAGCGCCGTCGCGCGCGCCGCCGTCTGCGCAAACACGAGCAGCGGCGGCCGCAGCGCCGCCACGGCCGTGACGGCCACGCTCGTCGCCGGGTGCAGCAGCTGCCGCATCGCCAGCAGCTTGCCCTGCTCCGTCGCCGTGTACACGAGCCGGTGCGCCACGTTGGGCACCGCCGCGTCCTTGAGGCCGACCACCAGCCGCACCAGCAGCCGCCGCGTGTCCTCGCCCTCCCTCTCACTCTCGCCCGCGCGCCGCGCCGCCAGCCGCGCCGCCACCAGCGCCTCCACGCTCGACGCCATCGTCGCCGACCAGAACGTCGTCCGCAGCCGCTCGTGCGTGCACGCGTCCCAGATGCCCTCCGTCTGCGCGCGGAACAGCGCGTCCAGCAGCACGTCCGCCTCGTCGAGCACCAGCGTCCGCACCGTCGGCAGCGTCTTCCGCGGCCCCGGCCCGCCCGTCAAGAAGTGGAGCAGCATCAGCGGCGTCGTCACCAGAATGTCGGCGCGCGTGACCGGCGCCGCCTTGTCGTTGCCGTCTTTGTCTTCGCTTTCGTCTTCGTTTTCGCTTTCGTTTTCGTCCTCGTCCTCGTCCTCGTCCTCGTCCGCATCCTTGTCCTCGCCCTCCCCCCCCTCAGCCGCCTGCACGCGCATGCCCTTGCTCATGGCCACGATCCGGACACCCGTGCCGACGGCGAGCTTCTTGCCCTCGCTGGCAATCTGCCGTGCCAGCTCCCGCGTGGGCACCACCACGATCGTGTCGAGAGTGTGTGTGATTTTCTTCCGCGAAGCGCCGTCCGTGTCCGCACCCTTCTCGGCTGCCCGTCGCTTCAGCACGCTGTCGATCGACGGGACCAGGAAGCTCAGCGTCTTGCCGCTGCCCGTCGGCGCCACGGCCAGAAAGTCCACGCTGTCGTGGGCGACGGCGGCGTCGTCACTGTCGTCGCCCAGTGCCGTCGTCTTCTGCAGCGCCAGCACGGGGTCGAGCAGCAGCGGCAGGCTGCCCATCTGCACTTCCGTCGGGATGCGGTACAGCAGGCGGTCGAGGTTATCGGCCAGACGCGGCGAGATGTTGTACGTGTGGCGCAGCTGGGAGAAGGCCGTCAGAGGCTGCGGGTACAGCAGCTTCTTCTCGTCCTTGGCGCTCTTCTCGGCCTCCTTCTTGCTCTTCTTGCTCTTGCCCTTCTTGCTCTTCTCCTTTGCCTTCTTCGTCTCCTTCGTCCCCCGATCGGACAGCAGCGTCAGCTTCAGCCGGTGCGACCGGAGGACGCGCTTGCACTCGTCCTCATCGAGAAGCTCGACCGTCCGGGTCTGCGGGGCCGTGTCTGCCTTGCTCTTCTTGCGGCCCTTGTCGCCCGCCTCAGCCTTCTTCGCGACCGACGAGTCGGCTGATTGGGCAGTGTCCCGCGAAGCAAAAAAGTCGACTTCGCTCGCGTCGCTGTCTTCGGCACTTTCTGCCTCCGCGTTTTCCGTCCCAGCTTTGCCACCAGTCCTCTTCCGTTTCCGGGTGCTGCTGCTGCTGCTGGCCGGCTTGCCAACGGGATCATGGTAGAGTTGCGGGTTGGTTTGGCTGCCGGCCGATGGTAAATTGGCTGTCGCGTGGAGCGCGGCCCAGCTGGCGCCCGCAGAGGACTTCTTCGTGCCTCGCGAGAGGACCTTGAGGATATCCATGCGGCCGTGAGATCAGACGCAGTCCGGCCGGAAAGAGAAAAGAGAAAGAGAAAGCGACGCTGGCGAATGCTGAGGCTGTTGCTTGGAGGCGAGGACGAAGTAAAAAGTAAAAAAGTGTATCGATAAGCGATAAGCGGCTGTTGGATGGCGACACGTGATCGTACACGTGAATACATCGGAAATCACGTCGGTCGCTACCTTTCAGCAGCGATGCTACATCCTGTCCAGCGCGGCAACGATGCGCAATGTCTGCCGAGCACGGCACAGAGAGCCGCCGAGACGCGGCGAGCGGTCACCGGGGCAGCCCGCCACCACCGGCGGCAGCGGACAGCCTCCCGCTGCCACCCAAGGTGCTCAGCGTCGATCCGGCCATGTTTGTGCCGCTGGACTTTGACATCACGGCGCCGGTCGATCTGCCGCGCAGCCGGGTCGAGCGCGTCGAGACGATGCTGGAGACGATTGAGTTCTACCGCGCCGGCGTGCGCGAGGGCATGCTGCACCTCGCCGGCCTGGACCAGCACCGCCTGCTGGAGACGTGGTCCCGCGCCGCGCGCGCCGGCCTCGTCGAGGACGAGACCATCAGCATCGCGGAGGCCGACGCGCTCGCGCGCAGCCTGCAGGCGCCGGCCGCGGCCCCGCAGGACTGCGTTGTGACGGACGCCGAGCTGGCCCCTCGCGAAGACCGCGGGCCGGCCGAGCACGTCGACGCCGACCGGCCCAACCGCCGGCAGACCGCCATGGCCCTGCAGGAGGTGGTCGAGTCGGTGCTGACGCAGATGAAGAACTACGAGGACCACATCGGCACGATCCGGTTGCGGTGGCAGGGCCTTCTGGACAAGGAGCAGCGGCTGCTGGCCGAGCAGTTTGGCGACGGGCCCGCGGCCGACAGCAAAGCCGACAGCACCGCCGACCAGGCCGGCGCCGCGGAGACGCAGCCGGCGCCGAGCACCGGAGCAGGCACAGCGGGAACCGCGGGAACCGCAGGAACAGGCCCAGGAACAGACGCGGCTGCACCGACAGAAGACGTGTCGATGACCGGGACTTAGCTGGCAAGGCGGAACATGCATCCTACATCTGGCCCATTCCCAGCGATATGCAGGCTGCTCTCGGCGCAAGCTCTACAAGGCCGCCCACGGCCTCCCCGAATTCTCCTGAGGCGACATGGACGCGCATCACGGGCAAAGATATGTAGCAACCGGCGGTAAGAGGCGTTGGCCATGCGGACGAGTCCGTCCCACGCTTCCATAAACGGTGCCTATACAATGATCTTGGGGACAAGATAGAGGAAGACTCGACGGAGACGACAGTCCAGGACTGCGTGCAAGCTCACCTACAATAAAGTGTGCCCGTGTACAATTTTGTTAGGGAGAAGAGAGAGCAGACAGAAGCGAGCGCGGAAAATTTCAATTATACCCGTCCCAGCGAATACCCCGTAGCAGAAAAAAAGCCGGGACGCCAGCCAATCAGCGGCGGCCCCTAGCTGCGTTCCGATGTGGGGTATCTGGCCCGGGGCCCGGCCAATCAGCGCGGCCGCGAACCCAATCGCTGCCATTTCCGCAGGAAAAGCACTCGCTCCCTTCGTCCACAGTGGCCGGCTCGCCCACTCCTCAAAAATCCCAAGCAACGAAAAACGGCAGTCTGGCGGAACAAGGGAACAAGGGAACACACGGCCACCCTTCCACGCCCCATCTACCGCCCTTGGAGCTGCCGGTCTTTGCCTTGCCACGGCCCGACGGCGTCGTTGTCTTCGCTTCTCGCTTCTCGCTTCTCGCTTCTCGTTTCTCTCGCCGCTGCCTCACCGGCCTCTCCCGCCGCCCTTCCGGACCAAGCAACATCGGCAATGCTGCGGCAGGCTCTCGCCCGGTCAGCGTGGCGCAACGGCAGGCCGGCCGTGAAGGCCGGCCGGACCTTCACGGCCTCCGCCCTCCGCTCTGCCGAGGTCGAGCTCACGATTGGTGCGTTGCCTGCATCGGCGCCGGATGGCGTCGGCGCCGGAATCGACGGAGAAGACGCAACGCAGATCACGAGGCTAACGGATGTCCAGACGGAAAGAAGGTGTCCATAGAAGGTACGCGGCCGTCGACCGCCGGGAGACGCAGCTGGGCGAGACGTACTGACACGATGCAAAACAGCCGGCTCGGCACTGATCCAGGCCTGCGAAAAGGCCGGATCAACCGTCCCAAGGTAAGCCGCCGGCATGCCCGTCCACCCCGAGATGGGCCCGCGATGTGCTAACGCGTGCTCCGACAGATACTGCTACCACGAGTCCGTATACCCCCGTCCCCGTCCCGCTGTCTCGCAGCCGCTCTGCCGCCGCTCTCAAGGGCCGCCGGGACGCTAACATCAACGCGTACAGGAAGCTGATGATTGCGGGAAACTGCCGCATGTGCCTGGTCGAGGTCGAGCGCGCGCCAAAACCCGTTGCCTCGTGCGCCTGGCCCGTCCAGCCCGGCATGGTCGTGAAGACAAACTCGCCGCTGGCGCACAAGGCGCGCGAGGGCGTCATGGAGTTCCTCCTCTCGAACCACCCGCTCGACTGTCCGGTCTGCGACCAGGGCGGCGAGTGTGATCTGCAGGACCAGTCCATGCGCTACGGCACCGACCGCGGCCGCTTCCACGAGGTCGGCGGCAAGCGCGCCGTCGAGGACAAGAACATCGGCCCTCTGATCAAGACGTCCATGAACCGCTGCATCCACTGCACGCGCTGCGTCCGCTTCTCCAACGACATTGCCGGCATGCCCGAGATGGGCTCGACCGGCCGTGGCAACGACCTGCAGATCGGCACCTACCTGGAGAAGAACCTGGACTCGGAAATGTCCGGCAACATCATCGACCTCTGCCCCGTCGGCGCCCTGACCTCCAAGCCCTATGCCTTCAAGGCCCGCCCGTGGGAGCTGAAGCACACCGAGTCCATCGACGTGCTGGACGGCCTCGGCTCCAACATCCGCATCGACTCGCGCGGCCTCGAGGTCATGCGCATTCTGCCCCGCCTCAACGACGACGTCAACGAGGAGTGGATCAACGACAAGACCCGTTTCGCCTGCGACGGCCTCAAGACCCAGCGCCTGACCATCCCCCTGGTGCGCCGCGACGGCCGCTTCGAGCCGGCCTCGTGGGAGCAGGCCCTGACCGAGATCGCCCTGGGCTACAACAAGGTCGCCCCCGCCGGCAACGAGTTCAAGGCCATTGCCGGCGAGCTCGTCGAGGTCGAGTCGCTGGTCGCCATGAAGGACCTGGCCAACCGGCTCGGCTCCGACAACCTGGCCCTCGACACCCCGACCGGCAGCCAGCCGGTCGCGCACGGCGTGGACGTGCGCTCCAACTACCTCTTCAACTCCAAGATCGGGGGCATCGAGGAGGCCGACGCCATCCTGATCGTCGGCAGCAACCCGCGCCACGAGGCCGCCGGCCTCAACGCCCGCATCCGGAAGCAGTGGCTGCGGTCGGACCTGGAGATTGGCGTCGTCGGCGAGACCTTTGCGTCCACCTTTGAGTTTGAGCACCTCGGCGCCGACCTGGCCGCCCTCAAAAAGGCCCTGGCCGGGCCGTTTGGCAAGAAGCTGCAGGCCGCCAAGCGGCCCATGATCATCGTGGGCTCGGGCGTCACCGACCACGCCGACGCCAAGGCCTACTACGAGCTGGTCGGCACCTTTGTCGAGAAGCACGCCAACTTTCTGACCGCCGAGTGGAACGGCTACAACGTGCTGCAGCGGGCGGCGTCGCGCGCCGGCGCCTTTGAGGTCGGCTTCGTGCCGCCGTCGACCGCGGTGGCCGCAACGAAGCCCAAGTTCGTCTGGCTGCTGGGCGCCGACGAGATCCGCGAGGCCGACATCCCCAAGGACGCCTTTGTCGTGTACCAGGGCCACCACGGCGACCGCGGCGCGCAGCTGGCCGACGTCGTCCTGCCGGGCGCGGCGTACACGGAGAAGTCGGGCACGTACGTCAACACCGAGGGCCGCGTGCAGCTGACGCGGCCGGCGACGAGCCTGCCGGGCGCGGCGCGCACAGACTGGAAGATCATCCGGGCGGCCAGCGAGTTCCTGGGCGTGCCGCTCGAGTACGACGACGTGGCCGTGCTGCGGGAGCGCCTGGTGCAGATCAGCCCGGCGCTGGCGGCGTACGATGTCGTCGAGCCGGTCGCCCTCCAGCAGCTGAGCAAGGTGCAGCTGGTGGACCAGAACAAGGGCTTCAAGCCGACAGGCGCGCCGCTGACGAAGCCCATTGACAACTTTTACTTTACAGACGCCATTTCAAGAAGGTAGGCTGTCATTCCTACTCCTGCTCCCATAATCCTGCTCCCATAACACTTTGTCTTCCTGCTAACACGCACAGCTCCCCGACGATGGCGCGGTGCTCGGCGGCCAAGGCGACCGGCAACCCCAAGACCAACTTCATGGCACCGGGCATGGGCGAGGACAAGCCCCTGGGCCAGGTCGCGTACGGTGTTTAGGGCGGTGACGCGAGGCAAGAAGCAATGAACAAGAAAAAATAGCATGCTGCATGCACAGAAAACAAACAATTTCATGAAGAGGAGAACCGTGTGTGTTCTGGGGAGACCGGGCGAACGGTGGCTTTTCTGCTTCCTAATTCCTTTTGCCTTTTGCGTTTTTCTTGCTCTGTACATATACAAAGGGAAAGAGGACGGCAGATGAGCAGACATAATCAACTGTTCTGATCTATTGCTGGTGCCTGGCGTGGTGTATTGGATCTGTCGCCGTGTTGCAGCGGGCAAGTCCGGCCTAGGAATGCACAGTTGCGTATATCCTGCATCCCAGCATCACTTTCCTTCGTAGTGTGCGTCGCGATACACGGCTTCACGCGGCCGTTTTGGCTTCCGTGTCTGCCTCGGGCTCTGCCGGCGGCTCTGCCGGCGGAAACTCGGGGTCAAGCACGGACGCAAGGCCTGTGTCGTCAGCCGTCGAGGCCGCCATCTCCCACGGTTTCCTCGGTGCCTTGAGCCGGCCCAATGGGGTGATGCCCTTGTTAGGGTTAGTTTTCGGACAGGACGAGAAGCCGTCCCAAATAGGAACAGTCAACAGGAACGAAAGAACGAAAGTGAAGAACGTGAAGAGACGCACCGGCGGTCGCACAATGGTGTCGGGTATGTGGCGTACACCCTCCAGCTCCTTGCCGGTCTGCACAGCCTCGACCACCTTGGCAAACTTGTCCGAGTACGGCGCCTCGCCGGTGCCGTGCGCGTCCGTGGAGGCGGCGGCGGCGCGCGGCACGCACAGCTCGTTCTTCGGGGCGCTGCTCTGCCACGAAGGCACAGCCGCGAGCGGCGGCGTGGGCGTGCCGTCAAAGGCGTCGATGGCGGGCGCGGCCGAGACGATCTCGACGATGCGGCGGGCGAGATTCGCCTGCGCGGGTACGGGCACCGGGGAAGGGACGGGGGAGGCGGCAGCGTCGGGGGCGATTTCGCTTTCAGCACTCCCTGCGCTTTCGGCGGCCGTCTTGGCGGCGTACAGGGCCACCAGCAGGCGCCGGTCCACCGACGGGTAGGCCGGGGTGTTGGCCAGAAAGGTGTTGTACTGGGTCAGATCGACGCGGCGGCCGGTCTGGCGGCGGTAGAAGACGGTGCGGCAAAAGGTGGCGCTGCCCTCGTGGGTCGGGCTGGGCAGCAGCGCCGACGCGCCGCCGAGGGTCTCGACGAGGCCGAGCTGCGGCAGTCAGCCGTCTGTGGACACGAAAGCGAAACGAGGCCAAAGCGAAGTGCGACTCACCAGAAATGCGCGGTGCTTGGACCACGGAAACCGGTCAAACGCCGCAATCTCCGCCTCCAGCGTCGCCGTGCTGGGCGCAGCAGTGCTCTCGTCGGCGGCCGGGGCAGCCATGGCGTTGCGCTGGGCTCGGGTGGTGCAGCGCAGACGGCACGGCTGACCGCAGATCGCAGACGAAAGCCGAGGATGCGCACGCTATCGCTATCGTTATCGTTATCGCAAGCCGCACAGCCATAACGTATGAAGTAAGCGTAAACGGTCGCGGTGCACGGACTACACGCCCGCCGTCCAACTACAAATCTCGTAGTTGCACCCTTCGGGCATATGCTAAGCCTAATAAAGAAGGTACACCATCTCCCACACCAAAGGCACACAACTCGATGCCACTCTTCCGACTACGACGCCCTAAAGTTCACGATAGCATTTGGCGGCGGCAGAATACGAGTATTCATACTCCGCAGAGTAAAAGTACTCCGTACTCGTAAGCTACGTCAGTTTTACTTAGTGCGTAGTATCTTACAATTCGGGTACCTTCTTTATTAGGCTTAGTGTGGGATCCGCATAGTGCGACTACTAGATCCTACGGTGCTGGGACGGCTGCCCATTCCTCGCGCCACAGCTCCAGTCCGTTGCATCGGCCGGGGAAAGGCTGCTCCATTCTGCAGAATCCAGCCAACATCCACAGACAACACAACAACACCGGCCGGCACCGCCTCTGAACGCCGCATCGCCGCGCTCCGGACCTGCTCTTGGCTGCATCGTACGGCGTGACGCCTGCCCCGTGCCGTTCGCATCCGAAAGCCCTGCTCGGCGCCGACACACCGCCAACCGCGGCTTCCTGCGCTTCGTGGAGCTTCTCGCTTGAGCTGAGCTTCAGAGCAGCTCCAAGCCGCTCGAGATCATCCCGTTCTCCCGGCTTCCAGACATCTCCGGGCCTCTGCTCCAGCCGCCTCCATGCGTCGCGCAGCCGCCAGGGCCCTCCGGACCACCTGCCAGCTGACGGCCCGCGGCCTGTCTCGCCAGCATCTCCAGCATCTCCAGCATCTCCAGCATCTCCAGCACCTGCAGAGCCTCCGGAGCGTCTCGTCGAAGCGCCTGCTCTCCACGCTTCCGGGCAGCCGCCACGAGCCGCTGCGCTCTTCCATGTACGTCCGCCGGCTGGGTGCCGCGTTGGTGTCGGGCCTCGTCGGCTACGGCGCCTACGTTGCCTACCAGGGCGAGGGCGGCCAGGCCGCCTTTGGAACGACGCCCAGCAGTGCTGTGACGACCGTGAACAGCGCCGACGCGGCCCAGACCACGCGCAACGTGCTCGTCATCGGCGTTAACGAGCTCAGCACAGGCACGCTGATCGGCGACACGCCGATCTCTAAGATGACCGACGACAGCGGCCGCCGCGTGCTCGAGATGCTGTCGCCCGAGCAGGCCTCCAAGCGCCTGCGCCAGAACGAGGAGTCCTACGTAGTCAACCGCGGCAAGGGCGTGCTGCGCTACGACCTCGTGCAGCTGGCCAGCAACGACCCGATCGAGGACGACCATGCCGAGAAGATTGTCGAGGTGCCGACCAAGAGCAGCGGCAACACGTCCGACTGGATGTTCTGGGGCGTCTTTGACGGCCATTCGTAAGTTTGCGTTGGTCTTGCGCCTGGATTGTGGACGGTGCTAACGACACAGGGGATGGACCACATCGGCCAAGCTGCGGCAGGCGCTGATCAACTACGTGGCGCGCGAGCTCAATGACACATACAAGGCGGCGCCGGCGACCGAGGGCCCGCCAGCGGACGCGATCGAGGGCGCGATCAAGATGGGCTTCACGCGGCTGGACAACGAGATTGTCAACGAGAGCGCGAAAAAGGTGCTGGGCCAGACGTCCAAGAAGGTGGCGGCGGAGCTGCTGTCGCCGGCGCTGTCGGGATCGTGCGCGCTGCTCTCGTTCTACGACAGCAAGTCGAAGCTGCTGCGGGTGGCGTGCACGGGCGACTCGCGGGCGGTGCTGGGCCGGCGGTCGGCGACGGGCAAGTGGACGGCGCTGCCGCTGTCGGTGGACCAGACGGGCAACAACCCGGACGAGGCGGCGCGGCTGCGGGCGCTGCACCCGGGCGAGGAGCACGTGGTGCGGAACGGACGCGTGCTCGGCGGCCTGGAGCCGACCCGCGCCTTTGGCGACGCCGTGTACAAGTGGACGCGCGAGGTCTCGGACCGGCTGCGCAGCTCCTTCTATGCCCGCACGCCGTCGCCGCTGATGCGCACGCCGCCGTACGTCACGGCCGAGCCGGTCGTGACGACGACCAAGATCGAGCCCGAGCAGGGCGACTTTGTCGTCATGGCCACCGACGGCCTCTGGGAGATGCTCACAAACGAGGAGGCCGTCGGCCTCGTCGGCAAGTGGATCGAGACGCAGGCCAAGGCCGCCGCCGGTGGTGGCGGCGCGTCCGCCGGCGGCAGCGCGCTGAGCTCGACCTGGTCCAGGATGTTTGGCGGCAAGGCCGCCGGCGGCCTGCCCGTCGAGTCCGCCGTGCTCGGCAGCGCCAACCAGCACGGCGAGAAGACGCCGTTCCGGCTGCGCCAGTGGGGCAACTCGCCCGAGGACAACGACCGCTTCCTCGTCAAGGACAAGAACGCCGCGACCCATCTGATCCGCAACGCGCTCGGCGGGACCAAGGAGGAGCAGGTGTCGGCGCTGCTGACGCTGCCCGCGCCGTTCTCGCGGCGGTACCGGTGAGTTTTCTTTACTCTTTTCTCTTTCCTGCTGCGCCACCCGTTTGCCCTTTCCCTTCAGCCCATGCTGACCGTCACAGGGACGATTTGACCGTCCAGGTCATCTTCTTCGGCAACGGCAGCTCGACGGGCGATGTCGTGGTCAACCAGGAGGCGACCGGACCGGCTGCTGCCGTCAAGGCGAGGCTGTAGCGCCTGTACCATCCGAGCGAGGGCACGTGTAAAATCAGAAAGGGCAGCACTTTGGCTTACGGCTTATCGGGAGTGCGAGATTCAAGACATGGCACGGGCGACTTTCGGCTGGGCAACGGGCTTCGACAAGGCCAGGACATGTGACGGAGGCGGCGTTGGAATGATGTGGTACGGCGCCTGGCATACAAAGTGTATTGTTTTGCTGTGTCTGTGTAGTTGTTGGTGCCCTACTAGTGGCCTGCTAGGCAGTTATCAATCATACATCATGGTGTAGTTCTGTCGCCGTAGACAGTTCTTATGACTTGTCTAGGATCTGCTGGCAAGCTACAGGCCTTTGAATTAAGGGATAGAGCACAGAGGCAATGATGCTATGTGCAACGTCATAGGCCGACACGCTTCATCCAACGTTGACGGTCTCCATATAACTTCTTCACCTTTCCTTCATCTTGACCTTTCTAATCGTACAAACGAATTCTGCAATTCTCGTTCTCTATTCCCCAATTCTTCATTCCCTATCTAATTTTCTCACCCCTCTTTCAACTTCAGTCTGTTTATACCATCATCGTATGTGCTCGACCAGTCATTACTTCTTATGATAAGGGCGACTTTGACACTTGCATAGCAGGCAAGGCAATACCGTTCTGCTCGACACAACACCGTCCTGCTTGTTGTCATCTTGTCAAACAGGGCGGCATTGCCTTGCCTGCTATACAAGTGTCACGCCATGCCTCCCCAAAAACGGAAGGCTAGCAAAAGCCTCGTCAATGCGGCCAAGCAGGCCACTACATCGTCGCCAGCGGCGAAATATGAAGCGAAATGGTGGGAGCTGGCACAGAAAGACACGGATGTTGTTGCCCTTTTTCAAGCGAAAAAACCCGCCGAGAACGTAACGGAAGACTCCATGTTTGAGTTTCTCGCGCGTGAAGCATGGAAGGCGTTCACTCTCTTGCGTCCTCAACTGAATTCCCTGCGACGAAGCAGCGACATTGACTGGGCCGGCTTTCTCGGCGACACACGTCTGGCCAAGCGCCTGGAAGGCGTGACTTTATACCTGCAGCTCAGGCAACAATTCGGCCTAAGCGACGATATGCCCGAGACAATGGACTTGCATACTCGCCATCGCCTGGCTGATATGGTCCAAGAAAAGTTCCCCGTGAATGCGGAAATGGACAAAGATCTCCAGAGAGCCACAGTCCTTGCGTTCTCGAAACCAGAGGCAGATAGCCGTGAGAATTCTTCGTCTAGCTTGAATTTGTCGAAGCAACTAGACAGACTCGCGAAACTCTACGACGAAAGACTTGAAGATCTTATTCCCTTTCTCTCCCCCTACACTGCGCTTATTGGGCCGACTGGCATGGGGAAGAGTTTTGCGGTAAAAAACATGGCCGAGAAGCATAACCGATACGTCATTTACGCAAGCTTGGGTGACAAGTTTACTGTGCCGTTGCCCGCAAAGTCGCTGTCAAAGATGATCCGAGAAATTCCATACTTGGTCCCAGCAATCCGGTTTTTCGACACTTACATCGATGCTGCCTTCATGCTCGTCGAGGCTGCTAAAACTATTGGTGTAAAGCCAGGCCTGTTATTCAACTTGCAGTCGGAAGAGGAATATGTCTCTTTCCAGGAAGACTTTGCGCATCACGTCAGTATGATCATAGACGAAAAGCGCAGCGCAAACGTCGACAAGCAACGCAACAACTTAAAGGGAGAGGCAGCGGAAGCGCTTCTTGCTTTACTTTGTAGCACTATCAAAGAGCATGGCTTAGAGCACGCCTTGGAACAAGGTCTAGCTAACGCAAGCGCAGATAGCGCAGAGCCCCCGCGTTTGATTATTTGCCTGGACGAGGCGCGTGCTCTTTTACGAAGACGTAGTGACGACTCTTGCGATGATACGCCCCTTCTGTTTCGCGCATTTTGAAGGGCACTTGCGGCGTCCAGTAGGAAAGTTTTCGGGCTTCTCCTAGACACGTCGTCCAGAATCAGCAGCTTTTTGCCTCCAGTCCCTGATGATCCAGGCCTTAAAATCATCCCTGACACCGGCCACCTTCTGCCACCAATCCTCAGCCTTCAGACATGGGATGTGACGGCCCAGGCGTCGCCGCAAGTCCAGAACTGGCTGCACAAAGCACTGCCGCATCGAAAGGCAACAGGTCAGGTACAGGAGTCGAATGCACAGGCCATACACGGCCCAGATGGATCTATCGAGTTCCAGCAGTTTCTCTACAGCCTAGGACGTCCGCTGTGGGCAAGCATTATGCAAGCGATCCTACAGACACAAAAGGGCGACTATTTGCCGCTTTTGGCAGAGCGTAACGCGGTGGACGGAACTTTTAGATTGGCGCTTATAAAGACATCTTCTGCTGAGATCACCCAGGAGAGATGGCTTGCGTTATTGTCGTATCGGCTCCAGTTCCACGTTTATGACCAGCATTTAACGAACACCTTGACGTCTCGCTGGCTGCGCTTTCCTGTCCGAGTGTCCGACGACCGAAGCCGCATACTTTCCATACAGCCCGGAGAGCCGATCCTAGCAGCAGTAGCGGCGCGGCAAATGAGCGTTTCTAAAAAGCGTACGGACGGCTTAGGATTGGTTCATAACGTGGATCATATAGTTCATGCCTTTTACGAGTATTACAACAATGGTGCCATCACCGTGGGCGATATTGGCGAGACGATCGCCAGCTTCTTGCTACTTTGGGCGGCAGATGTAACTGCTCGAAAGGCAAACGTGCCAAGTGTACTGCCAAGACCGCAGCCAACAGTGCTGGCAACCGCCACGTCCATGGTGGACTTTCTCGGCACCCTGTTTGGGTCTAAGCCACCACCCTACTGGACCATGAGCGCGCAGGGCGTCAATGATGCCGAGGACACATTTGTGTTCGTGACACGCATCATGCGTCTTTGCACCGATTCTGACGTCGGTCATCTGACGCCAGAACAGCTGGAAATGGGATTCTTGACCGGAGAGGCTTGGCTTCTGGAGAAGGGCCGCACCGGTGCCGACATTCTGCTACCGGTCTGGCACAAGAAGAGCAAACGACTGGCCGCTCTCTTAATTCAGGTCAAGAACATCAAGCCAAGAAGCTCGTCCTCCGCCATGTTTCCGCCTTTTGTGATCACAGAGGCGTGTAGGGCACTAGAGAGAGCGCGTAAGACGCTCAAGGACACCTTGGGTGACATGCACGTCTACGGACTGCATCTTGATCTGGGCGAGAGCGAGACCCAGCTAACCATGCCGGTGGAGTGGCTGCCGCGCAATGACAAGAACTACCCTCTTTTGTCTCTCGCCGTCGCCCACGGTTGCAGTGCGGATGTGTATCCGGTGCTGTCCGGGCACGGTGAAACAAGATACAAACTGCAAGCGATGCTGGCCCGCGGCCGTGAGCCGTACGCGGATGACACCAAGGCTGTGGCAGACATGCTTCTCACACGCGATGGCCGTACGCTTTGAGGTGCAGGAGACGGGATGGAAGCGTCGAGTATTATTCTTTGGGACCGGTGTCTATTTTGGCGGCAAACCTGTTGGTCGACATGAAGCTGTGCCGTGTAATAGGCGATAATTCTGCAGCAATTGACTGACATCATCTGCCATGTCTATTGCATCCTTCCATGGACGCATCAGAGTCCCTAGAAACTGAACAACGCCGTGTTGATGACAGCCTTGTCGTCTAGGCCGTCGCAACTACCTCCGGTACAAAACGATACTTGCGCCCCGGATGTGAAGCCCGCAGATGAGCATCGCCAGGCGTGTTGTAGAGATTCTCCCGCGCTGTCCCGCCGGGCACTGGGTAGTCGCCATTGCCCAGCCATCCCCGAGCCTCCAGCTCCGGCAGTAGATAGTCAATGACGTCTTCCCAGGCGCCCGGCACGACGACGTGGCCAATGTTGAACCCGTCGATGTCCGCCTCCGTGATCCAACGCTCCATCTCGTCGGCCACGGTCTTGCCGGTGCCGATCTTGTACACACCGGCGCCGCCAATGTAGCGCTCCTCGGCAATGCGCCGCGGTGTCCAGCGGTCGATGCCAGACGGGCGCGACAGCAGCCGCTGCTTGGACCCGTCGGAGAGGCCCTCGTAAAGCGGGTGGTCGGGGTCGCTCGGAAACTCCTCGTCGAGGGGGAAGCGGCCGAGGTCAATGCCGCTGATGCCCGAATGCTGGGCAAGGTTGCCCTCGAGGCTGCCAAACTGTCTGTAGCGCGCCGCCTTGGCCTCGGCCTCGGCCTCCGTGGCGGCCAAGACGGGCGTGAAGGACACAAAGAACTTGATGGCGTACGGGTCGCGGCCCTCGTGGGCGGCCAGCGCGCGCGTGCGCTCGATATTGCGCTGCACGATGGCCGTGTTCTGGCCGCCGGTGAAGACGCACTCGGCGTGCTTCGCGGCAAAGGCGGCGCCGGCCGGGGAGACGCCTGCCTGGAAGAGGACCGGCGTGCGCTGCGGGCTGGGGTCGACCTGGTGGGCGCTCTGCGCGCGGAAGTACTTGCCGACGTGCTGGATCGCGCGCACCTTAAGCGGATCGGTAAAGGTGTGGGTGGACGGGTCCTGGACGACGGCGCCGTCCGCCCACGAGCCCTCCCACAACTTGTAGACGAGGTCCAGGTACTCCTCGGCCTTGTCGTAGCGGCTCTCGTGGCTGGGCAGCGCGTCGTATCCGTTGGCACGGGCGGCCGCGTCGCTCCAGCTGGTGACAATGTTCCAAGCAACACGGCCCTCGGTGATGTGGTCCAGGGTCGAGAAGCGCTTGGCCAGCAGAAACGGCGGCTCAAACGTCGTGCAGGACGTGATGCCAAAAGCCAGCGACCTAGTCACGGCAGCCATGGCCGAGACGATCTCGGCAGTCAGCAGGCTGGCCGAGTCGCAAAGGACAGCGCAGACTCACCACAAAGGGGTCATAAAGCGGCCACTGGGCCCCTGCACGGATAGCAGGGTCATGGCTGCCCTGGTAGATGTCGTGGGAGCCAAAGTTGTCGGCTGGCAGCATGGACACGTTAGCGAACAGACATGGCTTGCCGGGGCTTTCTTTCTCTTCGTGTGCGGCTGCGTACCCAAGAACAAGGCGTTGAATTTGCCTTTTTCCAAAAGCTTCGCCAGGTTGATCCAATACGGCAGTCGCTTTTTCTCAGGGCTGTGGTCCTCCGGGTTCTGCCACTGGCCGATGCTGATGTGACCGACGCCGTTCATGTCAAAGGCATTGAGAAGAATGCGCTTTTGATTTCCATTGGCGTCGTAGCCGTATTTGCGTTCCACCTTGGCCTCGCCTCGCAAAACAGCATCCGAGGCACCCTGCAGGCCGATTGGCACGGGCGCATCTCTGGCTGACGATGAAGCCATTTGGAGTGCAGATGTGGCCGGAAGCAGCTTGGGGACGACAACTTTTACGCTCGTCGTATCGTGAAGATGGATCCGGTCTCAGTGCTTGGAAAAAAAGCAAATGCATGTTTTACATCTTCACTGAGGACTAAGATGCCATCTTTATACACACCTGCTGTTGGACTGTCACCGATACTCCAGCGCGGGAAGGCTGTCTAGATAGGACACATAACACCATCAAGTCTGCGTCTTACGCCATCCCCTTTTCCGTTGTCATATTCAGGCTCGGCAAAGCCACGCCAATGCCGGAATCAAACAGGGTAGAGCACAGCTCAACGGATCTATGGCGCAATTGCAGTGCCGGATTCCACTACATGGAGATCATTCTGCCTATCATAGGGGCACGGTGTATATGAATCAGGAAGCTTGCCTTCACTCAAGTAAACAGGTACTACGCGATCGCCAACCAAGTCCCTCTAGCTGCTTTAGGGCCGGCTGCCGCTGGCAAGCACGCCTTGGTGGTAGCTGAGCGAACAATTCGTGAGAAACGCAAGGCCTGATATTGTGCTTTAGCTTTTGAGCGTCTCAAAGGCTGTGTCTAGTAAGGTCAGTAAGGTTTGCTGCTGCTAATTTCACAGTTTATTGAATGAATAGAGTGCAAGTTCCCTTGCTTTTGTTTGTTCTATCGTTCGCTCATCTGCCGAGACATAAGATTTACTGTATTATTGCTTTCAATCCCATCTTCTAGCCCTGTCACCAACCTGCTAATGTCTCCAACTTGCGTCTATGTTCGCCGGAATGTATCTGCTTTACGGCTGTTAAGCAGATACATTCCTTGTCCCATTTTTTGAGACGAGCTCTAGTGCTGTCTTCCTCCAAGCCGTCTGGTCTGTCTCGATGGACAGTCTGTATATAAGGGCCTTTAGCCCTCACTTAAGGCACAAACGTAAAATCGAATGCAACGATCAGGGCTTGACGGCCTGACCACCATCGACACGCTATCTTGTCTTCGGGCCGCCATACCTGCCATCTGGCCACTCCGGACAGCGCGTTCGCTCCGCGGTCTCCAGAAAACCATGATGTGCAACATCGAGACGATGCGGATCGTTGCGGCCCTACAATAGCGTCATGTAGTGCATCGAGCAGTTCCTCGCAATCAGCAGCTGTGACAGGTGCCAGGTAGCTCTTTCCTCATCCTTACGGCTGCACACGTATGCACATTACCTGTTTCCGGTGCATGCATTCCGGTTTTGTGCCCACTCATCGCGCCTGCCCTCGCTGGCAGTTTGGGCTTTGTAGTGGGCTGTCGACTGCACGGCATTCTTATCTACCATCAGCCCCACTATCCCGGTCAGGCTTTAGAGCTTCACGGCGACGCAGTCACATTCTTCAACTCGCCGTCTTGCAGCCATTGCACATCCTGGATGTCCTTGTCCCCCGCATGCAAGGGACGTCGGGTAGCGCAGCGAGGCAAAAGAACGTGAGGGAACTCTAGCTCAAGACATAGCGCTAGTGCGGGCCGAGTCAGCTCTTTGAAGGCAGCAGCTGATTGCGGCGTCATCCTTCTTTGCCCGAACCAACCTGCTCGGCTCTTCGTCTGCCTGCTCGTCACTCGTCTCGTCGCTGCTGGGCTCGCCTGCTGCCCATTGACCGTCGTCGCAAGACAATCCGCTGTTTCGGGTTCCTGTGCCGCAGCCGCCACCATGGTCATCATCGAGGGCCACGAATACCTCACGGAGGAAGAGAAGCGTCTGAAGGAGGACCGGAAGCGCGAGAAGTACTGGAAGAAATGGGGTCCCTACGTCTCGGAGCGACAGTGGGCGACAGGTAGGTGTCTTGTTGGCGCTGGCAGCTCGTCGGCCTGGCCGTGATAGCATGCTGACAAGACAGTTCGCGAGGATTACAGTCCGGATGGTGATGCCTGGAGTCGTGAGTGAACCGTCTTCCCTGGTGCTTTTGTCCTGTGCTTGTGACGCCTCTCTTCTCTATATCTGTCCGCTGTCTTTCTCGTTGCTTCCGCGCCCCCCAGGGTCCCTTTTGCCGCGCTCTGGCGCCGCTGACAAGGCAGACTTTCCCCACGACCATGCCCGGTCGCGCGCCTACCGCTGGGGCGAGGACGGCATCGCCGGCGTCTGTGACACCCACGGCCTGGAGAACATTGCATTTGCGTTCTGGAACGAAAAGGAGTGAGTGCCGGCCTGTTGCTGCGTCTAGTGTTGCCCGCGGCTGACCATCCAGCCCGTTCCTGAAGGAGCGGCTCTTCGGCCTGTCCAACCCGCAGGGAAACCACGGCGAAAGCATCAAGGAAGCCCACTTCCACCTCGACAACACGCCCACACACTCCTACATGAAGTACCTGTACAAGTACCCCCAGAACGAGTTCCCCTACGAGGATCTGATCCAGGAGAATGCCAAGCGCACAAAGGAGGAGCGCGAGTACCAGATCCTCGACACCGGCATCTTCAAGGACAACCGCTACTGGGACATCTTCATCGAAACCGCCAAGGATGACGATGATCCCGACTCCATCGTCTTCCGCGTCACCGCCTGGAACCGTGGCCCTGACCCGGCGCCGCTGCACATCATCCCCCACCTATGGTTCCGCAACACGTGGGCCTGGGGCCGCGAGAAGCCCGAGGACAAGCCCTCGATCGAGCTCTGCGAGGAGACCCTGGTCAAGTCCAGCCATCCGGTGCTCGGCGACCGCTACATGCTCGTAGCGCCGTCGCCCAGCACCGGGCCCAGCGGCGAGGACGTGCTCCCAGAGCTCTTGTTTACCGAAAACGACACCAACTTCGCCAAGCTCTACGAGGGCAAGAACGAGAGCGATTTTGTCAAGGATGCCTTCCACCGCCACATTGTCGACGGCGAGAAGGGTGCCGTCAACCCGGCGAACACGGGAACGAAGTGCGCCGCCTGGTTCTCCTTCAACGAGGCCGGCGGCGTCCCCCCGGGCGAGTGTGCGGTCGTGCGCTTCCGCTTCTCCAAGAACAGCGAGACATTCCTCGACGAGGAGGAGGTCGACAACCTCATTGACGCCAAGCGCGAAGAGGCCGACGAGTTCTACTACCGCATGAGTCCGCTGCCCATGTCCGACGACCTGCGCAACATCCAGCGCCAGGCCTTTGCCGGCATGATGTGGTGCAAGCAGCACTACCTCTTCATCTGGGACCAATGGGCCAACGGCGACCCGACACAGCCGCCGCCGCCGCCCAACAGAAAGGCCATCCGCAACTCCCAGTGGAAGCACATGCACTGCGACGACATCCTGTCCATGCCCGACTCGTGGGAGTACCCCTTCTTTGCTGCCTGGGATTCCAGCTTCCACTGCATCACCCTGGCCATGATGGACCCCGAGTTCGCCAAGAAGCAGCTCGATCTGTACACCCGCGAGTGGTACTGCCATCCCAACGGGCAGCTTCCCGCATACGAGTGGAACTTTGGCGACGTCAACCCGCCTGTCCACGCCTGGGCCACCTTCCGCGTCTTCAAGATCGAGCGCAAGCTCTACGGCCGCCAGGACCTGGACTTTCTGGAGCGCGTCTTCCAGAAGCTGCTGATCAACTTCACCTGGTGGGTGAACCGCAAGGACATGGACGGCAAGAACGTCTTCGAGGGCGGCTTCCTGGGCCTGGACAACATTGGACTCTTCAACCGCTCCGAGCCGCTGCCGACGGGCGGTATCCTGGAGCAGGCCGACAGCACCGGCTGGATGGCCTTTTACTGCCTGTGCATGCTCAACATCTGCCTGGAGCTGGCCAAGTACCGCCGCACGTACGAGGACATGGCCTCCAAGTTCTTTGAGCACTTCATCCTGATCAGCGACGCCATGACCTTCCGTACCGGCGAGAAGGACGAGAAGTCGCTCTGGAACGACGAGGACGGCTTCTACTACGACGCCATCTCCTGGGGCGGCCCGTGGATCCAGCAGCTGCCGGTGCGGTCGCTCGTGGGCCTGATCCCGATGTACGCGACGCTGACCCTGGAGCCCGAGCTGATCAACCGGCTGCCCGCCTTCAAGCGCCGCGTCGAGTGGTTCATCAAGAACCGTGAAGACGTGGCCGAGCGCAACATGGCTTCGATGAAGAAGCGCGGCAAGGGCAACCGCATCCTGCTGTCCATTGTCAGCAAGGAGCGGCTCCAGAGTCTTCTGCGCCGCATGCTCGACGAGGACGAGTTTCTCAGCCCGCACGGCATCCGCTCGCTGTCCAAGTTCCACAAGGACAACCCGTACTCCATGGACGTCAATGGCCAGACGTTCCAGGTCGGCTACGTGCCCGGCGACTCCGACAGCGGCCTGTTTGGCGGCAACAGCAACTGGCGCGGCCCCGTCTGGATCTGCGTCAACTACCTGCTCATCGAGGCCGTGCAGCGCTTCTACATGTTCTTTGGCGACGCGCTCAAGGTCGAGTGCCCAGTCGGCTCCGGCGAGTACATGCATCTCGGTCGCGTGTCCGAGCAGCTGCAGCACCGCCTGCTGCACCTGTTTGCGCGCGACAGCGACGGCCGCCGCAGCATCAACGGCGGAAATGACCTGCTCGACTACGATCCGCTGTGGAAGGACAACCTGTGGTTCTACGAGTTCTTTGACGGCGACACCGGCCGCGGTCTCGGCGCGACCCACCAGTGCGGCTGGACTGGTCTGATTGCTCGGATGATCCACGATACAGGGTAAGCTCAGTCGTTGCGTTCTTTCATTCTGTCGTTTTGCTTTCGTTGAATTCGCCCCAGCTCTGGCGCACAATCTAACATAACAGCGTCACATGTCGCCTCCCGCAGACGCCGCGGACGCCGTCCGTCGGCATGAACCATTATTTCGATGACATCTTCCACCGGTACGACAAGGTCGGCACTCCGCAGACGCCCATGACCCCCCGTCTCCGCAGGTCGTCTACGGCTCGTTCCATAGGTGCGCGCAGCGACTTTTATCTCGACGATGAGAGCGACGGTGAGGTGGAGGAGGACCAAGAGGACGACGCCAAAAGTCGCAACGGTGGTCGCAGCGCCCGTGATCGCAGCAACCGTAGCAGTCGGCACATGAGCCGCGCCACATCGCGACCTGGATCCATGTTCTTCAACGATCCAGAGCGCGTCCGCCAGCGTTCCGAGGCCGACCTGCACCTCCACCACTACATCTCGGAGCAGCTGGAGCGGATCAAGAGTGAGCAGAACATCAGTGGGTACGGCTACGACGATGAGATGTCGGCGCAGGCGGATGGAAAGTAGCCGCAGGTCTGTATAGACATACAGGATAGACGATAGAGGTAGCATGGTGACGGGAGCAAAACTTCATTCTGGCAGCATAGAGCAGCAGGCGCTGCCAGGCGGAGAGCACACGAAAGGATACATGGCTTCAGATTCACGGCAATATATACAAGAGTTCACCGTTAGACTCCCTCGTCCCCAGCATGAGTGTTTGTGTGTGAATTGAGCAATAGACATGATCGTCAGCAGCCAGTATACGATCTGCTGCCGATGTTTCTTCACGAGTCGGCAAAGACAGGAGATTGGAACAACAAGGGAAGCTCTCGGCAACACCCTCTATTTCCCCTCCCTCCTTCTCATTTTGCTAAGTAGAAAGTATTGGTTTATTGGTTTTACAGGGTCTCCGTCAGGAGCTTGTTGAGCTTGGCCACCTTGGCCGCGACGCTGAGGTCGATTGTGCGGTCGCCAACCTCCACCACAAGGCCGCCGAGAATCTCGGGGTTGACCTGGGATTGTTAGCAGGGCAGCATGAACGGGGGGACTCTCGGGTGGGAGCAGGAGGGCTCCGGCATGCGGTCTCGCCATGCCTAACGCACCTTGTTCTTCACCTGCAGCTTCTTGCCGGAACCGACAAAGGCAGACTTGGAGATGGCCGACTCGAGGCGCGAGAGCGTGCGGTTGTCGAGGGGAGACGCGCTGGTGACGACCATCTCGACCTGGCCCTGGGCGGCGCGGATGAGCTCGGCGAACTTGCCGACGACGTTCTCGAGCAGGCCGAGACGGTTGTTCTCGGCCAGGGTCTGCAGAAAGTGGGTAATGGTCGGCTGGTTGGTGCTGCCGGTGACCTTTTGGAGCTCGGCGACGACGGCGAGCTTGTCCGCGGCGGAGAGCGTGGGCGTGGACAGGATGGGGCCGAGCTTGGCGTCCTTGCGGAGGAGCTCGCCGAGCGCCGCCAGGGTCTTGGCCGTCGGGTCGAGCGTCGAGGTCTTGACGGCGGCGGTGTACTAGACGCGTCAGCAGGCGTGTGCGCGGGCAGCCGGCCCATTGGCCCTGGCCCGGCGCCGGGACCGGAATCCCGGAGCCGGAGCCGGAGCCGGCAATCGGCGAGAGGCGCAGGCCAGAAACCACTCACCAGAGCCGTCGCATATGTGCCGTCCAGGCCGAAGAGCGTGATGGGCGGCTTGGCGTTCGGCGCCGCAGCAGCAAAGGTGCGGACGAACGCGGCACGCGGCGCAGCAGAGGCCGACCGGGCGGCGACAAGCGCTTGTCTCGAGAACATGGTGGTCGTGAGAAGGGGGGTTGAAGCGGTTGATCCGAGAAATTTCGACGTGGCGAAGACGACGTAAAGGAGCGGACGGGCCGGAAAAAGGGCGGGGAATTCGAGGTCGCTGGGCAGAGGACCGGGAGACGGAGTGCGGCGGCGCTGGCTCGTCGCAATGGGGGAGGCCGGGATGGACGGTGCGGATCGTGGACAGAGGAAAAAAGCAGATCGAGCAAAACGAGCAAAACGAAAGCTTCTCGGGTTGGGCAAGGAAAATCGGCCGCAACCGCCAGCAAGGGCTGCCTCAGGCCGCAACACTAGCGCATTCCGGCGCCCGCCAACCGGGCATTAAATCACTCAGTGCCGGCGCCGCGGGAGATTGTTCGTACTGTGCAAAGAGCTACGAGTTTCGACGTGCTGGCACTCCTCGCACAGTGCAGTGTCACAAGTTCATAGCCGCTGCTCCGGATTACGCCCTCTATTCATGATGGCCACCGCCGTCGCCGCCGGAGCTCAAATTATGCTGCGTCCAGCAGGCAAAGTACACCGCTGCCTGTGCAGTCCCACCAAATATACTCGTAGTACCGTGTCCATGCCGTCCAGCGAAGCAAAGACGGGAAACAAGGAAAACACTGGAAAACACACAACGCCCGCAAGAGCCCAAAAGGAACAAACAAGAACAGACAAGCCGACGCCGGCGCTCCCTCAGTCGCTGCGCAGCATGCTGTCGACCAGGTCGCCCAGCGGCCCCCAAAAGTCCTTGCCGCTGGCCAGGTGGTGCTCGTCGATGAAGAGCACGTACTGCTTGAAGCTCGTGTTGAGGTGCGGCTCGAGGCCGAGCTCGCGGATCACGGGGTAGTGGTGGCAGTAGATGTGCGCGTACACGCGGTACATGCGCTTGAAGATCTGCTTCATGAGCGACAGAAAGTTCTTGGGGAACGGCACGCCGATGCGGCTCGGCAGCACCGCCTCGTTGTCGATGCTGCCCTGCACCCACGCCATCAGCTGCTCAATGTACGCCGGCGCCGGCATCTTGGTCGGCTTCTTGTAGTTCTCGCTGTCCTGCCAGAGGTACTCGAATCTGCAGAGCGTCAGCCTGGCCCTTCTCTCTCGTAAGCCAGTGGCCCGAATACGCACTCGTCGGTCGCCTTCATCTCGGGGCACGACTGCGGCGAGCAGAACTCGGTGATGGCGCCGTAGAGGAGGTTGATCTGGTTGTAGAAATCGACCACTGCGCGCAGGTCGCGTCAGCCAAAGCGCGCGCCGCCTGGAGCAGGTGTGGACTCACTGTTCACCGCCAGCCATTCGTTCTCGTCCTCGCCCTCTGGCAGCTTCACCACCTTGCGCAGGCTGCCGCCGCCGAGCGTCGCCTCGGCATACTGCCGCAGCTGGTAGCTCGTGCTGCCACCCTTGCCGGCGCGCGGCCGAAACTGGTTCCGCGTCCGCTGGTTTCTGCGCGGGCCCAAGGCCGCTGGTTAGCAACGACGGCCTCTCGCGGCTGGATGGGTAGACGGCGCATACACTGTGGTCAGGAGCGAGCTCATTGTGGTGGACTTGGACTTTGACTCGTCTTCGTGCGGGTGTTTCAACGCAACTGCGTTGGGGTCCGGGCAGCGTCCGTAGGTAATATGCAGGGAAAATAAATGCGATATTAGGAAGCAGCACAACTGTTGGTAGTGACGAGGGGAGAAGCACGGTCGTCGACGTCGGAGTGAGCTGGAAACACAATACAAGACAATGGCATGCCCCTCGTTACGGCCGGCATGTTTACACTGTTGCCGCTTTGGGGCTGTTGCCAGGTAATTGGGTCCTCCATTCCCAGCTGTGTGGCGCTGTGTGGCGCATTGATTCTAGAAGAGTGGGCCTGCTTCCGGCTCCGGCCAATGGAAGTCTGTATTTCCTGGCCAATCAGGAATGTAGCCGTGAAAGCAGCGATGCTTCCCCGTGTTTCTCCTCATCGCCCCTCTTTCTTTTGTCACGATGTGACTCTCCAGATTCTTTTTTTGGCATGTCCCTTTCTGCTCAAGACGACACCAGGTCTCGTACATTGGTTGGTTTCATACTCGTAAATTGTCCGTTGCTCCCCTTGGATTCGTAACATACCTGTCTTCATGGCCCTCGTCTTTGAATTGTATCTGCTTTGAATCCTCTCCTTTTGGGCTACAGCATAAGCAAGCACGGAACGAGAGATTCACAGACTACGTTGTACTATGCTTTGTTGTCCGTTCTATCTTCCTATTTAGACAACATTCCCACTTTCACCAACCTTGGCCCCTAGCAGCAGGTGCCTTCTTGACAATGGAATGGTCAAAGATAATGTTGACATTTGTCTTTGCGCCATGTCAATAAACTCGGTCGGGTCTTCATTTCATTGCTATGCTTGCCTGTAGGAAACTGGCTCATTAGACTGTTCCCTGGACACACGGAGCGCTAGGGTCTTGCCTTGTTTCCCCGGAAACTCAACATCAAACAGTAGCAAACCGTCCTTTGAATGTTCGACTCGATGCGAGCTCGACTTTCTTAGCGCGACGCCCCCAATAAGTACGCGCGCTTCCTTACTTCTCTTACGACAGAGATAGAAGCCAGGTCAAAGTAAGCTTTCTTCGGAAGATGACAGGCACTACCAGTTGTAGGCCTACTGGCGGTCTGAGCCCATGCTAGAAATGACGGCGTTTGCAGTCATCTACGGACTGCTGCCGCCGCCAGCCAGCCACGCTCGAACTCGCCATCGTGCGCAACACAGCCGCCAAGGCCAGAGAGACCCGGGATCTGCAAACATCTATGGCCAAGACTCTGTAACAGAGGGCCATGGTCAAGAGTTTCACACTGGCCGTTCAGCTTTATTTTGGAGAGCACCAAAAAAGCTCCTGTTTATGTTATCGTATTGTAAACTATGGCAGCTGCCGCTCCTTTTCTGTGCCTGAATCTTATTGCGTGCTATAAAATAATGACGCTATTTCATTGGCCATCAGAAAGGAAGCTCCATCGCAGTTTGAGAGCTGCGTGCTCCAAGCTGCAAAACCGACCTGTTTCTGCTCCGTAGCTTTCATAGTTCTAGCATCCATATTGTCGGTTGCTTTCTTTGCAATCGCCTTGCAAATGGCTCGTGGGGTTTCATGTAGCTTCCGTCGCCGTGTTGCCTACAGCAGAATCTCGCCCATGTTCTCGCCCTCGAAGCCAAGAACAGAAAGCTTCTTCACGCGCGACTTCTCCGCCGCCTTGTCGGCAGCCTTCTTCTTCTTGGCCAGCTCGGCCATAAGGTCAGAGTCGATCTTGTCGTAGCCTGCTGGTGTTTCGTCGTCCCGGTCTAGGTCCAGCTCCCCCAACAGCAGCACGTTCTCGCCGCGGACGAGATATGTTCCTCTAGGAATATCGGAAAATAAACCGTGGCCGGCAGCGGCGCTTTCCGGAGCAGCGGATGCGTCAAAGACACCTGGAGCAAGGAAGGTCCTCTCGATGGCGCCTTGTAATATCAAGTTGGCTAGACAGCGAGCAAGCAGGTCAGCCAGAGTCCTGTAGGCCAACTCGGGGTAAAAGCACGGCGTAGGTTCGTACCGAACTGGTCCCACGTTCTCAGCACACCGATCACCTTTCTGCCGTCACGCAGCACCACCATGAGTTTCTCTGCAGGTAGAATCAGTCAGCTATCACGCGCCGCCGTCTCAACATCGACGTGTGAGAGGAACCCACTGTCGGTCAGATCCAGCAGCTGCGCAGCCGTTGTGAACATCTGCGCCGGTAGTTGGCCTTGCTGGGGAGGCGCTTGTGGTGGGCCCCCCGGCCCACCAGACCCTCGCGACTGCTGGGGGTCTGAATTCGAGAGATTCTCCATTAGGAACAAGAGTTGCGAAGAAAGTGGCAGCAGAGATCTAGTCTATCCATGGGGTGGAAGGGCCGTCGTTTTGCGTCCTTCACTGCACCCTCCTCTTTGAAGGCCCGACAAGATGCCTGGTTTAGAAGACCAAACTCGCTTTGCGGCCGGCGAGCCTTGTGTGAGCAGCTTGAAGCCTTGTTTCGTCGCCGTAAGCTACGTAGTGTCGCCATCGGAGGGATGCATGGATTTTGCGCACCGGTGCACCGCCACGGCTGCGCCACATATCGAGCTTGCAAACGGCAATCCTGCGCAGAATTAGATAGTCCGGGGCCGGTATGGGGCACATACTTATCAGTCAGCCAATCGCGCACTACCGCAGTTCGGCAGGTCTGGTGGGCTCGGCCGGCTGCGTGTTTGTGTTAGAGGCGTCGATTTCTCAAGAAACCATTTTTGCATCGTCACCCGCCCGTTGCTCTCCTGACCGCCGCAAGTCTTTTGTGGCTGTTATTCTTCGCCGAGGCGTGGAGAGATCGTCGCTCTTCCTGTTGCAGTATATATTTTCTGCTAAAACGGCGCGGCTTTACTTCCTCGCCTCGCTCTGCCGACCTCATCCTTTTCCCATCCTCGACGTCTAAGTCGTGACGAACACCGAATCTCTCGCTGCGACAGGCGAACGGCCTGCCCAGCTGCCCAATCAGGCATAAAACCCTTCCGACACGCCTTCCTACCATAGAACCCGATTGTTTTGCCGACTTTCCAAAAGCGAGCAGAGGCTGCCTTACTGAGTACTTTGTACCCGCTCAGGGACGCTCTGGAAGCGCTCATTTCACAAGACGCGCATATCCTCACCACACACACACACACCCACACGAACACAGGCACCCGCGCACGTGGAGCTTGTGCTCTGTCTGTTCACCATCATCCGACCAGCCCCTACGGTTGCACATACAGAAATACAATGGCGTCCGCGGACTCCCACTCAGCGCTCGGTTTTGGCGGCGATGTAGATCAGCGGGCAGATCGCCGCGCAAATGCTTCGCCAGGTCCAAGTCAGTCGAAACGCGAGAAGAAACGACAGCTGCTTACAGACCGTCTCGCTACACTCACCGAGAAGTTCAGCCGCGACCGCGACATGACCTACCGCGAGCAGCTCCAGAAACTGCAGATCGACACCAATCTGGTGATGCATCTCGATCCCTACAACGACAGACCGCTGGACTTCCTCGGGCCTGACCGGCAAACGCGGGACAGCCAGTTCAACCGAGATCCTGATCCAGATGGTCGCGGTGGAGGCCGCGGCCTCTTGGAAATGGCTGGTCCGACTTTCCAACAGTGGATTCAGGAGATTGAGGATCTGGTCGAAGAGCGCGACGCTGAGTTGACAAAGCAAAAGGTAATGATTAGGCCGAAAGAGATCGATCTTTGCTGGACATTGTGCCACTGACACGCCGTCCTTCCTTACAGTACGACTTTGAGAAGAAAGCCCAAGAATACAAGAACACGCACATCTTCAAGACCGACACGGCCAACCGGGAGCACAAGAACCTGTCAGCGACGCTCCGGGAGCGACTGATCAACGTCATCACGGCCAAGAAGGTTCGGTTGACCAAGGAGAAGGAGGCCCTCGAGATCTCGGACGCTTCGGCACTGTTCCTGCACCCCAACCAGTTTTCCCTGACGAACCCGTCAAGCCCGGGCGGCACACACGGCAAGCGAGCCACGCGTCTGCGCCAGACAGCCGACGACATGGTGGGCATGGCCGACAGCCGGAAACGGAAGCGCAACGGTGCCGACGACGATGGCTCGCCTGCACCGCAGAGACGCTCGGGCGACACGAACGGCACCACTCCCTTGTGGCACGGCGATCGCCTGGCCTACCGCAAGGTCACTGGCCCTGTGTATAGCATCGACAAGCTCTTCACGGACAAGGAGCTGGCGATGACGTACAACGCGGCAGCGCTGGCATCGCACAAGTATCTTCTGTCGCACCGCAACAAGCTGAACAGCAACGGCGAGATGCTGTCGTCGGCGTCGGACACGGAATCGGGCGACGAGGACGAGCGCGATGCGACGCCGGCGGCCGTGTCGATGGAGCGCGTTCCGTCGCATGCGACGCGCAGCACGCGCGGCGCGACGACCCAGCCGGCGAACTTTATCGACGAGCGGCTCGTCGGCCTGGAAGCGCTGTCCAACTTTGAGATGCCGGGCAACCTGGCGAAGCTGGCGGCCAACGAGCCGAAGATGCCGCCCATGTTCATGAGCAACTATGCGAAGCCGCACTCCAAGGTCGACCAGAACACGCCGGCGACGCTGTCGGCGGACGACGTCAACTCGGACCTGTCCGTGATCAAGCTGCTCCGCCAGTACGAGAAGCTGCACGGCACCGGGTCCAACTTTGACAACGCCAACGGCGGCCGCAAGGTGCTGCAGGCGACGGCCTTTGGACCCCGCGACGGCCGCGACAGCCGCTACCTGGCCTTCCTCCAGCACGAGCGTGACGAGCCCGAGGAACTGCGCCGGGGCCTGCGTCTGCCGACCAGCCACGTGCGCGACGAGCCGGCCACGCCCAGCAGCGCAGCGGGCGCGGCACTGGCGGCGGCCGCGACAACAGCGGCAGCGGCGGCGGTGGGCGCCAGCCCGATGAGCCGGCAGAGCAGCCAGAACGGCGCGGCGATGAGCCGGCAAGGCAGCAGCACGCGCGCGCATAGGAAGCGGAACTGACGGCGAGGCTGTCGTGTCGGGCACGTGCTCGTGCTCGTGCTCGTGCTGTGTTTTTGCTCTTGTTCTGATTTTCGCGTATTGCGTATTCATGATGACGAAACGGTTTTTCGTATCTCGGTATGCCGGCGTCCCTCGTTCTGTGTGCGAGACACGTTTTCTGTCAAGCTCTGGGGGGCAGGCTGCAGCAGCCCTTTCTCTCGCGCGCGTTTGTTTTTGTGTCTTTGTTTTCCATGCGGTCGGCTTCGGCTGCGTGGCAGGAGTTCGGGACGGAAACTTTGAATAGTCCAGTTGCGCTTAATAGGCTTTGGAGAATATTGGTCTCGGCAAGCCGCTTTGGCAGGCCCGCGACAGGTACAGACGAGCGTGTCGAATGGTGTCTTACTTTGCAGTGTTTCGGCCACGGACAGGCAGGCTGGCCGAGACATGCTTTGCATGTGTCAAAGCGGTCACAGTCGTTTGTTTTTGAGTGCGTGATCGGGTTTCACGATGACGAGTAGTTGCCGGAGATACTTTGCTATTGGCATATTATATAAGAAGCAGGAATGGCCAAAATCAAACATATCCAACGAGATCTGTCCTCTGCTCTCTGCTCCCCTTTCCCCCACCCTTCCCTTTCCTCATGACTCCCTCGTTCACGGCCCAAAGACAAGTGTCCGCACCTCGATGCTCTCACGGCCCTCGGCATCGGGGGGCGAGCCGGGGTGCGCAAACGCCGTGTGCGCCGCGCGGCCACCGGCCACGCCAGAGCCTTCCTTGGGGCCCTCGCTGTCAAAGCACTCGAGCAGCAGCCGCTCGTGGCCCGTCATGCCGCCCAGGTAGTACCACTTCTGGCCGGGGCCGTGCTGGATGCCTGCGGTCTCGCCGACGTAGCCGCCGCGCGACGCAGGATAGCGGTGCTCGACGGGCACGACGTCCTCGTCCGCGACCGACGCCGACGACGCAAAGGCCAGCGGAAACGACTCGACCGGGCCCCTGTTCAGCGGCCGCCACACGTTGATGATGCGGTAGCGGCCCTGGAGCAGCTTCTCGGCGTCCGCGGCCGGCAAGTGGCGGCGCACGCGCAGCGCTGCCGAGGCAGCTGTCTGGTCAATGTGCACCTGGTTCACGGGCCCGTTGGCCGCGTTGGGATGGGAGCGCCGGATGGTGTGGTCGAAGATGACGACGCGGTTGGCGCCGGGCACGTTCTGGAGGAGCAGCTCCTCGATCTCGGGGTAGTACCGGGCGCGGATGGACTCGTCGTCGGTGAAGTCGGTCTCGGCGGACGGTGGCACGTCCTGGACGACGAGGAAGGCGTGGCGGTCGAGCGAGTCGGGCGTCTTGGTGAACGCGTCGCGGCCGCGGATATCCTCGATCAACACTTCTGCAGCGGCGGCACTAAAGTTCCGCTGGAGCTGGCCCTCTGGCGGCGCATCGACGTAGTTGAAGGGCTTGGCACCATCGGCCGGGGCCTGGTAGAAGTTCAGCTTGGCGCGGACGGGGCCACGAGGAATGCGGTCCTGCAGTGTGGTAGTCGTCGCCGTGATGGTTGTAGTTGCCATAGTGGTGGTAGGCAATAGCTTGACTCGGATGTAGAGTTCGTGAGGTGAAGCAAGGGGTTGGGGTCCCAGCAGGCTTATATCGAATAGTATGGCGCAAGCAATGTATTTCTATCCAAGCATCGATGCTTGGGAGGCTCTACTAAACAGAGGAGGAGCGTCTTTATATCTTATTTATATCATACAGACAATGCCCACGTCGGAGAACTTGATTTATAAGGCTTCAAAAGACCGTCTTTCTGCTCAAGACCTTTTGGATTATTCATAGGCAGCACAGAAGAGTGCTTTGAAATATCCAATTACCTAGCAAGGCGGAAGCGGAGGGAAATACTAGGTCCGAGTGGCCGCAGCGTAGCACGTCATCCAAAGGGCGCAGGTAACGTCTAGTTGCTCGGACAAGGCGCATACGGAGTACAAGCGGCATTCCCTGGCGGCACTAACACACCCGACGTCTCCCCGCACTGCAGCCTTCCGTGTATTCTAGCTGCGAGATGAATCATCTGGCACGTGAGTCTACAGAAAGCAGCTGACAATGTCTTTCACATTTACGTATTATTTTGCAAGGCAAGCGAACACTTGGGTGGTATGTCGTGATGCAGTTTTCGCACTTATCGTAGGTGGCCACTTTTACCGTTACAACTACTGCACAGTAGCCTTACGGTCTAAGTGTATGCAGATAAACGACAGCCTCTGGATGGACAGCGGCCAGTTGGTCGGCAGACTCGACGATGTCTGCGATGCCTCTGCGTATCCTTACTAAGCTGACGAGTCGCGGTGGCGACTTGGCAGAACCTTGCCACTCTATTGACACTCTATTGACACTCTATTGACAAAGGAGTTGATCTATTGACAGTCCAAGAATAACCTTGATGTGGAAGTGAGTCACTGCCTTTTTGCTCCGCCTGCCGACTTTTTTCCATCTCAGAGTCTTCTGATGCTCAGATCGCTTCAGATTTTCCTGGCTTCGCCTTGTCTTCACGGCCAGCCAGAATCCGGCCAATCATATTGCGGCGCATGGCCGCGAGCTGCGGAAGGTGCGGCTGCACGTGAGCCAATCTCCATCGATCCTTCCTTTTACAGACGGCGAGTGGAGTGTTTGTCGCAAACGCTAAGCCTCTTTCGGCTTCTAATAAACAAAGTTGGTAACTTGTCACTCGCGTCTGTGGCCCTAGCTTCCGATTGTCTTTCCTCCCCGCTATCGTTTTCACGACGCGTTCACAATCATTCATCTTCAACGTCGCGATCGCCTTGCGCTTTTCATTCTCTATTTATTGCAACGGCCCTTCTTGCTGAATGCATCTGCCAATTCACGCAGCGCCCCATCATTCTCTTCCTGCAAACCTCAGCCATCGCTTCTTCACGCCGTCCGCGCTCTTCTTCCTTTATTTTCCGTCTTCCATCGCCATCCTCCAGACGGCACGATGGACACGCCGTCTGGAGCTCCGGCGTCCTCGCCGGATCCTCTGGCCAGCGAGGCGCCCACTGCGCGGTCCGTGACATCCTCGATCCGACGCACGACAAGAAGCCAGCGCGCCAGCAGTCACGTCTCCCTGGACGAGCATAGAAAGCTCGTCCCGGCTTTCGTTTCGCCGCGCAAGCAGGTTTTTCGCCTCGACGTGGGCAACCCGACATCGCCGCAGCGTCTGACGGTGACCGTCGAGACAGACGAACACGGAAATGACCGGCTGGACGGGTCTTCCAAGCGCGAAGGAAACGTCAGCCGGCAGCTGTTTACGGGCTCTGCATCGAGATTTCCCAGGCCGCCCCCGACCCCCATCTCTCGCCGACACCGACAAGCCTCCTCCTCGGCCGTGCCGTCCTCGTCGTTCAAGTCGGCCCGGAAGGTGGCGCCAGCGACTACGACGAAAGTCCCCCTCCGCGGACTCTCCGACGACGAGTTCGCCGACGAAACCCTGACGCCCAAGCGGCCCCGTCGCCGTCCCCGGCGCTCAGGCACACCCCTGCCGACCAGGTCTGGTGCTGGCAGGCAGATCATCGGGTCCCCGGTGCTGCCTACGTCTACTCCGGCTACGGAGAAGGCGAAACGTGGCCGCAAGCCGATGGCCTTGACGCCGACAGCGGTGATGGAGATCCCAGAGTCCAGCCCGCAAAAGACTCCCGCTACGGGACGAGGAGCAGCGAAGCGCTCGGCGAGAGCGGCTTCGTTTGACAGCGACATGGACTCTGTCACTGACTCTCGTCCGCGGAAGCGTGGCCGCCCCCGTCGCCAGGCTCTGGCTCCCGATGAGATGGCAGTCATCGCAGAGCGCAACGACGAGGCCGAAAGCGCGGAAGCCGGCCACTTCTTCGACTTCGCCGGAGACGACGATCAGACCAGGCCACGGGATCTGATCGATATGCATGGCACTTCTCCCACGCCGACTACTCTTTCGTCTGTCGACCTTGTCCGCGTTCCTGCGCCCGAAAATGAGCTGGGCACTCAGTTTCGCACGGCCAACTCTCCTGACCTGAGCACAGTTCAGGAGGTGTCGGTCCTAGAAGGCGATGTCACTGCCAGAGACAGTGACAATCGCAGCCCCTTTCCCAACGCTCCCCTCGGTACGGAGGGTGGAGGCATGGATGATTCCGCCGCGATAGCCGCTGGCGATGAGGCAGACTTGATTCACGAGTCTGTCGAATATGATGATGACGTCGCATACGACGATGTTGGTGGTGCTTTCGCCGACGACCACGACGAGTTCGCCGACGAACTCGCCATCAGTTACGAGGAGGAAGCGGGCCATGTCGCTGGCCAGTCTATTCCGAACGACGCGACTCGTTTGGACCCCGTTGGGGAGCACACGGAGACAGTCGCGACGGGCCATACCGGGCCCGACGAACTGTCTGCACCTGCTCCATCAGCGGGAGAGATAGCCAGCGATGCGGGCCAGGCGATTCCGGCCGGCTCTGAGGACGCTCAAGCCGGCCTCGGTTTCACTGGCGGAGACTTGTGGCGAGGCCCGGCATACCGTTCTACGCCGGCAAGCCAGGGACGGCAGCAGGGCCGTACCCCCCACTCAGAGCTGGCGTCTGCTTTCAGCGAGGGTGAGGTGGACTACCTGTCTGTTTCTGGGACTGCTGGCGAGGACAGGTCTGACATGGACTCTCCGATGGGCGACAGGGCGACGAACTTCCGGGATCAGGACACAATTGCCAGAGGGGAGGACTTCAGCATTATCGGCATGGAGTCGCTTCAGACCAGCTTCGCATTGTCACATGCGGAGCTCCCCGAGATGGGAGAGACGACGAGCCGTATCGTCAGTCGTACGCTCGAGTCTCTGCGCCATGGCAATCAGGGAGACAACGAGGAAAGTGCTCTCAGCATGCTTGACATTATTCAGGCATCTGACCCGAGCACTCCCAGACGCACAAGCTCAGCCGGCGAGCCTGCGTCTCTCTTCCGTTCGTCCCGCTTCGATTCGCGCCCGTCACACGCCTCTCCTTCCACCTCCCGGGCTGGGAGCTCGAAGAAGAAGGCGGAGCCATTGGGGAAGCGCATCGCCCGCAAGTCCTTGCTAGGAGAGCAGGCTTCGGCCTCGGCACGGGTGTCTCTGGGACCCGAAGATGCCGCTACTGTCGGACGAGTCGCCGAAATATACGACGACTCGTTCTCGGAGATTCCTGAGTCGGTTCTCGAGGCTGCCGTCCCTCAGAACCTCGACACCGCCTTCTACTCTCAGCAGCAAGCGGACCTCACCGGAAAGGTACCCCAGCCACAGAGCGAGGTTTCCGGCGAGGAGTATGGCCATGAGCAGCAGCAGCCTGCCATGGGCCATATTGTTGATGACGCGCCGTCCGATGCCTCTTCCCAGCACTCGGACGAGCTGTCGACTCACCACGGTGTGGACGAGGAGGAGGACCAAGAAGATCTTGGTTCCTCGCCTCCCGCTCATTTCCCCCAGTCCCGTCACAACTCGGGGGCGCCGTCTCCCCAACGCCGTCTCTCTCAAGAGAGACCGCTTGGAGCCACTCCCATCCCGTCCATGTCGCCTCTTTTCCCGGCCAGAGCACGTCACGGTGGAAGCGCGGAGCAGAAGGACCGTCTCGCGCCCCCACAGGAGCCGTTTCGTCCTAGCCTGTCTCCTATCGTCAGAGCCGGAAGAGCGCTGCAGAACGTCACGTCGGATCCTCCGTCGCCCAAGGAGAGTGATAGATTCTTACGCAGCCCCTTCCAGAGATCTGCCGGTAGAGACACCCACTCGCCGGCTGCTGGTCACCGCAGCCGGCCTACTAGCCTGGACCCCCAGCCCGTCCCGCAACCCGCTCAGCCGGTTGCTCAGCCATCTCCGCGCCCTGTAGTCGAAGAGACCCAGGAGCCTGCGTCGATTCAGAGACAAGCAGAAAGAACGCCTTCGCAGCCGCCTATGTCGGCATCACGAGCTGTGTGGTCTACAGCCATGGCACCTTTCTCTGGTCTGAAGAATCTCGTTGTCAGCGGAGCGCAGATCATATCGCCCCGATTTGGGCCATCTGCGTCGGCTGCTCCAGTATCCCGGTCGCCAACTACCCCGGACACGAACCGGACCAACGCGACACCCAGTCTCTCGCCGGCAAAGAGATCCTTGTCGGCCGCCAATCTGGATGACGAGGAGGACAACGAACCCTCTTCGCGGCAGAAGCGGCCTCGGCTTGCTGCGTCTGCGCAAATTGTGCCCTCTGCCCAGCCTCCTAGCAGTGGAGCAGAGTATGGGAGCGAAACTGGAAGGTCGTGGAGATCGCGCGTCTTTAGAGAAGGCAGCGTCGCCGGCTCAATTACCAGTTTTGCCAGCAAGCTTATTTCTCGCGCATCCCCGGCCACCAATGCGCAGCAGGACGCCGAAGAGGAGATTGTGGAGGACTTGGCCCAGTCACAGCCAGAGTCCGAGGGAGCTGATGCGCCACAAGCCGATGGCATGAGCCAGGGTAACGCTGATGAGTCTCCCGTCCCCTCCTCCGAGCACGACGACGACGACGACGGTGCCGCCGACTTTGACGACGACATCGATATCTGGGCTATTGAAGCCTCCCGACCGACGCCAGGACGCCCAGCTGCAAATGCGCCAGCTATCTCGACTGGTGTGTTTCCGGGAAACAGCATGATGCGCAGTCCGATCGGCGAGAACGTCGCGCCAAGCCACAATGCGACAAAGGATTATCGGATTCCAAGCTTTGGCAGAAGCTTCAATACGAATCCCTTTGGCCGTAGTGTGCGCGTGAACGTGGAAGAGGAGCAGGAGCTTTCCCTGCTGGATTCCGAGAGCGAAGCTAAGGACTTGCCGCCTCTCAAAAACCCAGCAACGCGCCCTGCCCGCTTCAACTTTGACGACTTTTTCTCGTCGCCGGTCGGAGTTCCTCGGATGCTTCCGCCCACGTCGGAGCAGAATATCCAGTTCAATGAGAAGAGCAGATTGGAAACTCTTGAACGGATTCTGGAGCACGAGCGCAAGCGCGACGAGGAGAGAGCTGCAGCCGAGGAGAAGGCAGCAGCCGAGGCAGCGCAGCAGGCAGCCGACAAGCGGACAAGGCGGACGACGTTCTCAAAGGCGAGCTCTTCCAAGGTTGGCCCCCAGGTGCAAGATGCCCGGCCGAGAGTAGCGACGCCGCCCGAGTCCGAGCGCGAACCTGCAGCGACGAACCCGTCGCCCGGCGTCAGGAGGCCATCAAATCCTGCGCCTTCCGCAGCAGTTCAGAGTCCGTCTGGATCGGAGGCCGGTGCTCGACAGAAGAGCCCGGCCCATAGCGATGCCGGTGCTAGCGACACCGACAGCAGCAGATCGTCCAGCCGTCTGACCAACTACCCTCGCAGGTCGAGCTTGAGCAGAGCCCAGCGCATGAGACAAGAGATTCTCAAGGGAGTGCGGGCGATGTCAGCGAGCGCTTCGCAGAGCAGCGCCAGATCTCCTGGCAGCAGCGCCCGATCGCCCGACAGTCCTGCGGGGGGCAGTCTCCCTGCCACGAGCCGACCGGACCTTGGGAGGAGTATCTTGGGGAGACCGATGCCCGACCCAGTTGTGCGGCAGCCTAGCACGCCGGAGGTCATGGGGCCGGCTCGCCATAGGCAGCCATCCTTCCTCTTTAACCGCGAGCGCGAGTCAGACGAGCGACCTCGACCTAGCGCGCCTCTCCTGTCCCCGGCCGTGGTGCTGCCAGCGGGCAGGATGGAACAGCAGCGCGCTCCCCGCCCGACGATGCAAAGGCAAGTTCCGGCAGCACCCAGCCGGATGGTGTTCTTCGAGGACGTTCCCGAAGAGGAACTGGCCGGTGGCGACGCACATGCGCGGGTCGAAGAACTCAGCGATGAGGAAGATGAGGAAGAACCGTCCCTCGTCGAGGAGGAAGAGTCGTTTGCGGAGGATCCGTCGTTCGCGGAAGAACCCTCCTATGCAGAGGAGCCCTCGTTTGCCGAAGAGACCTCGTTTGCGGGAGAAGAGTCGAGCTTCTTGACACCCGTCTTGAAGCCGCTCCCGAGCAAGACGGCATCCCCCAGCAAGTCGTGCATTCGGCCGCCGACCAAGGAAAGGAGACAGGGTCGTGTGGTCGAGTTCACCAACAGCGTGCAGGGCAATGACGACCTGTCGGACATCATGGAGGAGCGCGAACGGATGGAGCAGGCGTCATTGCGATTCGCGGAGCACTTTGCGCTGGATACGGCAAACCGGGTGCCGAGTCCCCTCCGGCCGCTGATCGCCGACAACACGCAGCCCATCAATTCGGACGGCGACTTCAACATGCTCGACGCTAAGGAGGTCAGCAGAGAGGAGCGCCGCCGAACAAACGACAAGGGCTATGAGGTGGACGAAGAGCTCTCCGACATTATGCTGTCGGACGCCCACGAGGTCAGCCAGCCGCTGGCCTTTCTCCCCGAGTTCCGCGACGGACAGCCGCATTTTGTCCCGGGCAACGTGCCGAGAGTGGCGTGGCGACCGCCGGTCGAAATCGAGATGCCGCCGGCGCGCGAATGGACGCTGGAGGACTGGCTCGGCATCAACGAGATTGTGCAGGAGTACCGGCGACTGGGGCCGCTGAACTTTCGCCTCCAGTACCTGCCGGAGAAGACTGCGCAGCCGAGAGACCGGCTGTCGAATGTACTGTACCGCAAGGTGGTGCACACCCACGATATGGGCATGCTGGTTAAGGAATGGCACCTCGATATCGTGGAGGCGTACTACATCAAGGCCGGCCGGATCTGGAACCACCACTACCTGATCCGGCGGCTCTTCTCTCTCTTCCTCGGGGAGAAGCGGCGCGGCATTCTGGACGCAGACTTTGCGCGGAACGGGAACGCGCAGAGTCTATATATGTGATGCAGAGCCTGCAGTGAAGTGCTGCGCTCGAACGAAGAGCCGCAAGCGTGAAGTACGACCAGAGCCCTGAGTACGACATAGACTTGAAGTTGAGCGATACAGCAACCGAGAGAACCAGCAGAAGAGAAGTGCGCCACACAGATGGGCCAGACTATTTTGGACGACTGCATCTACATTTCGACGGCTGTTTTTTCTACTCATCGCATTTTCGCACCATTATTCTGCATTGGCACGGTTGGCTAAAAGGGTCTCGTTTTCGCATTCGCATTTTGCATTTTACACAGATTTGGACGCCTACTGGAGGACGGATAGACACAAAAGGCAACTTTGGGAGGATCTGCTTACGTTTGGCGTTTTGGGGACGGAACAAAAAGATACCCTTTGCTGTTTTTGCTGGCATGAGAGACGGGATACCCATTTGGAGCGGCGGCTGTGCCATTATTTGACTCTGCAAAGTAGTCTGACTTGAATTGATTTCTGACAAGCCATCATGCTCTACATGCTGACTCCAAACGCTGGCAGTGAATAAGCAAGGCGACGGGCGAAGCCGGCGTAACGCGGACCAGGCTGTGCCTCCTGGCGTGATCGGATGTATAAGAGTGCAAACGTGGCACGTGTGGGTAAGTCGGCAGGCATGCCGCCGTTTGACAGTGTTTGATCGGCTGTTATCTGTGTTCTCTACAAAAACAGTTGCGATGCAGTGAGGTATCTTTTGACTTATATTCAGCGCTTTGACAGATGATGGCTGTGGCTATATGCAGCGATACAATGTTTCCCGAGCGAAACGGGAGGATATGAGACAGATAGCAGAAAGCAAAGAAAGAAACCAAACGCCGGGCCATGTGTCGAATATGTGCCGCCGATGCTCCCTGGAGCAATACCCAAATCCACGCTGATGTCTGAGAGCAGACGAAGTAGTACATCCGAAAGACAGAGAAAGGGAGAAAGACAGAACGGGGGAAGACAGAGAAAGGGGAAAGACAGAGAAGGGAGAAAGAGAGACGGCTATGCGTCGTGCATCAGCTCGACCGGCGGCCGCGCGGTGTGAGCCATGATGGGGCTGCCGGACGACAGGGTCATGTCGACGTCGTAGTCGTCGTCGTCGTCGACGACCTGGGTGGTGTCCTCGACGGCGATGGCCGGCAGGTCCTGCTGGTTGCCGGCGGTGGTGGCGTGCAGATGCGGCTGGTAGATGACGAGCGTCGAGCTGCGGCTGCGGGTCGAGCGCGCGGTGGTGGAGCGGGTGATGCCGGGGACGGGGCTCACGGAGTCGGCGGGCGACGGCGGGATGCTGCCGGTGCTGCCGGTGCTGCCGATGCTGCCGGTGGCGCGGTGGCGGCTGGCGGCGCGCATGGGCACGTCGTCGTCGAGGACGGCGGGCGGGCCGCTGTTGTGGTGGTGGAGGCGGGCGAGGGCCTCGGCGAGGTCGTCGGCGTGGACCTGCTTGTTGGGGGCGCCCTCGAGGCGCATCTCCCAGTCGTGGGGCGGCGACGGCGGCGGGCTGATGAAGAAGAGCTTGCCGGCGTCGGGCAGCGCGAGGTGCTGGACCTGGCCGGGGCGGCCGGCGTCGAGCGGCGTGGGCCGGCCGTAGTAGACCTGCACGGGCTCGCCGAGGATGGGCTCGCCGTCCCAGGCGGCGCGGACGCGGGCGGCGTCCTCGGCGGAGAAGAAGGAGGCGATGATGCGGCGGAAGGACCGCAGCGGCGACCAGGCGTGCAGCGGAGCGGTGTGGCTGACGAGGTCGCGGATGGTCTGCAGGTTGTCGGCGTGGAAGATGTCGGCGTTGTTGAGGTTGGTGAAGAGCAGCGTGTTGGTGGGCTGCGTCGGCGTCGCCGACGGCTGCAGCGGCGGCAGGCCGGAGAGGTCGAGCGACAGCGACGGCTGGCGCTTCGGCCGGGGGTGCACGAGCGTCGGCGACGACGCCGAGACCACGGGGGCGGTCGGGGCGCGCTGGAGCGGCTTGATATTCATGGTGAGGAGGTCGGGAGGTCGGGACGGAGGGCCGGAAGCTAAGAAAGCAGAGGCTGGGAAGAGAGCCGACGCTGGAAGAGAGCCGACGCTGGGAAGAGAGCCGACGCTGGGAAGAGAGCCGGAAGATGAGAGGAGGGAGAGCCGGAAGCCAAGGATGAGGAGAAGAAGAGAAGGACAAGAGAAGGCGAAGAGAAGAGAAGATAAGGATGAGAAAAGAGCCGGAGGAAACCCGGAAGAAGACGGAGACAAGCCGATATCAGTCTGATCTAGATCAGGGAGAATGTCGACGAAAGGCCAAGATGTTTGAGCACACTGAAGACTGAGCGCGCGTGGTTCTGGTTGGTGGTGGTGGTGGTGGTGTGGGTGTCCGTCCTTTTATGCGGTCGTCTGCGGACAAAGTCCAAGGAGAGGGGCCGCGGATGGCCACAGCCACGGCGCTAGCCGGCGCTAGCCGGAGTTGGTTTTTCCGGGCCGGTGCAGTGGAGCGACTAGGCTGAGCCACGCGCCAGAACTCTGGGAGGCCGCGGCCGTCCGTTAGCGCTGTGTGACAAAGCAGCGCCACGGCGGCCAAAGCGCCGACGCTGGGGAACCACTCTCGAGGCCGCCAGAAGCGCCGATCGCGTTGTCCGCGGCGATGCGGTGCCGCCGGTTTCACTTTGCTGCGCCGCGCCGCGCGTGTCTTGCTACAGGCACCACGGCGCGCTGTCGCTGTCTGTCTGCTGGCACTGCTGGCCGCAGCGGCTGCTCCCCGTCTCCGCTGGCCTGCCCTGCTTCTGCTGGCCGCAGCAGACCAGCAGACCAGCCGACCAGCCGACCCGTATCTCTCCCCCAAGCAAGAAGCGCCCACGACAACTGCCGACGGCGTAGCGGGTCCAGCAGGCACAAGCAGCACAGCCCCTGCGCCCAGCGCCACTACGAGTACTCGGCCTGCCACGTCTCGCCTCCACGGATCTGGACGGCGCGAGCAAGACACTCGGCCACAGAGGACGACCCCGTACTCCGTAGCGACCACCTGCTCCGCCACCCTGCCGCAGCGCCGACCACGCGCCTGCACACGACCTGCTGCCACACCGGCCTCGGCTGGCCGTCTTGGCTCGTGGGGGGAAACGTGCTGCTTTTCTATCGTACTACTTGTTGCTCTGGTTCCCTGTTTTCCGTTTTCTGTTTTCCGGGGGGCGCGGCTACCGGATCTCCACGCCCAGCCGGTCCACGAGCGCCGTCCGCACGGCGTCGTGCAGCTCGTTGGTCGCCGTGTTGGTGAGCGTGCGCTCGAGGCTGCGGTAGTTGATGCGGTAGCAGCGGCTGGCGCGGCCGGTCTTGGGGTGCGTAAAGGCGTCGGTCAGCTGCACGTCCTCGACGACGTCGCCGGCGACGCTGCGGATGACCTCCATGACGTCGTTGTTGTGGACGTCGCGGCCGCCGCCGTCGCCGGCCGGCACCCAGAACGACACGTCCTTGTAGCAGGCCGGGTGCCGCGAAAAGGGCACGAAGCGCCGCAGCCGCCCGAGGTCGTCCGACATGCCCGCAAACTGCCCCAGGAAGCGCGCGTCCGTCGACCAGAAGAGCCGGATGTCGGGGATCTGGAACAGCAGCATCGCGATCCGGTCCAGCCCGATCCCAAACGCCCACGCCAGCTGCGACGGCACGTCCGCCGCCCGCAGGATCGCCTGCTGCGACACGCCGCAGCCGAGCACCTCGAGCCACGCGCCCTGGTAGTACACCTCCAGCTCCCACGACGGGCTCGTAAACGGAAAGTACGCCTCCACCCAGCGCATGCGCAGCGGCTCGTCGTCCGCGGCGCCGTCGCGCGCCTCATTCGCCTGATTCGCCTGACTCGCCAGCTTCGCCTGCTTCGCCCGCGCAAACACGTCCACCACCATCAGCTCCAGCGACCGCTTGAGGTGCGCCGCCAGCGCCTCCACCTCGCCGGCCGAGTGGTGCGCCGCCTGCCGCGGGTTGCGCGCCGCGTCAAACGCCGGGCTCGAGTCCTCCACCGCCACGTCGTGCGTCGGCAGCCGCGCCAGGTCCGCCCGGATCGCCGCCGCCAGATCGCCGTCCGCGTCGCCGTCCTGCGCCCGGTCCCACACCCGCGCGCCCTCCATCTGGTGGAAGACCGGGTAGTGCGTCCGGTCCACCTCGTCGCGCCGGTACACGTCCGCGCTCAGCAGGTAGCCCGCGCTCGCCCGCGCCCGGAACGTCTCCAGCTCGTGCGCGCTCGTGTGCGTCCGCAGCAGCGTCTCCCGGTTCACGTAGTACGTGTCCGACCGCGCCCGCCCCGGGTGGTCCGCCGGGAACCCCAGCGAGTCAAAGTTCTGGAACGTCGACACCACCGGGTGCAGCGCGTTGTAGTACCGGAATGTCGGCGCCGGAAACCGCGCCTCGATGATCTGCCGCGTGATGCACACCGGGTGGTCCTTTTGCAGGTGCAGCCGCCGCGACGCCGCCGCCACCACGTTCGCCGGCACGTTGAACCACTCGTCGGTCGCGTACGTCTTGCCATCCACCTCTATCCTGCCTGCTGTCGGCGCTGTCTTTGCCGCCGGAGCTATATGTCTGCGTGCCGCTGTCGTAGAGTAGGCCGGCCGGCAGGCCCCGCCGACCCGGCTGCCCAGCGCGGACAGCGCCCGGAGGACGGTCCGTGGCATGCGCATCTGTGTGGCCGCCATGACGATCACAAGGTCGGACTGCTTGAGCTCGTCGTGGCCACTGAGCGCCGTGATATCGCTTCACAGCATTTTTACCGCCGACATCGTGAACCATGGTCACGTGACACTGACAGCGACATATGCGTGCTTGTCACGTGGTACACGAGACCCACCGCCTTCACATGCCTCTCCGCTATCGGGGAAGGCGCTTTCCGTGCGCGTCGCGATCGCCTTGGGCAATAGCCGGCTGACAGTCGGCAGTCGCCGGTCGTTTGCGCCTTCCGGGCAGGCCGTCCCCAGGAGCGGGCAGTGCTGCGGCTTGGCTCCGAGGCCAAGGCTCTGGTAGCCGTCCATTTGTCATCGCCTAGCGCCGCTCGTGAATCTGTGCTTCTTTTTTTTTTTTTTTTCTTTTTGGAGACTGCATTTTTCGGCCGTCCACGATCCACGGCCACCGCCTCTTCCGGCTCGACCGTGCTCCGGTACGACTCCGTAAAGCTAAAATAAAAAGCCTGCCGAACCAGCCCGCTTTTCTGCCCATCTGCCACCACTCACCGGCCGCAAATTTCCATTCAGCCATCGCCAATGCCTGCTCTGCGCTCCTACACTGCGCGGCCTCGTCTCTCGTCATAGCGCCCGGCCATCCACCCGCCTAGCCGGCTCTTTTCCCTCCCAACGTCCGGCCGAGCCACCGCTGCCTCGCTCTCTCCGTCTCGTGCTCTCGCCCTCGCAAGGTGCCGTCTCTCGTCCTGACTCGTACACGCTGGCAGACGTCTGTCCCATGGAAACCGTCCGACACTCGTCTTTGCCGTCTTCGTCCTCGTCGCTGTTGTCTTGTTGTTTCTGCCTGTCACTGCTCCCTCTCGCTAGCGCGTGAAAGCTATGCGTCGCCGCTAGACTGCGACTTTTCTCGAGCAACTTCGTCTTCTTCTCGTACAGCATCACCCCCCTCTCCCACCATGTCTGGCAAGACTTCTGCGCCGGCGGCGTCCAAGGCTTCGGCCACGGCTCCGGCTGTGGTGCACTACCCGTTCTGGTTCGGCGGCTCCGCGAGCAGTCTGGCTGCCTGCGTCACACACCCTCTGGATCTCGGTATGTCCTGCTTCCCTTCCCTTTGCTGATCCCAGACACCAATGCTAACGGCTTGTAGTCAAGGTAGGCCGCTGCTTGTAGGGCGGACAGCAAGACAGAACCGCCCCGGAAGATCCTTGCTGACAGTTCAGGTGCGCCTCCAGACGCGCGCGGGCGACATGCCCAAGACGATGGTCGGCACGTTTGGCCACATTGTGCGGCACGAGGGCGTGCGCGGTCTGTACAGCGGGCTGTCGGCGTCGCTGCTGCGACAGCTGACGTACTCGACGACGCGGTTCGCGCTGTACGAGGCCGTCAAGGACCGGCTGACGACGGTGGACGCGGCGACCGGCCGGAAGCGGCAGCCGGGCCCGGCGGCGCTCGTGGTGGCGGCGTCGACGGCGGGCATGGCCGGCGGCTTCGTCGGCAACGCCGCCGACGTGCTCAACGTGCGCATGCAGCACGACGCCGCGCTGCCGCCGGCGAAGCGCCGCGGCTACCGCAACGCGCTCGACGGGCTCGTGCGGCTCGCGCGCGAGGAGGGCATCCGCACCGGCTGGTTCCGCGGCGTCTGGCCCAACAGCATGCGCGCGGCCGCCATGACCGCCTCCCAGCTGGCCTCCTACGACGTCGCCAAGCGCGTCCTGCTCGCCGCCACCCCCATGACCGACAACCTCGCCACCCACCTGGTCGCCTCCTTCCTCGCCGGCGTCGTCGCCGCCACCGTCACCAGCCCCATCGACGTCATCAAGACCCGCGTCATGTCCTCGCACGGCCACATCACCGCCATCCTCCGCGAGCTCTACGCCGCGGACGGCCTGCGCTGGATGTTCAAGGGCTGGGTCCCCAGCTTCATCCGCCTCGGCCCGTGAGTGCACCCTGCTCCCGCCCGTCTTCTCTGTCTCGGCGGTCTTGGTCTTGAGAAGGACGTTCAGCCCTGCTAACTCCAGATAGCCACACCATCTTCACCTTTGTCTTCCTCGAGGGCCACCGCAAGGCGTACCGCAGCATAAAGGGCATCCCGGACCCAGCCTAAACCGACCCCGTGGTGTCTACTCATGCTCCCTCGCCTTCTCTTTTCTCCTCTTTCTCTCCCGTTTCCTCGTACGCTACACGCATACGAGTTTGGGTCGGCTGGCGTTGGTTTGTGCGAGAGGCGGCTTGGCCTCCGTATAGAGTTAGAGGTATAGAGCTTCGGGACAGGGCGCCTGTACTCTCTTGTTTGCATCTGATCACTGGCGTTGATTATAAGGTAGATTCTTGTTGTACATTATCCGTTTTTTGTCTTCACGTTTGCGCCGCGCCATGCCCGCCATCCGTACGGACATGACTGTTGATCATCCTGCCTCATCTTTCTTTGTGGTGAAAATCCCCGCTCAATTCTTGGGCGGTAACCGTACGCCGTTGCCTTCCATGCTGTTGTACAAAAAAGGGCCGCAAGACCGCGGGAAACATGACGTAAATAGAGAGAAAGCAGATCAAGCAAAATCAGACAAAGCACGAGGCGGTGCCGGGGACGCATAGAGTGCCGTCCTCACTAGTTCCAGCCCCCGCTGTTGCCGTACGGCGTCGTGCCAAAGGGCGTTGTGCCGCCTGCGCCCCAGCTGGGTTGGTTGCCGCCGCCCGCATACGGCGTGGTATAGCCCTGGTCCTGCCAGCCGTCACCGCCACCGTTCGCACCGCCGCCGCCGAAGCCACCGTAGTCGGGAGACTGGGGTCCGGCGAAACCGCCGTTGGCGTCGCCACCGAGGCCGTCGCCGGCGTTGAGTTCGTGGATGAGCGCCGCCAGCTTCTGCTGCAGAACCTTGATGCCGGTCTGAACGATAGCGTCGGGTTCCATCTGGCCAACGGACTCGAGGTCGAAGTAAAAGCGGCTGGGGGTGGCGTCGTAGTCAAAGGCCTCGCCTTCCTGGGGAGGATCTTCCATGTCGGCGTATTCGCTCTTTGGCCTGTTGCGGGTCAGATACGGAGCAAAAGGCAGCGACGACAGCGGGCAGAGAAACGTACCACTCCTTTGCGGGATCCTGCTCGTACCACATGTCGAGATGGTGCAGCTTGTTGTGGGGGTCGTACTCGAAGCCGACAGCGGCCGCTGGGGACCACTTGGCGTGCTCCTTGGAGATGCCCTTCTTGGCGATGCAGGTCATGCGCAGCTCCTGGCCCTTGCGAAGCTTGGCGATCATGACGCCGAGGCCGTCGGGATCGCGGATGACGGGCGTGCCAACCCACTGGTTGGCACGCGACGGGCCGACGACGAGGTCGCGGGCGTAGACCTTCATGATCTCGTCGCTGGTGCACTTGGCGTGCAGTTCGAGCTTGACGGAGCAGAGCTCGCAGTACTGCTCGCAGTCGCACTCGCGCGAGTAGACGACGTCGTCGGCGTTCTTGCTGTTCAGCGGCACGAGGCCGAGACGGTGGGCGATGAACTCGTCGGCCAGCACGCTCGTGTTGTCTTCGACCTCGACAATGTCGATGGCGATGGTCGGCACCTCGGCGATCACGATGCGGCGAAGCGAGTTGGCAAAGGAGATGTCGACGTTGGTGAGCTCAAACTTGACGCGCTCGGCGTCGGCCTAGCAGGTCAGCACGCGACACCCACGAGGCACAACATGAACCAGGAACAAGGGGAATGTGAAGCAAAAGTGAAGCAGGCAAAGCAGGCCAAGCAGGCGCTCGAGCACCAACCTGAGAGATCTTGACGGCGGGCCCAAAGGACTCGCCGTCGTCCATCAGCATCGCATCATAGTCCATCGCGCCGTGCTCTGTTCTCGGGCGTGGATGCGGTCGGGGTCCGTGAAGCAGCACGCGGTCGTCGTCGTGGCGATGCAGGAGTCGACGAAAGCGGCGATGTCCTTATTTTCTGAGCTCCGCGACTGTGGCTGACTGTGGCGCAGTGATCATGGTAGGTGCACGTGCTGCGCCGCAGCGTCCAATCAGGACAACCCCTTAACTGAGAGGGTCGTCATTTTTATAGTGGAACAAGCAAAACCAGTGGAAGCGGCGAGAAACTCGAAAAAAGCTCTCGCGAAAACCGGCTCCGGCTCTTTTCGTTCCTGCGCCGACGCACACTGCATTTCTGCTGTTCATTTTGCTGGCCCGACGCTGTTCTGCTCGTTTCTCTGCTTCGCCTACTTACCACTACCTGCCACTCTTCAGGCGACCTAGCTCCGATCTTGCTCGCCCTTCTCCTGCCCCACGATGCTGCGCCAGCTTTCTTCGGCTCCGTCCAAGGCGATGCGCCTGACGGCCCGCGCGTCTTCTTCGCCACGGGTCGCCGCACAGCTGAGCAGCGCCATGTCCGCACGAGCGGCGGTAGCAGCCGCGGCAGCGCGGCCAGCAAGGCCGTTCGCAGCGGCGTTTGCGCGGCACTACAGCAGCGAGGCCGAGACGAAGGAGACGAAGGAGACGAAGACAGAGGCGAAGGAGGAGACGGCGGAGGCGGCGGCGGAGAAGGCTGGCGAGCCGCTGAGCGCGGAGGAGGCGACGAAGCTGCGCGCGGAGCTGGAGGCCAAGTCGAAGGAGGTGGTGGACTGGAAGGTGAGTTGCTGCGGTCGGCGCGAGGCCATATCAAAGAACTATTAAAGAAGCGAGTCTGACCCGTATCCAGGACAAGTACCTGCGGTCGGTGGCCGACTTCCGCAACCTGCAGGAGCGCACGAAGCGCGAGGTCAAGCAGGCGCGCGACTTTGCCATCACGCAGTTCGCCAAGGACCTCGTCGACAGCGTCGACAACCTGGACCGGGCGCTGTCGATCGTGCCGGACGAGAAGCTGGCGGCGGCCAAGGCGGCGTCGGGCGAGGGCGACGTGGCGCCCGAGTCGCCCGAGGCGGCCCGCCGCGATCTCGCGAGCCTCGTGGAGGGCGTCAAGATGACCGAGGCCGTGCTGCTGTCGACGCTCAAGAAGCACGGCCTCGAGCGCTTCGATCCGGCCGGCGAGAAGTTCAACCCCAACGAGCACGAGGCCACCTTTATGACGCCCAACAAGGACCACGAGCACAACACCGTCTTCTTCACGCAGCAAAAGGGCTTCCGCCTCAACGGCCGCGTGCTGCGCGCCGCCAAGGTCGGCGTCGTCAACAACAAATAGGCTCGACGGTGTTGGGCGCGCCCAATGCTTGTCTATATCTCCGCATCCTGCATCCTGCATCCTGCATCCTGCATCCTGCTTTCTGCTTTCTGCTTTCTGCTTCCTGCTTCCTGCCTCACTCTTCCGGTCACCTGGCGTCTTGGCGTTTGGGACGGGGCGGCCCGTCTAGCTGTACAACACGATACTCTGCTCATGACTTTGCAATGTTTTTGTCTTCTTATACACGGGGATTGGAAAATGGCGAGGATAGGGTAGGGAAGGAAGGGAAAGAGAAGAACGGAAGACAGAAAAAGAAGAACCGGCTCTCGGCCAATAGACGACTGTAAACGACCAACGACCGCGGTGTGTCGCTGCATGAAGCTCACGTGTTGTCGCCGGCGGCGCCCTCCGCCACCCGCAGTCCCGCCAGCTGCCGCGTAAGCTGCGCCGCGAGCGTCTCCGCGTCCGCCGCGCCGGCCTGCGCGCACAGCCGCGCGATGCGCGCCTCGTGCTCGTGCCGGTGCCGCGCCAGCACGGCCTGGCGCGCGCGCTGCTGGACGACGCGGGCCTCGGCCTGGCGCACGGCGGCGGCGAGGTCGCGCAGCTGCAGGGCGACGTCGCGGACGATGCGCGCCCGTCGACGCTTCTGCCGGCGCGCCTGCTGCGCCTGCGCCTCCTTCTGCTTCTCCTGCTTCTGCCGCGCGCCCGCCTCGGCGGCCCGCGCCAGCCGCGCCCGCTCGCGCACGCCCGCCTCCAGCCACGCCAGCTGCCGCGCGCGCGCCGTCGCCGCCGCCTCGACGCGCGCGCCGGCCGCGGCGAGCCGCGCCTCCTCGTCCTGGTGCGCGCGCAGGGCGCGCCAGCCGTGGTGCAGCGCGCGGTGCAGGTCGCGCAGGGAGGTGATGCCGCCCAAGAGGGCGCCGTGCGCCGCGAGGGCGCTGTGGACCTCGGCGCACGAGAAGAGGGCGGAGCTGGCGTCTTTGGAACTCGTAGAAAACGAGTCGGCCGAACCCGCGTCCGAGTCCGAGTCTGAGCTGCCTACCCGCCCAAAGAGCCGCTCCCGCAGCGCGCAGCACGCGTCCGGCGCCATCCGCTGGAAGAGCAGGCCCACGTCCGGCAGCGGCAAAAAGAGACCCGCCCTCTCGGGCGTCAGGCCGGCCGGCGACCACAGCGGTGCCGCCACCGCCGTGCGGTCCACGCGGTACGCCGGACTCAGCTCCTCGCCGTCGTCGAGATCAAACTGCCGCCGTGCGCCGCCAAAGAGCGCCGGCGGCAGCCGGTCGGCCTCGCGCGTGAAGCCGACAATCTTGCCGGGCGGCGTGAGCGGCCGCTGCGAGCGCGTCTGCTCCTGTTAGCCAGACACGGCGACGACCACGCGAGACGCGCGCAATCCAAACAAAAAACCAAAGCACAACACACCGTCTGCACGGCGACCCGCAGCCTGTCCACGTCGTCGCGCCGGCAGCCCGCCGCGAGTGCCCGGAAGACCGCCGGCGCGAGGCGGCTGCTGGCCGGCGGCCCGTCGTCGTCGGACACGTCTGCGTCGCCGCTGTCGCCGCTGCGCTCGGGCTGCGTGGCTGCCAGCCAGCCCGCATCGAGGCCGTCGTAGTCCAGCACGTGGTCGACGATGCCGTCTTCGCCCAGGCTACCGCTCGCTGCCGGTGGCGCGGCCAAGTAGAACGCCGGCTTCCGCGGACGGCTGTCATCGGCTGTGCCGTCCTCGTTCAGCGCGTCGAGAACTTCGCAAAGGAAACTGGTCGTGTCAGTGCTCCAGCTGCCCTGCCCCGATGCCCGCTGCTCTTCCTCGGGTGCCGCTCACCTGGCCGCCGCCGTGTCGCCGCTGCGAAACAGCGGCCCTTTCGTGACGTCGCCGGGTCCGCGCATCGCTGCATAGGCCTTGGCAAAGGCCGCCGTCACTTTGATGGTGCCTGGCGGCGGCGACAACGGCCGCACCTTTCCGCCGGCTGACAGTCTCGCCGTCGAGCCCAACGGTCCAGGCGATTGCCTCGACAACGACGATGCTACCACTGTCGGTTCGTCTGCGTGTAATGCAAAATACAGTCTCTCATGCGCGCTGCCATTTTTCTTCCAACTGGTGTTTTGTCCGCTCTGTTGTGATGCCTGCGGGCTGCTGGCATCGGCCATGGTCATCTCGTTGCGTGGTAGAGCTAGCAGTGAAGGCGATGGATATTGCGACGCGGATGGCGTTGTGGTCGAAATGGCCCTGCCTCCGTGGCTGGCCATCACCATATCGTCATCCTTCGCCGCACGCCGAGAAGGGCCGAATGCTGGTGATGCCTCGGCATTTCTGAATTTCTGCTGCAAGAGAACACAGAGAGCTGTTATTTGCACAGTGTTAACGTGCGCTCAGTAGTTAGCTTAAGCAATACATCTAACATAACACCCGCTCAACACATTTTACTACTGCACCGTAATCTGTCTCTTCTCGCGCCTTTCCTCCCAACAACCTTTGCAGTCTTCATCCCACATCTCCGTCTCGCCAAGCCCTACCAATCACATCACCGCCTCTCTAACCTCTTCTCAACTCGCCTTGCGTCTTTTGATGATTTCCTTCCGTCTTTGATTTTTCATTGGCCGCTTGTTGTATTCAAACTTTGACTTTCCTGTACTCTTGCTTTACTTTGCAACACGATGGCCTCGTCCGACCCAAACGCCGCTAGAAAATAGCCAGCTATGGCAGAAAACAACCGCGAGACTACCCCGTTTGCTATTGACACTGGCAAACGACACCGCCACGACGCGACTGGCTTTCTCGACACACGATTCGCTCACCACATTCTTGGCTGAAATATCTCTGGCGAGTGGCTTTCGAGACGGTACAAGCATCATGAAATGCCGGTTGTCCAGTAACCATAATGCCATCTGCGTGCTTCTGGATATGTTGGAGGGCAGCACTGCCAGGATGTGCCAGCCGCTTGTGCCGTAAGGACGCGGTTGCCTTCGTCTTTCGGTAGCAGATAGGACAGTTAACGGGCTAAACAGACATTAATACAGAATGAAAAAAGGCAGTAAAAGGCAGACGAAGTATCATGTCATTTCGCTGAACCTGACCAGAATGAACGGGCCAAGAGGGAATCAAATAAAGTTCAATTCAGGAGCCAGCTGCCGTCCTACAGCCCCAGCCGTGTGGCTATTGTGCGTAAACCATCCTCATCCACGCTGACCCAGAGGTCCACCCAGTTCTTCGCGTCCGCATACCGCGGCTCGTCCGGCGCCCAGGCCTCTTCGCCGCGGCGCTCAATGTAGATCGTGCGCAGGCCCAGCTGGTGCGCGGCCTCCAGATCATAGAGATGGGCAGCGACCATGGCGACGGCAGACGGCGGCACGCCGAGCGCGGCGGCGGCGCCGAGGTAGACGGCCGGCGCAGGCTTGTACGCGTGGACATCCTCGGCGGAGAGGAGGCGCGCAAAGGGAAGCGGCGTCGGGCCGCCGACCACGAGATCGCGCAGCAGCGCCTGGTTGCCGTTGGACAGCGTGGCCGTCGTGTAGCGGGCGTTGAGGCGGCGCAGACCGGCGTCGGCGTCGGGCCACGGCGCGAGACGGTGCCAGGCGCGGCTCAGCGCGTGCACCTCGTCCGCCGCCAGCAGGCCGTCGAGCTGCCAGCGCGCCAGCAGGGCCAGCAGACTCGCGTGGTAGTGCGCGTCAATGTCCTGCCACGGCGTCACGCCGCTGACAAAGTCGCGCGTAAAGGCGGCATAGGCGGTGCGCCACTCCTGCGCCAGCGCGGCGTAGTCGCTGCCGGTCAGCGCGCGCGCGCGCGCCTGCAGGTCCGGCGGCAGCGCGGCAAATACCGGCGAGGCTGCCTTTGTCTGCACGGCCTCGGCCAGCGCCGTCTCGATGGACGAGCGCCAGTCGACCACGGTGCCGAAGACGTCAAACGTCAGCGCCTGCACGCCGGCGAGCAGCTGGTCACGCGCAGCCATCACTTTGCGGAGGCAGATGCAGAGGAAACGAAAGAGGCGAATGCAGCGGCAGCGTCCGTTAGATTCGTGGGCGTTGTGGCATGGGCATGTTTCTGAGTATGGCCAATATGTGGTGATGCGTCACATATCTTCGTGCGGGGAAATAGACTGACATTACAGCTCTAGAGTGTTGGTGCTGCCAATCTCCCGCTCTTCCAGTTGCCTTACCCACGCACGAGACTAGACGCAGACCGCCGTATCAACATCGCCAAGGCTAACTTACTTCCTTTAGAGTCCGGAATGCCCGAGCCAATGACTTGCCAAGGTTAGCAGACAGACAGCAGAGATTGACCGACGAGGCAGAGAAGCGGTGCATTGAAGAGGCCATATGACGGCTATGTCGACAGACAACGGCAAAGACCGCCACAGGTCGTAATGCAGGTAGCTGTAACAGCTGAGCGATCCGTTACCTGCTCTGAATTCTCACGGCTGTCTTGGCCGTCCGGCTTCGAGAGCGTACTGATATGTGCTGCATGAATCTAGTACATTAATACGTACATACTATGGAACGTGATACACGATTGCTAGTGTTTTCGTTTATACTGTGCAAAGGAACTAGGACGAGGCCGGTTTCCATATCATGGTTGTCAAAGCTCCGTGGTCCCTCTCGTCGCGGTTTACTGCGTTTGTTCTCGCCGTTGTCGCTGCATGGTTGGTCCCGTCATCAGAGTCGGCGCTTAGTCAGAGCCGGAGCTGGCATTTGGCGACGTTCTGAAATCAGCAGACTCTGGCCAGTCGCTAGCAATCTGGACTCGCGTCGGCAACTAGGTAGACTTGAGTCTTATTACGAGCTCCAAGTTCGTTGATCCGTCTGCCCGGATATCCGTGTCATAAAATGCTTGCTTCATCATGTTGAATGTATGTTCCCTTAATCCTTGCGTGTGATTGAATATGTGGCCAATGACCTGGTGTGCTAGGAGAAGCTGTCGCGCGGGCGGCTCAACGTGTTCAGACATCGTTGCAAACCTGATTTTTTGGCACACGGGCGTGTCTGTACCATACATCAGAATGTCGTAAGTAAGTGGCTCTCCGTTTTCATTTCCGTTCAAGTAGGTCACAAAGTCTCGCAATTCGGCCACCCAGCTTTCCCGCAGGATTAGTCCGTTCCGTCCTTGGTAAATACCGTCGCCTCGGAAGAGGATGGCGGTGCCCATCACAAGCATGTCCAAGATACTAAAAGCATTGAGCATCACTGCCCGCTGCACAAAACAAGTCAGCCGACTATTCTCAATCGTCCTCAGGACTGCAGTGGGATGAGCGTACCGCTTCTCCTCCCACGCGGCGTATACATTTATACATGAACTGTGGAAAGATGCAAAACAACGGCCGCTGCTCAAAGCCGAGCTTGCCGGGCACTGGATCGTTTCGATCAGGTATGGCCATAAAGAATTCTATAAGGTTATCGTCTTGTTCGCCAAGGACATCGCGTGACAGGCAACTTCCCCACATCTGAAGGAAATCATTTTCTTCTTGCTCCGAATCCTTGTCATTCTCCGTAAATTCCTGGGAGACGCCGAGGCGGATAACGACTCCGTTTATTTGTATGTACTCCTCGAGCCTCACTCAACTTGTTAGTTGGATCACAGAGAACAACGAGAGAGGCGGAGACAGAGAGGCTGTTCATACGCGGAAAAAGGAAGTTGTCGACAAGGTAGTCGGCAAAAGCGATTACGGCTCGGCGGTATTGCCCCCCGCAGTTGTAGGGCCACAAATGTGGCAAGTGACGGCTCGTTGCGTTGCCTATTGTCAAGCCTACAGCTTGGAAGAAGATCTTCTCGAACATGGCCAGCGACCCGGTAGCGCAGACTTGCTTGAACATTGCCCTGACAAGCTGCAAGTGGTCGTAGACGTCGAGTTGGGGGGATATTGGTCGAGGGCTGTATTCGGCCGCGTCCAAGATTATAGTGATTTCTGCCTGGCCGAGTTCCAAGGTGCTCCTGTCGATGTCTGGCGCCGGCCAAAACGAAATCATATCTTGAAGAGGCTTGCTGTGCCACTTAAAGGCCCGGTTGCGCAAAGTGCTCATGGTATTGCTGCTAGTAAACGGAAACTGTCCCAAGGCTGCCCTGGAAAGGTAAAGAGGATATTCGTTCTATACAATACGATGGCAAGGATACTGGAAATAGTTTTGGTGTCGTTGGACGCTGAGAATTCAGACTGTAACCTCTGGACGCTGAAGATAGAAACGAGAACAGCCGGTCGTGGCTTCCACAAAGGGACATGCAAAAAAGCCATATTACAGTAAGAGCGATGTTAAGGGCTCAAAATAGTTCCTGCCTGTTCCTTCTTGTTCTTACATTACTCCTTACGAAAGCCGCATGTACAGCTTACCCACAGGCTTTATATGAAAACCTGCTGCAGCTCACTACGTGAGAAAAGAATGAGAAGTAAGAGTGTAAATATGCATATATGCATATACGCTTAACGCATATACGAGTAGAAATATCACATTAACGAGATTTCCACAACCTCCGAAGGACGGCAACTGGCGCACGCTTTCTGGACGGACCACACTTGTCGTTCTGCCCTCTGTCGAATTCTCCGACGCGCAGTCCTTATGGGCCATGGGTGGCTATGCTGGTCTCTTCTGTGCGGCGTCCCCGGCTTATCGGTCCTCTCCCGCTGCGCGGCCGGCTTCTTCCGCATCTAGCACCCGGACACCCGGACGAGCTCGGCCGGTAGCAGCTGTCTGCCATTCTCCTCCGCGCGCAAGATCATCGATTGTCGCCTACAGTGAGCCACGTAGAGCGTGCTTGGCGCTCGCATCGTGTGTCGGTGGCCAGACTAGCAGTGCCGGTCCTCGGTAGCCGCCACCGAAGTCGGGCCCTAGCCGACTCGCGATCCACTCGGTGTCCAGGGCGGTGCGGCCTATCTTAGCCTGGCAGAAGTGGTAGCCGTCGTGCTCGTCGTCTTTCCGGCTGGCGTCCCCTGCTCACGACTCGGATAATTGGCGCCAGACGACCAAGCCGTAGAGCGAGACAGCATCGCCATGGGCAGCACAGAGAGCGCCTCCCTGTTTGGGAGCCTGGAGCAGATCGACTATGACGAGCCGTACCGCATGGGCAAAGCCTTCCTCGCCGACCCGTCGCCGGACAAGGTCTCGCTGGGCATCGGCGTCTACCGCGACGGCGAGGGCAAGCCGTGGACGCTGCCGTCGGTGAAGCAGGCTCTCGCCCAGCTGCCCGACCTCCACGACTACATCCCCGGCGACGGCTTCCCGCCCTTTGTCCGCGCCGCGCGCGAGCTCGTCTTCGGGCCCGCCACCGAGGAGCTGGCGCCACGCATCGTCAGCATCCAGACCATTGCCGGCACCGGTGCCTGCCACGTTGGCGCCGAGCTGCTCGTCCGCCTCCAGCGCAAGCCCAAGACCGTCTGGATCGCCGACCCGACCTGGCTCAACCACGGCCTCATGTGGAAGATGGCCGCCGACGACGTCCAGCAGAAGCCGTACCCCTACTACAACGCCGCCACCAAGGCCTTTGATCTCGAGGGCACCCTCGCCGCCCTGCGCACCGCCGAGCGGGGCGACGTCATCATCCTGCAGACGTGCTCGCAGAATCCGACCGGCATCGACCCGACCCCGGCCCAGTGGACCGCCCTGGCCGACGTCTGCGAGGAACGCGGCATCTTCCCGTTCTTTGACAACGCCTAGTGAGTAGCTGCCGTCTCGTCTCCTTTTGTCCTTTTGCCCTCCGGCCGTATTGCGCTTCTGCTGACGCCCCCAGCCAAGGCTTTGCCACCGGCGACCCCGATGCCGACGCCTGGGCCATCCGGCACTTTGCCAGCCGGCCCGGCATGGAGCTCTGCGTCGCCCAGTCCTTCAGCAAGAACATGGGTCTCTACGGCGAGCGCATCGGCGCCTTCCACTTGCTGGTCGCCGACCCGGCCCTCGTCCCCAACGCCACCACCCACGTCGTCCGCGTTCTGCGCGGCTCCGTGTCTTCCTGCGCCTCGGCACCGGCCCGCGCCGTGGCCAGCGTGCTGTCCGACCCGGCCCTGCGCGCCCAGTGGCACAAGGACATCCAGACCATGGGCAACCGCATCAAGTCCATGCGCGAGCAGCTGCGTGCCGAGCTCGAGGCCCTCGGCACGCCCGGAACGTGGAATCACATCACAGACCAGGTGCGTTGACGCTAGGAGAGACGAGTTAGCGAGAGAGGGTTGACCGGAAACGACTAACACCTCAGATCGGCATGTTCTCCTATACCGGCCTGACCAAGGGCCAGGTCGCCGCCATGGCTACCAAGCACCACATCTACATGCTTTCGAGCGGCCGCATATCCCTCCCAGGGCGTACGTATGCCCCTACCCTCAAAAGGAGCGCAGCTGCAGAAAACTGACACCGCCAGTGAACGAGTCCAACGTGAAGAGAGTAGCTGCCGCCTTCGACGATGTGGTGCGGAATGTCGAGTAAAAACCGTCGAGAGGAGTGACCGTTACCCGGCTCGCCAAGCGTCCCTCGCGCAAGCCCGCCGGGAGACGTCCTGGCAAGCTTGTAACGGTTGGGGCCTTGATTGAAACATCCTACTGAGCCTGTAGACTTTGTGATCAGACTGCTCAGAAATGCGAAAGATAGATGCTCAAAGCGGAAAGCAGTGTGAAGACAATACACTGTCCACTTCTACTGTATAACGTGCTGTAGTGGGGTCAGCCTGTAGTAGCGAGTCACGTTTTTCGCGTCAGCTTCGCGTCGTCTCCTTATGAACGACGTAAGAGCTGTTCTCCACTCAAATGATGCCCATGCCTGAGAACTGCTGTCTCGACAAACATCACACCGAGCATCTCGCAATCGACTGAGCGTATGCACGTGGCTGCCAGCATCCCAGCCACCTGCCGCCTTCCACAATGCCAGCTGATATCCGCTCGTTCTTCGGAGCGAAGCCTGGCACCGCTGCTGCGGCCAAGCCAGCTTCGCAAGAAGTAGCCCCCAAGAAGGGCCGTGGCAGTGCGTTCTCGCGATGCTCCTCCAGATGACGGTCGATACTGATGTCGAGCAGGGCCCCGCAAGGTCGTGGAAGAGAGCGACGATGACGACGTTGCAGAGTACGTACAACAGAGCATCGTCGACGCAGCGCGCTTGCACGTTGACTAACACGCACAGGATCAAGAAGCCGGCCAAGCCTGCGCCAAAGAAGAAGAAGACGCAAGTAGTTGCCCTTTGTTTCATCACGCTGCCTGCTCCATCTTCTTTTGTCGGTCGTCTAACGCAGCAGCAGCGAGCCAGAGCCGGTAAAGGGCGTCGAGGTGTCCGCCAGCGACTACTTTGCGGACAAGACAAACAGCCAGGAAACATCTGCGAAGAAGACGGCGCCCAAGAGCACTGCACGGGCTGAGGTCGAGATACGGACGAGCCCACGCAAGAAGGAGACGCCCGCCGCCACGCCGGCCAAGGACGAAGCGGCGAAGAGCGGACGTGCTGCGGCGGCCAAGAAGAAGTCGACGACCGCTTACAAGGCACACGATCTGGACGACGATGACGACGCATTTGTCGACGATCTTGACGGCGGCGATGACATATTTGCTGCTGATGGAAAGCGGGGCAAGCGCAAGAACGACGACTACGTCGAGGACGAAGACGACGAGGACGACTTCCTCCCCCAACCCAAGAAGCGGGCGGCCTCCCGCGGCAAGCCAGTCGTCACCGTGGCGTCTTCAGACGAGGAGGACGCGAAGCCAGCAGCGAAGCCGGGACGGCCCAAGAAGAACGCCGAAGCTGCGACGCCGGCAAAGGGCCGCGCAGCGGCGGCTGCGAGCAAGAAGCGCAAGACGCCGGAAGCCGAGTCCGACATGGACCGATCGCCCGTGACAAAGCCGCGAAAGAAGCCGGCCACGGCGGCCAAGCCGCGGGCAGCGCCGAAAAAGGCCGCAGCAGACAGCGGCACGTCGTCGGCCATCCAAGACATCCTGGACTCGATCCCCACGGTGCGTCCGCCGACGCCGCCGCCCAAGGATCCCAATGCCAAATTCGACTGGCGCAAAGCCGCTGCGAGCGGCGGCAATTCGGTCGCACCGCCCAATGCCGGCGCCGTCGAAATACCAGAGGGAGCGCCGAATTGTCTGGCGGGCCAAACCTTTGTCTTCACGGGCCTCCTCAGCTCGATCAGCAGAGAGGAGGGACAGGCGCTTGTCAAGCGCTATGGCGCCAAGGTGACGACGGCGCCGAGCAAGAATACGAGCTGGGTCGTGCTCGGCACGGATGCTGGCCCGAGCAAGCTGGCCAAGATCAGGCAGCTGAACCTGCGTACGATTGACGAGAACGGTCTGTTCGAGCTGGTCCGCAGGCTGCCCGCCGGCGGCGGCGACAGCAAAGAAGCCGAAAAGGCACGGTTGAAGCAGGAGAAGGACGAAGACAAGATCCGGGAGGCTGCCGAGGAGATGGAGAGAGAGGAGAACGCGCGCAGGCTGGAGGCAGAGAAGGCGCAGAAGGCGGCTGCCAAGGCGGCGGTCAAGTCGGCGACAGCAAGCGGGAAGGCAGGCCCGGGCAGCAGCGGCGCCTCTGCGCGGCCGGCGCCTGCGGTGGCTCCGGTCCATCCGCCCAGCTCGCAGCAGCTCTGGACGACCAAGTATGCGCCGACGCAGCTCAACCACATCTGCGGAAACAAGGCGCAGGTCGAGCGGATTGCGGCGTGGCTGAAGAACTGGCCCATGGCGAAGAAGTACGACTTCAAGACGAAGGGTGCGGACGGCCTGGGGGCGTCGCGGGCGATTCTGATATCGGGCCCGCCTGGCATCGGCAAGACGACGTCGGCACACCTGGCGGCCAAGCTGGCGGACTACGACGTGATCGAGACGAATGCCAGCGACACGCGAAGCAAGCGGCTCGTGGAGGACGGCATCGGCGACACGATGAACAACACGTCGCTGATGGGCTACTTTGCGGGCGACGGCAAGGCGGTGGACACGGTGAAGAAGCACATGGTGCTCATCATGGACGAGGTGGACGGCATGTCGGCGGGCGACCGGGGCGGCATTGGGGCGCTGGCCAAGTTCTGCAAGAAGACGGAGGTGCCGCTGATCCTGATCTGCAACGAGCGGCGGCTGCCCAAGATGCGGCCGTTTGACCACGTGGCGTTTGATGTGCGGTTCAACCGGCCGACGGTGGACCAGATCCGGTCGCGCGTGATGACGATCTGCCACCGGGAAGGGCTGAAGATGCCGGCGCCGGTGGTGGACGCGCTGATCGAGGGGACGAACAAGGACATCCGGCAGATCATCAACATGCTGTCGACGGCGAAGCTGGACCAGACGAGCATGACGTTTGAGGAGGGCAAGGCGATGACCAAGGCGTGGGAGAAGCACGTGGTGCTCAAGCCGTGGGACATTTGCCAGAAGCTGCTGGGCGGGGGGATGTTTGCGCCGGCGAGCAAGGCGACGCTGAACGACAAGATTGAGCTCTACTTCAACGACCACGAGATGAGCTACCTGATGATCCAGGAGAACTACCTCAACACGCGGCCGCTGGCGCTGACGGCGGGCCGGGGCGGCAGCTCGAAGCGGGCGGAGAACCTCGCGTACCTGGAGCTGGTGGACGAGGCGGCGCAGAGCATCAGCGACGGCGACCTGGTGGACCGCATGATCCACGGCCCGCAGCAGCAGTGGAGCCTGATGCCGACGCACGCCGTGTTCAGCACGGTGCGGCCGGCGAGCTGCGTGTCGGGGCAGCTGACCAAGTCGGGCTTCACGTCGTGGCTGGGCAACAACAGCAAGGCGGGCAAGCTGGGGCGGTATCTGCGGGAGATCCACGCGCACATGCGACTCAAGGCGTCGGGCGACCACAACGAGGTGCGCCAGCAGTACCTGCCGCTGCTGTGGTACGACCTGGTCAAGCGGCTGGAGCTGGAGGGCCGGGACGCGATCGACGGGGCGATCAGCCTGATGGACAACTACTACCTCACGCGCGAGGACGTGGACGCGATCCGGGAGCTGGGCGTGGGGCCGCAGGAGGAGACGACGACCAACATTGATACGCAGACCAAGGCGGCCTTTACGAGAACGTGCGTATTTTTTTTGTTTTTGTTTTTGTTTGTTTTTATTTTTCTCTTTCCTTTTCTCCTTTTTCTTTTCTCTTCTTTTTTTTTCTTCTTTTTTTCTCTTCTTTTTTTCTCTTTCTTCCTTTATTTTTTCTTCTCTTCTCTTTTATCCTTTCTCTTGTTTTCTCCTCTTTTATCCTTTCTCTTGTTTTCTCCTCTTTCTTCCTTTCTCTTCTCCTCTTTCTTTCTTTCTCTTCTCCTCTTTCTTCCTTTCTCTTCTCCTCTTTCTTTCTTTCTCTTCTCCTCTTTCTTCCTTTCTCTTCTCCTCTTTCTTCCTCTTTCTTCCTTCCTTGCTACTACTTCGGCTCCGCCCTTTCCGTCTACTGCATGCTGACCTGCTAGCTACAACTCCATGTCCCATCCGCTGCCGTTCATGAAGGCCAGCAATGTGACGGTGGCAGCGAAGAAGGAGAAGGACGCGCCGGATCTGGAGGAGGCGATCGAGGAGGAGGACGAGGCGGATGTGGTCGAGCCGGCCGAGGTCGACGAAGACGAGCTGAACCTCAAGACGGACAAGTACATCAAGCAGCCCAAGGCCAAGGCGAAGCGGGCGGCGCCGAAGAAGGCGGCCAAGGGTGGCGACGACGGCGACGAAGAGACGGGCACCAAAGCCAAGGCCAAGGCCAAGGCAGCGCCCAAGAAGGCCAAGGCGAAGAAGTAACGTCAGGGCATGGTACGGAAATTGAGGTTTGGTCGTGTATTTGGCTTTATCGGCCGTTTGCTGTTTATCTGGCCGTTTGCTCTATCTGGCCGTGTTGCTCTATCTGGCCGTGTTGGCTGTTCATCTGGCCGTGTAGGATCATTCATTCCAGCCTTCAGTGCACTGGGCAGCAATACAAAGATCTAAGGAAGCTGGCGCAGAGTTGGTTGCTCAGAATGGCAGATGAAGCTAACCCGCGTAAGTTACCACGCCGCGGTCAAGCCTTTTACGAATCTCGTGATACTTGCATCAACGTCAAAGGTAGCATCCAATACGGATGTTGGTACCGCACAATGGGTCACGGAAGTCCTCGGCTCTACCCCGCGAACGGCTGCGCGATTCGGGGCAATCTGGGCCGAGCCATGCTAGTCCTCCACTCCTGGTTCAGTTGATAGTTACTCCGGTTTGGTGATGCTTGGCCGAGAAGCTGAACGTCCGCCTCCATCTCCAGTGGACGTCCTCCGTCTACATCTCATCTACTCTCCGCGTCTACACATCTCGTTTATACATCTTGTCTACACAATTCGTCTACACATCTTGTCTACACATCCCTCACATCTCACATCTCCCATGATCACCGCCGTCGCGCCCGATGCCGACCTCGGCCGGCACTACGCCGAGCACGGCGTGGTCCAGGTCGCCGGCCTCCTCGACGCGGCGGAGGTGGACGGGATCCGCGACGCGTTCATGGCGCAGGTGCTCGCGGACCGCGGCGCCGTCGGCTTCGACGACCACGTGCCGGCCGACGACGTGCTCGCGCGCTTCCCGCGCTTCGTACATCCGCACCGGCGGCCGGACCTCGCCGTCGGCCGGCTCGCGCGGCGCTACATGCTGCAGCGCCGCATCGTCGACCGCGTCGAGGCCATGGTCGGCACGCCCGTCTACGGCGCCCAGTCCATGTTCTACTTCAAGCCGCCGGCCGCGCGCGGCCAGGCCCTGCACCAGGACAACTCGGCCCTGCACGCGCATCCCGGCACCTGCATCGCCGTCTGGATCGCCGTCGATCCCGTCGACGACGACAACGGCGGCCTGCGCCTCGTGCCCGGCACCCACCGCTACGCCCTCGTCTGCGCCGCCGCCGACGCCGACCGCGCCGCCTCCTTCAGCAGCAAGACCCTCGTCCTGCCCGCCGGCCTCGTCGCCGAGCCGACCGCCATGCAGCCCGGCGACGCCCTCTTCTTCCACGGCAGCATCGTCCACGGCTCCGGCCCCAACCACACCGCCGACCGCTTCCGCCGCGCCCTCATCTTCCACTATGTCCCGCAGTCCAGCGTCGCCATCTCCCACTTCTACCTGCCGCTGGTCGGCCCCGACGGCGAGGATGTGCTCGTCAAGGGCTCCGACGAGGGCGGTGTCTGCGGAGATGCCTGGGTGGCGGACGGCCGGGAGAACCAGTGACGAGTGATGTGTCAGGTCCTATTCTGGTATTTTGGCTCTGTTACATTCTTGTCTTCTGTCTCGATGTCTTGTTTTCATGTCTAGATACAGTGCCGTCCCAATTGAAACACTACTTAAAAAAAACACTAAAAATAAAAACAAAACGCTATATTGTTTTTGATTTAAAATGCTACTTTACTTATTAATAAGAAAACAAGAATTATAGCATTAAATAGCCCCTTTTCTCCTCTATTTAATAACACCTAATACTTAGTATACCAGCCTTCTGCAGCGATCAAGGCCGCGATGCGACGCGGCATTGAGTCAATCAAGTGATTAATTAACTCAACGTCAAAACTTAACCACACATGCTCAACCGCGTCCATTAAGCGTCTCTCTGTAGCCAAATTATCATGGCAGGAGGCTAAGAAAGGGTCATGCTTATGTACACATTGCTTCAGAAGCTTCCAAACGTTCTCAATCGGGTTCATATCAGGACTATAAGGCGGCCAACCTAACACTTGAAAGTGTTCTTCTTCAAGATGCCGTGTTACAACGCGTGCCGTATGTACACGACAATTATCATGCATAAAGATAGTATCCGGGTCCATGATTGTAGGGAGCATAGTTTCAAGTAGCTCCACGTACTTGCGAGCCGAAAAACCACCCCTAGGAGACGCATCATCACCCTCGTAAGGTACGATGTCAGTTTTGAGGCCGTAGCGGATCCCCCCCCAGAACATAGTTGATGTCTTTGGCTTTTTTGAGATGGGCTGGACATACTTAGGCTCAATAGCAAGTGATTCTAAAAAAAAAGAGTAATTAGTAAGTGTAAAAAGTAAAAAAGAAGTGTGGATTTTTTATACTTTTTGGGCGAAATGCCCACCTTCGCTCTTGGCCTTGACCACGAGCCAAAGACGACTCATCTGAAAATAAAACACGTCTCCAGAACGTAATTGGCTTCTCACGATACCGTAGAGCCCACGCTAGTCGAGTATTGGCATGTTCTTCCTTTAAAAAAGGGCGTTGTGCTGCGAGGTTGTGGACTATGTCCATACTTTGAAGGTACCGCCTAACAGTACTTTTTGACGCCGACAAATGTCCAAGCTCGATGATGCCTGATACCCTGATAAAAGGGTCGTTTTCAACAAGTCTAGTAATACTAGACTTTTGGCGTTCGGTTAATTTTTGGGCCCTGTGGCCTCGATTAACCGTTGTACCGTTGTCTTGGTTAGAAAATCGACGGACGATGCCATGGACAAGGCTAATTGGGATCGCTTCTATAGCAGCGATTTCGGCCCCTTTTTGGCCTGCTTGATATCGGGCATGTACACTGTTTCGCGTACGAGGCGTCGAATGTGGCGGCATCGTTATACCATAACTTGTCGTAGTATAGTGACGTTTTTAATAATAAGGTATAAAAAGAAGACGCGAAAAGTCGCGGGCGCGTTAAAAAAAAATTAGTGTTTCAATTGGGGACCCACTGTACTATCATCTTTCCAGAGTTACAGTACATCACCAATCTACAGAGCACATCGAGGCACTTTCATTGAATCATGTCTTAATCATGTATTGTCCACTACTAATATCCTTCTGCTAAACATAGACTGGTCTTGGTTTCCCCGTAGGTACTCACCCAGGACACCACGAGAAGGTGCCAGTCTGTCGTCCTGGATCAACCCCAACTTGGCTGACCCCCGTCAGAGCGACAAGTCGCCCTGACGAGGCCAAAATACAAACCGAAAGCAAAGAAACACGCAGCAAAGAAAGCAAAGAAAGCAAAGAAATCAATAACAAACTAAAGCAAATAAAGCAAATAAAGAAATACCAAAGTCCAGCAAACAAACGCAAAAGCAAACTCCCAAGAGTCCAAACGTCCAAACATCCAATAATGTCTAAAAAGCCAAAAATGTCCAGAAATCCAAAAATGTTTAAAAAACCAAAAAAACTGCCGCCAGCCCAAACCTGCTCCAGAAAAAACTCCACCACCCAGTGAACCGCCGGATGCGTCCACTCGCGAAACTGCACCTTAACCCCGATGAAGAACTCATGGAGCCACTCGGGAAACAAAACCGGGAGCACCGTCAAGGCGGTTCCGACAGAGACGAGGACCGTGGCCCAGTCTGGCCATGAGCTACACTCAGGACAGGCCGGGCAAGGGGCCCCCGTTGCCATCACCACCATCGAGGTAACCATCACAGTCGCAACGCCGATGTTGGTCACCAAAACGGCTTCCGTGACCGACGCCGTAACCGTAACAGTCTCCGGACCTGTCACCGTCACAGCCCACAAGTCCATCGCCGGGGCCTTCGATATCGAGCTCGCGGGGACCATCGGGCAAGTCATGGGGCCCGCCGGCACCACCGTCGACGCCGCCGTGGTCGACGTCGCCACTGAAGCCGGGGTCGCTGTCGCCGCCACCGCAGCCGCCCCAGCTTCCCCCACCAACACCATCAACGCCGTCACCTTCCAGGCCCACGACGTCTCTGACATTGTTGCTGTCAGGGCACAAAGAGAGAGAAAATAGAGTGTGAAGGATCGGATGTGGGTATAGAGAAAAGAGAGAAGGCGGGTGGGTGTTGTGTTTCTTCTAGGATTTCGAGAGCTGCAAAAACTGGGCGATGGCTTTTTAACCTTGGGTTTTTTTGTCAGTTCAGGAAGGAACGATTCAAATTTTCGGGACGGAAGGAACGAACTCACATTGTTGGGACTGAACGAACGACTCAAGTTGTTGAGACTGAAGTAACGACCCATGTTGCTAATATGGAAGGAACGCGTTACTTGCAGCAGTGGCCATTTTCAAAGAAAGGAAGGAGCGACCCGTTTTGTCAAAATGGAAGGACCGCTTATTTGCAGCACTGGCCATTTTCAAAGAACGGAAGGAACGGCCCATGTCCATATCATGAAGGAACGCGTCATGCACATCGCCATAGTGAGCAGCTTCTTGGTAAGGACCAAGGATAGGCTACACCTAAGACTGGCCAGACACCGAAGGAATGCATTGTTTATCTTCATGCTCTCTGCTCTCTTCATGCTCTATGCTCTCTTCATGCTCTCTGCTCTCTTCATGCTCTCTGCTCTCTTCATGCTCTCTGCTCTCTTCATGCTCTTTATGAATGACTGATGCATCAAGCTATTAAGCAGTAGTCTATCCTTTCGAATCGGATAAGCTGGTCTTCCGCAGCGTTTCAAAAACCAATAACGAGTGCTTTCTACAAATTGTAGCCAATGCTTCCCTGTCAGCGAAATCGCTCTCTGCAGCAACCATTTTGCCGATGTTTATGAGAGTCTGCCGGACAATACACATCACTTCATAAGCCAACAAGATCGGAGTCGTGTACATGAGATTCGTAATGGAATCAAATGCCATTCCCAGAGACCCAATAATGCGATTTCCTCTTGGAGACCTTATCTGATCGGGAGCAGATTTCAGGCGTTGAAAAACTGCTTCAAAATTGACACTTTGCCGAATGCGATTATCAGGTACAAGGAAAAGGCGTTTCCTAAAGATCCTAAAGGCAGCGTCCGTGAGAGCGTGCGCGTAACTTTCCGATACATAAACTGCAAATTTGCCTTCAAGATCGGTGACAGCAGTGGAGAATGCTGCAAAAGTCTCACTTATCAGCTCCGCTGCTTTTAATGCCTCAGGTGAGTTGCCGTTCTCCAGATCCAACGCAAAAGCAACTCCTGTAATGGCCATGTTGATTTCACATTTCAGAGCAGCGGGCGTGCGAAGGGACTTGCCCATCTTTTTTAAGCCCGCCATTACATGATCTAGGTTTTTCGGAGAAAGGGCATCCTTTGGCGAGAGAGAGCTAGCCTCACGCCTTGTCGCTTCTGCTGTGTTGTATGGGGGCGGACCAGCTGGGGGGACATGGTTGCGACTTGCGCCGGGGCTAGGGTCTTGCGTATTTTCCGCTTGATCTGAGACGCTTGTTAGGAACATCCGGATCGGTACCTTAACCTAGACTGTACTTACTTGTCTTAACATTCTCGTACTGAGGAAACTTTCTCGCACACTTTGAGCATTTGCTGGAACCATGGCCCATATTTGCTGTCGGTTAAACTGTGTTTTGCTGAAATTAATTAGGGAAGATGTAAGGAGAACAATAATGAAGTTGTTGGGAGAACAATAATGAAGATGGAGCTCTTAGCTACTTATATTCTGTGAGTGTGACGTCATTGAGGTAGTCTGAGTAATGATCAGAGTTGTGGGTTGTTGGACGCAGTACCAACGAAGCTGCTAGGTAGGAGGCTTACTAGCCATACGAAATTTCTGTGTATATATGGCTAGCATCTGCACCACCAACCGCGACAAGGGAGTACAAGGTGTAATACCCTGTCCTGCCAGTTCTGCTATCCCTTGGCGGCGTCTAACAAACTGAAGCATCCCTTGAACTCTGTATCTCTCCAAATTTGGCCGGTGCTGTGACAACTCTGGCAACTCTGACTGAAATCTGTCGCGCAGTCCGTCGGCGGATCATTAAGACATTAACTTGGGGTGAGCTTTATTCTGAAGGTCGATGCTAAATGTATGACTACACACATATCATCTACAAGCTCGCTCAGACAAGGAAAGCTACACAATCACGCCTGTCTACACCCTGAGGTCCATATAATACAGCCTTCTTCACGGCCATCTATTTCATTTCTTGCGGCCATTTATTCGTAGCTTCCCAATCTACTTTCTCCACCCTTCCACCGTGTGTATTGAGCTGTGGTGTACTTCCAACACCGCGTGAAGTGGCCATCTCCCAGTCACAAGAGAGTGAAGGTGCGGGCCCACTTGTATGGCATTGGCCAATGATCAGTCCAATTCTGTAGCAAGTCCTTTGCCTGTAATCCAAGGCACCAACTCCACGAAAGTGGGTCACAGCTAAACATGGCCATATTTTTCTTGCATCTAGCACGCCGACGACCAGCCAGCACGAGCGCGAACAGCCCGACGAGCCGCGCCCGGTCTGTGTGTCCCATCCCGGCTCCCAGAAGCTGCTCCTCCCGCTGCCTCTGCCCGTCGCCCGCACGCCCTGCCGCCGATCCGCCCCGCCATGGCCACGGCCAAGCCCGTCCCGGCCGCCTCCGGGCTGCTCCGGGCCTTCCAGCAGCTCAGTCTCGGTCTCGGTCCGCGCGCAACGCCGTGCTGCGCTGAACCGCGGCCGCGGACGGCGCCGTCTCGGGCAGCTTCGCTTTCCCAGACCCCCTTTGCGCGCTCCTTCTCGGCCACCGCCGCCGCCGCCGGCAACTGGCTCGAGCCAAACCTCCAGCGCAAGCTCCGCATGATGAAGGGCCGCCCGCGCGTCGCCACCGGCGGCTCGACCAAGGGTACCACCGTCGTCTGGGGCGACTTTGGTCTGCGCATGAAGGACCACCACCGCCGCATCAGCGCCAAGCAGCTCAAGGTCGCCGAGGACACCATCAAGCAGCGTCTGCGCGGCCAGCGCTACCGCCTCTACAAGCGCGTCAACTGCAACATTGGCGTGTTTGTGAGCGGCAACGAGGTGGGTTCTCTTTCTTTTCGTTTGTTTTTCCCCACCAGCGCTTGTCCTGACTGCCTAGATGCGCATGGGCAAAGGCAAGGGTTCCTTTGACCATTGGGCCGCCCGTGTCGCCGTCAGCCGTATCCTCTTCGAGGTCCGCGGCGCCATCCACGAGCAGGTCGTCCGCGACGCCTTCCGCCTCGCCGGCAACAAGCTGCCTGGCCAGTACGAGTTCGTCCGCAAGGGCGATGCTCCTGTCGTCGGCATCACCAAGCTAAACAACGGCATCACCCTCGAAGACCTCAAGCGGCCACGCTTGCCGACCTCGGAATTAGAAGAGGCAGCCAGCAGCTAATCAAAGGGACAGAGGAAAATAAATGTCATAGCGACGGTTCCAGTCAGAATGTATGTATAACATGGTATCACGAAGAGAAATCAAAGAAAGAGCCCACAGCCTAGCTAGAGCTGCTTGTGTATAATACATGAAACCTGTCGGTCCAGGCCAGAAACTCGCCCAAATAGCGGCGTATGCGCAGGTCTATGCCAGCTTATTCCACACACCTTGTCTCAACTTCTTCCTCGCACATAGTAGGACGGTTCGCGATAGAATAGTCTTGGCGCGGCCGGCCTGCAACACATGGGAGACTGCGAGGCACAATCATACACCTGAGACAGAGCCTTGTGCCCAATGACGCACGGCAGGGAGTCAGGCTCCTGCACCGCTAAAGAAAAGAAAAGAAAGAAAGACGAGAACCCGTTGTCTCAGTTTTGTTTTGCCTTTTTCTTGTTTGTCGAATCGCTTCCACAGTCGGTAGGAGGTTGGGCTAGCCAGGGTAGAGGATCATCAGGGCGGACTTGAGGCCAGATTTGAGCGTCGATTGCCGCATTGTTCATGCGGGTCTTCCGATCCGTCCATTCGGAGATGGATTGGAGGATGCTCATGGTAGGCGACTGATTGCAGGGTTGGGAGGGTGGGTGAAGCGATTGAGACTCTTACACACAAACACAATAGAGCAGGCGTCACAAAGGTGCGTCCGATCGGATGTCGCCAAAAGTCGTATAGGTGAAATCAGATCGGCATCGCGCTCCAAAGGAGCGTTACGCTGTTCGAAACGTCGTGCAATAGTAAATCCGGTGAGATTGGATCGGAAGCTAGCAAAAAAATAGTAAAGTTTCGGTTTTTTGTCTGAGTTTGAATCCCGACATATAAGGAAGCAAGTAGACGAATAAAGTAAGCAAGTGTCGCCCCACGCAGCCAATGTACGGGTGCTTCTTGCACTTTAGGCAAGTCGCCGTTGCGTAAACTATTTTGCGTATCACTTCGTATGTAATCATATCATCACAAGAGAAGATCACTTGACTCTAGTGTTGACCACGTCGTATGAGCTGTCATATTTTCTCGTTGGCGTATATATGGAGCGTTCTCAGTGCAGGCGTCGCAGCGAAGGTTTCTTCGATGACTTTCTTTTCTCGCCGAGTGTATGGTCGCGTGGCGGATCCGCGATGTCAGTAGACTCTGACCCCCAAAAGAGGACGACGCCGGACTGCTCGATAACGAGAAAGACGGCGACGAAGCACCGTTGGCAGCCGATCCCTTGGCCCCAAAGTCTTGATTCTGCTGAGAAGAGAGCTGAAACAGAAGACGACGATATCATCTACCACTCACTTCCCAAATAGGAAAGTACTACCCATCCCTCGGTTGCCACGTGATCCGACATTCTTTTTTTTTTCTTTTTTTTTTTTTCGTTCGATGTTGTCGAAATCAGTAGAGAAAACCTCGATCATGGTGTCCGCTTTGGCATTAAGGGCGGAGAAAATCATCACCTTGAAGCGCGCCTTATACGGTTTGAAGCAAGGCGGACGTCAATGGCAAATGACGCTTCGAGGCATCATGAATGAGATCGGTCTGGTAGTCATACTGACGGATGCAGCATCTCTATTATAAAGACAATCCTCCGTGCTATCATGGAGACCAGATCCTTGGCATCACTCACGTCGATGACGCTCTGTACATGGGAGATAGCCAGCGTCTAGACAAGTTCGAGGAAGACATGGCAGCAAAATATCGGAGTAGTCGATCCCCTCCCTTTACTGAAATCCTCGAGCGACCAGTCTAGCCTTTTTTTTCGACGCCCGCTTCGGCGAGCTTGCGATGCAATACCCATCACTAGATCACTAGATCACTAGTCGATGGGTATTGCATCGCAAGCACGTCGAAGCGGGCGTCGAGATCAAAAACATGCCGAACGACAAGATCGTATCCCATATCTTCAGCGACGCCGGGATTGTTGTCGAAAACCAATGGATCATCTCGTCGTCCTCCATGAAGACTTCAGTCCATGAGGCCGTATAGGTATGCAGCAATTATATCAAATTGGCGTACCTCCCATCTCAAATGCGTCGCCATCGCCAGACCAATACGGCATGAATCAGCTCACGTCTCGACTCAAGACAGAGCTAGTCGGCGCACCGACTTGGCTGTTGGGTGTTGATCTGGGATGGCAGCCAGTATATCCGAGGGTCTGTTTTCGACCGGAGGAATGTCTGGGGCAGAAGTGCGCATTGTCCGAATTCTCAGAGGATCTGGTGTTGTCTTCGTGCTCACCTTGGGTTTGCACGATTTTGGCGGCGATCACTTGATGGTGTGTAGGTGTGTTTAGGCCAGACGGTACGGTCAATCAGGCACTGGCGAATGGCGCAGCGGAACTGGCGACCAAAAACGGCGGGGGCATCTTCCCACTAGAGCTTGGTGCTTAGTAGAGGGCTGGGGATAGAGTTTTTTATACTCGAAGATTGGTGGAATGGGCACCAGGAAAGCTTTCGTCTCGTATGCGAATGCTATGTCATTTCACTTCAGGTGACGCAAGCAAATGAACCAATGCATGCTACTTACTCAGACTGACTTCACTAATGGACAGCATGGAATAGGTTCTGATCGATTAACTCAGTAAGTGATAACTCGTGTTCGCCGCTTGGCTTGGCTACCTTATCCCGACACAGAAAGCCTCCTCTTTGGTTCAAGGTCACAGGATCTTGGAGACTGCTTATCCCTCATCCAGTTCTCTTGTATACAAAAACGGGCTACAAATCGCTGTTGCTCTTCTCCGTGACGCAATCCTTCCCTTCCCAACCAGTACAAACAACCAAGAAAATTCATTTTTAGGAATTGGGGATGTCATAAGGAATCGTGGCCATGAAAGGAAAGGTATGACAAAGCACATGAGTGCGCAATCCAAGACGCAAAAGAGCTGCTCCCCCCGTTGGAGACACGCACCAGGTACATGAAGAGTAGAACGAAAGAAATGCGCAAAAAAAGCTCCAGGCAGGTATGCCTCTGCTCACGGCAAAGTGGCACGCGAGAATCAAACAATCCCAGTGACGTCAGGTACATTTATGCAGCCTCAGCCTTAGTAATCAGCCCATTGATGCCAGCGCTAGTAGGCGTTGTCGTCTTAATATCGCCCGCAACAGACGCAGGGCCCGAGGACCCAGGCCCGACCGGACCAGAAGGACCGGGACCGGCCTTCTTGTCATCCTCGCCGCTGTCATCGTAGTCCTCGTCAACGTCCACCTTTCTTGCCGCCCTTTCCGGCTCATTGATAGGCGGTGGCGGCACTGGGTGATCTAACCGCTTGCGCTCCTCTTGGGGATAGTCCTTTGGATCAGGTCCCGAGAGAGGACCGTCATGGATGTGAGAAGAGCTAGACTGCATGGGCGGAAGGTGGCTCGACACATTATGCGCAGGAGGGTGGTGAGCTGCCTCCGAGGGGTGGTACGGCTCATTGCCGTGGCGTTGCTGCTCTTCCGCCCGGCGCATGTCCTCCATGCGACGCTGATCTTCTGCCCGGCGCGATTCCTCGAAGCGGCGCATCTCCGAAGAGTTGCGGCGATATGGCTCACGTGGTGGGGTCGACGGGCGGCGATGGCGGATGTCATCCATACGCGCGCGAGCCTCCTCGGACGCCGGCTTCTTGGAGGCCGGATCGTCCTCCCACTCCCGAGTTCTCTTGTTCACAGAAGGCGGGCGGTCATCGCGGTGCATGGCAACGTCAGGAGGAATCGAGGACACTGGCGGCGGAGGCGGCGGCGGTCCGGATTCCATCGAGCCCTGCACGTTCGGGTCCGGGTGTGCATACGGAGGCGGATGCTGCCCATACGCAGATTTCGGCGACGGCATGCGGTTGTCATGAACCGGACGAGGGTCGTTCCGGGGGCTCGGAGCGCGGTACATCATTGCGCTCGGGCCTGCAGGGGGAGGCGGTGGGCCGTTGATACCGTTGCCAGCCGACATCGCGGTCGGTGCAGGGCCAATGTAGTTCGGGTTCTGCACGCGCGGCTGTGGCTGCTGCGGTTGCTGCTGGGACGGAGGCAGCGGCGGCGGTGGAGGGCCGTAGTGGGAGGGCGGGGGCGGAGAGCGGCGCATCGGCATCGGACCACCCATGGAGCCGGGGCCATTGGCACCGTTGGGCTCAGGGCGGCCCTGGTCCGGGTACGGGCGCAGCTGCTGCTGCTCCTGGCGAGGGCTAAGCGGCCGTGCCGCCGGGGGTGCCGGACCGCGGTAGGGTTCCCGCTGGTCGAATGGGTTGGGCGGCTGCGGTGGAGGGTTGATCTCCGACAGCGACAAGCGTCCCCAGCCGTTGGCGCCAGGACCAGGAGGCGGGCCGTTCATGGGCGCCGACTGCTGGGGAGCCGAGCCAGCCCACTGAGGGCCCGGGGGGCCAACCGGGTTCGTCTGGTAAGCGTGCGGGTGGACGTCCGTGGGCATCGGAGCGCTGCCGACGCCGTTGGATGAGCCACTGCGAAGCAGCTGCAGTCTGGCCTTAATGTGCGGGTTGTTGGGGTCCAGCTCGGCAGCGCGCTGGTAGGCATCCAAAGCATCGCTGATTTGGTTGTTGCACGACTCATACTAGACGGCCAGTTAGAATATCGTATTCTGCAAACAGAACATGAAGTAAAGAAAAAAGACCTACCAGAGTACCGAGATCATACCACACTTCAGAGATGAAGGGGTTGAGGCGAATAGCGCGGGAGTAAGCGTCGAGGGCATCCCGGTATTGGTTGATCTGATAGTAGAGTACTCCGATAGAGCACCAGAAAGTAGGGTTGCGACCCTCACGGTAGACAGCTTGTTGATAAGCTTCGTAGGCCTTCGGGTACTTCTGGAGCGACATGTAGCAGCGGCCAAGCAGGTACCAGCTCTGAGCATCGTTGTTGTCTGTACAGTGTGTGAGCAAAAGATATACGCGTATACGAAGCCGCTGAGCAAGAGTACGAACCAGCTGCGACCGACTTCTCCAGGTACTCAATGGCACGGTCCTGGCTAGAGAAGCTGCTGCTTTGATTGTGGTACAGCCAGCCAAGCTGCTGCAGGACCTTGGCGTGATTAGGGTCCCGCTCAAGAACGCGCTGGTAGGCGGACTTGGCGTTGTCGAACTGCGGAAGCCTGCGTCAGTATAGTGGCATCACTGTAGGAAGAGGAAGAGGGTGACGTACATCTTTCTGCTGCTCGTACACGTGGCCAATCTGGAACCAGATGTCTTCCTCAGTCAGAGGCGGCGGCGGAGAGTTGACAATGTACTTGAAGCACTGCGCAAGCTGTCAGCTATCGTGTTGTCGTGCAGAGGGAAGAACTGCGCGTAGCCTACATCAAGACTTTGCTGGTACTTCTGCTGCTGCTTATAAATTATACCCAGGCGAAAGTATATTTCATTCGCCTTCTCGAAATCAGGCTGCATGGACATGACCTGCGAGAAGGCCTCTTCGGCGTGGTCTAGGGAGCCGTAGCGGTCGTAGAGAATGCCAATGCCGTACCACAACTTGGGCTCCTGTACGTATGCGCGGTTAGCAAATGGTCATGGCGGACACGGGATAGACAGAGAAAAAGACCAGCTACCTTGGGATTTCGGAGATTCACAAGGGCCGACTGATACGCAGCGTAAGCCTGTTGCAGATCGTCCAACATCAAGAAGCAGTGGCCCAGGCTGCCCCAGATCTCGCCATTGTTCTGGTCCAGCTTCAGCGTGGCCTGCAGATACTCTATGGCCTTGGGGAAGTCTTCGCGGGCGCGTAGAATGAGGCTAATGGCCGTCATGGCGGCTGTCGATTGGGGGTTGGCACGCAGCGCGTACTCGTACGCGGTCATGGCATCGTCGGTGTTGCCGAGCAGTTCGGAGAAGCTGCCTGTGGAGAGGAGGTCAGAAGGCTGTCGCAGCAGAACACAGCGCAAAAGAGGGGAGAACGGCATACCAATCTGCATCCAGACAGCTTCATTCATCGCTGAGATCTGGCGCGATGGGGCGGCATAGCTGGATGCAGGCGGCGGCGCCTGCGGCGGCGCAGGGCCAGGGGGACCGTGATGCATGTGCATCGGCATGGTGGGCGACGGGTGGTGCTGAGCCATGGTGCAAAATAGATGCTGGCTAGGCGAGGCTTGCAGCCGTCAGGAGCGCGAGAGATGACAGAAGGCGGTGTTTGTCGCAGCGGAGATGGGGTGACGTCGTGAACCAGCCGGGCCAGACGGTGACGAGGCGGCTGGCAGGACGGAGAGCGGAAGATGCGCCGGCAGCGAAAATCGAGAGGAAGCAAAAAAGGCAGAGATGCCAAAGGCGATGAAAAAGAAATGAAGTAGAAGAGTAAAGGGGGGTCGGTAGCTGAAAAGGAGGGGACACAATCAACAGAGCCAGTGTTGATGGGAGACGAGATGGAAGAAGCGCTTCACGCAGCAGCAGCGAGGAGCGGAAGACGAAATGAAGTGAGGGAAAAAAGAATAAGATGGAAGAAGCGATGTGCTGCTGGCTCGGGGCAAAAGGAGCAGAAGGCGGCCACGGGAAGCTTGGAGTTTCGGGTAGCGCGGGCACGCAACGGCTAGTTCGAGTACAAGACCGGATTGCCTACGACGAGCTGTTCGCGAGGAGCGCAGAGCGGGCGGTGATCAGGGCGCGATAGCAAAGGGGTGTGGCAAGAGAGGCGGAAGTGCAGAGTGGAAGAGGCAGAAGAGGCAGAAGAGGCAGAAGCGGCAGAAGAGGCAGAAGCGGCGGAAGCGGCGGGAGAAGCAGAAGAGGCAGGAGAAGCAGAAAGAGGCAGAGATGCGAAGAGAAAGGGAGCAGCCGGCGAGGAAGGCGTGGCGGGTAAGGGAAGAAGGTTCGTTCTTTCCTGCTCGTCTGGGCATCGGGGTTGCTTTGGCTGCGGCGCGCAAACTACCCTTACCCACGACCCTTTTTTATTCTGTCCTATTTTATCTGTATTTACTGCTTAGCGTGGGTTGTTTTATTATTTTTTGTCCCGTCGTTGACGCTTCGCAGGGATATTTTCTGGGCGGGTGTGGGTGGAGTGGATCTGAGCTTGGGTCCCCAAACAGGTCCTCCCCGCCCGGTCGCTCCAGAGTTGCGGGTAGCAGAGTGGCTGCGGCGTCTACGAGCGGGTACGAGGCACCTGCGGCGGCGGCAGGTGCTACCGATGGGTAATACTTGTACGGAGTACAAGCGGCACAGCGGGTCTAGCGAGGTGCTTTGTAGCGTAGCGGGTCTCCGGGTACAAAAGCCTGGCCGGTGCGCGCTGCCAAGTGCTGGTACTCCGTCTCCGTTCAAGTACTCATGTGAGCTGGCTGTGGCGGCAGACAGCCACACCACGCAGTTGACATCTAGCCACGGGCGGCTGGTGGCCCGTGCTAGGGCTGCAGCGGAAGCGTTGATTGGCACAGGCGGCCTTTGCCGGTCGAGTGGCGCAGGGCGGACGGGCGATTGTTGGCGGCGTACGGAGTATTCGTACTTTGTAATGGGGGGCGGGCTGACGGCAGAAATGCCTTGTCCATTTGCCGTGCGACTATGTGAAATGACTATCGAGGATGTCGGTGCCTGTCTTGTATCTCTCCGTTGGCACGTGGAAGGGACAGTACTGGCATCGGCAGAACTGACAGACGCGATGGATGAAGCGGGCGCAGCAGCATGGCCAGCGACGAAAGCACCAGGCGGCAAGCCGCGGATCAGAGCAGCATCTCGTCCCATGTCGGCCGCTGTGCGCCGTCGTAGACAGGGCAGACGTCCCGTACTCCGTTGTTTGCCAGTACTCCGTATTTCGCGTACTAGCGTGAGTACGTAATCGCGCTCGAGATACGAAGTACGACGAAACCTCAGGGATACAAAGTACTTACGGAGCAATACCCGCAACTACGGAGTACTTGTACGCACGAGCCCCAGACCGACCGCTAGATCGAAAACGGGAGCCAGAGCCAGACCCTCCACCAGCTGCCGTCCCCCCTGTATTATTCGCACTTGTACCCTGAAACTAGGCGTGGCCTCCAGCAATTTAGAGCCGATTGTCGTCGCCGAGACACACCCCTACGGCCATCTGCCACACCCCCCCTGCTGTCGGTACATGGCCGGCCACCGCGGGTGCTGCGGTGCGGCGTATCTTCGTACTCGTACTACCAGTCCCGCCCGTCCTCATCGTCTTCCGCCATCACACCCTTCTCGCCAGCACCCCCCTACTTCGTCTCCACCCGCCATCCTCGCGTCTCCACCCTCCACAAAGGGGAAAAGAAGAAGAAAACAGACAGCACCAGAGCGACAGGGAAGAGTGGCCTTGGCGTCTCTCTGCTGGCCACTTCGTACGAGCGTTGCTCTCCTCCGCTACTCCCCTGTCGCCCCCTTGTCACCTTGCTGGCCTTCTGTCCGAAGACGGGCACGGGCGGCACGCCATCCATTGCATTCAGCGGCTTCCATGCGTACGAGTGACCACGTCGTAGTACAAAGTAGCACCCTGTCCACCGTCGACATCAGTGCAGCTCCGCGATGCAGCAGCGCTGCACTGCAGCGATGGGGGCGCACCTACGACGATGCGCGTCCAGTCTGCTGCTTCCGATTTGCAGTAAACTTTGTATAAAGCACAAAACAACAAAAGGGACGCCTGGCCTCCAACGGAAACGCAAAGAACAGCAGCAGGGCGCCACCACCGCTTTTGTCTTCTTTGGCGTCTGGTGCCGGGCGGCTACGAAGCCTACGAGTGCTCCTCACGGGTATTGCGTATTGGTATTGACACATGCGTTCCTATCTGTCTACTCGTATGTCTACTTCATACGTACGAGTATCGTAGTGCCGTCTAGTGCGGAGCAAGATGTGCCAAATACTCCGTACGATTAAGCATGACGAGACATATTGCGGGACTAGCCAGCACTACTCCGTACGAGTACTGCGTTCTCCGTACTTCTCCGTACGGAGTACGTACTTCGTAGCTCCGTCTTCGCTCTGCCATGGAGCTGCCAGGCTCAGTGGTCTCGCGGATAGGCGATGCAGCATCTACTCGTAGATGGCCGTCCAGCCGTAATGTCGGCATTGCCTGCCAACTCAGGTGTGATGCTGTCGTGCTTGAGTTGGACAGGTCAACGCCATCGTCCTTGACTTGGCCGCTCTCACCAGCCATACCACCGTTTCAGCCCCGTGCTCTCGTGCTTTCGTGCTTTCGTGCTCTGCCTCTCTATTGCCCGCCGCGCACGAAGTACGGCACGTGCACAGGCAAGGACGCCGGGGCGCGCGCTGACATACATGTACGACGTGCTCCGTACACGAACACTAGACATGCAACCGTGCTACGGCACAACCTCACTGGTGCCACCATCCTCGTGCGGCCAGAGAGCGAAACGCGTGCACAGCAGCGGGATGGCACAACGCCAGTGTGCGTGCTCCGTACAAGTACGGAGTACGAGCGCCGTTATGTACTCGTACTCTGTATCCGCCGTCTCTGCGCCCCGACTGCAAGGCGCACTGATACGACGTGATATCGCGAGTGGAAGTCCCGTGCGAGTACCTGTACGCAGACTCGTGCCGTACTCCGTTCGCAGCACCCAAGGCGATCCCCGGGGAAAGCAGCAGGCCGATCGTACACATCACATGGATGGCTGTGCGTCATCGCCAACACGGCACAGCTGCGGTCATTTCGCTTTGGGTCCGGAATGAGGCGAATGAGGCGAAGGTTGGGAGGCGCCGTTCTGCACAATACGAAAAACGAAAAACAAAATACAAAAACAAAATACAGCCCTGCATATCGTGACTGCTCGTAAAGCATCGGCAGCTCAGGCAGCAATTTCTGCTCATATTGGGCTGGACACAAGCGCACCAAGTAGACAAATGGTGGCCAGTGGAGACGAAGCGCGGCGCTGACGCAAAGCACAAAAATAAGGGAGAAGGCGTCGACTAGGGAATGTTTAAAATAAAAGGCCCGGCCCCTCTCCTTCTTCCGAATCCTTCCTGCGCGCGCAGGTAATGCGCAGTACGAAGTAATACGACGTACGACGTATTACGCAGCAGAGGACGGGATGTGCGCGAGGAAGCCGCGCCATAAATCGCTCGCCCCAACGGGCTAGCGCGTGCCGGCTCGGTCGACGGTCCAAAATGCACGCAAGACAAAGCAAGGGAGGGCAGGAATGTGCAGAGAAACACAGAAGAAAAGAATGAGGCGGCCCGCTTTCGCCTGTCTTGGGCAACGCTCTGACTGCCATGAGCTAGTCCGTTTTTGGAAGACGCCACGTGCCGCTGTTGAACCCACGTCAGTCTCTTGCTCCCGTTATTTTGCTATTTTTATAGAATTAATTTTATGCCCGTCTCTGCTAACGTCTGCCGGGGCTGAGCCGAAATGTGGCGGCGAAGACTCGTACAAGCACGGATTGCTTCGTGTTCAGGGGTAAACTGCCAAGTACGAATCTTTTGACGAGTCGCGCATGCTACTCGTACGGAGTACACTCTGTACACAATGCGCATTGTTGTTCTACAACGCACAGGATGCATGGAACTGTGTACGCGAAGCAGAACAAAGTACATAAAAGCGGCAGTGTGCATACGAGTAGGCGGCCCTGCTAATGCGCATACACACGGGGTATTACTCGTACGAGTACGTACGCGTAGTGCCCGGACAGTTTGACCATGGAGTAATACTCCGTACGAGTACTCGTAGTATTACGTAGGGTATGTCGCACCCGACTTTGTATGGTGAGGTACATTACTCGTACCTTTTGGCACAAACACATGTCTGTGTTCTTGATTAGTCAGCAAGCTCCCCTTTTGTCTCCTCCGTAACTTCGTACTTTGTACTCGTACTCCGTACTCGTAGTCTGGTGAGATCTGCTGGCGATGGCTGATGGGCGATCCGACTCGAAGAAGGCGTCTTGAGGGGACTGGAAGACGGAAACAGAAAGCCGGGGCGGTGGACACAGGACATGGGCAGGGACGCGGGACGCGGGACGCGGGACACGGGCGACGGGACGCGGAAATTGATGCTGGCGATCGGCGGTTTCATGTTTGCTTTTGGGCGTTCGCCGTCTGCGTGTCTCGTCGGCGGCCGTCGCGCCTCTGATGGGCAGTGCGGCGAGGCCGTTGACGGGTTGTGTGGGACGCCGTCTTCCGGCGCTTCTCGCCCAGATACAAAGTCACTTGTTCGTTGCAGGCCGACAGCGTCGCATCGCTGGTCTGGAGGCGGCAGCTGCAGGCTGGACGCGCTGGCACGGGCACATGCCGACGACTGGCTGGCGCGAGCGGAGCATCGTCCCGCACGTCCATCGCCCGGTGACGGGGCCTAGGCGAGCCTACATCGCGTGCATGTCGATGCTTGCTTTTGCGCATGCACGGCGGCCCAGCAGCTGTGCTTGCCGCCCGAGTGCGGCGAGGCACAGCCGGATGCCGGCTCAGAGCACGTGATCAGGCGAGTTGGGTAGTCTACTCCGTATGCACTACTCGTACGTGCATACCGGCCGCCGCGTCCCACGCACTACGCCGAATGCAGCCTGCCAGCTGGCCACCGGCATCGAATCGCTCTAGAAAGCCTCACCGCTTGCCGCCACATGCGAGCATCACGAGCGGGCTGGCGCGATGCGACCTCGTCGAACAGCACATACTCACGGTCCTGCGCACGCGCAGATGCGCGTACGGGTACATACATACGAGTACGTGTGTACATAAGCGACGCAGAGTACGCTGCATCCACACCCCTGCCAGGAGAGCTGTCATAGAAATCACACCATGGCAGCCGTACTTTGTGCAGTGCTTTTTGTACGGAGTACGAGTAGTTCACACTGCAGCGGGGCCCCATCCGTACGAGTACTTGTACTTGTACTGGACCGAAATGACAATGCGTACAAGTACGTCGTATTGGCGTCTTCCTGCCGCACACGGCAGGCCAAAATATCCCGGTGCCTACGTACTCTGTACGAAGGAATACTTGTTTTCGTACTTGTTGATGCGGGGCGTGCCGTGCGTCAGCACGGAGCGCCCACAGCCAATCGCGCGGCAGTGGACACGTGATCCTGCGGTACTCGCTTGCTTATGTCACGCTACGCTACTTTGTACACGCCCCGAAATGGGGAAAAGGGGTGCATGGGGCATGGCATTGTTTGTGCGTGCCTATTTCGAGCACGGCACGCAATAAGCCCGCAAATGTGGCGGCGTTTCGCAGATAGCCTGCACGGACAGCGCCAAGGTCTGAAGAACCAACGGGACGGGCATGAAAAGCATGGCGAACGAAGAGTCCGGGCAAGTACTTGCCCGATGTGGTGAACACATGACGAGCGAGCACCTTTGAAGGGGCTCTAAAGTGCTCAGTAGCGTATTAATCAGTATTACAAAATACAGAGACTGTACCTGCGAAGAGGGTGTTATACGCAATCCGTATTGGATGGAGTAGCTGGTTTTGCGTCTCTTACGAAATGCTCGAACCTATTCCAGGAGACCGCTACAGCAGGACCAATAGCCACTGCTCTGACGGCGTCATGAGCATGAATACGTAACTGTAGCACGGTATTCTTTGGATAAGCTGCGGACCGATGGAGCTGTTACGTTGGCCCGCGGGCGCTTCCTGACGTGGAGGCGTGGAGCCCGGGCGCGTCATCGCTTGGGTGCTTGTTGCGTCTGCGTCTGCGCAGGCCGACACCGATGCGGCTGCAAGGCACGTCCAGCTCAGGCTACATCTCCTGGGCTCAGGCCCAGCCGTCCAGCGCGCAAGCCGAGAGGTTCGCTAGCATGCGGGAGCGCATGCAGTCAGCACGAACGGCATGACGATCCTGTCTGCGGCCTCGCTGCCTCTGCCTCTTCTCTGCCTTGCCATGCCTTGCAAAGCACGCCGTAGTACTTGTACGAGTACGTTTCTGCCGATGTCGAGCATGCCACGTCGGTGTCGGAGGACGCAGCGGCTCTGTGCTTGACTACGCGCAGGGCGAGCCTAGGAGGCATCGACATAGACGAAGAATGCCCGAAGCGAGCAAAAAGCAGAAGCAGGAAAAGAAGCAAGCAAAGAGGCAAGGTCGGCACTGACCGCTCTGCCTGTCCGCAAAGTTGCTGTGCTGGCATGCGCGCGCGCTTGTGTGAGACAGCCTCACCAGCACGTCAGGGCCACAACCTTACCGAGAACGCGCATGAGCACCTATGAACCCGGCAAATCAAAGGCAAAAAGGCGCCGACGCTAGCTTTCGCAGCAGGAATGGCAGTGGTGCGCCTGCAGAGCCGGCGTGCATGCAGGTATACTGTGCGTCAGGTGCACCTTCCGATCGTGCTGACATTCGTCGCTATCTGCGTGTTCGAATGCAAGTACGACAGACACTTGCGTGCCAAAATTACACCCACGTTGCCGAGCCTCGCGCGCCGGCCAACGTAGCATCGATGGACCCGGCCCGTCGACAGACAGCGTCCCTCCTCCGCGAGCGTACTATCTCATACACGCGTGCGCTGCGCACGTTCTCTGCCTATTCCAGGCCCGCCACACAAAGTACGCAAACCCACGCCCGCTCCGCGATGCAAAAACAGACGCTGCGCCCACAGTGCGATTGATCAATCATAGAATGCGAGCGGAAGCGAAAGGCCAGACAACTTTCGCCGGCCGCCGCTTGCTTTGGCTCCTTTGTCCGTCCCCCCCTCTCTTCTCTGGCTCGCGCACCCCAGCGGGTCAGACGCTACAGCACGGTCTATGCGCTGGTCTTGTCGCTGGCCTCGTCCGGCACGTACTTTGTCTCGCCAAGCAGGCCCGACGGCGACGTCATCGCCTGCGCGTTAGCCTTGGGTTGCGCCTGCACAGTAGGGCCCGTCGTGGCGGGCGCCGCCTGGTCGGCCGCCGGTGCAGCGGAAGTAGACGGGCCGCCGCGCGAGGCTGCAGTGGCGGCGGCGGCGTGCAGGCGCTGGTCGAGGGCCTTGAGGGCGAGGGCGCGCCGGCGTTCGGCCTCGGCGCGCGAGCTGCCGGGCACGGAGCGCGCGCTGTGCATGCCGCCACCGTGCACGCTGCGCGTGTGGTAGGCATCGCCGCCGGCGCGCGCCGAGAAGTCGGCGGCCGAGAAGGGGGTGCAGACGCGCAGCGAGACGAGCACGGCAAAGACCACGTCGGAGATGGCGGCGACGAGCGGCTTGACGGGACCCGGGAAGAACTCGGCGAGCGCAAAGGTCTCGCTGGCATCGCCGCGCAGCGACGCGGGCTGCGAGCCGGCGTCGAGGTCGGGGAAGACGGACTTGTAGAAGCGCAGGTACGTCCAGCTCGTGAAGAAGCCGTAGACGGCCAGCAGCGCGGACGCTGCCGTCAGCATCGGCGTCAGCGCGAGCGCCTGCACGGTCAGCACGTACAGCAGCGGGAAGCGCGGCACGCGCAGCGACAGCAGGCCGCGAAACAGCGTCACGGTGTGGGCGGGCACGAGCTGGCTGAAGGCGACGAGGAAGGAGATCTGCAGCGGGATGGTGCCGGCGATGACGGTGAGCCTAACCAGTCAGCGGCGGCCGAGCAGACAGAGCAGAGCAAAGAGCAAAGAGCAGAAAGAGCAGAAAGAGCAGAAAGAGCAGAAAGAACGCGGACAAGGGGAGATACGTACGTCCAGTTCTCGTCCGCGGTCAGCGAGAAGAGGAAGATGAGGGTGAAAAAGGTCAGGATGTTGGGCACGAGGCTGGCGACGACGAGGAACTTGGCAAACTCGCGCGACGACCAGGCGCGCTCGAGGTAGCGGCCGCCCTGGTAGAGCGCGGCGATGGCGGCGCCGAGCGTAAACAGGTTGCTCTCGACGAGTGTCGTCAGGGCAAAGGTCCACGGATACTTGAGCGACAGCTGCGGGATGAGGTTGAGGTAGGGGATGACAATGTGCGACTGCGCGGTCCACTGGCGGTAGCGGATCGCGGCGCTCAGCACCGACTGCAGCACCAGCACGATCAGCACGATGCGCGTGACCGGCGGGAGGTTCAGCCGCGGCGGCATCGCGGCGGTCGCGTCTGTGGATGCGCGGAGGCAGACTTTGGTGCTGGAAGTGGTAGGCGATGCCGGCGGCGCAGCGAGACGGCAACGGAGGGCGTGAGCGGGTGCCGAGAGAGTCGAGGACCGAGAGCCGAGAGCCGAGAGCCGAGAGCCGAGACCAAGACCGCACGCGTGCGAGAGAGCAGAGGCGGGCGAGAGTGGTGCGGAACAGACGTGAGGGCTTTCTGCTGGCCGTTGCGCTGGTTGACTCCGTAGATTGCTCTAATTTAGGCACGGCGAGTCGGGAGTGGCGCGAGGTCGGCGCCACAGCAGGCGCATGCTTCTCTGCCTGAGGCAGCAGCCGCCCACAGCAGATCGTCGGACGGCTTTAAGATTGCGTACGGAGTACGAGAGTAGGAGCTGAACCGGTGTGTCATGTGACCCTGCAAAGAACTCATCACTCCGACGACAGGTGTAGCAACGGCTCCGTAACATGCACTGTACTCGTACTCTCCAACCTCTGCGCAACGACCTACTTGGTGAATGCGCAAGCCAGAGACAGAGTCAGCCAAGAGGCGTGGCCTGCTTGCGGGGATGGCAGCAGCGTTTCGGGCGCTCTCTGGCAATGTGCCGAGACGTTCCTGCAGGTGTTGTCGTGCACGGACCAGACCATGACGAGTTTTGTGTGCCCATTGTCTTTGTACGAGTACTCGTACAGGTATTACGGAGTGCAGGACTCTGCCGCACGAGCTCGTGATGAACGGCCGGGAAGATGCGGTCAGCGCTGCCGGGGGCAGCGGCTCGAACTCGGAGGTTATGGAATACTTGGGTGCGCATATCGCAAAGCTCGCAATCCTGTATTTTGCACGCACTTTGCACAAGCTGCATACAGCCGTTTACTCCGTACACAGCCCCGGCACTCCGGCCTGTTCCTTGTATCGTACGGAATGCGTAATACTCCGTACGAGGACTCCTCTGTACTCGCACGGAGTCCTTCGTATGGAATACGCTCTTCGTGCCCTCCTTCCAGCGGGTCAGCCAGCCAGGCCGTTGGCCTCGGCACGGGTATCCAGGAGGCCGTCTCTCCACCACTCCACTAGCGGACGCGCTACGCGGAGACAGGGCCGTGCTGAGGCGTTGGAGGCCCACATTTCTGTGTCTGGTTGTTTTTGTCCCTTTGGCTTCGGATTCTGGCCTTGGTCTTACGTAGTACGGATGATACTCCGTACTTTGTCAAGCTCGTGCTTGTGCGTGCTACGGTGCCAGGGCTTCGGGGTTGGCGGCGTCCCGGGTGCGAGTTGCATGTTTCGTCGAGTGCCGCTCCGCACTGACTCTGCTGCTTGCACGGCGTGACTAAGCAACGCGTTCTCGGAAGTGTGTGCAGAGCTGTGCAGATTCGCCAGCCTGTCACAGCTGCCGGGTGGCGTTGTGCATGAGATGCACCCTCACAGATGCACCTCGCAATATATACTTGTTACGACGTACCAGCCTTCTTGGGTGCTCCATAATGGGAGTCCAGGGTACTAGGGTGCAGCTATTCGATACCCGCAATGTTCTATTTGGCCGCCAACGAGCAAGTAGCACTACTTTCCCGCATACCATTTACATCACTTCGGACGGGTGACGTCCAGTATCGGTACCATCTGCCTTTGCAGGTGCAGGTCCGCATATGCACAAGTACAGGTACGCACGCGCGTGCAGAGATAGAGGCGGCCCACAGGTACCCATACATGCACAACCCTGATGCTGATCGGGCGGCCGCGCTCCCTGAAACATGGTCTGCAGGCCGATACGCTGTTTCGTTTCTCCGGACGTGAGGCATGCCAGGCGGCGCCGTCCAATCATCAGGAGCACGCCGGCGAGCACACCGCTGAGCGCAGAAGGCAAAGACAGCAGTCCGAACGAGTACTCCGTAGAGCGCTGCCTATCGTACTTTGAGCACGGCACCCTCCGTAGCCATCCTCAGGGCGAAATGGGCTCCACCATCCAAACACGGAAGAAGGCGGACCCTGGCCGGCAAATCTGCAGAGAAGGACAGGGTGGTGCGTACGAGTGCTCCGTCCATGTACTGGTACTCCGTAGTACGGGTACTGTCTGGTCTGGAGACGAGGCACTGACAAGGGCACACGAGATGGCACACAACATGGGAGCCGACACGACAGAACGGCGGGCTAGCAGGGTAGCCTGGACAGACGATCAATCGGAGCCGCTGGTGTGGTGCGTCGAGTGCGGTACGAGTAGGTACGTATCTCGCCACAGTGCTCGCGCACCAGCACAAGTACAGATACGCGCTCTCGCCACAGCTCGTGCTGACTACGACGGGCAATGCCATGCAGCCGCCCGGACACAGAGGCATGGCACGCGCACTGTACTCGTAGAGCCGGAGCACGCGCAGCCGCTGCCGGGGCGTTGTCAGCACACGTCTGCCCGGCGCCATCTGCGGAGTGCTCACTGCGTATTACGAGTATTGCTCGTACTGCGTGCTGCTTGTAGCGCACGCACTCGCCATCTCATCGCGAAACCCTAGACGCACGGCACTGGGCCGCAGTGCGACACAGTGCGCCGGCAGCAGCCCAGCCAGCCCAGCGCGCGGCTGCCGTGCCTGGCGACACAGTCCTGTCCGCGGCGCACGGTGCCACCTGTCGACAAGGCCAGCAGCCTCCGTACTGTAGTGGTGCTCCATACCCGTACTCCGTACCAGCGTGGCGCCGTGCTCCCCCCACCCCCCGTTCCCTGCGCGCACTCCCTGCCAGGCCCGCCGTGCTTTGCTCCGTGAGGGCAAGCACGCAGCAGGCAATCCCCCCCAGCGACGCCTAAAAACAACCTCTTGCATCGACGTTGATTTTCTCTGCCGCTACCACATCGTGACCGGACGGCGCTCGACACTAGTTTTTCTCCCCTTCTTTTTCCTCTGCTCCCTCCCTTTCCACTCTGCCCGCATCCCAGCTGTGCACCGCCGCCCGCGTCGTCAAGGCCCTCCACTGCCGTGTCCGTCCGCCCGTCCGCTCCCCGTCCGCTCTGCCCGTTCTCCATTCCGTGTTTTGGCGTTTTGGCCTGCTTCGGCGTCGGTTCCTGGCTCGCTCTTCAGCGCGACGCCAGCTCGCGGCACCCCCCGTCTCTCCGGCCGCGCCCAACCAGAGCGCGGCTATTGGCTCTTGGCTTTTGGCTTCTGGGTCTCGTCTTCGTCGCTGTCGCCGCGCCGCCTCTGCCAGCACTCTGCTCTGCCCTCTACCTCCGCACGCTGCCCTTGATCTTCTGCTTCTGCAACGGGACACTTTGGCCGCGCTGCCGCTACGCGAATTCGCCGCTCAGCTCTCTCGCCTTCTCCCGCGCGCTTCGCTGCTTGGCCGCCCTTGCCCCGGCCCCGGCTGCCCGTCCGCGCTGTCTCTTTCGCCCAGACAAGCCTGTCGCTTCCCGTCGCTTCGTCGCTTCGTCTCCTCGTCTCCGCGTCTCTTCGCCTTCTTGTCGTCGTCTTCGTCGCCCCGTCTCTCACCCTCTTCTCGCCTACCGCTGCGCCATCGCCACCACCCCTCGGCTGCTGCCTCCCGTCGCAGTCATGAAGGAGTTCATCGACTCGGACAGAGTCAATTTCCTCGTCTGGAGGTGCGTCCTTCCGCTTGTCCCGTCGCCCGTCCCCTTGTCTCTGCCTGCACCCCCTGGCGTCTGTCGTCTATCGCCGCGTCTCGTGTCTCGTGTCTCGTACTGCCTTCTGCCTTCGACCTTTGTCGGCCTCTTCCTGTTCACCGCCCCTGTTTCCGGTCATCGCCATCCCATCACCCATAACGCAGGCTGGACCTCCCGCTGACGCGCTCCCGCAGGTATCTTTTAGAAGGCAGTATGTGCTTCTCGCGCTCCGTAGATCCGATCGTCCCCTCCTCCCCATCGGGTATTTCCCCAGCCAAGCTGTTTCCCATCCCATCGTCCTGCCTTTATGCAATGCATCGCATCGCCACTCGCTTTTAGCTCCTTTTTACCCACTTCCAACAGCCCAGCCAATCTCAACACCCTCTTGACCACCACCTTGTCCAATCGTTCGTTCGCCCAATCGCCCTCTAACCACCACAGACTACCGCGAGACCGCCGCCAAGTTCCAAAAGGAATGGCACGTCAAGGAGCCTCACCGGCATTTCGACTTTGCCCCCCACGTCCAGAGCCATGCCCTCGTCTCCGTCGTCAACCGCGGCTTGCTATACTACTCTCTCGAGCGCGACTATGCATCAGCAAAGGCGCAGGTAGGTGCCCTGGTCCAGTCGTCTCCATCGCCACTCATTCTCACTGTCGAAAAGGCCGCCGGCGTCGCACCACGGCCTCTGGGTGTCTTCGGCCCGCTCGTCACTGAGCCGCCGCCGCGCCATCCGGAGGTGGCGATGGAGGACGCGCCCGAGACAAAGCCCGCCGTCGCCTCGTCACAACAATCACAACAACTACAGCTTCACACACAGGCACACACACACGCACATGCACAGGCGCAGGCGCAGGCGCAGGCGTCACCGGCTGCTGCCGCCCCGGCTCTCCCGGCGGCTGCATCCGTACCGACTGCCACGCCAGCATCAGCAGCAGCGGCCGTGCCGCTCCTCGAAGATGCCGAGGCCACCCGCAAACGCCAGATGGACAAGCACCAGCCACACATCACGAACGGCTCGCCCGCAAAGCGGCCACGGCTCGCCAACGGCTTCGACACCTCTGCCGGCTCCGACCCGGCCGCATCCACGCCTATGGACATCGACTCCACCGAAAACCAGCACGCCTACCCTTCGCCCATGGAGCGCGAGCCTGCTCCAACTCCTCAACTGCGCACCGACGGCCCTGAACAGGGCACGCAGATTGACAAGGTCGAAGAGCTGGCACCTGAAACCATCTTCTTGCACCTCGCGCCCGATCGCGCGACCCCCGAAGACAGCCTGGCCGAGCCGCTGCAGCCGGGACACGAAAACCCCATCGTCCTGCATTGCGAGTGGAACCCGAGCAACCCATCCATTTTGGCGGCTTCCGGTACAGATGCGCTAGCCCGCATCTGGACCCTCTCGCGCGCCAATGGCTCCACCGACGCTGTGAGTGGTCACGTGAACGGGCCTTCCCGCCCCTACAGGGACCTGGTGGACGAGGATCTGCCCGCAACCTCCAGCGTCACCACCATGGCCTGGAATCCCGACGGCACCGCTATCGCCATTGCCACGGATGCCGAAAACAAAGCCCGCGTTAGCGTATGGGGCACCGACGGCACCATGATGACGCGCTTCAACGCCCAGGAGCCGCCCGTGATCAAGTTGCGCTGGAATCCGAGCGGCACGTCGCTGCTCGGCATCGGCCCCGACAAGAATGGCAGCCTCATCTCGCTGTACTCTGCCGGCAACTCCAACTCGAGGTCCTACTTCCTCCCCAGCCACGACCTCATCTCAGACCCGCTCGACGCCGCCTGGGTCGACGACACCACATTCATCGTCAGCGGCGGCGACCTATTGCTGTCCCTGCAGTGCTCCGAGTCTGGCATCGTGGAGACCAAGAAGTATGTCACCCAGAAAGACGAGGGCTTCTCTCACGTTCAATACGACTGGAGAAGCAAGATTGTCGCGACAGCAAGCGATAAGGGCTCGATTGATGTAAGCGACCCCCTTTTGGAGTAGAGTGCAGTGAAGGCAATGTCAAACTCCATGCTAACGGCTGCCCTAGCTCTGGAATGAGGCCGGCGAGCGCCGCACCATCTCTGCGCACATTGGTGTGATCACATCACTCATGTGGCAGCCGCTGCAGTCGACGCCGCCGCCAGACGAGCGACTCCTTGCGTCGGGCGGCGAGGATGGCGCCATCACCATATGGAACGCCCGGATTCCCGACGGCAAGCCCAAATGCCAGATGACAATGGACCTGCCTGTCGTGGCTCTGGCCTTTACGCCCGACGGCGCCTTCATTGCGGGCGCCACGGCGAAGCAAATCCTGATATGGAAGGTCGGCGAGCATGCCATTCCGCGCGCGAGCTGGAGCCGAGCTCCACATCCCGGATGGCTGAGCCCCAAGACCTCCAGCGACAGCGAGGAGGAGGACACGCATTGCTTGTGCTGGGACACGACCGGCCAGAAGCTGGCCTACGGCGTGAACAATCGGGTATGTCTGCTATCCAAACCCAGTCAGGAATGAAGAACGCAAGGCTAACTCGGATAGCTGGCTGTCATTAATTTCCGGTAGCCCCAGTGCCCTCTTTTCGAACTGCCGAAAACGATACTCCGCCACACCATGCGAAACGCCGTGGTAGATGGATGCGAAGTGTATATTATTGCCACTGTTATTACCATTGCTACGTTATTAGAGACGGAGTCATGACGAAGAAACGATCACGGGGGGAGCATATGGTGGGTCTGTGTCGTTTTTACCTTCTTTTTTCTTTAATCCGCCCTCTTTCGTCCTTTGCATCCGGTTCTACGCGATCTATCTGCTCTGTGGTGTTTTCGGCTCCACGGGCCGGACTTGGGTACACAATCACTCAAAGCACACTGTTGTGGAAGGTTCAGGTTGGACAGTGCCGTGCCACGATGCACAACGGCAGCGACAGAGGCGAGGAGGTTTTAGGGGTTATGAGGAGAGGCGTGCTTGGTGGCATGTACTCGTACATTGGATTTCACGAGTTCTGTACCTTTTGCGGGGGTTGCGTGTTCTGTGGCTCTGTGGCTCTGTGGCTCTGTGGTTCTGTGGTTCTGTGGTTCTGTGGTTCTGTGGTTCTGTGGTTCTGTGGTTCTGTGGTTCTGTGGTTCTGGGGTTCTGTGGTTCTGTGGTTCTGTGGTTCTGTGGTTCTGTGCCTCTACGGAGCCTGTTGGTCGCGGTGCAAAAGGGGCGACGGTGGGTTTTTGTGTTGGTGTGCAATTCTGGCTTACGAGTCGGTGCCTTGGTTCTAGCCTGAAGGGGATATATATTGAGGTCGTGGCGTCTTGTTTTCGCTCATCTTCACTTGGTAGACCTAGCCTCTTCGTTCAGAGATCGAAATCCAGTGCTTTGCCAATCATAAGGTGTTTTAATGGACAATTGTTGTAATATTTGTATTGAAGAGCTGAGAGCTAATATGTGATATATGCGGTACTGAAAAACGACATAGGTGATGCATAATGCGGATGGATCATAACGATGAACAGAAGAGCACGTGGATGCGAAATTGACAACTCGACGTTGATAACGTACACGGTACAAATAAAAGCTACTAATGAACTGGCGGATAAAATGCCATTACAAACTGAGAACAAGTCAATGCAAATGAGTTCTCTGTATACGGAGCAATAGCAATGCAATACAATACAATAGCCCTTCTTTGTAAATCATAACAAGCACTGGAAAGAATAGCTGCCTTTTATCTCTTTATCTCTTTCTGCGTGGCAACAGTAGGACAATCAGAGAATACATGGTCACGCCATGCATTTGCCGAAACACGCCTCACAGTTCACGACAGTCTGATTGCCTCGAATGCCGCTTCTCATTGCCTGAATGTCAACAGGCTGCGCGCGCTGCACGCGGCCGATAGGATACAAAGTGCCGCTGCCGTTGCCGCTGCCACTGCCGCCGCCATAGTAGCAGCACCAATTACGAGGCTGAGAACGACTTGCTCTGAGGGGGCAGTCGCTTGTGATACCTCTGTCATGTGATTCGCGCTGTGCGCCTTCCTGCCCCAACGTGTGCGAGCCTGTCATGCAGCCCGTTTGCTCCTTCCTGCCCTCGAGGGATCCTCGTCCGCGTTCCATTTAAGCACGCCATTCCCAACCTGCCATCCCGGCTTGCTTTTCTCTCCCATCATCGCCGTTTTTCCGCCCATCGTCGTTTTCGTCCGATTTTTACAAAGTAATACGAGTGCGTTCCGTCTCAATTGCGATCCATCACCGTCCGTGCGCTGGCGCTCTGCACGGACGTTCACTCTGGGGTCTGGCCGTTGGTCGCGCGCGCAAAGAGCAGCGGAAAGCTCGGGGTGCTTTGCGTTGCTGGGTGAAAGTCCTTCGGGACAGGGCCAGCAAGAGGCCAAGAAGCAAGCGCATTAACAAGCGTCCTACAGCGGGCGGCTGCGGAGAACTCCGTACGCGCCCGGGCCGAGTCAGCCAACGGGATCGAGGCAAGCTGCCGCTCGAGTGGCTCGGGTTCGCAGACGAGGCGCAACCTCCACTGCCAACACCCCCGGCAATCGGTTGCAGCAAACGGCCGCTTCCTTCTGGCTATCACCACCACTGTTCGCAAGGGGTGCGTCGACTGCTGCACGCTCAAGTTCTACAGTGTGATCGGATAAAGGTTGGCGGCGCAGTCTAGTACAATAAGACGTTGGACAAGGAGAGCCATTGCAACGCGCCAGAGCATACAGAGATACCGGCGTGATCACAACCAAACTCCCACCAACATGGCCGACAATGCACCAGAGTCTTTACCAGAATCATCGCCAGCATCAGGCCCGGCTCCGCCAATAGCATCGGAACCGGAGCCGGAGGCAGCACCGAATCCACCGCCAGGAACGGTAGTCGTGCCAGCACCGGACACCGATGACTCGTCCGACGAGGCATCGTCGGCGGACGACGAAGCAGAAAACGATACTGAGGGTGCCTTCACGGACATTATGCGTGACCGACAAGCCAGGGGAAAGGACCCGTTCTACGTCGAAGATGAAGAAGAAGCATTGGAGCGCCTCCGAAAGCAGACACGCGTGCTCAAAATTGAGGCAAGACTTCGGTTACAAAGACCAGCGCCCAACATACCAATGTTTACCTACTATAATTACGGTAAAATAGAAAGCGACGATCCATCGGTCCCTCCTGTGCCAAAGAGGAACGAGATCGAGTAAGTCGAGGTGTTTTTTGGGGGTAGGTAGTCATGGTAGGAAGTCTTGACAGGTTACTGACACATGGCACCCAAACAGAGAAGTGATGGGCAAGACAGAAGACTATGAGGACGTCAGCCCGCGCCGACGGGCGGCAGTGATACTCGATACGCCGGAGCTTCTGATGATGTATGCCCAAAGCATGGGCGAGGTATGTGGCTCTGTTGAGGGAAGCGGGAATACAGCTGCGCTGTCTGTACGGCGGTAGAACACGGTGGAGCCAGATGGTTCGCCGTATCCGATTGCACTTCGACTGCTAATCACGCGCAGACGATACCCGCTGTGCGGTACTTGTTCACCCTGATTTTGTGTGGATACGATGCCATATCAGCTCCTCGTGAGAGAGTTCGGCTGGAGGATGACGATGTCGATGAATGCGAGGACGAGGAAATAGCCGCGGCTGCCATACGTGAAGAGTATGAAAAAAGAGATCGGGACATACAAGAGGCCGACCGGCTCTATCAAGAAACTGCACAGGCCGCGGCACAGGCCAGAGCACAGTCCGCTCTGAAAAGAAAGGCATCGGACTGAGCACTGTCCTCTCCATTTTGACGATTTCGCATGAACCAATGAACTTTTCTGCTTTGATAGTCTAATGTGTTCTCGTTTTCACGAAACTCTGCTAGAGCACACGACCTTGGTTCCTTGGGCAACAGACTGGCTTGGATAAAGATACGAACGCGGCACTGATGTTTCTCTTTTATTGTTTATCGTTGGGGGCTGAGATTAGAGAGTTGCGCTTCATGATGAAGGCCGCCTTCTGGTGTTGGATAGAGAGACAGCCTTCGTGTTATGTTGTCTTCGCACTGCTCTGTCTCTGGCTGCAGTTTTCTCGCGTCGAGGCCAATATTGCCTTTGGAACAAAATACTTTTGGAATCAAATGAACAACTGCCCCTTCGTGAAAGTGCGAGACTTAACAAAGCCCCAGAGCGAGTTCTGCGGCTCGTATACGACACAACAACGTTCTGACGGTGTTGCTACTCGATGCGAACAGCACAATCCGACCTTGACCGATGAGCATGAACACGTATGCTTACAGACGCAGCAGTTTTGCCTTATACACCTTATACACACAGAGGTACTTGCAAGTATCTCTTTCTCTTCTTCATTCCCTGGCTAATAGACTAGGCATGGGATGATGTCGTGATGACCCAATTATAATGAAGCTTCATCGGCAGTCCAATGCTATCCAGAATATAAGTACACTCACATAAAAATGTCCCGATAGTGTACGCTGGCTAAGTGCATGACGCCTGTTGCTCCCCTTACCACACTCGAAGCCAGATATACAGCAGCTAATGGAGCAGGGTCAATTAGATACAATGATGGCAATTTATCGGCTACCACTACGCGAAGCGCCCATTAGTTTCCTGGAACGGCGACATCCGCTGTGGCTGTTGCGCCTGTGCCTGTGCCTGCGCATGCTGCATGTACGGCGGCGGCAAATCAGTGGGAAGGCCGCGTGCCAGCGGCGCGTGGGCGCCTGATGGGTCCATATAGGCGGCACCGACGCCGTTCTCGCTGCGCCTGCTGAGGCGATTTGTGCGCTGGCCGGTGCCCCAGAAGGACCAGCCGGACGAGGGCCGCGGCTTCGCGTTGCGCATGGCGGCGACATCTTCGGGCTTGGGCGCGTTGTTGTTGGCGCCGCGGTGCCACATGCTGGCAGCGGTCATGGGGTAGCCCATGCCGGGGCCGCCGGGGCCGCCGGGGCCGCCAGGGCCACCAGGGCCACGCATGGGGCCCGGGACCATGCCGCTGCGCATCTGGTTCTGAAACTGGCGGCGGCGACGGCGGCGGCGGAGACAGGTGGAGATGCAGCTGATGAGGGCGGCGAGCAGCAGGACGCCGACGACGCAGGCGACGGGGATGACGATGCGCATGTTGTGGCGCAGGGCACTGGTGATTTCCTTGCCGACGGAGACGTCCTCGCAGTTGCCGTTGTCGCAGTGGCCGCCGCCCTGGCAGGGGGTGCCGTCGAGGAAGTTCTGCATCATGCTGAGGCAGGTGTTGGCGCCGAACTCGGGAGAGGCGCAGCTGATCTGGCAGCCGGCGGAGCTGCAGGCATAGGTGTCGTTGTCGGTGGTGTAGGAGCCCATGAGGGTCTGGCACTGGAGGTCGCGGGAGGTGCACTGGCCGGAGGCGCAGGCGAGGCTGCCGGCGCTGCTGCTGCTGTTGCCGCAGGCGGTACCGTCGGGGGCGGTGACGTCGGCGGGACAGGTGGCGGCGGTGCCGGAGCAGGTCTCGGCGGGATCGCAGTCGCCGGTGCTGGCGCGGCAGACGGTGCCGCTGGCGGCGAGCTGGCAGGCGGCGGTGCAGCACTCGTCGTTGGCCGGGTCGCAGAGGGCGCCGGTGGCGAACTGGCAGGTGGCGGGATCGCAGCAGGCGCTGTCGGAGCCGCAGCCCTCGGTGCCGCCGCAGTCGCAGTCCTCGCCCTCCTCGACGATGCCGTTGCCGCAGACGCTGCCGGCAATGGTGACGACGTCCCTGTTGTTGCTCAGACAGCTGCTCTTGACGCTGTTGCGGCCGAGGGCGGAGCACACGTTGCCCATGGTGCAGGCGGAGAACTGGGTGATGCCGGTGCCGGTGCTGGGGTTCATGATGAACTGGGCGTCGGCGTCGCAGGTGGCGGCGCTCAGCGGGCAGCACTGCTGCTTGGCGGCGGTGCCGTCGGCGCAGGTGGAGGCGGTGCAGTCGTGCACGGCGCCAAAGGTGTGGCCGGTCTCGTGGGCCATGACCAGCCACTCGGCCGAGGTGCGGACGACAATGTTGGTCGCGGCCGTGGTCTCGTTGGAGGACGCGCTCGACTGGGCGCCCTCGACGCACAGCTGGCCGAGCCAGGCGAGGCCGACGGCGGCGTCGGTCGCGCACGTGCTCAGCAGCATCCACAGCGCGTTGGTGTCGTTGTTCTCGCCGCGCCAGCGGGAGAAGAGGTTGAGGCGGTCCGTGATGGTGAGGCCGCTGCTGCAGTCGGCGTTCCAGGGCGTGGCCGAGGAGGCGGCTGAGGACGGGCAGCTGGCGTTCTGCACGACCAGGCTCTTGATGGCCAGCGACACGTTGAACGTGCTCTCGTACACCTTGGAGGCGGCGCTGATCTGCTGCACAATGTTGTTCGTCGCGTTCTGCTTGGTCGACAGCGCGCTCGCGTACGTGCAGTCGGCGGCGACGCCGATCAGCGCGACCTTGCGCGTCGTCGGACAGCCGGCGGCGCTGCCAATGGTCGACGTCAGGTTGACGCCGGCCGAGTTGCCGCCGCCGCCGGCGGTGTCGCTCTGGCGGCCAAGCAGCCAGTGCGCGTCGGCGTCGGCGGCGTCGGCCATGCCCCGGTACACCGGGTGCGCGGCGTCCACGTTGAACAGCAGCTCGTCGGACGAGCAGGCGGGCGCCGCGGCGGGCATCCAGGCGTCGTCCAGGTCGCGGCCGACGCGCCGGCGCAGCTCGGCGGCGACGGCGGTGTCGGGCAGGATGTCCGAGTCGCGCCAGACGACCATGTACTCGTCTGGATCGTCGGGGAGCAGCGGGTCGCCGGGCACGCCGGTGTCGCGGTAGTGGCGGGTGGACTGGACGTGGTAGTGGTCGCCATGGACGCGGAAGGCGCCCTCGAAGAGCGGGCGGGCGCCGTCGGCGTGGACATAGATGCTGGCCCAGCCGGCATTGACCATGTGGGTGTCCGGGGCGCGGGCGGGATCGGCGGGATCGGCGGGGACGAAGACGTCGCCGGCGAAGATGCGGTGGTCGGCGCGGTCGAGGGGCTCGAGGGTGACGGAGCCGTCGGCCTGGTGGTGGTGGATGGCGGCGTCGTCGGCGATGACGGCGTGGTCCGGGTGCAGGCGCAGACGGAGGGGCAGCGGCGGCGCGTCGGGGCTGGCCGGGCCCAGCGGACGCAGCGTCAGCGAGATCTGGAAGTGGGAGAGCGCGTGGACGCGGCCGGCCGGCGCGTGCAGGACGGCGTCGTGGACGCGGGCGACGCGGCGCAGGGGGTTGCGCTGCTGGGAGTGGGCGGCGGCGCCGGGGAGGCCGGGGAGGAGGCCGAGCAGGACGGCGAGCAGGCCGACGAGGCAGAGGCGGGCGAGACGGGCGAGACGGGCGAAGCCGCGGGCCGGACCGCCGGCGGCGAGCGGCCGCGCAGGGCGCATGGCGTGGTGGCTAGGCGGGCCGGGCGGCGCTCATCCAGGCAACGCAGAGGTCGACGGCGAGAGCAGACGGGCGGGCGGGCAGTGGCGAGATGTGTACGAAGCCGGCGGACGGGCCAGGTGAGTGGACGAAGCAGATGTGCGCAGATGTGCGCTGGCTGACTTTCCGCGAGAGTCTGACAAGGTAATACGGAGTATTACTCCGTACTTGTACGGCGGCAGAGCCCCAGTCCAGCGTCCAGCAACGCGACTGGGATACGAGGATTTAAGCTTCTTGGCACAGCCGCTGCGGTGGAGCTCTGGTGTACTCCGTACAGCAAAGTACGAGTATTACGCGGGCGACTGACAGCCGCTTTGTTGGCCGCCTGCTCTATGTGCTGCGCCAAGCTCGGCACGCCTGGCCTGCAGCACGCTGGAGGCCGTCGGCAGTCGCGCAGCCAATCGCCGGCACGGCCTGTCGCGCGCAGCGTCTCGCGACGGCGACGAGATGGATACTTGTACACGACAACAGGCGCATTGCTTGGCTCGGCCGGAACTCCGGTGCTCCGTCTTGGGGTTTCAGCTCAGAGCGCACGTGTGGCCCTTACGGAGCATGAGTAATGCGGAGTACTGCTCGGATTCGGCTGTCTAGTACACTGAAGGCAAAATATTACAGCGCGCGCCATGCTAAAGCGCCTGGCAGCGCCAACTAAAGACCCCAGACTAGCACGCAAAACGGCCGACACGCCCGACACTTGGCAACGCAAGGGGCCGCCGAGCCGCAGGCTGTCCCGCACGGCATTGCTGCATGACGTTTATTTCTTCTTTGCCTCGTGGACGACCGCGATGATCTTGTCCACCACCGACGGGTCGGACAGCTGCGAGAGTTAGCGGGAGAAGACAGGGGGACCAAGAGAGGAATGACGCACCGTCGTCGTGTCGCCGAGCTGGTCCTCCTCGCCGGCCAGAATCTTGCGCAGAATCCGCCGCATGATCTTGCCGGACCGCGTCTTCGGCAGGTCCGGCACCACATACACCGCCTTGGGCGCCGCAAAGGGCCCGATGCTCTTGCGCACCTGCAGCGTGAACTCCTTGCGCAGCGCGTCCGTCACCTCGTTGCCGTCCTTGATGGCCACAAACGCGTTGACCGCCTGGCCCGTGAGCTCGTCGTGCACGCCGACCACCGCCGCCTCCGCCACCGCCGCGTGCTCGATCAGCGCCGCCTCGATCTCCGCCGTCGACAGCCGGTGGCCGCTGACGTTGACCACGTCGTCCACCCGCCCGCGGATCCAGTAGAAGCCGTCGTGGTCGCGGCCGGCGCCGTCGCCCGTGAAGTAGTAGCCCTTGTACACGTTCAGGTACGTGTCCAGGTAGCGCTTGTGCGAGCCCCAAACCGTGCGCGCCATGCTCGGCCACGGCTGCTTGAAGGCCAGCACGCCCTCGACGTCGTTGCCCGTAATCTCCGCGCCGCTGACCGGGTCGATAATGGCCGGCTCGATGCCGAAGAACGGCAGCGATGCCGAGCCCGGCTTCGTTGGTGTCACGCCGGCCAGGGGTGTGATCACGTTGGAGCCCGTCTCGGTTTGCCAGTATGTCTAGGGGTGTCAGCTAGGAATAGCAAAGGGGAAGGAAAAGAAAAGGAAAACAGAAGAAGCAATGGAAGGAAAGAAGCAATGGAAGGAAAAAAAAGGAAACCCACATCCACAATATGTGCCTCCTCCCCGCCAACCACCTCAAAGTACCACTTCCACACCTCGGCGGCAATGGGCTCGCCGACGGAGCCCAGCACGCGCAGGTGCTTCATGTCGTGCTTGACAAACTGGTCGCCGGCGCGCTTCAGCAGACGCAGCGCCGTCGGCGCCACGTAGAACTGCGTGACCTTGTGCTTCTCGATAATGTCCCAGTAGCGCGAGAAGTTGGGGTAGGCCGGCGTGCCCTCAAAGACCACCGTGGTGACGCCGAGCAGCAGCGGCGCGTAGACGACGTACGTGTGGCCCGTGATCCAGCCGACGTCGCCGCCGCAAAAGTAGCGGTCGCCGTCGTGGATGTCAAAGACGTACTTGCCCGTGGCGGCCGCGCCGAGCAGGTAGCCGCCCGTGGTGTGCAGCACGCCCTTGGGCTTGCCGGTCGAGCCCGAGGTGTAGAGCAGGAAGAGCGGGTCCTCAGAGTTGACCGGCTCCGGCGCCAGGTACGACGGCCACTTGTCGACCTCCTCGTGCCACCAGTAGTCGCGGCCGGCGGTCATCGGCACGTCGGCGCCGGTGCGCTTGTACACGAGCACGTGGCGGACGTCTGGACACTGCTTGAGCGCGTCGTCGACAATCTTCTTGGTGCCGATCAGCTTGCCGCCGCGCTTGCCCTCGTCCGAGGTGATGACCACCTTGCTCTTGGCGTCGATGACGCGGTCGCGCAGCGAGTCCGACGAGAAGCCGGCAAACACAACCGAGTGCACGGCGCCGATGCGGCTGCAGGCCAGAAAGGCGATGACGGCCTCGGGGATCATCGGCAGGTAGATGGCCACGGTGTCGCCCTTCTTGACGCCAAACTGCTTCAGCACATACGCCGTCTTGGACACCTCGCGGAGGAGCTCGCCGTAGGTCAGGGAGCGGCCGTCGGCCGGCTCGTCGGCCTCGTAGATGATGGCGACCTTGTTGGGGTCCTTGAAGGCGTGGCGGTCCACGAGGTTGTACGAGGCGTTGAGCTCGCCCTCGAGGAACCAGGCGACGTCGCCGTGCTCGAGCGAGCCGCTGCGCACCGTCTGGAAGTCGCGGGACCACGTGAGCAGCTCGCGGGCCTGGCGGCCCCAGAACTGCTCGGGCTGCTTGATGGACTCCTGGTAGAGCTCATTGTAGTGGTCCATGCCTGAGGGAGCACCGCATTAGCAGGCGTTCGCGGCCAGAACCGGGGCAGAACACTTACCCGAGAGATGAGGCTTGGCCGGGTGCTCTGTTGGGGCCAGTTAGCAAGAGTTCTCTGCACGGTACCAGCGGGACTGGAGGCGGTCCGCTTCGGGCGCCGGCCGACAGGAGGGCGGCAGCAGCACTGCCGTGCTCGGGGCTCCGGTCCTCAGACGGACGGCAAAACATACTGGCAAACATCTTCTCGGGTGGGTCTGCGGCAGCATTTTGTTAGTGAATTTCGCCATTTCCGTGTTGGGTCCCAACAAAACGCCAGACGACGAGTTGTGGTAGCGTGCCGGTGGAGGTGGCGCGCAGCGGCAAGCTCCGTAATACTCACGGAAGGTGTCGACCTCGTGGGCCTCGGCGACCACGGGGACCTTGGGCGGTGCTGACATGCTGTCGGCTGGAGGAAGCAGACTGCGGCTGGTCTCGGCGAGCTGGGTCGCCCGGACGGCGTCACGCGCAGCAGAGGCACAGAGGCACAGACAGAAGCGCAAGCTGCGGCGGTCGACGGAAGAAGAGGCGGTATGCGCAGGGAGCAGACGACAGGCGCGGGGCAGAGACGAGCGGAGGGAGACGGAGGGAGACGGAGGGAGCGACGGGGTGGTGGGAGAGCAGCAGGAGAGCCGATGCGAAGAGAAGGAGAGCAGCAGGAGAGAAGACGCGAGGAGAAGAGGAGCGACGGCGAGGGCGAGGACAGAAATTAAAGACTCCGGCCTAGCGGCAAGGGGGGAGGCAGAGTTAATAAGTCGAGGCCGGGCGTGGCACGGCTTGACCCTTGTCGCGAGTCGTAATACTTTGTGCAAAGGATGGAGTCCGGAAGCCACTGGAGCTGTTAGCAGCCGCCTCCACCAGGCCGGACAGCAGCGAATGGAGAGGGGGGCAGAGCGTCTGACAAGGGCAGACGCCGTTCGCGCAGAGCGCTTTAGCGTCGCTGCACACACTTACTCCATCCATCGATAGCCGACCGTGCGGTAGTCGGCCGGTAAAGGCCAGCTCCGTCTGGAGCGAAGCATCGAGCTCGATGTCTGCAGGCCGAGCGTCACCCGCAGCTCAGCGAAATCACCCGCAGAGGGCGCGGAGCCCTAGGGCGCCGCAACGCACCGCCAAACACCAGAGCCAAACACCACATCGCGACCAAACGAAAGCCGCGCCGGCCGTCATCCTCCGCAACACTTGCCTGCAGCCTCCGTACCAGCCGGCCAGCAAGTACCGGTACGCCGTGTCGTGCGCCCAGCTGGGGAAGCGCCAAACGGATAGCGGCGGAGTAGGGGAGGCGCGCGGGCAGACCCCGTGCGGAGGGCAGTAAGTATGGGGGAGCCGGCCGATGGGTGGGCGGAAGGGAGGACGGCCGACGAGTCGCTGTCGCGAGGCGTGTCGTGGACAAAGAGGGGGGTGCGCCGTCGGGGTGTGGCGGCAGCGCGGGCCGGCCGTTGCGCGTGCGCTCTCTGCGCGCTCTGCTCGTCTCTGCTCGTCTCGTGCCGGCCAGCTCGCGCCTGGCCGCTCGCAAGGAAGCCGGCCAAGGCTTTCCGTCCGTCCGGCGTGGCCTTTGCCTTCCATGCCTCCGTGCAGCGTCCCACCCAGCCGCGATTGGCTGTGGGGAAGCCTGGGGAGACGGGGGCGAGGGTGGCGGCTGGCTGCGGTGGACGTCCGGCGCGTGGTGTAGCGTCGTGCTTCGTGCCCGAGCACGGCGATGACAGGATGAGATCGTGAGGCTATTCGCATCGGCGAAGAAGATACGATAAAGGCCACGCGTACGCTGGCTGTGACGAGGCAGGCGCGGCCGGCACTCTTGCGGACCACAGGCAGGCACGGCCGGGCGCGCCTGCCGCTTCGCACGAGCCCCTCGCGCGCATCGAGAGCATTGCATCATCACCACTGTTCATCCTTCGTGTTGCATCCTCATATCACCGCCCACTGCCGCCAGCCTGCCGCACCGTCCGCACAAGCCCAAGTATCCAACACGACAGAACAAGTATGACAGAGTGTCTTACTCCGTAGTCGATGCCAAACTAGTGCTACCATCCCCGCACGCAGACCAGACAGCCTCACTCGTACCGGTACATCTCACGCCCGCAGCAGCAGACCTGTCGCGCCGAGTTGGGACGCCCAACGCAAGCTCCGCCGCGCTTGTACTGTACCTCGGCGGGCCAAGGGCCCACGAGACCGCTCAAGGGTGAACGGAACGTGGCGTCGACGGCGCACAGTCCAGCTGACGAGAGCGAGCAGCAAGAGCAGAAACCCTCGGCCCCGTCGACGTCCGCTGGAACCTCGGGTATCTGTCCTGCTCTACTTGCGCAGCACCCTTCCCGTCGATGCTGATCCTCTGCGGTGAGCGCTGGAGGCGTACGGAGCACTCGTGCAATCGAGAGGGGATACATGTACGCGTACGACGACGACGACTGCTCAGAATGCGCCGTGGGCAACCGCGCTGACACGCATCGCAGTCTGCGCTGTTCGGCACGCCGCGACACCCCAGCAGATCGCTTGCTTCGATCCACCGCAAAGGACCAAAGGACGCTAGAGCCCCGATGCCGAGCTCGCCTGGCTTTCAGGGTCTCGTCGCCAACAAAATGGGCCTGTCGTCCTGGCCGTCTGTTTACAAAGTAGCCTCCCCGACTGGTGCCCACCACCTACTGTCCTTACCCGAGTGCCGAGATGGCGCAGTAGCGCGCCGGGGCCGAATGAAAGACGCCGTCATCGCGACATGTTGGGCCCGGACCCGTCAACTGCCGTCCAGCGTCTTCGTGGCCTGTTGTGCAAAGTGAAGCCTCACCTGCATACATACACACGTCGGGCTTCGCGAGTCGGTGCCACAAGACCGAACCACTTGCACGGCCCGTTGCGCTGTGCTGCCGGCCATGACCTGCACCGGCGCCATCAGCTGCAAGGCTGCCGGCTAGCAAAGGGTGAACGGACTCATCCAGGGGCTAGGACAGCTGAAAGCAGTGTCATCTTTGCACAAATCTATTCGTCCGAATCCCGCCGCTAGCTTTCCTGTAGTCCATGTGTCGTAGTAGTGTACAGATACGGAGTAAAAGCAAATAAACAGAACAATGCTCCTGGTACAATGCGCTTTTCCTGGCCCCGTCGAGCCTGTGGCGTATATCTAGCCGCCTCCGAGCCGGCCTGCAGCCTGCCTGCCGGCCTGAGCCTGGCCCGCTCGTGCGTCAGAAAGGGCCGGTCTGCGGTGCCTTCCTGGCGGACGTCCCGAGAGTCGTGCGGCCTGCCCCAGGCTTCCTCCCTGGTGTCACATAGGCCGCCGGCATAGCTGATATCGCGGCTGTCGTGGCGGTCGTGCTGGTCTGTTGGTCTCACGCGTGGTCGCCGACTTGTTGCCGTCTCACAAGTCCATGCTCATCAGATACATCTCGAGTATTCGCATAAACTTAGCCACGAACGCCTCCAGATGGAAGATCACCTTGGTGCCCGTCTTGATGCGGTGCTCGTAAAAGGCCGACCACTGCACCACCTCCGGCTTGAGCGCGTCGTCGATCCGCGCCACCAGCTTGAACGTCAGGGTTCGAAGGATCGTCGTTGCCGGAATGCAGTGCGTCAGCAGGTCGTAGAGATTCGCCCGCACCTGCAGAATCCGCCCGGGCGAGTGCTCTTCCATAATCGCCCCTGCAATCTGTCCGATGAGCGCCTCCCAGTCCGGCGGCGGGATGGCCGTGGTCGCTGTCACCACCTCGCTGCGGCTGTTAGCTTTCTCTCTCTCTCTCTCTCTCTCTCTCGCTCGCTCCACCTACTTTTGCGCGTGCACCGCCTCAAACATGAGCAGCGCCCGCCGCAGGTTGCGCCCGCTGCTCTCCGCGATCCGCTGGCTCAGCTGTGGCACGTCCGGCCAGCCTTCGCGCGCGCCCGCCGCCGCCAGCACCGTGCAGATCTCTGCGTGCGACGGCGCCGCCACCCGCACCAGCAGCGTGCGCGACCGGATCGGCGCAATGATATTGGCCGTCGACGTCGCCAGCAGGATCAGCCGCAGGTTCGGCGAGTACTTCTCCATCGTCCGACGCAGCGCCGCCTGCGCGTCGCGCGACAGGTGGTCCGCCTCGTTGATCACCACCACCTTGAACCGCTGCCGCGCTGCCTGGTCCACCTGCTGCGTCTGCGCCACCTCCTTCAGCAGGTCCTGCACCACCACCCGGTCGTAGTTGCCCACGTCCGAGGGCGTGATCTCGAGGTGGTACACCGACGCCACAATGTTGAACTCGAGCTTGCGGTTGCTCGTCGTCTGGAAGACCCGCGCGTCGATCTTGATCTTCTCCACGCCGGGCCCGAACAGCTCCTTGAGCGTCGCCACGATCCGCGTCTTCTTGCCCGCGCCGGACGGCCCGTATACGAGCAGGTGCGGGAAGTCGCCACTCTGCGCCTGCAGCAAGCCGTCAGTACAAGAGGGCGCAACGAAGAATACCAGAGCCAAGATTGGCTGCCAGAGGGAGTCGTACCAGAGATCGTAGCCGCTCTGTCAGGTCGTCATGGTAGGTCAGCGTGTCCAGCGACCGCGGCCGGTGTTTGTCCACAATGAGCGCCATCGCTTGCAGCCGTTCCGTGCACGCAGTCTCGCGTAGTGGTGTAGGTTGAGCCGGGCAGATGGATGGACGAGCAGAGGCAAGAGTCGGACAGCTGCCACCAGTTCCGAGAGCTTGGACGCGTCGCGGTGCTTTCCATTAACGCGGTGGTGGTCTGTGCACATGCATCATATCACGTGGAGATATGAGGGTGAGATCCGCTTCTGATAAGATCTCAACACGTGATCTGAAAAACTGAATTTTGCGCCGCTCCAATCCGACCCCGCCGCACACGTGATGCATTAGGGCTCTGCACACAGAACAGGCTGCTGCTCGCCAAAAGACATCTCGCCTAGTTTTTTATTCCGAACTTTTTTTTTCACCATCCTCTCGACAAGAGACATCGCCCAACGACAAACGACACTCTCGTCGCCACCAACCCTTCAGAATGTGAGAAAGCCCCTGCACTCCATCGGAACGCAATAGACGACAGGCAGCTGCGCTTTTGATCCCGACATGGCCGTCCGCCGGCCGCATTTTGCTGTTGCTAACGCACATTGCCAGGTCTCATCGCAAGTACGAGGCGCCTCGCCACGGTTCGCTCGCTTACCTTCCCCGGTACGATCCTCCTCGACAGGTCCCAGCGACAGCCCGCCCGCATGCGCGGCGCCGAGACGACTCGCATTGCTAACAGCCTACAGGAAGCGGAGTGCCAGCCACCGCGGCCGTGTCAAGTCGTGAGTCCAGTCTTGTCTCTTTTCTCTTTTCGCGTTTTTCTTTTTTCTTTTTTTTCTTCCGTTTCTGGCTCGGCTCTCCATTCCCACAGCAGCTAACCCGCGCAGCTTCCCCAAGGATGACCCGAAGAAGCCCGTCCACCTGACGGCCGCCCTCGGCTACAAGGCCGGCATGACGACCATCGTCCGCGACCTCGACCGCCCGGGTGCCAAGTCGCACAAGAAGGAAGTTGTGGAGGCTGTGACCATTGTGGATACCCCGCCTGTGCGTACGACGCAGCCCGCTTGGCCTCTTGCTTGCCAATGGCTAACATCTTTTCTCTTAGATGATCGTCGTGGGCCTGGTTGGCTACATCGAGACGCCGCGTGGCCTGCGCTCGCTCACCACTGTGTGGGCTGAGCACCTCGGCGACGAGCTGAAGCGCCGGTTCTACAAGAACTGGTACAAGTCCAAGAAGAAGGCCTTTACCAAGTACGCCAAGAAGCACTCGGAGGAGAAGGGTGCTTCCATCACCCGCGAGATCGAGCGCATCAAGAAGTACTGCACCGTCGTGCGCGTGCTCTCCCACACCCAGATCCGCAAGACGCCGCTCAAGCAGAAGAAGGCGCACCTGATGGAGATCCAGGTCAACGGTGGCTCCATCGCCGACAAGGTCGCCTTCGCCCAGGGCCTGCTCGAGAAGCCCGTCTCGATCGACACCGTCTTCGAGCAGGACGAGGTCATCGACATTATTGCCGTCACCAAGGGTCACGGCTTCGAGGGTGTCACCGCCCGTTGGGGCACCAAGAAGCTGCCGCGCAAGACCCACAAGGGTCTGCGCAAGGTCGCCTGTATCGGTGCCTGGCACCCGTCCCACGTCCAGTGGACCGTTGCCCGTGCCGGTCAGCGCGGTTACCACCACCGTACCTCTGTCAACCACAAGATCTACCGTGTTGGCAAGGGCGGCGCCGACGACAACGCCTCTACCGAGATCGACGTCACCAAGAAGACCATCACTCCGTATGTGCCCTGCCCCGTCCCCGCGACGCTTGTCTTTGCCCGTTTCCTTTTGCTAACACACCCAGCCTCGGTGGCTTCGTCCGCTACGGTGAGATCAAGAACGACTTCGTCATGGTCAAGGGCTCTATCCCCGGTACCAAGAAGCGCGTCGTCACGCTCCGCAAGTCCCTCTTCACCCACACCTCCCGCAAGGCACTCGAGAAGGTCTCGCTCAAGTGGATCGACACCTCGTCCGAGTTCGGTCACGGTGCTTTCCAGACGCCGACGGAGAAGACTGCCTTCCAGGGCACGCTCAAGAAGGACCTCGCTGCCAGCTCATAAGCGGGCGGCTGTCCGGGGCGGATGTAGAACAAAAAATAGCGAAAACAGAAGAGAATCTTCGACTCCATGAAGAGGGAAAATGGGATGGCTTTCAATGCGTTGTCTGTTTGCTGTCTGGAGCCACCGGGTTGTTCCAGAGGGTGTCTGCGGGACTGTCTCTTTGGTATGGATGTGCCTAAAACCCCGATATCCATAATAAAAAAGTAAAAATTCATTGTGGTCGGGTCAGTGCTGTACAGTAGATAGAGACAGGAACAGGACGCAAAGGCCTCGAGTATTCTGCATGATCGCTAGACAGGATATATAACAGTATCGGAAGTCGAGTTGGGTGAAAGCAGCGAATGGCTGGATAGGTCGTCAATGAGTAATCAATGCTTACAGAGTACGTACATGGGTACAAGAACCACGTGCCTGCCTTGACGGCTCTGTTGCGTCATAGCCGCCCGTTACTGCCCCGCCGTCGCCAGATTTCCAGGCAGCACAAAGACCTTTTCCTCGCCCAGCGCGCCATCCCGGCCTCTCTGCTCTACCAGCAAAGCCGCGAATCACCTCTCAAAACTGGCTCGTCTGTCACTGCTGGCCCGCCTGCTAGCTCCGTTCGCCAGCCTGCCGGCGCCGCGCCTCTCGCAAGGCCGACGACAACCGCAGGTTTTTCTGTCGAAGCGCAGCCTTGGACCTCTACGACTTTTGCCTCGACTTTTGCCTCGATTCTCACTCTCCACTGCTCTTCCGCAATTTCCCGCTCTTGTCCCTGCCCGCCGCCTCGCCACATCCGCGCCCGTCATGGCCTCCGACGACGCCTACGCTGCCTTTTTGGCCAAGGCCAACGAGGACCCGAGCGCCGGCTACGCTCAGCCGGCCAAGAAGGATGCCTCTGCCTCTGCCTCGACCCGCAACGCACCGCCCGCCCTGGTCGCCGCCGTCCGGGACACCTACTATACGAGCGAAAGCGACGAGCCCTTTGCGGCCGTCGCGCTGCCGTTCCAGGGGACCTCACTTCCCGACGAGGGTATGTTGACGTTTCGCCTTCTGGGCCAGGGCTGGGCCTGCGCTCTCAGCTGCCAGTGACCTTTTGGGCCAGACCATAGCTGACGGAACAGACACGTTTGCCACCCTCGCTGCCGGCGCCGATCCCATTGCTGCCGTCACCATCATGGACCCTTTTGAGTGGGACCGCGAAGGCCGGTACACTGATCTCCTCGACGCCGTGCGTGAGGCTGGCCACGGCAACGATGTGCGTGTCTACCGCGTCCAGTTGAAGAACGCGACCCGCATCGAGTACTGGCTAGTGACCGTCGACGGCGGCGACAACGGCGACGCTGCTGCGGCCAACGGATCTGCGGACGCGCACTTGGTCGGTGTCAAGGCCCTGGCCATCGAGAGCTGAAACACGGCCGTGGCAGCAGACGATGACACAGAACAGGTTAAAGAAGAGGCGCACACATAGTCAGAGTGTCTCGAGTGCGCCTTTACACCTATTGTATGACTTATAGTAGCCTTTTGCATTGTAATTCAACCCGATCCCTAATTCCTCTCGGCATACGACTCGCTGTCAGGTGCTAGCGTAAATCACGCTGATATATACGTAGGCGCTGAGAGTGAACCTTGGATACAGGCCGCTCTATGCAAGGGCCAGCCACGGCGTAAGTACAGACAGCAAGAGTTGAATGCAGATACATACGAGCCGTGCTCGTTAGATCACTGTCAGACATTTAGCACGGAAACGTGGACTAGTCTCCAGGCAGTCTACAAACTTTGACCCCCGAATGAAAGTGCCTAAGTATACTTTGCTACAAATCAGAGCCGAATTTGATGGTGACTTGTCTGGTACTGAGTTCTGAGTTGTTTCATCACTACAAGTACTCGCAATATCCTTATTATAAAAAAAACAATAGCCCTTCATAGTACTCGTACTTGTTTTCTTCTTCCATTTACGTCGGTTCCAACCCTTTTTCACGAGTAAGTATTTGTAGAGCCTCTGTAGACACGGCGAGTCTGTAGACACAACGAGGCTTCCCGACCAACTTGAAAGAGTTCTATATAACAGCCGAATGTTGTAGAAAAGAGGCTTCCCAACCAACTTGAAAGAGCTCTATATAACAGCCGAATATTGTAGAAACAACTCTATGCCCACTTACCATCGCCGCATGTTCTCGGCGAAGCAGCCGGCGTCACCATTTGGGTGGGGCTGCTCCAACCAATGAGGTCGCGCGATAAAAAGTCCAACATCGCATCACTTCCTCCAGCAGCAATTCGACCGCTGAGCGACGAGACGGGACAGGCGCAGCGATTGACGTTCACCTGCAACGACACCGACACGGAGCGAGTACCAACCGCGCCAACAGCCTGGCACTGCACAGACAGCTGCGAGCGCGCGTGTGCGGCGACCCTGGGCGGCCCCGAATCCTCGACGGCGACGCTCTTCCTGAGTCACATCTGCCGCAAAATTTCGACATTGACGCCGACGAGCGACAGGTCCTGCTCCCACCGCACCGCCCGAGACGCAGAGCGTACAGCGACTGAACACGGCAGCCATGGACGGACCGGTGAGTGCACGTGCGAGCAGCAGACGAGCCGACCGGCTGTGTCTGCTGCGTTGCTCGTTCTGCTCTTCTGCGCTTGATCACGCCCACGATGCCTTTCTTCGTACTCCGTCCCTACTCCGCCGCTGACCGCTCAGGACGTCATCGTGCCGTCCCTCGAGACCGTCACCGAGGTGCTCGCCAAGGTGAAGCAGACAGCGGCGGCCGAGGCGGCCAAGGGCGCCGCGTCGACGTGGCGACGGCCGAACCTGGTGCCGATGTACGGCCAGATCTCGTCGGACCTGATCACGCCGTCGGCGGCGTACCTCAAGGTGGCGGCGCACGCGCAGTCGAAGCACTCGTTTCTGTTTGAGAGCGCGGCGACGGAGCGCGTGGGCCGCTACAGCTTCCTGGCCGCCGGCCCGCGCAAGGTCATCGAGACGGGCCCGGGCCACGGCATCGAGGGCGACCCGCTGCCGGCCCTCGAGGCCGAGCTCGCCCGCTTTGTCGTCGCCCACGTGCCCGGCGTCGAGCTGCCGCCCCTGGCCGGCGGCGCCGTCGGCTACGTCTCGTACGACTGCGTGCGCTATGTAGGTTCTGTTTCTTCTGCCTCTGCCTCTGCTCTGCTGCTGACTGGCCAGTTCGAGCCCAAGACGGCCCGTCCAATGAAGGACGTCCTCCAGATCCCCGAGTCCCAGTTCTGCTTCTACGACACCATTGTCGCCTTTGACCGCTTCTTTGGCATCATCAAGGTCATCACCTACCTGCAGCTCGACGCGGCGGCCGACGGGCGCGGCGGCTTCGACGCCGACGCCGTCGCCCGCGAGTACCGGCGCGCCACGGGCGCGATCCACACGCTGATCGACGTGCTCAACGCGCCGACGATCCCGCTGCCGCAGCAGAAGCCGGTCACGCTCGGGCGCGAGTACACGTCCAACATTGGGCAGGCGGGCTACGAGGGACACGTGACGCGGCTGAAGCGGCACATTGAGGCCGGCGACATCATCCAGGCGGTGCCGTCGCAGCGGTTCGCGCGGCCGACGGACCTGCACCCGTTCAACGTGTACCGCCACCTGCGGACGGTGAACCCGTCGCCGTACCTGTTCTACGTGGACTGCGGCGCCAGCGACTTCCAGATCGTCGGCGCGTCGCCGGAGCTGCTGGTCAAGACGGAGGGCGGCCGCGTGGTGACGCACCCGATCGCCGGCACGGTCAAGCGCGGCCGCACGCCGGCGGAGGACGCGGCGCTGGCGGAGGCGCTGCGGCAGTCGCTCAAGGACCGCGCGGAGCACGTGATGCTGTGCGATCTCGCGCGCAACGACGTCACGCGGGTGTGCGACCCGCGCGAGACGCGCGTGGACCGGCTGATGGTGGTCGAGAAGTTCTCGCACGTGCAGCACCTGGTGTCGCAGGTGTCGGGCGTGCTGCGGCGCGAGTGCTCGCGCTTCGACGCCTTCCGGTCCATCTTCCCGGCCGGCACCGTGTCGGGCGCGCCCAAGGTGCGGGCCATGGAGCTCATCGCCGAGCTCGAGGGCGAGAAGCGCGGCGTCTACGCCGGCGCCGTCGGCTACTTTGGCTACGGCGGCCTCGCGGCCGACGGCGTCACCTACGTCGACGGCGAGATGGACACGTGCATCGCGCTGCGCACCATGGTCGTCAAGGACGGCGTCGCCTACCTCCAGGCCGGCGGCGGCATCGTCTTTGACAGCGTCGAGCACGACGAGTGGATGGAGACCATCAACAAGCTCGGCGCCAACATGCACTGCATCACGTCGGCCGAGCAGCTCTATGCGCGGCGCCAGCAGGCCGAGCAGGACAAGCAGCGCTAGCCGTGGACACAGGGCACACATGGAATAAAAGCTAGCCGTGGACACATGGCACACATGGAATAGAAGACAAGACCTTTCATTCGTGATTCGTGTTGCCATTGTGAGAGCACGAGATATCCGCAGCGGAAATCCTACGCTCCCCTGTCACGTTGTAAAAGTAGTCTTCCCTGCTCCACGTAGCCAGTATGTCCTGGCGGCTACGCCGGCCCGGCTGCCTCGGCCTCCTCGTACCACTGTCCCGACGTGTCGCCCGCCGGTGGCACGATGTTCTTGCCGTCGTGGATGCCGATCGTGACCGTGGCGAGGTCGAGGTCGCGAAAGGTACGGATCTATGCTGTCAGTATGTCGCGCTCTGCCTCTGCCCTGCGCTGCCCTGCCTCGACGCACATTGATCCCGTAGCCGTCAAAGGCCGGCCGGAACTGGTCGCGGAAGTCGATGCCCATGCTCGTGCCGCAGTGCCGGCAGAACAGGTGGTCGATCTGGCGCGAGTTGAAGCGGTAGACGCCGCAGCGGTCGCGGTCGGTCGGCGCCGCCGCGTCGGGCCGCGCGCGCCACCGCACCTGCGCGCGCTCCGGGTACACCAGCAGGTAGCCCAGACGCGTGCACACCGAGCAGCTGCAGCAGTTGACGACGTGGCCGTCGGCCAGCGGCGGCGACAGCTCGACCTCGAGCGCGAGCATGCCGCAGTGGCAGTGCGCCGCGTACGTGGCGGTCGCCACGGCGTCTCCGGCTCCATCTCCGGCCCCGGCCCCGGCCCCGGCCCCGGCCCCGGCCCCGGCTCCGGCTCCGGCTGCGGCCTCTTTGGCAGCAGCCTGGCGCGCCCGCTGCGCCACCGCGTCCGGATGCCACGGAGGCACCCACTCGCCGCGCGGGTTTCCGCCCAGAAGTTCGGCCATGGCGCTGGAGGCTGGAAAGCTGGTGCTGCGTGTCTGAAAAAGAGAGCGCCTCGAGCCGAGCGATATCAGATCACCTGGCTACGGAGGAGACTGCCGACGAGAAGGATGGCGGATCAGACGTGGAGGCGTGGAGTCGATCGAATATACGGAGATGCTCTGCCTGATTACCAATAAACTTGCAGAGCATATTGGTAATCCTTGCAGAGTATGCCTTACCATCGGAGTTCGCCATGGATGTCCGGAGGGCTTATTCCTTCACGTCTCACTGCAACCTCCATCTACATTGCAACCGTCACACCTATTATGCAACCTTTACCTACTATGCAACCTCCACATCGACTTGCAACCACGACTTTGCCATCACGACTCTGCAACCAGCCATGCTCATTACTAATTATATTGTTGTGGTACGAATGAAAAGGGAGAAACATCACGGGCTGTCCCGGCTACGTTAGACAAAAAACAGCCAACCAAACAGCGAAACGGACGCGAGCAGGTATCGAAAAGCAGAGACAAAAACGGAAGACACAAACGTCGCAAGACCGGCCAAACCATTGGAGCCTCCTGCCGTTATTCGGCAGCATCTTGGCCCTTTTTTCCGCCCCTTCGTCTTCTATATGCGAAACCCGTCCATTCCATGTGATGGGTCGTGGTAACGACGACCACCCCAAACGTGATAAAGTGACAGATGCGGCGCGTGCGTGTGCTAATTATGGGATAGGGGATGGGGTATACCGGATGGGCTTGCGCACGCAGAGGCGAAAAGCGAAAGCAGGAGACCCCTTCTTACTCCTGCTTCACAGCGTTGGCGGCGGACGCCTCGACGTCTCCGGCTGGCACCGCGCCCGGCTCATTTCCGGCCGACTCCGGCGCCTTGGCATGCGACGGCGGCGCCGGCGCATAGCTGCTCATGGCCCGGATCTTGGGGCCGTAGATGTAGAAGAAGATGGGAATCGGCACCAGCGCGGCGCCGACGCAGCCCAGCAGCGTGCAGGCCCACTCGATGCCCATGCCGTTGAACATGTAGGTGGCGAACAGCGGGAAGGCGGCGCCGCATAGCGACCGCATAAAGGTGTTGCCGGCAATGGCCGAGGCGGCAAACATGAGGTAGGCGTCGACGAGGTAGTTGAGCGCCTGCAAAAAGATGGACATGATGCCGAAGCCGGTCAGCAGACCGGACAGCGTGGGCACGATCCAGTGGACGTCCTCGCGGTAGCCCGACCAGCCGAGCCAGAAGATGCCGCCGGTAAAGGCAACGCCGCCGGCGATGACCGAGGGCAGACGCCACTCGGGGATGGGCACGTTGTTGTTGGCGGCCAGCTTGCGGTTGTACCACGGCTGCTGCAGCAGGACGCTGAGGCCGGAGAACATCTGTCCGACGATCATGCCGAAGAACGGCAGGCCGCCGACGCCCGACGACATGTGGTGGACCTTTTGGAAGATGAAGGGATACGCGGTCAGCAGCAGGTACAGGATGCCGTACACAAACGACATGTAGATGGACAGCAGGGTCACGATGGGCTCCAGGAACAGCAGGCGCATGGGGCGCGAGAAGTTCTTGTTGATCAGCTCCTTGAAGTCGACCTCGATCTCGTCCTGGCGCGCGTGGATGCCCCAGTTGAGGGTGAGGCGGCGCAGGTCCGAGGCCTTGTTGACCAGGATGACGGGCGGGTAGGTCTCGTCCATGAAGAGCACGATCATGGCCGTGCAGAAGAAGCCCATGATGCCGGTGATGTACTGGGTCCAGCGCCATCCGAGGTAGGACGTGGTGATGAAGCCGCCGATGAAGGGGCCCAGGAGGGGGCCGGAAAAGACAGCCATGGAGAAGATGGTGATAGCAATGCCGCGCGTGCGGTTGCCAAACATGTCGGAGAAGACGGCGGCGACGACGGCCAGCGGACAGGCGCCGAAGAAGCCGGCGAAGAAGCGGCCGATCATCACGGTCTGCAGATCCTTGGCGGTGGCCACGGCGATACAGAAGATGGAGAAGCCGAACATGGAGAGGGCGAGCGGCAGGCGGCGGCCCTTGAGCTCGGACAGGGGCGCCCAGAGCGTCGGTCTGGCGAGTTAGCAGGCAACGACAACGACGAGGACGAGGACGCCAAAACAGAACATACCCAAAGGCAAAGCCCATGACGAAGAGGGACACGCCCAGGATGCCAACCTCGGTGGAGACGCCAAACTCGGCGGCCACGTGGGAGGTGGCGGCCGAGAAGATGCTCGAGGTGAAGGCCGAGGTCATGGTGGTGAAGCCGAGGATGGCAGCCGTGTAGAACTTCTTCTTGAAGGGCCAGTTCTGGGCGTGCAGCGGGTCGTCGGGGCCGTCGAACTCGACGACGTACTTCTCCTGGTCCATCATTGGCGGGTAGGGCTTGTCGAGGCCGAAGGCCGGCAGCGGCCGGTGGGAGCGGCGGCTGGTGGCGGAGCGGCCGACGGTGCCGCTGTGCTGGCTGCGGGCGGTCTGGATGCGCTCGAGCTGGGTCTGGTGGCGCTCGACGTCGAGCACCGACGCATGGCTGGCGCTGGAGCTGGCGGTGCGGCGCAGGCCGGCGGGCGCCTCGGAGGCGCCGGAGGACGTCGAGGCCGAGGACGCGGACGTGGCGACGCGGGCGAGGCCGCGGTCCGCGCTGCCGAGGCTGCTGCGGCGCTCGGGGAACAGCGCCGGCGTCGCCTCCTCCTCGGCGGCGAGCATCTCGTCGTCGACCTTGTCGATGGCCATGGTGTTGGGTGAACCGGAAAGCCGGAGAGCCGGAGAGAGAGCCGGAGAGAGAGCCGGAGAGAGAGCCGGAGCGAAAGAGCCGGAGCGGAAGAGCCGGAGAGCGGCGACGGGACGGATGAACGCGGAGCTGACGGTGCAGAACGGCAGACGCAGACAGCCGGACAGAACAGCAGGTATAAGTAAACAAAGATCCCTGCAAAGCCGAGAAGAGGATCCAGGCGCAAACCGGTCCTCGTAATGGCCGTCTAGTCCAGCCTGCTGGGGTGGAGTTTGGCGGCCCAATTTCCCTGGGAATGGCACCGGCGGTGGTGTGCACTAGAAGCCGCCTGAACTGTTCCTTGATCCGTCTTGGCAGCACGGAATACACGAAGAGGCAAACCCGGCAGTTCTGGTGCTTTCGGTGCGCGACGATGGCTCAAGCCCGAAGGCGGGAAACCGGCGGCTCGACGGCTCAAGTACTGGCAGGCACGGCCGCCGACGTCAGTGGCAAACGCCGGCCGGAAAAACGAGAAAAACGAGAAAACGAGAAAACGAGAAAACGAGAAAAAAGAGAAAAAAAAAGAGAAAACTGGAAGCTTCCCCCTTGCGCTTTCCCCTTTCGCCTCGGTACGCCGCTTGCGCCTGCCTGTTCACCCGCACACAAGTACCTCGTACCTGTCAGCAGCCGCAACGGCCATTGCGTACTCAACATTACGAGTTCTGCTAGTCCCGCTCTGGCCCGCTCGCGCCTTCGCCTTCCGTCGGCGCCGTCTGCATGCATACGTAACGGATTGGTCAGCGATCGAATCGGCACTTGGGCCTGCAGAGCAGAACTGTAGCAGAACTGTCCAACTGTAGCAGAACTGTAGAGCACAACCTGATCATTCCCAAGCACGCGTACTCTGCTCTGACGATGCCAAGTACACGGAATTCCGCCGGCGCGGGTTTGCCACGAGAACTCCTCGTTCACCGTAATTACGAGAGCGGAGACGCTGAGATAGAGTGCGACGTACGATGCTCGTGCTCCGTGCTCCGTGCTCCGTGCTTTTAACGCGTACGGAGTATTACAGGGCATGCTGGCAGCCTAGGTACGGAGTACTGCTCCGTAGGAAACGCTCCGTCTGAGAATCCAGCACCTACGGAGTATTACGTCGTAGCGGCGCGCCCGCCCCTGTGCTCCACACACACCAGCGACAGCTCGGCGGTGCAGAGCGCCGTCGCCGACAGGGACGAACACGGAGTCGGCGCTTTCACGTCTTCGCGTTCCGTGCGCGTTCCGTGCGTGCTCGTGCTGCCGTTCCACCTTACAGAGTAGAGATCGCCGAGTCGAGACCAGTAGGAGTACTCCTGACGAGCATGGAGTACTCCGTAGTACTCCTTACGAGCTTGGAGTAGTACTCCGTACGAGTACTCGCACGGCGCACATACAGACGGTGAGAACAGGCAGCGGCCGCCGATGCGGATGGCCATCCCCATACTCGTACGAAGATGTGGCCAGCGGCTGATCACGACGGCGATATCAGACCAGCACTGCACTCAGTCAGACCCCGCAGCGCCGGGCCGCAGATCGACGCGCTAGTCCACATCACGTTAGCATGCAGCCTCATTACTCAGCGCCGACGGTGAGTCAGCGGCCCGCAGACGGCCAAGTATCGCATCGTAGACAATGCTTGGTATGCCCCGTAGCAGATCGCTTCATCATACGGAGTCCAACGCGCAAGCTCGCTAGGCGAATCCCGGCGGCATTGGCTCATGCGCAAGGGTCTCTGCGTTGTGGTCAGAGCTTCGTCCGAGTGTCGTATTCGGCGCAGACAACGGATTCAGCACGGCTGCCTGTCCGTATTCCGTGCGCAAGCCACACGAGTACGAGTACTTATGAAGATACGACAATACGCTGCACTCGTACTTGACGCACGCCGGCACGTCGTCATTGTCATCGACTGGACAGCGGCTGCTGAGTGCGGCTTGGAATGTCACCGGTGGAGCCCGACGGACTTATCGCCGGACTTATTTTCTCCCTCTTTATCAGCGTTATCGTATATCCGACCTGTATCTGCCGAGCTGCACGTCTGTGCCAACCCCAACGAGTTCGGAGGACGGAGTACGGAGTACTCCGTAGAGCAGATTTCAGGCGAATGTCACGTGGAGTCCTTTGTACTAGTGGCGTGCGAACTAGCCCGTTACGCTCCACTAGTGTGAAAACCGCACCATCGATGGCGCAGATTCTTCCGATCCTCCCTTTCACCAAAGCACCTCTTTGAACTTCGTACTGCAAACAGAATACGATGTAGCTCATTCGGTAGCATACAGTGGCCCCGTAGACTGAGAAAATGCGGCTGATTCTCAGCGACTTGCAAGTCTACCGCAAAGAAATACTTGTACCCTCCAGATGTTTCGGCAGGGGTGTCAAACGTGGACGTTTATGAAGTACTCGCAGATCACTGGAAGTGGAGCGTGGAAGACTTCAACTTATGCACTTCTTCCACGCGTTCTAGTATTGGGCTGTCGTTGGTGGCTTTACGACGTTTGATTACGCGTAGAGGACGAGCCGCAGCATGGCTGCTGTGTCTATAGTAAAGTAATCCTTGTTGATCTTACTCGCGAAAACTCTACACCAAAGTCTTTGAATTCCAAAGTCTTTGGAACTCGGACGCCACTTCGATGCCGTCTGCACCTTGTCCCTGAACTGCCCGTCTTTGGAACTGGCACAACGTCGATGCTGCTTCTAGAACCGCCTCCCGCTACCGCACCCCCCAGTTGTCGTCCTCCAACAGCTGCGCCGCCTCCTCCAGGCTGAGCCCGCTCGTCTCCGGGTAGAACCCGCGCACCAGCACAAACCCGCCCACACACACGGCCGCGTAGAGCGTAAACGTCCACGACGGCGACAGCAGCTCCATCAGCGGCAGAAACGTCAGCCCCACCACAAAGTTGGCCAGCCAGTTCGTCGCCGTCGACAGCCCGCTGCCCAGCGACCGCGCCTCCAGCGCAAACAGCTCGCTCTGCATCCACGGCACATTGCCGAGCCCGATCGCGTACGCCGCCACGTACAGCATGATGCTGGCCAGCACCAGCGCCGCCGACGTGCTCCCGCCCGGGCGCGTGTTCGTGTTCGTGTCCGCCACAGACACGTCCAGGAACGAGAAGCCGTAGGCCACCAGCAGCAGCCCCAGCGCCATCACCGGAATCGACCAGAGCAGAATGCGCCGCCGGCCGATGCGGTCGACCACCAGCAGCGCCGCCACCGTAAACACAAAGTTCGTCGCCGCCACCGTCAGCGCCGTCAGCGTCGGCTGGTCGAAGCCCACCAGCGCAAAGATCGTAGCCGAGAAGTACATGAGCGAGTTCTGCGCAGCGTTCGGTTAGCCTCCCGATCACAAGATCGTCACCGTCGGGGCAAAACGCACAAAGCCGCACAGCTGCTGCAGCCCCTGCAGCAGACACGCAATCGCCAGCGCGCGCCGGTTGCGCCGCACCGCGAACAGCACCGCCCAGGCATCGCCGTTCAGCCAGCGCGCCAGGAAGCCCAGCCGCGCCGGCAGCCGCCGCGCCGGCAGCCGCCGCGCCGGCGCCGTGGGCGCGCGCCGCTGCTGGCGCCGCAGCCGTTGCGCCTCGCTCTCCGCGCGCACCTCGGCGTCAATGGTGCGCAGGACGGCGTCGATGGCGCGCGCCGACGCTTGCGGACCCTGCACGCGCGCAATCACCGAGCGCGCCTCCGCGGGCCGCCCGGCCCGCACCAGCCAGCGCGGCGATTCCGGCATCGTCACGACGAGCACGGCCTGCACGACGGCGGGCGCCGCGCCGAGGCCGACCATCCAACGCCAGGCCACGCCCGCGTCGGCATAGGCCGACAGCAGCCACCCGAGCACGTAGGCCAGGACCTGGCCCAGCGTGACAAACAGCACATTGACGGTCACGAGCCGCCCGCGGTGCGCCGCCGGCGCCACCTCGGCAATGTAGAGGGGCACCACGAAGCTGGCCGCCCCCACCGCCGCACCCACGACCGACCGCCCGACCACCATGGCCGCGACGCTGGTGCTGGCCGCCTGGACGAGGGCGCCCACGACAAAGAGCGCGTCGGCCGCGAAGATCACCCGCCGACGGCCCCGCGCGTCGGCCAGCACCGAGCCGGCCGGCGACGCCACCAGCGCCAGCAGCGACGTGCACGATGTGATCAGGGACTTGTCGAGCGCCGTGAGCGCGCGCCCGGAGAGGGACGAGCCGATCGAGACCAGAGTCGCGGAAATCACGCCGGTATCGTCTGCGGAGGTCTCGTCAACAGCGTTCACGTCAGAAGGGGGCCCGCGAGTCCAGACGCGCCCGTCGGCTGGCAGGAGCACGTACACCCAAAGAGGAGCCCGCTCAGGCCGGCAGAGAGCGTCAGGAGCCACACAAACAGCCCGGGCGTGCCGCTCTCGTCCGTCTTGGCCCGGATGTCGTCGTCCGGCCGGCCGGCTACATCGACGGCATCGTCGCCTTCCAAGAGCGGCTGCTCATCGTCGCGTCGAGACATCCGGTAGGTAGCAGGGGAGAAGCTCGTTGCAGAAAGCTCAATGTCATCGGACTGGCGGTTTTCCATGCGCGGGCGCCGGCCTGTGGAAGAGAGCGAATACGCGTCTTCTGTCGGTGGCAGAACGTGAAGCTACCTTCGATTCAACTGCTGTTAGCTGCCGATCCCAGTGGACCCATTATTCTCGTTTCGGCCAATGGCAGAGCACCGTTGGCGGAGCTGCTGTTTCAACGGCGCCAAATGGGCTTCACATCATATCACGAGAGCAATGACTTTGAGCCGCCGAGGCCGGCCTTGACGCTGTCGGTGCGGTCCTTACTAGGTGAATACGTAGTCGTTACTCGTATGTCTGTGTGCCCAGAATATAGCTTGGTGACCATTTTCGACACATTCGCTGCGTTCTTCACTTTACATCAAGCAAAAGCCATGCCTCTTGATTATAGACCACAGTATGTCTTAGCTTTTTTATAGAACCTCAGATTATACCCAGAGTGATCAGTGTCCGACATGTGCTCCTTTCTACATGTCACCAACAGATAATGTATCAGGTGACTTACAAAAGCTAGTCCATATACGTATAAAGGGCGAGAAGAGGACTTACGGCGTTATCTTGCCAGTTGTTTACTTCATATGCTCCCTGTCGGATGGGGGAGCATCATGTGTCCGCTTCCTCTCAACTCCGTCCTCGTCAACTTCCTCACGCTTTCTCTTGTCCAATTTGGGAGCATCGAGTGTAGCAGCTGTAGGCTCGCAGCTTGTGGGCTTATTCGCCTCCGTCTTGGTCTCAAGCGGCTTTTCAGCTTCTGGTCCAGCTCCAGATGCTGATGGCCGTGGTGATTCCGCGTAATCCTCCTCGTCCATAATGAATGCGCGGTCAAAGTCTATAGCCATCAGCCGCCCCAGCTCCGCATTCCAGGTCAGGTTCGCCTCGCGCATGTCGCGGTGGTATATGCCGTGGCGGTATAGCTCACACTGCATGGTGTCAACGGCATCGCCTACGTCGCTGATACAGTCAGGCACTCGCCTTGCCAACGACACACCCGCCCATGACATAAACATCATATGCCAGATCAGTGCGCCCGACGGCAGAAAGAATGGATATTCTTCCAGCTCGATACAGCCGAGATACACGGGCATCAGCACGCCCTGGAGGTGCTGCGTGGCCGGGTCGGCGTAGAGTGCCGCTTCTTCTCGGAGTCTTTTCTGATCTGCGTCCTGCACCCCCTTGGCCACGAAGGTGTACCCGTAAGCGCAGAGCGTGACTTTGAATAGCGTGCCGATAGTGCCAAACATCCCGTATTTCATGAGGCACTCGAGCCCTGCATTGATACTGAACGTCAACTGGTCGAGCATCATGGCACAAAGCTCGGCTGCCGAGATGGCGTGGCACGGCACGCCATCTGCCCCGATCTTTAGTCTGTCGTAATTTGCATGCTCCGGCGTGTTTGGACAGGCCCGGTCGAACGGGCCGCCGCGGCAGAGTCCTAGCAGGCACGCCTGCGTGCAGTATTTGTACCGGGGACGCTCAAAACGGTCAAAGGGACGGGATGCGCCGCCTGTGCTATCCGAACGAGGCTGCGTAGCACCATCGCCGTGACCGCCAGATGACGGCGGTGGCGGTGGCGGCATCCCACCATGACGGCCCCTGCGACCGCCTGTATCGTTATCGTTATTGTTGTTATCATTGTTGTCCTCCCTGGCCGGCGGTCCTCCTTGTTGTTGTATGAGGCGTTGCGCTCTGGAAGCTGGCTCTGGCCACCGTGGAAGGTTTCTCAACATAGTTGCCGTTGGCTGCCAGCCAGCGTCCAGTGCCTTGATGACTAGGGTGACCATTTGGGCTGCGGGCACACACACTAGGTCCCTCCCTGGCTGGGTGATAGGCGATGCCACACTTGCGTGGTCAACGTAGTGGTACAAGAGGGTCTCAACGCTCTCAGGCACAACCATCAAGAACACAGTACCTTCACCAGAGGTCACGTAGCTATACATACACCCATAAACAATCATATAGTGGTATGCCTGACACAGCACCTCAGCGATGGTCATCTCGTTCTGACGGAACTTTTTTGACGCCTGACTCGAATCAACGTCAGGAGCCTGTTGCTGGGAATCGGCACCGCTGCCACCGCTATCAACGCTTCCACTACGCCGCGCGTAATCGTCAATGAGTGACTCGGCAGGCGGCATGTCGCTATTTCCCAAGATGCTGCGAGAGTCACTGCCGCGAACCTTGTGTGCGGCCTTGTACTCGCCTGGGAGAATGCTCTCACTTACTTCGTCGTTGTTATTCGACTGGCCTTCTCGGATGCACTGCCCCCACCTGTCCGGGGCGAGCGATGAAGAGCTGTCGAGCTTGCGCTTCCGGGAAGGCATGCTGCCATGGCCACTACTATCACTACAGGCATTACCGGTATCGCCAAGCTCCGCTTTCCGTAAAATTGTGCCATGGGCGTTGTTGCTAAACCGGAAATTGAGTCCGGCGTACTTTGGATCGGTGGTCCGCCGAAGGAACGCATTAACGATGCGTGTCGACGACACCTCGATGTATGCCCGGATGAAAGGTCTAATGTCTTGCTCGTCTCTTCGTTTGCCCGGGGAGAGATCTCTCGCGATCGAACTGGACTCGTAGAAGGAGGGAAAGAGGCACTCATTGTTAAAGACAGTCGTGAGGGCGTCAAACTGCTGGCGGTGCAGCTGGGGGAAATCCACCCAACGGCGTAGCACCCGCGGATATACCTTGCCGCTAACATTTGCTGCCTTCCCTGTCGCCGCTTGTTTACGGTCCGTCTCGACGAGAAGGCCTGGAGAAATCTGTGTTTGCGTGTTTTGAAGGTATGTGAAAAGTACTGTTTTTTCGCTCTTTGCCATCTCGTCGTCCGCACGTTTCTTTTCATCGTCCGCGCGTTTCTTTTCATCGTCTGCGCGTTTCTTTTAGGCGGCCAACTCCGCCTGGAGCTTCCGAATCTCGTCTTCCATAGTCACTGTCTGGTAGACGTTGGGTGAAACGAGTGATGCCACGGGGTGTTTGCGGCAAAGGCAGTGATGGCCAGGTCAAACGGCGAGATTAGCAGACATGAGTGGAAGGGTTGTTGCCTAGCAAGGCAGGGACGATAATGTGTCAAGGTCGCAGTCACTCCCTACATGACTAAAGCAAGACGCAGAAACATACATGTACTCCGTGTCTTATCTATTGATTGTTCGACGTAAGACACACGTACGGAGTACGGAGTACTCAGTCCTTACTTCGGATTGAAGCCCGTTGCCATCCCGTCTGTTATCGCTGCTATCTCCTCTGCCTGTTGGTTTGCTTATGTAAGCGTCACGTGCACCATGTTTATTGTCTCAGCCAAGGCCGACGTGCTTCCAAGGCTTACGGACATCAGCCTGAACCATCGCAGGGCGTCTGAGGTTTTTGCCGGCGGGAGGACGGTTTAGAAGATGATGCAGCGTTGGCTTTGCGGTTGAGTTGCATCATGATCTAATCGTGCCGTACTGTGGCCGTCCTTCAGTCGTGCCTGTATGTATTTCGTAACTTTGTTTTTGGCAAATAGCAGCATAATTCTCTGATTGAACCCACTCGCCGCGCATGATATAGGATGCAGCGCACTCTCTTCTAAACAATACGTCGTGTAATACAATGCCAATCATTAAACATCGCGGATAGGGTCCTATCCAGCCCCTGGCAGCCCTCCCCGAATAGCGGCCGTCACCTGTGAGTGGCCGATACAAAAATAGGTAGCACCAAAAGACAAGCCATATGAAGAAAAAGAGGATGGGGGAAGGGGAGTAGAACACAAGAGCGCGCGCCAAAAGCGTCGCCAAAGCGCGCGGCAGCACAGGCCGACCAGCACAGCTTACAGCCAGAGCGCAAGGAAGCCGACCGAGGCCAGGGCGGCGCCCATGTAGACGACCTCGCGGGCCAGGGAGAACGTGTGGGCGGCGGCGCTCTTGGACGACGAGCTGCTGGCGGAGCTGCCGGTGACCGTGCCGGTAGAGGAGCCCGTGGCGGTGGCAGTGGCAGCAGTGTCCGAGCCGGAGGCGGCGCTGGTGCCGGCGCCGTGGATGAGGACAGAGGCGCCGAGGGTGGGCAGGGCGACGTTGCCGTCGACGAGCCAGCCGCTGGCGGTGGAGGCCGGGCAGTCGCGGGTGGAGACAGACTTGGCGTCGTAGTCGGCGCTGGCGACGCCGGTGGGCGAGAGGGTGGCCCACTGGCTCTGCAGGTTGGTAAAGTCGGGCGACATGGGCGTCGGGGTGCCGCTGCGGACGACGGTGGCGTCGGCGGTGGTGGGATCGTTGGTGCCGTAGCGGACGAGGCCGTAGTTGTTGGCCTCCTGGATCCACTCGTACACGATGGAGCCGCTCCAGTCGTTGACCATGTTGTCGCCAAAGATGGCGGCCTGGTCGGCGAACAGGCGCGGGCCGGGCGTGTTGCAGCCGGTCTCGGAGAAGAAGATGGGCACGGGGAAGTCGCCGGCCTGGGCCTGGAGGTTGGCGTAGCCCGAGGTCGAGTACGTGGACGGGTCGCACCACTCGTACGAGTTGAGGGCAAAAAAGTCGACGGACTCGGACGCGTTGCCGCCGCAGGTCAGGTAGTTCTGCAGCATGGGCCGCAGCTCGGCGATGTCGGCGGCTGAGTAGCCGATGGGGATCTCGCGGTAGCCCTTGGCGTCGCGGTAGGCCTTCATGTCGCGGGTGGCGGCCTTGATGAAGGGCGCGGCCTGGGACTCGTTGGCCTGGGCGATGACCTCGTTGCCGACGAAGAAGCCGAGCACGTTGTCGTAGGCATGGAACGTGTCCATGACGGCGGCGAAGTCGTCGTGCTGGGTCGTGTTCCAGGAAGCATAGGACATGGTCTGGGGGGTCAGCGTTTGCGGGTGAGACGAAACGGGGTCAGCACGACACACAAGGAGGGCTTCATACCGGCGACAGGATGTACGTGCTAAAGGTGTCGAGGTCGATCAGCGTGTAGATGCCGGCGTCGGCGAAAGCCGTCATGCAGCCGTCGTGGTCGGCGGTGGGATCGACGTGGTAGACGCGGATGCTGTTGACGCCGAGGGTCTTCATCAGGGCGGCATCGAGGGTGCACTGCTTCGTGTCGACGAGCGGGTCGTCCTCGGACAGCTGGTAGGCGACGCCTGACGGGTTAGCAAAGCATAGGAAATAGCACTGGCGAAGCGTAGCAAAGCAGAGGAAATCATAGGAAAGCATAGAACACAGAACAGGCTGAGCACACACCCTTGAGGAAGTACTGGGTGCCGTTGCTGTAGAAGAACTTGTTGCCCACGGCCTTGATGGTCGGCAGGCTGGCGGAAGCGACAGCGGTGGCGCCGACGAGGGCGCCGGACACAGCAGAGGCGAGTCTCATGGTGAGGCGAGTGAGTGAGCGTGTCGCGTGAAGGAGCGGATGAGGCGAGAGAGGCACCGTCGAGAAGCGAATGTCGAGAAGCGAGGGATGGACGGACAAGACAGTCTGTCTGTTCTGTGTTCTCTGCCGGACGAAGCGAGTGACTGAAGACAAAAGGCGAAACGCGGTAATGTGCGTCCTGATCCTTGTATTTGTATGGATCGTCGGTCGGGGGAATGGAGCAAAGAGCAACAAATCAACAGACAACAAGCGATCGTCGCAAAGAGAGGCCCACCAGCGGGAACGAGGGAATGCCGGTGCGATGGAACAGGGGCACAGCTGTTTCGAGAAAAGCAACGAGAACGCGAGAAGAAGCAACGATGGCGGCGAGAAGCACGAAGCAGAGCACGACAGGCGACGGGAAAAGTCAGATCGGCTACTGAGGCCTCGGGGGCGAGAGATAGGGGGTAGCAGTGATACGAGCGCTGGCACAAAGTACCGGCTACAGCGCATTGGCGAATCAAGCACCGGCCAAGACTGCTAGCCGGGGCTTGTTGCGGTACCGACGACTTTGGCCAGGAGCAGCGTGACGGCCGGTGATTGGCCAGCGTGCTAGCGAGGTCGAGTGGGTCTGTCAGGAGTCAGTGCTCCCTAGCGGCTGCCGTCTCAATGCGTACGAGTACGGAGTACTCCGTTGCAGAGTGCGAGCAGAGCACGGAGTACGAGTACGGAGTACAGAGTAAGATACAAGTACGGAGTACGGAGTACAGAGTATTACGGAGTTCGTTCTCGTGTACTCCGTACTACTCGTACGTAGATATGACGCTGCGTAGCGCAATGCAGGAGCGGTGCACTCATCGCGCCTGCCGTCAAGCCAGAGGAGCGCGAGGCGTCTAGCACGTGGCAAGCAGAGCACAGTGTGCAGCCGTGCCGGCGACTCGTGTTGCTGCTGCTCGATTGTACTGCTAATTGTACTGCTATCAGAAATGACGGACATCTAGAAACGCCAACTCCGTGCCGCAGAAACGCCGTTGCTTCCTTGGCCGCTGGGCCATCCGCCGGGTATTTTGTTCGTTGCTCGTGCCGTTTGCCGTCTGCCGTTGTTTGCGTCTCTTTGCCGTGCTCGTCCTCGAGCCGGTCTGCGGTGCTCAGCGCCGGTCCAACTGCGCCTGTTAGCCGCAGGTCTCTCTCTCTCCCCCTCTCTCTCCCTAGCATGTGCCGGTGTAGGCGGGACCGTTCCAGGGCGGCCTCACCTTGTCGCGGATCTGCAGGTTGCGGATGGCCTGCAGGCCGCTGGACAGATCGAGTCCGAGCCCGCTCTTCTCGCTGCCGGCGCTCTTGGCGCTGGCACCGCTGGCGCCGCTGGCGCCGCTGCTGGCGCTGGCGCGCGACGCGCCGCCGATGCTGGACGGACGGTGGCGGAAGCGCGCGTGGAAGGCGCTGCTGCGGGACTGGAGGGACGGGGTGGCGGACGTCGGGCTGGCGGCGGGCTCCTCGGCAAAGGTGCCGCCGCTGGGGCTGTAGGCCTCGCCGGCGGACGCGTCGCCGGCATCGTCCGGGAAGGCGTCGTCGAGCGTGCGCAGCGTGCGCAGGTCGGCCAGGCGGCCGCTGAGCCGGGACCCCCGGCGGGGGCTGCCAAAGGTGTGGCCGTCGAGGAGGGCGGCGCCGTACTGGTGGACGCAGTGCGGCTCGGCGATGCCGCAGTGGTGGCGCAGGACCTCGTAGAGGCGGGCCTGCGCGGCAAAGGCGGACAGCCGGTCGGCCGGATGGGGCGCCAGCATGTCCTGGACGACGCGCAGCAGCGGCGCGACGCCGGCGAGCGTGGGGTCGTCCTTTGTTTTGGCGGCCGCCTCGCGCGCCAGCAGGCCCATCCAGGACTCGACCTGGCCGAGGTTCTTGTGGAAGGACGAGTCGAGCACGGCGCCGCCGCGGCCGGGCGTCTTGTGCTTGGCGGCGCGGTGCGTGGCAAACGCGCGCGTCGGCCGCTTGAGCATGAAGCCGACGAGCTCGAGGACGAGGCAGCCGAGCGAGAAGACGTCGGCGGCCTGCGGGTCAAGCTGCGGCACGGCGGCCGGCGACGCGGCCGCCGCAGGCTCGGACGGGCTGCGGGCGAGGCACGACTCGGGCAGCGACCCGGACACGGAGCCGGACACGGAGGTGGTGCGGTTGCCGGTGCCGCCGCGGCCGCGGATGCTGACGCCGGCGCTCTCGCCGAGGCCGGGGCTGCCCAGGCTGGCGGGCAGCATGCTCTTGCGGCTGCCGGCGGCGGCGGCGGCGCCGGGCGGGCGGTACCACTGCTCGGGCGCGGCATAGTCGTACGACTCCTTGTCAAAGTAGGACTTGTCGGCGGCGGCGGCAAACAGGTCGGCGCCGAGGGCGCGGCAGCTGGCAAAGAAGACGTGGTGGGCGTGGTTGAAGAGCACGGTGGAGGGCTTGATGTTGCCGTGCGAGAGGCCGCGCGCGTGCAGGAAGCAGAGGGTGTCGACGAGGCAGTGGATCCAGTTGAAGAGCAGCTGGCGGCGGTCGCGCTTGGGCAGGGCCTTGAGCGAGGCGGGCGTGGTGGCGAGCAGCGACTTGAGGCTGCCGTCGCTGGCGGGCGAGAAGAGCACGTAGCCCCAGCCCTGGTGGGCGTACGAGGCCCAGTAGCTGACGAGGTGGTCGTTGCGGAGGGGGCGCAGGGCGGCAATGTCGTGGAAGAAGTCGGCGTAGGAGAGGAAGCCGGGGGCGAAGGCGGAGGCCGGGTCGGGGCCGAGGGGGAGGCGGCGGCGCAGGAAGACGCGGCCGGGGTAGTTGGGCAGGGTGACGCGGTCGGCGGCGGCGGTGGTAGTGGTGGCGGCGGCGGCGTCGGCGCTGCGGTCGACGACGTCGAGCGGCACAATGTCGGCGTCCTGGTAAAAGGTGTGGTCGTCCTTCTCGAGCGGCGTCAGCAGGTAGTGGAACTGGCGCTGGTAGAACTTGCGCTCGAGGCGGTCGTCGCGGCCGGCGGTCAGGGCGAGGCGCTCGACGTGCTCGCGGGCCACGGGCAGGTCGTCGTCGTCCCAGGAGTCGTCGATGACGCCAAAGATCTGGTCGGGCACGCCGAGGTCGACGAGCAGCAGAAAGAGCTTCTTGGCCTTTTGGTCGATCCACTCCCAGTACGTGCCGTCCGTGAGGCCGTCGCCGAAGCCCAGCGGCCGGTCGAGCCGCGCGATCTCGTCCGGCAGCAGGTGCTTGCACACAAACGCCCGCGTGACGGTGCGCTCGATGGTGTCGGCGTCCCACCACATGGCGCCGGGGCCGACGGGCGGTCGGAGTCGGGAGGCAGAGTCGGGAGGCGGAGTCGGGAGGCGGCGCGGAAGAGCTGGGGACGATGCCAGACGATGCCGCGATGGAAGAGGGCAAACGTTATCTACCAGCCACGGTGCGAGAGTGTCGATGTCGGCGCGGCAGCGCAGCCGGCGCAGACACGCAGCGGTCGCCGCGGTACGCCTGCTTTGTACCCCGTACCCGTCCATGGTGCGCAGACTCGCCCGCGCGCCCCCACAAGCTGCGATGCCCGCCGGTCCACTACGTGATCGCTTCGGGGCGCGCGTCCGCCGCTCAAGCCCTGGCGAGGCCGACCGTCCCGCGCTGCAGTCTCTTCACGATAGGGGCTGCGCGCCGGCGCCGCTGATTGGCTGCGCCGCCCGAGATAGCCCAGATAACGGTACGGCCGTCTATTTGCGGCTCGGCGTGGCGTGGGGAGATGGGCTGCCTCGACCGCGACCGCGACTGCGGCCTGCGAGCGACGCAGCCTTGTGGCCGCCGCACGACCGCCGTGCGCTGCGCATGGAGACAGCGACGCCGATACGGCTGGCATGGCACGCGGACTCGTACGAGCAACACGGTGCGCTGTACTCCGTACCCGTCCGATTTGTCGTTGCTGACTCCAAGCGTACGGAGTCTTCCTGCCAGCGGAGCCCCTATTCGCACGTAGACGCGACTCCACAGCCATCGCCGCCCATCTACGGCTGACCGCCGGATGCCGACGGCTGCCTCACGCGACGGCAGGGTGTTTGGTGCCGCGAAGACGGCCGCTTCGCCCGCTTCAGCACACAGCTCGGTCGTAGGGTTCGAGTAGAGCATCTCAGGTCTGTACTCCGTACGGTACCGCCTGATTCGCCAAGACCAGACGCGGCCAATACTCCGTAGCGGATGGCCCGCCGCCCCACCGGCATGGCCGCCACGTTTTACAGGCTTTGCTCGTGGCTGTACGGCGGAACGGAACACGAGCCCACTTGTGCCGAAGTACCGTGCACACTGTGCAGCACACGGCGCTGCTTACGTACGAGTACGGAGTCAGTGATCGTATTACTCTGTAGTATTGGGAGATCGGCCATCCTCGTGTTATCTCACGATGCACCGCAGCCGCGCAATAGCCACAACCCTACGGCGACCAGACACTGTACGAGGACAAACAGACAACGGCGGCTCCCTCTCGGCCCTGGCCGGCCCTGGCCTGCCCTGGCGACCTCCTTCTCCAGGCCTAGTCGAGCTGGCCGGCCAGAACGCGGAATGCCGCAATCCTACTCTGCACGCGTACGAGAGCAGGTGACGTCCAAGACGGGGCAAGGCTGTTCGTGCCGCCTGCCCCCGCTGTTCCCCGTCTTATCAGCCTGCCAGCGCACTCTGCGTGGGGAAGCGTCATGCAGGGGACGTGAAACAGCTGCGACGAGTGCGTGCAGCTAGCAGAGACAGGACCAGGCTCGCAAGATACAAAGCAGGCAGCAGACTCGCGCCGGCCAGCTTCTGCTTCCGGACGTCTCCTTCCCAGTCGGGCGCATGCTGTCCGTATTCATACGCGGGATGCCGTCTTTGATTCCGCGCCTGTGCCGCGTGCCTCGATACGCGGCCCTCGTTTACTTGGTAATGAGTACGAAGTAGTGCAGTGTATTCCGTCTATTTGTAAGCAGATGAACGCCGCCACACCAGCCGGGCTGGCTTGAGGTTTTCGTCTTCTTCCTCTTCCTCTTTGTGTTCTCGTCTTCGTCTCGTCTTCGTTTTCGTCTCGTCTTCGTCTTCGTCTTCGTCTTCGTCTTCCTCCTCTCCTCTCCTCCCTCCCTCCCTCCTCCTCTCCCTCTACGCCGACCCAAACTTCTCCACGTACGCGTCGTGCAGCTTCTTCTGTCGCTCCCACTCCTTCCGCAGCTTCTTCTGCGTCGTCTTGGGCACGTCGCTGCCGTCCGCCATCTGCGTCGGCAGGCCCTCCGCGTCAAACGCCGCGTACGCCGCTTGGCCCCGGAACAGCGCCGCCGGCGCCACCTTGGCCTTGGCCCACTTCTCCTCCTCCGCCTTCTCGCGCGCCCGCTGCGCCTCCGCCTTGGCCCGCGCCCTGTCCGCCGCCGCCGCCGCCTTCTCCTCGCGCGCCGCCACCAGCTTCGCCACCGGCACAAACTTGATCAGGCTCGGGCCCTCCGCCTGGTCGTCCAGCTGCACCCCCACCTCCACCAGGTCGTAGTCGCGGATCCGGTCGCTCAGCGCCAGCATCGCCTTCTTCTCGCCCGCCGCGTCCTTGGCCGCCGACCGCAGCGCGTCCCGCAGCCCCGAGACCGCCCGCAGATACGGCAGCGCCCGCCGCTCCGCGTCCGTCTCCGCTCCGTCCGCCGCCGGCTCGGCCGCCGCCAGCAGCCCTTGCAGCGCCGGCGTCGCCGTTCCCGCCGTCAGCGTCGCCACCTCCGCCTTAACCCGCGCGTACACCGCCGCGCACGCCGCCACGTCCACCGCCTCGCCGCCGCCGCTGCCGCCAGCAGCCGGGTTCGCCGGCCCCCAGCCCAAGCTGCCCTCGTACGGCGCCGCCGCCGTCGGGTCCAGGCCGAACACGCCCACCATCTTCGTCACCCACCGCGCCACCGCCGCCACCGCCGCCAGCGCCGCGCCCGCCTCGCTCATCGACACGTTGGCGCTGCGCACGATCCGCAGAATCACCTGCAGCGCGGCCGGCGTGTCAAACGAGTTGCGCAGCGCCGCGTCCAGGTCGCTCTTGGCCTGCTCCAGCTCCGCCGCGAGCCCGGCCACCTTGTCGCCCCCCAGAGACAGTGACTCGATGCCGCGCGCCGCGTCCGTCTGCGCCAGCCGCGCCTTGATGTTGGTAAAAAAGTTCTTGCCTGTTAGCCGACGCACATCCTACTTCAACTTGGCATGGGGGTCGTCGGTGACTCACGTCCAGCGTGTTCTCCCAGCTGCTGGCCTGCTTCCGCATGTCTGGCGACACCTCGAGGCCGTCGTTCCAGCGGCTCAGCATGAACACGATGCGCATGCTGCGCGCCGTGTACGTGGTCGCCAGCGCATCCTGGATCGTCTGGAAGTTCTTGAGCGACTTGGACATCTTGGACCCGGCGATCGACAGGTGGCCCATGTGGAAGAAGTAGCGCACCCAGCTGTGCTCGCCCGCGCCCGGCCGGTGGAAGAACGCCTCGCTCTGCGCCAGCTCGTTGTCGTGGTGCGGGAACGCGAGGTCGATGCCGCCCGAGTGGATGTCCATCTGCTCGCCCAGCTTGTCCGACGCCATCACCGAGCACTCAATGTGCCAGCCCGGTCGTCCGTCGCCCCACGGACTCGGCCAGAACGGCTCGCCCGGCTTCGACTTCTTCCACAGCGCAAAGTCGCCCGGCCGCCGCTTGCCCGCCAGGCTCTTGGACAGCGAGCCCTCGCCCTCCTCCTGCAGCGCCTTGTCGTTCTTGCTCTCGGGCCGCAGCCGCGCGTACGTGTTGCCCGCCTTCTCAAACGCGTCAATGTCAAAGTACACCGACGCGTTGGCCTCGTACGCAAAGCCCTTGCGGATGATGCCCTCGATGAACGTCACAATCTGCGGCACGTACTCGGTCACGCGTGTCACCTCGTCCGGCCGCAGCACGTTGAGCGCGTCCAGGTCGTCCGTAAACGCCTTTTCCATCGCCCGCGTCAGGTCCGTAAACATCGTCTGGTCGCTGACGTCGATCGTCTCCTTGTAGAGGGAGTCGAGGTACGGCAGCAGCACCTCCTCGGCGTCCTCGAGCACCGTGCTGCCCAGCAGACCCCGCGCCGCCGCATCCATGTTGGCAATGTGCATCTTGATCTTGGCCTCTGTATCGCCCGGCCGGCTCTCGCCCGAGAGCGTGCCGCCCGCCAGCACGGCGCCGTACGCGCTGTCCCGCCGTGCCGGGTAGGAGGCCGCGTCGAGCGGCGGCAGCGCGCTGCCGTCGGCAGCCTGCACCAGCAGCGGCAGGTTCGCAGCAGCGTAGGCCAAAAACGCCGCAGTGCCGAGCTCCTGGCGCTGCTCGGCTGTGTAGGGCTTTGCGCGCTCGAGGTCGTAGAGGCGCTTGCGGCGCGCCTTGATGATAATTTTGTCGTCGACGTCGGTGATGTTCATGACGAAGTGGACCTTGTAGCCGAAGTAGTGCAGCAGGATGCGGCGGATCACGTCGGTCGAGACGTAGTTGCGCGCGTGGCCCATGTGGCTGATGTCGTAGACCGTCGGTCCGCACGAATACCAGGTCACCGTGCCATCCTCCTTGGGCTCGAACGGCACCGGCGCGCCGGGCTGGAGCGAGTTGTGCACGGCGATGCCGGCCCTGCTGGCGGACGGGCTCGCAGCCATGGCGTGTGTGCAGCAGTAGCGGGCCACGGAAAGGCGGTGTGTCGAGTGTGTAGGAAGCTGTCGCGGCCGACTTGCCAAGTGAGGCTCAAGAAATTTTGGTGATGTTTGCGGCAGAATGGAGGGGTACCGAAGCAGGCGTGGCAGTCTCCCAACTGTTATAGACGACAGTTGGCGAGAGAGCATTCAGATCTCGGACCCGGAGGAGTCACCGGCATGAGGTTACGCGCAGCAGAGCGGTGGTGAAGGGCAGGATCTGGACAGCTGTCTGACTCGATCTCGACGCCTTGCGCCAGGATAAACAGTGACCCCGCAAATGGACGATAATCGCACGCCGGCCTTTAGATGATCCTTCCGGCTTGTAGGAGTCGGCAGCTCGACTACTCCGTATTGGTGTCACGTGCCGTTGAAGTGCAGTTGCCGGATGCGGTAGGAACAGGCATCTCCAATTACACAAAGTTTGTATATTAATGGGATCATATCATCCAGTTGCTTCTATTATCAGTCATAATATGTACCACCGCTCGCCATGCAGTCCCAAACACCCGCACAAACCCGATGGCCCAATGATGTACACGTCAGTTGGCGGCCAGCGGCAACCGACAGCGCGGCTCCTGGCATCACAGCGGCTGGATCAGAGGCTTGCTGCCCTTCTCCGTCGCCTTGGACGCGCTGCTGCTGCGGTCGCCATTGCGCCCGACAAACGTCTTCATGGCCGTGTCGACGCCGGCCAGCTTGCGCGCCACGATCTGCAGGCTCGCCGGCAGCACGCGGTACCAGTCGATCCAGCGGGCGTAGAGCGGCATGCCGATGAAGTCGGCGTAGCCGCTGTCGATGGCGCGGATGATCTCCTTGGCCACCTCGACGGGCTCGACGACCGGCGCCAGAAAGGTGTTGGGCGTCTGCACGCCGTAGAAGAGCGGCGTGCTCAGCTGGCCCAGCGTCACGAGCACGGTGCGGATGTCGGGGTGGTCGGCCTTGAGCTCGGCCGTCAGCGAGCGGTGCAGGGCTGCCACGCCGGCCTTGGCCGCCGCGTAGTCGGTCAGCTGGGCGGCGCCGACCTCGCCGATCACGCTGGAGATGGTCACGATGGTGCCGCCGCGGCCGCCACGCACGATGCTGGGAATGAAGGTCTTGAACGTGAAGAAGTGCGACACGAGATTCGTCAGGATGCTCTTCTCCACCTCGGCCAGCTCCATGTCGAGCAGCTTCTTGCCGACCACGATCGCCGCGTTGTTGATCAGCACCGTCGGGGATCCGAGCTGCACAGTTAGGTTAGCATCGTTTGCGACACGAGGGAGTCGATGGAGCCAGCAGCACTCACCTCTTTCTCGATCTCAGCCGCCGCTTTGGCCACCTGCGCCTTGTCGGAGACGTCGCACTGGTAGAACGACACGCCGCGCGCCTCGCCGTTCTCCATCTCCTTGACGTCCAGGACCGCCACGCTGGCGCCGCGCATGCCGTACACCTCGGCGATCAGCAGGCCCAGCCCGCTGGCGCCGCCGGTAATGACAATCACCTCGTCGCTGAGGTCGACGTCGCGCGGCAGGCCATAGGCGATGCGCTTGTTGACGGCGCTCATGGTCCAGCACACGGTAATAAAGGTGGCATAGGCAATGGTCACCCGCATGGGCAGCGCATCCCAGTTCATGTGCTCGGCGCGGAAGCAGAGCGGGATGAGCCACGCCACGAACGGATGCAGAAAGGTCACGTAGAGCACCTTGAGCACCAGGTCCACGGAGAACGGCGCGAACCACGAGTCGCGCTGAGGCGGCCGCTGGAAGGCGTCCATGATGGCGGATGGGCCGAGAGGACGGCGAGTATGCAAGGTCGAGGTCGAGACCGAGGTCGAGACCGAGGAGCGAGAAGCGATGACAATGTCTACTCGTAGACCAAGTCAAGAGCAGCGGTGCACTTGTGGAAGACACCTCCAGACGCACTTTGTAGACGTGCCAGGGAGCTCCGGCTTTTATGTCGACGGCAGAGTCGACGTAGCAGAGGCGTGCCACGAAGGGGTTGGCCAATGTTTCGTCGCAACGGAATGTGGTCCTCGTTTTGACGTCCCCTGGACGGTTTCGACGAGGAGCTGCCGGTGGGGCAACTCGTACGGTAAAGTACTCCGTACTTCGTATGGGCGGGCCCAGCCCAGGATAGCCAATCACAGCAGCAGGCACCCCGCTGTGTTGCGCCACAAAGTAGCCGCCCTCGCTGTGGCGGTGCGTCTGGCCAAGGCAACTGGGCTTCGCGTCCACGGCAACCTGTTCGAGAGCTCTGCAGCCGTGACCGTCGACAGCATCCAGCTCCCATCCCACTCCTGTGCCCGACGCCCGCTGTGCAAACGCCGTCATCACGCCCGCATCGCTCGACTGACCGACTGCGCTTCTCTTTGCCCCCGGTCCCGCGCTCCCTCGCTCGTCCGCGCCCCTCGTCGTCGTCCTCGCCGAGACCACCTCGTCTTCCACCACAATGGCCGCCGCCGACTCCGAGCGGGTGCAGGAGGCCAAGAAGCTGGCTACGGCCAGCCCCGCAAAGGCCGAGTCCATCTACAAGGAGATCCTTGCCAAGCCGCCGTCCGCCACCTCGGACGCCGCTGTCCGGGAGTACGAGACGGCGCTGGTCAGCCTCGGCGAGCTGTACCGGGACCAGAAGTCAGTGGCGACATGCGGCATGCGACCCGGAAGGAGAGAAGGCGAGACTGCGGCTGACCTGTCTACAGAAGCACCAATGAGCTTGTCGAGCTGGTGACGCGCAGCCGGACGGTGCTGTCGTCGTTTGCCAAGGCGAAAACCGCCAAGCTGGGTAGGTCGCCGTCTTGGTCTTGTGCGCTGTCCGTCGACTTCCGCTGACATGTCCCAGTGCGCCAGCTGCTCGACTTCTTCCACGACATCCCCAACACGACCGACACACAGATCGCCGTCACCAAGTCCTGCATAGAATGGGCCACCTCGGAGCGGCGCGGCTTCCTGCGGCAGAACCTGGAGACCCGGCTGGTGACGCTGCACATGGCCAAGCAGGCCTACTACGACGCGCTGACCCTCATCAACGGGCTGCTGCGCGAGCTGAAGCGGCTGGACGACAAGCTGGTCCTGGTCGAGGTGCAGCTGCTGGAGTCGCGCGTCTACCACGCCCTCGGCAACGTGTCCAAGGCACGCGCCGCGCTGACGAGCGCGCGCACGAGCGCCGCCTCCGTCTACACGCCGCCGCTGCTGCAGGCCAACCTCGACATGCAGTCCGGCATGCTGCACGCCGAAGACAAGGACTTCAACACGGCCTTTAGCTACTTCATCGAGGCCCTCGACGGCTACCACACGCAGGACGAGACCGCCAAGGCCACCGCCGCGCTGCAGTACATGCTGCTGTGCAAGATCATGCTCAACCTCGCCGACGACGTCAACCAGCTGATGGCGTCCAAGCAGGCCGTCAAGTACGCCAGCCAGAGCCTCGAGGCCATGAAGGCCATTGCGCGCGCCCACGCCAACCGCTCGCTCGAGGAGTACGAGCGCGCCCTCTCGGCCTACCGCTACGAACTGGGCAGCGACGCCTTTGTGCGCAACCACCTGCGCCGCCTCTACGACGCCATGCTCGAGCAGAACCTCGTCAAGGTCATCGAGCCCTTCTCGCGCGTCGAGATCGACCACATCGCCCACATGGTCGGCCTCGACAAGGAGCAGGTCGAGCGCAAGCTGTCGCAGATGATCCTCGACAAGGTCATCATCGGCGTGCTCGACCAGGGCGCCGGCTGCCTCATCATCTACGACGAGACCGAGCGCGACGAGGGCTACGACGCCGCCCTGGCCACCATTGACAAGCTGAGCAACGTGGTGGACGTGCTGTACACAAACCAGGCCTCCCAGCTGGAGTGAGGAGTCGCGAGTGGCCGGCAGCTTCGGGGCGCAGGAGAGACTGGGCGGCCGCGTTCTTGCAGCAGAGAGACAAGGAACTGTCCTGTATGATTACGTGCATAGAGAGATAGCTTGGGGCGTTTTGTCGAATCTACCAGGCCTTCGACGGGACGAGCGAAACTGCGTGGGAAACGTGCGAACAGATCAAACGACGCTGAAGACAATGTATTTCTGCATCCCAGCGCAGTCTTACAACCCAGAGCTAGATTGTTCGGCCAGCCACAGCGAGCAACTAGCATGATGTCTACCTGCTATGCTTCTGGAATTTTAAGTTGTCCCTTTATCTCGACTTCACATTTAAGTATGATTCCCAGAGAAGGTATTCATCTGGCAAAGCTTAGACGGTATCACACTCGTCTCCAAAGACAACGAGTTCGCCTTGGAAATCATAAACTTGTTCAAGGACAAGCTGAATTGTGGGAGACCTTAGGCTCAAGCGTCACTTGAGCGCAAACATTGTTCAAGTGCTTTGTAGATTGTATACAACACAAAAAAATGAGAATTACGGGTGATACTCAAATGCTTCTTCAGCTGGCCAACGCTCTCCCAATTTCGATACCTCTTGTGAATGGAACAGGCTATAACTTGTCATATCCTAGTTATGACTCCGTGTAGCGAAAAGATCGCAAATTGAATAGCCGCTGTGCGTCTTCTTAATTTGACGCAGGCGACGCGGAAAAAAGTAAGAAGCGCAAGATCATCAAAAAACACCCAGGGTATACCAGCAACTCCAAATCCCCAACGCTGAGAAATAGTGTGCGCAAACGAACTCCATCCATCGTAACTTCATTCATCGTTATTCCATCCAACGGATTCCTTCTATCGCACTCCTTCCATCGCACTTCGTCCATCGCACTCCATCCATCGCACTTCGCTCGTCCATCTGTCACCAACTGAAAACAACTTGCTTGGGTTGAGGGCGTGTCTTGTCTCGTCCCAAACACCCAACGTCGGCAGCAAGTGAAATAGGAGAATGCATGTGTGAGATCACTGTGTCATGGTTGCTTGCGGCGCCAAAAAACAGAGAAGATCGCAGCTTCTCGAGGCTGGGCCTCCAAGTGTAGAGTATGTATGTCGAACAGCAGTGGGTGGTGTCATCTCTCCAAGTCGCATTGGCATAGGCATTGAAATGAACTGCCAGCTCCCTTCCGTCTTGGTGTACTTGTTCATCTCCTCGGAACGTAATTCTCGGTGTGTCTTGTATTGGAATGCCAGAGCGCCCGTGCCAGATTGCTTTGATGTTCGGTTGATGGCTCGGACATTACCTTCGCATGCTGCCCGACAGCGAATGGCAGGTCGACGCGAGTCATTGTCTGCGCGTAGGACTTCCCAATGAGATTTTGATATGGGGTGCGTCATCCTGCGTGACAATGGTGTCGACTGAAGTTGAGTTTGGTCGCGACTGCTCATTTGCCATTCGCGGAGAATACCTTTCAGATACGTCTTGTGGGATAGACCATTCGAAAGACTGGTGCTGCGCTTCAGTTGCGAACTCGGACAGTTGCGAAGTCGGAAGCTGGTCAAGCATGGAAACGGCCTGAAATAGCTGGATGTTGGTAGCCACAAACTTGCAAAGAAGGAATGGAAGCTGAAAAGGTCGTAACTGTTGGCTGCTGGAAACAAGCTTCATGCCCGATTTCGAAGATGCGTGCCCAGGACAAGCTGTGCAAATTGAGAGCTTTGCAACGCGCTCACACTTTCGTGGCTATTGTGTTCCTGTCGGCAGGCTCGAAGTCTTGTTCGCTGTCATGCGTTGCGATGCATCACCGAGTTGAAGCAAGCAATGGACTGCGACAAGAGGACCAGTCAGCCAAGGAACCAAGAGACAAACGGGCTGTGGGTGAAAAACACTGTACCTTCGAAGATGCGGTCTGTTGGGCGATGAGGTGACAAGCCAGCACCATGTCTTTTGTGCAGTGTTCGGCATTGTTTGGCACAACTCCAGACTCCAAACATGTTTAGTTTGTTGCAGTCAGGAATAACTTGCGTCTCTGGTATTGCCGTGCGCGGCCTCGAAATATGTGAAGTCAACCTGGCTTGTCCAGCAGAGCAATACCAAGTTTCCTCGATCAATTTCGGCTCGATCAGAACGTGGTCGATGGCTGGATATCGGGTAGAAAACTCCGAAGTAGATAACCATGGAATTGAAAAGACGATCGTCAAATCAACTTCGCAAGTATATCATATATCTGCGCTCTGATGGCATCTGGTCAGTCACATTTGTTTCGTTTGAAGTGTTTGTTCACTAACCTCGACTTGTAAAGATCGACAGCTATGCCTGCCCAGATCACCGTCACAACCGCTGCTCACCACTCCCAAGTGAGGAGCGGACCGGCATCCTGTGCATCGGCGCCATGGCTAACGTTGCCCATGGGCGCTTCCGCAGCAGGACGCCAGTAGGCGAATAGCGACTGCGACGGATCACCGGGCGCAGAAGTTCCGTCCAACGAGCCCGTGTGAGAATGCAGCATCTCTGCATTGACACAGCCCGGAGGCAGCGTCATGCAGAGAGCTGCCGCACTCTGCAGCGGCTCCGACAAAAAGGTCTTTGGCATAGTTAGCAATGGAGTTCACTTTTTTCTGGCTTGCTGATCCATTCAGAGTTGACTCACAGGGACAACTCCGGCATGCTTGTCGGCTGCATGCTCGGAGCACGGGGTAGCGATGCCGTTTCTATCGCTGCCCCCGATGCCGCGGCCAATGCCATGGACGTCGTAGATCGAGCTGAGCTCGATCCCGCCATCAGCATTGACGCCGACCCCAGTGAATCCAGAGGCATCACTGGGGCCGCCACCCGTGTTGTCGATGTCGATGTCGCCACCGGAGCTGCCATCATCGACAGGAGCACCACCAGGGGCATCACTGTCGAAGAAGCAGTCTGGCATGGCGACATCGTCGCCGCTGTTGTCAGGCTCGCCGGACCCCTCGTCAGCGTGGCCGTCGTCGACGTCGTCGTCGTCGTCATCATCTTCCTCGTCGCTCTCGGATGAGGAAGCATCAGACTCTGAGTCGGAATCAGAGTCGTCGTTCTCTGACTCCTCCTCAAGAGTCCCGGCAGCAACCTCACCCTCGAAGTCGCTCTCGTCCTTGACAGCGACAGCGCAGGCCTTCTTCGAGGCCTTTGCTTGCGGCAACGTGCGGCGGGTGACGCTGGGACCTGCGTCAGCCGGGGCATAGTCGGCATCGCTGTCAATTTCGAGAGGATCCGACGAGGCCGCCGGAGCCGCCTTCTTGCGGCTCCCACTTCCATTGCCCTTCGCCCGGGACTTGGGCTTGGCCGAACTCGTCTCATCATCGTCGATGCAGACGTCAAAGGCATCGGGCAGGTTGAACTTACGGTCCCACAAGGGTTCCGTGTACAACACTGGCCGCGTTGTCCTTGTGTCGGGGCCATCCATGTCCGCGCGAACGTACCCACGGATGGCCGGATCTTGTCGCTGACGAGCCCCGGGCTTGGGTAGAGGAGGGGGGACTAGATGTCCCTCGGCGGTGATCATGGGACGCAGTCTGTTGAGATACTGCAGCACCGCGCTTCCTGACGTCCCAGGATTCAAACGGTGTGCGACTGTGTCCCATGGGACTTCGATCTTATGACGGGCCAGCTCGTACTGCAAATTGAGTAGGAGCTTTTCCGCCATGCGCGGACCTAAAGTATACGTATACATCAGCCAAGAAAAAAAATGTCTCTTCATGGAATAAAAGGAGGGGCAGAACAGTGAATTCAATTGGAGGGGGACCGAAAAAGTAAGAGATAAAAGACACTCAATCTAAACTCACGCGACCAAGTGACGAGGTTGCGGCCGTCAACGCGACCGTTCTTGTGTCGTTCCTCAGGGCGCGGCGGAATGTGTGTATACGGCCACGGGGCCTCCACTTCCTTTGCTTTGCCCTTCTTGGATACCGCAGCACGAGGGACAGGACGGGCCTTAGCCGGCTTCGGCGCCGGCTTCGGTGCCTGTTTCGAAGCTTTGGTAGACTTCGTCTTGGCAGAAGGTACTGCCCAAAGTCATTAGTATGTTGAGTCTCAATCTGTTTTGTTTGATTCTTCTTACCGGGCTCGCTAGTGACGGCCGCATACGCGGCCTTCCCCGCAGCCTCGGACACCGATTTGCCCTTGGCCTTGGAAGAAGGCCGCGCAGGCTTGGTGACCTTGGTCACCTTCGGTATAGATTCACCAGAAGGCTGACCGCGGCCGCCAGCCTTGGGAGCGGTGGGCTTTGAAGGCGCCATCACTCAAAGAAGGGAAGGGCGGGGGCGGAGAGAGGGAAGGAGGATGGAGGGGGCGAAAAGAGAGGAGGAAGAAGTGAGTAGGTAGAGAAAATAGAGGAGGAAGAAGTGAGTAGGGAGAGAAAAGAGAAGTAGTAGGAGGGCGGAGAGGAAGAAAGACTCTGTAGGAGGACGGAGAGGAAGAGAACTGAGTCAGTAGGAGGGCGGAGGGCGGAGAGGAAAAAAAGAAGAAGTAGGAGGAAGAGCAGGAGTCTAAAACGAAGCTGTTGGCCGTATTCCGTTAGTCCACTTTCAAGTCCTCTGTGATGTGGCAGATGACTCGTTATCAATGCAAGATCCAAACAATGAAGAAGCAGAAATGAAGCGAGGAAGAAAAGGAAGAAAAAGCATATGAAGAAAACAGTGTTAGGAACAGTTGAGTAACATTGTCGACGCAGTACCAAAAAGGGCTAAGCCGTGTGGAAGCAACTTTCAACTCGACAGAGCTGCGTAATGGGCAGCCCAAGAGCAGACTGCGGGATACATTGTAGTTCATGATATCTTTGCGTCCAAAGGGGTTGTCTGATGATTGTCCAAAATATTAGATCGAAGTCTGAAGAAGTGTAGTACTCACAAATAAGAGACAGAAGTCTCGAAAATGCTGATTTCCTCGTTGCGAAAAAAAGAAGGCGAGATCGAGAGATGGAGAAGAGGGAGAGTGCGAGTCTATATAGCTAAGACAGAGAGAGAAAAAGCTGGCGGCATAAAATTTCTCCTCTAGTGACGAGGTAATTTTTCCTCTGTCCAGTAAGATGTGAGCTTTACTCTGTTCCTTCCTGTATTGTGATTTCTGCGGCATCGCACCTTCCTCACCAGCCTCTTCTGCTTCTTTTTCTTTGTCCTTGAAGGTTCGGATTCGCATACGAGGATCCACTGCAAGCAGGTTCTCACGTCATGAGACCGGCCGGCATCGGTTCATCTTGCTATTGTTGACGTGTCAACGTGTTGAAGGACGGACGTTCCTTCCTCGAGTTGTCGCGCTCTTTCCTCTTCTTGTTTTCAAAATGAGCTCGCTGCCACACCTCTCGATCGAGGCACCCCCCTCCCCTTTTCTCTTTATGGGCCTTGACGTTTCTTCCAGAGACTGGCCATTGGGCTGCTTGGTGTGTGGTTTTGGTTTGCGTACGGACGTAATTTGTGCGAACAGTGTACGCCTGGCAAAGTTGTTCATTGATTTTTACTACTTGTTCACGGACTCTTCTGTGTCTTTGACGCCCCACACAAAGTTCGCGGCAATTTGCATTTCTGACGCCAGAATCGGACTCACGATGCCTCAAAATGGCTATACGCAAAATTTCAGAGAAGATGGAAACAATCACGAAGCACAAGCGTAAAAACTACGTACTGGAAGCAAGGCTTCAGTGATGGTGGTAAATGCAATTATTAAATCCAGAAGGCGCGCACCTTGCCGTGTGTTGTGGTGTGCTTCATGCACACCAGAAGAAAGGTTAAATGATCAAAGGTCATTGTTTTGATGCTGCCTGGATCTTGTTTGATGTTTTGTGCTTCTGTACGCTCGTCAGTATCTCTAGCGAAAAAGAAGGAAGAAATCCCGTGAGGATAGATAGAGGTGGACATACTATGGTAGAAGTATGGTGAAAGTATGGTGATGATGTTTGTAGATAGACGAATGATGAGAGAGATGAAGAAAGTTTTTCGATGATGGAATAAGAGGAGTGAAGAAGAGGAGCGAAGAAGAGGATTGAAGAAGAGGAGTGAAGAAGAGGATTGAAGAAGAGGAGTGAAGAAGAGGACAGAAGAAGAGGAGAGAAGTGGGAAGAAGCGGGAGGGCGTGTAGAAAACCGTGCTAGTATGCTTGTGGGGGACAAGGTCAGGTAAACGACTGAAGCAATGCCGGAAGGGAAAAATCAAAACAACAATGTTGGGATAGATGTACCGAGGTATCGGTGTACGACGCGAGGAGCGAGTGGAAAAGACGTGTGTAGGGGTTAAGCCGAGGAAGCGGGAAGAAAAGTTTTACTGCTGCGACGTAGGTGAGTCGAGGTTGATGTTCAGTATTCAGATGACAGAGCATAGTCGAAGAGGAAGATGGAGGAGGAGGCTAGGCAGAAGTGTGCGTTCAAGATTTGATTTTTTTGTACGTGTAACACTTCGATTGCAGATGCAGTTGTTCGGAGTCCCAAGCTTACGAGAGATTCTACTATGCGAGGCAACCAAGCATACTCGTTCTTCCAAGGGCTTGCAGGTTCTATACTATTAGGCGTATAGTATTACGCAGATGAAGTATGCTCCGACTGTTGAACGTCATTCGACTGTACGCGCAGCGATGCAAGTAAAAGTATTGCTTGCAAGCAGGCTACGATCCATGTCCATCTGTTGGCTGCATCATGCTCGAGGCATACAGTTCGTATTGTCCTAGTATCTCCTCTCCCCTCAAGCCGCTTGTACCGATTCGATAATTCAAACACGTCGAGCTGTCTTCCATCATCTGTCATATTGCGGTGGTATTATGGACGCTGGCATCACGGCGCTCGTCGCGTTGGAAGAAGACGAGATGGAGTGTAGGGAGCGTATCTCTAGCTGCACAGATTCTTCGCATTCTGGAGACTTTGAGACTAGCCAAGTAACGTATGTTGAGTAATAAAGGAGCGGTTTCCCTCGTAGCATCGATTTGCTGTCGTCTGGATCGGTCGGTTTTCAAGGGCGATTCTCAAGTGGCGCTCAGATTTGAATCGCTAGCATCGTAATCGAAACTCTGTTTGTGGTCTTGAAATAGTCTGAGAAGTTGATTGCTACTTGAGGGCTTTCAATACTCACGGGTATATAGGTCTTCGGGAAACAAGTATTACGAAGCTGCTTTTGTTCATTGATGCAATGAACAGGTCTTTGCTGCACTAGAATACACGGACGGCTTCTATTTTGTTTTTCTGCACAAAGAAACAAAAGACGCCCTGAGGAGATCGAGGGCTTTCTGGACCAGTCGGCTTCCGATGGTAAACAATGCTTGCTAATAGCGTCACTTGCGCCACATAAGTATTTGCTTGCAGTACCTCTTTCCTGATTTCGAAACGAGTACCCCGAGGTAAAAACGGTAATCAATCTCGCGATCTCGTGCTCTCGCGTAGACCGCTGACTTCTTCTCTTTCTGGTGCCTCGATGTTGAATCTGGCTTCGGGAGCGAGAGGAAACTTGATGGTGTTTATCGCGGCATCCAGAACGATCTCCGAGTTTTAGTTGCCGAAGAAAGAGGAAGAAGTTCGACAGAGCTGCTAGGGCTTCTTGTACTTCTATCGCCAACATGTTTCTATTCGCCTACCCTGACTCTTACCACAGTGCCAATGCCTTGGCAGTCGTCACAAACTCTGCTTCGTAGATGGTGGTGATCTACGCGATTTCCCATCATCAACAGATTTGTCCTAAATGACAGATCGGCGATGGGTCGTTATCGAGATACGGCCCGTCGGATGGAAGTTGGATTTACTGGCGATGTGACGTTGAGGCAGACGAGAATTTCGATTAGAGGCTAATGTCGTCGGCGAAGATATTCCCCGGATGCAACCTGCATTTTACGAAGAAGGCGAAGGAGGAGGGACGATACCGATGGACTGTCGGTCCATTCAGGACAGGAAAGAAGAAAAAAGACGGGCTTGCCTCAAAAGCAAAGCGAGGGCAGAGAATGGACAAAGCGAAGCTGGTCCTTACAGCGCAGTAGTAGACAACAAGAGGGCTGGCGTGGCAAGACAATGTTTGATTTTATTGCCAGTTTGGAAGGTATGACTAGACCCCCCAATCGCTGTCGTGGATTTCTAGTGGCCGATACACGCGTAGGTGCTGGGCGTCCCGCCCAAAAAAAAAAACACGCGTATAGCCCAGAAAGGTAAACACAATTTCTTTACTTTTCAAGATGTTTAAATGCACATTCGCACACCTTTGACGAGTCTGAACCGCACACCACGTCTTCTGTCTCGAAACTTTAGGTCTAGTCTCGTTTGCCCAGCCATACCTTCCTCTTTGATTTCATATCTGTCGGCCCATCCATACAAGACGTACAATATGAACAAGCAACGACTCTAAAGTGCACATCTTTGAAGAGCAACATCATCTAGTTCACGATCTTCTATCTCTGGTACTGATACTGCTTCCGGTAGCATCGCTTGAAGGATGAAGTCGGTGATGTACAGCCTCACCTTCAGTTTCGGGAAGTATCATCGCGAGTCTCCCCCAGCTTCTTCTCCTTCTCTCAGTTTCTTTTCCTCTTTTCGATCTATTGAGTTATTCTTCCATCTTCAACTCCGCATTCGACTACTTTTATTACTCTTCAGCTAGATCAGTACTACAAATGATATAAATAGGCGTCGCACGGGCAGAAGAACAAGACCAAACGCAGACGTCTTCCCAAACCACCAATTCTTGCGGCATTTCTTTCCACTCCTGCTTCCTTGCCACCACTCCTGCTTCTTTGCTAACATCTACTGTACATAAGTACTCGCTGACCTATTCCTCTACCAGGACCTCCGCTCTCATTTCTCGTCGCTTTACAAAGCCAGCTACGAGGCTACACATCAATGTCGACTCGATTGCGAGCAACCCTCTAAAAAGTACACTCACTGGGCCTTGTTTCGACAAGAATTGTTGTCTGAAAACCTACAAAAGGTACAGCCTAATCACCTCCACGCTACATCGCTTCTGCTTGAACAATATACTCGCATTGAACTAATCGAATGTCATTTACTCTTTTCGAGTCGCTTCCGATATCAAACTGAACAAAAGACAACATCGACAATAGCATGAACATCAGGCTAGAAAGGGACATAGACGCTCTACATAGGATAAGGCCAAGACACTTCGAAGGAAAGCTCTCTGTGCAGTTGAAAAACGTACTCAAGCATGTTCTTTGTTCAGGGGTGTGCGAGACTCGTGCAAGTTGCCAATGGCCTCGCTCTACTTCTGATCTATCAGCACTTCCTTCGAGACTACAAATCTTCTATACTTCGAGTTATAAGGTCACTTGGCGTAGGCCATAACAACGGTCCATTGCAAAGAAGCAAGAAGTACGACAATCACGATTGGTAGAGCAGATTCCTAAAATGATCATTTTCTGGTCTAAGACATGCCTTGGCAGTGCTCAACTATTTTGGGGCAATAGGCCCCTTTTACGACTGCCTTTCCATTTCCGTGGATCCTCCTGATCGTTCTTCATTCCTGTCCTCCAGGATAATCATACACCCAGATGGGCCCTATGGGCCACGTGAGACAGTCCAGAGGTCTCTGGGGAGTCTGGCGACAATCTAGATGTCGCCCTTGTCATTGGAGACACTGGGCCTGTATGTTCACTACGATTAGTCTCTTTTCAGTTCTTTGCGACAGTTGGAGACATACTCAGCCAGGGTCGAAAGGCCCTCTTCGGTCTCCTTATCTTCGGCCTTGATGCAGTGGTCCGTCTTGTTCTCAGACATGAGGTAGCTTGGCTGAGTTGGCGCGTCGCTATTTTCATCAGACGCATCGTACTCCTCTCGCTTGCGCTTTCCACAGATGGGCCTGCTGCTCTTCAAGGGGGTTCGGGCAGCCTTCAGCACCGGATCCTGGGCCACTCTGGGGGCCTTGGGCGAAGCGGCCTTGGGCGAAGAAGCGACAGAGCCACCGTCATTGGCGGTGCGCTTGAGCCTCTGTAAATGCTGCCTGCGAATTGTTAACACTTTTTTCTTGAAGTGGACGAGGACAAGGCTAGTGAAGAAAGACGAAAGCGCTGAAGAAGAGTAGCGCAATGATAAAATGTCTCTAAAATACAGGAGCGTATGGCATGGGTGGCATGGTTTACGAGTGACGAGAAACGGAAAACAAAGCAACAAGTGGACAATGAGGTGACGCTTGAACAGTACCGGATGCCGTTCCAGACGGTATCGTGCCCACGTCTGTTCATCTCATTCTCGATAGCTTGCTTCTGGTCCGGAGTGAAGTAGGCAAGCCCCGTAATCTCGACAATGACCTTGAACAGGTCGGGCGAGGCTTTGTCATCCCACTTGACAGGCATCTTGGATGTTTGGGCAGGAGAGACTGGTGATTAGGTTTTGGATGCAAAGGAGATGGAGAAGTGTCTGGTAGTAAGGGAGTGGGAGATGGAGTGAAGGTGAGGTGATTGAGGAGTAAGTAGGAGGAGAGAGTTAGGATGAGAGAGTTGGGACGATAGAGAGAGAGTAGTGAGGAGGTGAGGGGAGAGGAAGAGGGAGAGGGGCGAACAAACGGGCCGAAGCAGAGCACCGATGAAAAAGACAGCTGGTAGGCCACCAACATAAAACAAAAATCAGCCGAGAGAAAGCCGTGAACAAAAAAGTAGACAGGGGATTAAAAACTCCGAGTCCGAGTCAAACCGAGTCAAACCGAAGAAGTGCAAAAGTGCAAGACATACCGGATGGCTTCCCAGGTGAATGGTTTGCCATAAGCCTGCATATTTGCAACTATGGCCTCGGAATGTTTGGCAAGCGAAGTCTCCTTGGCGAGGATAGCGGCCATTGCGAGGCAAAGCGCGATATGGGCATCGCCGTCCCACTGAAAGGACGACTGTTAGCAGGAGGGGGCTATGTGCGAGATAAGCTTGACTCTTCTTGCCTTGGTCGTGGACAGCTTCTCCATTGCTTCTTTCGCTTCTTGGTTGACGCTTCTAAAAGACATTGTAGTCTTGCAAGAAGCGGTCGGGGCTTGGTCTGGTGTTGGTGATATAAGTAAGGCAACAGGTGTTTGTGTGAGGGTAGCGAAGTGAAGTGAAGTGAAGTAAAGAAGATGGAGGGAAGAGAGAGATTTTAACTTGTATTGGCAAGCAAGGAAGATTCTCGGCGTAATCAAAACACGCGTCGGCGAGAGGCAGCAGAAAAGGGCCGTGAAATTCAAAATACACGCAGAACGCCGGGTTCATAATCGCCCTGCCATTTTGTGCCCCCAGTCCTACTAGTACAGATTCAAATGCAATTCGCCGGCCAAAATTCGCGAAGCAATCCGGCCATGGCCTCCCCCAAACCCAAGTTCCCTGAAATAGCCCCAAACCCAAATACATGCCAAAAGGCGTCATGTCGAAAACCCATACACATAACAAAGCATCGCCGTATCTGTCATATCGTGTCATGCCTCTCCATACGAGAGGCTAGGCAGTAGTTAGTGTTCAGCCCGGTAGAAAAGCAGCTGAAGATGAAGCTGAAAAAGAGACGGATAGGCACGAGGACAGATATCACGACAGATCGTGACGACCACGACAGACGAAAGAAAAAAAACGTACTCGGTTGAGTAGGCCTCTACGCCATCTTCTGCCAGCGCTTTCAACATGGCCTCGTCCTCCAGGGTCGAGCCAGTCACGTCAAGTTTCTGCCGCTTCGCATTGCGCTGGCCGCTCGGGCCGTCGTCATCGTCAGCCTTGACGTCGCCGGGCCCAATAATATCGTCGTCTCCTTGGGCATCCTCCAGCGTGCCCAGATCGTCGAGCTGCTGCTGTATTGTCTCTTGGGGATGAGGGTGTTGCTGCTGCTGCTGCAGGAGTTGTTGATGCTCGTTCTGCTGCTGCGAAATCTGGGACATCTGAGCCGTCGGGGCCATCTGTGGCATCTGTGGCATCTGAGGCATCCCCAGCATGTGTGATATCTGCTGCAACTGCTGCGGGTGCTGTACGTGCCGCATTAACCGCGGGTGCTGTGTATTTTGTGCATGCTGTGCATGCTGCATCTGTGCATGCTGCGGCCCGACGTCAGCCATGTCAAGACCCTGGCTCAAACCGGCCGGCAGCACCATAGCAGTCTCCGCCAATGTGCCAGAGCGGTGGCCGGCAACGACGTCGGACGGCAGCAGCGCGTTGCCGGCGTCGGCGGCGCTGGCGGTGCCGAGGGCGTCCATCTTGCCCAGCACGTTGATGACGGCGGCCTCAAAGGTGCCAGGGGCCAGCGCTGCGGCGGCACACGAAGGCGGGCTGGCGATGGCGGTGGCAGCAGCGGCGGCAGGAGCAGAAGCAGCGGCAGTAGATGCGTCAGGCGGGGCGGCCTGCTCCGACGTTGGTGATGGCAGGGGCGCCGATATGGCAGCGGCGAGGGGGGCCAGCATGCTGGCCGGCACGAGAGCGGAGGCCGACGCCGGAGCCGAGGCCGATGCCGACGACGACTCCGATGCCGACGCCGACGACGAGACCATCGAGACGGCGTCGCGGCTGGTGCCGCCGCTCACGGGAGCGGACTCGCCGCCGCTGCCCGCGTGCTTGCGCCGGCGCCGGCCGGGGCCCGGCCGACGGGTGATGGGGTTCAGGACCGGGTCGAGCCGGGGCGCCGGCGTGCTGGTCAGATCCACCTTGTGCTGGGCGCGGCGCAGGCCCTGGAAGTGCTGTCTGCAGGTGGTCAGCGGCCGGCACCACATCCTCGGCGCCCTCCGGCCTCTCCGGCAAGGCATCCCGGCGTCCAACATAGGCCGGTACTTCCGTCCGGATGCTCCGGCGGTCGCCAGCGCGCTGCCACGGCCGCCCGGCCGCCCGTCCGCTTGCGCCGCAGCACCTGGCTGTGCCCGCCGTCTGCCGCGCCCCTGCACGCTCGCGTGCCCGCCATGTCCACTTACCGGCAGCCCTCGTTGGTGAATCGATAACCAAGCGTCCGCATCCGGTTGCCGATCGTCGTCCATTCGGCGCCGCTGATGACGCCAATGTTTTTCACGTTTAGGATCGTAAAGAAAAGGTCTTTGTCTGCGCGGTCATTCCAGTTCTTGTTCATCTTCGCAGGCGGCGGGGCAGGACGGCTGGTGCTTGGATGACGGCCGTATGCCTCCAGCTTCACTTCATCGCTGTCTCCAGTCTCCATAACGCAAACGTACGGAGTACTTTGTACGTAGTGGAGTGGGACGCTAGTCGCATGTACTTCCTTCTAATCCGCATTCGTACAAGCTAGTCCGCGTGTACTTGCACGTGATGTCTCCCTTCCCTTCACGTGACGCGCTTCTGCCTGGACTGTTTAATTGGTGTGGGGCGGTCATGTGCCGAGGCGTCAGTATCGCGCCGACCCCAAACGCGCGAGACGTGTCGCGCCCGGTTTTATTCCGGGTCCTCGCCATCCACATCTCCTTTTTCCTCTTTTGCCTCTCGCCGCTCCTTCGGCACTGTCTCGCCTGCGACGCCCCTGCGTGCCACAGCAGCGCCATCCTCATCTCCGTCCGGCTTTCTGCCGCCGTGGTACCGACGCGCGGCGCTTCTCGGCCGCCCGCAGAGACTGCGCACATCCCGTGACAACTTTGGCTTCACATGTGGCCGACTTTGCCTCCACGCCTGCTCTGTCTGCTCTGTCTGCTCTGGCTGGGCTGCCCAACGCACTGCCGCATCTCAGCTCTGCCGGCTCGCTCGCCGTCGGTCCAGTTGCATCTGTGGAAGTACACGGTTGCACTCTAGGAGGACCGGCTAATTCTTAGCCTCCCTTTCAGCCTATCACGCCGTCACACCCTCCCATCATCCTCACTCTCCCGGTCCCCTGCATGACTCACGCACTATTGCACACTACATAGTACGGAGTACACCTCCGTCTCAGTCCCTTCCGCCCGTTCTTGTCCTGCATTTCCTCTACTTCGTAGCTGGCTTCGTTTGTCGCCTCTGGCACCCCCCAGCCCTCGTCCCAACAGAAACCACTTTACGCGAACTGGCCGCGTTCCACTCTCTAGCGCCACCATCTATCGTCACTTTTCTCAAAGTACGAAGTGATACGACGCAAGTGTGTCGCACTCTCCCTGTCGCTGACAGCAAAGAGCACAGCCAAGATCGAGATGTCGTTGCCTGGGCAATGTGGCCGAGTCAATACTCCGTAGCAGCCCTCCTCAAACCATCTTCGGCGCCTTCCACACCTGACGCTGATACGAAGATCGCGTCCTTATCTGGGCCGACGGATCTGCAAGGGACGGCCTCTAGCCTTCATAGTCCGCCGTGCCGCTCTCCATCGTCCCATCGAGCTATCTAGTTGGCACATGGTTGCGATCCACTGTCCTTCTCATACCTTTAATGCCCTCACTACATTCGCTGTTCGCCGATTCAAACACCGTAGCCTCTGGTCCCTGCCCTCCGTGTGTCTAGGAATCAGACAACTGCACTTCGGCTCACATGTTAGCCCTGCACTTTACATACACTGCATGACAACCTAAACCTGCCTTTTTTCACTCTCACGCTTCGCCCTATTTCTTCCTCTTCAAACTGTCGCCTTACTTTTCCTTGCACACCCAACGGCTATCAGGCGTCCCCATTTCATCCTCTTCGTAACCGCCTCGTCAGCCTGGCCCGTCTCCACGCTCTCCTTGTTGCCTGCCGCCGGCTGCCACGTCTATATAAGAGCGCGCCACCCCCGGCCTTTCCGTCTCTTATCTCCTTTCTCCTTCTCTCCTCGGCTGGTCATCTTTGTCTCCCCGTTTTGGCACTTTGGTGCTCGACGCGCACACTTCTGTCCTCCAGCGCCCACACTGCTATAATCTTCAGCGATGAAGCCGACAAGAAATGCTGGCAACACAGTTGGTGGCGGCAGTCCGGCCAACTCTTCGAGCACCAGCGGAACAGACAAGGCCATCGCCCGTCTTCTGTATGCTATGCTGAGGCAGAAGAGCCTCAAGGATGTGAGTTTGCCACCTGCTCCGGGCCTTCTTCTGCAGACATCCTGCTGACACTCTTCTTTGCCCCAAACGGCAGATCGACTGGAACAAAGTTGCCCAAGACCCGTGTCTCCTCGAGGAGATATCCAACGGCCATGCCGCCCGCATGCGCTTCTCGAGGTTCCGAAACACCGTCGAAAACCAGGGAAAGGCACGCCGTAGTCGGATGTCTGGAGGCTCGACGACCTCGGAGGCATCGGCCGGATCTACCTCCTCCTTCAAAGCCTTCCGCGTCACGAAGCCCAAGCGGGACTCGTCGACAGCGAAGCAACTAGCAGACGGCAGCCTCCACTCTGGCCATACTTCCCTGCAGCGCAGGAACACGCCCGTCAAGGATGAGGACGCACGCTCCGATGGGTACTACCTCGACGAGGACGTAGACTCCCCCGTCTTGTCAGAGTCGCTGTCGCCCCGCCCCTCGACCTCTGGAGAGCTCGATACGTTTGTCACTACGACACGGGCAGAATCTCGGCGCCTTGTCAAGGCAGAAGCCGCATCAGCAGGGACACAGGTCCTGACTTGTACGCCCCATTCCATGCCGGCCAATCTGTTCGCGATCTGCCCTCCCGAGTATACCTATGACGGGTCTACATACGTTCGAAACCAGTCGTTGTCGCCTGCTCCTGATGTACACATGGCAATGCGGACGCGCTTCCTCACACCATGCAGCGACATCGAGTCGCGGCAAATCGAGCTCACAACAGACAACGGACCAGCCCCATCCGTGGCAAACACAGCAGCCTCGGATTACGTTTCTTTCAGTACGGCCACTGCAAATGCAGCAGCCCTTGCCGCTGCCCATTACACCGCCGGCGGTGACCTGTATCCTTGGATTGTTGCCGATCGTCTGCGGCACCAACAGCCGCAGCAGCAGCAGCAGCAGCAACAACACCAAGGCTCCTCTTTCACGCCTCCCATGAGCGTATATGATAGTATCCCTTCCATGGACCCGGTACTTGCGCCCCAAAAGTACCATCAGAGCCTTCTGCAGCATCCCCAGCAGGGAAGCCTCTTTGCCACTACGCCAGAATTTGGATTGGGCCAGTCAAGCCTGGAAGCCCACGCATTCTCTGGACACGGAAACGGCTGGAATGCAATGCTCAACCCGACCAACGCTGGGGAGGATCGCGGCGAGAGCCATGAGATGCTTGATTGCGTTTGAGATGGCGTTGGTTTCTGTCAATTAATGTAATGAAGGATGACGATGTTTTATTTTTCCATGTCTGAGCTAGGCAGACTGCTTGTTTGCTTGTTTGCTTGTTTTCTTGTTTGCATGTATGCTTCTTGTTTTCTCTATTTTGATGGACTACCCTCGACCTCCGGTTGACCGTACCACGCATCGCCACTGTTCTACTATTGATCTCCCAGGCTATGATGAGCGTGACAGGCACCACTTTGTCAAGTCGGTAACACTTTGTGGATGACTAACGTCATGAGAAGATGAGAAAAAATGCAATGATTCCCGAAAGGAAAACCCAATAGATGTTCATGACAGTACTCTTACTCGCACCTGAATACGTGAGCATTATGGAAGTCTAACAACAGATCAATGCAGTGCAACATGGGAGACACTTCTAAAAGAGGACACACTTGATCACTCTACCCTTCTGCCCATAGCTTAGTGAAGAAACGGTGAGGTCATTCTCCATCTGAAGTGCCAAACTTGCTCATCAGATCGGCCCGTTTGCTCGTCTGGCCAGCCCGGCCGAGTGAAGTCTGCCCATTTCGGCCTTTTCGTTTAGGAACAGCTGCGTCATAGTTCACGCTCGCCTCTCCTCGGCCCTATTCCATTTCCTGCTCTGCACGCCCATTCAAGGCCACTTCACAATGCACTTTCGCCTCGCCCATCAGTCGTCCAGGCAGACTTCTGTGAGCATATCGTCCTGGCCACGTCCATTTCTGCAAACCCGCACTTTGTCCGCCTCCTACGAAGCCCAGCCCCAACTCCGATATCAACAATCTCATGCGCCTGTAGTGCTCATCCGACCAAGTATCCCTCCGACAAGCACATGCACAGCGTGACCGAAATGCCGCAGGAGAACACCACCCCAGAGGAAGAGCACGCGTCGCCCTCCCAGTTTCCGGAGCCGACGCCTCAGGAGGCCATATTTTTCTACAACATTGCCAAAAACATCTCTGATCCGACCAAGATCGACTGGGACTCTGTTGCCAGCGATTCGAACTTTAAGAATGCTGCCGTTGCCAAAGTACGTCTATTGCCCTGTTTTCATTCTTTCTTCTCCGCTGTACCTGGGATCGCTAATGACCGACTCTCTTTAGAAGCGATTCTATCAGATCAAGCAGAAGCTTGGCCTGACCGGCAGCGCCGAAGGCTCCCCCAGAGCCGGGCGGAAGGCCAAGAACACAAGTGGCGAAAGCGCCGATACCACGGTGGCCATCCCCACGACGCCTACAAAGGTCACCAAGCGCCGCAAGACTGCTGTGAAGAAGGAAAAGGAAAACAAGGCACCTCTATTGTCCACGACTATGGCTGAGGAGTCGGCCGCCGTGGATGACGAGTAGGGTTGCTTTCTAGAAGCTGCCGTGGGGAGGCAGCTCTATGGACTGGGTTTCGTTCTGCGTGTGGCCTCTATATTAGCATCGCCCGCAGCTGGCTACCTGATCAGAACAAAAGCTGCCCTTCTACTCGTATGTAATCTAGCATCAGCGCTACCAAGCGACAAAAATCTGAGTGGATTGTCCTAAACGCTTGAGAGGAGACTGGCAATAACGGCAAAAAGGAAGCGACCCCCCTGGGACTCGAACCCAGAATCTTTGCCACCGGAAAGCAACGCCTTACCATTAGGCCAAGGGGCCGGTGATTATAGAGATCCAAGGCGCTCTGGCAGCCATATGCGACAAGCATTGGGCATGCTTCGGGTCTGCCTACAATCCTTTGTATTCGACTCCCAAGTTCAAGCGCCACGGTACAGACAACTTGGAAATAAAGCGTCCCTTGTTCCCGGCGTCCAGCCGTCATAATTCAATATATAGAAATCTTCGCCAGTCCTCTACGCCGAAAACAGACCTAGAGACCTCTACGGAGCCGAAGCCTTCTTGGCACTGGACTTCTTCTTCTCCTTCGCCTTGCCCTCACTGCCGGTTTTCTTCTTTGCAGCCGCCGCGTCGCGCAAGCTCTGGCCCTGGCCTGCAAACCGAGGCCGCTTCGCGTCGCCCGCAGCCTCCTCCTCCTTCTGCTCCTTTGTCTTGACCGGCCGCACAGTGTAGCCGAAGAAGAGCTTGTTGGGCGGCAATCTCAGCGGCATGGGCCCGTTGCCGCGTCGCCGGACTGCTGCCGCGTCGGCTGCGGCGCTGCTCGGTTTGTCGGCCTCGGCGGGCGACGCCTTCGCTGCCGCTGCACCGCTCTTGCCCTTCTTGCCACCGATCTTGTGGCCCTCGCCCGCAAAGTTGGTGATCCTGGCGGCGTCCGAGCCCGGTGCGAGAGCGCTGTAGTTGATCGCCTGCGCCATGGTGCCCTGGTTGTGCAATACACCGCCCGGCGGCACACGGGATCCTGGCGTGTTGGTGCCGCTGCCCTTGGCCCGCTCGGGCTCTACGTAGCCGACCGGCGGCGCAAAGTCCACAGACACATCCGTCTCCAGCATACTGACGCCCATCTTTTCCGATTCTGGCTTGACCTCCAAGACCGCAACGTCAAAGACATCACCGTTGTATTCGAAGCTGAACACATCGCCCTTGGTCAGGGTGGCAAAGTTGCGGAATGCCCGCTCGAGGACGGCCTTGGGATCGCTTATCTCGAGGAACGCTGGTGATTGGGGCTGTAGCTTGACCATGCGGGCAAGCTCCAGCGAGGTCGTCTTGATCTGGATCATGTCGCCGACGTCGAGCTCCAGTGTCTGCATCATCTGCGGTAGAGAGTCAGTCGAGGACTGGTCGCCAGCACAAGACAGGCTGTCTGGCCTCGTCGACCTACCCATTGTGGGATGTATGCCCGGCCCTCCTCAGCCACGAACTCAAGCACACCGCAGTGCGAGTGTTTCCCCTTCTCGGCGTTGACCAGCTCCATCAGCAGCGGCCACTGCACATGTAGCCGAGACACTTTGTCCAGCGCAGACGGCGGAAGCAGGATCTTGGAGCCATAGTTGAGCTCTGGCCGCTCGGAACCTGGCGCCATAACCATGGGATAGCAGCGGTAGAACTCATCGAAGCGCATCGACACGGCGCCACGCATGCCTCGGTGCATATCCACCCCATACGGTGCGAACTAACACTTCTTGTCAGCGTGTGCCCGCGATATATAGTTCTCTTCGAACTTAGCTCAGCTCTTTCGTTGCTCACCATATCTGGCGGTTGTTTCGCTAGCTCGGGCCAGCTCGCGTTGCCTGCTTTATCGTGCTGGTTCTCCTTTATCCGCAGCGCTGACCTGTCTCTAGGTTCCCTTCTTCGTGCTGCGTTGTGCTCGTCCTGCTACTGCTATCGCGGATGGCAGAGGTCGAAAGTCTAGCGGCTAGTACGGAGTATGCAGAGGAGAAGGCGCTGAATTGCAGTATCGCCAGAAATGACGATTACGCCCCACAAAGCCACCACGAGCGGGGCGGCGCTTGCTGACTGATAGGCGGTGAGTGGCAAATGCTGCACTGGAGCTCCCGCTGCGAGCTTGCCCTGACATCACTACTTCGTTGCTGTGCGCCACGCCGCCTCCGATCATCATCCGTCCTGCGGCAGCATGGCCTCCAAACACTCTGCGGCGCGGCCGAAGCGTGCCGGCGAAACGTTTGCGCGACAGCACCACGGCGAGCAGGGATCGGACGACGAGGCCGGACTGAGCGGCTCGGCTGCCAAGAAGGTCAAGTTCGATGTGCGCAACCCGTCGGCCCTGGCGCCAGACGCCCGCGAGGAGGACGAGATACTCGATGCCGACGTGATCGGAGTCGCCGGCGCAGCCACCAAGCGCGGCGCCGTCAACATCGATGGCTACGACTCGGACTCGGAAAACGAGACGTTCAATGCGCGCGCAGAACAGCGCGAAAAGAAGGCTGGCAAGGTGGCCAAGGGCGGTGCGCATGTCGATATCATCGACCAGCTCGACAACTACGACAAGACGCTCAAGGGCGAGGCGGACAACGAGGCCGAGGACGACGAGGACATGTTTGGCGGGGACGACGACGGCGAAGAGGACAACGAAGCACAGAAGAGCGCCGGCGGCAAGAGGGACAAGGCGGTGCGCTTTCTCGACAACAGCAACATCCAGGGGCAGGAGGACACGAGCAAGAGCGGCGGCCACATCCGGCTCGACGACGGGGAGAGCAGCGACGACGAGGACGTCGAGCTGGAGATCCGCGAAGAGGGCGTGGACGAAGAGGTCGGCCTCGGCGGACTGAAGAAGCACGCGCCCAAGATCGACGCCTTCAACATGCGGCAGGAGCAGGAGGAGGGCGCGTTTGACGAGTCGGGCAACTTTATTCGCAAAGCGGTCGACCCCGACGCCGTGCACGACCGCTGGCTCGAGGGCATGAGCAAGAAGCAGATCCGGCTCGCAGCGGAGGCGCAGGAGAAGCGCGACGAGGAAGCGCGGCGGCAGCGGCGCGAGGACGACAGCATCATGACGGGCGATCTGATCGCGGCGTTGATCTCCCGGCTGGAGCTGGGCGAGACGCCGCTGGAGGCGCTGGCGCGTCTCGCCCGCGGCGCCGCCAAGACCAAGGCCAAGAAGATTCCCCAATGGAAGCGGAAGAAGCAGAGCCAGAGCGCGCAGAGCACGCAGAACGGCGAGGCGGCAGCAGCCGACGCGATGGACGTGGACAAGGCGAAAGCGCCCGACGACCCGCAGGAAGCCAGGCGGAAGGCGGACATTGTCGCCATCACCGAGGCCGCGGACCGGCTGCTGAACCGCGACTACCCAACGATCTACGACAAGGTGAGGGAGTGGCTCGTACGCGAGTTCCGGGCAGAGACGGGCAGCGCGTGGGAGGAGCCGGCGCGGCCATCCGACGGCGACGGCGACGCCGAAGCCGAAGCCGGAGTCGGTGCTGCAGAGCCGGCTGCTGCGAGTGCCCGGCTGTGGGAGTTCCGCTGGGTCGACGGTCGGGACGGCGGCAAGATCCAGGGGCCGTTTGACGGCGCCACGATGAAGGCGTGGCAGGACGCAAAGTACTTTGGCGAGGGCATCGAGTTCCGGCCCGCGGGCGAGCACGGGAGCTGGAGCCGCGGAGCGTCGTTTGTATAAAACAGGATCATTTAGTTGCGTGGAACAGGCGCGCCGGACATACCACACAAAAGGAACAGGATACCCTCGGACATTGTCGACGGGCAAAGGCAAGGCGACCATAAACAGATATAAAACATGAGCAATAACAATAAGCAGCAGCATGGACGTATGTGGAGCAGCAGCCACTGCACTATAGTTCTTGTCCTCCGTACTATTCTATTCCGCGAGGCAGAATGACTGAATGACTTTGTATTCCCAATACGCCAGCCCCCGGCCCCGATAAACACTGCAAGACGCAGAGCAACGCAAAGCTAAACCAGAACGCGCGTACGAAGCAGAAGCAGAAAAGCAGCAGCCCAGATCCGGCACCGTTGCGGCCGTGCCTCAGCCAATGTCCATGCGGTCCTCGTGGCCGTTCGTGACGGTAAAGTCGATGCGGCCGTCGTCGCCGATGAGACGCCTCTCGGACTCGGCAACGAACTTGACGCTGCGCTTCGCGTCGTAGAACAGGCGGAAGCTGCGCTGCACGTCCTCGACGGAGACCTGCTTGGCGCGGCGCTTGGCGCTGACGAGCTGGGACGTGGTGATGAGATTGCTGGCGTAGCGGAGGCCGGTCTCGGCGCCGATCTTGGTGAGCAGGGCGAGGGCGTCGGCCGACAGGTCGACCTCCTCTTCCTGGGCGCGGATGGCGAGGATCTGGTTGATCTCGTCGGGGCCGTACGGCTGCGTGGAGATGATGGAGACGCGGTCGAGAAAGTCCAGGGGCAGGCCGTGCGGGCTCTTGTAGTCGGTGCCGCGGATGCGCGACAGGCCGCGATTGCTCGCCATGATGACGATGGGCGCCAGCGCGCTCTCGAGCGCACGGTTGATGTAGGAGAAGCACTCAATGTCGAGCATGTGGACCTCGTCGATGAAGAGCACGCCCGGCACGATCTCGGCCTTGCCCTCCTCCTTCCACTCGGCCACCTTGGTGTTGATCTGGTCGCGGATCTCGCTGCGGATCTCGCCCGTGTCGCCGGAGAAGAGCGCCAGGAAGCCCTGCGTGCGCGAGTTGATGACGTCAATCTCGTGCAGCGAGACGGTGTGCACGACCTCCCTGCGCTTCTGCAGCTCGCCCTCGGGACACTGCAGGAACTTGGTGTCGACGCCCATGGCGTCGTAGTCGCGTGACCGCGCGTACGAGCGCCCGAGCTTGGTGATCTTGCCCGAGGACTTGTCGATGGAGACAATGTCGCCGGCCATGACGCGCTCCTTGGTCATGGCGTCGATCATCTTGCTGCCCATGTCGTAGATGGCCTCCATGTCGGTCGTCTTCATCGTCAGCTTTCCCTGTTTGGCGCCGCCGGTGACGCTGCGGTCGATCTGGATCTCGACCACCTCGCCCTCCATGATCTCGCTCTCCTCCTTGATGCGGACGCCGATCGATTTGCGGAACGCCTGTGTGAGGGCCTCGGTCTTGGACATTTCGAGAGAGAAGATCTCCGACGACGCGAGGGATGTGAAGGGCACGTCGGAGCCGAGCGACTGGGCCATGCCCGTGGCGATGGCTGTCTTGCCCGTGCTGCAGCGTGTCAGACAGAGCAGAAGGCAAAGAAGGGAAGCGAGAAAGGGAAGGGGAAGAGAAGGACAGGGAAAGGAACGCACCTTGGGGGACCGGCAATGAGGACAGCACGGCCAGCAATCTTTCCCTGCTTGATCATCTCGAGAATGACAGCCGCGGCCTTGCGCGCCTTCTCCTGGCCAACGAGGCCCTGCGACGATGCGCGCGGCTCCAGTGTGTCGGCATCGACGCCGAGGCCGCGGATGTGCGAGTGCGCGGCAATGAGGTTCAGCCCCCGGAGCTCCCGGCTCTCGGAGCTGGTGATCACGGTCTGCAGCACGGCTGTTAGCTCTCGCTGGTCGGGAAAAGAAGCGGCGCTGCGGCGGAGTGCGTACCGCTGCCATGGTCTCGATGCGGCGGCGGACTCTGGTGGATCGGCGTATGCGCGCGCGGTGTCGTCGGAACGGGTGCGGCGTGCGTGGCGGTGGTGACAGCTGGAGGCGGGAAGAGAAAATTTCGAGGCTGCAGAAGCGAGGCAAACAGAATGGCAGCGCGTCTGCGCTTAGGATTAGCAGGTCGCGATTCAGTTTGACTGGCCAGCACCTCACCATCCCAGAGTGGGGACTGTCACGTGTGCGGAGCTCTATGTCCCAGAGCAGGCTCTTCACTCTCCCAGCTACAGTGAAATGTAGCAATGGGCCTTCAGCACACCCCTCAACAGAAGATATTGAAGTGCATCGCAAAAAGAGACCGTGAAGGCCCGGCCACACTTATATAAAGTACACTCAACAGCACTCCACCAAGGAAATCACCAAACGAAAAAGTCAAAAAAGACAAAAAGGTCCATGCCGGACTCGAACCGGCGTTCCTGGAATGACATTCGAGAATAATCAAAATCCAGTGTCCTAACCACTAGACTAATGGACCTAGGACAGATATAGTGCTTTTTTTGCTTTAAAGTAATAATATACACAGTTAAGCCTGTAAGGCCTGCGATACCAAAATGTAGAAAGAAGGGGGGGTGTTCGTATCCTTGATTCATGCTGATTCATTCCTGCGTACCTGCGCAATGACGCCGTTGCTGCCGCAAAGCTCTGTATGCTCTTGACTCAAGACACCCATAGAGCCATAATGACAGCGATACGCACCTAACGAAATTAGCGTATGTTGCTGCTTCGTACTTTGTGTTCGTTTAGCTCTTAGAGCACTCCGGCGCCTCGAGCCGTATCTACAAAGCCATTCGCTTAGTCAGCGCACGCGCGCTGGACCCACAGTTGATAGTGAACTTGCCCAAGTCCGTCGATGCGTTTGATTGTTCTTCTCGCAACGCTGGAACCCATCGCGGAGGTGCTTGTCTGCTTGCCTCAATAAGCAGCAATAAGGCGAGAGGCCCGGTGCGCAAACACTTCACCCATTACTCTCCCCCCACATCAGCCAGCCATTGGTGGCGCGTCTCATCGAATCTGGCGTTTCCCAGCCATTCAGACTCGCCCCTTTGAGCAACCCATCGAAACTTCGACAATCCCGCCTGTCGCTCCGTCGGAACGAGTGGACTGGCAACGGCGGGTATTTCGCGTCCGGCGCCGCTATCCTCCGACTCCAGCCTCGGCCCCGTGCCACCATCGGCACCCCTGCGACCCCGGCCACCGACGCTGGCCACGACGGCTTCGACGCGCCACAACAGCCGCAGCAGCCACGGCGAAGGCCTATCCACTCCCATCCTACCAGTAGCGAGAGCGCTGCCCGGCAGTGCATGGACGGCGGTCATCTGGCGTGCTGCCCATGGCTGACTCCTACCGTCCGGTGCCGCGCCGACGAGAAACAGACGACTATGACATGCGCCGCAGCGCAGGCTCTACGACGCTCGCGCCACGCGGTAATGACAGCAGCGACCGCCGAAGGAGCATCAGCGGCCAAGGACGCGATTTGTTCGACTCACTACTCGTAGACAGAGAGAGACCTCGCCAACGGTCTCCACCACCCAAATATATGTGTATGCATCCCACGCCCACGACCCTGCCCGACGTGAAGCGATATACTGACTGGCATGTCTAGCATCTAGACCGCCAAGCTTGGCGTTGCCCAAAAAGCCTCCCCTGCCTGCAGCCGAATCGACGCGGCCCGAGGCACTCCGACCCATCAATCCAAGCATGGCTGACGGCAAGTCCAGCGCGATGCCTAGTGCGGACAGGCCTGTCCCGAAAGCCCTGGCGGCAAAGCTGGCCAACGTCCTGAAGAAGTCCCGAGAGCTGTCGGAGCACGAGCACGACCTGAGTGCGTTCACACAGCAAGAGCAACGCCAGATAGCAGAGATGAGACGTACGCAGGAGCAGCATTCGGAGTATCCGACGATTCCTGAATTCCTCAAGTCGGGAATTGCCGCGGTGCGCATGCAAAAGTCGACTGCCGAGAAGCGCGTCAAGGTTGCCAACAAGGAGCTAGCTGCACTGTGTGAGCAGCTCTTGTCCGACTTGGCGGTAAAGCCCGACGATGGCAGCAGCTTGAAGATGGGAGTCATCCAGGCCAAGCAGGTTGCCATGGCGGCAGAGCTAGATACCTTTCGGTCTTTTGCTAAAGCGGCAGACCAGGACCGACAGGAAAACGCCAAACTAAAGGATGGTCTTGCTGCGCTCGAACAGGCCAATAAGAAGCTCGCAGCGGAGCTGGAATCCCTACGGCCTCTGTTAAAACCAGTAGAAACAGACAAACGGGAGAGGGCAAAGGTTCTGGATAGTCTAGCCACCCTCCAGCAAGACAACAAGCAGCTTGTGGCCGAGGTAGAAGCACTACGAGCCGTGTCCAGGCCAGTAGATATGGACCGCCAGGAACAAATTAGGCTAAAGGACGGACTTGCCGTTCTGCAGAGAGACAATGCACGACTGAAAAGACAGAATGAAGAGCTGCAGAAAGAGGCCAGCACGAACACGGTGCGTATCGAAAGTCTGGCGGACGCTGTCAGCGCTTTGAGCAGGACCGTCCAAGGACTAGGCAAGACAGGCTGCGGCATGCAAGACGACGCCTCCCGTGCGAGCGTGCAGTCGAGGCTGCAAGCAGCCAAGGCGGAGGGCTTGCTGGAAAAGCGACACGGCTTCGACAAGGGAGCAGCTGATATAATCGACGTCGAAATGGTCGACATGGCGCGAGAAATACGGGATCAGAAGAGGGGATTAGCAGAGCTCCGGAGCCAAGTCGACAGTCTGGAAGGCACACTGACAACGCGGGACGCGGCAGCTGCCAATGCCATGGCGTTCCCCGGAGACGACTTTGCCACAATACGGGAGGAGATTGCGCGGCTCAACGAGAAAGTTGGCCCTCTATTCAACCTGCCAGCGGAGACGGCGCGCACCGCAAGCGAGACTATTGCTCAAGTGCAGGAGAAGCTCGATACACTGTGCAGACAGCTGGCGGAAGCCCAAGAGGCGGTGGCCACAAGGTTTGGCGAGCTCTTGGACGACGAGACGAATGAGCGACTCCTGGTTGCGGCGCGTGTGCATGCGCTCGAGAAGAGGGCCGCCGAGCCGGGCAGGCCGAGTTGGCAGCCGACAGCCGTCCAGCAGAGCGGAACAGCCGATGCGGAAGCCGACAGTCTGTTTATGGAGCAGTATCCGACGGTGAGTCCCAAGTATTCGGGCTCGCCGGCGCCGCCCGCGTTTCCTTCGCAGCTGCAGGCCCAGTCGGCGGCACCAGTGCAGCCAGGACTGTTGACCGCGTCGGCGGCTCAGCCGACGCCGGGCGTTGCTAGCGGAGCGCCCAACGTGGCCACTGCTGTCAGCACGGCCGTGACTGCGGCGCTGGAGGCGGTCCAGGCGCGGGTGCAGGCAGCCGAGGACAAGATGCTCCAGATCAAGTCGGAGCTGGACAGCCAATGTGCAGGACTGCGGATGATGGTGTCCACGCTGGACACGCAATTCAACAACATCAACACAAAGGAGCTCTTCGTCGCCATCATTGGCGAGATGGAGCGGCTCTACCCGAACGAGCGCCAGCTGCAGCAGGACGTCGGAAATCTAGTCAGCCGGGTCCGGGCGCTGGAGCAGCTGGCCCGGGCCGCAAGCACCGAGACGGCGGCAGCGCTTAAGCGGCCGATGCCGGCATCTGGAGGAGGCGACGGAGGCAGGTCGCCCGGTACAGCCGCGGCGACCGGGACAGCCGGGCCATCGGGGATGGCGTCGGCAGACACGAACAAGCGGCGCCGGCTCAACGAGCAGACGGGGTCCGAGACCGGGCCGCAGCCGGCCAGCGACAGCCGGCCATGAGGCCGCACGGCGATGAAGGACGCGGCGAGGCAGGGCCGGGGCGTCTGGCGCAGGCGACTGATAGTTTGTGATACCACATGAGCGAGGCTTTGGACGGCGCGGCGCACTTCGTTTAGAGGCCACTGTGCAGCATCTACCACGTCCACGCTCGCACGGGAGCTCTGCACATTCCCGATCTCCTACTATAAGCAACAGAATATCGATTCGTTGCCCACGCTTGTTTCTGTTACGTAGCCGATAGAGCTCATAGATGGTTGAAATTCAGGCCACGCCACAACCGCTGGTAAGATGCAGCAAGCATTGATGTTTTATCGTCCAATTCCAGTGCACCGGAGCGGAGATAGCGCTACTTCGGGGCCCCACTAACGCCTACGACGACTTCGCCGTGGGAGCGCCTGCGAGCGCGCCCGCCATCGAGCACTGCGGCTGTGCCGTACGGAGCATTACAGCGGGATAGGGGATGCCAGTCTTGGGCTAGGGGCCTGGGGGCTGGAGCTCTGCAAAGTGGACAGCAGGCGCGGCCGGCACGGCGAACAAAGGCAGCTGATGCAGAAACGCCGGGGAAGGCGCGAGGGCAGGCGCGCCGATCGCCATTGCCGGGCGCTGTCGTCGCACAGAGGGCCAGCGCCCGGGCGGTTGCTGATTGGCCGGGCGGCCTGCCGTCGCTTGCGCCAGCGCACCTGGCTGCGGCCCCGACAGCATCAGGCAGGAGCGAATGGCCGCGAGGCAGGCAGCCCACTTTCCGACTGAAGAGTATCGTACAAAGTATTGCTCCGTACGGCGATCCACCAATTTTTGGCTGCCGCTACCGACCGCTACCACCACCGAAACCCATCCCATCGAAATCCATCGCGAGCACGTCGTCGGCGCCGTCGCATTCCATCGCCCGCATCATTCCATCGGTCCTGCCCGCCGCGGATCGCCTGTCGTCGCCCGAGCCACTGCGTCGTGCGCCGCCGCGCCGTCCCGCACGCCGTCGCCGCGCCGCGCTGCCCTGCGTTTTCGCGTCTGCCATTCGGCTCGCTTTTCCGCGATTTCTCGTGATTTCTCGTGATTTCCGTGATTTCCGTGATTTCCGTGATTTCTCGTGATTCGCGTGACCTCTCGCCTGTCGCGACGCGCACTTGCCGACCGTTGTCGACCCTGCCGACCGTGTGCATGGGTGCACGCATGCCTGCCTGCGCTTGCCGGTGACCACGGCCGCCGTGCCTCGCCCTGCTCCCACTCGCCCGGCCACCCGACCCCGGCCGGCACCCCCTTGGAGCTCAGCCCGGCGCGCTTTCGAGTTGCCGCTTCCGCCTCGGCCGGACCCGGATCGCCGATTCGCCCGCCTGCCCTTGCTCGCACGTGCCGAGCCGCGCGCTGTCGTCCGCCGCCGCTCGAGCAGACCGGAGGTTCCAGAGTCGGAGGACGGGAGAACGGGAGAACGGGAGGAGACCTGGATTGACGCGAGAGCAGCGACAAAAGGCAGCCCAAGAACGAGGACTGGACGGAGGAGGGGGCCACGCCAGCGACGGACACCCGCGCACACCGACGCCGAAATATGGATGTGGCCGCGCAACAGATCACCCAGCTTGTTCAGCGCGTCCTGCCCCAACGGCCACACCATCTCTCCGTCTCCCTCGACGACCGCTACCACGTGCCTCCCCAGGGAGTCTGCAACGTCGACTCGCCGTTGCAGTTCACCACCTACGTGTCGGATGCCGACCGCGGCCTCCTGAACACGCGCCCCTATTATGACATACAGATAGAGCGGGAAGAAGCCACAAAAGAAGCCGCCAAGAAGAGCAGCAACGGGACCGTGGACTCGCGCCCAGACAAGGCGCACGCCTCCACAGACGCCTGTCCCGCATCTACAGCCACCCCGACCGCGGCCGACAGTGGCAAGGGCGAGACCAAGAAGAAGCGCACCCTCAAAGACTACCAGCAGAACAAGCAGCAGAAGAAGGCGCCAGACTCGCCGCAGCGACCGACTGCTCCCAGCGCGCATCCAGCCCCGGCGGACGAGAAGCCAAGCCGGACAGCCGACGTGATGGGCACGCTACCCGGCCACCGCCTTCCCCCGAAACCGGAGTTCACCAGCGACAGGTCTGTCTCACCCGCCATCACGATGCTTCTGCACACCCGCGCCATGCTCCCGTCTAACTAGCTTTCCAGAAAGTACAACCGCTCGCCAAAGTCCCCACGGCCGTACCCGTCCGCGAACGCGACGGACAGGGACAGCCGGAAACGGGTGGCCGATCCGCACGACGCCAACCGCCCTCACAAACGATCCCGCTCCGACACATCCATGAGCTCCGACTCACCACCGCCGCCCGCCCGCTCGCGCCCCCACAACCCGCCGAGTCCGCTGGACCTGAACAGCCGCAGGGACGACCGGCCGCGGCACACACAGAACGCGCAGTCGCTGCCCCGGCCACGCGATTACCCGTCCAGCCATGCGACGCCTTCCCCGTCCGTTCCCCGGTCCAACGGACACAATCATCGCGCCGATGGCAGTCGCGACCGAGACTACGATCGAGGCCGCTCGCGGGACCGTTCGCCAGACTACGACACCGTCAAAGCCTCTGGCTTGCCGCCCATCCTCTCGCCTCTCCACTTCAACCCCGACCGTGACCTCGACATGGCAGCAAAACGCCCCCGGCCGTCGACAGGAGCGTCGGGCGTCCCGTCCAAACTGCCCTCCAAACCCAAGCCTGCGAGGGCTGACTCTCCTCTTCACATACCCCCTTTGCTATCTCCAACACTGCCCGCGATCGTCGAGCAGGAACTCACGCGACGCTTGGAGAAAGCACCGGCCAAACCAGGCGCCGCGCAGAAGGCCAGCGAAGAGCCGTTCAGCTCCGTTGCCGGGAAGAAGCCAGCTCGCCCAGCAGCGGAGCGAGAACGGGAAGAGGTGCACAAGGATGTCCACGAACACAAGGACCACCCCAGGGAATCGCAACGGGATCCGCCACGCGATCTGCCACGGGAAACACAACGCGAGCCAACGAGGGAAACAGCAAGAGAGCCGGCCAATAGACTGCTCGTTGTTTTGAAATACAAAAAGAAGAACGCGAAGAGAGTGGAGCGACTTCTCAAACTCCAGCCGACACCGATGAAGGCGCCGGCAAAACGCATAGAACGGTCACCAAGTGCGGAGGAAGCACCAGCCCCACTGAAAAAGAAACGGCCATTGCCCTCGGACAACATATCCAGCGATCCGCCGTCCTCGTCCTCCTTCAAGCACCCCAGGACCGTCGCAGAGAAGAGTATTTCGACGGTGCGAGCCTCCGCTGGCCCTGCTACGCCTCACAAGACTACCCCCATGGTGCGTGTCACGTCGAGCAACTCGCAGACTCTCACGCCTGGCGACTCGACCAGCTTTACTCCTCGGTCCAACGAACGCCCGCCGACCAGCCAAAGCGACCTGGCTAGCGGAACCACCGTCACGGAGTATCGACACCGCTATGACAACTACCTCAAAGTGGGAACGAAAATCAAACACGGTCGCGACGCCATTGTCAAGAACCGGCTACCAAACGGAAGTGCTAAAAGTGCAGATGGCAGTGCGGCGCCCGTACCGAACCTCGTGCCTTCGGAAAAGAAGCTTGTTGCTGTCCTGAGTCTCGAAATGGTCATGTCCTACATGATTGCCTTCAAGTCGCTGAACCAGGGTAGGTACTTGGAACGGAAAGGCGGCGACATCATGGTTTGGGAACGGCTTATGCCCCACCTGGCCGAGCTGCGAAGCCATGCGCGCCATTATCGGCCACTGGAGGGCCTGGCCCTGCAGCTGCGTGCCATCTGCTTCGAGCAGATGCTGACTGCGTTTAATGGACACGACGCCGAATCGGTCGCCGCGCGGCTGCTCAAGGCCTCGAAGTCGCGCACTGACGCTTGGATGGACGCGTATGCCTGTGTTGATTCGGTGAGCGATTCGTCCCTGAAAGTGGTCGTGGGGCCGTGGCTTGGTGTCGAAGACACTATCCGTGTCATGCTGCCAGCGGTGCGTCGATGGTGTGACCATGAGCGTGTCTCCTGGGAGCAAGAGCTACAACTACCGAAAATCCCATGATGGCAAGAAAGGGAGGGCGCATGAGCGGCAGTGAAGCGCGACCAAAACAGAATTCAGAAAGCTCTTCAGAAAAGCTCTCAACTTTTAATGACCACAGCGATACGACGCATTCACGATCAGCGACTTTTTTGTGGCACAGCCACCGACTCGGAAAATGGGGGGATTGGCGGTGAAATGGTGGATGGCGACGGCGTTAATACATTCAGGGTCTGTCGGTCCATGCGAGCTCTGCCTCGAGCAGCATGGAAGGCGAGCGTGTCGGAATCCAGTGAAATGCCCTCTTCATTTACTTTGTCGGTTTCACTGGCAGTTTACGTTAAGCCCTTATTCGGACCACCTTGCATTGCACAGTTAATTTGGTTGTCCTTTTGTTTCCGGTTATTGCTTACGGTCGTATCCTATATGCCGTGTACCTTGTGACGGTCTGGCTAGCCTTCGCTTCCTCAATGTAAAGCGAGCTCGCAAAGTGAGATACGACTGGCCTAGGTCGTTTGGTAAGGTCTGCTGGGAAGCCGAAAGTGCTGTGCCTTACGGGCACTAAGGTTGCGGTGAGCTGGCGTCATGTGCTGTACGCTTTCCCCTGCAGCTGCCTTTCTGACATGATCTTGCTTTGATCTGCATATCCCATTCAGTGTCCTGTACCTTCATAGTGCGGCATGTATTCTCTAGAACTTCTCTTCTGCTTTCCCTTTTTGTACCTTATTGGAGCTCGTATCGTGCTTCTCCTGCCTATGTTTTCTATGATATCCCTGCGGTCTCGAACCAAGCAGCCGCTTCTTTATTATTTAGTTTTCCAACCTGCCTAGGGATTAGCAAATGAAAATTCATATGCGCTATCGACGTTTGCATGCCGACTGACAGTCCGATTCATGAAACTGGCATACGGCTTCGTGTTTGCTAACGTGATCATTTCCGACACTACAGCATCAGCTGTGAATAACTATCCTTTCAAAGATGAAATCTAGTTTCAGTCCCCTGGTCTAATGCAACGCGTTATCCTATCCTAGACGCCGGGAAGCCGAAAATAACTCCATGCGGTTGTCTCTCCCAACTGGGGTATAAGTAACAACCGCAATGCATGGGCGCAGATTATATCCGCCATAAAAAGTCAGTGGCTCGCACCCCTTCTACTCCTGCAAACCGCCCACACGAACACCATGCAATCAATAGACCAAAATGCAGTTATCAACGCAACAAAACATCAAGCCTTCAACCACGCCACACCCCGAGACATCTAGGAAACAGAACTCGACAGATGGGCACAGTCATTACAATACCATCTAGGCGCCTTCGTCGAAACCTTTGCTTTCCCAGCAATGCATGACGAGTGATAGAAACTGCTTGCGCATTTCTGTTAGGCATAAGAAACAATTGTTAGCAATGCGCTGTCTCACGGTTGGGTGCACGCGTATCCGTACCTTGTTGGAACAGATCAGCATCCGCGGCCCCAGTACGGGAAGGCCGCAAACCGTGCATCCGCCCTTGCTTCTGCGTAGGCTCATTTTGGGGACCGCTACGGCCTCTGCTTCGGCAACCAGAGCACTGTTTTTTTCTGCACGCCTTCTAGCAGCGTTGAGCCTCGTTGCGATTTCGCGAATTTCTTCGTTTGTCAAAATGTTCCTCGCAATCATGACGGCCATGTGCTTTCCAAACTCGATCGAACGGGCTTGATCGGCGACAAGCCAAATGCCCTTTTCATCAATAAATTCGAGCATGGTCCTCGGAATATAAGCGTCGGAAAAAACCCGTCGGGAGATGACGAACTTATCCCATTCCTGGATGAACTCCTTCTCGGAATTCAGCAGATCCGAGTAGTCCTGCACAACTTCGCGATGCTTGTGCACGAGCCAGTTGTCATCCACTTCTACAGGCCGAATTCTGTCTCCAGGCTGAAGTAGTGCCTTGCTTAGGGGGTCGAAGAGCGGCTGTTTGATTAACGGCACTACCAGATTGCTGACCCCCGGCTGTGGCCGTGACTTGGCCTTTGTCTATGTAAAGTCAATAGTTGAGCCTTGCAGACATTTAGGGTCATACGTACACGAAGCTCGCAGACGATGGGCATGACGACCTTGTCATCGTGCTGGCAGCCATACCGGGACGTAATCCATGAATTGTCACCTGCCAGAAATTTTTCCAAGTCCAAAGCCTTGGTTGGGCGGCCCAGCTGGTATGTTTTGGGCCGTAAAGTGCTGCTGATTTCAAGGGGCCGATAGGAAATCCCGATTTTATAATCATCACCGCTGCTTGAATGCGTTTCATAGTCAAAGTGGTAATGAAGATGGCACAACAAGTGCGCTCGCAGCTGAGAGATGTCCATGTTCCAGGCAAGGCAAAGGCAGCAAACAAAACCACTGACAGTCAGCTGCTCAGGCGGCATAAAGTAGGTGACTTTGACGTCCTTGGTGTTAGCAAGTCTATAGTGGCCCATGAGGTCACGATTGCTGACACCGTCGCTGTAAGTCATTGTTCTGCTATGCAACTTGCGCGGTCCGCGGGACCTCATGCCGTGAGTCTTATTGGTTATGTTTTTGATGTTGTAGTCCGGCTGGCCTCTTCGAGCGCGCAGAGAACGACCCGGCGTGAGTTCGCCATCCGCCATGTCGTCGTCCTCGTCGTCCTTCTCCACTGCGCTATCGACGCCACGTACAGGGACATCTGCACCATGCCCATTGACATGGATGTGCGAGCCTTTTGTGAATTTGTCCGTATGTCCATTGGCAAGCCCATTAGCTGGCCCGTCTGACAAATAAATGTTGCCATTGGCTTGCTTCTCTGCCAAAGCACTCTTCTTCCGGTACCGCTTGGACACGGACCCATTCAGACTGCTCTTGGCTTTGCCAAAAGAGCGACCCGGGCAAGGTTCGTCTGGGTGCATAGCCACAATAGTCGGCAGAGTTCCCTTCTCTGCGGTAGAGGGTGACTTGTCCACAAATCCAGTGCTGCTTCGGACGTCCATGTCTACGACAAATTTGGTAGGGATACGCTCTTGAGCAGGACTCTCCCTCAGCCAGAGGGGAACGCGCATTCGCGGCCGCCCAAAAAAGTCGCTGCATTCGGCCACCAATATGCAATCGTCAGCCTGCTTTGGGCGGTACTTCGCATGGCTCTTTTTTCTGCTGTCAGCAGCTGAACCAGTCAACGTGGGAAAGTCCAATGGCGGCCACGACTCGTTGCCAGTAGACTCAATCTCCACGCGAATCGTGTACTTTTCCGCAAGGCCGAGACTTTGGTTCTCTTGGAGGACTGCGATCTTGTCCAGGGGAATAGTAAACGGCTCAAACGAGAGACGTGCCAAAGCGCGAGCCTGATCGGGCGAGCGATAGGCCAGCACGGTGCCGATGCGCGCATCGCAGTACATGACCAGTCCCTTGCCGCATTTCCCCCGCAATATGGTGACTTTGCAGCGGGCGCTGAACGTAGTAATGTCCGAAGACGCCACATTGGCCATTGTGTTGAAGCGCACTCTGGGCGTGTCCTGGTGGAACATGTTGAATACTTGCACCCGCAAACTATTGGTCCGAGGGACGGGATAGTCGGGGAGCCACATGGACGCGCAGTCTTTCAAGCTCGGGATATGCTCGATGCCCGCAGGAAGACCACCGATGCGACGCCGCTTCACAGAGTGCGCGTAGTTGCTGTCCTCCTGTGCGGCAGTCGCGTCGGCACCATCGCGAAATTGGGGCCCACGAGGCTTATCAGCAGGCCATGTCTGCCAAGCCGTGACAGCGGTCCTCCAGTTGCGATGAAGGAACGGGAGCCTCCGTTTCTGGCACTTGGGGGACGACATGGCTGCCAAGATGACGCATTCACCAGAGAGTGCCGGGCGAGGACGCGCAACAGCCGGGCGTCATTAGAAGCAGATGCAGGGCTGGATAGGACGCGGCTGAGAGGTGAGGGTTCAGGGCCAGCTAGGCCGCGACGACGGACAGGGAAACGAGTGTTTGGACAAAGTAGAATCCAGACGCCGTCACGCTTGAGATCCAGCTGCGGGCACGCATCCACCTCTCCCTCGATGCGCGAGACGTTGCTGTCAGGATTTGGTGCGTTTTGGCCGGTGTTGGTGAGGGAGCGAGGGTGTGAGTGAGAATAGAGGGGAGAACCCGGCGCCGAATGCCAACAATAGCGCAGAAGCGTGCGGCGGACAAACAGCAACAAGGAGAAGGGCAAAGGGGCCGTGGAATTTCCGACAGGGTGCGTCTAGGCTCCGCGACGATGGCTGCCGACGGCCGTTGTCTTGGAGTGAATTTAACGGATTTGGGTGTTTGCCTCGTCGCAATGCGACGCGCATCCACAGCCGCGCTGTGCCGGGGACGAACAGGCTGAGGAGCGCGACGGCAAGACGCCCGTACAAAAGGCGTTATAGGGGGTGCAGAGTGGTAAAAGAATGGCAAGACAGCGGTGAGGTTGGAGAAACGGAGATCACGATCTTTAATTAGATTCGTGATAGTCGCGACCGCACTTTGTGGCGGGACGCGTTATACCTAGGGAAAGAAAAAGGGAAAGAACCTGTCGTCAACAAGACAGCAGGAACAACCGTCCCACCCGGGCTTTAGTCCAGACCCGCAATAGAGCAACAGGAGCGCAGCCATTCATGCACCAATTTTGATAGGCCCACTTTTCTGGCCTCCGAGCTAACAACGTTAATGGAGATATCTCAGAGTTGATAGGCCGCCATATCGAAGATGCCTTGACAGACGCCTCTCGGACACGCGATCACGCTGTTCAGGACGTGTGCCCGACGTCGAAGCATCCTAGCCTATGGTGCCTTAGCCGGCGAAGCTGCGGACCACTCGCCCGGCCCAGCAATATAGGGAGCGTCACATGTCACTTAGACCATTTGGGCGCTGTGAGATTAAGGGTGAAGGGAACGCCTCCTTGCATCGACGTACGGAGTAATAGCAGGCTTCCAGCAGCGGCGGCGGTTTAGTCCTCTATCTCTGTACATCTCTGGAGGAACGAATGGAAACTCATGATTGTGCTGCACGTGCTTGTACACGGCCAGTAGTTCAAACAACAAGGTGCAAAATCCGAGGCATATCGCACTGACAGGCAAGTTATCGACTGGCCGTTGCTGAGCAGAAGGTATGATACATTCCGCCAGGTCATCAGTCATGATAGTATTCAGGAGTATAGAAGTTGCCAGCTCTCAAGCTGTGGCAATACGACGGAAAAAACAACAGCCCGGCGAGGCCGAGATGCAACGGCCAGCCTCGCAGCCACGAGAGGACTCCAACCGATGCCCTGCGCCAACACTAGTACCGAGGCAGTCAGACACACTATATTCGTCTGCAAGTTGGAGGCGTCGGGAAAGACGATAATTTCTAGGCGTCTGCAAGTAATGCTTACACGCAGCCTGCCGGCTTGGATGGAGGGGTAGCAGGCTCTGCGAATCAAGCGCTGGAGTTGCCAATCTCGATGACTTGTCATTTGACGTCCTTGTCGCCTGCGGACAGAATCAGGAAAAGCGCAATGCCATGAGATCAGTGTTCAGTATGATTGGTGGAGTACTTTGCCGTTTACAGCTTACTTTCAGCTAGAAAAAAAGCCGACACGTGTATCTTACGTGAGAAATTATCGTATTAAGTAAAAGTAATATCGTATCTCTATCGAGCAGCTACCAGGCGTACTCGTTTGTTTCCACCCCGTCCCCAGTCCATTCGTCGTCCGAGGTCAGGTTCTCGCTGTCTAGGAAGTCCTCCATGCGATATTGTATCTCGCCAGGCTTCTGGTTGTCTATGATAATGTCCACGACATCGCACATACCGTGGACGGGTACTTGGTTCGATGTCCCACCGCTCTTCGGAGTCTCTGCAGGGTCCTCGCCGTCCCAATTGTCCTCCTGAGAATCGGTATGTACGCGATTGTCGTCGTCTTCCTCTCCTTCGATGTCTATATCCTCATCACTGTCTGGCTCGCGATAGGAGAAGAGGCCTCTGGACTTTCTGAGTCCCCTAGACGTACTGCTGTACCGCGATGATGACTCAGACTCGTGGACAGCAATACGGTAACTCCGCCTTGGAGGCGTCAGGTCCGCATCCTTGCAACGCTGTTTTCTTTTCGGGGTTGACGGGCCGGACCCCGTCTTACTATCGTAGTAGCCCAGCGAATAGGCAGGCTCGGGCAGTGTGACGCGGCGCTTGAATACTTGCGTCAGCACCGCACCCCATCGGTCTCTCATTTCTATTCGTTGTTTCCACGGTATATTCAGCATAGCCTTGATTGCCAACGTCCGCAGCATGGGAATTTTTGGCGCGCTGTCGACAAGCGACTGGAAGAAGACCTCGGCAGCCGAAGGCTCCCACTTCCGCAAATTCTCCAGCTCGATCACTTCGATCTTGGGTGGCCATGACGGCACCTGGCTATCCAGCAAAAGACTGTCATAAAGGGGGTTGGAGTCGTTGTAAAAAGCATGGTGGTTGTAATAAGTCAAATTCATCCTCAAGCTCCTCAGGTTCGGACAGGCCTCGCCGAGCACGGGAAGGAAGCCCAGGCTGAGAGACTGGTTATGATGCAGAACCAAATGACGAAGCTGCTGACCATCGGTCACCAAGTACTCGGAAAAGGATAGAGCAGTTACGTCCCAGCAGTTGATGAGCTCGAGGCACTGCAGGGTCTTAGGCAGCAGTGGGAGAAGGAACTCGTTGGCAGCGGTTGACGATTCCATGACCAAGTGCGTGAGCTTGGGCAAGGCAGCCAGCAACTCGGCGAATGCCTCGGCTTGCTGCCTGTCTTCTGCCACAACTTCGGGGGAATCGGCGTTTTTGGCGCTCAGTGACGGCCGCTGGTAGTTTATGAAGCCAACCTTACGCAGTCCGGCAAAGGACATTGACAAATGGAGGTCTCTGATACTGTCCAGAGTCATATCCCTCCCCATAAGTCTCTGGTTCCACTGCCAACTCTCCAGTCTCGTGACGCGGCTGAGTGTTCCGTCTGGATTCTCGCTTGTAATGGCGCCCAAAGCCTCGAACAGCTCAGGGGGATAGGTCCACCGGAGATTCTCGGAAAGCTGGCGGTATGGCCGCTGGTCTTTGTAGTGATGGAGAGTCAGATTCGTCAGCCTTGGACAGTGTGCCACCGTCTTTGCTATATCAAAATGGCGTCCTCGGTAGACGCGGCTTGCCAGAGAGCCCACTTCAATATCCAGCTCCTTGACCTTGTGCCGGTAGTCAAACATCGTCTCAGACGACGGCTGGCTCAACAGGTCGAGAAGCGTGTGGACCATATTCAGCGTCAGCAGCGGCGGGCTCTCATACAGCGCACGCAGCGCCGGTTCAGCAAAGGCGCGGCAGGTCTGACTAGCAGCTACTAGCCAGCGCACTGATGCTATGTTGTCTAGCGGTGCCGCCGCAAACCCAAAGACCCGCGTCAACACCAGGTACGGCAGCGTGCTCCACGGAGGCAGAGACGCCGTTGTCGTGTCCGACGTGGGCAGGTCCTTCTCAGTGCTCCGTGAGGCTGAGACACGTTCCATCCCTCTCTTCGCTTTCGGCTTTGTGCTCCGGCCATCTTTCTTTTTGGCCAGACGTTTCCCTATTGCCGGAAGAGCCGCCATTCGTGAGCGCAATACGCTGTCCGATGAAAGTGAGAGGTATGCTTCGCCTTCGCCGTGCCGCCCGCCGTATGGGTTAGCTGCCCGCCGCGGGAGTTTCCTCCTGGACCGGCTATTGGCATCGTTGCGCGTGTCCGAGTGTGGCCGCTTGGAGACGCGCTGTCGTGGTCGAAAGTCGATGCCTTCACTCCCGCTCGAAGCTCCGGCATCACTCCCCTCGTTGCTGCCACTCAGCTCCACATCGTCATCGTCGTCGTTATCGCTGTCGCTATCGGCATATGTCTTTGGTGCTCGGGCAGCCGATCGCCGTGTCGGCCGGCTCTGCAACGCAGAAGGGATAGAGCTGCGAGTCTGTCGGTGTGTTTCGCTGTGTAAATCACGATGACGAAGTCGGGTTGCAATAGAATGCGATGAGTTTGTATTCTTGGATCCGGCTCGGGTCTTCATCGTAGCGACAGCTCCGCGCAGAAATCTATGGCAACACGGCACATTTGGGGTAGCAGGCTTGACTGTAGTACGGTATCCTATTTGTGTTCGTTATGTTGCAGTACCGATTTGAGAATGAAGAAGCAAGAAAAGCACAGGCACGTGAAAGCAATGACGAGGGGCCATTAGTGACGGGCCGCACAGTACGATTAGATCCGCAATCGATGACTTTGCACGGTGTCCAGAAATAGCTTGGTGTCCACTTTTTGAGGCGGGTATGCAAGGGCTCTTTGCCTGCTATGGCCTTCCTAGGGAGACTCTTACGTCTATCTTGCATGTGCACCGTCATAGGCCTCCCTGGAGCCAAATAACGAGGAAGGGATCGTACTCATCACAAAGGTTGCCAGAGCCCAGCTGAAAGCACCGAGATTCACGCAATTGGTCACGTGATGTATATTCTGCCTTGCTTTTGTCTCGAGCCTCGCAGCTGAAGTCGAAGTTCTCGGCATGTGGCTGTTTTTTAGATGCCTAATTTCCCAAAGTGTGTGCCACAGCTCTAGTAGTCCCAAACTCCTCTATAAAGTACAAACAAACACATGGATTATGGTAAGCCTTGACAAGTATGAAAAAGCCACGCTACAATCCCTCAGATCCCCGTATCATCAATGCATGTCCGCTGTTCAACGTGATAAACCATGGATCATTTCACACAAGCCCTTTAGGCTGGCCCGGAAGTAAAAAGGGAAAGGATGGATAGAAGGGCGCCGTGAAACACGCTGCGAAGCAACAAGGCGTGCCCGGTATTGCACGCCAGCGATATGACACATACGTCATCCTCATCCCACATTCACTGGTTTATCACCAGTTCGCCATGTGTCTTCCTGTCGCGTTCCCGCCGGAATCCACGTCGCATTGCTGTTGGCACGAACGCGACCCCTGCCGCCATCGTCCGACTTCTTAGGATCGTCCGCGGCAGAAGGGGCGTAGCCAACAGTGTACGGGTGTGGTACAGCTGACCCGGAAGAAAAGGACGCCGGGCTTTCGAACATGAGCTGGCCGTTCTGTGCTCCTATCCCAGAGGTGGTGAGCGGCAGCAGCGACTCGGCCTTGACATCCGTCATGGTTCGGGCGCGGCGGTCTGCCTTGCTCTCGTTGGTACGGTCGTACAGGTAGAGTCCCACGAATGTCAAAACGATGCCGACAGCCTGGATCTTGGTAGTGGTGTTGCGGAACCAGAAAATGGCAATAGCGATAACAAACACACGCTTGATCAAGCTGGCGACGGAATAGGTGACGGGGGAGACCATGGAGAGTAGTACGAATGCGAGAATGTTTTGGCAGAAGTGGAACGTTCCGTTGAACACAAACTCCACCAAAAGCCGGCCATGGTCGAAGCTGTCGGGGCTGGCCGTCAGATCGACCGAGCCGTCGTGCAGGAAGTCGCGCAGAATCCCAAAGCCCTCGGACCAGAGCCAGATTGGGCAGGTGATGATAAAAGCGAGGCCAGAGCAGTAGCAAAGCAGGTTGAGCTTGTCCAGCTTGCGAGCCCTGGCCCCCTGGCCTTCGGCCTCGGCCCGAGACGCCTCGTTAAAGAGTCGCTTAGAGAAAATGTTTTGTGTGACAAAGATGATTGTGGCCAGCAAAGCATAGAGAATGCCGAGGAACTGTCCTGTGTTGAACGAGTGGCTGCCAGAACAGGCTAGCATGACGCCAAGAGTCAGCGGAATCAGGGATAGGTATGTGTTCCTAGGGTATCGAATATCGTAGAGGATCCGGTAGGCGAAGACGGTGAACAAGGGGGACAAGCCCTTGATCGTATGCACAAGCGACACGGGGATCTTCGAGGTGGCCGAGGAGCTCAGAAGATGCCCGCCAATCTGGAAGGCCGCCAGCGGCAGCGTGGTCCGGATCACATCTGCTGAGGGATAGCGGATGCCGTGCTTGAGTGCCGGGATGGCGCGCTTGAGGCTCGGAAAGACAGAGGCCAGCCATGCCAGCAAAACGCAGTAGAATGAGACAAACGCAAACTGTACGATAGTCAGGGTCGCTGGACGGTCAAAGGCGTTCAGTATCGACTTGGAGGACGTGTTGGTCAAAGCTGACGACGAGTACCACAGCACGCAGAGGATCTAGCAAGGGAGAAAGCGTCAGCATCTGCGTAGTTTCTGGTGTTCTGTCCGACAGTCAGGAGGACGTACTATTAGTGTGGGCGACACAGGCGCCTTGAGCGCATCGGCAATCTCGTGAACGTTCTGGCTGGTGCTAGCAGATCGCGTCCGGATCGTGCGAAGCGCCTCGCTGAGGCTCTTCTGCCTCGAGTGCCCGTAGGCTGGCTTGCCATTCCACCGGCCAGCCTGGAGGTCTTTTCGGGGGGCCCATTGATCCAGGGGTGTCTTGGACGGCAGTCCATTCGGCACGCCGTTCGGCCGCGGGCTCAGCCGTCCATTCGGGTCTTGAACATCGAGTTCAGGGAACTTTTCGAGCGTGCCGCTCGTGTGCGAGCCCATAGTGCTGTTCGTTTGTCGTCTTTGGCCGGCTGTCTGCTGTGAAGGGCGGGTCTCGCAAGACGTACTATTGAGATCGCATGTGGCAGTGGATGCAGCAGAAGACGGGTCGCAGCCGTGAGGGCCAGAGCGAGAGGGCGCGGGGTGTTATGCGAAACGAGTGACAGGCGCGGACATTTCCCTCTTAGCAGCGCATTGTTGACGGAGCCAGGGCCTTCCAACTGACCGGAGCAGATGATGTTGAATTGGGAGACCTTTACGTGAACACGTTGGTAACGCGACGACTTGTGGTGCAAAGAGGAAGGTGCTTACGTCGGCCAAAAAGCGACGCTGCGCCACATGCCATTTGCCTGCGCCACAGCAGTGCTCCATCCAAAATTTCGCGTCTAGCGGTTGTTGCGTCAAGCGTCGAGCGTCAAGCGTGTTTGTATTGATCATCGCCCTCGTCGATGAGCAGATGTCGCAGCCCTGTTCCTGACGCTGCCGGGCCTCTCTGACGCATCAACTCTGCGTGTGCTACCCGCCCACCCCTCACGACAGCGGCCGGCGAAGCACGATGGCGACCGCAAAGCCGACGAAGAACCAGTTGCGACGGGCGAAAAAGAAGGAAGAGAAGAAGGCCAAGGCATCGGTCCGTATTCCCATGCTCTCCCGCCGTCCTCGTTTTGCGCACATGGACAATGCTGACCAGAGACAGTCGTCCATTAAGCCAGATCCCGATGAGACGACCAGCGCTGCCGCGACTGCGGCCGACGCCGAAGCTGCACCCGCCGCCGACACTGTCGCAGCGAACGGCTCGACGAGCCCAGACGTCAAGAAGGAGACGGCCAGTGCTGCATCGGCCGATCTTCCGGTTCTAGCGAGCAGCATAGACTACGATGATCCCGCGTTCTCGCACTTCAAAGACATCTTCAGCAAGTTTGGCCCGAACCTCGATGACGATGCTGTAGCACGGGAAGCCAATGCCGGCAACCAGGGCGAGGTGTTTATGAACGACCAGTTCGAGATGATCCCCGGCGAGGATGACGAAAATAGGCGGCCCAAGTTGTCCAAGAAGAAGCGAAAGCAGCTCAACACCCTTTCGATTGCGGAGCTCAAGGCGCTGGTCAAGAATCCCGAGGTGGTGGAGTGGCAGGACTCATCGTCTTCGGACCCGCGCCTTCTGGTGGTCATCAAGGCGCAGAAGAACGTTGTGCCCGTCCCGTCACACTGGTCGCTGAAGCGCGAGTATCTGTCGAGCAAGCGCGGTGTCGAAAAGCCTCCGTTCAAGCTGCCCGCGTTCATTGCGGAAACCGGCATCACCGAGATGCGCGACGCGGTCCTGGAAAAGCAGGCCGAGCAGACCTTGAAGCAGAAGCAGCGCGAGCGTGTGCAGCCAAAGATGGGCAAGCTCGATATCGACTACCAGAAGCTCTACGACGCATTCTTCCGGTTCCAGACGAAGCCGCCCTTGACACGCTTCGGCGACGTGTACTACGAAGGCAAGGAGTGGGAGGCGGACTACAAAGGCTTCAAGCCGGGCGAGATCAGCGAAGCTTTACAAGAAGCGCTGAACATCCCGCCCGGCTTCCCGCCTCCATGGCTCTTGCAGCAGCAGCGCATCGGGCCTCCTCCGTCCTACCCCAATCTGAAGATCCCGGGCCTCAACGCACCGCTCCCGCCCGGCGCGGCATGGGGCTTTGCGCCGGGCCAGTGGGGCAAGCCGCCTGTCGACGAGTACAACCGGCCATTGTACGGCGGCGACATCTTTGGCGTCCCTGGAGGGGTCGAAGGGGGCGACAATGCCGCGGCACAGGAGGCGCTTGGAGAGCCGATCGAGCGCACGATCTGGGGCGAGCTCCAGCCACCCGAGGAGGAGGAGGAGGAGGAAGAGGAGGAAGAAGAGGACGACGACGACGAAGACGAGGACGAGCGCGACGTGCCCGGTGGGCTGCAGACGCCGTCAGGCCTGGAGACGCCGGGCGGGTTTGCAAGCTCTGTGCCGACAGACTATCCGGCGGGCCCGATGGGCGTCGAGTCCAGCATGGCGGGCGAGCTGGACCTGCGGAAGCAGCGGCGCGGGTTCGATACGGAGGAGTCGTCGGCTGGTCCGCGGTCCGCGTACACGGTCATTCCGGAGCGGCAGGCGCAGGCGCAGGGCTTCTTCGGCAGCGACCGGACGTACGACCTGTCCAAGGCCAACCGCGCGGCGGTGCCGGTCCTCGGACAGGAGGACGATGCGGGGCGCAAGCGCAAGAAGCCGGGCGACGTGGACGTGGCGCTGGACCCGGATGCGCTGCTCAGCCACGACGGCATCAACAAGGACGAGCTGCAGCGCAAGTTCGAGGAGGTCCGCCGGGACGAGGGTGTGGGCGCGCAGTGGTCCAAGCAGCAGTACGAGGACGACCTCAGCGATATGATTGCACAAGAAAGCCGGAAGCGGCAAAAGCGGGACGAGGAGCGGCGCAACGGCGGCGCGGCGGAGAAGAAGAAGGAGGCCAAGTACCGGTTCTAGGCGTGCGCGCGCGTGCATGTGTGGGCGGGCGAGGGCGGCAAGGGTGTCATACGAAACGCGATGCGCGGGACTCGGATGTATATTTTTGACATTTGTCTTTCCATTTGCTTGGGATATCCTTCCGCAGTTGGATTTCAGGCGTTCTGCTGGCAGGGAAAACCAGTCGTGTAGTGTTATAATAGCAAGGAGCATATTCATCTAATGTTTTACTGCAGAGCGGCCCATGTTCTATTTCGCCGGGTTACCAAAGTCATAACATCGTCAAGCGGCATCTGTACGGAGCACGCACTGCCGCAATCAATCGATCAGCCAGTCCTCCATTTCTATGCCCATGCTGCGGCCGAGGCTGCGGACGACCTCCCAGCCGACGTTGACGCGCCACTTGCCCGCGCGGTCCATGGGGTCGTTGCCGACGCCGCCGACGCGCACCAGCAGGCGCAGGCTCGCGAGCGTGGCAATGGCCATGCCGGCGTCGCCGTCGATGAGGGCGGCGGCCGAGTGGCGGCCGGCGGCGGCCAGCGGCGGCGCGCTGGTCCACTCGCAGCGCACGGCGGCGAAGATGGCGAGCATGCGCTCGAGCGAGAAGGCGTGGGCGCCCAGCAGCTTGCGGGCGATCTTGCGGTGCTTGCTGCGCGGGCCGCGGCGGCCGGCCATGCCGCCGCGGCGGCGCTTGCGGGCGTGGTGGAAGGTGGAGAAGAGCGTCAGGTCGTGCTTGGCGCTGTTGTGCGAGGCGAGGTAGGCGCAGAGCAGATAGAGCCGCGCCGTCGTCGGCAGCAGCGAGGACAGGTCGCGCGAGGCCGGCAGCGGCGCGGGCGGCGCGGACGGCACGGAAGCACGGAGCAGCGGCGACGGAGCCGGCACCGGCGCCACAGTCGGCAAGACGGGCGGCGGTGCGATGACGAGGCCGGGGTCGAGCAGCGACTCGTCCTGGAAGTGGACGCGCGCGGCGATCAGCAGCTTGGAGAACTCGCGCGGGCCGTACGTGCCGGCGGCCACGGGGGCGCTGAAGCGCGGCCACAGCGCGGCACAGGCCTCCTGGAAGGCGGGGAGCGTGCGTCCGGCGGTCTTGGTGAGGGAGTCGTGGACGGCGCCGCAGAAGCGCGCCCACAGGTCGGCGGTCTCCTCTTGCGATGCATGGGGCAGGGCCGGTGGCGGGGAGCGCGTGAGCAGCTCGACGAACTCGACTTTGGTGTAGTTGCGGAAGTGGACGTGGGGCGCAAAGCTTGTCCGCAGCAGCGACGGCGACGGAAAGGTGACAATGAAGACGACTGTCAGCCGGGGGATCTGCAAAGGCCCAAGTCAGACGGCGGACAACCGCAGGCGGCGGAGAAGGGGAAGGGGGCGACGCACAATCTCGCAGAGACGGGCCAGGCCGGCCAGCAGCGTCGTCGGCGCCTCTCTCTGGCGGTCAATGGCGTCGAAAACGAGGACGAAGCGCCAGTCGTCGGGATAGCCGGGGTACTTGAGCATCTTGGAGAGGTCGACGACCAGCTGCGCCAGAGTCTCGCAGCGCTTCGCCAGGGGCTGTTCCCAGCGCAGCGCGGCGGCCGTCTTGGCCACGGTGCGTTCGAACAGATGCCGGCTGGTGACGCATTCGTTCGCATGTACAATGGCATAGTTCAGGCGACCAAGGGCATCTTGGGGCTCCTCTGCCGTGCCGGCCGCTTCAGACGTGCCAGGCGCAGAAAGGCTCTGGAGAAGAGCTGCCGTCACATCGCTCTTGCCGGTGGCCTCGGTGCCGTGGACGACAATGTTCCCGGACGGCGCGGCAGACGGCTACAAGCACGCCAGCGTTGTCAGTGTCACGGAGCAGCAGCGATCGGAAGACTGGCGAAATGGAAGCCAGAGCTGGATTGCGTGACCTACATCGAGGAGGGTGGCGAGAGTCTGGATCTGCTGGCCTCGACAGGGGTATTTCTGCCGTACAGAGGCGTAGGATCGCTCGTCGGTCAGCTGGAACAGACTGGAGGGCGCCATGGCGGCGGCGAGGTGGGCGCGCGGCTGTCGCAGGCCGAGCGATGCGGCGTGAGGTCGGATTGGCGTGAAGCTCTACTTTGTCGGCCGTCCGACGCGTTCGCCGATGCGCGGACGCGTAGAGAGACGGGGAGTCACGTGATGCTCTTCTCACGCAGGTCACGTGTGTTAATGACGCATCTTGCCAAACCGAGCTACTCCGGCTCGCAGCCGTTGTGCCAAAAGGTGACAACGGCGCGAGACATTCCCTCAGCAGCGAATAGCAGAGCCGGCAGAGGCGTGGGGCGCATCGACCCTAGATCCATCGTCGCGGAAGAGCACGCGCAAAGAGAAGGCTGACGATCCCGCCGGAAAGTGCCTGTCGGACGAGTCGCCTGTCGCCAAACGGGCGCGCAATGCAATGCAAAGAAAGCCAGGACGTGTACAGAGTACAGTGTGACAGACAGCGGCTTCCACGAAGACGACACAGCCCGATCCACGGCATTGCCAGCGGCGCAGGTCTGTGGCACCGCGAAACGCCGGCAGCACACCCGGCCGACGGCGGCAAGACGGCGCGCGGATACGACGCGGAGGCGAACGAGGCGACGGCGGCGGCGGAAGCAACGGAAGCGACAGGATCGTGGAAACAAGGCCGGGCACGATGACCATGTCGGCGGAGAACAGCCCGGCATCGAGCGCCGACACGGGCGACCACTCGACGTGCAGCCAGCTGTCGGGCGGCAGTCCGGAGATCGACGGGCGCGGTGGCGACGGCGAGCCGTACGGCAGCCATGAGCCGGACGGGACCGACGGCCACGACGGCCTCGACGGCCACGCCCGACGGCCGTACTACGCCAAGCGGCCGCACAAAAAGTCGCGCGCCGGCTGCACCAACTGCAAGACGCGCAAGGTCAAGTGCGACGAGGCGCGGCCGCGGTGTCGCGCATGCACGCTGCGCAAAGAAGCGTGCGTGTACCCGGTGGCGGCAGGCGGCGCGACGGCCGGAGCCAAGCGGCGGAGCGTGCGGCGGCCGGCGGCGGGTGTCGCAGCCGGAGCCGGGGTCGGAGCCGGGACCGGAGCCGCGGTCGAGGCCGTGGCCGGGCCTGGCGCCCATGCCGACACCAGTGCCATATGGAAGAGAGCCGCGACGCCGCTGGTGCACCGCCTGCAAAGCTTTTCGCCGGAACCACGCGCCAGCGACGTGCACAAGAGCAGCTGGGCGCCAGAGTACCGGCCGGAAGACAGCCCGGCCAGCGCAAACACGGTGCTGACGCTGGTGCGGAGCAGCAGCAGCGGCGGCGGCAGCGGCAGCGGCGGCAGCGGCGGCAGCACCGGCAGCACCGGCAGCACCGGCAGCACCGGCAGCGACAGCAGCGCCAGCAGCGACACTTGCGTCGGCGTGCTGACGGCGGCCTCACGGTCCTCGTCCGGGACGCCGGTGCCGATCCTGCAGCCCATGTTTATGCCGGCGAACTTTGACCTCGTGGACATGAAGCTGCTGTGGTTCTACACGGCCAAGGGCTTCGACGCGTTTGCCGCCGGCGCGGGCCGCGAGCGCACCGTGACGGAGCTGCTGCAGGTGGCGGTGCCGCGGCACGCGTTTGCGTGTCCGTTCCTCATGGACACGCTGCTGGCGCTGTCGGCGGTGCAGCTGCAGCTGGCGCAGCAGCCGATCGACGACGCGCGCATCCTGCACTACCGGGCGCGGGCCTTTGCCGGCTACCGGCGCGCCGTCGAGGCGGCGCACCCGGACACGTTCCCGGCGCTGCTGTCGGGCTCGCTGCTGCTGTGCGCGCTCTCGTCGCAAATGTTCCGCGACCCGGACGCGCGGCCGCTCTACATCCTCGACTGGATGGTCGTCTGGCGCGGCATCGGCCTCGTCGCCGAGGTCATTGACCGCCAGGCCCTCTTCGCCTCCGGCATGAACCGCCTCTTTGCGCGGCCGCCCGTCAACCTGGCCGACTCCACGCAGCACATCCCCAACCAGCTGCTCTTCATGGTCAGCGCCATCGGCCCCGACGACCCCGACCACGACCACGTCGCCGCCTACTACATGACCCTCAAGTACATTGGCTCGCTCTACCGCGAGCTGCAGACCGGCTTCGGCCGCATGCTCAACCTGCGCTCCGTCACCTGGTTCACCTTTCTGCCGCGCCCCTTTATCGACCTCGCCCGCGCCCGCCGCCCGCGCGCGCTCGTCATCATCGCCCACTACCTCGTCTTCATCAAGCTCTGCCGCCCCATCTGGTGGACCCGCGGCATCGCCGACAAGGAGATCCGCGACATTGACCACTTCCTCGGCGCCGCCTGGCGCCCCATGCTTCGCGCGCCCCTCGCCGCCCTCCTGACCGACAAGGACGTGGAGATTGGCAAGATCCTGCTCAACAACAAGAACTGGACCCCCGACTTCGTCTACGACAACCTCCACGACGTCCCCCGCAGCGCCGTCGACGACGCCGGCCACATTGTCGAGTACAACGGCCGCTGGGTCCAGGCCGACACCGGCCTGCCCGCCGTCTGGAACCACAGGGACGCCGCGGAGGACCTGCCGCGCAACTTCATGGCCAACGGCTACGTGATCGACATGGAGCGCCTCAACCGCGAGCTTGCCCAGGCCGCGGCGACCAGCGCCGAATACCACCGCTACGAGAGCAGGTACACCGAGCCCTACGACTTTAAGAAAGAAGGACTGAAAGATGAGAAAGACGGATGAGTCTCCGCGCCCGTGCAGCGAGGGTGACAGCTCGCCCAAGAGTTCGCGCAACAGAACCGAAACACGAAATCGGTGAGTCGGAAGACTTCACCAAGACAGGATGGGGAGCAGCGGTCGTCTTGCCACACGCCCTCCCGACACCCGTGGCCGGCGTCTGTGCCACGTTGACCACGCTCGTCCACTGCTTCCCCCGGAGCTGCATTGGCGTCCAGTACCAGCGCCGAGCACGGTATCGTGTAGGTGGTCGAGTCGCCGCCCCTCGCCTTCGGAAGTGATCGGCTCCGTCGACTGGCACGAGCGTGTCGCCAACCACCAACGGTGGCGCTCTTCCACTACATCATCCGGCACGTAACGATGTATCGATGTCTACTCTGTTCGAGCATGCCACCTGTGTGGACTGGACCGACGAGACCGGGGCGTCCGGGCGGCAAGATCGAGGCCGCCAAGCAGGGCGGAGAAGAGCGCCGTGAGGATTGAAGATGCAGCGAGACGGAACAATGTGTGTACAGATATAAGCAGCAGGCAGATTGACTCTGGACCACTGCTCAAGGAACGGCCCCTATTGGATAGCCATGTCAAGTCTCCTTTTATGGAGATTGTCATCTTCAAACTGCATCAGTATATCAAATTCATGACTGCTTCAAGGCAATTTTGAATATCGCGTCATGGCGTTTTATGCATCTAGGCTACTATCGGAATATATTCTGGCTATAAGCTCTTTCTAGAGAGACTCTTCTGAGAATCATACAAACGTGAATTCAATGCCAAGAGTGATGGACAAGTAAAACAATCCAATGATATACATCTAGCGAGTGCTCCTTTTGCAGAGTTTGTTGGATGAAGCGACAAAAACGGCTACTCGGTACTGAACACCCACATATTGGAAGAAGTATATTTTTTTTTTGAAATGCTATCGCTTAAGAATTTGACTTGCTGAAGCGTACCCCCAGACGAGACCATAGACCGGACCGCAACCAACGGAAACAAGACCAAGAACACATAGCTACCGCAAAGAGAAGGAATAGATTTCTTGTACACAGCTCACAAAGGACACTTAATATCGAGCTTAGGAAGCCTCCCTGGAACTACATCTCCCCTCCTCTATACACAACTAGTAGACACACGCTAAATGGCGACTTGACTCCCTTTTTTGTGGTCCGTTCCCATTACTCGCTTAGTTCTTCTCCAGGTCAGCCAGGATCTTCTCACCCTTTGCCCGGGCGGACGCGAAGTCGCCAACCATGTAGAAGGCACCCTCGGGAAGGTCGTCGCCCTCGCCGCTCAGGATCGCCTTGAACGAGGCAATGGTGTCCTTCAGGTCGACGAGCTTGCCCTCGATACCAGTGAAGACCTGGGCGACCGTGAACGGCTGGCTCAGGAAACGCTGGATCTTACGGGCGCGCTCGACAGTGAGCTTGTCCGCCTCAGACAGCTCGTCCATACCCAGAATGGCAATGATGTCCTGCAGCGACTTGTACTCCTGGAGGATCTGCTGGACGCGGGTGGCGGTGTCGTAGTGGTCGTCACCGACAACACGGGGGTCCAGCATACGCGACTTGGAGTCGAGGGGGTCGACGGCGGGGTAGATACCCAGCTCGGAGATACCACGCGACAGCACAGTGGTGGCGTCCAAGTGGGCAAAGGTGGTGGCAGGGGCGGGATCCGTCAGATCGTCAGCAGGCACGTAGACGGCCTGGACGGAGGTAATGGAACCCTTGGTGGTCGTGGTGATACGCTCCTGCATAGCACCCATGTCGACGGCCAGCGTGGGCTGGTAACCGACAGCAGAGGGGATACGGCCCAGAAGAGCGGACACCTCGGAACCAGCCTGGGTGAAGCGGAAAATGTTGTCGATGAAGAGCAGCACTGGGTTGTGAGTACGCGCTTTTTTTCAAAGACAGACACAAAGACTAGGCCGAAGCAAAAACAAGACAGGCCGAGGGGACTTACCATCCTGACCCTCCTCGTCACGGAAGTACTCGGCAACAGTCAAACCAGTCAGGGCGACACGGGCACGGGCACCAGGGGGCTCGTTCATCTGGCCGAAGACAAGGGCGACCTTGGACTCGCCATCCAGCTGAATGACCGAGGTCTCCTGCATCTCGTGGTACAGATCGTTGCCCTCACGGGTACGCTCACCGACACCGGTGAACACGGAGAAACCACCGTGGGCCTTGGCAATGTTGTTGATGAGCTCCTGGATGAACACAGTCTTGCCGACACCAGCACCGCCGAACAGACCAATCTTGCCACCACGAGCGTAGGGGGCGAGCAGGTCGACGACCTTGATGCCCGTCACGAGAATCTCGGCAGTGGTCGACTGCTCGGTGAACTCGGGGGCATCGGCGTGGATGGGGCGGAACTTGTCGGTCTTGATCGGGCCCCGCTCGTCGATCGGGTCACCGGTGACGTTGATGATACGACCAAGGGTGCCCTGGCCGACGGGAATGGTGATGGGAGCGCCGGTGTCCGAGGCCTTGGCGCCACGGACGAGACCCTCGGTACCGTCCATGGAAATGCAGCGCACGGTGTGCTCACCCAGATGTTGCTGCGGGCGTTAGTCTGCTGTCAACCGGACGATGGGGCTATGGGGCGATGGAGAGGGGTTGCAAAGGCACGTACGGCGACCTCGAGAACGAGCTTCTGTCCATTGTTCTGCGTCACCAGAGCGTTCAGAATGGGCGGCAGCTTCTCGGTGTCGAACTTGACTAGAAGGGGGACACGTCAGCAACAGGAACCCCCGGAGCCGAAGCAGCGGGCCGGCGACGACGGCGGCCCGCGCCGGCCAAGGCAGGCGTCGGTGCTGCGCCGCGGCGGTCGCCGAAGCGCGCGCGCGCGGATGTAGGGGTGTGTCGTCCGAGACGAGGATGTTGGGTCTCAAAGTCTTACCGTCGACAACGGCACCAATGACCTGCGGGATTTTACCGTTAGCTGGGGGGTCGGCGACGAAAACGAGACCGGAGCCGGCGGCAAGCCGTCCTCACCTGGTGAATCTTGCCGTCACCGACACCGGCAGTGCTGGCGAATCGGCTGCCGTGCAGGAGAGCAGGCGATGTGAAGCCCGCAGGGCGGATGGTGCGAGGCGTCGTCAGAGACGACCGGGCTACGCGAGCCGCTCGAGCGAAACTGGCGCTGCGGAACAGAAGTCGGTTAGCATGCGCTCAATGGCCTGTCAATTGATGGCAGGGCCGACGTCCCGTGTCCGCGGGGCCTCACACACCTCTTGAACATCTTGTCGATGGTACAGAACGCTCCGCGATGGTTGGAAGGAAAGGAAGAAAGAGGGTGTTGCGGAGGAGGTCGGGAAAAAAAATGCGAAGCAAAACGGGAGCTCCTAGTCTACGGACTTTACGTGCGCTTGTTTTGGCTTTCTGCCTGGGTAAAATTCCTGGCCGCCTCAGGCATGAACGCGCCCTCTTTCTCCTCCGTCCCCTCCGTCCTCCCGAGGGATCCCGCTTGTCGCAATAACCGGTGCCCCACCTACGATACCCGCCGCGACCAGCTTTTCGCCGCGCCTGCCATGCGAACACAAGTACCCTCCCCGTACTCTTCCCCTCGCACGTGATCTCGGAATGCGCGTCGGGACAAAATGGAGAAAACTGCAAAGGGTTATGGTCACGTGAGGCTGGCTACGCCAGATTATCTGCCCCTAGATCGGAGCTCAGCTTCAGGCTCGGATGGCAGAGGGCGATGCGCGCCAGGTCCAAAATCTCTCAAATTTGTTGGCAGTACGGCACTATTTAGACCGGATCCAGAAAACCCACTTCCTCTCCTCCGAGCTAAGCTGCTAGATGGTCGATTCCAGTGCCAGAACCTAAATCGCGTGTCAGCCTGGGCCGTGCACAGCCGAGTTCGCGAGATGCCCATAAGGCGCATCGTCAGAGCGAGGGGATGCCGTGCCAGGATACGTACAGTTGCTGTCCGGCATGGCACATAAAGATGCGTCCAGTTGCTGCGCTCGTTCCATTGCATGCTGCGTCTCGTTAGCCATGTTCCGAGCCTCCCGCAATATACTTGAGGAGCACAGCATTGCCCCACTCCTGGGATACGTACGGCGTCGTGAAAAAGCGCGTTTCGTGGTCAATCCGGCCGTGGCCGCCAAAGTCCTTGTCGTCAGAGCTCAGCACAACGCGGTATGTCCCAGCTTGCTCGACGCCTACACGGTAGTCTGCAAAGGACGACGTGGGGTGGAAGTTGAAGACGAAGAGCAGGCCGGCTCTCTCGAAAACGATGACTTTATCGCCGTCGTGCTTCAAGGAAATGTAAGCCTGCGCCGAGTGCAGCCAGCCGTACTTGGCCTCCAGCAAGTTCATCGCACGGTCAAAGTTGTTGAGATACTGGTACCGCAGCAGAGGGTCCTCCGTCAGATTGAACTGTCGCCTGGCGTACCAGAATGAGTTGTTGTTTCCCTCCCGAGGAAAGTCCAGCCATTCCGGATGGCCGAACTCGTTGCCTTCGAAATTCAAATAGCCCTCGCCGCCGAGGCCGTGTGTCAGCAGTCGTATAAGCTTGTGCAGGGCCATTCCCCTGTCAATCACCGGAGTCAACGGCGACATGATGGACATGTTGGTGTACATCTCTGCATCGCATAGGTGCATCATGAGCGTCTTATCACCTACCAGACTGTTCTCACGTATGTGATTAGTATGTAAGCAATCTTTCCAGCAAAGAGGGATTGCAATAAACTCACGCCTGATCGTGGCTCTCGCAGTAGGCAATCGTCTTCTCGCCGTGACGTCTGTTGGTCAGCGTCCAGCAGATGCCGGCAACATCCCAGTCCTCGTCTTTCTTCTCCTTGAGGATCTTAATCCACATATCCGGAATGGCCATGGCCAAGCGGTAGTCGAAGCCGACGCCACCAAGAGACAGTGGCAAGCAGAGGGCTGGCATGCCGGACACATCTTCGGCAACGGTGGTGCATTCTGGGTAGAGCTGGTGAAGCATCTCATTGGCCAGCATGAGGTAGTTTACAGCTTCCGAGTCAACACCTGGCCCGAAGTACTCATGGTAGCCGCCAGAAAACCCTCTGCGTTTTGGTCAGTATGAGGCAGATATGAGTGCAAGGAAAGAATACCAAGCCAAGAGTACGAGAAAAAAGCCGAGAAATAGAGCCGAAATAAAGATAGAATGAGAGAAAACGATCATTGTGGGATATACGTACGTTCCAATGCCATGGTGGAGGTAGAGCATGCTTGTCACACCGTCAAAGCGAAAGCCGTCGAACTGGTACTCCTCCATCCAGAAGCGCAGATTGCTCAGCAAGAAGCGGAGCACCTCATGGCTGCCATAGTTGAAGAGCCTGCTGTCCCACAGCTCGTGCCGGCCTCTGGCGCCTGCGTGGAAGTACTGGTGGTCAGTCCCATCGAACTCATTGAGGCCGTCAAGAACGTTCTTGGACGCGTGACTGTGGACGACATCGAGCAAGACGACAAGCCCCAGGCTGTGGGCGGTGTCGATGAGCTCCTTTAGATCTTCCGGAGGACCGTAACGGCTGCTGGCGGCGAAGAAGTTGTTGATCTGGTAGCCGAAGCTGGCGTAGTAAGCGTGCTCCATGATGGCCATGAGCTGAATGGTGTTGTACCCCAGAGACTTGATTCTCGGCAGCATGTTCTTCGTAAACTCCTTGTACGTTGCCACGCGCTGCTCGGGCGACGAGATGCCGACGTGCGCCTCGTATACCCGAGCGCTCAGTGGCTTCTTGGGCCGCGAGTGCTTAAAGACATACTTCTCCGACTGCGGGGGGTTCCAAAAGCGGGCGTCATAAGCCGGCGACACGTTGAGATCCTGGGTGACATACTTGATCCAGGCGGGAAGGCGGTCGATGCGCTCCCCGTTGGGCAAAACCAGAGAGATCTAGACGGCCAGGTCAGCCACGTCTGTGCGACGAGAGCTGTGAAGCGTAAAATTGAGGAGTGGAACCGTACCTTGATTTTGGAGTTGTGGGGGATAGCAGTCTCGCCGCCCGCTTTTGCAGGCAGGACGATTTCGAAGACGCCAAAGTCATTCTTTTTCATGGGGTGGGAGCTGCGGTCCCAGCCGTCTTCAGAGTGAAGCTTGTTAGGAAACGGACACCGATCACCGGGGCGGAATTCAAGACGCACTGAAGTCTCCCACGAGGAAAGCCTGGGTGGCGTTCGGGGCCCATTCACGATAGGTGATGGTGTTTTTGCTGTCCACGTTGAAGCCGAAGGAATTGTAGCCCTATAAAGCGCAACAGTGTTGGCAGTCAGCGTCTGGACAGATACGAGGCACGAAGAGGGCGGCTGACCTGGCTGAACTTGTCGAGGCCACCCTCGGTCTTGTTGATGGTGTCAATCCACTCATGAGTGAGGGCATAACGCTTCTTCAGCGCATCCTTAAAGGGAGACAGCCAGGGGTCGATCGTGATCACGCCTGTTGTTTGTTCTGGTGTCAGCGAGAGTCGTTGCAGCGTAAGAGTTCATGATCGCCGTGTGGGGACCTGCCTGTCCCATCCTGGGGTATCTCGGACGACTGGGCTTCAGCGCTGGCCATGATGCGATCTGGCGGTCTGTCGGTTTGTGCTGGTCTCTGCCTTTGCTTTGGAGATTTCTTGTTTATTGCGGGAGAGAGAGCGCAGAATACCCAAACTGGTGGGGAGAGAGCCACAGCGATCCAGGAGTGGTGAGGGGAACTGGGGTAGAAGCTGCGCCGTTATTATGGGGCGATGCGAGTAGGACGATTGGCTCCAAGCGATAGCCTAGAAGAACAGCTGATTGACAGTGAGGACAAAGTGCGAGCGACGGAGAGTGGCGATGGCAGAAGAGAGAGGTCTACGATCTTATGTACTCGTGCGCAGTCCGCTCCTGCCTGCTGGGACTTGCCGCCGGGCGCATTCTGCATTGGGAAAGCGGCGACTGGCGCAGCTGCCAGAGTTGTCGCCGCAAGAATTCGACGCGCAGATGACGTCGTGGAGACTGTTCCAGGATATTTAGCGGACTGCCGTCCAATCACGGGCTGCAGCGCCCGCTGGCATGCTGGTGTGGGCGCCATGGCAGCGGATAGGCATGGCGAGATGCGAGCTGCATGCTCGAGGTAGATGACACGGCCGTGCATGCAAAGTTCGATACGAGTACGAGACGACTACATGACGGCGAACTCGTAGCATGCGCCATACGGAGTAGTGGTGGCGACTGGCGCTGTCTGCCATTGGTGGGTCCGATCCGTCATAGCGTCCGCGGGGAGAGCTTCAGGCGCTGTTGGCCCCTGCAAGAGGCTAGAACCCGCTTAACAACGCTATCACGGCGGCGCATGTCTTTCCGGCCGCTTCAGTCTGACTGATACTTTGTGCGAACCAGCCAACCATCAGCTTTCTGCCGTCTTCCGTGCTCTGGCGACTAACGCCTGCGCCGTTACCCTCTCCCGTTGACTGCGAAAAGGCACTCTGCCTTGCTGCTGGCCCATACCTCGACGAACTGCGATTCGGCGACGCCGATTTCGCAGCGGATCACAGTATCCGCAACTCTCTAATCTCTACAACATCGCGATACTTCACGATACCTCCGCGGCACGTCCACGCAATCTCGCTCGAACGAGTCCTGCCCTCCATCATACGAAGGCCCAGAGACGGAGCCGTGTCTGAACGACCTGACCCTTGTATCGCGCGTCTCTCAGCCGTAACGGCGACTCGTCCGACGCGAATACTCTGGTTTCCGAGGCATCCCGACGAGCATGTCCGTCGTCTAGCCACAATGATACGTGCTGTGTCGGGACAACGGTCTGTATTGGCCCGGGCATATTGCCTGGAGCCAGCCATCGCGCCCTGCGCCCCATCTCTCACCCACCGCCGCTGCTTGGCGACGTCTCCCACAGCCTCCGCTTCTTCCGCGCCCCGGAGACCGCAAGGCTTCAACTCCGGCTTCTCCAGCACATACGATCCGACGGACGATGGTGGCCGGGGACCCATGTTCAACAAGCCGCGGTTCGGCGTGCCGCAGTTCTACCCGCGCGACCTGAAGGCGCAGGTGGACGCCTACGTGATCGGCCAGGACCGCGCAAAGAAGACGATATGCTCGACCATCTTCAACCACTACCAGAGGCTGCGCCGCAGGCACCGTCAGGAAGACGCCGAACGGCTCATGCGAGAGAAGACGCAGCGTCAACGCTTTGTGCGCGACCGTGAGCTGCACGACAGACACCGGGACACACATCACCCCGAAGGTTCGTCGCGCGCGCGCTGCTCACCCGTGGCACGTATCACGCGCGTGAACGCGGGAACGCAAGGCTGACCTGACACCTGTGCTGCAGACGAGTTTCCCGCCCATTTCGACGACCTCGAGCCGCCGTACCACCACAGCGCAGCCCCCTCCGACAGCTTCTACGTGCCGGACGACCCGAACGCGCCCCAGACCGTCAGGATCGACAAGAGCAACCTGCTGCTGCTCGGCCCGACCGGCGTGGGCAAGACATATATACTCGAGTAGGCGGCCATTTCTGTCTTTCTGTGTTCTATGATTTGCTGTACCTCCTCTGCTTTGGGAGATGGCGACTGCGTACTGACGTTGCTGCCTGCCGCAGGACGCTGAGCAAGAAGCTGAACGTGCCCTTTACCATTGCGGACTGCAACAGCTTTACGCAGGCCGGCTACATTGGCCAGGACGTCGAGACGTGCATCGAGCGGCTGCTGGTCGAGGCCAACTTTGACACGCGGGCGGCCGAGCACGGGATCGTGGTCCTCGACGAGTTTGACAAGATTGCGCGGCGCGAGACCGTGCACGGCCGCGACGTGGGCGGCGAGGGTGTGCAGCAGGCGCTGCTGAAGCTGGTCGAGGGCACGCAGGTGACGGTCAGCGTCAAGGACAACCGGCCGTCGCGCTCGGCGAGCCCGATCACGAGCACCTACGGCACGCCCGCCAGCTCAACGTCCACGTCGCCGCCGCAGGCATCGCCGCCCTCCGGCAAGGTCGACCAGTACACCATTGACACGAGCAACATTCTGTTTGTGTTCTCGGGCGCCTTTGTCGGCCTCGACAGCCACGTCGTCCGGCGGCTGGCCAAGCCGTCCATGGGCTTCGGCTCGGCGCTGCGGAGCACGGGCGACTCGCGGCTGTCGGGCAGCAAGGCTGTGCTGCCGCCCGCCACGTACGCGCACCTGCCGCACCAGCCGCACCAGCCCGACCAACCAGAAACCGGCGGCACCGCGGGCGGCAGCGGGAGCGTCGGCTTCACGCCGCTGGACCTCGCCAACCCGGCCGACCTGCAGGCCTTTGGCTTCATCCCGGAGCTCATCGGGCGCGTGCACAACATCTGCGCGCTGACGCCGCTGTCGGTCGACGAGCTCTACCGCGTCCTGACGGAGCCGCGCAACAGCCTGGTGTCGCAGTACACGGCCCTGTTCGAGACGTACCCGAGCAAGCTTTTCTTCACGCGGCGCGCGCTGCACTGCATCGCGGAGCGCGCCGCCAAGAACGAGACGGGCGCGCGCGGCCTCAAGATGGAGGTGGAGCGCGTGCTGGCGGAGCCCATGTTCGACGCGCCGATGCCGTACGTGCTGATCACAGAGGACGCGGTCCGCGGCAAGGCCAAGGCCGGCTACTGGGGCAAGGACGGGCGCTTCGAGGTGGAACGGCGGATCCGGGACGAGGACGAGGACGTCAGCGCGGAACCGGCGAGCGCTGCGGGAACGGCGTTTGAACAGCTTCGCGAGGCCGGACAAAGCGGCGCTTAGAGAGTTACAAGCAATATACGGAGTAGCAGGAGTCTCTATACCAACCACACCACACAGATCACGGAAGGAAACTAGATCGATTGTCGTAGTACAGTATTTACATCTTCAGTGGACCCCGGCGAACCGAGCTGTCCCCCATGGCCACGCTCCCGTTGCGGCCCCCCGAAAGACAGCGAGCCTCCAACCAGCTCTCTACCCATATGCACAACCAACAAACGCAACTCTACAATTAGTGTCCAGCAGGCGGCGACTGGATCTGGCCCTTGCCAGTGTAGCCCTCGGAAGAGACACCGGTGAATGGGTCGGCCTTCTGCTCCTGTTTGGGGGGAGGGAAATGTTAGCAATTTTGCCATACTGGGCCAATGCGGCACGAGAGGGTCGGGCACGCCTCGGCCATGCTCTCTAAAGTAATGCCGGGTATTTTGGGGGATGCTTGGACGTACGATCAGTCTTTCGTTGGCAGCCTCCTGCCACTCCTTGGTCATGCTCGCGGGAGGAGCGCCGCCAAAGGCGCGGATGACGGCGAAGATGACCAGGGTGGCGCCGACGCCGAACGCGGTGTACAGGGCGACCTTCTTTCCCTCGCCGGCAGGCGGCAGAGCACGCGGTCCGTGGGGACCGAAGGCGATCCAGTAAGCTGTGGTGGAAGCGTGGTCAGCAGGCGGGCACAGATAGGGAGATTGTGGCCGGGCCGGGCCGGAGGCGGACGGCAGGGGCGGGCGCAGGCGCCAGACTCACCGGCCTTCTTCTCCTGGATGGTGAGGTCCTTCCAGCTCTCCTTCATGCGGTCGCGCAGCGCCATCCAGAGCTCGGCCTGCTCCTGGAGCGGGAGGCCCTCCCAGCGCTTCTCAATGTTGGCCAGCGTCGGGTTGGAGATGGCGTGGGTGGAGGCGGCGCGGCAGGCGGCGGCGGCCAGCGGCTGCTGGAGAGCAGCACGCTGGGCGCGCACCAGGGTCGAGGGCCGGAGGCGGAACATGGCGGCCGACATGGCAATCCGGGAGACGGCGAAAAGCGAAAAGCGAAAAGCGAAGCGAAAGCGGAGAGCGGAGAGTGGGATGGCGCACGGCGGCGAGGCGGAGCCCGGGCACGAGAGAGCAGGATCGAGGGTCAACGAGGCAGGACGGAGCTTCTGCGTCGCTGCGCGGCCGATGGCAGGCGGACGGGCACGTCGAATGGGTGAGGCGGTGGTGGTGGCAGGTGGTGTCGAGCGGAAACTTGTGTCCTGAGGGCGAAATGAGAGACTAGAGATTTTCTTGGGCGCTGCACGTCTGGTCTTTCCCGCTCCCTCCTCTCCATCGTATGACGGCTCCACCCAATGCCCGAGGAGCTGCCCGGACGAAAGAAATCGCTCGTATTACCCGCCAGGTCACATGACCGCAGCGACCCGGCGGGCCGGTCTGCGGCGTACGAGCGCAGGATGGGACACGAATTGGCCTTGCATTGCGACTGCAGCACTGCGCACTACAAAACTCACTTCGTATCTGGGCCTGTATTACTGTGCACCTTGAATACGTACGAGTACTCCGTACTCCGTACTGGATTACTCCGTACGGAGTACAGAAAACAGTCTTTCGGCCAGGCCCCACAATAAGCGGCGCCCACACAAATATTCCGGAATTGCCATTCGCCAATCAGAAGCCGCGAAGCTCCGCCTTCCCGAAAGCGCCCGTTTGCACGGAGCAGAGCTGTCTTGCAGCACCGCTGCCGGCGGCCACCATGCTCGGCACAGCCGGCGCGACTGGTCGCATCCGGAGGCCGTGTTTGCTCGCAGGCAGGCCGCAGGCAGGTTGAGATTGTTGCTGCGGAGACTGCGCCGCTGTTTGCGCAACAAGGGCACATGCTGTACTTTCTGCGTGTCTGAATCTGCGTGTCTGAAATCGCGTGTCGTTCTATTCCTTGGACGCGGCCGGGGTCGGTGGCGCATTAGGCGTGCTGCTACCGCTGTGAGTATCTTGTCCGACCGAACAAGGGCCAAGCCGTCCTACGAACCTCTTGGGGGCCGTGTGGTCTTGTATGCTGGTATGCTGTTCTTCAAGATATGGCCGGAACACGTAGATGCCTGTGGAGGGAACCGCTCAGTATTGGCCGTTTCGCCGCGCACTCAACGGAACGACACAGGAACAAGACGAAGCGCCAGAGGGCAAGCACAACGCCAGCGCAAAAGGCAGACGGACCGTTGACAACGCCGAAGACCACGGCCATGCCAAAAGGTACAGCCCGCTGCAGGAGAGACATGGCGACGGCCGAATCGGTGGCAGCGCAGCGGCGTAGGGAACGCAAGACGACGTATTCGGGGGAAAGCAGCAAGTCCGTCTTGTACTGTCGACCGTAGTCTGAACTGGTTGCGCTGCGATGCGCCAGGCGTGAGTTACACGGTTTTCGCCGCCGTGTGGCTTGCGTCTGCTTCCAAGTGTGGCGTCGCCGGGCTACAGTGCCCCCACCCGACGCGTCTCCCATTTGCTGGACGCGTTGCCGCCTCCACTGCGAAGTAATCGTGAACCTCGTCGGTGCGGCGTAAAATGACGAGAGCACCGCTGCATTCGGACGCACAGGACGACAACGCACGATTCAAGACACGAGCAGCTCCCCGCAACGCCACAAATGTCTGCCCTCCGACTATGAGGCACGCGAGTCTATGAGGAACTGGAAGGTGCTGGGCGAAGTCCCAGACTCGGACGACGAGGCTCTCGACAGCCATGAGTCGCAGCAAGAGAGCCAGCGTCAAGATGGCGCAGACGGTGACCTCATGGAGGACGTCTGGAGCGTGCCAGTGTCGCCGCCACGAGCGTCTGCCACTTCACACACCGGGCATGCGGACATCGCTCGGAGATCCTCTCCCACAACCCCCCGACAGACCCCAGCGCCGTCTCTCTTTCTCGACGACGAGGACGACGAGATAGACCTCATTCGCGGCGAGCTGCCCAATCACCCGGCACTGGAGGTGATCCTTGTGCCGGCAAAAGCAGCGAGACCAGTCCCAACTGCTCCGGAGTCGCAGGCCGAGGAGCTTCCCCGAGAGGTATCGCAAAAAGAAGAGCTACCTCGTCCTGACCCGCCAGACACAGGAGAGTTGCCGGAACGAGAGAATACACAGGACGGAGTGGTGCCGACACAAGGGGAACTGGAGGGCGAAGAGCTGCCGGCACGGAGGCCCTACGATGAACAACCAGCAAGAGAGGAGGGGCAAGGCGAAGAACTGCTGTTGCGGGAGGAGCAGCAGAACGTCGAGCTGCCCGTCCCTACAGCTGTGAGCCAGCCGCCATCTTCGCCGCTGAGCACGCTGTCCGACATTTCAGGCCTCATGATGACGCCTCCTTTCCTGAGACCGCAATCTCCCCGACCACGAGAGCCGGCTGCCGCGCCGCCTCGCTCCCGCAGCCCGAGCCTCGAGCTCGATCTCCCCGAGTCGCCCCCCGTCTTTCGCCTTGGCTTCGTCCGATCACTGCGTCCGCGCAAGCCCATTCAGCAGCATCCGTACCTCCTCGAAAATGCGCGCTACACAAAGGTCATGAAATCCCATGGCGTCAAGCCGGTTCGCACCGCTGTAAGCGGTCCCCCGACTGCTTCTGCCGCGGAAGACGACTCCCAGGGCCAAGAGTTTGTGGAGGAGAGCCACGAGACAGCCAGAGACGGCTCCGTAGCCGAGCAGTACGACTTTCCGCCCAGCTCTCTGGGCTATGGCGGCGGTGCCTCGCCGACGCCGTCTCCGCGGGCATCGACGCCCGTACGCCGGCTACTCGCACCAAGCAGCAAGGACAGTGCCGAGGACCGTACAGACGCCACGAGCCTGGCCGACGAGGATGACTTCCCTAGTCCTACCACGTTTATGAAGTACCGACGTCAGCGGCTTCGGGCGGAGAGGGCGAAGCAAGGCAAAGCACCACCAGCCGATACGGGTTTGGGAGGCACAACACCTCCTAGATGGATACCCGTACAGGGTCTATCGCCAAGTCCCCAAGCTCGTCAGACACGCTCTCCCACCGTGGCCAGAGCTGCGGACTTGTCGCCGGGTCCAACTATGGAACTGGATGATGATCCGTTTGATTTTACTGGCATGGATGACACGGTAGAGGCGTCGCCGACTGCCGAACCGGACGCCGGAAGCCAGGACGAATCAGACGGCGCTCGAAGACGAGGCAGACGAATTCCCGCATCGTGGCTCATCCTAGACGGTCGTTATATGCCCCCGACTGCTGCAAGGTCTTCTGCCCCTCCCAAGCGACAAACAGCGCCGTCCGACCAGGTGCCTCGGAAGGGCTTGGCGCTGCCGAAGCAGCGCGGCTCCGGAACGGCGGCTGCTCTGGACATGATATTTGATGATTCAGATGATGACGAGAACGACGTGACTATCACCGGTGTACAGCCCAAGGCCTCGAAAGTTTTACCCTGGCCAGATGACTCGTCCGATGAAGACGAAGGAGACCATCATGTGTATCCCCCTCACTATGAGCTGGACGACGACGATGATTCTGTGGTCGAAGAAGACATCATTGATCGCATGACTTCCGGATCGAAACGGAGATCGCTCACGAAAGATCGTTCGCGAGCGAAGCGGCAAAAGCTCCATGCAGCGAACCCATTCAAGGGTGTGACGGGCCAGAAAACGCGACAGCCTAAAATCACACATATGCTCAGCCGATCGCAAAGCCTTCTTCCGTCTTCCGGCCGGCAGGTAAAGCGGCTTAAGCGGACCGCCTCAGCTTCCTACAGCCGGGCATCTCGGTCGTACCATGAGCCTTCGGCCGCCCGGAGACGGGTATCGTTGCCGCCTCCTAGGCTTAGCATTCTGGATACGATGGAAGCAGCGGCACCGGACTTCATTCGGATTGCTGCGCGGACAGCAAGATCGCGCCCGAAGCTGGGCAAATCCAGTCCGTCTCGTAAAATCATCAATCTCGGCTCACGGAAAGACAACATTGATGCTCTCACTGTTCTTCGTGACTGGAAGTCTGGGAAAATCAAACCCAAAGTCCGGGCTCCGCCGCGGCCTGCACGAAATTCAGACAGACAAGCTACACTCCGAGACGTATCGACAAATATTGCGAAACCGCCCATGCACCGTCCACGCGAGGCAGATGGGCATCTTCCCGCAGAAAATATCCCACCCCCAGAGCAGAGTGCACCACAAAACGACGCTCATCAGCAAACAGATAAGAGACCACAAGCCTCGGCAAAGAAGCCTGTCAAGCCACGCGTGCTGCATGCGGCGATGCGGCCAGCACAGCTGGAGACGCTGGCGCAGGGCAGCACTGGAAGGTCAGACTTTATTGCGAGAAAAAGGACGCTTGACGACATGTATCGCAGAAGGAGAAAAGAAATGCCCGACCTGCTGAATGTGCGGCTGGAACAGTTCATTGATGGCCACGCCTTGGCCATGACCGAGACCGAGACCGATGCTGAGGATTCCGTCATGGCCGAGTTCCCTGACCCTGCTTTGTTCAAACCGCAAGGGCCGGAGCCGGTGTCCGAGCAGAGCCAAGGCGACCGGTCTCGGCGACCGCACTTCCGGAAACGATACCTGCCCAAGTCTGTGGATACTCTGGCGCCCCAATTTGCCCACGCTCTGGACCCCATCACTGTGGATGTTGGACTTGTGTCGGAAACACCCCCAGCGGACCCAGTCAGCCACAAAACCGACAAGCTGCAAGGTTTGGGTCCGTTCGGCGCACAGTATTCCCAACACTTTGACGTATTCCCTCTGGAGAGCGGCGTGTTCTTCCACCAAAGCACGATCATCGGCAGCCGGCGGCTCTTTGACGTTTTGAATGATGGCGCGAGTGGCAGCCAGCCACTCGATGCCACCAGGCTCGCCTCTTTTCAGCTTGACAGCCGACAACTTATTTGGAGCGTCTGGGACGATACTGTGTCTTCCGAGTTTGGCATTCTCCTGGACTGGCTGGCAGACATTCTGCTCCCGACAAATGAAGCCGTGAGCGCCTATCCGGTGCAAAAGATTGGCGAGACTGTAAACTTCATCCTCGATTTCATCCGAACCGTCATTGCCTCTCCAGCCACATCGGAAGAGGCGCAGCGGGCGTTCGTCTTGAGAGGTCTAGACGTGATCTCTTCGTTTGTCAGCCGGACGGAAGCCACCACGCAGCAACAGGCTGGTCATGCCGATGACCCGGTGACCAGGAAGAACCTGACCGCTCTGACCGGTATCCTGCTGGCCGCGGCTTGGGTGCTGCGGATCTGCAGGAACTCGGCATCTTGCCTAGCCGAGTCCTTTGAGGCAGAGGAGTTGCTGAAGAGAGTAGCCAAGCTCCTGATCCGGATTTTGCTCCAGTGCGGTTTCGCGGACATCCGTGCAGCATACGAAAGCTTCCAGTGGCCCATTACGCGCGAGCGAGGAATTCGCAACAACCGGCAAACGTTGATTGCGTGGGCCGTGCTGGCCCAGATCACGGAGTATGCTCGAGTGGCGAGGGCAGGATTCTGGGACCTCACGTACTCGGTCATGCTTAGCGGTGCCTCCATCAACACGTGCACGGATGCCAGTTCCATGGAGCGCCTGTGGGAAGACATGTTCACGCTCCTTCCGCTGGGCGAGTTTGACAGCTGCGGTGTCGTCCAGCCGGGGCTGAGGCGGCTGGTGCCGCTGGACGGGTGGGCCATGCCGCGCCAGGCACTGAGCCGCGTTTTCCAGCTGTACAAGGCCGAGCCACGGCAGTCGCCGAGCTTCAATGCGTACTGTCGCGCTCTGGTGGGCCGTTGCCACTACCTGGTGGAGGAATGGTGCTGGCAGCGATGCAGCAGCATCGTGGGCGTGATCTTTGACTTTTACGGGTCCCAGGACTTTGCCCACCTCCGCAACGAAGAGGTTCACGCGTCGCCTCGCTTCCTGGAAGAGCTCGGGGGCGCGCCGTCGCTTCGGATCGATGTCGAGGACAAGTGCTTTCACATCTTCATCAAGATGATAGGGCTGATCCTATTGCGACTGCGACGTCTCGGGCTGACCAATGAGCTGCGGAATCTGGTCGCCAGAACTTTGCCCAACCACAACCGGCAGTACCTCAAGGAGAACGACATCCACCAGCGCGACCTCGCGGCGCTTCGGAACCAGCACGACCTTCTGTGCACGCTGTACTGGGCGGCGCCGCCGGAGCTGCGGCCGGGCCTCCACCTGATCGAGAAGCTGGTGGCGCCCGCGAGCTCGCACAAGGAGGCGTGTCTCATCAATATTCGGGCGTGGAGCCAGCTTGCCCGGTTCGTTGTAGCGTCCGGCGAAGACTACAGCGTCTACAAGGGGTTTGCGGCATGGATGAGCCGGATTTTCCAGCAGGTGCTCGATCAGTTCGTCTCGGCCGAGTCGGATATCCAGCGGCAGTTTATGAACCTCTCGGCAAACCTGATGAACGGCATCAGTCCGCACATTTTGAAAGCGATGGCCGCCAAGAACCGATCGGCGTCTTTGGATGTTCTGAACGCGTGCATCGTCGCCTCTCTGGACGTGCTCAAATTGGCGCCGTCGCTGGAGGTCGCGACATACTGCTTTAGCAGCATTCAGCTGGAGCGCCTTTTCACAGTGATGGAGCTGCCGTCGGACCGGTCCGACTGCGGTATCTGGCATTCGTGCCTGGACATGGTGCAGCACTACCTGGACCGCGTGGACAAGGCGATGGACGAGCAATACTCGAGTAACCTGGATGACGACGACTCGGGCGCCGCAGAAGAGGCCGTCCTGATGCTGGACCACACGGTCGCCAAGAGCTTCTTTCGGCTGACCAACACCATTACGCGGATGCCGTTGGAGAGCACGGCGCTGATGCCGGCCGACCCGCGCGTCCTGTGCGCCGAGAGATGTGTGGTGCTGTCCGCGCGGCTGGCGAGCCGCTTGATCCACGCGGGGGTGTACCGGCTCTCGCGGTTCTTTGGGTCCGGCGAGCACAGGATTTTTGAGCGGCTGCCGCTGGCGCCGGGCTTGGCGCAGCGCAAGTTTCTGCCTCTCTTCGTGTCGTCCATGGTGCAGAACAGCGTGTTTGACTTCAAGGACATGGGCCTGAGTCTGCTCGAGATATGGATGCTGGCGATTGTGAAGCCGGAGCGGTTCCTGGGGTACGAGGGCCGGCTGGCGGAGACGCTGCGGCAGCACGACCTGCCGTACGTGCGCACGGCGCCGGTGGCGGCGAGCGGACAGCAGGCGCCGACGTACGACGCGAACCGGGCGCTGTTTGCGAGCGCGGTGTCGTCGATGCGGGAGCAGTTGCGGAAGGAGGCGGCGCGGCGGCAACAGCTCCGCGGCGACTACGCCAAGGCGCTGCGGCTGGTGATGCAGCAGATGCGGGAGGACCTCCGGCACGCGCGCGGCGCGGACGCGGCGCAGCACGCGCGGTACATGGACTTTGTGCGCAGCATCGTGGCGCTGATCAAGTCGCACGGCGGCGACATTTGCCCGCTGGACGCCTTCTTCTACCAGCAGAGCCCGGACTACACGCCGTCGCAGGAGGACCCGCAGCTGCAGACGGCCGGGATCGTGGCGTACGGGCTGCGGCTGGGCGAGGGCGAGGTGACGGCGGCGCCGCAGCTGTTCCACTACCTGCACAACAACTTTCACATTGCGCTCGCCAACGACCAGCTGGGGCAGGAGTGCAGGATCCTGGAGCGCAGCATGGAGAACGGGGCGGTGCTGGGGTTCGTGCTGGGGCGGATGCTGCCGGCGATCATCCGGGCGACGGAGGCGGCGAGCACGGCGTGGCCGCTGCTGGGCGTGTACTGCAGCGCGGTGCAGAGCTTCCTGACGCGGTCGTGCGTGCCCAAGGACATGGGCGCGGCGAGCACGACGGGGCTGGTCGGGCTGATGGAGGAGGTCCTGGCGTGGCTGCGGGCGACGGCGGGCGGGGCGGCGGCGGCGCCCGGGCACTTGGACAGCCTCAGCAGCCTGGAAGTGCACCATGGCAGTAGTCTCGGGGCCCGTGGTGAGGGCGGCACGGGTGGCACAACGCTATCGAGCGTGCAGGTGCACACGATGGCCCAATTGGCGGCGCTGGTCAACATGCTGCGGCCGTTTCTGATGACGTGTTCGTGCCTGCACCTGACGGCCACCACGCGCGCGGGATTGGACCGGGTGATGGACGGATATGGGGAGTTTGCGCGGCAGGCGTCGGCCGTGCTGGCGCGACGGGTTCGCGGCGACAGCGGCGACCGTGTCGACGCTACGGGCGGCGTCGGCGAGCAGCCTGGCGGGCAGCTCGGCAGTCAGGCGCCAGACGACGGTGGCGTCGGCACGTACTGGAGCAGGAGGCGGGCGCGCCAGCGCAGTATCCCTGCGTCTGTGCTGCTGGGCGGCGAGGAGGGCAGCCTGCTGTCGGGGGTGTCGGGGACGGCCAGCACCAGCGGAGTCGAGCCGGAACTGCGCAACCAGGCGCAGGTGGACATGTTCTGCAGGGTGATTGTGCGGCATGTGCGCGAGAATTGGGTGGTGGGCGCAGGCCAGATCGTGGTGCGACGGACCCAGCAGGGGCGGTCGGCGAGCAGCGGTGCTGTCAGTGGCGGCGTGGCAGGCGTGCAAGCCGGGATCGCGTACGGACCGTGGACGATGGAGGAGGTGCTGGACGAATTGCAGCGGCAGGTGGACGAGTGGACGCGCAAGGACGCACAAAACAGCCATCGAGGCAGGCGTCTGTACGGAGGCAGGCGTCGGTAGATGTGTAGGAAGCGGAGGAGGCTGGAGGGCCCCGATGCCAGACAGGAAGGGACGAAAAGAGCACATGCGGCACGAGGCCTGGCAGGATGTCGAGGACGGTGGCTTGCGATAGGAACTGGGCTTGGCTTTATTTTGGATTGGCTTTGGACTGGAGGATTCGGAGCAAATCACGGCGTTTCGATAGAGCAGCTAGCTAGGGCGGGATGCAGATTGGCGTCCGGGCAATGCTATGACGGTCTGGGCTGGGCTTGCTGGCGATGCGCGGTGTACGTGTGTGGTCGCGACGGGTCGTGATCGGAGTCGGGGATGTCGTCTCTGGCCGCGGCTTTGGCGCCAGCCTTGCGTGAGCGAAATAGGACAGGCGCGCAGCCTTGCGGACGGGGAGACTTGGTCCGCAGTAGGAAGGAGCGAGCGGGCGTTCAGCCTCGCGGCGCGGGCCGGAAAAGGCAAGAGGCAGGCGTGGCGACGGCGGCGACAAACATGCAGACATCGCTGGGCATCGACATGCGCAGACATCGCGACAGATGTCGCTGGCGTGTGGGATGAGTCTACGTGTGCTACGTGCCGCAAGCGCGTTCTTGGATGGTCGGCGGAAAACGAAAAGACTGACGGGAATCGAGAATGACAAAAAGGCCCAGCCCAAAGTCCAAAGTCACAAAAAGAAATAAACACAACAAGAGACGAGAGAAAGCCGAAAGTCCAATAGCAAGAGGCACGCAGCAGGCAGGCGGCCGAGCGATGCCCATGTGCATACGGAATAGTACGTCGTACTCTGACGAGAGAGCCAAGCGCAGCAGCCAAGCGCAGACCAGCCGCCTCCAGACCGCTCCTCTCATCGGCCGCCATGTGACACCACTCCACACTCCCACGCTGGCCGTTCGATTGCACGCGCGCCCAGCGGCGGGAGTGCTGTGTGGCACGGTCAGAGCACGAGTACGAGCACGAAGCCATGCGTACAGAGTCATACTCGTACGCATGGCACTGGTACTCGTCCCCTACGCGCTTTCCGCTTGTGCACAGAGGGCACGAGGCCCGGAGGGGGCTCTGCAACGTTAAACGAATAAAGAGGGCACGAGGCCATCGCGAGAGGATGCATGGAGCAAGAGGGCCGGCTCGCGGGAGAGGACAGACGCCGACAACACGAGACACAGACACAATGCACGAGCAGCGTCACGAGCGCAGACGGCCTGCAAGAGAGCACGCCGAGTTGCACCCGATGCAGACACCGCTGCCGATGCACGTCGCACGCCGTTGCACAGCCCGGCAGATCAGATCAGCGCGACACCCCCTCACGGCGGTCGTCCGCGCCGTCTGCGCATACGAGTACGGAGGGCTCGTACTCGTATCTGACTGACGAAGCACGAGAGTACGAGTACGGAGGGCGCGTACTCGTATCTGACGAAGCCCGAAGCACGAGAGTACGAGTACGACGGAGCGCGCGGTCTTGTTCTGTGCCACGGAGCGGCCACCGGCAGGCCGCGGCCTTCTTTTCCCTTTCCTTTTCCTTCCGCTCCCGCGACCTACGAAGCCATTCTCTTCTTCCCCTTCTGGAAGCTCGCTCGGGTAGAGCCTTGGGCCACCGCCGAGAAGCGGCCGCAGCCGGATACGAACGTGCTCCGAGGTACGTGGGAGAACTCGCGTCGGGGTACTCTGTACTCGCAGGGTTCCACACAAGCGCCAGCCGCTGACCACGCCGCTAAAAACGCGGAGCCCCCCGGCCTGGAGTGTCTGCGCTGTTGCTATCGCCAAATTGCTCGAGGGCCCATCGCCGTCTAGTGCTGCTGGCCAGTGGGGAAGCCAGCACCCGGCCGCCACGTATCGGTGGGATGGACGCCTGGGGGCCGGGGCCTGGCCTGTCCGTGATACGAGGCGAGACTGCGGTACGCTGCTCCATGTACTCCGTCGTACTTTGTACCGATGCGATGCTGCCTGTGACCGTTGCTGCCGTTGTTGTGGCCCGTTGTGTTCGCCCTGTTTTCCTCCGGCTCCGTCTCTTTCTGAGAGCAATCGCAGGAACTGGCACGATACGCCGTACTGTCAAAGTACGAGTACAGAATACGAGCAGAGCAATCTCGCCTGCATGGTCCGGCGTCCCGCAAGAGAGAGGCTCCGTAGGTTGCCTGGAGTCTTGCGTTGGGTCGTCCTGTGCTGTTTTCCGCCGCCGCCTCATTCGCCGGCCAGGCCTCCGGCGTATTACTCCGTACAGACCTGCCTGCGACGTCTTGTCTCTGGCTCGTCGTTTTTCTTTTTTCTTTTTTCTTTTATCTTATTCCCTGCGCCTGCCGTTTCCGCGCCTGTGATTCGCCCGCGCCGGCGCTGACTGCCACCTCACCCGGCTTTCTCGCCCGCCCATTGGCTGCAGCCGCCCTGTCCGTGAGCCTTTTTCCACCAGGCCCGGCCTCCACGTGACTGCCCGCAGCCCAGCACCGCGCCCCTTCCATTTCTGGGGACCGCGCGCGGCTTTGATTAGCTGGCAGCGGTCCCTTGGGCAGCCTCTCACGTTTGCGCCTGCCCTTTCGGCTGCCTGACCCCTCTCCTTCCTCGCTCTCTCTTTGCTCGCCTCGGTCGCTCCTTCTCCCTTTTCCCAGCGCGCCCCCAACCCACCGCTGCCAACCGCGAAACAGCGCTTCATCGGCCGCCCATTGGCGACTTCCGCCATTTTCCTAATTCCTGGAATTTCTGGATTTCCTCATTTTCTCCCGACCTCAATTCCCGTGTTTTCGTTCCGTCGCCGATTTCCCACGTTGTACTTTCTATTTCCTGTCCGCACCCCGTCGCTCCGCTCCAATGGAGCCGCTCTGAAGGCCCGGCCGTTTCTGCCCCCAACTTGCGCCAGACCGTTATGTCCCATTGTTCCTTGTCCCCTTCTCACCTATCGCGCGCAGTCTCACCAGCCACTCCCGAATCCATCTGCCCACCCTCCTCGCCCAAGCCGCTCCCGCCGTTTCTGTTTCTGGTCTCCGGGCTCTGTTCTCTTGCCATCGTGTCCTGCTGTGCATCCCGTCTTCGCGCCTTGGCGCACCGTTGCTGTCGTCTCCGAGCGCCGACCGCAACGCCGCGCCCGCCCATTCTTCTCTAATTCCCGGGCGTGTCCGATTTCCTTTTCGGTCGTCTCGTCTCGCGTTTACAGAGTAGATGGACCGGAAACGGTCCCGTGACCCAGACGATGAGCACAACTCGCCGTCTGGGAAGCGGACGCGCCTCGCTGCAGAGATCGCTGCCGCCTCCCTCGCCCACGAGGCTCTGGCCATGACCAATGGTGGCAGCGGCGGCTTCTCCGCCATCAACAGCGCCAGCCAAAAAGCCGCGGCTGCCGCACCCGCCGCCGCTACCGCCGCATCGGCCAACCCCGGTCCCGGCGCCGGCGCCGGTTCCGGCCCCGGCTCCGGCCCGGCTCTCGGACCCGCCAGCCTTGGCCGCCACAGCGCTCACGCCACCGCTCACGCCGCCAATGGCTCCGGCAGCGCCAATGGTGTCCAGCCGCCGCTCGAGAGCATGAGCGACATCACCCGCCACTTCCAGGACGCCGTCAACAAGGCTTGGGACTACCGCGCCCCCACCTACACCAACGTCCATGTTCTGCTCGTCTTCTGGGACCAGGACGACGACACGGTCAAAATCGCTGCCCGCAATCTCGAGTCCGTCTTTCGCACGGTCTACAACTTCTCTACCGACATTGTTGTCATTGACTCGTCCACCTTGTCCGGTGGCCGTGACGAGCTGTACGCGAAAGTCGACGCCTTCTTCGCCCGCAATGCCTCGCCCGGCGACCTGGCCATCCTGTACTACGCCGGCCTCGCCGTCGCCAATCCCCAACCTGGCGAGGCTGCCCTGTGGACTCCGTATGTAGCTTGCCGTTTCAGACGTCGTGCGCCACACTGTCCCCGGCTGTTCTTACTAATACCCCCAGGCGAAAACGATATCCTGGTGCTCCCACAGTAGAGAGCACTCCCATCCAGTCGGCGTATGAGAAGGCCAACTGTGACGTGCTGCTGCTCCTGGACTTTTGCAACACCTTCCACTACCCCTTAACCAAGGCGAGCTATGGGACTCTGCGCCGGAACGTCATCGAGGTGGTCGATGCGCCTAGCTTTGAGCCGGAGACGGCCAACATCACCCCCTTCACCAAGGCCCTGGTCGATGAGCTACTCGACGCCGCCAAAGGCGGCCCCATTGCCGTAGAGACCGTCCATGCACAGGTCGTCACCCGCATGACCATTACAAAACCTCGCGGCCGCGGTCGGCCACCCAAGGATCCCCATTCCAGGCGGGCTCCCGAGCAACCGCACCTGCCCAGGCACTCCTTTCTTCTCAACAGGCGCAGCATTGTGCTGACGCCGCAGCCGGCCGATCCCCAAGGTATGTTGTGCTCTGTCTGTGCGTCAGTTTGCGGTGCTAATTCAGCCCAGTCGTTCTCTGTCTCCGCGTTCTCAATGGGGGCTTAGACATTAATCAATGGAGCAAATGGATTTATACTGCTGTCCCGGAAGCCCGCGATGCCGTCCGGATCGAAGGGCTCTACTCGGGCTTCTCGACCATGATCGTCTTGCGCGTCCCGGTCTCCTATTGGTATCGGTTCTCCGAGTGCCCTGCGGGCTCCTTTGTCGGCTACACGACCATAGGCGACGTGGATCAAGCGACGCGCGAACAAATCGACCGACAGCTGGCAGACAAGCTGTGGGCGGACGACGGCTCCCCGTCTGGCCGCTATCTGCCCATCGCTGCCGCTCCCGGAGAGTCCAACCCGGCGGACATGGCGGACCCCGAACCCCCGGCGACTCCGTCAATTTTGACATCTGGCTACGCCTCGATTGCAACGCCTGTTGATGGCGACCCCGACGGCTCCTATTCCATGCCCTCCGCAAACAGCACCGGCCAGAAGCGGGCCCGGAAGGCGTTGCCTACGGAGAGAAAGATTCTGCCTTCCGAGCCGTCTCCGGTCTCTGGCCGTCGGCGGGACTACGTGCCAAGCGATGACCGCCGGCCCAAAGACATATACTATCGCCAAATCCACCAAGCTGATCCGCCATACCCAAATTCAATGGATAGTGCCGTTGAGATTTTAGGTTTGAACGACAGCAACGGCCTGTTGGCAGCTGCTGCCCAAAAACCGTTCAAGATCTCCATCAAGCTGGCCGGCCAGACGCACATGTGCCAGGAGTGCAAGTTGGGCTTCAAGGACGGCGACAGTCTCCAAAATCACATACGGAAGCAACATACACGCCCCTTCCACTGCGTCTTCAACTGGGCTGGGTGTGAGTCGACCTTCGCCAGCAAGAACGAGTGGAAGCGACATGTTATGAGCCAGCACATTCTGCTCCAGTACTGGGTTTGCCAGGTTGATCTGTGCTCTAAGGTTGTCAATAGGGTGAACGGCGTGCTGGGAAGCGGCAATGGGACCAGTCCTGATAGCCCCGATAGCCCCATCATCCCCAACAGCACATTCGCGCTGCCCAACGGCGCCATATTCAACCGCAAGGACCTGTTCACGCAGCATCTTCGCCGCATGCACACGCCGCCGCAAGTGAAGAAGCTCCTGAAGCAGGCAAAGCAGGGAGTGAAGACACCAAGCCACCCGTCGATTATGGAGTGGGAGAACCGCCTCAAGGAGTTGCAGCAGGACGGACTGAAGCCGCGCTGCCGCCTGCCGGAATACATGATCTGCCCGTCTGTCGGCTGCGGGATTGACTTTCACGGAAATAATGCTTGGGACGATCGGATGGAACACGTTGCTCGCCACTTGGAGGCGGCCGCCACGGGGCGGGAGCCGCCCGTCGTGTTTGGGGGCAAGACGGACACGACACTGACAGACTGGGCAACGCGGCCTGAGGTGGGCATTGCGAAAAGAGTCGGACCAGACTCGTGGCACTTGGACAACCCACTCCGGCCTGAGATAATGCCGTGGACGGAGGGCTCCGACGAACACGACCACGGCCACAACCACGGCCGCAACCACGGCGCGCCGCTCGATGAGGCGCAGGAGGCAAGAGATACCCCGAGTAGCCGCGAGCGGTCACGGTCGGTCATCGAGGTTGCCGACGAGCAGCAACAGCGGCACGAAGAACACCTGAGAGAACGCCACGCCGCGCAACAAGGAAACAGCAGCGTGTTGGTCAATTGAGTTTGTGGGCCTGTGGCAGTATGCCGTTGAACTGGAGGTCTAAGCACTTTACGAAGTAAGGCACTGATTTGGATGCGACAAAAGCTGGAGTAAGGACGAGGTGGAAGATACAGCGACGAGTATGGGGGGAGATACGAATTTACGAATGTAACGACAACGACTCCTGGCTGTGGATGCTTGTGCGCAACAGTATGGCGCCTAGGCGCGCATTACCAGCCCTGGAAAAAAGCCAACGAAAGAGAGAATGACACAGATACCAGGGCAACCGGGGTTTCTCGTCGACAAAATGGGCGGCTCACTTTTTTCTTCATTGCTCTATTGCTCTTTTGCTCTTTTGCTCTTCTGCTAGCCCGTTTGTCTATTGTGGTCATGGTGCTTTTGGGATGCTTTTTGATCCGTTGCTTGCTGAGCCTTTTTTGCCGTTCGGGCCCATCTCATCTGATTGGATAGGGTGTTGGCCCCGGTCTTGGTTGGCGATCATATGAATTTGCCGTGGCTGCCTCGCTTATGTGTTTTCGCTGACGGACCCCTCATATTTCTCAAAGCCAGCCACGCCTGATTTCGCTTCGAATGTTTATCTTGATGCTGCTACGAGATCTTTGATTAGTCTGCTACTGTCTGTTCCTTGCTTGCGAGGAGTGCTAGTGTTTTTTCAACATTGTCATGAGCGAGGAGAACGCTTTTGTCTGCCGTACATACACAACATATTTTCCGAATGAGAGACAGAGTCAGCTACGCTTTACGCCGTGCTATTTTGGTGTCATAATGGGCCTGTCAGAGGCCGATCTGGCCGTTGCAGGGATGACTAGTACTCGATTACGGAGCACATTGAACTGGCAGTTTTCTAACCAGAGCCTAGATCAATGCAAATGGCCCACCCAATGCGTACTAGCGGCATAACAGACTAGTCTAGCGGCCACAGCCTTGCGTCTTATGGAGAGCAGCCACAGCCTTGTGTCCAATGAAATTATTCGGTGCCTTCCAGATGAGATACAAAGCGCACATTTGTGCTCCGCAAAGCCAGCTATTCGTACATGTATATGTGTGCAGGAAAAACGGCACGACTGCCTTCGGCCCGCGGACTCGATATCGCCTCCACGACACAAGCGACGAGGCAAATAAGGATGGGATCTCACGGGTTGGCCTGACGGACGAGAGCCTGCTCGGAGAGGGGCCGGTCGGGGATGACCTCAAAGCCCATGTGGCGGCGGGGCTTGCGGCGGCGGTCGCCGTAGCGCTCGTCGAAGCGGCGGATAGCCTGGAGCGAGGCCATGTCCTCGCTGATGCTGGCGCCGATCTCGCGGAGGGCGTGGTCAAAGTGGGCGCGGGTAAGGAGGCGGCGGTCGGCGAAGACGAAGGGGTCGGGGCCGGTGTGGGCCTGCTGGAGGTGGATCTCGTCGCGGACGGCGGCCATGGCGGCGGCGACGCAGAGGTTTTTGAGGTCGGAGCCGGAGAAGAGCTCGGTCTCGGCGGCGAGGCGGTCGAGGTCGACGGAGGCGGGGTCGAGGCGCTCGTCGCGCAGGAGGACGTCGAGGATCTGGCGGCGGCCGGGGCGCAGGGGCAGGTCGACGAGGATGCGGCGCGGCAGGCGGCGCAGGACGGCGTCGTCGAGGTCAAAGGGGCGGTTGGTGGCGACCATGATAAAGGCCTTCATGTCGGAGGAGAGGCCGTCCCACTCGCGCAGGAACTGGTTGATGGTCTCGCGGTGGCCGCCGCGGCCGGGCCGCGTGGTGCGGGCGCCGAGCAGGGCGTCGGCCTCGTCGAGGAAGAGCACGACGGGGGCGAGCTTGCGGGCGAGCGAGAAGAGGGCCTGGACGTTCTTCTCGCTGTTGCCGACCCACATGTCGTTGATGCTGGCGGCGCTGACCTCGAGCATGTTGGCGCCGCTCTGCTTGGCGACGGCCTTGGCCAGCAGCGTCTTGCCGGTGCCGGGCGGGCCGTACAGTAGGCAGCCGGGAATGCGCTCGGCCGCGAGCACGCCGTACAGAAACGCCTCGGGGCGCTCGAGCGACAGCGACGTCAGCGCGCGCAGCGAGTCCTTGGTCGCCGGCGCGCACACGACGTCGTCAAAGGTCGTGCGGATGTCGCGCGCGTCGACGAGGTCCGCCAGAAACCTTTGCTCCAGCTCGGTGTAGTCGCTCATCTGCAGCTTCTTGAGCACGCCGCCCACGCGGATCTCGCGCGCGCCGCTGCGACCCGCGGCGCTGCCGCTGCCGCTGCCGGCCGCGGCGCTGCCGCCGCCGCCGTTGCTGCTCGCCTCGTCGCCCTTGCCGGCCCGCGCCGCGCTCACCGGCGAAAAGTACGGCTCGCGCGCGCCGGCCGTCTGCTGCCACATGGCGTTCTGGTCCTCGATGGCGTGCAGCGCGTCCACAAAGCTCTCGGCGGCGCAGACGTGCGCGCGGGCGGCGACGGCCGACGACGACGGCGACGACACGGCCGCGGCGTCCGGGCTGCCGAGCAGCTGCGCCGCGAACCGGTACACCCAGTGGACGTCGAGGACGGCGGTGCTGAGGGCCGCACGCAGCGGCGGCGGCGCGAGCCGGCGCGGCTGCTGCGCCCACGGCAGGTCCGCCGGGTCGACGGGCGCGCCGAGCAGGGCGGCGAGCATGGCGCGGATGTGGGCCATGTTCTCGGCAAAGATGTCGTCCTCCTCCATGCGGCGCACGGCGTCGACGTCGCCGGTTTCGCCGTCGTTCTGCGCGCCGGCGCCGGGCCGGGCCACGCGGAACGGGATGATGTGGCAGTCGGCCTGGCGCAGCTCCTCGGCCTTGTCGAGCAGGCCCGGCGCCGCGGCCATGTCGGCCGACGTCGAGCCGACCAGCACGACCTTGCGGCCCTGCTGCCAGAGCCGGTCGACGATGCCGCGCAACTTCGCGAGCAGCTGTGCGCCCTCGGCGAGGCAGCTCAGCTCGACAAAGTCGTGCATGTGCACGATCAGCGGGCGGCCGGCGGCGGCGGCGTCCGGGCCGGCCAGCTCGTCGGCGGCCTGCACGAGCGCCTCCAACACGTTGGCCGTCTTCAGGTCGTCCCAGCGCTCGCCGTCGCCCGCCGAGGCCTTGGCCGACAGCCGCCCGGCGAGGCCGGCGTGGCGCGCAAACGACACGGGCAGGCGCGACAGCACAATGGACGGCCCGTCGTCGTCGTCGTCGCCGAAGCCGCCGAAGCCGCCGGCCGTCGCGGCGCTGTCGCTGCGCAGCGCCAGCCGTCCGCCCTTCTCGGCGGCCGCGTACTCCAGCATGGCGAGGTGGCCGCGCGCCCAGTACGCCGTCTGGCCGAGGTACGGGCCGGCCACGTCGGCGATGGCGTGCGCGTCGAGGTGCACGACGTGCGCCGCCAGCGCCTCGGCCACGCCGTCGAGCAGCGCCACCGCCTGGCTGCGGCCGCGGTAGTTGAGGATCGTCAGCACCGACACCGGCCGCTTCGGCTGCGACGCCGCCGCCTTGGCCGCCGCCCGGCCCGCGACGTCCGGCCGCGTCGCCCGCAGCTCCGCCGCCACCGTCGCGCACAGCTCCCGGAACACGAGCCGCTCGCCCGCATCCGTGCCGTGCCGCGCCACGCCCCGGGCCACCGCGTCGTCCGCCTCGCGCGACAGCAGCGGCCGCGACCCCCGGGCCAGGCTGCGCCGGATGTGGTCGCGCGCGGGCCGGCCAAAGGGCCGCGTGGCCAGGTCGAGCACGCCGTCCGGGTCCAGCAGGTCCAGATCGAGGTCGAGGTCGAGGTCCGCGTCTGTCGCTGCCGACCCGTCGCCGCCCCGCAACACCACCGTCGCCGCCAGGTAGGCGGCCGCGGCCGCCACCGTCGTGCCGCGCCGCTGCACGGCGGCGAGGTCGGCGTCGCCGGCGCGCAAGTGGGCCGCGGCTCGCGCCACTTTGCGCTCATCCCACGCTGCGCCGTCCAGCCACGCCGCAAAGAACTGCTGCATAGCCTCGCGCTCCGGCTGCGGCACGGCCGCCATGCCGCCCGCCGCCCGGGAACGGGGCGTGCTTGCGTTGCTCTCTCTGCTCGCTCTGCTCGCTCTGCTCGCGGGCGCTGGAAGCACCAGCCGGCCAGCCGCGGCCAGGCCGTCGCCGTGCGCCACGGGCGTGAACCGCAGCGGCTGCTTCGCGTGCAGCCTCACGCGCTCGTCGAGAAACCACGCCGGGAGCCGGAACGGCGGCAGGCCGTCCTGGCTGCTGCGGCCGCGCGTCGTCCGGCCACGGCCGCTTCTGGCCGTGCCGCTGCCACCGGCCCCCGTCTCCGTGTGCGCGCCGTCGGCCCTGCCAACGCCCAGGAAGGCTTCGCGCAGGGTCTCGGTTGGCGAGAGCGGCTCTGGCACCGCCGGAGGAGCTGCCGTCTCGGTCTCGGCCGCCGCTGCACCGTCGTCGTCCTTGTTGCCGGCGGCCTCCTCCGCCGGCAGGCCGTCGTCTCGCCCGGCGTCGGGCGCGTCTGGTTGCGAAGCCCGCCGCGCCGCCGAGCCGCCAAAGTCCCGGACACCGCCCATAGGCAGACGGCTCCTGCTCAGACGGCCCAGACGGCCCAGACGGCCGGTCGGCCTCCACTGGCCAGCATACGGACTCGGCGCCGCCGCCTTCACCGCGTGCAGGGCCCGAGCCCCTGCGACATGCATCCGAAAACCGTGTGTTGTGCCGCCCGTAGCATTGGGGTGCGCCGCGTCTCGCCGATGGCTTCGTCGGATGCGGACTCGTCGTGCGCGGAGGGTGTCGGTGTCGTTGCGTGTCGTTGCGTCGTCGACCTCGCTGATTTTTCCGGCCATCGTACGCTGTACGTCCGCTGACCCCCGCCAATCAGTACGCAGTAGTGCGCACCCCACTTTCTGCTCAGGACAGGCCCGCCGGCGTCCGGCGCACTGGCCGCTATCTCTTATCTATCGTCTCACGGTATCGCGGCAGATTATGTCATTCCTATTGCACTATCGTGGCTACGACAACTCCATGCTCGGCCGCAGCCCCTCGGCATCCAGCGCGGCCTGGTAGAGGCCCTGGGCCTTGTGCAGGCTCTGGATCGTCGGCTCGAGCAGCACGCGCACGGCCTTCTCGCCGCCGCCGATCATGTCGGCCCGCAGCCGCACGCGCTTCTTCGTGCGCAGGAAGATGGCCCGGATCTCCTCCATCTTCTCGTCGAGCACCTTTTTGCGCGCCTGCTCGGCCTCGGCCGCGATGGCGTTGATGCGCGCCGCCGACCGCCGCAGCGACTCGACGTGGTACGCCAGCTCCTGCGCGCGGTCGGCGTCGCCCGAGAGGAACGCCGCCCAGAACTGCTTGAGGAACTCGGTCGTCGTCGCGTTTGTCAGGAGGACCTTTTGCGCCAGCTCCGCCGACAGCCCCATGGGCGTCTGCTCGTCGCCGCCGTGCCCGTACAGCTCCGCACGCCGCTGCGTGATCGCCGCCAGCAGCTGCTTCTGCGCGCCCTGCCGCGCCGCCCGCGAGCCCACGTGGTCTCGCCGCCGCCCGCCGCCGGCCTCGTCGTCGCTCTCGCTGTCCTCGTCCACGCCGATGCCGGCGTGCAGGTCGAGCCCGCCGGCGCCGTCGCCCTCCAGCGTGTCCATGTCGGCCTGGATCTCAAACAGCACCTCCGACGGCACCTGCTGCCGGTAGAGCTCCGTGTCTTGCGACGACGTCGTGTTCTGGTTGAAGAACTGCCCCTGCTCGCGCACGTTGAGCACGATCCGCTGCACCGCGGCGTCGCCCCGCAGGTCGCGCAGCGCCAGCTCTTCCTGCACCTCGTCGTCCACGGCCGCGCTCGTCGTCGGGTCGCGGTCCGCGGGCGCCACGCTCGCCATGATCTTCTCGCTCAGGCTGTTGAGCGTGCGCACAATGGGGACGTTGGTGCGCGGCCGCATCTCGACGTCCTTGCGGTTGCCGCCCTTGAAGCCGCCCTGGTCCTCCTCGTTGCCCTCAATGTCGATGGTGTGCGGCACGTGCGACGACAGGATGAGGCTCGACGTGATCATGTCGTCCGTCTCGTCGTACTGGTCAAAGAGCGGGTCGACCCGGTCGTTCTCCAGCACGCGCTCGCCGCGCAGCTTCTTGGACAGCCGGCTGAGGAAGAAGCGTGCCCAAAAGTCCGACTCGGAGATTTGCGGCACCCGCTCGTTGTAGATGCGCTTGACCAGCGGGTGCTGGCTGAAGATCATCTGCACCTGCTCGACGCTAATGTTGAGCTTCAGCTCGTTGTCCACCGTGCGCGGCTTGATCGTCGACAGCACGTTGTAGGCGCCCTTTTTCTGGCTGCTCTCGATCGCGTACGCCCGCAGCAGCGACGTGCGCGTCGACCAGAACTGCGCGTTAAAGGCCGCGTCCGACACCGACTTCGGCTTGGACTTTTGCGCGTCCATGTACGTCTGGTGCAGCGTCTTGTCCTTCTTCATCAGCGCCTGCTGCAGCTCAATGTCCATCTTCAGCTGGTTGTCGTCGAACCAGCGCGGCGCCGCCGGCTTTGCCGCCACCGTATTGGGAAACGACATGGCTGCCGACAGCCCGCCGCCGCCGCCGCCATTGGCTCGCTGGGCAGCGTCGGACTGCGGCTGGCCTGCCGGTGTGGCGCGGCCCGCAACGGGCCGCGGCAGGTTGGGATCCGAGCTGCGGGCTTCTGCCAGGATTTTCGAGAGCAGGTCCTTGATGTTGTTTGCTTCGGCCCGGGCGTCGGTGGCCGAGTTGAAGTGGAACAGGAACGTCGACGGCTCGCCCTCGGTGCCCGGTGCCTTCTCAAAGATCTTCAGCATCACCTTGGCAGCCGTGTCGGGTGTCTGCTGTAAGTCTGAGGGCTGGGTCAGCGCGTGAGCATAGCAGGAAGCCGCTCCTGGCTGGCATAGAACGTACTGGTAATGTTGGCCGTCGGAATGGACACGGACGCGCCGCCGGCGGCCGGCGTCCACGACACGGCATGCTGGTCCTCTGTGACGGTGATGATGCCCTCTTTCTTCTTGTAGACGGCCTTGCCCCATGGCATGGACATCGTGGCTGTCTCGCGGCCGGTGGCCGCCGGCAATGTGGCGATGCCGATGGAGCGCCAGAAGATGTGCCGGCGTGCCGTCTATTCGTTCTTGCGGCGGCTCAGCGCTCAATGTCCATGGACGAAAGCTCGAGGTGTACTGTTGGATTGCTTTGTCGTCGGCCGGACGCATAAGCTCGTCTTATCGCGCATCACGTGGAGATAACGAGAACTTCACCGACCGGCTTATACCACGTGATGCCAATTCACGTGACACAAGAACTACAGGCACATGATATAAGCAGTGGATACAAGTACCAAATACGAAGTCTTAGTCGCACTTTGCGAGACAAGCACTGGGCTAAATTACGGCTGCCGCCGTCTCGGCACTTACCTGTTCCTGGGTGGCCATGCTCGTGTTGCTTCTTGCCACTGAGGCCAAGCCGCGCCAGCAGAGTGGCCACATAGCCACAGGCGCGGCGCTTTCATGTACTCGTACTTGAGAGACGACGCGAAGACGCGATCATATCACTGCTCGGGCAGATGCAGCTCGGGTTGCCTTGTTCGGCACACAGTCTTCGCGTCGCCCTCCTTGCGCCGGACACTGTGCTTGGCAAACATTTGAGATCCCTGCAATCTGCGGCAATCGTCGCCGCATTTGTGGCCAATCATAATACACTGCCGGCTAGCGGCCCGCTTTACGGAGTACTTGGACGGAAATACTACGACGAACTCGTACAAAGTATTACATGTATTGCGGAGTACGTACTAAGGATCCTTGGCGCTGACATGCGCCCGTCTAGTTGGCCGGTCATTTCACTGAACCAAGTGATCGACCGACCGGGTCGGCGCTAGTCGGTATTTACAAAGCCTTGCCTGATGTCCGAGGTTCGTGGCTTGGGTCAGCGAGTCCAGCACAAGTCCGGCAAATTACGCGGCCATGTGCTCTAGCACATGGCACATGTCGACGACCGCCTCACGCTGCCCGGGCAAAGAGTCCAAGTGCGACCTCGTTTCTGGGCGGCGTTATCTGGCACACATCGGACAGTTTCTGCGGCCAGTGGCCGGATGAAGGGCTGCAGGAGCCTTGGCTGTGTCTGCCGTGCTGCCTGTGGCTCGAGCGTCTGCCGTTCCCTGAAGCCGGCCGCGGCTCGGTCTGGTGGATGGCTCCGTTTTCGAGCAACTCCGCATTCTGATGGTGACATACGAGTACTCCGTCGCGGGTGGGTGCGAGAAAGGCGGACGGGGGCATGTGCAAGAACCTTGGTGGCAGCCGTTGGACTCCAGGTTTTTCCTCCGGATTTGACTCCAGATTCGACTCCAGATTTGTCGTGATGGGGCCCACGATCGTCACGTCACACTGCTAGCTTGATGCAGAAGTACGGCCGAGCGCGCTCACAATCCTCCAAAGTACGGAGTATGGAGAACGACGCACGAAGACGGAGACAGGCTGCTCGCAAACGGGGAACATTCATTGTCTTGCAGAATCCGGCGGGCTGCAGAAGAGCGTGCGGACCCCTGAATGCCAGTGGCCCATGCTTTGCTCGTACGACGGCGAGCTGCCCGGAAGCTGCCCGCACGCGTGCCGCCATGCCAGCTGCTCCTCGCACGTATAGGCGGTCTGGCGGGCGGCATGGCCCCTGGGACACGCCATTGGCCGCCTTCCGTTGCGCCGTGCCGCCCTGAGGCCGCGCGCTGCAGCCGTGCTCCACAGCGCGGACGCATACCGTCTGTCGCACGCACATCGCCGTGCCTTGTTTCTCTTCCTCGGCCACCTGGCACGCGTTTTCGGTCCGTCAGATGCATGTGGGCCCACAAAAGCCGGCCGGCACGACACTACGCATGTGGATTAACCCGGCATCTCCACAACGACGTCATCGGCCGGCGCCCTTGTGCCCTCGGGCGCCACGAGCGCAGCCGGCCGGCCGGGGACGGCGAGGCAGCGCGCCGTGCGCACGCTGTCGGATGCACTGTGGCATGAGGTCACGCCGCCCTTGTCTGTGCCGCCCTGTCTGCGCCGCCCTGCGCTGTTCGCGGCCAAAGGACTTGAGACAGTGCGGCGCACTGCGCCCTGCCGCCTCGCCGCGGGCGCTCTATCCTCTGTACTTGGGCACGCACAAGAGCCTGCCGTCGAGCACTCTCTTGCCAGCTTTGCGTACCCGTACATCTGCACGCTGCTGGCTCCATCACAGTGGAGTCTGTGTCCTTGACGGTCGGGGAAATCTTGTTTTAGTCCTGTCTCTGCTCGCGGGAATCGGCGCCGAACGGCCACAACGAAGGCAGTTGCGCTGATGACAGAATATGGCCTAATGGTGACCGTTGCGGCAGACTTGGCGTTTGCTCGTGGCAGCACGGCGTCATCCTTTGGACTTTGGTCTTCCGAGGTCCCTTCCCAAGGCCCTTCCTGCGATCGACAGCCGCGTATAAGTACCACGGCTCGCCCTTCGCTCCTGCCACACTGTTCTGTCTCCGGTGTTATTATCCTACCCAATCTTCAACCCGCTCGCACCTTCCTGCAGCTCGCTGGTCTTGAGGCTGCTCCTTCCTCTGCTCCGCGTCCCTTTCCCCTCCCCTTTCCATTTAACCTGTATTCCGTATTGGGCAACGGGTCTTCATCCCAGATTGCAGCCTTGTCTCTGCCTTTTCTGCCTCTTTTGCCTCTTTAGCCTTGCGATCATCGCCATTGTGAGCTGCTGCCGGACACTGCAAGTCCCGTCATGGCGCCCCCAGCATACATGGGCCTCTCCGGCCACCGTCTGTCGACGACGATCTCCGCCGTCTGCACCATCGGCTTCCTTCTGTTCGGCTACGACCAGGGCGTCATGAGCGGCCTCATCACCGCCGATGCTTTTGCCGAAATCTTCCCCGAGACCAAGGACGACTCGACCATGCAGGGCACGGTCACGGCCATCTACGAGATCGGCTGTCTGATGGGCGCCATGGCCATCCTCTGGATCGGCGACACCATTGGCCGCCGCCGCGCCATGGTGGCTGGCGGCATCGTCGTCATCCTCGGTGTCGTTATCCAGGTGACGGCCGAGAAGAACGCCAGTCCCTTGGCTCAGTTCATCGTCGGTCGTGTTGTCACTGGTGTCGGCAACGGCATCAACACCTCTACCATCCCTACCTACCAGGGTGAGTGCCGGCCTGTTGCTGCGTGCCAATCAGCCTGCATTGCTAACTCTTCGCAGCCGAGTGCAGCAAGACGGTGAACCGCGGTCTGCTGATCTGCATCGAGGGCGGCATCATTGCCTTCGGCTCCCTCATCGCCTACTGGATCGACTACGGTGCCTCCTACGGCCCCGATGACCTGGTGTGGCGCTTCCCCATTGCTTTCCAGGTCCTGTTCGCCATCTTCCTCTCCGTCCCCATGTGCTTCCTGCCCGAGTCGCCGCGTTGGCTGCTGACGCACGACCGCCGCGAGGAGGCCGACGTGGTCATCGCGGCCATCCGCGGCTACGAGCTGGACAGCCGTGACACCGTGGAGGAGCGCGACATGATCATTGACTCCATCCGCGCGTCGGGCTACACCGAGCAGAAGACCACCCCCATGAGCGCCCTCTTCACCGGCGGCAAGACCCAGCACTTCCGCCGTATGCTTCTCGGCGGCGGTGTCCAGCTCATGCAGCAGATTGGCGGCTGCAACGCGGTCATCTACTACTTCACCATCCTCTTCGAGACCAGTCTGCACGAGTCGCACAACTTTAGCATGCTCATGGGCGGTGTCAACATGATTGTCTACGCTCTCTTCGCCACCGTCAGCTGGTTCATTATCGAGCGCGCTGGTCGCCGCAAGCTTCTCCTCTGGGGCACCGTGGGCCAGATGGTCAGTATGATCATCGTGTTCGCCTGCCTGATCCCCGACACCACTGCTGCGAGCAAGGGTGCTGCTGTCGGTCTCTTCACCTACATTGCCAGCTTTGGTGCTACCTGGCTGCCGCTGCCGTGGCTGATTCCTGCCGAGATCTCGCCCGTCAAGACGCGCGCTAAGGCCAACGCTGTCAGCACCTGCGTCAACTGGCTGTTCAACTTCCTTATCGTCATGGTCTGCCCCATTATGATCTCCAACATTGGCTGGGGCACGTACCTGTTCTTTGCTGTTGTCAACGCCACCTTCCTGCCCATTCTCTACTTTTTCTATCCCGAGACCGCCCGCCGTTCGCTGGAGGAGATCGACATCATCTTCGCCAAGGGCTTCTGCGAGAACATTTCGTACGTCCGCGCCGCCGCCGAGCTGCCCCTGCTCACCAACGAGGAGGTTGAGCGCGAGGCTGTCAAGTACGGCTTGATTTCGGAGGCCCGGGATGTGGAACAAGCTGGCACTGGTCTCCATCTAACAGGCAGCGTGCTGGAGGCCCGCCCTGACTCCAAGAGCTCGTCGCAGGGGCGCAACAAGGAGGACTCGAACTAGGCTGGGTCAGACAATATACCCTGATGTTTCATGAATTACGATACCAGTCGCACTGTGGAGTGCGACGATAGTTTTTTGTTTATTTCCGTCTTTGCTTTGGCTTTTTGGCCAGGTGGCCGTGTTCCTATCTCATCTGCACAATAGATATTGGCTATAGAGTTTGGATATTGCAACATCCCTAAAACTGCTAGGGTTTTTACTTTTTCGACAACTTATGCGACATTGCACATGCGTCTTGGTTGTAGGCACGTCACCTGCACAACTTCTGCATCCATGAGGACACGGCACAGCCATTTCAGCGATGTAAACATAAGCTTTTTTTTACAGTCGCTCCAGAGTTTGTCTCGCTTCTAGCCGCGCTTAAGCCACTGCCCTAAGAGTGGATAACGACAAAGAGGCTTGGCTGGAGAAGCGAGGCTTGGCTTGCTTGACGCAGATGACGATGTAGATTAAGTCTTCAAAACGGACCAAATAGAAATAAGCAGAACAATGCGTTAAATATGGAAGAGCACAAAAACGGAAACAGTTGCTACGAGAAGACGATGCGAGAAAATATTTATTCTGCTTGGTAAATGTTGATATTCGGAAACATCCAAATGGACCAGTATAGCTTCATAAGTATTACTCCAAAATCATGCACCCCAATTCAAGTACGGCTTGCAAGTCATGTGCTCAGGATTTGGACTGGACTGCCGTCTTTTCGATGTCGGGCCCAATCGTGTGAGAAATGTTTCCATCATCCGTCTCTGCCGCCAAGATCATCTCAGCAAGCTCCTCTAGCACAAATGGCGATGTGCCCCGCATACGCTCAGATGGGAATACAGAAACCTCACACGACACTCTATATTGTTTATTCAGTCATATAAAGGCACCAGTTCGAAGTATGGTCCCGGAAATCTGTTATCTCACATATACAAAGTTGGCTTGGAGGAGTACGACGTAGAGTACACTGACCCGATCGTCGGCTGGTCGCGACGATCGGCTCACGGCAGATAAGGCGTAAAGGTCCTATAGGCTCTATGCTTACTGGTCTGGTCCAAGTTGGGGGAAAGAAACTCGCATGATACGTGTCAGTTTCCGATCGCGTCAGAAACATTGTAGACTGAGTTCCACACAATCCCCTTCCTCGCCAGGACCGATAAAGCTGGATCAGCTGCCTGTTGAAGCAGAACAAGGAGATGACGCCATGGCATCGAGCACTGCTATTCCCGTGATTGACTTTGGAAAATGGGCCAGCGGATGCGCCGACGAGAAGAAGCAGGTCGCGCAGACTCTGGCCGACGCATGCAAACGAGTCGGGTTCGTGTACATTGTCAACCACGGGGTGAGCGACGAGTTGCTTGGCCAGGCCTTTGCCTGGTCGAAGAAGCTCTTTGACTTGCCACATGATAAGAAGATGCTAGCACCGCATCCCCCCGGTATGCCGTCCCTCCCGCGTAGATAGCGCATATTCCCATATTCACAGCTCTCAGGTCCGGAAGTCCACCGGGGCTACTCGTGGCCGGGACTGGAAAAGGTAGCCCAGTACGTCCACAAAGAGGGCGCAGACCCGGACGCCGAGGACGAGGAGCTGCGCAAAGTCCAGGATTGCAAGGTAAGGCTGCCGACTTTGGCTGCGTCTGGCAGAGAAGCAGGAATTTGTATGAGAATATCATACTTACCGACACGAGCAGGAGAGCTACGAGATCGGCAGCCAGGACAACCCGGAGCAGCCAAACGTGTGGTTGCTGGAGGAGGCTCTCCCGGGGTTCCGCGACTTCATGACCATGTTCTACTGGCACTGCTTTGCCAGCGCCCAGGAGCTACTGCGGGCCGTCGCTCTGGGCATCGGCCTGCCGGACCAGGACTTCCTGCTCCGCTACCACAGCGGCCAGAACAACCAGCTGCGCCTGCTGCACTACCCGCCCGTGGAGGCCGAGCTGCTGTCGAGCAACGCCATGGCGCGCATGCCTGCGCATACCGACTGGGGCTCGATCACGATGCTCTTCCAGGACGACTGCGGCGGCCTGCAGGTGGAGGATGCCGGCCGTCCGGGCCAGTTTGTGGACGCTACGCCCATGAAGGGCGCCATGGTGATGAACGTGGGCGACCTCCTGACGCGCTGGAGCAACGGTAAGGCCAGTGTTGCCGAGTGTTGTCGCTCGCTGCTCTTCGTCTTGGCATCGTGCTAACCTGCTCTCCCTGCTCGTCTCGCCCGGCCAGACCAGCTCAAGTCCACCCTCCACCGCGTCGCATTGCCGCCGCTGCAGACCACACAGACAGTGGGCGGCAAAGCCATGACGCGGGCGCGCTACTCTATCCCGTACTTTGTCAGCCCGGACTCAGCGTCCGTCATCGAGTGTCTTTCGGCGTGCATCGACGAGCGAAACCCCGCCAGGTATCCCCCCGTTGCGCAGTGTGACTACAGGCGTTTGCGGGCAAAGCTGCAGTATACAGAGAAGACGGCCGCGCCCATGTCGATTACAGCAGCGTAGCACGATTGCCAGCGAGGATTGTTGAGCTTGCGCAGTTTTTGCACGAGGAGAGGTCACGAACTTGCTATGTTATCAGCCTGTAAAAAGTCATTGACTCCTCCAAATATGTCCATGAACAGTGTTCTTTCCGTAGTCGCCGCGATTCCAATTCGTAGATCTTCGTAAATTCTTCGTGAATGGCCCGTTGCAACAATTCAAACCTTCAGGCTCGGCCCAATAGTTATCCCAATCTGCGGGCACCAACTAAGCTCCGATCATCTGCGGCCAGCTTAGACTCCAGTCCTGCGTCCTTTCTCGCTTCTCCCATATCGCGTAGACAACCTTACTCGGTATGTCCGCCGTGAACGAGAGCCCCCTGTTGTCGATGCGATCCAGGCACTTTCGGCCGCGATCCTGCAGTTCCGGGCCGGCAGCCTCGCAGGACGCAATGAAGCAGGACCAGGCCACGGGAACAGAGAAATCCTGGCCCTCCGACGACACCTGCCAGCACGGCTCGAGATATTCAAAGACTTTCCGCACAGAGTCTTGCAGAAGCAATGCGCTCATATTGTACAGCCGCCGGTAGAAATACAGTATGATGGCCTGGTGCAAAGCCGACGCCATGGCCCGGGCAGGGGGAAGGTTGAACCATTTGTTCGTGTCCGTGTTGTCGATTGTGGTGACTTGGCGGCACGACGTTGCTGTACACGGCGGAGGAGCTTCGGGCTTTGGTGCGCCGATCTGGCATGTCCATGACCAGAGGTTGCGCTCGAGAACCTTGACGTGGCGCGTCAAAGCGGCCGCGACCTCGCCCTCCTTGTTTCCAAGCGCGTCCTGCTTTGAGCGCTCATTCGCCAGGCTGATGGTCCTTGCCAAGAGTGTCATGAGGGACTCGGGGATGCCATAGATGTCATGATACATGGTATGCACCCACACACCGGCAATCTCGAGGTGGATGTCATTGTAGCCGAGATCATGCGACTTCAGACGCGTCGGATCGTATTCGATCTTGATGCACTCGCCGCTGACGCAGAACTTGCGAAGCTCGACTTTCTGCTCCGAAGCGCAGTGGATGGGTGCCTGCGGCTGTGTGGACGTGTCCAGCGCGACGTCAAGGCTCTCGTTGAACACCCGGAGGTGCGTGTACATGTGATGCAGCACCCGCATCTTGAACGTCTTCTTTTCACACAGGCCGCGCAGACGGATGAAGCGCTCCGCGTCCAGCAGGAATGTTTTTACGAGACGACTGTCGTGAAAGACCGACGCCATGGCAAGCGCAAGGATGGCCATGAGAATCTCGCTGTACGTATTCTGGTCGGTCGAGCCCAGCTCCGTTTGCAGCGCCCGCTTGAGGTGCGCTTTGGCGCTGGCTTGGTAGTCGATGGCAATGCTGCGCCACGGGCTGGCCGGCGTTTTGGCGGACACGTGCATATGAAAGGCGCTGTTACTGAGAAGCGAGTACAGGATGCTGTATCGTGTGTGCGTTGCACTGTTCCACAGAACAATGTCCTCCAGCGTTTCCAGCGCACACGGCAGCAGACAAGTCTGCCACGGCGATGTCCGTTTGGCGTTCCCCCAAGACGGCGGCCCCAGAACCCTGTCCCTGTAGTAGCGCAGCAAGGGTCCTGCGTGGACGGGAATGCTGGGTCCTGCTGGCTGGGGGACGGATGTCAGCTGTGGCACAGGAGCCTTCTCGAGGAGGGCCGCCAGCGCGATCTCATGCGGTACCGCTGGTGCACCGGCAGCCAGGTCCGGCGGCAGGTCGACGCGCAGCTCTTCCTCGGCCACGCCATCCGTATTGCTGATGTGCGGCGTCAGCAGACAGGGCGTAGGATCGTGCAGATCGAGCAGAGGCACCGGCGTCTGCCAGAAGCACCCGTCCGACGGCTGCCACGAAGCGTCAGCAGCCGCGTCAAAGGGACAGGCGGGGGCAACATAGATGCTGTCCAGACAGATGTCCGGCGACGAGGCCGGCGAAGACGGGCCACGAGGCGCAGAAGCCGCAGCAGCAGCGGATGCGCCGGCGGCAGCAGCCGTGCTCGCGGGCGAGGTCGGGTCGTCGAAGACGCGGAAGACGCTAAAGGGCCCGGCGCAGTGCGAGTGCAGGCCGGCCGGCGACGCGGCGTCCAGGCGCAGGATGATGTCGAGGGCGTCCTGGTTGCCGACGCTGCGGACGAGCTCGACGCCCATCGAGTGCCGGGCGTCCTCGCTGAAGAGCGGGAAGCGGAACGCGGACCCCCGCGTGCCGTGGCGGCCGGCGCGGTCCATTTCCCAGTGCAGGCGGGCCTCGTAGCCCATGCAGGCTAGGCCCAGCCGTCTGCAGGCCGAGCAGACCGGCTTGGCCTCGTCGCACTTCATGTGGCGGCTGCGACAGGTGCGGCATCCGGTAAAGGTCCGCGAGCGCGACCGCGTTTTAGCGGCCGCGTGGGCAGCGTTGCGGCGGGCTCGTGTCGGCGTCTGCATGCCAGGCAGCCGGGCGAACGTCGCCGTCGGTTCTCGTGCAGTGGTCGGGCAGCAGAACGGCCCCGTCCTTTTCGCGAGACTTTCTCGACTTCTCGCCCATCCGGACGCACGATAGGCAGGTTATCGCGAGGAGCTGCGAGATGACTAAGCGCAATGGCTGCATATCCCGGCAGTCATCGCTAGCTGCTGCGCCGCCGGCCTTGGTGGTGTCAGCGTTGCAGCCTGCCGCGGCCAGAGACGACGGGTCTCTGCTATTGGTGAGGAGCGAAGTGCGTCGAGATTCGCACAAAGTCGAGATGCGGCCCAAAGGCCAGAACACGGCAGCTATCGCCGGCGGCACCTTCCCGCAACTGCCCCACTGCACGTGCCCCTCGGTTCTCAGTTCTGCCATTGGCTGCTGGGAATTGTGTCTGTAGTTCCAGACCGCGAGACAGCAAATGCAGCGTCTCTACCATTTCGGCCGGAGACGATTGCTATCTGTATTCGGAGGATTGTCTTTATAATAGAGAAGCCAGTGTTGGTATCTACAGAGTATTTCGGGTTGGCCAAGCTCAGCGTCTGGTCACCGCAATGGGCTCAGCTCGACTTGGCGAGCAGTTGCTTCTTCGTTTCGTTCGTTGCCAAAGCTGAATTTATGAAGAGGTCTGCCGTCCGACTGTCAACATGACAAGGATCTTCCTGTGAGCTGACATCTGCACTGCCAGGAACCGCAGACTGTATGCTGACAGCTAGTAGGACGGGCGCCACGGGCTATATCGGCGGTGATGCGCTGCATCTACTCACGGCTCTGCACCCCGAGTATAGACTCCGGGCACTGGTCCGCGATGCACAAAAGGCGAGCTGGGTATCCAGAACGTACGCGGATCTAGAAGTCGTTGTGGGTGACCTCGACGACGACAGCCTCGTTGCACGAGAGGCGGCAGCAGCTGATATTGTTCTCAGTAAGTGCCATCCACACAGCTGTGTATCGATGCAAACATCCAACACGTCCGGATAGACTTGGCGGCGAACAGGCACATCCGAAGCATCCAGGCGATCCACGCGGCGCTAGAGAAGACATCCAGACCAGGTAATGCCTAGATCTCCATACTTGATACTCTTGCGTGTTTATGCCCCAGGCGCGGCCTAAGCTAGCTGTTAATCGCTCGGCGCAGCCTTCTGGATCCAGGTATCGGGCGCTAGCCTGCTCGCTGCGGACGAGGTCGTCAACAGCAGCTGGGTCCCAGGCACGGCCAGTGACGCAGTCTTTGACGATGTCGGTGGTATCGACGCGCTGCGAGCGCTGATCCGGCGGCACCCCACGGCGCGGGCGGTCGACAACTACTTTCTGGATCTCGCCATCACGGCGCCGCAGATCCGCACGGCGCTCGTCTTCCCGCCGGTCATCTACGGTGTCGGCCGCGGCCCCGGCCACGGGCGCAGCGTGCAGGTCCCGGCGCCGGAGCGGCGGCCTGGGGCAACGTGCACATCCAGGACCTCAGCGCGCTCTGGGTGCGGCTGGTTGAGAAGGCCGTGCTGGGGACAGCTGACGGCGCGATCTGGACGGAGAACGGACTCTACCTGACGGGCGTTGGCGAGATGGTCTGTTTTTTGCGATTCACAACTTCCCTGTCTCTGTGCCATTGTCTTAACCCTTGCTCTTCACGGCTCGCCTATCGAAACTGCCCATTCGCTAACACACAGTCAGACATGGGGCGCCATCTCCAAGGCCATTGCGGCGGACGCAGCCGCGAAGAAGCTGATTCCCAGCGCCGATGTCGAGCAGCTCAGCGCCACAGACGCGGATGCCGTGCTGCCCTATGGCAATGCCATGTTCGCCACAAATGCACGCAGCAAGGCGCGTAGAGCCAGGGAGCTGCTTGGCTGGACACCAAACCACGACAGTCTGGCAGCGGACATCCCCCGCAACGTCGACTACGAGGCAGCACGGCTCACTGGGATCCGAGTCGGAAGAGACATGAGCATGGCTGGCTTGCGAGGACGTCACCATCCTGCGCCGTGACCAGTCCGCCGGCGCGGCCACGGACGTGCTGGGCAAGGCGTTATCAGCCAAAGTACTGTATTACTCGGACACGCTCATAACTCGGCATAAGCGCTGTGGGGCGGCCGAATTAGGAAAAGAAGTGCGAGAGCTTCGACGCGCTACACGCGAATCAGACAAACTCAGCCCTTTTATCGCGGAGCCGGATCTGCAGTTTCAATGACAAAGGCCTTTATCTCTTCCTGCGCTCCGAGTGGCTACACCCACTATTCATAGGCCAAGCCGAGTCCCGATAAGGTAGGTCTACGCGCTTCCGCCGGCCCCGCCATCTGCTCGCCTTGCGAGTATATACTTGCACTTCGTCATCGCTGCTGAGCTGTGATATCGAAGCTCCGAGTCCCTGTCGCCTCACTCAAACACGGATCGCTGTCCAACTGTCCGCCATGGTTGCTCCCACCACACTCAAAGCGCCCAACGGCCTGTCGTACAGCCAGCCGACGGGCCTCTTTATCAACAACGAATTCGTTGCGTCCTCGACCGGCGCAACCATCACGTCGATCGACCCGGCGTGAGTGTCATCCGTAGTCGCTCATCATGCGCGCGAACGACTGCTGACCCCAGCTAGAACCGACGAGGCCATTGTCGATGTCCAAGCGGCCTCTGCAGACGATGTGGACAAGGCCGTCCGGGCAGCGCACGCCGCGCTGCGGGCCGATTCGTGGAGGAAGATGACGCCGTCCGACCGCGGCATCCTCATGACGAAGCTGGCCGAAAAGATTGACGAGAACAAGGAGCTCTTCGCTACGATCGAGTCGTGGGACAACGGTAGGTCATCGTCTGGCGGTTTCCCCTCCTTTTCCTCCTTCAGCCTGGCTGACCGCACCAGGCAAGTCTTACCAGGAGGCGCTGAACGGCGACCTGGTGGAGGCGGTGGGTGTGATCCGGTACTTTGCCGGCTGGTGCGACAAGGTCGGCGGCCAGACGATCTGGTCGCCCAAGAAGCTGGCGTACACCCTGCGGCAGCCGATCGGCGTGGTCGGCCAGATCATCCCGTGGAACTACCCCCTGTCCATGGCGACCTGGAAGCTGGGCCCGGCGCTGGCGTGCGGCAACACGATCGTGCTGAAGCCGGCGGAGCAGACGCCGCTGAGCGTGCTGGTGCTGGCGCAGCTGATCAAGGACGTCGGCTTCCCGCCAGGCGTCATCAACATTGTCAACGGCCTCGGCCGCGACGCCGGCGCCGCGCTCGTCGAGCACCCGCTGGTCGACAAGGTCGCCTTTACCGGCTCGACCGCGACGGCCTCGGCCATTATGAAGATGGCCGCCGGCACGCTCAAGAACATTACGCTCGAGACCGGCGGCAAGTCGCCGCTGCTCGTCTTCGACGACTGCGACCTCGAGCAGGCCGTCAAGTGGTCGCACATGGGCATCATGTCCAACCAGGGCCAGATCTGCACCGCCACGTCGCGCATCCTCGTGCAGCGCACCATCTACGACAAGTTCGTCGACCTGTACGTCAAGGAGGTCCAGAAGACCAGCAAGGTCGGCAACCCCTTTGACGACACCACGTACCAAGGCCCCCAGGTCACCAAGGCCCAGTACAAGCGCGTGCTCGCCCACATCGAGGCCGGCCGCAAGTCCGGTGCCACCGTCGCCACCGGCGGCCACGCCATCACCGACGTCGGCAACGGCAAGGGCTACTACATTGCGCCCACGGTCTTCACCAACGTCACCGAGTCCATGCCGATCTGGCAGGAGGAGATCTTTGGTCCCGTCGTCGTCATCAGCGTCTTCGACACCGAGGAGGACGCCGTGAAGAGCGCCAACAACTCCATCTACGGCCTCGGCGCCGCCGTCTTCACGACGAACCTCGAGCGCGCCCACCGCGTCGCCAACGACATTGAGGCCGGCATGGTCTGGATCAACAGCAGCCAGGACTGCGAGCCGCGGATACCGTTTGGTGGCGTCAAGCAGAGCGGCATTGGTCGTGAGCTGGGCGAGGCTGGCCTCGAGGCATACTCGCAGGTAAAGGCCGTTCACGTCAACATGGGCAGCCGGCTGTAGAGCGCCATGGACGTCTGAATCAGCACTGTACTGTAGATGAATACACATCCCATTGAAGCTCAATGGCACTGCCAACGCTGGACTCGTATCGGGGTATGAAGTCCTCCTAGACACCATCTTTTCCGTATCACATACGCCTCCAGTCTGCTCTTGGTAAGAAAATCACCGAAGCTTCTCCCCACTTCTCCCTAAATCTACAAAAAGCATAATGCTTTCTTTTTGGTAGAGAAGCACGAATCAAAACAGGTTAGTCACGTGGTAGCTTTGTCATCCGGAGCATCGGCATCGTGAGTTGCAGCTGAAGCAAAGCTTATAAATCACCTTTCTCTTCTCTTCTCTTGCTTTCCACTTTTAATCTTATACTGTTCACCGAAACCCAGCAACAGGTTTAGTGACTGCAACTGCAGCATACTCCAAAAATGAAAGTCGCTATCGTCGGTGCCTCCGGGGCCACGGGCTCCTCCATTGTCAATGCCCTACTCGAGCAGTCAACTAACCAAGTCGTACGGTCTCCGTATTTCCCCCTCGTCACCGCAATGCGTGCTGACAGGACATGAACAGGAAATAACGGCTCTGACTCGTCCGTCATCCCTCGCGAAGCCGAGGAACGTCGCGTTCGCAAAGCGTGGTGTAAAGCTGGTGGCCGCCGATTTCTCAGCCCCGGAATCCGAGCTCGTCAAACTGCTCGATGGCATAGACGTCCTCATTTCGACTGTCGACCCAGGCAACTTTCCGATTCAGATCCCACTCGCCAATGCCGCAAAGGCGGCCGGCGTCAAACGCTTCGTCCCTTGCACGTTCGGCACCGCAGCGCCGCCGAGAGGCGTGATGTGGCTGCGGGACATGGTAGGCTGCTCCCCCTAAGAATTGCCTCGATGCTGCGTTGCTGATGCCCGCTACAGAAAGAAGACATCATCTGCCACATCAAGAAGATATACCTTCCCTACACTATCATCGATGTTGGCTGGTGGTTCCAGCTCTCTGTCCCCCCCCTCCGTTCGGGTCGCACGCAGTACGCTATTTCCTTGCCGTACAACGAGATTGCAGGAGACGGAAACGTCCCATCGGCCATGACGGATCTCCGTGATATTGGCCGCTATGTTGCCCGTATTATTGCCGACCCGCGGACCCTGAACAAGATGGTCTTTGCATACGGGGAAGTCCTCTCGCAGAACCAGGTCTACGATTTGCTGGAAAAACTCAGTGGAGATTCTACCGAGAGAACTTATGTGAGTGCTTGTGTCTGTCCTGATTGCACAAACTTGCACCATGAGGCCATCTACTAACAACGTCCGGTCAGCTGTCCGAGGCGTCCATCTTGGCTAAAATTGAGGAGAAGCGTGCCTTGAGCAACCCAATCCCGTTATATCTTATTGAATACTTGTACTCGTGGGGTTTCCGCGGAGACAACACCCCGGAACGTGCTCAGTACCTGGGATATCTGGACGGTAAAGAGCTGTATCCAGATTTGAAATTATCTACCCTCAAAGCTTTCTTCGAGGAGATTCTTGGAGGCAAGGCAGAGACCGATTATTACCAGCATTAGAGCACAGATGAATCATAGGCAAGATGTATCTTAGTAGTCCATGCTCTACAGTATCTCACTGGGGTTCTTGACATGTTCATTTGGTGCAACAGTAGCTCCATTATATTACAGAAGGGTGAGTACAGCTAAATCAGACAAGGCCAGCATTCCCGTCTGTACGCAAATTGCAATGGAGAGAGACACAGCAAGTAGTCATAAAATAGGTAAAGGAAGGACGAAGAAAGAAAGGTCCCTCCTGCGGGCTCATATCGTGATCTGAGCGGTCAAGAGATTTCTGCAGACACACAAGCCACGGAGAGTAATAATACAACCATAATGATGGGCCCCATTCCACCCCCACAGTCCACTGCTCAGAGCGAGAAAATCATTTACAAAATGAATGCAATCGTAGCAACAGAAACCAGGAAGAGACCGACATGGGAGTTCTTGGACGCACCGGCCGTAGCGACAGACGAAGTTGCCGCTGTGCCGGTGCTGCTCGTGGAGCTACCGGACGAGCCACCGGAGCTAGAGCCGGAGTCGGAGCCGGTGCCCGCGCTGCCGGAGCTGGTGCCGGAGCTGCCGGAGCTGGTGCCGGCGCTGGCTGAGCTGGTACCGGCGCTGGCTGTGCTGGTTCCGGAGCTGGATCCAGAGCCAGAGTTGGAGCTGCCGGAGCTGGTTCCGGAGCTAGTTCCGGAGCTGCCCGAGCTGGTGCCCGCGCTGGCTGTGCTGGTGCCGGAACTGGTACCAGAGCCGGAGTCGGAGCTGCCAGAGCTGGTGCCCGCGCTGGATCCAGAGCCAGAGTCGGAGCTACCAGAGCTGGTACCAGAGCTTGTGCCGGAGCTGGTGCCGGAGCTAGATTCGGAGCTGCCAGAGCTAGTGCCAGAGCTAGTGCCCGCGCTGGCTGTGCTGGTGCCGGAACTGGTACCAGAGCCGGAGTCGGAGCTGCCAGAGCTGGTGCCCGCGCTGGATCCAGAGCCGGAGTCAGAGCTACCAGAGCTGGTGCCGGAGCTGGTGCCAGAGCTAGAGTCGGAGCTGCCAGAGCTAGTGCTAGAGCTGGCGCCCGCGCCAGCTGTGCTGGTGCCCGCGCTGGCTGTCGTGGTGCCCGCGCTGGATCCAGAGCCAGAGTCGGAGCTACCAGAGCTGGTACCAGAGCTTGTGCCGGAGCTGGTGCCGGAGCTAGATTCGGAGCTGCCAGAGCTAGTGCCAGAGCTAGTTCCAGAGCTAGTGCCGGAGCTGGTGCTGGAGCTAGTGCCAGAGCTGGCACCTGAAGTGGTGGCTGAGCTGGTGTCCGAGCTGGTGTTAGCAGCAGTGTTGGAGCCAGAGCTGGAGCTAGCGCTGGAGCCAGTGATGGAGTCAGCGCTGGAACCGGAGCCATTGCTGGAGCCGGAGTCAGTGCTGGAGCCGGAGCCAGTGCTGGAGTCAGAGCCAGTGCTAGTTCCAGTGCTAGAGCCGAAGCCATTGCTGGAGCCAGAGCCATTGCTAGAGCCGGAGCCATTGCTGGAGCCGGAGCCATTGCTAGAGCCGGAGCCATTGCTAGAGCCGGAGCCGGTGCTGGAGCCAGAGCCAGTGCTAGTTCCAGAGCTAGAGCCGGAGCCATTGCCATTGCCATTGCCATTGCCATTGCTAGAGCCATTGCTAGAGCCAGTGCTAGAGCCAGTGCTGGAGGTGCCCGAGCTGCCGGAGCCCGAGGAGCCCGAGGAGTCCGAGCTGGAAGAGCTAGAGCCAGAGGAGCCAGAGGAGCCGGAGCCGGAGGTGCCCGAGCTGCTAGAGCCTGAGCTGCCAGAGGTGCCGGAACCGGAGCCGGAAGAGCCAGAGCCAGAGGAGCCAGAGGTGCCCGAGCCGGAGGTGCCCGAGCTGCTAGAGCCCGAAGTGCCCGAGCTGCCGGAGCCAGAGGAGCCTGAGCTACCAGAGCTAGAGCCCGAAGAGCTACCACTGCCGTGGATGCGAGTGGACGCCGGCGAGGCAGTAACAGTCGACGTGACGGCCTGCACGACAGATCCGCTGTAGGCATAAGAGCAGATGACAGTCTCAGTCACGACAGCGGTGACAGTCGGCGTCGAGTCACCAGCCACCTGGAGGGTGCCGGCGCGAGGAGTCGTAACAACGAACGTGTGACCGCCAGGGCAGGTGTTGCAGGTCTGAGCAGTGTAGACAACAGAGCTCGACGCGGCAGTAGCAGCGTCACAAGCAACGGCATAGTACAGAGTCAGCTTCTTGGCAATCGCAACAGCAACGTCCTCGACCTGAACGTAGGCGTGGCCGCCCGTGCAACCGCACTCCTCGATGACGTAGACAACCTCGTTGACGGACGGGGTGGTGGTGCACTCCACGAAGATGAAGTAGATGTTGACGTCAACGACGGTGGTTGTGGGGGAGGTCACCGTGGCAGTGACAGTCGTGGTCAGGCCGCCGACAGTCGTGGCAGCCGTAATGGTCGTGGTGCCAGTGACCGTAACAACGCCGGCGTCAGAGCCAGAGACGGTGACCGTGACAACGCCGGAGCCAGAGTCGGAGCCCGAGCCGGAGCCAGGGGAAGCGGTAGCAGAGCCAGCAGAGACAGTGGAGGTGCCAACAGTGCCAGCAGAGGTACTGGCAGAGCCAACGGCGACAGTGGAGGCACCGGCAGAGCCAGCAGCGCCATTGGAAGCGGCAGCAGAGCCAGCAGCGCCAGCAGCGACAGTGGAGGTACCGACAGAGCCGGCAGTGCCCGCGGAGGTACCGACAAAGCCAGCAGCGACAGTGGAAGAGCCAGCAGCGCCAGCAGCGACAGTGGAGGTACCGACAGAGCCGGCAGTGCCAGCGGGGGTACCGGCAGAGCCAGCCGCGCCAGTGGAGGTGCCAGCAGAGCCAGCCGCGCCAGCGGAGGTGCCAGCAGAGCCAGCAGCGACAGTGGAGGTACCGGCAGAGCCAGCAGCGACAGTGGAAGAGCCAACAGCGCCAGTGGAAGAGCCAGCAGCGCCAGGAGCGCCAGCGGAGGTTCCGGTAGAGGCGGCAGTGCCAGAAGTGCCAGTAGAGGTGTTGTCAGAGCCCGCAGAAGTGGCAGAGGCGCCGGCAGAGCCAGCAGACGTGGAAGCGGTGCTGTTGTAGCCCACAAAGCTGGAAGAGGCAGCGGTGCTGGACGGGTCAGCAGAAATCGCAGAGCCGCTGGCAGAGCCGGCAGAGCCGACAGAAGTAGGAGCGGTGCTGTTGTAACCAAGAGCGCTAGATGAGGCAGCAAGGCCAGAAGAGGCAGCAGTGCCAGAAGAGGCAACAGTGCTAGAAGCGCCCGCGGAGGTGCCCGCAGAAGTAGCAGTGGTGCTGTTGTAACCAAGAGCGCTAGAAGAGGCAACAAGGCCGGAAGAGGCGGCGGTGCCGGAAGAGGCAGCAGAAGTAGCAGTAGTGCTGTTGGTGCCCGCAGAAGTGCTAGACGCGCCTGCGGAGGTGCCAGTAGAGCTCGCAGAGGTGCCGGCAGAAGCAGCAGAGGTGCCGTTGTAATCCGCAGAGGTGGAAGAGACAGCAGTGCTTGAAGTGCCTGCAGAAGTAGCAGACGTGCTGTTGTATCCCACAGCGCTAGAAGAAGCAGCAGTTCCAGAAGAGGCAGCAGTTCCAGACGAGGCAGCAGTGCCAGAAGAAGCAGCAGAGGTGCTGTTGTAGCCCGCAAAGGTAGAAGAGGCAGTAGTACCAGCAGTGCCAGAGGAGGCAGCAGAAGTACTATTGTAGCCCGCAAAGGTGGAAGAGGCAGTAGTGCCAGCGGTGCCAGAAGAGACAGCAGTGCCAGAAGAGGCAGTAGTGCTAGAAGAAGCAGCAGAGGTGCTGTTATAGCCTGCAAAGGTGGAAGAGGCAGTAGTACCAGCAGTGCCAGAAGAGACGGCAGTGCCAGAAGAGGCAGCAGTGCCAGAGGAGGCAGCAGTGCTAGAAGAAGCAGCAGAGGTGCTGTTATAGCCTGCAAAGGTGGAAGAGGCAGTAGTACCAGCAGTGCCAGAAGAGACGGCAGTGCCAGAAGAGGCAGCAGTGCTAGAAGAAGCAGCAGAGGTGCTGTTATAGCCTGCAAAGGTGGAAGAGGCAGTAGTACCAGCGGTGCCAGAAGAGACAGCAGTGCCAGAAGAGGCAGCAGTGCTAGAAGTACCTGCAGAGGTGCTGTTGTAGCCCGCAAAGGTAGAAGAGGCGGTAGTGCCAGCAGTACCAGAAGAGGCAGCAGTGCCAGTAGAGGCAGCAGTACCAGAAGTGCCTGCAGAAGTAGCAGTAGTGCTGTTGTAACCCGCAAAGGTAGAAGGGGCAGCAGTAGAAGTGCCTGCGGAAGCAGCAGTGGTGCTGTTGTATCCCACAGCGCTGGAAGATGCGGCAGTGGCGGCAGTGCCAACAGAGCTGCTGCTGGCTACAGACGTGCTATTGGCGCTGGACGAGCTGTTGCTAGTAGAGTACACGCTCATCAGCTCGTCATCCGCCAGCGTGGCACGGCGGCGCAGAGGCGGGCCCTGTCTGTAACCACCGCAGAGCTCAGACGAGTCGCCAGGGCAGGGAATGTCGCAGTCTCCCTTGGGGTAGTGCAGCAGGTGCGCGTTGTCGCTGTAGCAGTAGCAGTCAGTGTTGAAGACGCCGATGAAGGGGCTACCGCTGCATGTTGCCACGCAGAGCTCAATGTCCATAAGGGCATCCTTCAGCGACAGGGTCACAGTGTGCTTGTTACCCGGACCGTAGCAGCCCAGGAAGTTGTAGGCGCCAACAGGAGACGGGAAGCCAGCCGTGGGCGAGGCGACGGCCGAGTTGGCAGACGTAGGGCTGGTAGAGTTGGAGGCAGCCGAGCTAGACGGCACAGCAGAAGCAGAGGCGGTCGAGTTGGAGACGCCGCTGGAGCTCGGGGTAGTGGAAGCCGGGCTAGACGAAGTCGAGTTGGAAACACCGCTGGAGCTCGGGACGGCAGCAGTGGAGGACGGGCTGGACGAGGTTGAGTTGGAGCTAGCAGTGGAAACTGGGCTAGACGAAGTCGAGTTGGAATACGCAGAGCTCGAGACGGCAGCCGAGCTGGCAGTGGAGACCGGGCTGGACGACGTAGAGTTGGAAACCACACTAGAGCTCGAAGCAGCAGTGGAGACCGGCGTAGACGAGGCTGTCGTGTTGGAAACCGCGCCCGAGGTCGCAGCCGAGCTGGTGGCCGGCACCGATGAGGCTGTTGAGTTCGAGTACGCACTCGAGCTGGGGACAACAGAGCTGGAGGTCACCGGGCTAGACGAAGTGGAGTTGGAGACTGCGCTGGAGCTCGAAACAGCAGAGCTGGAAGTGACCGGCGCAGACGACGTAGAGTTGGATGCCACAGTCGAGCTCGCAAGAGCCGAGCTAGAAGTAGCTTGTACAGACGAGGTGGAGTTGGAGGCCACGCTCGAGCTGGAGATGGCAGAGCTGGAAGCCGGAACAGACGAGGTAGTAGAGTTGGTCACCGCACTCGAGCTGGCAACAGCTGGGCTGGAAGTGGCCGGCGCAGACGCGGTCGAGTTGGAGACTGCGCTCGAGCTCGTCAGAGCCGAGCTAGAAGTAGCCGGCACGGACGAGGTCGAGTTGGAGGCCACACTCGAGCTGGAGACGGCAGAGCTTGAGGCCGGAGCAGACGAAGTCGTCGAGTTGGAAGCCACGCTCGAGCTCGCAATGGCAGAGCTGGAGGTGGGCGCTACAGAGGAGGATGTCGAGTTGGAAGCCGCACTTGAGCTGGCGATAGCTGAGCTGGACGCAGCAGAGCTGGACGCAGCAGAGCTGGCACCGGTCGACAGGATGACTGAGCTGGAAGCCGAGGACGAAGACGAAGAAGAGCTGACGGTGCTAGACGGAGTGGAAGAGACACCAGTCGACAAGATGCTGGAAGACGGCGATGACGACGTGGCGGACACGCTCGAGGAGCTGGCGGAGCTGGACGCCGAGGTAGACTCGGACGAGGTGGTGGCAGAGCTGGACTCGGACGAGGACTCCACGGCCGTGGCAGCAGCACTGCTCGTGCTGTTGGCGTCGCGGACCCAGTGGTACTGCATGCGCGGCTGGTGCTGCTGGCGGTCCGCAAGCTCCCGGGCCGCATTGTGCTCGCGGCGGCCGAAGCTGAAGCCGGCCGCGCTGGCCGCGAGGCCGAGCGTCAGCAGCTGGACGGGTTTGACGATCATGATCTTGGCGTCGTGCTGTCCTCTGTGTGTTTTGTCTTGTCCCGTGTCCTGTGTCTAGAGATCTGTCCTGGGATCTGTGTCCAGATCGAGTGACGTCCTGCTCGCCGTATGCTGGCGTGAAGACTGGTCGGAGAACGAGTGACTGACTTGGGGCCCAAGCAAGACAGCGGCGGGGGGAGGGCAACCTGCCGGCATTTATGCTGCGGCGGCGCCCTCCCTCGCTCGCTTGCTCGCTTGCTCGCTTGCTCGCTTGCTCGCTTGCTCGCTCGGCCGTGGCGATGACGGGACTGCCTGCGCGCCGCCTGTCCGACCGGCGAGCCCGCGCTACTTCGAGTACGGCCGGCGTTGCGCAGCATTGCTGAAGAGTCTCCTATCTTCGCCGGGGCGGAGCCTCTGGCTAGTCTTGAGATGCCGGTGTATGCATCGCGATGCGAAAGCGAGCCTGTGGACGTGACGGCGACGCATCCGTCGCTTTGTGTCCCCGTCCAGGCGCGATCTAGTTCAGCTTGGCGTGTCCGGCGAGGTCGTGGACCGGACTAGAGCCGGGCTAGGAGGGCCGGACTGGCGATGTAGCCCAAGCCGGCATCTAGACGGCGGGTATAGCTTCGAACGCAGGGGCAGCCCACACTTGGCACGCTCAGCCACCACTTATCCGCGCTCCTCCCTTCCAGCGAGCGCCGCATGCATGGTAAGATACACTCGGTACTCCGTACTACGTTGTACGCAAGGGCTATGCAGACGACGGAGTATGCAGGTACGGTTATCAGCCGCAGAGAAAGCGTGGTAGCGTGGCAGGCGTTTCCACAAGCATGAGCAAACGGCATATTCATAGAAAGTCATGGATCGTCCTAGAACAGATCCCGGCAGGCCTCGTACGCACGCGGCCTCGCCGGGCCGACGGCCGGTGCAAGTGTTGTAGACTCCAGCTGAGACAATGCGTTGTCCGTATTGTTCCAACTTGCGTGCTCACCAGCCCAAAGTAGCAAGGCCCCATCAACGCCGCCCAACAACGTCCCGCCCCGACAGCTGTCAGTCAGGACGGTTCGCCGGTAGAGCAAGGGGTTATCTGTCACCACCCCTTGCCCGGCCCCCTAATTTACCCATAACTGCAACAACAAAGAAACTTTGACGCGTCCTGTATACGCTAAGAAAACTCCGTGTGCTCGAACTTTCCTGGCAGCTTTTTTAGGCTGGAACTTCGTATGCGCGATGCACCAGAGATAGCGTGCCGAACCTGCATACCTGAACGGTGGATACATCTAGATCTTTACAACACCGATGTGGATATACTACGGGCCATACTAGTTACCAGAACTGCGTACGGATTCTCTGCATATGTCTATAAAGGCAATTGTTGGCAAGAAGACAAGTAGATTATCCTGATCTGGCAACAAAGGATACAGGACAGTACTTTTTGTTAACAGGGAAGAATTCAACGGCTTTTCTTTCCTCCTGCCCTTCCTCTTACCTCTTTCCTCTTTTATCTTTCATGTCATGTTTACTGTGTTCTTATTCCAAGCTTGCGTTTGAAAATGTCTTAGTCTTGGTTGCTTACTGCCACCCCTCTTTCTCACAGCTCCGTTTTTATGCCGAAAACTTCGTGCTAAGACTCAATGGAGCTCCGGTTGGTTAGACTGCTCAGCATTGTTCCCATACGTATACGAAGTATACGTTTCTAGCGGAGAACGCCGACGAGCAGACATCTTCACGAGTAGGGTAGCGGGCTATAACAGCTCCCTGTCTTTGACTGTCGTGAAGTACCCTCCAATTTACGTGACTTACCGACGCCCAAACAGCTATTCCGAAGCTTGTGGCGCAATTTTCTCTGCCTTCCATTGTGCAATAGTCTATCTCAATTCTCCTTTCACGGCAGTTACAAATGGTCCCCATTTTTATTGTATGGTTAAATCCTGTCTTTCATCCGTTTTTTTTCTATTTCATGTCTAGTTTTTGTTGTGATTGGATGACAGCCGCAAGGCTAGAGAAAGCCTGGACCACTACCCCTTACGGAGTACATGCCAGCAAAGGCTATCGCCACTGACAGACGGATACCCAGTCCACAGTGGCCAGTACTCGTACGTACTATTCACTTGTATTGGTGATCCCGGTGAAGTACGGAGTAATACGGTACGGAGTACCACCCACTTGAACTGCGCGATTTTCAGCCTGTGCGAGCTGCTTCTGTCTCGACGGCCAGGACAGCATCAACAGTGATCAGCAGGGATTACGTACTCCGTATGGGGAGAGGGAACTGGTGGCGCCGCCAAGACGGCTTATAAATCGCCGATGGAGTAGCGGCGGCGAGTTTACCAGTGCTGTGCTTGCAGTGCTAACAGTATCTGTCCGGAAAGGGAGTGAGAGTGGGAGATCTGCTTCATGCTTCGGGCTGCACGAAGCATTAGTCATCTTCTTAGTCAGCCGATCGTTCGAAGTACAAGAACAGCGCCTTTGCTTCATTTCGCAGATGACGAACAGAAGGCGTCAATGCCGCCGCAGAAGTGCACTATGTCACGATCCGCGGCGCAATGGCCGGGGTGCTTGTCCTTGTTTAGCGTGAAGTAAAAGCAACAAAAATACTCAGCTGAGTGACTAAAATGACGGGAGATCTGGCTTTCGTTCCCGTCATTTTCGCGAATCGGCAGAGACCCCTGCTTTGCAAAATGACGTCGCTTGTACACGCACGTGACCGCGTCACGTGCAACGTCATGTAAGCCAAGTACGCAGCGGGGCGACTGTTCGAAAAATCGCGAATCAGAAGCTGGCTGAATCCCATTGGCATTAACTCATTGGTGCCTGGGACCATCACGATTCAGCTTACGGACAAGGTACGTGCATGGGGGTCCATTGGCGTGCAGCATTGTACGAGCTCATGGTGCTAGGGCTTACCGCTCTTAGGCCTTTGTCAGTTTGATTAGTGAGAACCCAATCCAGCTGGGTTGGCTGTCGAAGCTTCCCAACAGCAAGCACACATCTGGTTGTCCATCAGCGACGACAGCTTCGGTTCAGAGCTCTACCAAAGAGGAATTACTGCACTAGGACACTACTGAGACCGCAGGATCAGACATCCGAAATCCATGGCAGCCACCAAAGAGGCGCTGCTGCGGGAGGCCGAGAGCGTCGTGTTTCGACCGGAGCCGGCACGGACGACGGCGCCAGATGTGCGGATTGTGCACTTCAACGACGTATACCACCTGGACCCATCGTCGGCGGAGCCGGTGGGGGGCGCGGCGCGGTTTCAGACGGTGGTCAACGAGTACCGGAGCGGTGCGCGGTTCGCGGGACAGCCAGGGCTCGTGACGCTCTTCTCGGGCGACGCGTTCAACCCGAGTCTCGAGAGCTCGGTGACCAAGGGCAGCCACATGGTGCCGATCCTGAACGGCATCGGGACGGACTGTGCGTGCTTGGGCAACCACGACCTGGACTTTGGCGTGGCACAGTTCGAGTACCTCGCCGCCAAGTGCCGGTTTCCGTGGCTGGTGGCCAACGTGTTTGACCCGGCGGCAGGCGAGGACGTGCCGATTGGGCGGTGCCTGCGGACGCACATGCTGACGACGTCGACGGGCCTGCGGATCGGCATCGTGGGGCTGGGCGAGCGCGAGTGGCTGGCGACGGTCAACGCGCTGCCGGCGGGCGTGGTGTACAAGTCGGCGACGGCGGCGGGGCTGGCACTGATCCCGGAGCTGCGGGCGGCCGGCGCGGACATGGTGGTGGTGCTTTCGCACGCGCGCGAGCCCAACGACCACAAGCTGGCGGCGCAGCTGGGCGGCGCGGCGGACATTGTGCTCGGCGGCCACGACCACTACTACGCGCACAAGCAGATCGGCGGCACGCACGTGCTGCGGTCGGGCAGCGACTTCAAGCAGCTGAGCTACATTGAGGCGTGGCGGCGGCCGGCGACGGCGGCCGGGCAGCCCGCAGGCTGGGACTTTGCCATTACGCGGCGCGACGTGGTGTCGGCGATCGCGCCGGACACCGCGACGGCAGCGCTTGTGGAGCAGCTCACGGCCAAGCTGCGGCAGAGCCTGGAGAAGGCGGTCGGCTGGACGGCGGCGCCGCTGGACGCGCGGTTCACGACCGTGCGCGTGCGCGAGAGCAACATGGGCAACTTTGTGTGCGACATTATGCGGCATTACTACGCGGCGGACTGCGTGATCATCGCGTCCGGCACGATCCGCGGCGACCAGATCTACCCGGTCGGGCCGGTGCGCATCCGCGACATCACCGACTGCTTCCCGTTTGAGGACCCGGTTGTGGTGGTGCGCGTGACGGGCCAGGCGATCTGGGACGCGCTCGAGAACGGCGTGTCGCTGTATCCGGCCCTGGAGGGTGAGTCGGGAAGGGGGAACGGGTGCCGGGAGCACGGAAGCCCAACAGAGTCCGCTGACACAGGCAGGTCGCTTCCCGCAGGTGTCCAACATTGCGTTCACGTTCGACCCGCGACGGCCGCCCGGCCAGCGCGTCACGGAGGTGGCCATCGGCGGCGCGCCGGCTGTGCTGGACAAGAAGTATGTGCTGTGCACGCGCGGGTACATGGCCCGCGGCCGGGACGGCTACACGAGCCTGCTGAGCGCGTCCGAGGGCGGCGCGGCCGAGGACATTGTCGACGAGGAGAACGGCATTCTCATCTCGATGCTGCTGCGGCAGTACTTTATGGCGCTCAAGGTGCTCGACCGCTGGGCGCACTGGAGCGCCCCCATGGAGCAGCACTGGGGACGCGTGGTGTCGGGGGTGGATGCCGGCGTGGGCGAGGTCGAGGCGGACGCCGGAGCCGGAGCCGGAGCCGGAGCGGCGGCCACCACCCACACCAGCGCCGCCGCGCAGCCCTGGCATGCCTGGTGGCAGACGGTCGCGCCCTTTGACGAGCACGTCGTCGACGGCGCGCGCACGCCGGCGGCCGACGAGGCCGAGCAGCGCGGCGCCCTCGAGCGGCAGCAGCAGCTCATGCGCCGCTTCGCCCGCCTCTGGTGTCGGCGCGCCGGCATCGAGAGCCGCCTCGGCGATCCGCTGCCGGAGACGGCGTGCGGCGCCGACTGGACGCGGGCGATCGCGCCCCGTGTCGAGGGGCGCATCTGCATGCTGGGCGAGGACGGGCAGGCGAAGTGAGGACAGAGGCAAGGACAGTGCGACGTGCGCAACACAATGGCACTGTACGAGTATCACGGTACTTAGCTAGAGACAGTGCGGCGTGCGAATAAGCCACCTTGACACGGTGCTGCTGCGCCACGCGGTAAGCCGCCGCTGCCATTGGTCAGCCGTGCAAGCGCGGTGACAAGCTTCCGGGCGCCTCGTAGCGACTCGCGAAAATACAGAGTACATGTCTCAGCTCACGATCCGGCGCCGGTGCGAGCGACGTCCTCGCGTCCTTGTTCTTTTCGCCCGTTGCTACCGCTTCGTGCTCTCTTGTGCTGCCCTGCTTTCTGGCCTGCTGTCGGCTGTTTGCTCTGGAATTGAAGCTGCTGCTGATCGGCTTCCTTTCGCTTCCTGGCCGACATCCGCCCTTCTTCTCATCGCCTCCGAACCCGGATCCCGATAGCGCAGCATGGCCGGCGCGCTCCCGCACATGCCGGCCACGCCCAGCGGCCTGCGCCAGAGCTTCACGCTGTCGCCGTCTGCCGACAGTCTGGCGGCGCCGGCCGACGACTCGGACGGATCGCAGCCGTCGCCGCGGACGCAGCCGGCCGTCCGCTTCGACGACGACAGCGCGGAGCCGCTCGACCTCGGCGACGCGTCCGGCCCGGCCACGGAGACGACGGCCCTGCTGCAGCGCGTCTTCTCCGACCACGGCTGCTCGCATCCCGGCGTGTGCACGCACGGCACCTTCTCGCCGCGGCCGACGAGCCCGGCCGCGAGCGACGGCAGCGCCGACTCCGGCTCCGGCGGCGCGTCCGCATCCGGCTCCGGCGCCGGCGCCGGCAAGCCCCTGTCTAGCCTCGACGGCCTCCTGTCGTCCATCACGGGCCGCGGCGACGGCGCCGGCGCGGGCTGGCGCCGCAGCCTCGTGCAGCGCATGTGCAGCAAGAAGATGAGCACGTCGAGCGCGCTGGCGGAGCGGCACGGCGTGCGCGACACGGGCCTGCTGTACGTGGCGTACTACATCCCGTCGGTGGCGTGGATGAGCGAGTACAAGCTGGCGTACCTGCAGGGCGACCTGGTGTCGGCCGTGACGATTGCCGGCGTCTACCTGCCCATGGCGCTGTCGCTGGCGAGCAACCTGGCGCACGTGCCGGCCATCCACGGGCTCTACGCCTACTTCTTCGCGCCGCTGGTGTACGCGCTGCTCGGCAGCTGCCCGCAGATGGTGGTCGGGCCCGAGGCGGCCGGCTCGCTGCTGGTGGGCACGGTGGTGCGCGCGAGCGTCGACCGGGGGCGCGGCGGCGAGGACGACGACGTGCTGCACGCGCAGCTCTGCGGCGTGGTGGCGGGCATCGCGGGCGCGACGGTGCTGCTGGCGGGCATCGCGCGGCTCGGCTTCCTGGACAGCGTGCTGTCGCGGCCGTTTCTGCGCGGCTTCATCTCGGCCATTGGCTTTGTCATCTTTGTCGACCAGCTGGTGCCGGAGCTCGGGCTCGGCCGGCTCGCCAGCGCCGATCCGGGCGGCGTCGAGCACGGCAGCACCGTCGACAAGCTGCGCTTCCTCGTGCGCCACGCCGGCGACACGCACGCGCTGACGGCGGCCATTGCGCTCGTCAGCTTCGTCGTCATCATGGTCTGCCGCGAGCTCAAGCGCCGGCTGCAGCCGCGCTACCCCGGCGTCGCCTACGTGCCCGACCGCCTGCTCGTCGTCGGCCTCTCGGCCCTGCTGGCCTGGCACTACCAGTGGGACCAGCAGGGCGTCGAGGTCCTCGGCGCCGTGCAGGCCGCCTCGGGCCGCGCCTTTGCCTTCCGCTGGCCCTTCCAGCCCTCGCACATGATCCACATCCGCGACGCCATGAGCACCTCCTTCCTCATCGCCCTGCTCGGCTTCTTCGAGTCCTCCGTCGCCGCCAAGAGCCTCGGCGGCCAGGAGACCTTCCCCGGCATCCAGCTCAGCCCCAACCGCGAGCTCGTCGCCCTCGGCGTCGCCAACTTTGTCGGCGCCTGCTTCATGGCCCTGCCCTCCTTTGGCGGCTACGGCCGCAGCAAGGTCAACAAGTCCACCGGCGGCAAGAGCCCCATGAGCTCCATCTTCCTGAGCGCCATCACCCTCGTGTCCATCCACTTTCTGCTCCCCTACTTTTACTACCTTCCGGTGAGTTGCTTCTTGCTCGCGTGTCCGTCGTTGTCGCTGACCGCCAGAAACCCGTGCTCTGCTCCATGATCAGCGTCGTCGCCTGGTCGCTCATCGAGGAGGCCCCCCACGACATCTCCTTTTTCCTGCGCATCCACGCCTGGCCCGAGATCGGCCTCATGGCCGTCATCGTGCTGGCCACCATCTTCTTCTCGCTCAACCTCGGCATCGCCATCGGCATCGGCCTCTCGCTGCTGCAGGTCATCCGCCACGCCACGCGCCCGCGCATCCAGATCCTCGGCCGCATCCCCGGCACCAACCGGTTCGAGAACCCCGAGGACCACCCCGAGCGCCTCGAGTTCGTCGAGGGCTGCCTCATCGTCAAGATCCCCGAGCCCCTGACCTTTGCCAACACCGGCGAGCTCAAGACCCGCCTGCGCCGCCTCGAGCTCTACGGCACCAACAACGCCCATCCTGCCCTGCCGCGCCTGCGCCGCGAGGAGCTCAACCGCAACGTCATCTTTGACATTCACGGCGTCACCAGCATGGACGGCTCCGGCACCCAGGTCCTCGAGGAGATCGTCCACAGCTACAGCGACCGCGGCGTCCGCGTCTTCTTCAGCCGCGGCCCGCCTCGCGGCCACGAGGTCATGCAGCTCATGCAGCGCTCGGGCATCGTCGATCTCATCGGCGGCTACGGCCACTTTGTCGACGACGTCCAGGAGGCCCTCAAGATGACCGAGGTCGAGGAGGGCAGCGAGCTCGGCGTCCGCAGCGATACCCTCTAGGCTGGCCCGCAGCACTCTATCCATCACTCCCGCACAGCGTCATCAGGCACTTATCAGGGAACGAGCAAGGGAACCACACAAGAACAGCGAATCGGCATTATATTGTGGCACAAGTCTTTTTAGCATACGCAGCGTTTGATTTATTGCTAGTACCAACTGTAGCTCAATGTAGGGAGTAGGGTCGTGTTCTCTGTTGTAAACGAAGCGTGTCACTTTTTATAGTTTAAACCTATTAGGAGAAGATCAATTGGATATTACTCGGCGCAGCGTTTGTGTACATATCACACAAGTTATTCTAAGCAAGTCATGCGCCGAAATAGAAGTTGTTAATGAAAATATCAAAATTCGTTGAGGAAAATCAGGTATTTGTAGACTTCCAAATGGCGTTTGTAACATAGCAAACATTCACGCTTATATTCCAAAGAAATGCAGACTTGCCGTCTGACCGTAGACAATGCAAAGGATGCCCTCATTCGGTTACTATTCAGTTGCTGACTTGCTGGTTATTTTTCGTCCGCTTGCTTTCGCCTGCTCACGCTCAGCGCCGACCTGGATGTCGATGTCTAATCTCGCGCACGTCTGGATCTGCCAACAGTTCATCGACACTGTGCTTTTCGTTTACGTGGTTCACCAGCCCCCACATGCTGCTGCAGACGACGACCGCCACTGGTGGTGGGAGCCGGGCATCGCGCGGGGCGTCGCGCCGCTCTTTGGCCTGGAGCTGCCGCCGCCGCTCACACAGACAGCAAGCATACTCGGGCAGCAGGATGGTGGCGACCGTTGTGCGCCCAGGGCCTTCATGCTCGTTGTCGACCACCTCAGCGGCACGGTGGCACTTGACCACGAAGTGATTGCTGAGCACAAAGACGCGGTCCCGGACAATGTCGACCCCGCGCACAATGGTACTGCCAGGACCACTGCCATGGCCGGCTCTCTGGACCCCCTCCTCGATGTGGTCCACCACCACGGGCTTGTGCATCTTCCAGGCGCGCTCGGGCGCAATGTCGAGACGTCCGGCGCAGCTTGGGCAGTAGGTCGGACGTGCGACATCCCCGTCCACGCTGCCGTCGACCGGAGAGACGGAGCTGCTCGAGCTGCTCAGGCTGTTCAGTGATCTGCCGTAGACTTGGGGGTCGACGTCGACGTCCAGCGGCCGCAGCGGGTCTTTCTGCAACTGGCGTGCATACGGACAAAAGAGCTCGTCTGCCCGTGTCCGGTCGTCGCTGAGGCGCAAGCTCCTGTCCTCTCGGTACAGGTCTCGGTCCAGTCCAGCTCGGGGTGGTGCTGCGGCCAACATCCGCTGGTACTGGTCCTGCAGAGCACGTATGCTCCCATTGCGGGCGCGAGCGGCGGCCGCGGCTAGCTGGCGCGGCGACACGTCACGCGGGTAGGGATAAGAAGAACCGTTGGCGCGTGCCCGACCCTCGAGTGCATCTTGTAGCAGGTCGATGACGGACGCCTGCAGATCGATCACCATGGCCTGGAGCTGCACGCGCGTGGCGTCATCGCCGTGGGCAAAGCGGGGACCAATAATGTCGCGAAGTCTTTCGTACTCGCGGCGGATCGCATGGGGCGAGGAAGCCAGTGCTTCGTATGCGTCCGCCGCGTCGTGTCCATGGCTGTAGTCGTCGTGTCGGTGGCGGGCTCTCTCGCGGCTGTCTCCGCGGTCGAGGCGGCGCTCAACGGCCTCGATCCTGCGGTCCTGCGAGCTGTCGGTACGGTCCTGGCGCGAACGCTCGCGAATGCGATCGTAGAGATTGATGCCGGTAGTGAAGGTGCCGATAATGGTAGAGATCAGTGTGGCTATGATGAAGCCTTTCTTGGTGGTGTTAGACTGCGGAGTCCAAGGACGGAAGTTGAGGTGTTGTGGCGTACCTTTAGTCCCTTTTCTTCAATCATGTTTGCGTAATTCATGGCGGAGAGACGGAGTCAACGGCGACAAAAGAGTACGAGTAGAATGAATACTCCGTAAATGGGGATGATAATGAGCAGTTAAGGAGACTCGACTTATTGGCAGAGGCAAACCCGAAATAGGAATAAAACTGTCGGCCAAGAAACTGCAGGAAAGACATAGAACCGGACAAGCCGTTTCTACTGCACGACCGCAAGCAGACGGGACGCAGAGCAGCACGGAAACTGTGTCGACAGTCTGCTCCGTGTCTGCATGTCGCTCGCCGCCAAAAGCCGAGACAGGCTGCAGACGCGCCTTGGCCCTGGGCGATCTTGGCCCCTCTAGGGCAGTTTGTTCAGCCGTGCTGCGCCGGCGGCGCCGGCCAGACGCAACGGCCGTACTACTCGGTACAGACGAGGCGCAGACACCGAGCTGCCACGAGAGGCTCGAACAGATAGGTACGTGCCACCAGAACGGGTGCATCTGCATCGTCCGTCGGTCACCCGCACTCGCGTGCTGGTCACGAGCAGCAGTGTCGCGCTCGCCGCGTTTCGTTTGTGTCGTTTGCTTCGATGACCGAGTTGCCGAGCCCGGCGGCCGTCTCACGGTATCGACGACTGTGGCATCGCATGTTGGCCTGATTGGCTGTGCCGAGTCGTCTGCCATCGTCTGCCATCGGCTGGATCGGCGGCGGTGGCTGCGCGGTGGTTACTAGTGGGCCGAGCGCAAGCACGGTTTCGTCATGGTGCATGAGCGCGATGCGCCGCAGCCTGTGCTTTGCTCGTTGGGATGTTGACAAGTGGTGGCGATCTGGCTGCCAATATACAAAGTAGAAGCAGATTTGGGCACAGAACCTGGCCTTTGGCCCGATCGCCGAGCAGAGGCAAGCACGCGGCCGTCGCGGCTGCCCGATCGGTGCAGGCCTGGACGCCAAGTCTACGTGCAGATGGGGAAGGCGCGGCGGGTGCCTCGGTCCCTGGTCCGCCGAACTTGGACTGCATCCTGTCGGCAGCCGTGCTGCGCTCCATACACAGCCTCATACACAGCACGTGATACACCAAACGCAACATCCGCCACTTCCACTTCCCCCCTTCTGTACTTCCCAGTCAGTATGTTCGCCTCTTGGAGCTACATCGATACACACTTCACTCCAGCCGCACGTCTCCGTATCGCAGGAGAATGGGAAATTGTTCTCTTGCTTTTGTCTGTTTTTCTGTTTTCGCCGTCTCTTCGCCTCATCCATCCGATCCCAGAGCAAAGTTCCCGCGACGCATCGCTTTGCGCTGGACAGCTGTCTCCGTGCGCCACTCACGCAGAGGCCTCGGCCGCCAGCACCGTCTGGACAGCAGCCGGCAGCGCCGCCACGACCTCGGGCGTCAGCGCGCGCTTCAGCGCCTGCGCGCGCTCGGCCACCTGCGCGTCCTCGGGCGCGAGAGCGCGCGCCGCGTTGAGGCAGCGCTGGGCGAGGAGGAACTTGTCTGGTATTGTTAGCATGGCGACACAGTTTGCATGCAAGGTACCGCGTCAGGCAAAAAACGAAAACGAAAACGAAAACCAAAACCAAAACCAAAACCAAAACCAAAACCAAACCAAAACCGAAACCAACACCAAAAAACCAGAAAAAACACAAAACTTACTTCTCCGCAGGTACACGTCGAAGCCGACGAGCTGGCCGTCCAGGCTCTTTGGGCTGAACTGCAGCACCGGCTCGACAAACTTGGTCGCGTCGCCCAGCGGGTCCGCCGTCGCCACCAGCTTCAGTCCAAGCGGGTCCTCGTCCTTCTTCTTGGGCAGGCCCTCGGCATCCACGGCGGCCTTGGCCTTGTTCGGGTCCTGCTTGGCCGCCTTCTCGGCCGCCTCCTTCTCGGCCTTCTCGGCCGCCTTCTTCGCCTTCTTGGCCGCCTTCTTCTTGTCCGCCGCCGCCTCCTCGGCCGTCTCGGCCGCCGATGCGCCGTTGGCGCCGTTGGCACCGTGGGCGCCGTTCGCCGCCGTGCCGTTGGCGCCCTGGGCCGCCGGCGACCGGTCAAAGAGGCCGATGTACAGGCGCGCGGCGTCGAGCGCCGCGCGCGTGAAGAAGGGGTGGTCCCGCAGGTGGTCCTCCCAGCGCACGAGGTCCACGTACGCGCGGATCATGCCCTTGCGCAGCGAGAAGGAGTGGAAGTCGAACTGGTCCTCCTGCCAGACGTCAAAGACGTTGCTGATGGCGTGGAAGCGCTTGAGCGCCAGCCCCTCGTTGCCGCGCCGCGCATACGCCTCGCCGTCCTCGGTCAGGAACCACACGCACTGCATGTCCAGCAGATCCGCCAGCGGGTCGGCCGCCGACTCCGGCCGCGTGAACAGCCCCACCGTCTTCAGCGCCGCCTCGTTCTCGTTGTTGCGCAGCCGGTACTTGGCCGCCTTGCTGTTGATGTACCGGTCGCGCGGGTCCAGGCTGCGCGCGTGGTCCATTGTGTCTGCCGCCTTCTGCAGGTCGCCCTTGTGCTTCCATATCCGCGCCTTGGTCATGTGGTAGTCGACGCTCGCGCCGTCCAGCGCGATCGCCCGGTCGCAGTACTCGTCCGCCTTGGCCAGGTCGCGGCTGCGGTAGTAGTCGTAGTGCTGCGCCAAGAAGTAGAGCGCCGCGCCCGCGCCCTTGGATGCGTCTGCCGTGGCCGGCTTGTCGTCGCCGTTGGTGGCCGCCGGGACGGGGTGTGCGGCGAGGTACTCCTCGACGAGGGCCGGCAGCGTCGCCTTCTTCGCGTCGTCGTCGTAAAAGTGTTTGAGGTTGGCAAAGAGCGACGGAATGCCGCGGTCGAGGAACGGGGTCAGGTACTGCTTGGCCCGCTCGGTGAACAGGTCACCGGTGAGGAAGCGCAGGGGCAGGCGGCGGGCGGCATCGCTGCGCGCGTACTTGGCGGCGTACGCGTCGAGGACGGCGAGCCGGGCGGTCTGGCCGTCGAGGGTGTCGACGGGGGGGAGGTCAAGGGAGGCCAGCAGGCCCTCGTAGTACTCGTTCTTGTCGGGATTGCGGTCGATGAGGGCGCGCCAGGCGGCGGCGGCGTCGGCACGGCGGTCGGGGCCGAGGCGCACGAGGTAGCGGGCGCGCAGCTCGAGGACGGCGAGGCGGTCGAGGGCGCGCTCGGCGGCGGCGGACTCGAGGTGGTCGAGGGCGCGCTGGGTGTCGCCGGTCTCAGCGATGATGGCGTTCTTGTAGAGCAGGGCCTCGGAGTGCTCCAGGTCGGAGCGCGGCGGCGGGTTCTTGAGCGTGTCCTCGTACATGGTCAGGATGTGCTCGGCCTCGGCCAGGTTGCCGGCCAGGTGGTGGGCGATGGCGAGGCCGGTCCAGTTCTGGCGCGGCTGCGGGCGGGCCTGCAGCATGGCCTGGCGGCTCTGGACGTAGCCGGCGTAGTCGCGCATCTGCACCTGCAGGATGGCCAGGTCGCGCTGGATCTGCGGCGACTCGGGCTCGAGCCGCAGCGCAAACTTGTAGGCCTTGATGGCCTCCTCAAAGTTCTTGTTGGCGCGGTAGAGCAGGCCGTAGACGTGCCAGCAGATGTGCGACTTCATGTCCACCGTCAGCGCCTCCTTGCCGAGCGCAAAGGCCTCCTCCGTCTTGCCCTGGGCGTTGAGGATCAGCGCCTTCATGGCCATGGTGTCGCCGTGCCGCGGGTTCTTCTTGAGGATCTGCTCGGCGGACTTGAGGCCGCGCCTGTACTGCTTCTCCTCATACTGGCGGATCACCTGCCGGAACAGGCTGGCGTCGCGCGAGCTGAGCGGCTGCGGCATGGCGGGCGGCGGGCGACGGCGCGAGCGACCGGGCACGATGGAGGCGAGGCAGGGAAAGGGAGACAGGGTCGACGGCGGGGCCGATGGCGCTGCCGCGGAGAGGCGGTAGGGGTCGAGGCGAGGAGCGAGGGGGTCGAGGAGAGAGCGAGGCGGGGATCGAGGGGTCGCCGGCGCAGGAGAAGCGTAGAGGCCGCGTGGCGAGAGCTGAAGAGCCAGTGGCCAGACGCAGAACAACGGCGGCGGCGAGGAGGGGAGGCGGATGCCCGGGTGCTGTGCAGAGGCTCGAGGCTGGGTGAGGCCGGTCGTCGTGATCGGACGGTGTCTGGTCGATTTGGTGGGATTTTTCCCATTTCTCTGTCAAGCTCCCGGAACAGCATTGTTCCAGCGGGTGAAATAGTGGGGGAGCTGTGCGATAGGCGATCATCACACTGTGGGGCACGGCACAAAGGTTCTACATCGCGATGAGCCTCCGCTGTCGGTGCCAAGTTGAGATGTGCCATTCTTCCGTTTTCGCCCGTGTCCAATGCAGCGCATAACGCAATAAACCAAGCAGCTGGCCGCTGCCGCCTGTGCGCCTGTGAATAGAGATGGTCCTCCGCCCGGCTTCCGCGCCCTACTCGGCGACTCGACTATGTACTCTCTCCATCCGCTCGCCTCCCACGTTTCCTATGCGCTCCGGCGCCGCCACTGCTCCAGCGCCGCCTCCCAGCTGGCGTCGGTCCCCGTGCCGGCCGCGCCGCACCGTCCCTGCAGCACGTCCCACGACCGCGCGCGCACGATCGACTCGACGCCGCGCTCCTGGCGCATCAGCAGGGCGAGCAGCGCGGCGCGGGGCTCGACCTCGGCCAGGTGGCGCCGCTTGATGTAGGGGTCGTAGCGCTCCGTGATTATGCTTCCGTCCGGGCTCGTGTCGGCGCGGGCGTCCGGCCGCCCGGCATCGGCCGCCGGCGTCTGTTCGGCCGCCACCGCCGCGCAGTACTCGATGACGTCGTCGCGCGCCTGCCACGCCGGAAACAGCACGGCGTCGCAAAAGGAGCGGCAGGCCGCCGCTGGTGGCGTCGAGCTGGCGGCGCCGGCGCCGGCACCGGGTGCGTGCCGGGTGGCCGTCGAGGCTGGGTCGAAGCCGGCGCGGGCCGGCGTCAGCAGGGCGTTGAGGTGCTCCGTGATGGTGTCGTCGACGGCGCGGGAGAGGCGGAGGAAGTCTGGCCGGACGGCGGTCAGACGGAGTGAGACGTGCGCGAGACAGAGACGCAGACAGACATACCGCGCATCACCGTCGTGGAAAAACAAAACTGCGGCGTCAGCGCCGGCCGGCCGGGATTCGACGCCATGGCACCGGCGACGGCGGACGAAGGCGGCGCCGGGGTCTGCGAGGCGGACCACAGGAGGCTCGCCAGGTTGGTGGATGGCCGGGGAGAGAGGCACGCGCAAGGTGCGGGCGAGGAAACGGCAGTGTGCGGCGTTGAGCAGTGGCCGGCGGTGGAAGAAGAGCGAAAGGCGCCAATGGTCTGACCATGGATCGCCGGTGGAGAAGCGTCAAAACGCGGGACGCTGTGCGGCCAATCAGCGGTCGTTTCTTGCAGTCGTCTTACACGGCATGATCTCGCAGACACCTCGTCCCTCTTCTATTGCTGTTTACCGGCTATGGAGGAAGAGTATGTATCTGATCGTTGAGCCGTGCTGTGTTGGGTATTCTCTTGTATTCTCTTGTATTTTCTGCTTTCACCGAAGAGCTACCCCCCAAAAGCAGAGAAGCGGTCTCCTTGCGACTCACCAGAAACTCAAGCCTGGCATTCGACCTCGTCGCCAGCCCGGTCGCCATCGACCTCGTGGGCGGAGCCGCGGCACGTTTCGCCCGCCCAGCCGGCCTGCTCCGGCACCATGCTGCGCAGCCGGCCCTGCTCCAGCGCGCAGCGCACGTTGCCCATCGTGCACTCCTCCATGCGGCGCTCGGTCTCGACGGTGGCCGTGCCCATGTGCGGCACCAGCAGCACGCGCGGGCTGGCGAGCAGGCCCGGGTGCACGCGCGGCTCGTGCTCGAACACGTCGAGGCCGGCGGCGGCGACGCGGCCCGAGGCCAGCGCGGCGACGAGCGCCTCCTCGTCCACGACGGCGCCGCGGGCCGTGTTGACGACGACGATGCCGGGCTTCATGCGCGCAAACTCGGCGGCGCCGATCATGTGGCGCGTGTGCGCGTTGAGCGGCACGTTGATGCTCAGCACGTCGGCCGTCGCCAGCAGGCGGTCGAGCGGCGTGAACACGGCGCCGCCGAGCTGCGCCTCCACGGCCGCCGGCAGCCGGCGCCGGTTGCAGTAGCGGATGCGCATGCCAAAGGCCAGGTGCGCCTTGCGCGCCACGGCGCGCCCGATGCCGCCCATGCCCAGCACGCCCAGCACCCGGCCGGCGGGATCGTGGCCCAGCTCCGGCCCGCTGCCGGCCGCCGCGCCGCGCCAGCGCTGCGCGCGGATGCTCGCCATCACCGGGCCCAGACGCCGCAGCGCGCCCAGCAGCAGAAAGATGTGCAGGTCGGCCGTGGCCTCGTCCACGGCCGTCGGCGTGTGGGAGACGCGCACGCCGCGGGCCGTGCAGGCGTCCACGTCCACCTGGTCGTAGCCGGCCCCGTTGTGGCACACGAACCGCAGCGACGGCGGCATGGCGGCCAGGAGCTCCGCGTCGAAGCGCCCCGTCAGCGCCACCGAGGCAAAGGTGCGGTACACGATCTCGACGCCGTCAAAGGCGCCGGCCCGGCATGCCGCGAGAAAGGCATCGCGTGTCTGTGTGGGCGGAACGACAATGTCGGCCATCTCGCCCACGGCGGCCCATGTCTCGTGGGCACTGCTGCATGTCAGCACCAAGGAGTTTCGCAGCAGCCAGAGTGGCCTGCGGTCTCTCGCAAAGGGCCGCATACTGTTCAACGATGCCCAGCTGCAGAATCTTGGGTCTAGCTGTGCGGTCGGCCATTGCGGTGATGTCGACTTCGTGTTGAGGCGATGGACCGTCTGCTGTTTTATAGAGTGGAAAAGCGTAACTTCACCGAGTTTCAGTATGGCGGACGAGGAGTGCAGTATGTTGCATCCACAACTGTTGGAGAGGCTGAGAGAGAAGTGAGGCGGGTTATAGCTGGCAAGCGAGACCGGTGCCTTCTTATTGTAGCCAAGAGCAGAAAAAAGGAAAAGACGGGACGAAAGAAAGGGGCGACAGGTGGTCCTCATGCAGTCGGATCGCAATGTCGGCGGCTGCAGCAGCGACCGCGACGCGCGCGTAGATCGAGGGCAGTGCAGCGGCGAGATGTGCGGGCATGAGGACAAGATGAGCAGAGTGTGAGCGACGAGGCCGAAGACCGACGAGACAGCCCAGACCAGGCATGCCGGCACGGTATACTGCCGCCAGCAGCAGCGCGGTCTACTCAACATTGGCTCTCTATCTCTATGCCACACTCCAGCTCTCCAGCTCTCCAGCTCGGCGCTGCACATTCGTGCCGCTGTGACAGGTCATCACACCCCTCACTTCGCCGGGCTGGCCTCCGGTAATCAGCGTCCTACAGCCGCCTCCCGTTGCGACGAACTTCTACAAGGCAGAAATGGATGGCACTGGTTCGCGTGATGCATAGGCATCCGCTCGCCGCAAGCGCCCCCCGGCAAACTACGCAGCACAGACGCGTCAGGCACGGTCGAGTCCAATTTATATATTTCGTCTCGGGTGTCCGAGTGCGCCGACGCTGCCGACGCGGGGCGTCCCCGTCGACGCTGGCCATGGTAAACATAAGAACAACAGAAAAGCATCCGTCCAGCGTCGCGGGCTGATGCTTGAAGGATAAAAGGTAGGTGGCAGCACCAAAAAGACAAGGACACGACGGCACCGCGACCAGCAGCCTCCTGCGGCGGCCCGCTACATGCGCCGGATGTTATACCCCGGCAGGCCGTACGCCTCAAAGGCCAGCTGCGCCATGTGGCGCGCCACGTTGGTCATGCCCTGCGTCGCGCTCTGGCCCTGCGCCGTGCGCCGCAGGTGGTCCGTCGCCGTCGCCAGCCGGATGCGCGGGTCGCCCTCGTCCAGCGGCGCCGGCGGCAAGATCACCTCCATGCCGTGGCCGGGCGGGAACCGCGGCGCCAGCTGCCGCAGCACGGCCGCCGCGTAGAGCACGTCGCGGTTCTCGCGGCCGTCGAGCAGGCCGCGCATCTGCGCGAGGGCCTGCTCGCGCAGCCGCGGGAGCTGTGCGGGGCCGGGGCCGGGACCGGAAGAACCGGCGGTCGCCGGCGCACCCGGTGGCCCTATCAGACCGACCACGGTGGCGGCCCCCGGCTCCTGCAGCCGCACGTACTCCCCGAGCCACCACCAGAACTGGTGCTCGCGCCGCCGCGCCACGTCGCCCGTCCGCGGCGGCGCCAGGCACGGGTTCGCACGCACGCCGCCGCCGCTGAGCAGCGCATCGACGACCACGAGGCGGGCGCGGGCCTCGGCGGCGCTGTCGGGCGCGGCCGGCTTGTCGCTGGCGCCCGTGCCTGTCGCAGACGCAGAGGGCGCCGGCGCGGCCGCCGGCGTGACGTAGGCCGTGCACGCGAGCGACCAGACGACGCGGGCCTCGAGGACGGCGGCGCGCGTGGTGGCGGCCGGGTCGGTGGCGGCGGCGGCGGCGGCGTCGAGAAAGGCGGACACGAGGCCGACGAGGGCGGTGTTGCTCAGCAGGATGGCGACGGGGTTGGGCCCGTTGATCTGGAAGCGGTACCAGGCGGACTCGAAGAAGGCGGTCAGGCCGGGCACGTAGATCTCAAAGTAGAGCGTCGTGATGTCGTTGTGCATCGCGACGGTCGGCGGGACGGCCGGCACCGGCGGCGCCGGGCCGCGCTTGTCGAGCATGTCCTCGACCTTCATGGCGGAGAGGAGGCGGACGGCGGAAGGCGCAAGGAGAAGGGAGAACAACACGCGACGCCAGGCGCTCGCTATGCGCCGCGGTAGGCGGGGCCCGCCGGCCAGTCGGGCGCGGCGGTCGGCGTGGCGAGGGAGCGCGGCGGGTAGGCCGGCGCGTGGTAGGGGGCCGGCGAGCGCGCGGCCAGCGGGGGCGTCGTGGCCGCGGCGGCCGTCGAGGAGCAGGCGGAGGACCGCGACGACGCGGAGGGCGCGGGCAGGCCGGGGTCGCGGGCGGGCGGCGTCGGCGACGGCCGCTCGGACGGCGCTGACTGCACGCCCGGGCTCGGCGACGGCGGCTTGAAGAGCGGATCGTAGCCGGCGCAGTCGCGCTTCGACTTCTTGCAGTTGTTGCAGGTCGGATGGGTCTCGTCGCACTGCTCTGTTAGCTGTCGGTGCCGCCAGACCACATCACCGGCCGCCGAAGCGCAAATCACGCCCATCACACAACACTGGTTGGAGGGGTGACGCGCAGGCTGAGCGCTAGGCAGGGGGGCAGCTAGCAGCGCATGGGCCGGGCGGTGAGGTCATCCGCAGATGCGACGTCGATGACGCCAGACACGTCGCACCCTTTGCCACGCACAACACACCTTGATTCGCCGCTTCCGGCACGTCATGCAGCCCGTCTTGGTGCGCCGCTTGATTTCCTGCTCTCGTCAGCGGTCGGTCACGCGGCACGCGGCACCGCCTCGCTACGCACCTTTTTGTGTCGCGGCACCGCCGAGAGGCTCAGCGGCGCCATGCGCATCGCGTTGAACGCGGCCGGGTGGCTGTGGTGGCCCGGCAGGCCGTACGGCGTCCCGTGCGACGGCAGGCCGTACGGCGACGAGGACAGGTACTGCGGCACCGGCGGCAGCATGGGGCCCGGACCCGGACCCCCTCCCGGCGTCTGCAGCGGGTCGATGCTGCGCATGCTCGGCAGGTGTGGGCGCGGCAGGCCGGGGCCGTGGCCGACCGGCGACGACCGGTAGAGGTCGCTGACGCTGACGCTGGGGTGTGGGCTGGGGCCGTGGCCGTTGTGGCTGTAGCTGGGCGGGCCGCTGCCGGCGCTGCTGCCGTGGTGCGGCTCGTGCCGTGTCTCGTGCGGGTAGCCGTTGTAGGAGCTGTGACTGTGGTGGCCGTCGCTCGCAGGCGGGTAGGGAAGGCTGCTGGCGCCCGGCAGACGCGCCGGCGGCTCGGCTGGCTGGACCGGCGGATGGAGTGCCGGCGGGTGCGCGCTCTGGCTGTGGCCGTAGCCGTGGGTGCCGGCCGACAGCCCGTGGGCGTAGGAGGGCGAATGGGCGTAGGGCGGTGGCTGGTGGTGGTGCTGGCGGGAGTGTGTTTGGTGTGGGTGGTGTTGGTGATGTTCGTGTTGGTGATGCTGGTGGTGCTGGTGGTGCTGATGCTGATACTGCTGCTGCGGGCTCTCGGGCGGATGCCGCGCCGGGATGGGCGGCAGCGGCGCCATCGCCGGCGGGTAGCTCGGCAGATAGCCGGCGACCGGGAGGCCGTCGCGGCGGGAGGCCATGGCGGCGAGCAGATAGGCCGTCGGTGCCGGTGTGGGCGTCACTCACAAGATGCCGCAGGCCTAGACGCAGAGCATGATCCGGCGAGCTGTCGTCGGACGTCGGGTGTGCCGATCCGGCGATGCGAGACCGCAGCGGACGGTTGGCCCCAGGGGCGCGTCGCTTGTGGCGGATGCTGTCGCCGTCGCCGGTGGTCGCGATGTCGGGCTGCCACGGCGTCCTGCTCGCCGATGCGTCTGCTCGTTCCGCGGGTCGGGCAAACACGGCCGCTGCTCACGCTGCCGCACGCTCTCTGCTGCTTCTGCTGCTGCTGCTGCTGCTGGCCAACGCCGTCAGGAGGTGCGGAGGGAGGCGACGGGTGGCCGGCTGGGCCATGGTGATATACAAAGTACGACGACGCTTCCTTCTATTTTCCGCTGCGCGCTGCACGAACGCGCACGAGCTGTATTGCTCTGTGCGAGCTGCCGTCCAGCTCCAGGTACCTTGTACCAGTAGTACAGCGGCCAGGGTGGGAGCTCCACGTACCGGTACCTGGCTCCACCCGCCGTCTTGCGGCCGGCCAAAGTACCGCTACATCCGGCCCGATGGCGCTAGGAGCTCTCGCTACTGCGTGTGCCGTCGCTACGACGGCACTTGTACGAGTCGGGCAGACGCGGGCGCCGTCATTTCGCCGGTGGAGGTCGCTGAGGCCAGACGGGCGCCGTACGGAGTCTGCAGCGGTGCCGCGTACGAGTGATTGCAGATGGCTCGTACTCGTACTCCCCCAGGCGCCCAGATCCTCCGGCCGCTGTGCTGCACGCAGTCGTGTGGGGGCCAAGTCAGCTGGAGGGGCGTGCGCCGCGGTCACGTGCCGCACGCCGTCAGCAGAGCAGCGGCTGCGATTTGTGGCATTACTCACCATGGCCGCTGCCTACGACGTATCGGCCGCACCAACGCAGCGTGCGCATCCTTTCCCGTTTCGCTCGCCGGCGTCTTCGTACGAGTGCGGTCGGTCGTGTAGGTCCATACGAGGAATACTCCGTCGCACATGGTGCCAACCGCGCGTTAGCCTGCTGTAATCTGGCCGGCGGACAGGTAGCGAGCCGCCGCGGCGATCAGGTGGCGTCTGCTGCAGCGGAGTCTGCGGGTACTCGTCTAGTGCTTGTCTGCAGAGTACGAGCTCGAGGTACTCGTACGAGTGCGTCCCGTGCTGTCCTCCCGCCGATTCTCGCCATCGTACGATGCGCCGCTGGATGCAGCGCGGCGTTCCTCCATCTGGACAGCCGCAGATCGAGCACGCTCTGCGCATAGCGTGCTCCTATGGACGCAGTGGCCGCCTTCCCACGCTCACGTCCGACGTATCTGCACAAGTTCTCCAGAGTCTGTACGAGTACAAGTCCATTATCCACCGTGGAGCTGCGGACAGAAGCGAGCCCCCTGGCGGCCGTCTTCTGGAAACGCCGCCAAGCCACCGCACGGCGCGTGCGCCTGCGACAAGTCTTCCCGTCGGCGTCTGTGCTCGCGGGCGTTCGTACGAAGTACGGAGCACTGCTGCTCATAAGCATCCGCTCTCCCTGCTCCCCGCTAGACTGGCTCCCGCCTAACTTTAGCGAAGCTCGTCCCGCTGAGCAGAGCCCGCCCCTGCATCGCTTATGCGGTGGCTTCCGCAGGGCATTGATGTAGAATTTGTACGAGTACGGAGTAGAGAGGTGACCGCAAGTGTACATGTTGCAGAAGCAGGACAAAAGAGAAGCAGAGCAGAAGCAGAAGCAGAAGCAGCAGAAGCAGAGCAGAGGTAGAGCAGAGAGAAAAAGCAAAACTATCAAGAAATACAGTAAGCAAACGCCGTCCCGAGTGATACATCCAGGCACAGAGTAAACAAGACCAAGAGCAAGCGCTATTTCTGGGCATTACTGAATATACACATTGTACTCTGAGCGTACTCCGTACTCCATTAGTCTTCGTACGAGCGCTCACCGATCGGCGCATCGACCTGCCAAGCTCCAAGGTACCAATACTTCGTACACCGCAACCACTGATTATGGGCCCGTCGGCTAGCAGAAAGAAAAGAAAACGAGGTACGAAGAAGGAAGGAGGAAGGAGAACGGGCGCCCGCCTTGTACAAAGTAGGCAATACCTGCCACTACGGAGTACCTACAGAGCCATGCTTGCCACATTGGTACAGCGCAATATTAACAGCACTAACGGCCGGCTACGGGTCCCTAGTCTCCCACGATTCCGGTAATTGCCTCCAGCGCCAGGCCCAGCAACGGTCGAAGGGCGCCGTGGAATAATAACAGCGGGGCCGCCATCCGGTTTTCGCTTTGCGTCGGCGCCTCTCCGTACGGAGTACGATGAATCCGTACGGAGTTGCTTTTGCTCGTGCGACTGCGACCGTGATTACAGCGACCTTCGGTACCAATAGGCGGAATATTGGAGATTGGGCCCACGCGCTTGAGCAGAGCCCCATCCGGGGGGGAGGCACGGACGAGCTGCAATTACCGAACGGGAAGAGGCGGAGACGCAGAGCACGGGGAAGCTGCGAAAATAGAAGTCATCGCAGGCCGCCCTTGCGTACGTAAGCAAGCCGCGCCGTCGGCAGCAGCCGGCCACTGCGTGCTCCGTCGTACAGCCCGTTGGACCAGATGCGCAGACGCGCCGCGACGGCGCCAGCACCTGCTCCTCGGTCGTCAGCGTGCTCGTACGGCGGAATTTGAAACGACTGCCGTGGCTGCGCGAGACACAGCTGCCAGCGCCAGGGCTGCCAATCGGCCGCAGGCGACCCGACTGCACGTCGACCGCCCCCCCCAACAGAGACAGAGATCTCTGGCCCGGCTATCTCGCCAGCCATGCTGTGCTTGGCGAGTTCGCTTCGGCGTCCGCACCCGTGCGCAGAACACGCGCTCCAGCCCGTCTCGTTGCCGTAATCAAATGCGAAATGAGATCGTCCTCTGCGCCGACATCGTCTACAAGTACCCGTACAAGCTAGCAGCCCAAATACGGGGTATTCCTCTGGAATGCACATATCAGATCACGGTTCGCTGGCGTCCCAGTCTTCGCTCTCGTTCCTTGTATTGAACATGATCTGCCGTACTCCGTATTACTCCGTGCTCTGTCGGCCAGGCTGGTCGATCACATTGGCACGCTACGACCAAACGGCGCACACCGATCGCCGGGAACATGGGCACGAAAAGGAAGTCGGGTGTGCTCTTGTGCGAGGAGACACCGCTGTGTTGTATTTTCCGGACTGCAGTCTGGGACGCTGTGTTGAAAGCAAAAATGCAACGCGCCAACGCCGTTCACGTCATTCGCTCGTGCCTCTTGCTATGTTGCTATATTTATATATTTTTGTTGAAAAATAACTCCTTCATGGCCGTGTCCCTTCATGCAGGGTCGCTACCGGCCCCGTTGATGTTTCCTCCCATCGTTTACACATGAGTAACAAACGAGTTCAAATTTAAAATCATGGCTCCTTTTCTCCTTTTCCTATGCTGTTGAAAACATGTTCATGTCCCCGTTGTGGGGAGCAAGTTCCACGGCAAAACAATTAGAAAACACAAATGGCGAGACAACATGTGGCAGAGTGCTGCAATGCGATCCGCCAGGCTCCCGTTCCCGGTTGAAGCGGGATTTCGGGGGGTATGAAGGAGTATGTGGCAGTCGCTACGCCGCTTAGTAGCGGTACAGGTCGGCCTTGTACGGACCCTCGATCGGGAGGCCGAGGTACTCCGCCTGCACGGGAGTGAGCTTGCTCAGCTCGACGTTGCAGTGCGCCAGGTGCAGCTTCGCGACCTCCTCGTCGAGGATCTTGGGCAGAACGTAGACCTTGTTCTCCAGAGCACCGCTCTTGCCAAACTCCACGTACTTGGCGCGGAAAGCCTCGTCCTTGCTCTTGAAGAGCATGATCTGGGCCAGCACCTGGTTGGTGAAGGAGCACGACATGACAAACGAAGAGTGGCCCGTGGCGCAGCCCAGGTTGACCAGGCGGCCCTCCGCCAGCAGGATCAGGTTGCGGCCGCTCTTCATGGTGAAGCGGTCGACCTGCGGCTTGATGTTGACGTGCTTGACAGCGTTGGCCTTGAGCCAGGCAACGTCAATCTCCACGTCAAAGTGGCCAATGTTGCAGACAATCGCGTCGTTGGGCATGGCCTCAAAGTGCGAGCCAACGAGGATGTCGCGGCAGCCGGTGGTCGTGACAAAGATCTGGCCAAGGGGCGCGGCCTTCTCCATCGGGATGACCTGGAAGCCGGCCATGGCCGCCTGCAGAGCGTTGATCGGGTCAATCTCCGTGACAATGACGCGCGCGCCCATGCCGTGCAGCGCCATGGCGCAGCCCTTGCCGACGTCACCGTAGCCCGCGACAACGGCGATCTTGCCGGCGATCATGACGTCGGTGGCCCGCTTGATGCCGTCGACGAGGGACTCGCGGCAGCCGTACAGGTTGTCGAACTTGGACTTGGTGACGGAGTCGTTGACGTTGATGGCCGGGACCAGCAGCTTGTTGTTCTTCAGCATGCGGTACAGGTGGTGGACACCGGTGGTGGTCTCCTCCGACAGGCCGTAGCAGCCCTCGAGCATCTCGGGGTACTTGTCGTGGACGAGCTGGGTCAGGTCACCGCCGTCGTCGAGGATCAGGTTGAGCTTCTGGCCGTCCTTGAAGGCCAGCAGCTGCTGCTCCAGGCACCAGTTGTACTCCTCCTCGGTCTCGCCCTTCCACGCGAACACGGGCACGCCGGCCGCGGCAATGGCAGCGGCGGCGTGGTCCTGGGTCGAGAAGATGTTGCACGACGACCAGGTCACCTCGGCACCGAGCGACGTCAGGGTCTCGATCAGCACGGCCGTCTGGATGGTCATGTGCAGGCAGCCAGCAATGCGGGCGCCCTTGAGCGGCTGGTCCTCGGCGTACTTGGCACGGGTGGCCATCAGACCGGGCATCTCATTCTCGGCGAGCTCGATCTCGCGGCGGCCAAAGGCAGCCAGCGAGATGTCGGCGACCTTGAAGTTTGTGGCGGGGGCAGACATGGTGAGAGATGGGAGTGTGCGAAGGAGAGATCTGGAGAGGGCAGAGTTAGTCCAGTGAGCGGCGGTGACGGAAGAACGGCGGCCATTTAAAGAGAAATCTCTGCATCGCTACAAGACCACGCCAATTCACACCGCTAGGACCCGCATGTCCACGGCCGATAGCAACGGCACGGGGAGCCGTGTCCATTCCTTCACGGCGCCATGGACCGTAGCGAGCTGGCGGAGCCTACCGGGCAGACAGAGGAATTGGATGGCGTCGCGGGAGACCAATGCACACGTACCTGAGAGGATGAGGATGAGGATGAAAAGGGAGAATGAGAGACAGACTCGGAAAGCGATATCGAGGGGGGAGCGGTTGAAGTACTGTACGAGTAGGCACGACCGAGAGCAGACGTGTTTTCACATGTGGGGCCAGAGACTCAATGAGGGGTTGGTTGGGGGGAAGAAAAAATCAGGGACAAGATTAGCCTGTATGGGATTAGCGCGTGTCTATCTTCTAGCCGCACGTCGTACGGACGTAGTTCAGCAACGTCGCGGCACATCCGGGCCGGCATCCGGGCCACGACAGAGCACTCCGTACGACGGCCGCGGTTCTGTTCTTATCTCCTCCGCGCAGTGGACAGCACATGGCACGGGGCCGGGCTCGGTGTCTTGTCTTGCTTGAGCCGTCACGGCTTCCTCGTCTTCTGCACTATTTCGCTTTTACTTTTACCTCTGCTTTATGTGACAGTCGTAGTCCCGTTAACGCCAGGCCGAATGCAAAAACCCTCATCCCTCGCCGTCGTGTTTTGCACCTCGCGTTCTGCGCCGCTGAGGAGAAGAGGAAACGCCCTTCATAGCTACAGCTGTCGCGAGGCAAAAGAAATACGAGGGATATCTACCGCGTCGCCCGCCCGTCCGCCACCCCTCCCGCCATTGCCATGTGCTGTCTGCTTCTCTTCTGCTTCTGCTTCAGGCTCTAGCATCCGGCTCCATTGTACACGCAGCTCGCAGCCCGCAGCCCGCAGCCCGCAGCGCCGCCTTACTCCGGCAGCAGGTTCCCCCGCACAGCAAACATCTTGGCGGTGACGCTGGCGGTGAAGCCGTCTACCTGGCGGCCGTACTGCTCGACCTGGCGGGCGTTGAGCATGCCCTCGAGGCGGCTGGGCTCCTGCGGCAGCTTGAACAGCCGCTGCCACTCGTCCTCGGGCAGGGCGGCCTGCTTCGCGGCCGCGCGCTGGGCGTTCTCGGCCTTGCGCTTGGCCTGCCAGGCGGTGATCTTGGCCTGCTCGCGCGTGAGCTGGCGCTGGTAGTACTGGTGGTTGTTGTGGTCGGTGTAGTGCGACTCGATGCTGTCGAGCAGCAGGTCGCACGTCTTCTCGAGGAAGGGGTCGATCGACAGGTCCATGCTGTCGAGCGACGGGTACGGCGGCACGGCCACCGGGTTGCTGTAGATCTCGGACAGCGATGCCGGCAGCGGCACCTCGGCGGAGTCGGGCGGCGCCGGCAGCTGGTGCACAAAGGTCGTCAGGAGGTGCGAGTTGTGCACGGTGACGGGCAGCTCGACGAGGATGTCCTTGTACGACAGCTTCGTTTTCAGCAGGCTAGCCGGTCAGCGACGATACACAGATATACAGATATACAGATACAGCGAGCGGCGCGCCCAAACCTACTTTTCGGTGGTGAACTTGCCCTCCTTGTAGGCAGCCACAAAGGTGTTGGACAGGCGGAACGCGCGCAGGTTCAGGGCGCCCTGGGAGCTGCGACTGACGTCGTAGACGAGGGCGACCTTGCTCTCGCCGGCGGAGGCGTCGCGCTGGTAATGGTAGAGGTTCTCGATGAGGCTCATGTTGACAAAGTTGCCCATGGTGGCGCTCGTGTAGAAGCCGACGCCGTTGGCGTCGACGTTGACCTCCTTGAGGTGGCGGATCATCTCGGCCTGGTACGTGATGTTGGCCTTGGACCGCGGCGCGGCGGCGGCCAGCGCGGACGCGTCGTTGCTCTGGTGGTTGCGGTCGTTGCCGGCGGCCGCGGCCGCGGCGTCCAGGCTGGCGGCATCCTGGGTCGGGAAGGCAAAGGTGTTGGTGACCTCGAGCACGCCGCCATTCTGCATGCCGACCAAGGCACCCGTCGCCGTGGTGGGGAATGTGGCCGAGCAGTGCTTGGTGATCTTCATGACGACCAGGGCCTCGACCTGGACCGCCTGGAAGGGCGACTCCTTGAGAGCGTCGACGACCATGGTGAGCGGGGGGAAGGGTCAATGAAAGAGACGAAATGCGCGTGCGTAGTGGCCGGCGACAAGAGTTCGAGTCGAGAGGATCGCAGGCTGGCGCGCGTGGGCTCGTGGCGATCGCGGGACGGAGACGAGGGGGGGCGTCGTCGTCGGTGCTGGTGAGGTTGGTGCGAGATGCGAAATTGGGCGGCCTTTTTTTCCGGGCAAATCTCGTAATAACTGAGATTTCTTCTTTTGCTTGAGTTGTGGGTTTTCGGCCGGCCAGGGCCTCGGGGGCGGTCGGCAGCGGCAGAACCGCAACACTCTGTATCGGCGATAGACCCCGCGACGGAAGCGTGATACGGTGCGGATCGGCACTGTGCACACTTTGCACCGTGCGCTGGCCGTCTAAGTGCCACGCAGCGAAAATTCGCGACACGCAAGAACACAGGAAAGAAGGGAAAGGCGAGCGGCCAGCGCGTGGATTGGAGCCGGCGCAGCGAGCGCCGCCTATCAGGGCACACTGACGGGCCACGGAAAAAGTAGAATTACGTACATGGGCAGGACTCGCTAGAGGTGAAGAGCCGAGCACATCCCACACGAACCCCCACGCCGATGACCACCATGGCACAGGACCTCGCCCTCTTGCATGCACGCGGCCTGGAGCTTTAAATGACGGCAGGGCCCGGTTCTCGGGCAGCCCAGGCCTGTCCCTTCCTCATTACTCGTTCCCCGCTTCCTCTTTGCGACCAGCCTCTGCGGTATCTTACATTCCGAACCTTGGCCTCACAGGTCACCCTGGCTCATGGCTCACGGCTCATGGCTTATCACAGCTCATCACGGCTCTCGTCCCTTTCTGTTGTCTTTTTACTTGCGCCTTGCCCTCACTCGGTCCATTCGGTGATCTCCCAATCGCGGACGTCGTCGTGGATGTCGAGGCGGTAGCGCTCGATGCGCCACTCGCTGTACAGGGAGCGAGCGGAATTGCTAGCCTTGGCGTGGCTGCGCAGACGGCCGGCGCGCTGGGCGTGGGCGTGCGAGGTCCAGAAGCAGGTGGCCAGGTTGCGGCCGTCGGCGTTGGCGTCGTTGAACCAGTACCGCAGCAGGCCGCCGCTCTCGTTGGCCTCGCGGTGGGCCGCCTCGTCGAGACTGCCCAGGTCGCCGTAGTTGGTGCTGGGCGGGATGCGCGAGCGGAAGCCGACGACAAAGTAGTGCCGGCGGCGCCAGACGGGCGCGGGCGGCGCTGTCGGAGCGGGACTCGCACTCTGGGCGAGGTGCGCCTCCTGCTCGCGCACGAGCCGGCGCAGCACGTCGATGACGGCCGGCAGATTAAAGGACGCGGCGTACGGCGCCGTGGCGAAGTCGCCGCGCACCTTGTCAAAGACGGTGAGGGCGCGGGCCAGCAGCCGGTCCTGCGGCTCGAGCGTGTTGAGGTCCAGCAGGTGGTCCGGGTACGGCGACGTGACAATGTAGCGGCTGCCGTCGTGGCGCGGCGCGGCCGCCATGTCGGCGCCGGCGGCGTCGCTGCTGGCGTGGACAAGTGCCTCGGCCAGCGCGGCCTTCTCGCTGTACAGCGGAGCGGCAAGCGCCGCGGCAGGCAGAGTGGCGGCCATGTGTGCAGTGGGAGGGGGCGTGCTGTACTGGTGGTGCTGTCGAGACGGCGACTCGTTGCTGGACGGGTGCTGGCGGTCTCTTGACGGAGAACGCGTTGCTGGAAGCTGGATAGTGTCAACAGCTGAGGGCTGGCGATGTGCGAGTATCGAGAGTTTTATTGGCCCTTGCTCCAGTGACGGGGTGAGCCTGTATGCGCAGACACTCTTCTCGGATGGCAGGAGGGGGGACACGACGAAAGGACCGGGAAGACAGGTGAGATGGAGGGACACGCAATGGGGGATCAAGCGGGAAGGGGACGGGGGCGGGCGCGAGACGGGAGGTGGCAGCGGCTGGTCGAGATCGACGACTGGGATGGCAACTGGGGCAACGGGGGCAAGCGTGCAGTCAAGCGGGCTGGGTAGCAGCGGCCACTTCAGCCGAGGCAGGCCGGCGTCTACGAGAAGGGGGGAGGGTCTACGCAGACACGGACGCACGATAAACGTTACGGCGACGCAGCGGCAGCAGAGCAGCAGCACGCGGATGGCGTGGCCGGCTGGTGACATTGCGCGGGCGGATGGCGACGAAGGCGCGCTGGCCGGCTTTTGCCGTCTTGGCTGCGAGCTGAGACTGGTGTCGCGTGTGCGTCTGCGTGTGTGCGTCTTCTTATCCTCTGCGCCAGGAGGTCTCCGGGCTCGGACGGCGGCTGGCCGGCAGTCAGCCGGGACGTCGGCCAGAAACGTCACAGCGCTGTCAGAGGCACGCCGAGCACGCTGCTGGAAGAGGCCAATACGCTGTAGAGATAGGCCGTGCAGCGCACTTGCAGGATGCAGGATGCAGTGGCTGGCTGCGCGGAATCTGACACACTTCGATACAAAAGAGCGCTTTGTGCTTCGGCAGAGCCTGGAAACGGGCCAATTGACCTGCCAGGCACGACGCGGACAGACGAGAAACGGGCAAAATGCGGTTCGCATCGACTTTTCCCATGGCGCCATCTTCGCGGCTGATGCCATTATCGGCGGCACCCGGTTTCGCCTTCGTCTCGGGCTGGCGTTGCTTTCTTTGTAAGTCGGCTCGGGGAACGGTTGCCTCTGGGCTTTTTACCTGAATGAATGGGTGTCGTTTAGCCCTCGACGCTGTGTCGGTTCCACGCCTAATACAACTACGCCCATACAACTACGCCCACACTACGCCTACACAACTAACAAGACACTGAAATCGACAGCCTCTATTCTCGTCCCGTCCTTCTCATCTCCGTCTACCATAGTCCGTATTCTCGTCCGTCCTGCCTTCGGCTTTCTTGCCACCCTCCCTTTGGGCTTCCGTCCCGCTCTTCGCTTCTTCCGGCTCTCTTACGTACTGTTTATCGCCATCCTTCTCGTCTGCCTCGCATCCTCTGGTCTCCAGGCTGTGCCACCGATGTCCTTATCATCTCTCGGACTTCCGAAGTCGGGCGATCGATGCCCGTTTTCGCGTTCCTCACCGCTGCCTGCATGATAAGGACGCAGTAGGCGCCGCACTCTGTGCCGAGGTCGCATCGCTGCACCAGCCTGCATCTGCAGCAGCCGCCACGACCACAATCGCGTTCAGGCGTCCTGGCGTGGTCTGCGTCCTGACTGCGCTTTCCGCTGGCTGCTTCCGGCTGCCTTCTGACTGCTCTCTTTTTCTTTATCCCTTCTTCACAAGCTCGGCGCTCAGCTGGACGTGCAGCTGCAGTGCTACCCTGACGATGCTCACGGTCCTCCAGTTCGGCGCGTAACGCCTCTGCTAGTCTCGAGTCTGTGCCGTATCAGTCGGAACCGCTCGGCGCTGCCCTGCGTCTGTGTTGTGCCGTTATCGCCCGGCTGCCTTGCTGGCAGGTCTCCACACAGACATCGACGATGCTAGCCATGCAGCCATGCAGCCATAAAGTCACGCAGCCATGCACCCGTCCGCCAATGCCATCGGCTCGCCCGTGTTTATCCGCCGGCCTTGTCCGTTCCCGGTTCGCAGCCAGTCTGCTGGTGCGGACCTCTCTGTACGATACGTCCTCTTACGCGGCCGCTGCGTCCCCCCGTCGGCGCCGCAGCCACGCCTTGGCCACCTCGTACGTGCCCAGGTACAGCCCGCTGCCGACAAACGTTCAGCCCGCGCGCAGGGCGCCGCCGCGGAAGAGCCCGCGCGCGCCGTGCTCGCCGTAGATGCGCCGCGCCAGCTGCCGCCCGCCCATCGACGCCGCCTCCGGCGACAGCATCATGCGCGTCTTGACCACGTCCGTCGGCGTCGTCACCACCGCCGCCAGCGCCCCCGACGTGCCCGCGCTGACCCCGTTGACCGCCCCGACGTAGAGCAGCGCCTCCTCCCTGCCGCCGCCGCCGTCCAGCCGCGCCCGCATCGCCTCGTACAGTGGGAACTGCAGCGCCGTGAACGGCAGGTTGCGCGCCGCCAGCGCCGTGTACCCCGTCCACAGCCGTCGCCGCGCGCCGCCCTCGGCCCGCCGCAGCTTCTGCAGCGCCTGCAGCGAGCTGCTCATCGACGGCTTGATTTTGGTGTTGGATGTGGTTTCCGTGTTGGCTGCGCCTGCGTCGGGCGCCTGGATCATCTGCGCGTTCAGCTTGATCACCTCGGCCGGCGTCAGCACCACGCATGCCGCCAGCTCGGCAAGGCCCGATGCCAGCATGTGCACCACCGCTGCCGGCGGAGCGGCGCTGCCCATGGCGCCCGGCAGTACGTGGCCGAGCACGTGTTTCGCCGTCTCGTACGTCGTAAAGAAGACGCCGGCTGCGCAGACGGTCAGCACTTGCTCCAAAGTCACGGGATAGTCACGCCGGGAGACCGTAGGCAGGCCGGGCAGCACTCGATGCTACCAGCCGGGGTCGGTGCGAAAACCAAGTGCAGGACACGGCAGAGTGCTCACAAGCGGGAAGGGTCGCAATCACGACGCTGCCGATGCCTTGGTACAGGCCGCGTAGGGCATAGGGTGAGGGCTTGGCCCGGCGCCCAGCGGCTGTGGCGGCCGGCGAGGACGACGTTGGTGCGGCATAGGTCCGGATGTAGTCCTGGCTCTGCAGCCGCGTCTTGATCGTATCCAGCGGATACACCAGCAGGTCAATCGTAGAGGCAGCAAATGCGCCGGACTGCAGAACGCCAGATGGTCAGGTGATCAGCGCGACGCAAGCTGGGCGGGCAAAGGGACTCGGCCTACAAGCAGGATCTCGGCTGTCGTGTTGCCGCCGCTCATAGTGGCAGACACTGGGCGCCAAAGCGTCCTGGGGTCAACCTCTGGTGCCCTTTGGCGTCCTGTCGGTGGACTTGCGCGTCCGCGGGCGCAATGGCGAAATACGTGGAAGACGACGGGGACAGATGTCGAAGCTGTGAGATTATCTGATAATCTTCCCGAGACCTGTTACGTCACCGACTTTTAGCGCAATGTCGTCTCGGAGCCGACTAACCATGCCAGCCACGCTGCTTTGCGTTGCGTCGGTATTGGTTTACTTTCAGCGAGGACATCTCATTAGTTTATCGTTGAAATGTCTTATCAAATGGCAGAAAGCAGAGTATATTGAACATCTTGCTTCATTCCTTCTCGGCCGTTTGCTTGCCAACATCACGAAGCAACTTCCCGGCTACGCAGATGAGAGAAGCTCCACAGCAAAAGAAGGTCGTAGGAAGCTTTCAAGGCGCCGGCACCACAGAGCATGGCAATCCACATGTGTCGGCCAGCGAGTACGCCGGAAAAGCCAACGCCAACAGCCTGCATCAATGTCTTGACCATATTCACAACGCCCATAACGGCAGTGCGCTCGTTGGGAAGGACGGCAGCAGCCAAAAAAGCTTGCCGCGGTGCTTGGTCCATGCTCTGAGTACAGGCACGCAGCGCCAGGAAAGCCATGGCCAAGGGAGTCCCGCTCTGGGACGGCACTGGTAGGGGCACCATTGCCAAAAAGATGGTGGACGGAAGGTGGGTGAAAATCATAGTCTTCAGAGGGCCAAGGCGGCGTGCCATTGGCAGAGCTGCCAGATTGGATACGGCGGCGAGGATGTTGGTAACGAGGAAGAGAGTGCCCAGAACAGCCGGGGCGAGGCTGTGCACAGTGATGAAGAAAAAGGTAATCCAGGAGGCAGAAGCCATGCCGGAGCCAAAGGAGTCGAGGGCGAAGAGCAGTATGAGGCGGCCAAGGATGGTGCGCGACGCAGACGAGATCGTTGGAAAGAGCTTTCGAAGCCTGCTCCACAAAGACTCCGGCTTGGTCGGCGAGCTGCCGTCCGCGGGCAGGAAAGCAGCACGCTCGTCTGCTTCGTCGCCTTGAGACAGGCCCGAAGTGCTCCCGTCGACCGATGGCCGGCTTGGTGCGCGTTCCGACTCGACCTCGGGTTCCGCCTCGACGGCCGGCGACAGACCGAGGGTCAGCAGCAACTTGACGACACCGATGGCGGCATACATAAGAAAGATGACACGGTAGGCAGCGGTGGAGGAGACATTGCGGTCCAAGTCGGAGACCGGATGCCGGTTCTGCAGCGTCTGGACAATCCAGCCGCAGGCAAATGACCCCAGCGCCGTGCCGGCAGTGCCGCCGAGTGTATACCAGGCGAAGACGTCGCTGCGATGCTGCGGATCGGTGAGGTGTGCGAGGACAGACTCCTCGATGGCACGGAAGGGCCCGATCTCATTGCCGCTGGGGCTGATGACGCCGACGATGCTCGCGGCCAGCAGAAGCGCAAAGCTGCTGCTGCACGCGAACACGATGCCGCTGGCCGCCATGAGCGCTGCGCCAGCCGCCAGCACGCGACGCCGGCCAACTCGGTCGGTCACCGCGGCCAGCAGCACGCTGATCACAACATCGCCCAGCAGCGTCAGCGTCATGAAGAGGCCGATGCGCGCGTCCGAGATGTCCAGGCTGGCGAGAAGGGGAACCAGCACAAGGAACGAGGCGCCGTACGCAAAGAGCCGCACAAAACGCTGCAAAAAGAGCAGCTGCGCGTCACGGCCGGCATGGCGCACGCTGTTGATGCCGCACTCGACGGCAAGGCGGGACGTCCACGAAACCATCACTGCCAGCAAGTGTTGTTGGAAAGCGACTTAAAAGTGTGTTGTGAGCTTTCGCCTTTTCTGTGAGATCTTTGATTCGCATGGAACCAGGCACTCGGCGAGGCATCGTCTGTTCCTCTAATGCGATTATATACCGCCAACAGAAGGACATGGTGCCAGTCTTACATTGGACACTGTAGACCTTGCGAAGAGCTGTCGCGTCGGTGCTGCTCGGAGCTACGAAGATGGCATCGACTATGACGAGTTAGGTTTGCGCCTTAACCAATGAGACATAACGCTTTAATATGGGGCAAGCTTAACTGGGCCCATCTGGCACCCGTCGGAATTAAGACGCAAGTCGTGGCTCGGACATAATCGTTGATCCAGCTAGCCTTTTGTATCTTACTCCGTAGTCGCCAAAAGCTTGAATTTACGCGAAGCAATACGTACTACGTTCACATACTCCGCACTCTTGGGGCTTGTGAACGAGATCGCTGTGTAATGGGAGTGTTTAATTTACTACTCTTACAAGCGGCTCTCAGAGTCTATCGTGCAATATTAGTTTCGAATAAATAGTCCAAAACATTCAATTTGAAACTGTTATCAAGGCCGTTACTGCATACTTGAACTGCAAATAAATACAAAAGCATAACCACGGTGCACTAAAAAAGAACTAACAACGCACAGGTGATGCGATTAGGAAAGAGCTTCAAAGGTCGGCAGATCCCTTCAAAACAGCCCGACTTCAACGTATCTCAAACTTTTCCTTACCGCCCCATGTTTTCCCCCCGTCACGGTCCTCAATGGCTTCGCCGTCCATCTTGCCGTGCACATATACTTCGCCGATTAGACTGCAAAAGCCCAGTTTGCTATCCCGTAAGACAACGGGCACACTGCAGCCATACAGGATGCAAATAAAGTCGCCGCTCTCCATGTCTGGTGGGCCAAGACCAAAGAGCTCAGAGTCATCGTCCGCTCCAAACGAGCCACTGGCATCTACTCCGTCCAGAGAGGATGACTCGCTCAATTCGGACTCGTTGTCCGACTCGTCTTCGCCGTCCTCTTCAGCTGTGATGCCCCTTTCTGCGTCACCCGAGATGCCATTGGACTTGTCGGCGCTGTTGTCTTTTGCTGATACAGGGCTTGCGCCGTCCTCTGATGTCGTATCCTGACCATTCGCTTGATCGTGTCCCGGTTCTCGCTCCCAACTGGCGATGGCGTGTTCGAGTCCTGCCTCGGACAGGCTCGGAGTCTGGTCCTCTGGTTTCTCTGATTCTTCTGTTGCCTCAGACTCTGTTTCGGCAGTATGGTTTGCTGTGACTCCATTTGCCCCCGTGCCAGAGGCTGCGGCTCCCCGATGAACTGCATTCTCCACCATGTTCTCGCCGAGGATGCCAGCCTCGTCGGTACGCGTCATACTCGCGTTAAAAAAGCACCTGTTCCAGGTGATGCTGCGAACTCGCGTCAGATATTTCCGAAGCATCTCGGAATGACCCTGCAGGAGCTCGCCGACATTGAGATCACCGTTGTTGAACGTGTCGGCAACCTCGAGGCATCGCAAACACGCCCGCTGATACCACGCTGGCGGAATCTGACCGTCGGGATCCCGATCCGCAACGAGCGTCCGCCATATCTTATCCGGCACACTGCCTTCGCTGTGCTCGATTCCTTTCCAGGAGCCCTTGGCCAGGGAGCCCTTCGTAATGACGCCGCCCGTGTTCCGTGGCGACACTGCATTGACCTTGGCCAACTTGAAGCCACCCACAATGAGCGCTCGCTTGGGAATCTGGATGCCATTGGTTGTCGCATCGAGGTGGACAGGCCTGCTGGAACTGAAGCTAACGTCACAGTCGGTGCCCTTGGATGCATCGTACCGATGGGACTTGTAGGGGCCCACGAGATTCTCGCCGTTTTCGCGGCCGCTGTACACGTCTTCGGGCGCGCCATACTCGAGTCGGCGAGCAGAGGGATCCAAGAGGGCATCACCACGAAATCCCCTTTATCGTTCTTCGCCGGCATCGCCCAGGGTCGGCAGATGATGTCGAGCGAGTGCGAGGTCTTGATGCAGAAGCGGGTAAAGTCCTCAAAGACCTCGATCTCGCTGCGGCTGTAGTCAACGGGGAAGTCGCGCTTCTCCTCTGGCCGCACCCTGTAGATGGTGGAGTTCTGCGACGTGTCGCTGGCAATCGACACGATGCTGTAGATGAGGTCGCGACGGTCGCCCGTGTCAAACGTCTTCAGCGACGTGACGAGCGACTCGATGCTGGTGATGGGTGTCCGGATGCCGCCGCTGGCCGTCCGCAGAAACAGCTTGCTCGTGGCCTCGAGGAGGATGTGCGCGCCAAAGGACTGCACGTCGCCGAGCGTATTCGGGCCCTCTCGCCAGTCCGAAAAGTCAAACAGGTCCTTGATCTTGTCCTGGTTCGACGCCAGCAGCGAGACGGCGTCGGCAAAGTCGGACCACTGCACCATCTCACCGCCGCAGTGCACCGTCGCCGACCGTGCCAGAGAGATCTCCTGGACCACCCATCGACGCGAGAACCAGCGGTCGCGCATCAGCTCGGCCAGGGCGTACCACCTCTTGGCCTGCTGCTTGTCCTTGGCATACCGATCGAGCACCGCAAAGTCCATAATGGTGGGGATAAATCGCATGGCCATGTCGCTTCTCTTGTCGGCATCACTCTCCCCAAGCCACACGCACACATTCTTGGCCTTGTGGTACACGTCAACCATGTTCGCGAGCTGCTCTGTTTTTTCCTTCGTGTCCTTCTGGTTGATGCTAAGATAGTCCACCCACAGGGCAACCGGATGGTCGCTTCTTCTGAGCCGCAGTAATGCGCGGAATAGGTTTTCCCGGATGGAAACGCAAAGGGCACGCTTCGTTATACTTCCCAAGTCCTCATCTCCCCACACACGGTCCTGGTCATCTCGAAGGAGGAAGAGCCGTCCGTAAGTGTTGTCGGTGCCCCAATAGTAGGAGAGGGCCGCATATTCTGCACTGCCGTGCTTCTTGCTCTCCCACTTCCGCGTGTCCAAGGCGCAGATGAGTGGGTAGTACTCGCATCCTTTGGGTGCCGGCATCAGAAGAACGAGCCTGATTTCGCCTGGCTTGAGAGGCCGGTATACCTTGTACAAATTCACCGAGTTGCCGGCGAGGTGGTCTTTGGCCGTAACATGGCCCCGGCTAACGTCGGAGTCTTCCACGACAGAACCAGCTTTGGCTTGCTGTTTTGCCAGGTCCAGCCATTTGACCTCGAGCTTATACTCCTTTTCGAGGACGACACGGAAGTCTCGCACACGGCCAATCTTGCTCCTCATTCGACGAAAACGTACAATGCATAACTCGAGCGCGGTGACGTCTTCCAGAATTCTTTCCAAGAAGAGAAGGCGCTTTTGTTCCTCGGACTTGCCGACCTTCATCTCGGCAGAATCCCATCTCGACTTTCGCTTCTGCGAACTCCGGGCCATCTGTCGTTGTATACTTTCTTGAATTTGGAATAGCTCCTTCTCTCTGGATTCTTGCTGGTTCAATTCCTCCATCTCGTTGTCTTTGTCGTCGTAGTTGTACATCTCTCGGTCATCGTCCTCTTCGTCTTGGTTTTCTGCATTTCCCTGGTTCCCTCCATATTCCCTTGCTTGCTTTGCTTCCAGTTCCTGCAACGCCTCCTCTGCTTTTCCCTGTCTTGCTGTCCACGTTTTGAGCCCATCTACCTCGTCTTCGATGCTGGTATTCAGTTCGTCCTGCTGATTCCGGTTTTCTTTAAGGCGTCCCCTTACAATCCTATTCATCGCCTCTTCTTTCCGCTTGTTGTATTTCTCGCTTTTATGCTTCGGCTTCGAACCAGATTGACTGGTACTTTCTTCCCCATCCCACGTTGTTTCCCCCTCTGCATCCAGGCGAGTACTTCCCCGGGCGTTTAGGTCCGTGACATGGCTCGCATCTCCGGTAGATCCCTCTTCTGCCTCATCAAATCCTTTTCCACTCTCTTCCCAGTTAATAGTCTCGTCAGATATTACTAAAAATGGATTGCTCTTCAGCGTCTCTTCCTCAGATTTTAAGCGGACCAAATTCTCCTGCATATTGTTCAGCTTTCGTTCGAGATACGTTTTCATTTGCCTGGCTTGCTCAAGCTCTTCCTTTCGTGCCTGCATAGCTTTCTTAATCCTATTCAGTTTTTCGACCTCCTGTTTCCGTACCGACTGGCCTTCATGGTCGAGGACTGATGATAGTGCGGTCTTTGTTTCCTGGAACAGCGACCGTATCATCTTGTAAGATCTGTCACTCTCGCATTTATGCGACTGCATCTCCTTTGTATGTTCTTGTCCCATTGTTTCAAGGTCTTTGCGAACTTTTTCCTTCTCTTTCGCCTCTTCATCCCCCAAACGTTCCTCTTCACTTTCTAGCTCATCTATCTTTTTCTTGAGCTTGGTCACTCGCTCGCTGGCTGCTGAGTTACTAGGCTCACGGAAGCTAAGGTGGTCGGATTTCACCTTTGCCTTCGGAGGCAGTCTCGGCAAAACCAACTTTCGCTCTCTTCGCCAAATCTTTCTGCCGGAGGACTGGCTTTGATGAGTAGACTTTCGCTCGGGCATGGCTATTTCAGTGAACGTAGAAGCCATTGCAATATGCGCCTAATGTGAGCCTCAAATCGTTAGATATAAGCGAAGCCAGACGTTGCAATGTGATAAGAGAATAAAAGACTGATAGAAGGTACAAGTAATCCCTAACTTACAATAAGTCTGTCTCCTGTTTGTCTTGTATGCGGATTTGTCCTAACTACTTGACGCTCTAGAGGCCGGTAATGGAGTCAGCGATGGGACACCATCTATTATATCTTCAACTGGTTTTCTGGATCTTCAGTCAACTCTGTGCGCATTCTACCGGCGTAAGCCCGTCCGTTACGTTGCAATAATTACGTGGCGGGCGGGTCAAAGGCAAGAGACGTACGAATTCGTACGAAACTGTCAAGGGCACAGCTGCTTACTTTGACTACCACCCTACACCTCGGTGTTTTCCACACTCCGTAGCCAATAGGAGTAGTACCTGCCGGCCAGTGCAGAAACCCCCTCCTTTCATGCTACTTGAGAACAATAGATAACGGAAATGAGACCAATTTGAGTAGAAACCCAGCCTTGTCTGACGGACAAGGTCAAGACGATAGCTAATCAAAAGTCCGCCTGCCGCCGCAGGATTCAGCTTTGCTCTTAGTGCTGACATCTGTCCAACAGGTCATGCGGGTTTCTCGTCGACTTTTGATATATCAGTAACGAGTCCGCGAATCCACGAAGTTTACGGAACTCACGGAGTGTTACTCCTCAAACCAACCGGGGCTTCTGCAGGAAAGGGTCACGCGAGAAGAAACCTCACACTTATTCCCCCTCATGCATGCTCTCCTTCCAAACACTCGATGCACTGGTTAGACGCCAGGTCCAATCCAATCAGTCCGACAGATAAGCTGCTAAACTCTATCACTTTTCTGTATTCCAGTCGTTTGACACATACTTAATGTCATGCGTTGTATCCCGGGTTTTCAAATACTTGTTTTTACCCGTCTGCTATCCCAGATAGTTTGCGCCTACGTGCTTTACTAGTTTGAGGCCAATTCTTACATATTAGAGAAAAAATCTATCTGCGGCCATTTCTATCACGATTAAGGTTCGTCTTTCATATGGAGGTGGCGACAGACATTACTAACGTTCAACAAGGAGGATCATGGAGCACAAATTGCATCCAGAAACCCCAAATGTCTCACTTGATGCCACAGGTCTTCTTGCTCTGGCCGACTTGACGACCGTCCAGCAGCGCACTGCACTAACCGGCACTGCGTCTTTCTTTGACGTCTTCGTCCTCTGTCCCGGGATCCATATGCAACAGCAATCGCCAGAGCTGAACAAGGGTGAATATCCTGCCTGTGCTGCCATGACAACTGGATACGTGTTTCGTGTCGAGAACTCGGCCACTGTTTACTACCTCCAACAAGTCAGCCTCACTGGCAGCCTTACGACTCTCTCTGTCTTGCCGGCCCCAAGTTCTGCTTCGTGGTACTGTCAGTTTCCGTCATTCAAAGATCGCAAATTCATAGCGTCGTTTGCGTACGGCTTAGCCGTAATCTGGACAGTGGTGGTTATCATTCTTCTTGGCTTCTCCGAGGACTGGTGGGGCCTCTCCATGGTCTTTCTCCTCATGTTTGCGCGGCTTTGCAATGTCGTCGTCATGAAGCGCAGAGCAGTGTCCGGCTGGGCGGGGGCACCGGAACCCGGCGTCAAGGGTGACCTCCTCGTCCTTCTCAGCCAGGACCGGTGGGTCCGGATCACTGGCGCTGTGGATGACCTCAAACTGGTAACGTCAGGACAGTGGGTTCGCGATCAGACCAGCGTCGAAGGATGGTTCACTGCTTTAGCCACGGTCATCGTATACCTCACGGCCGCATTAGCTAGCAACGTGAAACAGTTCGGCAAGGTACTCCTACTGGCTCTTCTCATCGGTTCGGTCGGCCTGCTTGCCGTAGCAAATGTTGCCACGGACGAGCTGCATATGCATGGGAGAGTTCTAAAAATAAGCGCAGACCGCAAGCCGTACAGTCGTCGACTGGACCTTGCCAAAGAGCTCATCGTACACACCGGCCGGGACGACTGGGCTGTGAGACTTGGAATGATTGTGAAGAACGAAACACGCGCAGATGTTATGCGAGCCACGATGTAACTCAGAAAACATGTGGTTATGTACGGTGTATCTTAATGAGGCACAAGTGCTATTATGAAGTGATTGTTTTCTTATTCTGATCTAAACAAATACTTGATGTGCTTTCAAGTTACAAAGTTATACTTCATTTGCTTTTATGCTTATCAAATAGAAGTATACGTTATTGCCCTGTTGGATTGAGTTTAAGCCCCGGTCACAATAAAAGACGAAAGGTCGATGATGAGGAAGATGTGTATGTAAGATAAATTGTTTTTTTAGATCTGCATTTACCCTAAACATACATGTGCAATCCTCTGGTGACCAGGAGCGATAGCTTTGAGTCCAGCATGCCAGATTACCAGGATATATCACGCCTTTCGACGATTTAGGCATGACAAAGCAACAAAGACAGACATATAAAAAGTATGTGCCATATCATCGGTGATACGACACCGAAAACTGGCAAATTAATCGATTCATTCTTTATACAGACCGTCAATCGTCGACAGAATAGTCCTTGTCTGCACAGAATGCAACGGCTGCCCTGCCAGCGTCAGGCTCCATTCACGGCAGCACCACCAGGCGACAGCGAAGCCATTACCAGTAGCTGCGGGTGCAGCACAAGACCGGTGTCATATTCAGAGCTACGTCATTGCGAGCCATGTCTGTCCGCTTGCAGGCGCCTTGCTTGTAGTGTGCTTCCCAGAGGGCTGTCGCGCTGTCCACGATTCCAACTCGGTCCAGCTCGGTCCAGTTCTTCATGGCGATCTGCATCGCAATCCAGTGGGTGGTGGAACTCGATATGACACGAGACTTTTCCAGGCCGAGGTGGCCCAGGCGGCGAGACGGCGCGGCTACGGACTTGATGAAGAAATCGGTAGAGTGGCTGCCACGAGAGGGAATAGCATGTCGGCTAACACGGTGACTAAGTCTAGGCGACGTAGAATCGGTGATGAGTTGAGGCTGGATGTCTCGTCTAATTACCGAAGTTTAGGTCCTGTAGTTCACGCTTATGTCAAGACTTTTGCTTCCTCTCCTTCTCGAGTCTCTTTAGTGGTAAATTCAGCCACACGACGGGGTGGATACTGAAACTGGACTTGTGATTGAGGGGAGCGCGCTTATTTACAAAGTAGTAAGACATAATACTCCGTACAACAAAAGAGCAAGACGACGACAACCACCGCGTTAGACAACCTGCCCGATCACGTGGGGACCGATCGACGGCCTATTTAGGAGGATTGCAGTTTGGCGAGGTTCATTCGAGAGATTTTCTAGTTCTTTGGTTCAATAGGAACCTCTTTACTTTCGCACAACCACCGATAATGCCGACCTCCTCCAACTCATGGACTTCCTGTTGTGATGTGTGCTGCACGGACTACAAGCGTGTTTTTAGCTCAGGCCTGCTTAGGTAGTGTCTTCTTTCTTCCTTTCGAATTCAATGACCACGTTCATTACTTCCGGTCGAAACCCATCCGATTAAAAGACCCTAACAAACTTGGGAACGCAAGGAGATCTGATCAAGAGCCCATACGCTACTTGTATCCTCCCATCTACTCCGTGTGTGTGGGTTTGTGTGAATCTGATGCTATGTGTGGCGAATCAAAGCCTTCTAGCCTTTTAGATGCCGCGCACCAATAAGTCTAGACCTCGCATCGGCTCCTCTAGTAGTTTTTAATCTGCTTCTTAGCTGATCATGATAAGTCCGTACTTCGTACTTGTTTCTAATGCCTCACTTGTTCGGTTCCAACGGATGCCAGAGGCTATCAATTAGAGAATACGTACTCCTACATGTAGCGATTTGTACGATTTTCATCGTATGTAAGCATTATTAACGGGCGGCCAGTCGGTCTACGGAGTATTCCGTACACCCCTACCGCCTTCGACTCCGCTCCCGCACAGAGTTTCTGTACTCCGTACGGAGTACTTGCTCGTACAAGCGAAGTCGATTATCCTCCATTCAGTTAGCGGCACTTCGTATTTGCCCTCGGCTATTTAGCACATCGTGGTATTCGTCGTATTAGCCCCTGGCTAATGGCACAGACCGCAGCACAGCAGCTTAATAAGGCGATCTGGTCCGTCTTGCACCCATCGGATCGTCGGTGAGAGCCCTGTCCTGCCACCGCATGTCACTTGCCACCTTGTATTACCATCCGGATCGATATCTTTTGGGTAGGTGAGTTCGGCGTCTGGGCGTATAAGACTGTTCAGGCAGGTAAACCAAGCATGCACAAATCCTACTCGTACTCGTATTGTTGATGCTTATGCATGCTAGGATTTCTCGATACTCGTACTTGTAAATTCTCTAGCTAATTCTGCGTATCATTCTTTTGTCAGTCCTGCTTCGGGATTTAACAGACTCTGAAGGTATGACAGCAAAGCCATACGCCCAGGACGATTATCGCAATGATGGACAGGATTTAGCAGATCTCAACAATGAAATACACTTGTTGCGTGATCAACAGGCGATCTGCGTAGCGTACTTGTATGTTGCCGGATCAGAATGTCTCCTATTGCTACCCTTGTTATAATGCCTCCTTAAAATCAAGCTTTTCGCTTTACAAAGATCCGGAAGGGAAGGCAAGGTTGACAAGAAACCCTACCCCTGGCAAGTTTGTCATGGCATCGGAAGACAGCATAAGCATTTTCGTCCGGCCATTCGTCCGAGCTTTTTACGTGATGATGACTGATACTCTTCACGCCTTAGCAATGGCTTGGACAGTTCTAGAAAATGGAGTAGAAACAAACAGATGCCGCTAAGATACTTTTTTGTAACCGGTGAGTTATTTCGACAAGATCCCTGTAGAGATCGACAAATACTACATGATACAAACTCGCACACACTGTTGCTGTGCACGATCTTGTATCTGAAAGTTGCGTAGTCCCATTTAGAATTCATTTTTCAACGGTCTCGAGGACAATAGCAATGCAACTACTACCCTATTACTGTATTGCCTAATCAAGTAGGTGTCGATGTGTAAATAATGGCCTACGGAGTACGTCGTCGACGTCATGGGATGGTCATGGGTGGTCGAGGATATATAAAGGCATCACGACGCATCGCTGAGGAGACTTCCAAAAGTTTATCATCACGCTCTTCTGCCACTGTCAATACCACAGAGAGTCCTGCTCATCCCTATACAAGGGCCTTTGCGCTTTTGCTTCCCTCACTGTCTCTTCATCGCATCCCCGAGGTGTACGGCACATCATGCTCGCCAACACGCGGGGGCCCCTTTGCCTACTTCTGACGCTGCTCAGCGCCACCTCGGTCAACGCCTACCGCTGGTTTAACTGGGAGTTTGACGTGACCTGCGAGGCTACCGACTATGTTGTGCCTGCCAGCGAGGCCGAACTTGCCGCCTTCCTCAAGCAGGAGCACGCCAAGGGCTCCTTCATCAAGGTCGTCGGCAACGGCCACGGCCTGTCCAACCTGACTACCTGCGTCGACGTCTCCACCACCGACCGTGACTCGTACATCCTCAGCGTGAGCAAGCTGCGCGACATCAAGTTTGGCGACAACAACACTGTGACCTTTGGCGCCGGCTGGGACCTTGTCGACATTGTGCCCGAGCTGGTGGCTCGCCAGCTGCAGCCCGCCAACCTCTGCAGTGAGCGTGTCCAGAACTTCATCGGTGCCGCCACCACCGGCACCCATGGCACAGGCAAGAACCTTGGCAACATCGCCTCCACCATCCTGGCCTTCCGTGTTGTCGATGCCGCCGGCAACATTCACGTCATCAACAACGAGACCGACCCCGATGGCCTCAAGGCCTTCAAGGTCAGCCTCGGCGCCCTGGGCATCGTCACCGAGGTGACCGTGCAGGCGGAGCCTCTGCAGTTCATCAAGCGCACCACCGAGGTTGTCCAGGCCTCGGCCAACGTCACCGAGCAGGCGGCACTGATCAAGAAGTACGCCGAGCAGCACGACCGCATCAACATTGCCGGCCCCACGTACAGCTGGAACGACACCAACCAGGACTGGGAGATCCAGCCCACGTTTACGCTCATGTACTGGGAGCCCACCAACGTCACCGGCGTCTACAACTGCTCGACCAACTTCTGCTCCAACGGCTGCGGCGACTGCAGCAGCAACAGCTTCTGCTACGACCTGGCCCCCTACTCCATCTCCGTGCCGCCCGCCGGTGTCTGCAGCCGCGCCTTTATGGGCCAGTTCGAGCACTTCGTCCCGCTGGAGCAGCTCGAGTCGGCCTCCATTGACTACACCAACCTGCAGCTGTCGCACGCCGACAAGCTCAAGGGCCTCGCCAACAGTGTTGCCGTCTACGAGTACCGCTTCATCCGCGGCGACGACGCCTTCCTGTCGCCCGCCAACAACTACAACCTGCCCGCCAACAGCAGCGGCGTCTTTGCGGCCATCACTATCACCTACATCCCCACGTACAACGAGTACGAGGCGCTCTGGGCCTACACCGACACCCTGGGCACCTTTGTCTCTGAACTTGGCACCAAGCACAACGTCCGCCCTCACTGGAACAAGAACTCCGACTTCAACCTGACCTACGCCAAGACGGCCTACCCTCAAGTTGACAAGTGGCTCGACATTGAGGCCAAGTACGACCCCAAGTGCCAGTTTGCCAACCGCTTTGTCGTCGACCATCTGGACATTACCCGCTGCCAGGATATTGTTCCGACCGCGACGCCGAGTCTTCTCGTCAAGGTCTAGGCCTAACTGGAGGCCTTTTTGTCCCCTTTTCTCCCACTTCTAATTGTACATAGATCTTGTAGACGGGAGAAGCCTGGGTTCGTGTATATGAGTTTTCGAGCTGCGTTCCCTAGCTTATAGCACGTTAAAACATTAATACCTGGACAAGATTGTTAAAAATTACATGAATCCCAGTTCTGATGACATAGCTGTATGCGTGCTTTTAGTTTACTTCATGATGTGCCAGCACACAGGGTCCATATTGGGCTGTATTGTAGCGAAACTTTATCCGGCCTTTACCGAAAGATTCGACTTGGCCACTAGCCTGTACTCTTCGTGTTGAGCCTCTACCGACTTTTCACTGAAATAATAAGTTGACCATAGCGAAACGTGCGACTTACATGGCCTGAATTGTTGGCTACTCGACATTCGGGCAGACTCGGAGCGTACAAAGATCATATTTACAGTGACTTCAAAGCATAACAAATACTGACAGAGTGTAGAACGTATATACAAGATCAGCCGCCCCAACAAACTAGGACCATGTTTGGTTCCGCGTCTAGCGGACAGCAACGTACCCACCATCGACGGGGAACAACTGTCCACTCATCCAGTGCGACGCATCGCTGGCCAAGAACACCATAACGGGAGCCAGGTCCTTTGCCGGGTCTCCGAAGTTTCCACCCAAAGGAATTTGCTCCTTGAGCAACTTTTTATGCTCCTCCAACTGCTCCGGACTCAGGGCTTCACGGAAGGCCTGGTACATGGGCGTAGTCACGTACGGCAGAACGGCGTTGACTCTCACACCGGCGGGGCCCCATTCCCTAGCCACACTGCGCGTCCAGGTGTGGACAGCTCCTTTTGTCATGCCGTAGTACGTATTGGAGACCTCCGATGTAAGGCCGGCCTCGGAGCCGAAGTTGATAATAGCACCTCCCGTGCTGCCTTTCTTCATTAGCTGATAGGCGACCGCGTTGGTGAAGATGGTGCCGTATATGTTAATCTTGGTGATCAGCTCAAGAAAGTCCTCGGGCGGGTCATCGGAGGGCGCATGCTTCTGGATGCCGGCAACGTGGACAAGAACATCAAGGCCCCCCATCTTCTCTGTTGCGGCAGCAAAGACAGAAGCGACTGCGCTCTTGCTCGTTACATCCAACGTTTGGTACGCGACAGTTCCGGGGCCAGCAGCGGTGGCCTCCTCCGCAACCAAGGCGCCTTCTGCGTCCCTGATATCCATCGAGGTGACGGTAGCGCCCTCAGCTGCATAGGCGCGGACGATGCTCTCACCGATGCCCCGGGAACCGCCGGTAACGATGATCCGTTTCTTGTCCAGCTGTCCCTGAAAAGAAGGTCTGGAGGAGGAGAACGAGCGGGCGACAGTCACGGCAGCGGTGGCCTGTCTGGGGCTTCTGTACTTCAGCAAGGAAGTCAGAGAGAGTCTGGTGCGTGCAAAGCTTGCCATGGTGAGAAGGGGACTAGTAAGTGGTTGATTGCAAGAGAGGAGGAAGTAGAAGTAGCAGTCTGGCAGGTGTTCAACTGAGGTGGCGATGGGGCTTTATATCGTAAACTGGCCTTCGCGGGTCGCGGGTCATCTTGCCGTGCTATTCTCTATACGGACGGAGTAGCTGGGGAGTGTTGGTAGTTTATCGAACTAGTACACTACGATTTTGCGGGGTAAATGACGTCCCCCAAAGCGCGAATGATACGTGTAGGGGATCTTAACAGAGATATCAGTGATTTTAGTTTGTGGGGGTAAGGGGGGGGGGGGGTATGGAAGGGTGGTATCGAGTACTTGCAGCATACCCCTCACTTCTAATTTATTACAAAAAGTATCGTAAGGTGGCTTTTGATTTTTCATGACGTATCGGTAATGCTGTCTAAATTTATCCCCTTAACCACTTTGCCAACCCTGACTCCTATGCCAAAGCTCCCCACAAGTCCGATCACTCATAACAACAAGACTTGTTCAAGGAACCGTATGATTTTGCTATCGGGCATACCGTTATGGCTCATCAGAAGGAATTAAATATGTGTTCCCTGTTACCTCGTTCTGCCTAAGGTCTGCTTCTTGCGTGAGTTCTTCCACTACTACGGCAGCTATTCTGCCATTTATCCAGCTAGACATGGTAATACACGTACTAAAGAGGTTCAGTATTGGCAAGGCGTCAGGAGACAAGTAGGCGTACTTATTTGGCCAATCAATTTCTTAGGGGGGGGAGCCTTATTCTTACAATACGACTTTCTTATTCTCACAATACAGATGTATAAGTGGGGCATACTAACCGCATAAAGACATGGACATTAGGAGCCTAGTAAAGCAGATGTACCACAACTCTTCCAAAGGTACACCCCATCCCTTACAAAAAAGCATGCACGTCGAAGTCACCCCAGACGAGTAAGCAAATAATGAATTTCTGTCTATTGCCCGAACTAACTACCCTCCCAGCTACTACGTCAAATCGATGCATGTAAGCTGCCCTCCTATCCGTACGTCCCCGTGGTGCCCTTAGTGCCGCAGGTGTGCGCGCCGTCCGTGCTGGCCGCCGTGCGGGCGTCCTTAGCGGCGTGCGGTCTGAATTCGGTGCAGATGTAGTAGTAACTGCATCCTTTAGTGCTACTGACTGCCCTTCCGCTGCCAGTGCTGCTAGTACTCCGTACTGGCGGTGCAACTGCCTGAAAAATTCGAAGTGACTTGAAATGCAAAAGAGGTACATCGGCTTTGGTGGACCCCTGGTACGTTTGTAAGGTACCTTACTTTATGTGGTTAGCAAGCTCGATTTATATCTCCGTATTGTGAGAATAAGAAAGTTGTATTGTGAGAATAGGGGCCCCCCTTTCTTCTTAGTAGACTAGTCTATCTCGCCTGCTAAGCCCTTACGGTATGGTATGCCCGATAGCAAATCTTACGTTTTTATTTTAGCAAGATACCTTTGCTACATGGAATAGGTCTTGGCCAAGTAATAGCCAAGCTTGACCTAGCATCTATTACTTTCTCTATTCTTTGCTTCTATGTTTATCCCGCAGTCTTTGTCGCACTTCCATCAGTGCCTGGCCTAGCCGGTTCTCACCCCAGTGTTGTTGATGTGACATCGCGTGTTTAGACGTATACCCGATTCCCCATATTCGATCCCGTGATGCAGCTTCTACTAGGACTCGGTCTCCAGTTCCAAGCAGCTTGCCACGCAACTTGTCGTTCTGTCCAAACTTGCACATGTTGGCTAGTACGACGACTTCGCTTTTGACTAAGTCCCACTGAGAATCCTCAAAACCCTTGACCAGCTTGCCCAGGCGTTTCTGCTCCTTTGGTGAGTCTGTAGCCATGACGGCCCGCTGCGTTGCGCGGTCACCAAAGCGAGCAGCTTTGCAGAACATCATAAACTGTTCCGCACACCCAAATGAAAGAATTTCTTTGGCATAGAAAGCTTCATTATCTTTGAATGCATCTAGAGAGCACCCAAGGACCGCAGCAATGTCTTCCAGATTGACAGTAAACTGTGCTGGAAACCATTGGCACAACTCGCCATGCTGAGCATCAGGCATGTAAAAAAATAGAAACTCGTTGTCCGGTTTCTTTTGGTCAATGTTCGGAGGGTTGTTTATTTGCTTCGAGGCTGCAGCCTTTTTATTGTTTGTCTTCTTTGGCTTATGCATTGTGGGCTATGGATTGATATTGGTGATGGTTGTGAATGTTGTATCAAAGAGAGAACAAATGTCCGAGTTTAAATATAAGGAAGGTGTGGTAGAAGAAAGATTTATAGAGGCCAGAGGCGGTCAAAGTTTTTTAATTCATATACGTCATTACTAAAAGACCGCACAGAAGAGTGCGACGAAAATAGCAGTAACGTCGTCCACCAGAGAGTATTATCCATCATCCCTAGGACTGCATGCTACGTGGCCATGGGACTTCTTTCCCTCAAGCCGTCCGTTGTCAGCAGAGCCAGACTGAATGAGGAGCTTCCGTGTTCGAATTTCATGATGAGTTGTAGTAGACGTCTAACAATTTACGAAGAGCGAATACATACATGACGATATCTTAAGCGCATGTGACCTAGACACGTGACATCTCCCCTTTCCCCTTTCCGGCTACAGACACCAAGGCGAGCGCCCGAGATAGCGAAGCTGTCGCGGAAGGGCCGCGGGTCCGACGCGACGTGCTATGACAGACCGCAGAGACCAGGGCCCGAGTGACGGGACGCCACCGACGGAGAGGCAGCCAGGCGGTTTGGCCAAACAGGGGACGCTCGCGACCACTGCCCACAGAACTCGGGGAGTTGTTGACCAGAGGCAGGCGACCAACCAGGGCCGAACGTGGCGTCGACGACGCGCGGCCGGAGCCAGCGCGCGGAGTTGCAGGGGCGCGAGGGGAACGCGCAGACGGAGGCATTGTGGGTTTTGGAGGTTCGAAAAGACAAAAGTAACGGGGGAACCCGACATGTATATAAGCAGCGGACTGTTGCCTCCTCGACGAAGCATTCACTGCAAGGCGCCGCAGATGCGCCGATGGTCGCACGGCTGCCGGGGGACGCGCTGTAGAAGGCTTGAATGCGGCCACACTGATGGATCGTTGACGTGAAGTGACCACGCCATAACGTGAAGTCGAGGCGGTCGCTAACACCAACCCGGAAATTGCAGACACAGCACACGCCAATGTGAGGAACTGCTTCCAGAAATTCTAAGTGCTGGCCTGGATAGAGCCTTCGTGATGCCATCTGCCTGCTGTTCCTTGATGTTGATGCACGAGATTTGGTCGTGTGTTGTTTGATTTCCTGTCTTAATTAGTATTACTCAATGACGTCAACGTGGCGAAGTTTGCAATATGACCAACGATTAATGCAGACTGACCATATTTTGGTGCTTTGGGGTTTGTTGACCATTGCGACAGAGTCAAAACGTCCCCTTACTTTAATTATTAGGCCAAGTCAGACTGCATTCTTAGCCTCCCATGGATACAGTTTTGAAATTTGATATGACCGGACTCAGGATCAGAATCACAACCTCCTCGGAATCAGCTTGCTTTTAGCGTAGGCGGTATAATATTTGGCGACGTGCACATAGGTTGTGAAGTAGTACATCGCCGCTCGCTCCAAAAAATCCGAGGGAGCCTGACTTGGACTCCGGGACTCACAGTTCTCTTCAAGGTTATACGGATCGCAGACCTAGTGGATGGTGTCTTTGCGTCCACCAGGCACCATTCACTAGGCCTGTGCTTCGTGTCTTGCTAATACCCTCGAAGAGAATCGTGAGTCTCGGAGCCTAAGTCAGGCCCCCACTTGCACTCTGATAGCCACTGCGGCCTCTTGTAGTGCTGTATCTACCGTCATTTGTGGTAATGCTGCTAGGTTTTTGACCACTAGTCAACCTGGAAACGCGAATTTTCTCTTCGCGCAGGCGGGACGTCAGGCAAACCTCGAGCAAACCATCATAACGCATAGAAATTGTATCCTTTACCCAAGCGAGACAAGAATCAGAACATCGAAGATCTGCAAATCGAGGGTCCATGATGGCTTCCGTTACGTCGCGGTTAACTCCACACTCAGCCAAACAAACCTGCCAAGGCGCATCGTCCAGCTCATCATATGTATCGGCAACGCCACCGGCAACATTCCCAATGACAAAGTCAATGAACGCGACTTGTAGGCCGCCGTCGTCACGATCGCCTTCACGGCCCGGCCCGTCAATTGGCCAGTTGACCCATTTGTCCCACAACCGCGCAGCTTTCATTTCAGAGACCGATAAACTCCAATGATTCTTGAGAAAACAAGAACTCCGGGATGGTTTTGTAGTCTTCAGTAGTTTTGGTATCCGTACAGGGCGGGTTACTGGTGAGAGAATATTCTTCTTCGCTAGAACGGGTAAGAAATCTGCGAGAGATCTTCTGTGTTCGTTTTGTACTATCGGATTTCTCGAGGAAATTCTCCGACAGAAGACTTGCCTCATCCAGGCTTCCCAGAACTCGTCTCGGTTCCATGATGAATATTGACTAAGGCTGTCGAAAATCACGGGCTAATTAAAAGATAAAAAATAATTGTGAGTAGCCAAGACAGGATGTGTATTTTTATGATGGAATGGATTTGTAGTATTGGCAAAGTTTAGCAACATGCCGGGAAAGTAAGTGGTAGGGCGAGAGAAAAGCGAGGTCTCTTTCGCAAAGAAACGTGTAGGAGAGTGGCATCTGATCTGATGATGTCTAAAGAGGGAAACAAAACTGGCCCTTTCGTAAAGAGACACGAGTAGGAAGAGTCCTTCAAAGAGGGGCTGATCGCCCCTGCTAGATAGATCATACGCCTTTGATCGCCCCTGCCTAATCAGGCATGAGTCATGCCATTTAACCTACAACTAAAACTTAGCTCCATTTCTCATATTCCTCACTTGTCTCTCACATCTTTGTTGTCGTTTGCATCGCCCTTCAACTGTTCCATCTTCGTTTTTTTTTCTGCTCACGCCACTTGTGCTGCACTCAATACGCTCGGCCGACTCGTCTGCCTCAACAATATTACTAGTACTCTATCTTCGCCTTCTTATCTCTCTCTTATTAAGGGTTTTATTATAGCAGACCTTACTTCCACATCCACTACTGCTCCCACGCTTGTCCTTTCTTCCATCTTACAATTGACCAAGTAGGAGTCCAAGTTCATAAACGCCGCCATTGAGGGCGATATATGGGACAACGTGCGTGTTGATGATCGCACGCCATGGCTGATCCGTCCAGCCAACAATGCGTCCGACAGAATTCATCGCCAGTACGAAGCACAACGCACCGCAATGATCAAACTCCGCCAATGGATACTCATGCATATCTCGGAAAACCTCGCCGTCGTCCTTAAAGACATCCAAACGCCCTATCCTGATGTTTATTGCGACACTCTCCGTGATATACTGAATATTACAGAAGATCGCCTATTGGTTGGCACACGCCAGCAATTCCGATCAGCCATGTCATCTTTGTCTAGACTCCCTGCTGATTACACTCTCACATTCTTCATGACACGCCCCCTTAAACTACACATATCCAACAGGTTTCTTGGCTACCAATGCCAGCCCAGAACGCAACTGAACGTATCTGGAAACTATACGACCGCCAACAAGAAGGCCGAATGAAGCTTAGGTCCTGGATTCTTGACAACGTTGCTCCAGCATTCGCTACTACACTCAAGGATCTACGGACCGACAACCCCTGCATCTACATCGATCACCTGCGAGAGACACTGGACATCACTGAAGATCGTCTCCAAATCGACATCAAAAAGCGCTATCGCACAGTTATGCTGTCAATGGCTGAGGCACCGACGAACTACATGGTATGGATCCAAACATGGCATACTACCATGCTAAACTGCCGTGCACAAAATTTGCCAGAAGCACTGAACGCTACACAATGGTGGGCGGACATTATGTTGAGCAATTCGAGCTTTATGCTGGACTTAGTTCCGGGAAACCCTGCTCAGGGCCAGAAGGTCATGCCTGACAGCTCTTTTGCTCGATCCAGCGGAGCCTTACCCTCAGACTTGTCTAATGCGATGGCCTTGGTGGGCACCAGCTCAAGCCCTGGCGTTCCTGCGGCTAACACTACCTTTACCGGGGTCGCCGACCTATTCGCCCGGTTTGCACACACACAAGACAAGGACGGCGACTGTGTTGTGGTGAAATTAGCGTCTGCTTTACGATTTCGCGCGTTACGCGAAGAGCGTGACAGGTGCGGCCGCAAACTACGGCTGCTTACCTAGCTAGACACCGCATTATTATTGTCACCATTCCTAGGTTCGAGCACGAGAATATACATACCTTTCTCGGCAACGGTTTATTCCGTATTTTATAAAATCTGGCCCCGAGTGGTTGAATACCGGGGCGCAAGTCTTAAAGTACCATAGCTCTGCAAGTTTAAGGGATGGAGCCTCTAACGGACCACCATTGTCACTAAAGCAGGATCCTCGCAGTCCTTCCCATTACTTCGAGCTAAGACAAGATTCTGGTTTAAGGTAGTCTTGCTTTCTAAATCCCATCCTCAAGACAATCACCGACGGATTTATTCGAGCAGTGGGCTGAGCGCCCTACCCTAGTACCGCGTCAAGGCGCTACAACGACGCGGCAGGCGGCAAAGCCCATGTTTCAGCCAGCCTACGCCCAGACGATCAATATTTCCTAGGCTGGTTACTGACTTTGACCAGGAAAAGGTGGCTTGGAGGATAATCAAAACTACTACAACGTGATTAGAGGCCCGCTGTGGTTAGTTTTTGAGTCTCCTATGTTACGCCTGCCGACTACGCCTTAAGAGCATGACATCGTCTTTATGACGATATGCTTCGGTACTATGCTATGGTGTGGTCGGCCTGATGTTTGGAGTTGTCAAGTAGCGAATAGGCGCGGAGCATAGGACATTGGTCGTATAAAAAGCATTTTACTATTTCGGAACAGAGGAGCCTTTAGGTTTGATAAGCACAGCTTATTTAATCCTTGATCTAGACACTCACAATAAATATGAAAAACGATCGATGTAGACTTTTAAGATGAGCTCAGGTGAGCACAACGAATCTTGGATCAAGATATAAAATAATTTGATTCAACATCAAGGTTATTCTAACCAATCAAACTGTTCTCGTCTCTTCCCATAGCTTCCTCTGCGACCAATTCTCATGTGAAGATGAGTATGAGACTAAATTCCGCTATTTCAAACACAATTCGAGCTTTCTTAGCCAGCATCAACAGTAGCATTCTTAATCTTTCGTTTGCATCTCCGGCTTTCTCAAGCTTGGCCGTCTCCACGACAGGGATGCCAGACTGACACAATCATTTAGTTGGTCTTCTCCTCGGAGCGCTTGTCCAGAACATCACCATCGAAGTGCAGGTACTGTTTGGTGGCAGCAGCGTCGCGCTTGTCAAGGACGTCGCTGTCAAAGTGCAGGTACTGCTTCGTAGCGGCAGCGTCACGCTTGTCCAGAACATCGCCATCGAAGTGCAGGTACTGTTTGGTGGCAGCAGCGTCACGCTTGTCCAAAACATCGCCATCGAAGTGCAGGTACTGTTTGGTGGCAGCAGCGTCGCGCTTATCAAGGACATCGCCGTCAAAGTGAAGATACTGCTTGGTGGCAGCAGCGTCGCGCTTGTCAAGGACGTCGCCGTCAAAGTGCAGGTACTGCTTCGTAGCGGCAGCGTCACGCTTGTCCAGAACATCGCCATCAAAGTGTAGGTACTGCTTCGTAGCGGCCGCGTCACGCTTATCAAGGACGTCGCCGTCAAAGTGAAGGTACTGCTTAGTGGCAGCGGCGTCACGCTTATCGAGGACGTCACCGTCAAAGTGCAAGTACTGATTGGTGGCGGCGGGCTCACGCTTCTCGGGAGACTTTTCTGTGACTGGGGCAGCCACGGCACAAGTGGCAAGGATGGCCATGGCGGCAGTGCTGGTGAGACGCATGATTGCTATGTTTCTAATTGATTGTTAAAACCAATCATCAAAGACAGGATTGATTGTCGAACAGAGTCGTAAAACTTGTAAGACGTACCGGAAGACGAAATGTTGTAAGTGTAGAAGGTGACAATGAAGATAAGCCTCTGAGTTGAATTGTTACTGTTGATGAACTGAGGTAATTAGTCTAGAGAGGGATCATGCGTGTCTTTATAAATGAGCTCTGTCGAAGAATTTCCACGAGAGTTAGAAAAGCTTGCAGCTTCACGACTGCCAATCGCAACCCACAGGAGAATGACATGTCTCCGTCAGCCACTGTGAGTACCCATGTTGCTCATGCTGACATGAAAGAGCGTCACCGTCCATCACACTCGTAAAATCATCACCCTGTTATGAAACCCATCGGATGATCACTCACTAGCATATGTGAGCTACAAGCTGAGGACTCGGTATGACGTCGGGTGGATGACATTACCAGAAGCTAAAGCAGAGAAAACGTGGCGTACCCCTTCGTCATCTCACGATATCCGTCTACATCGGGCTAAACAGCAATGAATACTTGCGACAACTAGGTTCCCATGAGGCTGGGCGAGAAATCATGACAACGTCATGCTGATGATTGTGGTCAGCTCACATTGCATGGTGACCGATTATTCTCGGTGTAGTATGTACGATGACAGTGAGTTACTTGGCATAATGAAACAGTCTTAAAGAATATTGTTCAGGGGAGAATTTAGAGCATGTACGGTCATGCAGTTGTTGACACAGCCTGGTCACGTGCACTGCGTCAGCTTACCCGTAATCTCACGATATGCCCGTACAATAAACATGACGCTGCAGGGCTTGCATGCCCGTCGTACACGCTATAGTAACGCTCATGTGCAGGCTTCCAGATTAATGAATTTGCTGTAATTTCAGTTGTTCCTCGCCAAAGGCAATTTTTTTTAAAAAAAGGTTCGAAGATTTGCTGGAACGCTCTGATCTTCTTAGACCTCAGCTCCTTAGGCAGTATTCTTTCGGGCATAAAACTAGCGCCAAATGTTTGGCTTTTCAGGGAAACAACCGCCCGTTGCCGAAGAGGATGAAAGGCAGAGTTTCCTGTCGGACTCCAAGGCGACCGCCACCTACCCTATCAACCGGCGACAATCCAGGCGTGGTTTGTGGCTTGCGACAGGACTGAACCTGGTCATTCTCACAGCATCTGCATTTCTGGCAGCCAATGCATACCACGACAAATATGCCTTGCGAAACAATCGCGACAACGTGCTCTTGCGGTTGACGGATTTCTACTGTAATTTCAAACATCCTGACTTTGTGAATGATAGTATTCTAACACAACTGTGCAGCTCCCGTCCACGATGAAGTCCAGATCGACTTGGTTGATGTGACAATTGGTGGTGCGCTCCTGGACATGAACAACTCGATCTTCCGCGGGCCGCCGTCTCCCGAGCTGGACGCCGCCTGGGAGCGCATTGGCAGCCTCATGCCGCATGTCATTCAGACTGAGGATGTCGTTCGGTTAGGCAAGGATCCGGAAAAGACGGCACGTTGGCCGGAAGAATGGGGCTTTGGACCGGACGCGCACGTTGCCGAGCTCGATGTCCTGCACACCATTCACTGCCTCAACGCCATCCGACGCGACATCCACTGGCGCCACTACTTTGGCGACGTCTACCCAGACGGGGTGTTCCCCGAGCTGCATCGGGTGCACACGGACCATTGCATTCACATCGTTCTGCAGAACCTTATGTGCAGCGCAACGGCCGACATTATAACGCAGCCGTGGGCGGACGGCCAGCTGCACCCCTTTCCCGATTTTAGCATCCATAAGAAGTGCCGCGACTTTGGGGCCCTGCTGCACTGGCACGAGGAAACGATGATCACAGACATGGCCAAGTTTGCAGCCATGCGCATGCCGGAAGGCCACGAGCCGTTGCCTATGTCGGACGAGTTCCATCGCATGTTTGGGTCCGATGCCAGTGTCGCGTTTCACGATGGCCACAAGCACGGCGAGCCCGGTCATGCTTCCGGCCAACCTGATCTTCATGGCCACGACGGCCACGAAAACAGATAAAGATGACAGTGTTTGGGTAGATATTCATAATTAGGTTTTAAATAGGTGTTCCATGACAAAAATATTTGATTTGCGAGATTGCGGTGTTATTCAGCTACTTGTTTTTGTACACATAATGGACTGTCGTTGGTTAATAATAGCCCGAGGCGGAAGAAAGTTTTTAGAATGGGCTTTATTTGAGTTTCTGTACATAAGCTCGCTATTTCAAAGGGAATTCAGCCAAGCTTATCATCTTTCCTCAATTTTAATAACATTCCTGTATATTTACTCTGCGACTCTGACAAGCGACGCCTACGAGTATGAAGCTCCATGAGGGACGGGTGTTCTACATTGGTGAAGTCAAAGATAAGATTGGGAGAGACGAGGGTTTAGAGTGCGAGCATGGGGTCAACCTCGGGAGATTTAGGAACTGACTCGCCGACACCATGTTTGGGTAACGTGCTTGTGGGAGAAATAGAACGATTCCCTCTGTCGCTCATGGCTTTTGAAAAGTCGTGGTATTCATAAGGATCATGTAACTAAGGCTACTGTGTGCACTACATGGACGAAACTTCCCGCTGAGCCAAGAATGCGGTACTCTCCTCATCTGCAACTTGTACTTCTTCGCCGGCGATGATGTCTTCTGAGCGCACTTGGGACAAAGCCAAAGACGCAAACGCACACAAGATGAACGAGAAGACATATGGTAATCCGCGCCAGATACCGTCTAGGCGCAGGCTCCAACTAAAAGTCGTCGCCACAATGGGGCCAGCCAGAAGCGAACCTGTAGTGTCCATGATGGATAGCGTGGTGAAGAGTGTGCCTGTCATGTCTGGTTCGACAAGCGAACTCACGAGCGAACGAGAAAACGCGCCGAACCCACTTCCAAGAGTGTAAAACACCATTGCTGAACAGAGATAACGTCAGTGCGCATTTCCACATAGAGAAAACGAACCAGAAAGCACAAGGTAGAGATCGGGGCTTACCAATGACGACTACCCACACGCCCGGTGCCACGACCAGTAATACGAAGCAGGCCATGACGAAGGCAATGCTGAGTCGCGCGAGGCTGAGGTCTTTCAGCCTAGGGGATAGTTTCAACCTTCTGACCAGAAGCCTGTCCAGAAGAGGCAGCAGGACAACAAAGGTAAAGAGCTGGGCAAAGGCTCGGAAAGAGAGAAGTAGGTTGGCCTTTTTCATTAGAGACCCGAAGCACAAGATGGCAAAATCAAACAAATGACGCTTGGAGAAGCGACTCACCTTTGCAATGGGCAAGGAGAACCGCATCGACACGTATCGTAGGAGCAGCGATAGGGACTGCCGTGAGTAGTCCATGACGAGGAATGTGATCACGACGAGAAGGACGCTGCGGTGACGGACGATAAAGCGCAGCGTGCTAAAGGTGTGTCGGAACAGGGAGCGCAAGGATCCGCTGTTTGTATGCGCAGTCGTATCCTCGCCGGCGGCACCGTCCGGCACCCTGCGCGTGGCCATCCTGCTCTTGCCCAGATGCAGCGTCTCGGGAATGGACCCGGCAATGGCAGCCGTCGCGGTGGTGCAGCCGAGCGCGAGCAGCAGCGGTGTCCACAGACTTTGCTCCATGAGTGCCGATCCCATCCAGGGTCCGACAAGCTCGCCGATGATCAGAACCGCGTGAGCGTAAAAGAAGATGATGGATCTGTCCAAGTCAGGCGGACGAGTCGACGGTGGGAATGGACACGTAGAAAGGGGATGGCTTACCGCTCGCTCTCTGGCGTCGAGTCTGTCACAACCATCATGCCCACGGCAGCCGTGACAGTACTGCCTCCGCCCAGAGTGAGGAAGAGCGACGAAAGCCACATCAGCTTGAGTGGAAGCTCCTTCCAGCCTATCCGAGAAGTCAGTGGAGCTCTTTCGGCCCCTCGTCCGCTTTCGGCGCCCAAGAGAGAAGAGGAAATCAAACAGCCGACTCACAGACAAGCAGCACCCACACCATGCCCAGAACCTGGCCAAACATGCTCAGGAAGAGCACCCTCCGCCGCCCGTGCTTGTCGGCCAGGGCGCCGTAGTACATGGCCAGCGCCAGGCCGGGGATGCCGTCGAAGAAGGTCGCCCAGCCGAACAGCTGCGCGACAATGTCCTGCACGTCGGCAATCTTGCACATGTCCTCAGTCGGCGATACACCCGGCTGCAGGGCAGCATAGTGCTTGCGGCAGACTAGGTCCTCGATCATGCGCGTTTGGGGTGCCAGGGCCATGCAGTAGCCGATGGCATCGACGGTAAGCATGAACAAGACAGAGATGATGGGCCGCCAATAGGTTACGTGCACGTCTGTGTGACGACCACATGAGCCTGTCGCATGCTTTGGGTCGACATCGCCCTGGTCGTTGTGTTCTTCGATATTGGGAGCCATGGTGCCGTACATGCTGTGAAGATGCCGTCTATCACCAGACAACGCCAAAACGAACTGGAAATACTGGCGTCAAGACGAACAGTGTGCATATTTAGTGGCTTATTGATTTGTGCAAGAATGTGGGAAAGCAGCCTCATAGAGTTTCATAGTATTGCTCGAGTTCGTTGTCAGCTTACCATCAGCTTACTTCGTAGCCAACGGCCACGCCTAAAAGCATGTTATTCCCGACTACCACATCGAGTCAGCAACCTATCTCACTGAGATAATGAAGTAAACTAAGATAAACTTGGATTATGGGGGCGCGACTTGGTGAAGCGCGGCGTAGTAAATGGCTGGAAATGTTCTGTTTGCGCAACTTCATATAGCCCTATGCCCCTGGGAATTGACAGTTTGTTTCGTTATGCAGCGTTTTTCTCAGAAGGCCTTCGTTGCACACCAAGATCTTCCAAACAGCCCCAGCCCACTGACCTAGACGCCGTGCAGTGAAGCAACATGGATACCGCCCAGGAAAAGGCCGAGGCCCTCCTCCCAAACTACCTGCATTCGGCCAAGTTTGCTGATGCTGCCACCGCTGCCTTTATCCACCGCATCAACCTCTGCGCCGTCTGGGACATCCCCCAAGCGGCACGCCTGCTCGACATTGGCTGCGGGCAGGGCATCTCTACGCTCGTACTGGCGCAGCACGTCGGCCCAGACGGCCATGTCTGGGGCGTTGACCCGGCCTCGCCCGACTACGGCGGTCCCTTTACCGTCGGCCAGAGCCAGGCGCACATCCTGGCCTCGCCCTTGGGTCCGCGCATCTCTTTTGCGCGCGCCGACCCCCTCGATCTGGTGGTGTCCTCGCTTCCGCCTTCAGCCTCTGAGATCGAGCGAGGTGAAGACGCCAAGGACACCAACCCCGAGACGCCCTCCGCCGTCCTTTGCCACTGCCTCTGGTACTTTGCCACACCCGACGCTGTCGCCGCCTTGTTTGCAGCCCTCGCCCGGGCGCGCACGCCGCGCGTCTACCTGGCCGAGTGGCGCGGCACGGCCGCCCCCGGCCGCCCCGATCAGGAGCCTCACGCCCGCGCCGCCGCCGCCCAGATAGCCCTGTATAACCACCGGCCTCTGGCCCGCCGCCTGCAGCCAGGCCTGCAAGAGCAGAACGTGCGCGGCGCCCTGCTGCCCGAGGCGCTGCTGGGTCTGGCTGCGGCGCACGGCTGGCGCGTGGCCCGACGTGGCGAGATCGCGGCCCCGGCTGGCCTGCGCGACGGCTACGGCGAAGTGCGCTACGTGCTGAGCCCACGATTCCGTGACGCCGTGCTGGCGGAGAAGCATCTGGACACGGCCACGCAGCAGGCGCTGCTGGCGCACATTGACCGCGTGGCCGAGGCCGTAGAAGAGCACGGGCGGGAGGGTTGCACGGGCGGCATGGCGAACATGGACATTGTGTGGGCGGTGCTGGAGCTGGAGGGGGTGTAGCTAGAAGAACGTACCAGCACACGGACTCTGTCCTGTATTTGAGCGCGTGTAGTAATGGACGGAAGGGCCCTCTATAATGGTAAAGAAATCAATCAAAGAAATCAAAGGAAAATAAAGCCAAGTTGAATGATAAGAAACCCAACGTCGTATCTCCTGTGACACAGATACATGATGCCTCTATCTTATTCCGGCATCGATTTGAACAGATCGCTCCTCTGCACTACGTCGGCAGCTTTTCCGTACTCGACCAGGACGCCCTTCTCGAGTACGGCAATTTTGTCATACTTTGCTGCCGCCCGTACTCGGTGCAAAACGGAGATCACTGTCTTGCCTTTAAGTTTTTCGGCGAGCAGAGCCTCAATCCTCTCCTCTGATTGGGGGTCCATACTGTCGAGAGTTAGCTACGTATTGGTGTTTTTTAAACAAAAGGGTAAGGAAAAGGAAAAGGGAAAATGAAAACCGTTCCGACATACCTGCTGGTCACCTCGTCGAGCAGCACAATCCCACCCTCGGCTGTGCCGGTCTGATGTTGCAAGAGAATACGTGCAATCGACAGAATCTGCGCCTCCCCGTCCGACAGGCTCTTATCGTCCCGCAGGCTGTGCAGGCCGCCGGCCGCCACCACCGCATCCCAGACACCGCAGGTCTCGAGCGTCGCCTGAATCACCTCGTCTGAGAACGCCTCGGCTGGGTCCAGCTCTTGGCGGAACGTCACCGACCCAACGGCGCAGTCCTGCGACACCACTTGGAACCGGTGCCGCAGTCCCGGCATGTACACCGTCGCCAGGTCGACGCCGTCCACCACAATGGTGCCGGCCGGCACGTCGACCATGCCGAGCAGTGCCAGCAGCAAAGTCGACTTGCCCGAGCCCGTTCGCCCGCAGACAGCGACCCGCGTGCCCGGCTCGACGTCGAGGGTCACGCCGCGCAGGTTCCAGGTGAGGGGGTCGGCCGTGTCGGCCGCATAGGACGCCCAGACATTGGCCAGACGGACGTGTCCGCGCCGCGGCCAGTCAGCAGGCACCTCCCCATTGCCGTCGCCACGCCCCGGCTGCTTCTCTGCCGGCGTGTCCCGCTCAAACGCCGCGATGCGCGCGATCGCGCCGAGCGACGTCTCGAGCGACGTCCAGGAGAGGATCAGGTTCGTCAGCGTCTCGCCGAGCGTGGTGGCGTTGAGAAAGGCGACGCCGACGGCGCCGGCCACGACCTTTGCGCGCAGCGAGACGGCGACGCCGGCAATGACAATGGCGAGCGCCGCGACAATCAAATTGAGCACGAGCTGCAGCCAGCGCTGGACCATGAACAGCAGGTAGAACGGCTCCTGGGAACGGTCAAACTTGTCCAGGAACTTGGCGCGCATCCAGGGCGTCCAGCCGTTGGCACGGAGGGTGACGAGGCCGGCGGCCGTCTCAGCGAACTTGGTGTGCAGGTCGGCCTTGGACTCGAGCTCGAGCAGGCGCAGCTGCTTGGACGTGCGCAGGTAAAAGTTCTGCAGCAGATACAGGGCGACAAAGAGGGGCGGCAGGACGGCGATGGCCTGGACGGAGACGATGGCGATTAGGACCATCTGGAAGACGGCCGTGAAGAGCTCGGCCGAGGTGTTGAACAGGTTGAGCGGCAGCTGGGAGTCGACAAACATGAGGTCCTGGTTGAAGCGGTTCATCAGGCTGCCGGTATCGGTGCGGCTGAGAAAGGTAAAGGGAGCCCGCAGCGTCGTCGAGAGCAGCGCCTCGTGCAGCGACAAAGCCGACGTGGGCACAACCCGGAGCATGAGATGTCTATGGAGATCCGGTCAGCGCTTCTTCAACGAAATCGTACGGGCGACGCGTGGACTGACAAGACCCAGAGGGTGAGTGTGATCAGAGGGAGCACCTCCAGCATCCCATATATGCCCAGCCAGTAGCCGGTGTTCTGCACACCACCTTTGGAAATGGCTGTGCTCCACCATTGAGTCCAGAGGTCTGTGAACGAAGTATCAGAGTTAGTGACGTACTTGCAGGCGAGAAGAAGACGGCGTACCAGGAAACTTGAGGGCCACGCCAAATAGCACGCCACCGCCCAGGAAGACAAGAGTGTTAACAAGACCAATGGACTTGAAGTAGCGAACATAGACGTCACGGTCTCGCATGGCAGTGGACTTCTTTGTGGGTGCGGTGGCACTGGATCTGTCGTTTTGCATGTTCGTCGGTTCCTCTGGCGTGGGGACAGATGGTGTAGACGACGCAGCAGCAGGTGATTTTCCAAGCCCAATTTCACTGGTTTTTGATTCTGGGTCTGGTGCCTGTTCCTCCTCCTCCTGCGCAAGTTTCTCGGAAAGTTTTGTGACGTGGACGAGCTTCCCGTCCGGGTCGATCTCGTAGACTCTGTCCGCGAGACTGGCGATCTGCACTGCGAGACGGCATCAGATGGCTGTCCCTAGAACGAATTGGACTGTAATCGACTTACTGTCATGTGTTGTGAAGATGACTGTGGTTCCCAACTGCCGAAAGAGGCCGTCTGGGCCGAGAAGTCGGGTAGATATTCTGCTCCTTGTGGTGCGGTCAAGCGCACTGAACACGTCGTCGAGAAGCACGAGTTCCCTCTTCATCGAGACAGCCCGCGCCAGTGCCTGGAACAAGAGTTAGAGTCTCGAGATAGGGCTGCTATGTGCCGATTGTCTCTTTTCTACTTACCAAGCGTTGGCGTTGTCCGCCGCTCAGTCGTGCACCACCGCTGCCAATCGTTCCAGATGCATAATCATCCAGCGCCCGAATGTCGTCCAGGGCACAGCATTCCTGGACCAGATGCATCCAGGCCGCATCGCCAAGGCCGTGTTCGGACCAGGCCATCTCGGCGGACGTGTTCTCCAGCCACGGCACTTGACTGCAGTAAGCAATGCTTCCCGCGCTGACCTCGACGGTTCCATGCACCCTCTCCGCCTCGGAGACCAGAGCGTTCATGAAGAGGGACTTTCCGGAGCCTACACGACCAATGATGGCGACCTGCACCCCCTTTTCTACTTCGAGGTCAACGTGCTTCAGGATCGGGCTGCTGTCGACTGACCACGCAAACGACGCATCACGAGCTCGCACCACGGCCGCGTGGCTGGCACCGGAGGATGCCTTTTGTGCCTGATGAGGTGTCTTCTCTGAAACCACACCGCCTGAAGGCGCCCATGCAATGGCGCTGCGATCCCGTGCCTCCTCCTTGTCCATGTACTTCTGGATGCGCCGGAAGCAACCATGGGCGGACCCCAGCATCGGCATTGCTTGAAATATGTGGATCAGGGGGGAGCCCAGTAACGATATGAGCACGAGGGACGAGAACATCTTCGTCGTGTCGAGGTGTGCATGAGAAGAGCCGGAAATGCCAATGTAGGTAGCAAAGACGAGAAACGGCGAAAGAGTCAGGGTGGTGTAGGCTTAAAGCAGGTTGTCAGAGAGAAAACACTGCCTAGATTGCGTTTGAATAAACTTACAAAGGAAAACCGTAAAGGTGAGAAGGACACGGAACGGCCGCGCTGCGTTGATCTCCAGGGAGCGCAAGGCGTTCAAGGCTCGACTAATGCGCTCCTCGGAACCCAGCATCTTGACGGCCTTGAGGGAGGCAAGCAGGCGTCTGGTGGCCTCGATGCGGTCCTGCATCTTGGACAGCCAGAACTGCTGCTGGGTACTGAGCGCTTTGGCGACCCAGGTCGAAGCGAAGCTGCAGACTGGTACATTGTCAGCAAATGGGAGTCAAAAAGGATAAAATGCCCTTGGAAGAGATGCACAATAAGTGCACCGAAACCACACAAGAAAGCACAGGAATGCATACCCAAGGCGAGACCGAGCATCGTCAGGCAGGACACGCCAATGATGCGCCAAAGCAGATACGTGGCTACGATAGTCTCCACGACACCAGCCCAGATTTCATGCACATAGGTGAGGCCAGACACAATTCTCTGGACGTCAGATACCATGAGCGTCATGGCCTGCGATCCAACGCTGCTGTCCTGCTGGAGGCGCAGCATCTTCTCGAAGATGGCAATGGTCAGGCCGCCGCGCACCATGGTGAGGAACCGGTAGGTGAGACTCCAGTACCAGCTACTGGAAACCTGAAAAACAGTTCAGCTACAGGCGATGGCCATCAAACAAGGAAACTTCGCTGGGAAACACCGTACCGCAATGCCGACGTAGATAAATAGACAGGCGCCAATGAGGCCGTAGCCGTGGTTGGCGGGGACCGCAGTCGTGGCTTGCAGGTAGTCGAGCATGGCCGTGACCAGGAAAGACTGGGCAAACGTGAAGCCGGTCATGGCAAGGCGTGGCAGAATGGGGGCGAAGAGTGGCCAGCCAATGCTCCGCAGCGTGGCCATGGCGAGGCCGTCTTTGGAGTATGTCTCTAGCAGGGCGTTCAAGGTGAGATTCAAGGTTCAAAAGCCATGCTCCTGAAAGTCGGCAGAGGATACTCACCTTCTCTACCCGATGCTATGGAGGCAAAGCGGGTGGACAGGCTGGCCGAGCGCAGAACGGTATCGATGGGGGCGATATCGGTCGGCGTGAAGGAGCCGCGGAAGCCTTTGACCAGCAGGATGAAGAGCCATTCGTAAAAGGTGCGACTGATGGGCCCGGCCAGCTCCTCGGCCGCTACGTCGTGCATGCCGGAGACGTGGAGGGGGAGGCCGCGCTTGTTGCGCGTCTCCAGGGCGAACAGGACGAGCTTGACGGCACAGTCGGCCGTCAGGGTGGCTGCCAGGGCTCTTGTTGTCGTTGCCGTCGTCGCAGCCATAAGCCAGTAGGTGCGAATCTGCGGCAAGAGGCAGAGAATGTTGGCGAAGAAGTACGCTAACAGCAGGGAGGAGGGCCGCAGAGACGCATTGTGTTCCAGTCCGGACAAAACGCAGACGAGCACGGCGGCGACCAGGCCCAGAGACGCCGCAGGCACGGAGGCTGGCGTGTGCGCCGGACCAGCGACGGTGGTAGCATTGGCGTTCTGGACGAGCAGGGCCACAGCCAGGCCGGCCGACACGAGCGAGGTAGACTGGGTGCGGTCAGCGTAGGCGGCCAAGGGGGGTTTTTGAAGGGTGCTTCGAGGGTGCCTCATTACCATCTTTGCCACGCCCAGCCATCCCCGAGATGAGGGACGGCCGTGATGGCGGCGAATCAGCACGGCGAGGCGCGCGAGAGCCAAAAGGATGAAGAAAGCATAAGGCAGGGTGGCCAGGACGGACTGCTCGAAGAAGAGGGTGAAGTCAAAGTCACGTCGACACTGGACCACGACAGGCCCAAAGACCTGGTCGGCATCGTCTGGACAGTCCATCGTGCCGGACTGCAAACAACGGAGGTCGTGAATCTGACTAAGAGTGCATAGGAGGACGTTAAGGTTGGCTAATTTACGGAGTGTTGGTTATTTGGCAGCCGGAGTTGCTGACACGAAGTCTTGTGGTTTGAAAATCTTGCTGCCTGCGTCTGCTGCCTGCGTCTGCTGTCTGCTGTCTGTCCTGTAGTTTGGGTTACATTTGTGCAATTTAGAGCGGGTGTCATCTAACATTAAGGGTTTGGAACAATCCTTCGATTGGCACGATGGTGTTGCGTTGGTGCTGCGTTGGTGCTGGAGACTAACAACTACTAGTGTCTGTAATGTCTCGGTTCTCGAGATGTCGAGACGTAGCTTGGCTAGAGTCTACGAATTGATATGCGTTCTGTGCTCGTACGGAATGCCCGTTGCATCCCCGTCTCCCTTGTTCTTTGATTGTCCGCTCCGTCACCGCGTCTCATCCAAGTGAGACGGCCGCCAACCCCGCTTCGTCGTATCTACGAGGTACTTTTACGATCATTGCTTATCACACTACCATTGGTCTGGCCGAATAGGGAAGGTGATGTGGTCGACTTCTGGTTGATGCACCTCTACTCGTACTTAATCGTGAGTGCAACTGCAGGGTCAAGCATTCACACGTGCAGGAGCAATGCTTGACAACAACACTGCAGAATAAGCTGAACCATCAGCTGACGGGCCGTAAAGATGTTAACACCCGCCTGTATGGCTTGCCGCCTCCCGCAGAGATCACCCATCATTATCACCAAAACGTGAGATCACCAATTACATGACATCTGCAGAACCCAGTCTCGGCGCTCACCAGCATGACAATACGACCGCCAGCCGCTCTGCTGGACGCCACTCCTTAAGTAACCGGCCTTGGTAATGAACATGGCTCTTTGCATGCACTGCCAGCTTCCCCGAAACATAGGCCCGTTGACGCCGCCCATCCGTCTCACCAACGTAGCGGCCCTAATACGCGTTGCTACGTGCATCCAGGCTTCGTTTTCCAGAAGCGGAAGCTTAACAGAACTCAAACACACACGCCCCGTGAGATTTGGCCAGCGACGGAAACAAGGATAAAGGCCAAATTCATACAGGTACACCGACAAGGCGGGACTACCCCGAAAGACGCAAGATCGACCCCCTCGTTTTCTCCCACCCCATACCATCCATGGATGCGAAAGAACGCAAGCTCTACCAGCAGGTCTCCCCCCGCCCGAGCGACGAGACGCTGCATAGGCTCGGTTTTCAGGACGAGGAGAATGCGTCGCAGGAGTTTCCCCTGCATGATCCCGGTCAGTCAGCCGCGCACAGCACCAGTGGTGACGCCCAGGCAGTCTGTCGACGAGTTGTCCGCCTATACCTGATTCTCGCCGCCGCCGCCGCTGCCGCCCTGGCGCTGGCCGCCGGCGCGGGCTTCGCGCTAGGCACGTCTCTAGCCTCAACGCCCGGAGTCTCCGGAGAAGGAGAGGCGGCATCCTCGCCTTCCACGTACGCGGACGCCGGGTACGCCGAGGTACTGGAATGCGGCGAAACGGCCGCCGAGGCCCTCGCGCTCGGCTGCCGCTACGATGTCATGCTGCAGCTGTGGGTTCCCGCCCCCTGCTTCGACGAGGACCTGTCGGAGCGTTATCTTTCCCAGTACCAGTGGCACTGGTGGTACGACTCTGACGCCCAGCACGAGATGTCCGACGAGGTTATGCGCCAAGGCCTGCACGACGTCGCCCACATGTCCGACGACTACCACCGCCGCCACTGCGCCTACAGCTGGGAAGCGGCCACCCGCGCCCTCGCAGCCCGCCAGCCCATCCTCGACGAGTACCTCAGCTTCGAGCACGTCCACCACTGCAACATGGTCCTCTTCGCGCCGCCTTGGAACACCTCGCGCAGCGTCAACGGCGTCGAAGCCCACTCCGGCTTTGCCCGATGTGCCCACTTTGAGGTCTGGCTGCGCGAGAGTATGCCCGAGTGAAAATAAAGAAAAAGGAAAGCAAGGGAAAAGTGGAAAGGCTCCAGTACGCGGAGGCGTACGGATCACAGACCAGTTTTACCAGCGTCGGTTTAGACTTCAATAGGCTTGCACGGGATCTACCCGCCCCCTCCCCATGCTGGTGAGATCGTCAGTGGAGTGAGAGGTGGCTGGAGTAATACTGAGTCTTACTTACATGTGTGGAGAACTACGGAGCCTTTTAACCGACCGAAGAACAAAAAGTCGGAATGAAATTGAAAGGGATAGCGGTACATCAGACGCACGCATCATGCAACTCTGCGGAACTCGTCATCCTAGAAGGAGACAGTACTGAGAAGGCTGAATGGACGATAGCAACGCAAAAGAGTATGAAAGTGAGACCTGAAGGTGGGGCGTGGGACGTGAGTGCTATGGGTAGACGCTTCTCCTCGCTGTGTTTTACTTCGTAAGGGGTTTGAATTGTCAGTTCTCTGCTATCCCTACCGCACAGCTCCTCTAAGAAGTAAGTACAGGGAATACGGCACTCATCGACGAAATTGCTAATGGCACAATGATTTTTTGGCCAGTGAGTGCATGATATACCTCGGTTAATGGCCAGTACGGTTCGAAACCAGTGTCTTCATATTCTGCCGCTGTCCGAGGCCACTACTGTCGTAAGGAAGAAGTTCATCCTGCAGATGAAGCAACTTGTCTGCTGTTTCTTCACCTTTCTATTGTAAAACTGTGAGCCTGCTCATAACCTCGCAATACAGAGGATGTAAGTGTGCCCGCTCGAGCAAAACTTGGCGGCTATGGAAGAGAGGACGGCCTACGGAAGACGGGGGTAGTGAGAGTAACAGGTCTAAGCGGTAAAGCTCTTAATCGGTGTACTACCCCTCACTTCTTCTCTGTAATACCACGCAAGCTTAGCTGACGATTGCACTCTCCATGACCGTCATCAGTTCTCCCCGTCCGGATCACCCTGTACATATAATTCCTCTCCTGGGATGTCTGCCTTTCCGGCCTTCTGGAGCCTTCTGCCCCGGACAGTCTAACTTTCTCGTCCAATGGGAATTGTCACGTCCAATTACTACCCCAGTAACCCGTACTGTCCTTGGCTACCACAGTCGCGTGAGAGACGTCTTCTTCGATGCTAAGTGCCATGGATCGCTCAGAGTACGAGGCAAAGCGCAAGGCCCAAAATCGAGAGGCACAGCGCCGTTACAGTACGAACGCCCCCCTCGTGTGGACCAAAGACTGCGTACTCTAGCCTTCAAGTCGGGTAAATTTTGTATTCGTGGATCTCCAGCCATGCTGATAATCCCTACCAGGACAACGCCAAAAGGCCCGCTCCAGCCAGTCCAATCCCTCTGACGCCTCTGTTGCATCCCCCCTCTCAAATGCTTCAGCCATGGACTCCCTTTCTTTTGCTGACGCTACGCTGGACGGCATCTTCCCTGCTGAGATATACGGCGGGGAGTCTCTTCAACAAAGCTCTAGCTCGGGGTCAGACGTTTACAACGATACCGACGCAGGCTTCGAGCTTTGTGTAAGTGGCATATCCCTCCAGAAATGGTGCTGCCAGTGTGCCTTTACAACATTCTAAAGCTGGATAGAGACAGCCTACAGCCTCGCTCTTTACCGTCGATGACTCTGACTCTCTCTATCCTATGTTTGAATTTGCACTAGTATGTTTACACACCCATGCAAGCATTTTGCGACAGAACTGCCGTTAACCTCTCTCTCTACAAAAGACCGCCGCGCCAACGTCCAGTGCTGAGACCTCCGGGAGAAAGAGCAAAAAGAAAGACTCACAGCATGACCACAAAAAATCGACCCGGCCTCTGCCCACGAGTCACGCCAAGGTCCAGGGCAAGGTCGAGGGCCTGGTCGATGACCTGTCGCGGGTTTACGAGTTTGGCGTCGAGATGCAGCTCATGTCCCCTGACGGAGAGCTTCATCGTAACATCACCTCCATGAAGGGGCTGTTTCGCCGCTCGATCCGCCATGCTGCCGACAGCTCTTCTCACGACTGATTTTACGACTGCTTATGATAACGACTTTTTCTTTGTCATTTTATATTTCTGATCTCGACCTATCGGACGAAGCATGAATGGATATTAAACTCTGGGAGGCGGCGCATAAGGAGAAATGTACTTAGCTATCATTGGCGTCTGAATTTAGGGCTGCGCATATACAGGCCCCCGTCTGTATTCCAGAATTTGCACACAAGAATATGTCAATTCAAAGGAGTAGAGCAGAAACGCAAAGCGGCAACAAAGTGAGAAATTATTAGAGTGGCGTATGAATAAGAGCTGAATAATGGCCGATGACTTGTAGTAGGTCTTATATTCTACCAACAAACATATTAATTGCCTACGGGCAACAAAAGTAATATTTCCACACAGTAAACAAGGGAGACTACAGAGTAAGGCATTCCATTCAGCTCGCGCTGCAGGCAAGACAAGAAACTTCTTTTTTGCAAATAGAGCTCTCTACTCTACTTCTTTAATTTGCAAGGTGTTCTTATACAACGTCTTGCGGATCCCATTTCCAGAGCCAGAGTATGGGAGTTCTTAGGGCTGAGTTAATCAAAAAGATGGAACCCTGTAGCTTTAGTTTTCTCTTGTTTTACCTTTACGGAATCTCGTAGACGTTACCGACCTTAGGTCGCGAAACTGAATATTCCTGCTACATGGCTATTCAGTTCTTGGCTACGTGATTCTGAATAGTGCTACGTCAAGCTTGCCTAACAAAAAGCCATTAATAATCATCGTGCGTGGCGGCGCACTCGATGATGCGCCGCCAAATCCGGCGAAGTGTGCCTGGACTCGTTTCTATTGGCCCAGTGCGTCTGGTGGGGAATGTGGAGTAAATTCTGACCAATCCGGACGCCTACGCAGATACACGTGATGCGCGCTCGGTCACACGTGACGCTTATCGTGCGCAATCTTGCCACCCAAACTGTGTATTACTGCGTGATTCCCCCTCGAATCCAGTTTTCATCATTCTGTTCGATTCCAGAATTCTCTTCCTCCATCAAATACTAGCAACCAACGATCGATCATTCGATTCGCCATCAAGTTGAAATAGCACATACGTCTGTTCAATTCACCACCAATTTTATCCCGAGCAGCTCTTCACCTTTGGCTTATCGCCTTCAATTTCGCCGACCTCCAACTCTACGGACACCGTCTTTTTGACTCGACTCGTGCAATCCGCAACAACACTGGCAAAATTCCGCAGCAATGGCGTCAATGAAACAGTCCAATTTAAATCTATCAAGTAGTAATTACGGCGAGGACGCTGGCCGCCAGGCAAACGTTCTTGCCAGTTGCTACATGGTCGACGCCTCTGCCTCGTCTCTGCAAGGCTTCCACTACTGCACTTCGACTCTCGCAGGTACGCACTATCTGCACTGAACTCACCGCTTTGTTTCCATCCCGTCTAACACATCAGCAGGGGCAGAGTGGTATTCCTGAGGTCCCCTCCTCAGGCCTACCATCACCACCTTCAAGTCCCCCCCTCGCCGCCATTACCGCCACGAACGAGCTTGCTCTGATCCCGAAGAAGCACAGCAGCAGCTCGAGCCGCGGCGGCAACAACACTCGATCTAGCCGTCGAGGGGGGGCAACACTACGTATCAGGGAAGAATGTGAGAGATTCTTTTGTGAGACCATGAAAGCCGTGTTCCAAGGTGAGCGGAACACGGCCGGTAGTGGCTCCGGCCTGGCGGGTGTTTACAACAACCATCACCACGGTGACAACAAGTGCTACGCGGCCGATGGCGTGTCCGTGGGAGCTGGCGCTGGCGCAACGACGGTCGGAAACGGCAGTCGCGGCACCATCGGCCAGCTCAGCACGCCGCCCGACGACGAAAGTTACATGTCGGCCCTGCGACGGACGCCGTCAGGCTCGTCGTCTAGCTCGGCCAGCACTACGGCGATGGACAACTACAGCTACGACTACACCAACATTACAGCGTGGCTAGAGATATGGGATTACGCCGGTGGAAACAGTTTCCGCGGGTTTCTGAACGAAGATCTCACGGGCGGGACGACGCTGTTTGCTTTCTTTGATACCGCCGTCATGAGCCGAGACGTGAAACAAGCGCTGATGGCGCTGATTGATCTGGCGGACTCTGTCATTGGATGCTCGCAGGTTGTGATCTGTGTCGATCGCGATGCGCCCGCAATGGAAGCGGCGTCTCTTATGAAGGGCTTGCAGTGGGCAGGCTTCTCCCTAATCACTCTTGACGCGTGGACGGGCGGAAAGACCTTTGACGTGACAAGTCCGGCATGGGTGTTTATGGGAATGGAGCTGTAAAAGGCTGCCTGGCGCATGGGTATTGTTTACTGGGGATGGATGGTATTTGCGTTATCACTGAGTGTCGTTGAAGGTGCTGGGACTGGCTCATTGCCTGTGCTGCACCACACGGACCGGGTTTCGGGAAGTTAACACCATGGGTATATGTATTCGGACGTCCCTCTTCAGTCGTGCAGGGCTGGTTGCACGCGGTTGCGAAAAGGTCACAGATTGTGCTTTTATATGAAGCCGACTTGTTTTTTTTGCTTTTACAAACTCCCAAAATGTTTACAGTATGCCATTGCTTATAGTTTGTCTTTTAATTTCACATTTTAAATTCTTACATATCAGAGATCCCCTTCGAACTTGCGCACCACAAGGCCCTGCTCTGTGAGGTAGTCCTTGACCTGGCTGACTGTGTACTCGCCGCGGTGGAAGATGCCCGCGCCAAGAGCGGCGTCGGTTGTGGTCTTCTCAAAGACTTCCTTAAAGTGGGCCGGGTTGCCGGCACCGCTCGAGGCAATGACAGGAATCCGCACGGCGTCCTTGACGTGCTGGACGAGCTCCAGGTCGAAGCCGCTGTTGGTGCCGTCGCGGTCGATGCAGTTGAGCAGGATCTCGCCCGTACCCATGGCCTCGACCGCCTGCGTGAGCTGGACGACGTCGAGGTCGCGCGTTTCGCGGCCGCCGCGAATCGTGCAGGCGTACCAGCAGTAGGTCTCGCCGTTGGGGCCGGGAAACGCCGTGGCCACGGTGTGGTGCGCCGTAGCGTCGGGGGACGCGACGTAGACGCGCTTGGGGTCGACGCTGACGACCACGGCTTGGTTGCCGTAGGCGCCGGCGATCTGCTCAATGGCTGTCGTGCCGGACAGCTTGCGGCCGGCCGCGTAGTACTCCTCGGCGGCGACGACGGCGTCGGAGCCGATGGAGACCTTGTCGGCGCCGGACTTGAAGTACATCTTAGCGATCTCGAGCGCAGACACCTTGGTGCCGTCGGTGTCGACGGTGTCGCGGATGCCGCCGCCAATGGTCAGCGGCACAAAGACCGTGGCCGAGGCCTGGCGCAGGATCTCGAGCATGGGCACGTCGGCCAGCGGACAGTCGCGGAAGCTGGTGATGTTCAGAAAGGTCACCTCGTCGGCGCCCTGGGTGTAGTAGCGCTGCGCCAGCTCGACGGGCTTGCCGAGGTTGCGCACGCCGCGGGCGTCCGACTTCTCGCGCACGTCGTACTGGTCGCCCTTGGTCACGACGAGGTCGCCGTCGTCGTTGGTGCGCACGTCGAGGCAGGCGATCACGCGGCGCGTCAGGCCCGGCCGCGGCGCCAGCGCACGCGCCGGAGCGGCCTCGGGCGTCACGGGCACGCCCGCCGCCAGCGCCTGGGCGCCGCTGCCGTTGAGAAAGGCGCGCAGGATGCGCAGGCCGGCGACGCCGCTCTTCTCCGGGTGGAACTGCGTGGCCACGACGTTCTTGCGCGCCAGCGCTCCGACAAAGGTTTCGCCGCCGTACGTCGCCGTCGCCGCCGACCAGCCCTGTGCCTCCAGCTCGCCCGCGCGGTACGGGAACTTGAACGAGTGCACGTAGTAGTATTTCGAGGCGGGTCGCAGGTCGTAAAAGGGCGGCGCTGGCGCCGTCGCCGATGCGCCCGCAGCGAAGGCGTCGTTCCAGCCAATGTGCGGGACGGCCTTGTCCTTGTCGTCGAAGCGGTCGAGAGAGCCGTCGACGAGTCCGAGGCCCTGACAGTCGGGGTCTTCGCTGGAGCCGCGGAACAGCGCCTGCAGGCCGACGCAGATGCCCATGAACGGCTTGCCGTCGTCGATGTGTTTCCGAATGGCGGGCAGGTAGCCCGCTGCGGCGAGTTGGGACAGGCAGTGGCCAAAGTGGCCGACACCCGGCAGTATCAAGCTCTGCATAGCGACAGTGAGTCAGCGAGGCTCTCGGTGAGGCTGACGGTCACATCGAATGTGTACATGCGCCAGACGAGGCTTAGGGACGGCCAAGACACAGAACACGAAAATGCATACACACCTCGGCATTGGCGACCTGCTCGGGGGAGGTGATCCAGTCCACCTCATAGCCAACTTTCTCAATGGCATTGACTAGACTCCGTACGTTGCCGGCGACATAGTCGAGAAGGTAAACTTTCGGCATCGTCTCGATGCGCAGAGGCGATGCTCCAAACGACAGGCTGTCTCGGCCGCTGGAAGTCGAGACAAGAGTCGGCAGAAGACGGATCAGGACAACACACACAAGAACAGAGGAGAAGTGCGACTCTTAGCACATCACAAGCCGCGAAGATAGAAGCAACCCGTCAACACGGCTGTGACTCAAATCCTATCGTCAAGACCGGCACTTTTTTTCTGCCCTGCGCCTGCGCTATTACGGCGGTGCCCCTCCCTACAAGTTCTGCCGTGCGTCACCGCCAGCTTTAGGCTGTATCGACGCTCGATGGATTCTTATTCTTAGCGCAATTGAGATGCAGGCGATCTTGTCTGCAGCTCGGTGCAGCCGGTCTCCTTACGCAGAAGGCGCCGATGTCCTTGTTTTCAAATGCATTCCTCCAGACAGCAGCTCTCTTCCAGCATTCTGATACCCAATGGATGATCCGACGGCGCCGGTTGCCCGCGCGGCCTCTTCGCGCCCGCCATCCAGCACCGCTGCCGCTGTGAGAACGGATGACGATGACGACTCTGAATGGGAGTACGAGTATTCCGCTACAGAGACTGAGGTACGACGCGCTCAATATTCTGAACCTTTGAACTTGTGACTTGGTGCTGATGCGCATTAATCTAGACGCATCTGATCACCCTCGATCTGTCCATCCCTGACTTCCTCCGCCGACGCGAAGAGTATATCGTACACAACACGCGCGGCGGCTTTCGCTCGTGGATGAACCCTCTTTTGGCGGGAGACGACGCGCCGGCAACCAAACGGGTCCCAGGTGCAGGGGCAGACCCTGTCGCCTCCAAGCCGGCCGGGCGAGGCAAGAACGCGCACGCGGCAGACGACGATGACGAAGACAACGACGACGTGATGGACGACGACGACGACGACCAGTACGACAGCGGCGGGCGGCGCCTGGCACACCCCAACGCATCTCGAGGGGTAGATCGCAACGCGGGAAAGCAGACGGAGGACCCTGATCCTACGGAAATTCAGATCCTGGACCTGCACTCCTCGCAACCCGTCTTTTCCTACCAGGGACGCGTTCTCACCGGGTCGTGGGGCGAGAGCATTGGCACGGAAATGTTTTTCGTGGACAATGACGCGAACAATGAGAACGACGAGGACTACGAAGACGCGGACGCTCCGGGCCCTCAAGAGCCACGCACGGCAGCGCCGCCGCTGCCGCCGCTGCCGCTGTCACACGTGCGCCATCTCTCCCAGCACGTCGATCTGCTCGGCGCCTCGAGCGCCCGCATCGCCTGCATGCCGGTCGAGCTGCGCCGCAGGCAGACGCCCCAGCAAAAGGCCGATGCGCACGGGTCGGCTGCGGCGTCGACATCCGAAACGGCCGCCACACGTCGCCGCGGCGGCGGCCTCGGGTTCGCCATCCCCGTAGCCGGCAGCGCGACCCAGCAGCGACAGCGACAGGCCGCGTTCCTCGAGAGCCTGATGGCCGTCAAGCACCGGCGCGGCGAGCGCGATGTGGTGACCGTGCAGGCTGTCGAGACGAAACACGACGCCGTGCGCGACGACGCCGGCGAGGAGCGGCTGCGGCAGAAGAAGGCGGCGCAGTTTGCGCGGTACCGGCAGCGGTACAAGCGGCAGCACGATGAGCCCGTGGTGCCGGCAACATCCGGCGCTTCCGTGCTGGCTGGCGCTGGCGCCGCTGTTGCAGGAGCAGAAACCTCGTTAGTCCCGGCAACGCCCGCAATGCCCGCAAGTACAGCCAACTACCACCCGGTGCGCGGCAGACACAAAACGCGGTCCAACATATCCCGCGTGACAGGTGACGCGGACAACTACACGAGGAACAGTCGCGGCGATGCTTCCGGGTCGAAAGAGGAGAGCACACTTTCCGCTGGCAGTGGCAACGGCGACGGCGGCGACTCGGCTGCTTAAAAGTCTGACTGAGTATGCGTCGCACTACGGAGTAAAAGGAAGCTTTGATTGGCCCCGGTCAACATCTTTTGTTATTTGTCTTGAAAGCTTACTCAGGTCCTTACAGACTCTTTCCCACTACGAGTATGGTTGCATAACCCAGGAGTAAATCGCTCACGGAATTACGAGTGCTACTCCGTAGGGCATCATTCTTTAGTGGTGGCCTAAGGGTATTACTCGTAACTGGAGATCATGGGATGACTTACAGTAATACTACTCTGTTTTAGACTGGAGTCGCTTGGGAATAGACGTCCGGGAAGTTCCCGTCGGGCGTTCCTGGCAAAAAAAGGCGGTGAAGGGGTTGTAGCCCTACGGTGGCCAAAGTATCCGTACCTACAAAACTGCCGCTTCTGTGAGTACAAGGTACGTCACTCCGGCCTTGCCGCGGCAGTGGGACGTCCGACGTTTGAGGTATTCCTTAAGCTGCTGCCTCGCCGATTCTCAGTCTCAAACCCTTCCGTTTTCCTTGTTACCACGCATACCAGCACAACACCCTCGACTCCCTTTTCTCGACGCCCATTCATTCGCTTCTCCTTGGCTGTTGACAGCGCTCCTTTGGTCTCTGTCGGGACAGAGACGACCGAACAAGAAGCGGCCGCAGCGAAGATCGGGTTGCCTGTCAATGCATCGTCCCAACCGCCGCAGGTCTCTTGCTTCGCCCTTGTTCTCCGCGACAGCCCGACCCTTGTTCCGACGGTAGTCCCGACTTCCGTTGTGTTGGATTCTCGCATTCGACGACCTGCCCGATAAAACTGCACCGGCCCTGACAGCGCAAGATTCGGCCTGGTCGACGAGCGATCGACATAAACATGGATTCTCCGGAGAACGCAGAATCTCCACCAGAGATCGTCCAAATGCCACGGCCGACAAGGCGCTACCCTCGGCGCATAGCGATCGGAACTGGCTTCGTCGGCGTAGTGATCCTGGTTTTCTGGCTGCTGCCGAATATGCTGAACCCGACACCGCCGACGCCGGAAGAGAAGAAGCGGGATCAGAAGTGGGTGAGCACCAGTCCCTACTGGCTCGATCGCCAGGCGTGCCAGTGGTTCGGTCTCTGCGGCCTTCAACACCTTCGTTGGGATGCGCCCGAACTGCCGGGTGCGCTGCTCGGCAACGGGAGTGACCGTGACAGCGAGCTCCGTCGCCTGGAGCTGCGCTCGCTGCCCTTTGACGACACAGACCGCCAATGGCTCAAGCGCGAATCGCTAGGCCAGGAGTCCTGGGAGATTGCCAGCCGACAGCAGGCCGCCAACGCTGCCCAGAAGCGGCGCGTACGTGATGCCACGTCCGCGGACGCAAGAGCCATCCCCGATTACGTCTTGGCCTATGCGCCGATGGTGCACCTCTACTCGGGCGAGCACTTCTGGCCGTCGCACATCGCCGAGCATGTGCGCCACATGACGGCCTTTGCCAACGGTACTCCCGTGGCACAGCCATCGCCGGTCACCCTGGACAACATGTCTCAGCTCAACGGCCTGGCAGATGATGTGTACCTCACGAGCAACGACGACGTCGAGAGCCGGCCGGAGTGGCTGCACAGCCACGCAAACATTCCTGTGCCGTTCGACGACGTCGACGACGATGCCAGCGAAGACGAGCGGGAGCCCAGCTTTGATGACCCAGACGATACCCCCGGTCGCCAATTTATAGACGACACAACCTGGTTTTCTGTAGACAAAGACCACCCACTTCGTCGCATTTCCGATCCTCGCAAACTGATCGACCTAGATCCTCGGCCACGACGTTCCGGTGGCCCCTTTGACACGCGCACACGGCGCCTTCGGAAGGAGGATCTCAAGGCTCTAAGTGCAGACACCCTCGGTGCCATGGCGAAGGAGCATATATTGGGCGGTGGCACCCACAAGGCGCAGACTGTACTGATGCCCCAGGGCCACGAGCCCGACACGAGCGGCTATTCCAAGGCCCCAGCCATCCTTGTCATGGTCGACAAGGGCTCAGGCATCCTGGACGCCTTCTGGTTCTTCTTCTACAGCTACAACCTCGGCCAGACAGTTCTGGGTACGCGGTACGGCAACCATGTGGGAGACTGGGAGCACTGCATGATCCGGTTCGAGAGTGGTGTGCCGCGGGCCCTGTTCCTCAGCGAGCACGAGGGCGGCCAGGCGTACGCGTGGAGCGCGCTGGAGAAGATGCAGCCCCGGAGTGACAATGGCACGGAGCTGCCGCTGCGGCCGGTAGTCTACTCGGCTGTCGGCAGCCATGCGATGTACGCGGTACCAGGCCGCCACCCGTACGTGCTGCCATTCAATATGCTCAAGGACGACACGGACCGGGGGCCACTCTGGGACCCGGCTCTGAACAACCTCGCCTACTTTTACGACTACACGGCCGACGATAGCAAGGTCGATAGCGACAAGGCGCCGCACGACGGCCAGCCGCGAGAGGAGCCCACCAGCCTGACGCCAGCCTCGGCTAACCCGGAAGCGCCGACATCCTGGTTCCACTACACGGGCCGCTGGGGCGACGAGCTGTACCCGCTAGGCGACAAGCGGCAGTGGCGGCTCTTCGGCCAGTACCACTACATCACTGGGCCCAAGGGGCCCAAATTTAAGAACCTTCAGCGCGAGAAGGTGTGCCAGACAGCACGGTGCCGCTTGCTGTACCATCTCGACGACAGCGGAACCTGGTATTGAGAGGTGCTCATGCCTCTGCCACGGACCTGGATTCGCGGACCTAGAGCCGCGGGCCAAGCGTGTATTCATTCCGCCGTAGCCTGATTGATACCCCTCGGAAGAAGGAGCTGCACAGGAGCAAGGACACGAATCTATTTATGCATGTTTGCTTAGCGGCCGCGGGAGACTTTGCGCATATTGTCAGGCTCCATACGCATTTTATATAGACAGAAACGCACGCCGCTTTTAGGATTGCCGGTCGTGCATGATATTAAAGACAGTCATGTTTAGAAGGGTCCAGAATTGCTCGACTTCGCTCATGGATTAAGTCTGAAGCTTATCTTTGAAAGCCAACCCATCTGGTTTTAAAAGACTTGTTTCTCCAGTCGTTGTGACGCTTTTGTATACGCCGCAAGCCGCAGAAACGACTCCGTAAGTCAGAGGATCAGCCTCCCCAATACAGTCACACTCCTAATTCAGAGACATTGAATGGGCCAGTTGCCTCCGTATTGGCTGTCATCACAGGCCTCGCGCATCAATCAAAGGTACAGCAAGAGCGGTCTGCTTCCTAGGCAACTTCCATTGGTTCTGCAACTGGGCGTGGCACGACGTCTGGATGATGATGCCATGGACCGTACGAGACAGTACGTAGTCTGGTAATCTGTACAGTGTATAGACTGTGCGGTGAAGGCGCCGCAGTCTGCGATGCCATTACGAACTAGAGTTCTTTATTGTTTCGCTCCACTTTATCTGGTCGGCGCACCATCCCAAAAAGCAGCATTCCGAAACAGCAGAAAGGATTCTCGCAAGCCTTTTACGGGGTAAATTCAAAAGAGCGCTAAAGTCGATTTTCACGATGTCAGCACTGTAATACTGTAATAGTCATCGTACCAGTGACTGCGACGTGCTATTTGTGCCTGTATGTCGAAGCCCTGTATTTTCAGTTTAGATTTTCAGATTTACAGATTTGTAAAGTTCTGTTTAATGTGCTTTGCAAAGTCCATGTTGAGAGTGGAGCTTGGCGCAACAAAGACCAAGTGCGCTTGCGACGCACCTTCCTCGACAAAACACTGAGATGCCTCGGCTCAAATGCCCGGCGTGTGGATCGTCGTCTAGGCACGGCACCTGATTGGACTGCCGGACGCTCTGGCCTGGCTTCAAGAACGCTTCCGCGCAAGCTACTGCTCCGACGAGCGCTTATCAGAGGCTGTCATAGTGCGAAACCCGTTCCGCATCCTCCGAAGAGGTCGACATGCCCTCTCCTTGCGACGTGTACTTTTCTGCGTGCGACCTCTCCTGTGGACTGCCCTGTGGACGCCATCGCCTCCTCGACACCTCTTCGGCCAGTTTGACCGGCGCGAGAAGCATCTAGACATTCCGACATCTCGACATCTCGACATCTCGACCGCATCTGCACTGCCGTCTGCACGGCCATTTGCCATTCGCCAGCATCCAGAGGGCGCGATGGCCTCGTCCTCCGGCTCTCTCAACAACCCCGGCCTCCTGGTGCCATTCTTCGGCGTCAGCGCCATCGCGACTTTGGGCTATGTTGGCCGCTCTTTGCTCGCCCATCCCCATCCTGACTGGCGGGAATGGCTCACTCATTTCGTCTCTGGCCCCGGCCGAACCAGCCGGCTGCTGCTCGTGGCCGTCGTGCTGGTCAATCTCAAGTCGGTTCCGTTTGCGTGGACGGTAAGCTGCCGGCGCCGGCCTCTGCACCCCGGTTGCCGATCGTGGGCATCGCGCGGTGCCCGATGTGGACGCATGCAAAATACGAAATACTGACTGTTCGGTGCCAGGCTCGCATTTTCGGCGCTATGTACCGCCACTCCAAATTGTCCCGCAAGCCGCTGCCGCGCCGCGCGCTCTTCCACTACAGCATCTCCACCAGTCACACCTCTTTGATGGAGACGGACTACAACCTGCACAAGTCCAACAGCACGTACTTTTCGGACCTGGATTCCACCCGTACCCACCTCGTCATGTACCTGCTGGGCCCCGGCATCAAAGTGGCCGGGAAGAACCTCGAGACCGGCCTCGTGCGCTTCCCGGCCGACAACAAGCCGGTGCCCGGCGCTTTTGGCGTCGGCCTCGGCGCTGTCTACTGTGGTTTCCGCAGAGAGATCGCCCCGTACCAGCCGTACGAGATGTGGACCCGCATCCTGTCGTGGGACCGCAAGTGGCTCTACCTGTTGACGTACTTTGTGGTCAAGGGCAAGGTGCGGCCGCCCGTGTGGGACAGCATGGACAAGGAGGTGCCGCCGGCCAAGCCGTGGACGCCCGAGGACGAGGAGCGGCTGCAGAAGAATGTGTTTGCCACCGCTGTCAGCAAATACGTCTTCAAGCTGGGCCGCTACACCGTGCACCCAAGCTACCTGGTGGAGGCCAGCGGGCTGCTGCCAGAGCGGCCGGGCGAGGGCTGGCGCGGCGGTGGTGTCGCAGCGCTCGGCAACCCCGACGACCTCGATGCGTCGTATACGCCGCCCGCAGGTGACGGGGACGAGGACTGGGACTGGCGCCGCGTCGAATACAACCGCCGCAAAGGCATGGAGTATGCGCAGCACATTGCGGCGCTGGACAGCCTGCCGACTGCCTTTGACGGCGGCCGGAACGGTGCGTTGGGCAACTTTCTCCCTTAGTCAACAGGCAACTGGCGTCGGCACCAACGCGGAGGCGGCGGCATTGGCAACGGCAATGGCGGAAAGACCTCGAGACTCTTAAACGGCTGAACTTTCGATAGACCGGATGAACAGGACTGTGTACCGGGCGACCGACTCCTAATACTCTTACAGATTAGAAAAGACTATAGATTATTTGTATGTTTGCAAGGCGGCTCAAAGGAATGTGAGTTATATTGAATCCTAGACTATAACCTGTGCTCAGGCGTCAGGTACATCAAGTGGTTATCCGGAAGGAGTATTATTACAAATAATCGGCCATTTGTGTTGCCAGTGAGAAGCAACAGTTCCTCCAACTCCCTCCAGGCGGCAACACGCCAATTTGGTAGGCAGGACGTGTGAAAGCATTCAACACTACCAATCTATTAAACGCCGCTTGTGGCGCAACCAGGGCCCGAAGAGTGTGGTTGGGGCTGGCAAGGTCGGCGCGAACCGCCACTTACAACAGCATAGCGCCGATGGCGATGACGCCGGCCATGATGGCGGGCGTAGCCATGGCCGCAGCGCCAGCCGTGGCGACAGTGGTGGCCTTGGGCGTCGATGGGATCGACGAGCCGATCGAAGAGGCGGCTGCCGTCGCGTGCGTGGCCGCTGCGGCCGACGCATGAACAGCCGCAGCGGTGGCCGTTGGCGTCGAAGCGCCGCAGGACTCCGTGACGGTGACGGTGACGGTCTCAGCGCCCGCGGCCTGGCGCTTCTTCTGGTTCTTCTGGCTGTTGACCAGCGGCGCCAGCGGCCCGGTGCCGCACATCTCCGAAGTCAGAGAGTGGGTGCCTGGTGGCGTTAGCTTTTCGTCTTCACGAGAGGCGGATCGAACGGAAACTCACGGTCCGCAAGCTCGTCCGAGCACGAGCGCCGGAGGCACCGCTCCATGGTGACAACCATCTGGCGCTGCTTGCTGCAGATGCACTCCAGGTTGCCGACGGCGCAGCCGTAGGTGAGCGCAGCCTGGTCGAAGCAGCCGAGGGAGCACGCGGGCACCTCGGCGAAGATCCTGGCGGGATCGCGGGATCCGAAGCTGGAGAAGCCCAGCAGGCCAGCAACGTTGCCGAACTTCATGGTGAGGATGTTGAGGAAGCGAGCGGTAGGGGGTAAGCGAGTGGAAGGAGTCGAAACTGCTGTACAAAGCACTGGAACGAGTGGGGAGGTTCTGCGGGCAATGTAAGAAGCAAAACTCGCTGGAGGGAAGATCGGAAGGAAAGAGGAAAGGTCAAGGAGGAAGAGGATGAAAGCCAGCTGCGCAGAGGGACTAAATACGAAGAGAAGGGGCCCTCCCTGTCGCTGGTATGCTCTCGTCACGGCCGGCCAGCAGCTAGACGGGCGAGGGCGGCACAAAGTCTGCTGCGCCGACCCTGGTCCGCGAATTACCTCATCACAAGCCTGCGGTGCTCGTAAGATACACGTGGTAGAAGTACCACGCCAAGACGGGCGCCAGAGGGTGTGGACGAGGTACTGGGTGACTTCTAGGCGCTGCGAAAACGGTGCGGCGCCGCGCCGATCACCACCTGCTGGCTGCCCCGACGAGCACGGTACAAGCGCACAGTCCGGCGCGCAACGCCTCCCGGTCCTTTGTCCACGCGGCGATGAGGATTCTCGGCCACTCTGTACGGAAAGAGGCGCCGCCCTCCTTTGTGTCTCCCCGGTGATCGCCCAGCATTCTGTCATGTCCAGAGGGCGCAAATCACACGAAATACGCAGAAGCTCCCTGTCCAGACGAACCCTCCAGAACCCTGCACCGTCACCCGCCGCCAAAGCCACCCTGGACAGCCTGGACAGCCTCGGACATGCTTGCAGTCCGGAGCACATGCTTTCCCCCGCTTCCGTCTGCCTCTGCTCGGCTTGGCTGGGGAGCTGTGCTTTCGGCCCCGGCGCTGCCGCGCTGGCCAATGGCACTACACCAAATCGCTCTGTGCAGCCAGTGGATTCGTGCGCCTTCCCCGCACTCCTGGCTGCGCTAGAGGGCACGAACCCCAATTTGTACGGTGGGGGGGAAGCCGTAGACCGTTCGTGGGGAGTGCCATCGTTGAGATAGGATGAAGCTTAGAAGCCGCTGAATACGAGTACACATGGAGAAGGACAGTACGAAGGTACGGAGGATCCGTGCTACGATGCGTCTAAGCTGAATAAAGCTCAAGCGAATAGCGTCGTTGAAAACGAACAAAGAGTTGAAAGGGTCCTTTGGTAGCGACTAATTAAGATAATAGGGTTGGGTTCTGCAAGAATGGGCGTTATTGAAAAAAGTACTTGGTGACATTCTTGACGGAGTCGACATTCTGCTTGCAACATAAAAAAGTTCAGCAGACAAATAGTTGCGCAGGCCTTCGGTTGTTGTCGGTTAAGTCTTTAGCTGCTCCTTTGCCGCAGTGGCTCTGGCATTTCCGGCTCTAGGGAGGCAGAGACCGTCCGGACCTTGAAAGTCATGACTTTCTGTCCTACTTTCTTATTCTTACGTAGAGAGAGCGAGCGATTTCGGTTCATCTGCAGGAATACGTAATGCAGGGTCTTGTTCATGCGAGCACGTGACCGATCTGAGAGGCCACGTGATAGCTTTCGTGTTATCGTACCTCCCCACCAATACCCAAACAGAGGGGTGCATTTTTGATGCCTCGAGCATCGCCAGTGCGTTTAGTCGACCCGTAGTTGCGCCCTTTCCGCCGCGTGCTCGTCACCACGTGTCTACCACAATGCCGGAACAGATCAACGTCCTCTTTTGCTGTATGGGCAACATCTGTCGCTCGACTATGGCTGAGGGTGTGTTCCAGTCCATGACTAAGCAAGCGCCATACAAGGACCGCATTGGGAAGATCGATTCTTGCGGCACAAGTGAGTAGACGGGCGGACAGGTAGCTGCTAGCGGGAGCATTGTCAGATGCAGAATGGACTGACTGTTTGGGGCAGTTGGGTATCATGCGGGCGACGAGCCAGATGAGCGCACCATGGCCACGCTCAAGGCCAACGGCATCGACGACTACCACCACCGCGCAAGAAAGGTAGGCGATGACGCAATGCCAGAGGCAGCGGATAACGGCTGACCACCAGATCCTGGCGGCCGACTTTGACCGCTTCGACTACATCTTTGCCATGGACCGCCAGAACCTTAACAACCTGCAGGATCTGCAGCGGCGCAAGCCCGGCAGCAAGGCCCGCGTGATGCTCTTCGGCGAGTACTCGGGCACGGGAAAGGCCGAGATCATCCACGACCCCTACTACGGCGGCAACTCGGGCTTCACGACGGCGTACGAACAGGCGACGCGGTTCAGCAAGAACTTTCTCAGCGAACTCTTCCCGGACGCGAAGACAGCCTGAGAACTGGGAGCACGGCGCGGTTGCCTGGCTGGACATGAACCCGAACCCACGGCTCATAGCACCAAGATCAGAACCAGAAAGCAAAGAGCAAAGAGCAAAGAGCGTTGCAACGTGCGTGGCCGCCGAGGCGCTTAGCCGCTGTTTCCGTGGCGGCGACGAGAAGCGAGCCAGAGATGCAATAGAATCCGAGCCAAGCGCAGATCCAATTTCAACATGGACGAGTGACGATGCGCATACGAAGTAGAAGTTAATACGAGTACAGTGGACCCGACGACCGCGACTAAGCCCCTGTGCCGGATATCCACTGATCGTACGGACATCGGCAGCGCGGCGGCTGTCCCAATGGAGTCGGCGCCACGGCTGCCCGCGAGGTTGGCGCGCTCCTGGTCAATTGCGGCTACCGGCTGGGTCGAGGCAGCCTGCCGCTGCTGTCACGCGTGCGGTCGTCTTGGCTCTTGGCCTCGTTGCGTGGCCTCCTGGCAGTGTCGCAGTGTCACGGTGCCACGGCAGAGGCGCCGGCCAGGACGCCGGCAGCCCACCGTCGCCGGCCGCCTCCGGCTAGCGCATCATGGGAGCACCCGTGCGTGCTCGCTGGTCCGGCCATCGGGTTGGCCTGGTTGCGCTGGGCGGTCCACCCGTGAGGTCGCGCGCGGCTACGGACGAACATGCGCGCGGTGGAGAGCATGCGGCCATCCCATAGGGCAGACGCGTCCGATCGTCACCTCTCAGCACCTCCTAGGGCTGCCGAAACGGCATAGTCGTTCACTCCACCCTCGGCCCAGGCACGATGGCCAGGCACGATGGCCATGCACATTGCTCGTTGGCGCCGGCCACAGCTGCGGTCGAGCTGTCGAAAAGGAGACGCGAAGATGACAGTCGATCGCGGCCAGCCGCCCGCCTGCGCGGTCGCGCGCCGGGGATAAATAGGCAGCGGGCGCGCGCATTCGCCCAGGACCGGGACCGTCGCACGCAACCTCTGCGCAACCCGGCCTGCACTACTTTGTGCGCACATCGACACCTGCTTCGTCGAGTAGCACGCCAGATACGCAGCCCGCCGTCAGCGCCACATCTTCTGTCAGCATCAGCTTCCGCGTCCAGCCGCAAGCGGCCCTCCTCTGCGCCTTCCCGGATTCCTTTCACCTCCCGCTCGCTCTTTATCTGCGCGTAGCTCGTTGCTCTTTCTTCTTTCCTCGCTCCTTCCGGCTTCTTTTGCTCCACCCAGCCGTTTCTAGCCCTCGATTATTCTACTTCGGCTTCGCATTGCTTCACTCTATTTATAATTCTGTCCCTTACCACATCTCGTATTCTGCGCAGCTCAGCTACACAGCCCGCTACAAGGCCCTTCCCAGCGCCCTGAAACGCACACTAGCCTTCGCCTAGTCCGCAACAGCCCCGCCAAAAGCCAGCCCCTCGTGCCCGGGCTTCGCATAATCGTCAACCCCGCCAACAGCGCGTCTTCAGCGACAGTTATCAGGCTCATCTTCTCACCGTCGTCCGCCTCCTTGTCTTCACCACCCTACCCATTCTCCCGTGCTTCATCCGTCTTCCTCGCCTCTTTCATCCGACCCCATCCGAGCCACACAGTCCCAGCCGCAAACATGGCCGAACTTCAGGGACGCAAGGTCTTCAAGGTCTTCAACCAAGACTTTATTGTTGACGAACGGTACAATGTGACAAAGGAGCTCGGCCAGGGAGCTTACGGCATCGTTTGGTGAGTGCGGTCTGCGCAGTGGCCTCCGTTGCCGCGATGCGCCTGTCCAGCCGGCCGTATGGCCAACCTCCTATCCGGTTAGGTTAGCTTGCTCGTGCTCCTTAGCTAACTCAGCTACAGCGCCGCCGTCAACACCCAGACAAACGAGGGCGTCGCTATCAAGAAGGTCACCAATGTCTTCAGCAAGAAGATCCTCGCCAAGCGCGCGCTGCGTGAGATCAAGCTCCTGCAGCACTTTCGCGGACATCGCAACGTGAGTCGCCGAAACGCCTGCTTCTCGCGCCAGTCACCGCAACGGCATGCGGTTTTAGACGGCAACAATGATTGACATGCAACCAGATTACCTGCCTGTACGACATGGACATCCCGCGGCCTAGCAATTTCAACGAGACGTATCTCTACGAAGGTACGCATGTTTTTCTTTATGCGCGGCATTGCGCGCCTGCGCCTGAACATGCTTTCCGAGGCTAACGACCCGCGTAACATAGAGCTCATGGAGTGCGATCTCGCTGCTATCATCCGTTCCGGCCAGCCCCTGACCGATGCACACTTCCAGTCCTTCATCTACCAGATCCTGTGTGGCTTAAAATACATCCACTCCGCCAACGTCCTTCACCGTGATCTCAAGCCCGGCAACCTGCTGGTCAACGCCGACTGCGAGCTGAAGATCTGCGATTTCGGCCTGGCCCGTGGCTTCTCCGTCGACCCAGAAGAGAACGCCGGTTACATGACCGAATACGTTGCCACACGCTGGTACCGCGCCCCTGAGATCATGCTGAGCTTCCAAAGCTACACGAAAGCTAGTACGTCGTTTTCCTGCCTTTTTCGTCGCATGCCTACATTCTCCATCACCGCAACTAACGCTCTGGGCAGTTGATGTATGGAGTGTCGGTTGTATTCTGGCCGAGCTATTGGGTGGCCGTCCCTTCTTCAAGGGCCGGGATTATGTCGACCAGCTGAACCAGATTCTGCATATCCTAGGTACACCAGACCAAGTCACTCTGTCGCGCATTGGATCGTCGCGCGCCCAGGAGTATGTGCGCAACCTGCCGTTCATGCAGAAGCGCTCGTTCCCCAAGCTTTTCCCGGAGGCGAAGCCCGACGCGCTGGACCTGCTCGACCGCATGCTGGCATTCGACCCCAGCAGCCGCATCACCGTCGAGCAGGCTCTGGAACACCCGTATCTGCAGATTTGGCACGACGCCAGCGACGAGCCCGACTGTCCGACCACATTCAACTTTGACTTTGAGGTAGTCGACGAGGTCGATGAGATGCGCAAGATGATCCTGGACGAGGTTTACAGCTTCCGCCAACAGGTCCGCGTCGCCCCAGGTACGGCCGGCCTCGCCGCTGCCCAGGCCGCTCAGGCCCAGCAGCAGGTGCCCATGCCGGCCGGCAACGGCCAGTGGACAGCCGAAGACCCGCGGCCACAGGAGTACATGCAGCACCCTGCAGGTCTGGAGCAGGAGCTTGCTGGCGGGCTCGATGCGCGGAGGTAGAGCGAATGACGCAGGACGCCGTTTACAGGGATTTGGATAATGGGAAAAAGCAACGACACGTATTTTGCTTTGCCACGTCTTATACCAATGGGCCACTGTTCGTTTGAAATTGGCAGAGCCGGCCTGTTGATTTTGTTACATTGCTGGGGAGGCTGATTGACTTATGACCTCATTTTCAAAAGTACTCTGATACAGAGTAGGTCTACGAAGAATTATGGAGCAATACTCCGTACGAGTACGGAGTAATAGTTTATTGGACAGAACCGAGTTCCACTAAACGATGCACGTGATACAAATTGCGTCGTACGAGTGCCGGCCGTGTTAGTCACCGGCATCTATGTAGTGGAGACATCACGTGATAGCCCGACTTTTTCGATCAAATACTCGCATCGTCACCGATAGACGTTCTTCGCACGCAACAGCCGTAACCTCACAAACACGCCATCTCGATTGCGCATACCATCCATCCACGTCTACTCTCGACATCGCCGCAAACGAAGAAACAACACAACACACCAACACACAGCAATCATGGGCAAGGTTCACGGCAGTCTGGCGCGCGCCGGCAAGGTCAAGTCGCAGACCCCCAAGGTGGAACCGCAGGAGAAGCCCAAGACGCCCAAGGGCCGCGCGCACAAGCGCGACCTGTACACGCGTCGGTTTGTCAACGTGACGACGACTGTCGGCGGCAAGCGCAAGGTGAGTGGGCGTGGGCGGGCGCGAGCACGGCGGTGACGCCGTGGCGACGGCATCGACCAGCAGCAGGCTGACCATGGCGCAGATGAACGCCAACCCGGCGGCCGCATAAGCGAAGACACGATCCCACGGAGGGCGGGCATCGGAGCGGGCGTCGGGGGATGCATCGCGGCCCGGACAGGACGGCCCCTACGAATACAACGTACGAAACAGCCGCTCTTCCGCGACCGGCAAACCGCGGTGCTCCCCTCGGCCAACTCTGCGCAGCCGCCGCTGTTCTGACGCCGGGCGTCGCCCGCCTCTGTGCCTCTGTCGGCGGCCATCTTTTGCTCCTATTTTGTGCATGTCCTGCCTTCTCTTCGAAAGCGGCCGGGCGTGGCCGCGTGTTGTTTCTAATTTTGCCGCTGTCTGCATTTCTGAACGTTACTGGTGTTGGCATGGGAGGAACAGTCTTCCGATAGAAATACAACATAAAACAGGGACAAACCCGGCGGCGGCCTCTGTGGAGGCTGGCACGCGCTCCTCGCAATTAGACGGCTCTCACGATCGCAGTATGGTTTTCACTATGAGCATCTCCATCCTCCTTCCGGCGTGGCCGTGCAACCGGCCGGCTTCTCGGGAATGTCACGTGGACGAAGGGCGATGAGCCGAGTCCTGCCAGCATACGACGGACCACGAGATTGGCGCGCGCTGCCTTTGGTACTCCGTACAGCGGTGTTTTACAGCCCTGGACGGCTACGCAAGCGTATGACGAACACGGCTGTTCGGCGCGTTCAGCACTGAATGTGTGGCGTCGTCTCGACCAATCATTAGGCGCTGTCCAGCTAGCGGCCTTCTATTCTTGTCTGCAACGTCCCTAAAATTGCGCTCATTTATTGCTCGGTACTGTATGCTTTGGACACCTTTCTGCCCGTTCCCCGAGTAAGTCACCCGCGTACAAGCACTGTGAAACCCATGTGCCATAATGCCGCATAGCAACGCTGTCAAAGTAGAGAGACAAAGTGTATGCGAGAGAAACCCCCCATTGGCTTTCTTCAGCCACCCAGGACCATATGCGCCGTGTCTCCGTATAACCCACCCAAGACCAACCCAAGACTAAAGTAATTAAAAGCAAAAAAAATAATAGAAGGGTATATCCAAGCCAGCCAATTACAAGGCGAAATGCTGGATGTTGTGCAGAAAGGGAAGCACATGAAACAGAGCCGGGGACATGGTTTGGAGAACGTGTAACGAAGAATTGAGAAGAGGTCGGGTCGTGAGCGAGGGTCAAAGGCTCTTCAGCCATAGAACCAATAGAAAGCGGTGTACGGAACGCTGGCCGCACCAACGCCGAGCTCAGCGCACGTCAAGGAGTTACCGCCGGCCGTGATGACGCGGTAGACCTCGCTGATGCCAACGGAGATGCCCTTGCCGTTGTCTGCCAACCGCAGCCAGTCGACGGCACCGGTGCCGAGGATGCCTTTATCAGCAGTCGAGGGCGCAGCGATGTTGCCAGCCTTGGCAACACTGCCTAGAAGACCGGCGGCCGAGAGATCAAAGGTGGGCGAGCTGTTGACGTCGAAGTAGTGGTGGCCCAAGAAGGGAGCAGCGACAGACAACAAAGGCAGGGTGAGGTCGGCCGGGTCGAGGAAGGGCGCATCGACGACAGCACCATACAATGCCTCGGACAGGGCGTTGGGGACCTGGCTGGAGCCGGGACTGGCCGCAGAAGCATCCTGCAGGTTCAGCGGGATGTTCTGAGACCAGAGGACTGTGCTGCTGAGGCTAGACCAGATGTCCTCGGCGAGGCCGGTGCCGGGAGTGCCTGGGAACAAGGCTGTGACATCGTAGAGCACCGCCAGGGCGCCGGTGGCCTTGGTGGCAGATGAGTTGCTGGCACAAGTGTAGTTCTGGATACCGTGGCCAACGGCAATCTTGAGCAGAGACACACCGTCCGGAGCAGGAAGATCGGTACCTGTGGATCGTTAGCATCAGAGTGGCGGTATGGAGGAGGCACGGGATAAGACAGGCAAGAGTCACGCACCAGTGCCGGTCGAGGGGAGAGTGGGCGTTGCGGAAACAGCAGCAGCGCTGGATGTTGATGCGGCGCCGGAGACAGTGGTCGGCGTGGCTGTGGCGCCAACAGTGGTGGAAGGCCTCGGCTTGCACGGCGATGCGGCGGCCACAGCCAGCAGGCCGGCGAGGACGGAGAGGGACTTGCAGGCCATTGCGCCGGATGCGTGGACGGTGCTGGATGCAAAGGCAAAGGGCAAAGGGCAAAAGGCAAAAGGCAAAAGGCAGCCGGAAGAGCAGCAAGAAGGACAAGGCGCAAGACTTATACGAAGAATGCAGCCGGCTTCGAGAAGGCCACAGGCGGACGTCGTGTTCCGTGGGGACAAGAAGGCAATATAAGAGCTAAGCGCCGGCCAGTTTGAGGCCTGACTTGGTGGATTGGTGGGCTGCAGCAGGTGGCTTTTAATATGGACACAAGGCACAAACAGCTTCCAGAGCCGGTTTGCGTAACGAAGAACAGATGTGCTGCGGGACGGCAGAAGAGAAGGTGCTGGGAGCCGAGAAGCAAGGATGGAGAGCAGCGGAAGAGCAGGGAGGCATGACTTATATCCTGCCGCGGCTCCGAGCAGAGGGAGCAGGCGAGAATTCAGGGACGAGCATACGAAGTAAGGAACGAACAGCTGCTGCCCCGCGTGTCTCGGGAGGCGAAAGAAGGAAGCACGGCGCCATTGAGAGGAGTGCGCATCTTTGTCGAATACTTCGTCTGTCGTATCCGTCTTTCGCATGCGGTAGCGCGTTAGAAGGCCCTTCGGGACCCAGGGTTGCAGACAGGGTCTGGGACTGTTCTTTGCTCAATCCGGGGTGCTGACGTCGTACTCTGCACGCCTCCCGCAGCAGGGAGTACTCGTATTCGTGATCATCTTGGGTTTTCGCGGATGCTCGTACTCCGTAGATGCTGCGGGTAGGATTCGTAGCTCGCAGACCCCTGCACAAAAAGCAAAAAGGCGCCGGCTGTCGAACATGGCCAGGACACGGAGGCGCCGGCAGGGGTGGCTTGCAACGGCACGACGTACTTTTTCCGTACTCGTGCAGGTCGTCGTCGTAGGTCGCATTGGCCTCCCGGCTCGCTTCCACGTTCGGTCCTCGCAGAGAAAGGACACAGGCCGTTGGTAGCAGGTTGGCCGGGCCAGAACGGCCAGGCGACGTCCTCTGCCTGAAGCGGCAAAACACTGAACAGACGCGGGATGCTGTCCCGGGGCTGGGCCGTGCTGGCCCGAGCACAAGCACGCAAGGGGAGGCTGGCGAGGGGCGTGTCGTGTGGTTGCGTGCATGTCTGTGGTCTCGTCGTTTGTTCGAGGACTCTGTACTCGTACGTAATACTCCGTACTGTGTACTCTGTACTCTGTTTTCTCCGCAGACTGCCAAACTCTCCGAGTAGCGTCTGCCATCTCACGCCGCTTCTCGTGGCCACGTCGGCCGTGATCGCCGACTGGCCAGCAAGCGCGCCATGGCGGCTGACAGCCGGCTACACAGCGTCGCGTGCAGGATGCCGGCGCACAGCAGCAGCCGCGCCTGTTCGCTTGTTGGCTGACATCAGGCCGGCTGACAAGGAAGCCATCATCGTCAGGGCTGCTGTGCTTGTCTGCCGTCCGCCCCCGTCTGCCTCGCACATCCTGCGCCCCGGCTTGCAGACAGCCGGCCAGCAGCGGCAAAGCGGCCAGTCATTCCTGCGACGTGGCGCGGTCGTGCGTCTGCTGGCTTCTCGCGTCGTTTGCCAGTTTCGTCGGCTGCAACGGTCGGATGTAACTGTACTCCGTACAAAGTGTTCCTTTGTATCGTTGCCTTTCCTGCCCACGGCTCCCGCCTCTGCAGGCGGAGAAACTTGCGCGCTCGTGGCGTCGGCGCTCGGGCGTGAGAACGGGTGAAACAAAAATGATGCAAAATACAAGCACCGACACTCCGTAAAAGACTCACTACTCCATGACTTTGTTTCTCGTCTTCTCCGTCCATCTATCGCTCCTTCTGCTTTCGTCCACTGCACGGACAAAGTCAGACATGGGCGTTGCTGCTGGCGGTTAGTAGCGCGGAAGGTACGGAGTATTCCACTACTGTACGACGTACGAGTACGAAGTAGCGGGAACGGAAGGTGGACACTGCGGTTTGAGTGGCCCGTGGGACGCGCCTGCCGACAGTAATACGGAGTATTCGCTTGTACACACCCTGCAAGCTGCGCTAGATTACTCGTACAGTGCGCAGGCTGTACCGGTACCAGCGCAAATATTGCTCGCTGGGTAGCACTTGCTGCAGCGCGGCTGCGTCGACAAAGTGTGTTACGAGTGATACACGCAATATTACTCGTACAGCGCCTTCAATAAATCAAAGCGCGCGGCCAAATACGACTAGGCCAATGTTGCAGTATTGGTTGCCCGACATATCTACGTAATCTACGAGTATTGCCAAGGTACTCTTCCTTTGCGCTGGCGCGTTGCGATCGCCAGCGCCGGGGCCATGTCGCCCACTGTGCCCACAACCCTAAAGGTAAAATACCCGGTTCCAGTGCCTGCCGACAGGGAACAGCGGTGCACGTGTAGTAATGAACTGTACTCGTATCTCACAGTAATCCTTGCCTTGTATTCGTATCCAAGCTCCTGGCCGTTTGATCTTCGAAACGGCGGGCCACGCTCAGACACTCCCCCGCGATGGAGACATCTCGGCTTGGCTTGTACCCGCGGCATCGACTTGCGACGGCTTCGTATCTTGTACGAAGTATTACTGGCAATATTGTCGCTGTCCTGTCAATAGCTGCACATCGGAGTATTGCAGTGTTACGAGCGGAAGCATGGGCCTCAAATCATACCAAAAATATCGAACAGGATGGACGGCCCGACGCATCTTACGGGTGTCTTTACCAATGATGACGTGCGGTCATCCGCTTCACACTGATGTAAGCTGCCAAAACATATCCCCAGCCTCCTCGGCCAGCTGCCCAGCCTTCGCCGGCACCCTTTCTTTGTTGCACGCGAAGAGAATCACTCGCAGCATCGCCGGTCTGCGCAAAGAACAGAACGATGCGTACAAAGAATGCAAGACACCAACGAACACACGAAATACAAGTAATGTAGCATTAGGGAGACTCCCTCCGTCGTATCGCTATCTACTTTCGCAGGCTCACCCATCCGTTTCCGGCTGGCAAGCTCGGTCCGTCAGCAATTTGTCCCTGCTCATTACGGAGAAATACTCGTAACGTCCAACTCCTCCGTGCACAGACGTTGTTTGGCGAATCTGTGAGGGCTGTGCGAGCTCCTGCATGTGACTCCTCAGGTCTCTCTGAACGTCACCACGGCATCATCCGTCGTTCGCGCGGAGTATTCTGTTTCATGGCATTTTGGCAGTCTCAAACTCGGTCGATGGGATGAACGCTAGTATGGGTGTATGGGTGCCTTGGCTTTGACCCTCTGGTTGTTGGCCTCGCTCTGTTGCCCTGTTTCACGACGTTCGATGTCTCTTCAGCATCGGCGGCGATACTGCGGACAACATCAGTGCTGCATCCCACGTTTGCGTCCGTTTCTTGCCGTTTCCCCTAGCCCCGAACCCAAGAGCGCTGTCACCACCCACACTTCCAAAGCTGTTTCCGAGCTGGCTTGCCCATTCCGCTTCGTCACTCTCTAGTGTTTCACTAGTTTGGCTAGAGGTTCTCGTCGGCGGCGATGAACTGATCAGAATCACCGAGCACGGCGACGCTGGCCGTGGTGCCGTTACCGAGGCCGGCTGAAGCGCTCGTAGCGGCGTCGAGTCGATCACCACGTCGACATCGCCACTAGCTGCCCTGTTCCCCTTTACCGGAGACGACGACAGCGTGATGATCGAAATCTGACTGTTTTCCTCTTCTGACTCTGACTCTGACTCGTAAAGACTATGACGGGAAGTCGGCGAAGTTGGATGCTGCTCTGCTGACACGACCGGTACGAGTGATGGGCCTGGCCATAAGCTTTCTTGTTCTGACTGTTCCGACAGGAGGTCTGCTGCATGGTCTGTCGACTGGCTCGTCCCCGTGCTTGTCGTAGCATCCGCCTCATTGGCCGACGACTGACTCGTGTCCGCATCAACCGCAACACCCCCAACATCCGTGTGTTGAAGTTGAGTCGCCCAGTGGCTGACATCGTCTTCATCTGGACCTTCATCCGATCCAATCTCCTCTGCCGAGTCGAACACGCTGTCAGTGTTGGCTTTCTCGGCCTTGACAGCCACTGTTGCTCTCGCCTCTGCGTCAAACTTCTTGAGAGACTCGTCCGTGGCCATCGCTTGCAACGCTTCAAATGTGATCACATCCAGATAGGTGCGGTCAAAGTGAAACTTTGTGACAGATGGAAAACGGGGACTCCAGAATCGTCCAAATCCTTGCCGATGAAAATGAAAGCACCGGACATCCACGACCGGCGGTTCGGCAAACAGGTCCGTAGGCCCGCCTCGGCATTCATCCAAACCCGGCTCGATCGGAGCAAGATCAAACGGCACGCCAGGCTCTGAATAACGCTCCCCGCTGCCTATTTTCCCGACCGGCACTACACGCGGCCTGCAGCGCTTCAAGAATGTCTCCATGTGTTGCGTGGTAAGCATTACCACGTTGGTCACCACGAACTGCGGGCGGCCCCCTCGCCCTTCTCGCCCTACATCAAGGCAGCCTAGGTAGAAATGCGTCCATCGTAGACGTCGAAGGTCTGGAGGATACTCCTTTGCTTTGGCAGCGTCATAACGGGCCCCAATAACGGCAAAATCGCCAACCTCGCCGAAATCAGCAACGTACTCCTTCTTGAGCTTGATTGCATAGCAACGTAAATACGGCCATTGGAGCGGTAAGAGGCCCGGCGGTGAAAAGTCAAAGTATGTATCGTCTGTTGCTTTAATGACAAGACCTTCCTGGCGTGCTGCAATGCACCAGGCGAAGGCTTGCCGTAGCTCCTCAGCCGCCGTGCTCTTGCTGAAATCAATAAGCCGACGGGGAACAAGCTCCGCATAGCCTGGTCGGCAGGATATTAGTTCTTCGAGGCGCCGGAAACGTTCGGCTTGTCGTGTTTGCAGCAATGACTCGTTGTCAAGAAGCAGTAGATCGTAGTAAACAATCATGAGATGCTCGCCATCTCGTCTCCTACCAAAGTTAGACAGGCGAGCCCAGACCACCATGCTAACAATCAAGCACGGACTTACTCTCGAGGGTCGCAGTGAATCATGCATCCGCTGCGCGTAACATGTTTTCGCACAGCATCAAAGTCAAGAATCTTGTCTTCCTGTATGGATAAGCTGGTGGACTGTCACGATATAACGGGCGTTGGACCCCGTACCTTCTCACTATACGCAAGCATCTCACCCTCCAAGATGCATCCGGTCTTAAGCGGGCAGTCCTTTTCTCCGATGCGCAACGACGACAGTATACTCGCGTGGAGCCGCTTTCGATCGCGCGTGCTGTCTTTGCCGTTCTTGGAGAATAGTTGAAGGCAGTTCTGGGGCCCTTTTCTGAGGTCGACATGGACTTGTACATACTCGCCGTCCATCTTGCGCTCGCAGCTCATCAATTTGCCTCGTCCCATGGCTATGCAGTGCTGTATGCTACGACCCTTTGCCCATGGTTGGCGGCCCACCTTGATGCCAAGGCAGGGACGCAATGTCGGGACGGCTCGAGACGTACGGCATTCGTCCTCTTCCTCCGAGTATGTCCATTTGGCAACACGAAGAGACCGCACAGCAGCTGCAAAGTCGCTGTACACACGCATCGCCAGTGGAAGATCCCGATGGAAGGCACGAGTGACAACATCTGGGTCAAGAACAACAGGGCGGAGGTCTTTGAGAATGAGGCGTGTAAGCCGTTTGGCATCGCGAGCGCTCAAACGGCGGTATAGAAGGCCTATGGCACGGTCGCGTGCCAACGGCGTCGGGCCAGAGGGTGCAGTCAAGCCTGCAACTGGAGAGGACAGCACAGTTCCGGTGCCAGTACGAGTCTCAGCATCAGAAGTCAGCCGGTCGGTCGCCGGCTTCCCCGCTTCTCTGACAGATGGCGCGCTGAATCGGCAACGTGCCGCAACATCTCCCGGAATAGCATCGACATCCTCGATGAAAACAGGAGGACCCCCGGCAGGATTGGGCCAATTGTTAGCTATATTTTACACTTATGGGCACGGCAGCTGCTGGGTAGGAGACGTACTGTACGGTTCAAAATTTGCTCTACGCAGTCACCAAGATCCACGGCCGCGCCGCCATCCGCTGGTGGCTGCGTCCAGCGAGACAACTCGGCAATGCGCGAGTGGCCGAGGCCGAGCGAGCGCACGATCGCTCGCTGCAGCGACCGCGCCTGCATGCCGTATACACGATCGGTACGTAGGGTTGGCAGCAGGGCAGATAGGAGCGCGGCACCGGCTGGAGGACCGGCCGTCACGTCGCTGTCGTTGCCATTTCCCCTGGCAATGAGGTCATCGACTTCAGCCCGGTGCTTGCGGAACCAGCCCTGTATCGCGGCCCTCACAGCGGTTGCTCCATTGTGCCGAGAAGGTGGGAGATCGGCAATCTGCTGGAAGAGGTCGCAAATATGAGAAAATGGAAAGGGCATGGCTGCAGCAACAATATATCAAGTCGAGATGCAGCGATACGCAGCGATATAGCCCAAAATGCTGGGAAAGGACAGCCCAAAAAAAGAGAAAGGTCCAGTGACCAAGGCTTCCTCAAGAACGCCGCATCATGGTCGACTGCTGTCCAAAATGCGGGCAAAACTCGGGGCAAATTGTTGAAGAAAGCGAGAAGACGGCAAAGCACAGACGCGAAAGTCAGGGATAGAAGCGAAATTGCTACGCGTGATATCGTCGGCGAGAGCAGACGCGTCAAAGCAAAGCAGCAGGAAGTGGGAAAGCACATAAAACGGCAGGAACAACCAAGGGAAAAACAGTTACTTCCTCCCTTCCTACTGGATAGGCAGCAGTGTCTTCGGCCGGATTCAGTTGCTTTGTGAAGCTCTGGTGATACGCTAATAACAGACGGCGCGTTTTGGTGGCGCCGAATTCGTGGCTTACGCGCCATCGTGCCTCGGCCGACTTGTATGGGCGTCGCGATGTGGTATTACCAGGGTGACACAAAATTTCTCTCACGGTCTCACTCTTTGATTCGCGTGCAAAATCTGTTATGGCCTGCTTGATATAACGTTGCTCATGGTATCATTACTCCGTAGAATACAAGTAAGTGCATGTCAACGTTGCCGCTAAAACACGCTGCAAAACAAAAGCAACGTCAGACACGAGGAGAATTCGCGAGATCTCGTGAAATTGCAACCCAATTGATGTTTCATGGGTCCCCTAGAACCCCAAATCGCCGTCGCCCCAGTCGTCCCCCGAGTAGCTCACGGTCTCTGTCCACGGACTTGTGTCGCCCTCTACTGAAAATGTATCAGTAACAGATACAAAGTCCATCACTGGTGTGTCAACAATGACAGTGTCGGTGGCAGATGCGAAATCCGTTCCCGGTGTATCGACAATGACTGTGTCTGTCACAGACACAAAATCCATCCCTGGTGTGTCGACAATGACCGTGTCTGTGACAGATACAAAGTCCATCCCCAGCGTGTCAGCTACCAACACGTTCTGTGATACGTCAACCGATGTAGAGCATGCGTCAGCGGGAGGCGCCTGGGTCGTCTCGCCGCTATAAGATGCTTGGCTCGCAGTGCTAGACTCGTCGGACTGTTGCTGCTGCTGCCCAGTCAAGAAGTCAAATGTGTTAGGCTGCTGTTGTTGCTGCTGCCGTTGATTAAGCGAGTCCAATACTGAAGCCTGTTGCTGTTGCTGCTGTTGCTGCTGACTTTGGTTCAAAAAATCAAACACTGTGGACTGCTGCTGCTGCTGCTGCTGATTCTGGTGGTTATTGAATACAGCATTCAGAAGTGCTTCTGAAAATTGAGTGCCCATACTTGGCTGACCTTGGGTGGCAGGCCCTGATGTGTTCCCTGGAGACCTTTGGTTGTGAGATGGCCCCACAGCGCCTGGAACTTGTTGTCCAGGTGGGCGTCCTTCGCCTGGATACTGTTGAACGGGCGGGCGACTAACACCTGGAGCCTGCTGTCCATGTTCGCACCCAGGGGCAGTCTGATGAACCGCGGGTTTCTGTTGCTGGCCACTCGGTCGTCCGGTTGTCTGATAATTTCCTGTTGTTTGGCCCGGCCGAGGAGGCAAAGTGCTCAATTGTTGCCCCTGGGTAGCTGCATTTTGGGGAGTCTGCCCGGAAGGCGCCGTGCAGCCATGTTGCTGTTGCGTCGGCTCCGGTGGTGCTAATGGACGAGGAGGAAGAGGGGGCAGCTCTTGCTCTTGCTGCGGTTGTCCGGACAGTACATTGATTACATTCGAGCTTGCTGTCGCAGATTGTGGTGCCGGTGTTGCAGGGCCAAAGGGTCCCGAGACGCCATGCTGATGTTGCCCTGGCGCAGTCTGCATATTAAGCGAAGGCCTGTGAGGTGCAGGCTCTGGATTCTGCTGGCTTGTGGTCTGGGAATTATGCTGGCTTGGTATTTGGGCCTGTTGCTGGCCAGGCACGGACGTAGATGATTGGCTAGGTTGGAATGGCTGCTGCTGTCCAGGCTTCAACCCATTCTGGGCAGCGAGCTGTTGCATAAGGTTCTGGGCGCTCTGCTGGCCCATCTGCTGAATATACTGGCCATAGACTTGGGTAGCCTGCTGCTGAGATTGTTGGGACTGCAGCTGTCCTTGTGAGGCTTGTTGTAGGATCTGCTGTACGGCTTGCTGCAGAGCCTGTTGTTGGGCTATCTGATTTGTGAGTTGCGGATGTCCCGGTTTCTGTTGTGCCTGCTGAGCCATGAGAAAAGCTTGTAGCTGTGCCTGCTGCTGTGCCTGCTGCTTCTTGTGCTGTTCATGGGCATTGAAAGCGTTCGCCCCGAGATTTGCACCGGCAGCGCCTCCCATATTCAAGCTGTCTGTTACGAAAGCACCCCCGAGTGTACAGGCCATTTTCTTCACGCCTGGGTTCTTTAATATTTTGGGGAAGAAGTCACCGGCCTTACCTCCCAACGGCTTGACTGCGCTCGGAGGAGGAGGGTGAAATCCCATAGGAGTCAGCGGCGAGTGCGGCGGCCGGTAAAGTACACCATTTTACGGCTTCGACACCGGGACCCCGTAGACTTGTGAAACTGGAGGATGCGCACTGGGATTGTAAACTGGTATCGGCATTGCTTGGCTGTGGGCATGATGAGGCGTCTGCTGGTATTGTTGTGGTAACGGTGTCGGAGCCACATTCCTTCGAGGCGGAAGTTCTGGTGCTGGTCCTTCCGGGAACCGAATATCATGACTCTGTGTGTCAAGCTGGCCCTCGGGGAATGCTCCAATATGTGACTGTGTACCGACCGAGTCTGAGTTTTGGTTGGAAATCGACGTTATATGCTGCCAAGTCGAGCTCTGCGCTGCGTGCGTCGAGTATCTAGACTGTCCCTCGGGCTGTTGGGTACTTGGTACAGAGCCTTGTTGCTTGGAGTGCTGAGTCGGAGTACAAGGAGATACTGGGGGAGGCGGCTGGAATCCCTGACTTTGCATAGGAGACGGAGTGTACGTCGGATGTGCTTGGTGGCCTGCCGCTGCCGCCTGTCCTTGCACGGAATGTTGGTGTGGCCGGTCGTGCATTACTTGTTGTGTGTCCTGGAAATCTTGAGCTGGCCGAAGTTGAGCCACATTTCCTACACCGCCATACATGGACATTCGATTCGGTAGTTGTTGAGAGGGCGGCGGAGTCGGTGGTCCAGGCAGTGGACCAGATATGGAATGCCTGTGCAACGAGCTTGCTGAGAGAGCGGGAGAAGGGTGCGAGAACTGCGGGCTTCGGCTGTGTGCATTACGGACGCCTTGAGCTGGTGTTGCAACTCTTCTCGGACCGAGTGTAGGCGGTCCCGGTACGGGCTGTCTACTGAAGTAACCTTGACTTGATAGAGGAGGCGAAACCCATGTTTGGCTGGAGGTCGACGATACTGATGCTCGATTGGCAGCGGCGGAGCCTTGGGCAGCTTGTGCCGACTGTGGCAGAGGGCTAGAAAGAGGCGTTTGGGTCCGAGATGGTGAGGTGGACGAGCTAACTGGCTTTCGTGCAAGAGTCGATATACGCCGACCTGGCATCATGTTGCCAGCAGCATATCCTGAGACCGATGCCTGTGAAGTCTGAGTATTTGGCAAGACCGATGGCGGGGGAGAATGACGTTGTAGTGGAGCTGCAACAGGAGACCCTGCAAAGTTCGCTGATAGATCGGACGAAGCAGCAGCATTGCCACGCGTACTTGTGCTCGTAGGTCGTGGAACTCTCTGCTCCTTGTTCTCTAGAGCCGAAGTAGCGTTCACTTCGAACAGTGCAGGTAACTCAGCAATACCAGAAGGTAGAGCGCTTTGAGGAACGCCCGCGACAAAAGAGTCAATAGGCTTTGAAGCCCCAGATGATGGCTTAGTGCTGGTCCAGACGGGTCCTGATGGTGGGATCAAAGGAGCCTCGACATTGAAAAGCTGTGAGGACACCACGCCAAAAGGTGCCGAGTTTTGAGGTGGAGGCGGCCTGGCTATTGAAGAAGAAGGTGTAAGTGCCGCTGGGGTCAATATGCCAAAAGTAGACGTCGGCCGCAGCGGTTTTGCGCTTTGGACCTTGATATCTACCTCTGTGATATCTTCAGCTGGCGTCATCGTTTTTCGCGTGGGAGTTCCGGGCCGTGCAGTTTTGAGAGGTTGCGGTATTCTAAAGGCATGAAAACAACTTCGACCGAGTCAAGAACTGGCCCCGGTTCTTCGGGCATAGCCAGAAAAAAATCATTGGAATTATTCGAGGCAAGTTTTCCAGAAACATCATGTGTCAGTGGTTTTGTAGTAGCGGAGTCTTCCTCGGGCATTTTCAAGGAGAGCGTTGCTGTCCTGTTGTTTTTGGTCGGGTCTCCAAGTTCTTTTCCAGAAGAAGGATTGGCAGTGCTCGATGGCTGGCCGGTGGAATTATCCGCACCCATTGCCACTTTCTGGGCTGCTGCTGGTTCCGAGTTCGCTAGGGCCGTCGGTGCCTGCATAACCGCACCCGACGGCCTCAATACTGCTGGAGCATCAGAGAGATCGATATTAGGAATAGCCGGGAACGACTTCTGCCTTCTTCGTGCAGGCTCTAGAACAGGCGGTACATCTGAGAGCGGTGGAGGCATCACGGCCATAGCAGGAGGGGGCGACTTGAGAGAATCAACAGCTTGAGTATGCTCGGCTGCTGTAGGAGGAGAAGCCGTAGTAGCAACATCAGGCTCGATCGAATTCGCTACGTGTGGTGGCTCTGTCGCCTTCTTCCGAGGATCCTGTGGTGGCCGAAGAGCTAGCGGCACATCTTTGGGCCCCTGCTTAGAAGCGGACCTGTCTTTGAACCTTTGGTCGGTGGCAATGTTCAACTCGAGGTTATGAGACTGGGCAGTGCTCACAGTTCCCAGAACAACAGAAGCACGCTTCTCAGCATTTATATCAGTCGACACGCTCGTGGCACGGAAAGGCCGGTACGACACAGAGGTAGAGGCTTGGGAAGACTGGGGAGGCTCGTGTTGTGTCGTGGGCGAGGCTGGTTGGGCAGATGCTGGCGCCGACTGGGGGTTTGTGGGCTTTCGGCCTGGAAGAATCGGCTCGTGAGGCAGTTCGAAGAGCATCGTCTGCGCCAAGATCGGACCAGCGGTAGCAAAGGATGTATCGTAGCCAGGTAACTCAAAGGGCAGCTGGCTTGCTTCTTCCGTCCATTGGCCAGTCCCTTCAGTCGCAAGTTCGGATATGTGGCCAACTGGGTCAGCTGCGTAGTATCGTCCACTCATCAGTGTGGCATCAGCAAGCTCGTAAATCTCAACCGGCGCAGGCTCAGCCACCATCGCAGTTGGCGGTACCGGAGGTGAAGCGACCGCCTCAAACACATCGCTATTTCTTGTGCTTGTGGTTGTGTGACTGCTCTCATGGCTAGCAGTGACGTTGTCGGAATTGTTTTCTTTGTCGTTGAGGCTGAGGCCAGCTTCGGTCTCGTCTTTTTCATCAGGAGGAGATATGTTTGTGTAAGAGCCGGGACCATAGTAGCCGAACAACTCAAAGGATGAGCCAAAAAAGTCTCCCCCGTCCAGAGTTGCTGACGTGGTGCCATTTGTTTTCTTTCGAGCGCTGGACGCGACCCCGGACTGCCGGCGAAGTTGCCTCTCGCTTTCCAAGCGCTCTTCTGGAGTCGGCTCGTAGGTTTGTTGGGGTTAAATAGGGCAGAAGAATTCGGGAAACTCATCGTCAGGGTTCGGAAAGTGATACTGTACGAGGCCTGTCGGCTTATACCGGTAGAACCAGCGAGTTCCGTCGTAGTCAGACTCCCAGCTCTTTGGAAGTGACGCCATCTCTTCCGAAGTACGCAGGCTCGGATCCCGAGGAGTTCGAAATCTTAGAGGCGTAGCCAGACTGGTTCTATCGGGACAAAGATGGCGGGTGTCCGCCTGGATCTCGCGTGTGAGGAGTGCCGTAGATAGCAGGACAAGTGTGTCTTTCAGCTTCAGATGCCAAGATGCCTCCAGTAACTCGTATGCGCCACGCATACGCGCCCCAAAGCCCAAAGAAGCCGCGGGCGGTAGCGCCTCGCTCGCGCGTGACGATAAGCGCGTGGTTGTTTGTGACAAAAAAGTGATCTCGCGCCGAACCGCTGCTAGGAGCAAGCCGAGGTGCAGGTGTCGAGAAAGACGACCTTCACTGCGCTCACCGACACGCCGAGCACTTCCCGCAAAGGCAGTGTTAGTGATGCTGTACCGTATACTCCGTACGCAGAGTACCGTTGTCGTTGCGAAGGCCGTCAGCTCAGCCGGCCACGCAGACAGAGTGCCCTGTACAGAGTAACAGCAGTCCGAAGGCAAAATGCGTCACCAGGAGAAAGGCCAGCCAGGACAAGATTGCAAATGACAATGCCCAACATCGACCGCTGGTACTAGGAATAGTCAGGTCCGACTTAGGCGTGCGGCTGAGCCCCGATCCCCTGTTTGGGGCTTACTTTGACGCCGGGGTAGCCAACCCACCCATCGTCAGCAAATCACAGCTGCAGCTATTCGAGGCACTAGGAATATTGGAATGCCGGAGTAGTGTGCCTTGCCATCGGAGGAGATTAGCAGACTTATTAGACGAAGCCGGCTGACCCTGGGCAAATCTGGCCTACTTCGGAGCTCTGTGCCACCGGCAGGGCTGTTGCACCTCCCATGGCTCTTGTGGTCGTCTCCAGTCTGCCGCCTGACATCGCCGCTTTTTGCTTATGTTTCTTCCGAGTACGACGAACACTTCACACTCGCCAATGCACGAGGCAAGCGGGCCGGTCTAGAGCGGTCCATACTGAGCGAGCCTATGAGCACTTTGCACAACTGACGGGTGACATAGCGCTGCAACATGGCGATGGTTGGACATCTGGAGGAAGCGTGGGCCAAGGCGGATAAGTCTGGCCAAGATGCGGAAAAGGTACCGGGATTTTCGTGATATCAATAATCTCTTTTCAGATGGCAATGAACAGTGAACGCCCCATATTTAGCACATCGTGGTCTGGCGGAAGGCACGACACAAGGCTTGTCGCGCAGCGGAAAGAGCGCTGAGCTGGAGATGACTAAGTGCGCAGATATGATGCACAGTGCCAACTTACTCGTACGTCTTGTTTTCCTCGACCCTGAGTCTGGATTATGTTTATCGTGCGATCATGAGCAAGATTGCACGATAAACATAATCAGGTCGCTTGTACCTTGTAAGAAGAATAACTTTGCGGTGTGTTACCTTTACGAAGTACGTCCTTCTGCGTATCTTACAAGCAGATTCCCGAGTTCAATAATTGCCTTTGAATTCATACAATTATCCGACATTTCGCAAAGATTCTCTGTCAACATAACTTTCATATCTCTCATTCGTGCTCTCCTGGTACAAGCCAAAGCTACAAAGGGTACCCGAACTTGCCTGCCACTTGCACGTCGCAAGCTTGCAAACCCCAAGGGCATCTATTCAAACGACAGTCTCCAGTCGGCGCCGATGCGTGCAGCTACGTGCCGTACAATAGCATACGCCGCACGATCGCCGCTGGCCGCCGTGTAGTTAACAGGAGCCGTCCATTTCTTGCCTTGCGACTCCACCGTCACCTCCGTCTTGCCTGCCCAGGATGCTGGCGCGCCCACCACAATGACTCTGTCGACATGCACGTCGTTCATCGCCTTGAGCCACGCGCCCTGCTTGATCTTGGACGTGTCCCGGCCCTCGGCATCCGCCGACGAGAGCACGTCGCCTTCCAGAACAAATTTGCGGTGGATGTACTGGTTCTTCTCAAAGTCGAACGAGTCGCCGTCGTCTGCGTACAAGGTGCCCTCGGCATGAACGCTAGCCTTGGGCACGGTGACCACTAGGGTGTAGTCGTCGAACCGCATCAGCGTGCTGGACCGACGCGGCTGGTCGCGACGCGGGAAGATGTGACCGCCGCGCATCAGCAGGGGAATCTTTTCGAGCGGCGCCGCCACCGACGTATTGTGCTGCGCCTTGGTCGGCACCACCCTGTAGTCAAAGTAGTCGTAGTACACCTCGTCGTCCGGGATAAAGATATCCGCCACCTCCTTGCCTTCCTCTACAATCGGTTTCGCCAATAGGCCTGTCGAGCCGACGAAAAACTCGTCATCGATAGCGAAGCCGCTCTCGACATCCGGGTGCGTGTAGAAGAGCGGCCGCAGAATCGGCGCCGCCGACACGTGCGCCTCCTGGAACGCCGTGTAGAACGCCGGCAGGAGCGAGTAGCGCAGGCGCAGCGCGGCCGTGATGATGGCCGTGTACGGCTCGCCGGCCAGGTAAGGCTCGCGGCGGCGCGAGTCGATGTGCGCGTGTCCGCGGAAGAAGGGGTAGAAGGCGCCCGCCTGGAACCAACGGGTCTGCAAGTCCTTGTCCGGGTTGCCAAAGAAGCCGCCCACATCAGCGCCGGCAAAGGGGAAGCCGGCAATGCCCTGGCTGAGGATCATGGGTATGGAAGCCGCGAGATGATCCCATGAAGCCTGGTTATCGCCCGTCCACATGGCACCCAGACGCTGCGAGCCGGCAAAGAAGGAACGGGTCAGGATAAAGGGACGGCGGAGCTCGCCTGGCTTGCGCGATAGCAGGGCCTGGAACGTTGCGTTGTGAAAGGTCATGCCATTGGCATTGTGCACGTCACGGTGCTCCCAGCCCCCGTGATGAATGTTGTCCTTGGGCATTGTCGTCTCTGGCCCGTTAAAGACGGACGGCTCATTCATGTCGTTCCAGATGAACGTGTTCTCGGCCGTGCCTTTGAACTTGTCGTACTTGAACAGCGTCTTCCACCAAGTGATGGCCTTGGGGTTGAATGCATCAATCCAGTGCGAAGAGCCTGGCCAGCACCAGCCCTCATACAGGTTTCCGTCCTTGTTCTTGACGCCCAGCTCCTTTGACTTGAGCTCAGATACTACAGAGTAGTCGCCCTCGTTCTTGATATGTGGGTCGATGATGACGACAAGCTTGCGGCCATGCTCGTCCAGCCTCTTTCCCATGCCGTCGGCATCCTGGAACTTGTCTTCGTCCCAAGTGAAATACTTCTTGCCGTCCGTGTACTCAATGTCGAGCCAGATGTAGTCATAGGGAATAGAAAACTTGTCCATCTTCCGGTCAACATCCTTTACATCGTCATCGGAGACGTAGTTCCACCGGCATTGGTGGTACCCCAGTGCCGACTCCTGCGGCATGGCTGTCGTTCCAGTGAGCTCGCCGTACTTCTCCAGTACGTCCTGCGACGTGGGCCCGAGGAACACAAAAACATCGAGCAGGCCGCTTTCGGACATCCAGTGCGTCTGCGTGCTCGTCGTGGACGAAACGCCCAAAGCATCTGGGTTCACGGCATTCTTCTGCTTGGTGATATCGACCCATGTCTCGGCGGTGTTCAGCCAGAACACGCCGACGGTTGAGCCTGCCCGGTGCGCCTGCATGAAGGGGACGGCCCCATACAGAGTCATGGGGCTGTCGAGAATGTACTCGAAGACGTCCGAGTTGTAGAGGCGGTAAGGCTCCGTGTAGCTGCCTTCGCCGCCCCGCGTCTCTTTCAGGGACAGCGGGCCAGTGTGGGACGGAATGCCATAGACTTGGTTGTAGCCTTCGAAGGAGATATCCAGAGCAACACTCTCCGGGCCGCGCGGCTTCGAATCCGTGTTTCCACCAAAAGACTCATCCCACCATGTGCTATCGTCCTCGCCTCCTTCAGGCTGGTCGACCTTGGGGCGCCAGTGGTCCATGTTCAAAAGACCACGGCCGTTGAATTTAATTTGTGTAGCACCCTCGCGCTTAAAGTCTATGCTGAAGGGCGAGTAGGTGATCTGAGCCTCAAACTGACCGGATGGACCATACTGAACAGTGGTGCCACCAGCAGCCTGTACGTTCTCTTCCGTAGCTTTAGCGGTCTTATCTAAGGTAAGACCGCCAACGATGACCAGCTGCTCTGCCTCGTTGTATCTTTCCTTGCGCGCACCGCTGTCATGTCTAAGCTCAATCTCCTTGTTCTGTCTCTTCTCCTCGTCGACAGTCACGCGAGCAACACCGGACTGGGTGAACGAAACCGTGAGAGGGAGGCGCACAGTTTCGCCCTGGTCGTTGATAGTCTTCAGTATGGTCGCCTGGAACTGGCCGTCCTTGAGCGTCGCAGATTCGGGCAGTACCCGGTACGGGGCCGTCCAAGACGAGCCAGAGGCTACGGCATTGTCGGCATAGGCACGATTGCGCTTGCAGAAGCCCGATTGATCGCACTTCTTAAAGTCATTCTCCTTGACAGCCGCTGAGAGTCGTTAGCTGGTGAACGCATTACAGACGCCACGGCGGCTGTTGACCGGCAGCGCGCTAGATCCACCCATACAAAGCACATAGACAAGACGAACTCAGGGCTTACCAGTCGGAGCTGCAAAAAAGGAGAGTGTCGAAATCAGACCAAGGCATGTCGCCAACGTTTGTCTCGACAGCTGCGAACGCATGTTGGCAGAAGCGGAACGCTGGCAACACAAGCACTGCCAGCAGTGATTGCAGCGTAGCCAAGATGGGAACTAGTAAGGGTTGAAGCAATTCAATGAACTGCCCGCGCTCTGTTACGCGAGATGTGCCACGTATTTCGTAACGACGGTTGGACGTCGCTGATGGTCGACGCATCTACTCGAAGCTTAAAGCTGTCCTTCTGTTTAATGCCGAATCAGGAATGGTGGGCCCCATCCAAGTGTCATTAGCCACTGTGGCGTCGCGCCCAAGCAAACTTTAGTAGTATTTCTAGTTGCATCATAGCTGCTTCTGCCGGCTCTGTTTACTCCGTATATAGTGCGGTCTTGTGTACCATCCTCACTTGTCTGGTCTACATCTTGAGCGAAGAAATCCTGCCTTATCTTGCGTTCCGTTGGGCATCGCTCTGGGCTCGTCGCGCCAGTCACGACTTTTTATTCTGCACGCTCTGCCACCCAATTCACAGACGTGCAGAATACGAGTGCTGCATTGCCAGCACTCTTGACCGCCTATGGTTCCCACAGCAATGGACCCAGGCGAGCCAATCACCGCTCCCCTACGGGTCCAGCAACAGGGACCGCCGCCGCAGCCACGGCAAAGCGCAGAGGAGCGTAGACAGCCCCACCAGCGACGACAGCAAATTTTGACCCCGCCGTTTTATCTGTCCCTCCTGGCCTTCCTGCTGGCCATTGTGGCCCTTCTTCTTGCCCTTCCCTTTCAGCAACATAAAGTTCAGTTGTGTCCTGCTCCTCAACCTCTTACAAACTATACTCTCAAACCCTGTGTCGATCACTCCCCCATAAACAAAATGGCTTCTGAGCAGACGTAAGTGCATCAGCCTCTCCAGCGTGATATACTGCCCCTCGAAGCTGCCCAGCTTCTCTTCGACAGCGCGTCTCTTGTCCTCAGCTGTCCAATTGGGCGTCAAAACTTCCAATGGCATAGCTAACGTGTCTCAGCTTCATCGCCATCAAGCCTGATGGCGTCCAGCGCGGCCTGGTTGGCCCCATCATCAGCCGCTTTGAGCAGCGCGGCTTCAAGCTGGTTGCCCTGAAGCTTGTCTCCCCCACCCAGGAGCACCTCGAGACTCACTGTTCGTCCTCGCCGCCACAAGACTACAGCCGTCGCCTCGAACTGCTTGCTAACTACCTTTTACTACAGACGCTGACCTCAAGGACAAGGCCTTCTTCCCCGGCCTGATCAAGTGTATGTGACACCTACAAGCTCCAAGTCTCGCTACAGCGTTCCCCCTAGTTTCCTATTTAAGGGCACTTCCACGTCTCTGATGGCCCTGCTGACACGTTCTTCTAGACATGGGCAGCGGTCCTATCGTCGCCATGGTCTGGGAGGGCCTTGACGCCGTCAAGACCGGCCGCAGCATTCTGGGCGCCACCAACCCCCTGAACTCGCTCCCGGGCACCATCCGCGGCGACTACGCCATCTCCACTGGCCGCAACGTTTGCCACGGTTCCGACAGCGTCGAGAACGCCAAGAAGGAGATTGCCCTGTGGTTCAAGCCTGAGGACCTGAACACCTACAAGGCCGCCCAGTACGACTGGGTCTACGAGTAAACGACTCTACTAGATGACTCGCAGACATCAGCATTCAGACGTCAGCTCTCTTTAAGAGCAGACGATCTCTTTTTGCAAGATTGTCTTCACTCTGGCTATGGCAAATAAAAAAAAACACTGGTACTTTACCGCATGCCTTTTAGGCGTATATATACATGAAATCCAGCACGGATATACCAACTCTCGAGCCGTGATCTCTCTTTGCTTGCCTGCCTGTTTAATCTGCTCAGAGCTTCCGACGTCCGCGGAAACGAGCCAACACACCGGCAAACCAAGGCGTCGCCCCCAAGCTACAGACAATACGAACTGGGAGAAGCGCTTTGGTGATTGCGTAGGCAAGCCCAACTTCCACAACGATCTTGTACTTCGTATCTGTGCTTTCCCAACGCTGGAATACGGCTTCCTCGACATTGGCACCCGCATCAGATGCTGCCTCGCCCGTAGCATCGCCGCCATTGGCTGTGTCACCGCCACTGCCAAAGCCGAACCAGCCCTTTCGCCGGAAGTACTTTTCGAACCGCCGCACACCCTCGGCAACCTGGCCGCCATAATGGCCCATCATGTAGTCAATCGGAACGTGGTTGGTATAGTGAAATAGACCGATGAGGCCGATGAGTGGCACGATTGCGGTGATCTCATGCAGGATCAAGAAGGCAACGACGTGGGACACCGGTGCATCATGTAGTCGCCGTGTGTAGCGCTGCATGGAGGATGGGAGACGCGCCAGTATTTTGTCAGCACGGGACTTTGGAGTGCCGGCCTTCCCCGTGTCTGTGCCGGTGCTGTAGTTCCGCGGCAGCACACGGCCTCGCATTCTCAGCCATAATGGCGACGCTTGACTTTTCCTTGCCCAAGCTCCGTCCGGCACTGTTAGTCGGCCTGGTCGTGACTGGGCTGGGTGTTTTATGAAGCTTCTGAGTTTGAAAGCAAGCTTCTGCATCATAATAATCTTTTTGACGTGCGCCGTGCCACTTTTGTCGTTGAGTCCGCGAGACAGCTCCTCGATTCTTGTTTTCAAGAAGTGGACTCACATCGCCGCAATCTATCCATATGAGTGTCACGTGACGTGGTTTGGCTTCCACATCAATCCATCTGAAGCTCGCTCGGACGACGCATGGCAAAGCATGGCTCGCAAATTCTTGGCCTCGGCAGATTTAAGGATTTGGCATGATCTTAAATGCTCTGGTTCCGGTTTCGGCGGCCTGTTCAGGAAAGAACGAGGTACGTCGTCATAATGTCCCAAATAGGCAGTCACCTTTCTGGCTCTCCAGACATCAGACGACTGTTCCATCAAAGTTTCTCATCCTCTTCTGAAATCCTTCCTGCAATTTCTTTCAGGTCTGACATCAACCTTTTCTTTCATTCCCCAAGTCAAGCTAGACGAATCTGATTTATAGATTTGCCTCGCAGGCCTCTAACCGGCTTCCTTGTTCTGCTTGTTTAGTGATTATCTCGACTTCCTGGGACGGTGTTTTCTTTTCCTTTTCTTTTTCCTTTTTCCTTTATATCTTCTTTTATACGGCGCACAGTTCTCAGTCCGTACATTGCAATTACTTCTCGAGTTTCGTCCATCCTCATCGTCCTAACATCTGATCTTCCTGTCTGTCTTGCGGTCTGTTCTTTGTTGGCCTCTCTTGAAAACTACGGGTTTTCTCTCTCTCCTGACCAGAAGCCGTCCCTACAGCTTTGACTGCCAATTCTAAAAGTCGCCAGCTCTTTGTCTAAATAATTCACAAACGCAAACGTCTAAGCGCCGCGGGATATCGGAGCTAGTGTCGCACTTCAGTACCTCACTTTGCTTCGTGTTTGCTTTTCAAACATAGCAGCGATCTGAGTGGTCTTCATTATGGCTGGCCTAGATCCTGTATCTCCGCCTCATACTCCTCGTCTGGCTGATGCGGCAAGCCCATGTTTTGCCTCAAATCGATTTCATACTCCAACTCCACAAATATTGACGCCAGAGTCCGACTACACTTCGAGTGGCTTTCATAATACTTCGTTAGGTATTAGCCATAACACGCCCACCAAAACCCCTATAACCAGACAGCCTGTTACAAGTGATAGCGGTCTCAGAAGAGAGCTCAGTGCCCTGTTTCGGGAGACCAAAGAACGGCTGACCTCCCTTCGATGCTGTCAATGTTCACATGCGCTTGACACTGCCAGGTCCAATTCACCATCTCCCCAAAAATACTACCTCGTCCCGCAAGAAGACCTGTTTGCAGACGTAACTCAAAATCAGCTGTCTTCTCTCACTTTCTCAACACAAAATAACAGCCGGCTTTTTACTGGAACGCATAAAGACACAGGATTTTCTGACAGTCTTTCATCCCATGCGTCGTACTGCCCCGTTGATGCTTTACGAGACCTATCCCCAATAAGCATTCAGCAGCGTCCTCATCCAGCATCGAGCATACATCTTGAGAGCGGGACTGACTCCAGAGTTGGTCACTACAAAGTGACGGAAAGCATAAATTCGAGCTGTGAAAGCCATAACGCAGCTCATCTAGGTACGTACAACTGGAGCTTCCTGGTCCTCTGACTTCTAACATAATGCTGGATAAGATTGCTCACTATCGTCTCATCTGTCCCGGTTCGAATACGGGTCCCCAAAATGTTGCGCTGACAAGATGAGCAAGATGGCAAGCATCCAAGAAAGGTACGAGGGAGCACCAACTTCAGCTTCTCTATTAATTAAATATATTAGCTGATTTCCTCCTTGAACCAGTTTGCACGAGTGCAATGAGCCAACTACTCTTGGTACAAAGTTCGGATGCGGCGATACACCGATCCAGCTCATCTATGATTCCGAATTCGATACTCCGGTAATCTTTGTATGCCAAGCACGAATGAGAAGCTGCACACTGAATTGGGACCGTCTCATCGACTACCCCCGTGGGAGAAACAACGCCACATACTCAATTGCAATCAATTCTAATGCCGATACGGTTTTCGATGCGGCCTGCATGCTTTTCGAAATTATTCATAGTCCCGGCACAGCCAAGATTCCCGAGTCTATACAGCTACAGGTCCTGTGCCAAATGACAGAGATAGCTCGTCAACTTGACTGCAAATCCGCTATTCAGCACGTGGTACTTAAACAAGTATCCTTCGCCGTCGATTACAGCCTCACGGCCATGGAAAATCAGGATTGGCACCATGTCCTTTATCTGTGTGAGCAGTTTGGAGATGATTTCAGTCACTTTATGGCAACTTGTGACATTATATTGCACCAAGCGTTGCCAGATCCTTGTCCTGGCCTCACTTTGTGGTCAGAGAAGCTCACAGAGTCATTTTTTCACCTCGCAATTGCGCCAGCTCTAAGTGTGTGATAGCCAGGCCCATGTATAAGTTTCTTTAAGTAGCTAACATATAACTAGGGACCACACATGCGCGGCGCATGTCCATATTCTCAGATGTAGCTCGTTCGATTGACCACATGGCTGATAGATCGAACGGGACTTGCGAACTTTTCACTTTTGAATGCGCGATCAAAGCGCGACACCATATCTTGCGATGCCTCAAAGAATCAGGATATTGGCCAAACCCACAAGATTGCGAAATCAGCGTCCAAGTGTTTTGTGATACGGTGAGAGATTCCGTTTCTCAGATTCAGGGCGATGACTCTTGTGAGATTCCTGGTCACGGCGACTGTCGTCCCGCAAAAGAGTTGCTCAAACTCATCAACAGTATTCTGCAACGAATTGCAGAACTCTAGATTTTCAGTCACATGATGAGGTCATACTTTCTTATGTTTGTTTGTTTGTGGTTAATGCTTTCTTTCGTGGTTTCTTTCTGCTATTCTTTGAAGTTCTTCTCTTATTCAGCCGGGTCTTTTACGCGTATTGATTCTAGTTTGTGCTTTATGATGCGAATGCGATCTACAGGTGTTGTGATTTACGGGATACGCGAAGGATCAGATTTGCTCACTATGATGGGAGGACGAGCATGGACGGTTTCGTGGGATATAATGCGTGGGTAATGGATCGTGGGGAATGAGTTATGTGAGGCGCTAATGCTTTTAGAGCAGATGAGAATTTATTTAAGCCAGAATCAACAGGACAATTCTGTTTTCCATGGCCGTCTTAGTTCGATTATTGTGCTTTACCACTGCCGCGTTTTTCAGAATGAGTGATACTGTGGCCGTTGACAACCTTTTGTGACCCCTCCCGTCCCGTCATTCTGTCACAATGCCTTCAGTAGGCCTAACAGGCGCGTTGGAGTTCAACCTTTCCGCAATTTACGTATCACAAGCAGCTCACCTTTCAGGTAGTTAACGTTACAGTCAGGAAATGAGTCATACGCCAAACTTTGCGTTCATGTGGCTTTTTCCTGCGCTTTCCCATGCGTTTCACTAGCACCGAAACCTCAATATCCTTCAAATAGTCAAGGAACTCAATGCCATTCTCAGCATTGAAGTCCGCACACACAAGGTGTTTACATCCTCCTCTTCTTCCCGAACACTTTACCTAACGAAAACATGGTAGTCTTAAGCCACGATCACCACGCCCGACAGGAGGCACCATTTTACGCTTCGTACCCCTTCTATCCTTACCAACCTTCCGCTAATCCGGCACCGACATTTCAGTCATATCCATTTCAGCAGCCTCCGTTTTATCAGCCGCGGTTCTATGCTTTAGATCATCCTTTTCTGCTTTCTCGTCATAAACACCCGTTTTTGGCGGCTTATCCAGGCTTCAACGATCCTTATTTTCCGCCACCATTCAACTGGCCACAGAACTCATCGTGGTACGACTCGCTGTCAACTATGGCATACCAATATGGAGTTCCGATGACATCTATGCCATTCTACGGCCAAGCTTCTGGCGGCCCTATGTTTGCCGTTCCATCTTACCAGATGCAATACCCCGGCTCCTATCCACAGTCAACGACCACGAATCCAGCTGCGGGCTATGGTTATATGCCAGCCGCGCCTGGATATGGAGGATACACGGCGTACCCATTTCAGCAGCCACATTATGCAGCGCATATTCAGCAACAGGGCCCTGTATCAGGCATGTTTAATAACTGGCCCGGCGTCCCGGAGGAGGCCAAGCAAGAGTCCGAAATACAGTCGGAAGGATGCCATAGTCGAAGCCGAAGCCGAAGCCGAAGCCGCAGCCGCAGTCGATTTCGCAGCCACAGCCACAGCCGTGGCCGAGGGCAGGACACCAGGAGCCACAACAGACGGGCGACGCGCCGTGATACCGTCCATCCAGGCTCTAGCGAGGACGACGCCGACGAATGGAGTTACGAAGACACTGACTTGAACTGCTCCGAGGCCGAAGATGATAGGCACACGCCTCACACTCCCGCTGCTGCCTCCACTGACGCAGCTGGCCGCGAGCAAGTTGTCCACGACGAGCCGCCTGTAGAGGTGGTCACAGACGTTGCTGTGTTTCCCGGCGGATCTGGCCGTGTTGTGGTACACCTCGACTGTGATCCGCCCCGTACGACTAGCTTCCAGGTCTCGGCACGACGCATGCGGGCAGTTGCACAGGCATGGGACCGCGTGTGCCACCGGGGCACCGACACATGTGACACAATAGTGGGGGACGAGGCTGCAGCGCAGGGCATGTTCTGGATGCTGCGGGTGATTCATGAGGGATGCCGCCCAAGCAGCACAGGAGGCTCTGCAGACCCCAACCTAGGGTATCGGGGAAGCGGCCGCCCGCTTCCGGCAGAGCTCCCATCTCGAGTGCTAGCCTACATGGTCATGTTTGGCCGGCAGCTCGGCGCCCTGGGACCGCCGTTCCGCACCGGTAGGCCTTTTCATGCGTCGCAGGCCGGTCCGACTGGTCTTGGCATCAGTCAGAGTAGCCAGAACAGCCAGGCCGGACAGGGCGAGCAGAACAGCGGCCAAATAGGGCCTAGTCGTGTCCGATTCCGTGCAGAGACCTGGCTGTGGACGGTCATCAATCGGGCTCGTAGCCAGCATGGGCACGGCATAGAAACAGTGGACGATTGGGCATATCTAATGTATGCGGCACGTATGCTGGGCAACCCGGAGTTGATCCAGATGTGCTTACAGGATGGCACATGGGATGCGTAAGGACAGTCGAAGGGTAGCAGATTCGGCCGCTACCCGAGAGCTTGTTAAGGGCTACTTGAGCCTTCCATACCTGTGGAGAGTTTGATATTTGCATTTCAACCACAATAACCAGAACTAGCAATCAGAGACACTGAAATCACACCGTTCTCATGGTGGGTGGGTGGGTTGCAAGACAAGTTTGTCTTTGATTATTTGCTAGGATTGGGCTTTCGACAAGAAGCCTTTGACCGTAGCGGTGACCAAAGGCTGGACAACTACTGCCCGACCCATTTTGGCGCTCGTATGCAGCTCTTGTGGCAAGGCATCATGCCAGACATTCAAAATACTTCTTTGGATGGTGTCTCCTGTATCTAGAGTTCTCTCTTGTAGCTGCAGATTTACGGAATTGCGTAGAGGCCCACAATCTCTACGCTTTCCATGAAGGCCTACGTGTATCGTCAACCAGCTTCCATGAGCCAGGAGGCCGATATCACCGAAGCAAGCTGCACAAAACAGCCTACTCACGCAAGAAAGCAGCAACGCGCGAGACGAGCAAAGACATGTAGATCTCAGAAATGAAACTGCCAGAAGACGGTATCGACAATTGACAGAGATTAACGAAGGATCCTTCCCAATGAGTTTTCTTCTTCGAGCACCCCAGAGCGAGCGACTACCCCAGAATGGAGCAGCCGTCCGCTTGCCGACAGATGACAGCGGTCGCAATGGGACCAGGGGCCGTTGCCGACGGAGCGCTCGGTGCTATCTGAAGAAGAAAGGGAGAGGAAATGCAAAAGCTGTGAAAAATGCGCGCGTTGTTTTGTGGTGCGCCCACCCAAGCGGGTCTGTAAGTTCACGTGACGCGGAACGCAAAAACGCCTCGGAAGCGGAGAAGAGGAGACGCCATGACGAACGGCATAATCGGGCGCACGCTGATTGGCTGCGGCCGCTGTCTTGCGAGAGCCGAGGACGCCCGAGAAAAATAGCCGGTGCCATTGGCTTCTGAATAGCATCATATCCCGGACATCCCAGCCAGACGAAGACGACGACGACTCGTACGCCGCACCATCTCTCCTCGCAACACAAGACCAAGCCTGGTCTCGCAATGAATGCCCAACGGGTTGGCGTGATGGCGCTTCGGCGGGGTGCGTTCTCTTTCTTATTGCTTATTGGGAAGGCGTCTAGTACGAAGCCTGGCCCAAGATCACGGTGGCAGATAGATGGCTAACGTGCTTTCGTGCTTCTTCAGCAGCTGCCAAGCCGGCCGCGACCGTGTTCTCGCCCAGTGTGATGCGTGCCCTTGCCGTCCGCTCCGGCATGGCCATGCAGACCAGGTGCGCAATCTCGCCTCGATAACACGCGTGGTCGTTGCGCCTCCTGCGCGATCTCGCAGTCTCTGCCCTGTCTCTGCCGTTCTGCTGACACGCTCGACAGACCCATCACGACCGAGAAGCTCACGCCGCAGCAGGGCGACGCGCTGCTGGCGTCGCAGCGCCTGCACCGGCCCGTGTCGCCGCACATCACCATCTACGACAAGAAGCAGATCTGGTTTGGCGCCTCCATCATGCAGCGCTTCACCGGCATGGCCTACGCCGGCATCCTCTACGGCGGCTCGCTCGCGTACCTGACGGCGCCGCTCCTGGGCTGGCACCTCGAGTCGCAGAGCCTCGTTGCGTTTGCGGCTACCGTGCCGTTCGCCGTCAAGGGCGTCGCCAAGTTCGTGCTCGCCTGGCCGTTTGCCTTCCACTTCCTCAACGGCGCCCGCCATCTGGTCTGGGATGCCGCCGTCGGCTTCACCAAGTCCGAAATCGCCAAGGGCACCAACGCCATCTGGATCGCCAGCGTCGTCACGAGCCTCGGCCTGGCCTTCTTGCTGTAGACAGCGTGCCGCTGCGCAAGTACGATATACCAGACGCAAAGACACGGAAACAAAATATACACCCAGAAACACAAACACGGGCTTGTTGGGCCGTAGGTGGCGAGGCCTCTCGGTACCTGATTCATACACTGGGAGATGTATGCTGGGAGAATGTTATCTTTTCACGTAACGCTTGTCGCAAAAGGCCGCGAAAGGCAATCAATGAATGCTATCAGTAAACTAAACAAGTCCCGACGGCGGTCACCCGGTATTTGCGCTGGACCAAGATCTGGCTATCTTGCTTCCCTGTAGCTGTTTCCTCCTTTTCTCTCGCAACCGCGCCATAACGCCGTTTCTCCCAAATGCAGAGGTATTTCCACTCCCTCGCGCCCGTTCTATCACTCAATGTTCCGCGCCTCCAGAACCGTCGCGTTCAGTTGCCGGTCGCCCAGCTGTGCTACCCTCCGGCCCACGATCGGACCCAGAAAGTCGATCAGCTCCGACGTCTCCTCTTCCGTCGAGGTGCCGTTGGTGACGGCTCCATTGGTGAGGTGGCCATGCGCATGAGCGCCGGCGGGCGACGCAACCGGCGATGGCGCGCCGTCTCCGGCCAGCGGGTCCGAGGGCGACAGCGTGCGGATCGCCTTGATGATGCCGCCCGACACGAGCATCTCAAAGTCGATAGCGGCTGTGCTGCTGTTTCCGTTTCCGCTGCTGCCAGCCAGCACGCCGCGTTCCAGCGCTTGCAGCACGTGTGTGTCCAGAGCGCGCAGGTTTGGCAGCACAAGCACGCGCACTGCCTCCGGCCCGCCGGCGGCAGCGAGACCGGCGACGGCGCCGTACAGAACGGCGGGCGGCCGCGACGGCTCCAGCAGCACCTTGAGACAGGTGCGCGTCAGCTTCGGGCGCAGCAGCGCGTTGCTGTGCGCAAACTTGCGCGCAATCTGGCCGAGCAGGCTCGCCGCGAGCTCGCGCAGCTGGTAGGTCTCGCGCAGGAGCGACGGCGTCGGGGCGTTGGCGCTGCCCGGCCCAGACGCGGCATCGCCAGAGCCGCTGCTGCCGCCCGCGCCGGCCGCCGTCACGCCTCCCAAGCGGCGCGCCACCAAGCACGTCAGCACCGGCGCACAGAGCGGCGATGCGTACGGGTCGAGGAACAGGTGCGGGTTGGCCACGAGCGCGGCGGTCAGCTCAATGGTGCGGCGCAGCGCAAACACGTCGTCCATCCGGTGGGTGATCTGGTTCGCGATGAAGTTGACAAAGTACGGCACCAGCTGGTGCAGGCCCGGGTCCGAACGCACCGAGTCCAGCGCCGCGTAACGCAGTCGCAGCACCTCGTCGTCCGGATTGTCGTCCAGCACCGCCGCCTGAATCTTGTCAAAGTAGAGCACGAGCTCGTTGCTGATAATGTGCTTGATCGCTGGCTTGAAGCCGACATTATCGTTCCCGGCCAGCGCTGCGAGCGCCGGATTCGCTCCCGGTCCCTTAGGCACGAGCTCCTGTGATCGTGCCTCGGCCGTCGTCGGGTTCTGCGGAATCGACGGCTGGACACCCTCGATAGCGAGCCAGTGTGCTGAACTGTTAGCCGACTGAGCCCGTGGTCCTCCCCGTCGTCGCCTTTTCGGCACCACTTCCTCCCTCACATACCTGTCAGGCTCGCATCCCGAGGGACCTTTGGCAGTGGCGCATTGATCAGCTTCTCAAACTCCACCTCTTCATCCTCCACGTAGAACAGCGGCTGCCCGGGGCCCAGACTCGCTTCGCCGTACCGCAACGGCCGCGTCGAGTCGTAGCCGTACAATGGCTCCACGTCTAGCACCTTGAGTGCCAGCGCCACGTCTTGTACCGACAGCGTGTTGCGGCAGCCTGCTCGCATGAACCGAAGCGCTTCCACAATCACCTGTCCAATCCGGTATTCCACGTCTTGCGAAAGGCACCGGAGCGCTTCGTCGCCGAGCTGCCCAACGCCCACCGACTCTGCCACGTCCCGCACGTTCTCCGGATTCCACAACAGGCGTACGGGCTCGTCCTGCTTGGGCGCCGCCATTCTTCTTGCGGGCGCTTGAAGTATAATCGCCAATGGATGTCGGCCACTTCAACGGCTCTCGTGCCTGTGCTGTTGTCGTCCCAGTCGTCGCTGTTTCCAGAGGTCGGCTTGACTCGCTTGGCGATCCCGTTGCATGCACTGCTGTCCTGTAATACGCTGTGCCTTTCGGCTGCAAAGTTCGGTCTCGCGTTGCCGTGCTGTATCGACTCCAGTTCGGCCCTTCTTTCGTTGCGTTGCTGATGCAAGGGCGCGCTCGTGATGCGCGTCTTGATAGTTTGACGTTGACTCTCAAATCATATCTGATCGCAAGTTGGCAGCTGCACAACGCACGGGCCACATTGGGAACGGCGTGCTAGTCCCTTTCTGGCATTTTTCGTCTTCCTCTCATCGGGAGCGGATACCAAAATAAAATAAAACACGTGACTAATTTTATCGAACTGAAAAGCGTGAAATAAAGAACAAATAACACTGCAAACTACCATACAAATGAAACTTTTTGCACACTACTCGTAAAGAGCTCATCAGACATCAGCCTCGCGTACGTGTCTGCCGTTCCAAGCGACGTAATCTAATTAATCACGTCTTTTGTTTAGTTTTGGTGTGCAACTAACCGCTGCTTTCTCACCGCACATGAGTAAGGCTGCGCGCAACAGAAGACCATCTATTCGAAGCTGTATAAAAATTGTTACCACTTCCAATGTATGCTTCTAGAGACTAGATTGCTTTTGTCTTTCCCCGAATGTAAATCATAGTAGATATAAACCCCCTCCTTCGTAAAGTTCACTACAAAGCCTTAGCCGTAAAAGCAGCAAAACGCCTCCACTAAAACGATATAAAACAGCGTGAGAAGATAAACATAAAACCCAACGTGGCGGCGTGCCTCCGCCGTATACCAAAAACGACCAGTAGTAGCACATGCCTCCTGGTAATACAACATTCAATAGAAAAAAAAAGTCAAGACGGCCACCGCCTCGCGAACTCCGTTCCCATCCTTTTGCAGGCTGATTTGTGCCACCCCACCCATTAGATAACTGTAGCAATATCGCTTCGCTGTGCTGTAGCGACATGCTGATGCCAAGAAGCAAGACAACCGACTTAATGTGAGTCAGCTGCGGTCTTGTCGCCCTCATCAATGTCCATCTTGTATCCAGGTGCACAATTGGTCCCCTTGTCGTCGTAGCTTCGTAGCCGCTCATTGAGCCATGCTTTGCCAGTAAAGTCATTGTTGCCTTGGACAAAGAGCTCTTGGGCACGCCGTATTCCGTCACCGCTAGCCGCTAGCAGATTCACAACTGAACGTTTGTCAACCTCGGAAAGCGGCTTGACATCAGCGGCACTGTAGTCGCCCCGAATGAGCCGTGTTCGCAATATACTGCTGTCCTGTTGCCCGGATAGGAGGAGTCTGGATATATCCTTGGATCTCAGCGTATGTGGAGCTTCGCCGCCGGCAACGCCTGGTATTGTATATGTGCTAGCCTCGCTGTCGTGCTGCATCAGACTACCCCGGTCAGACATTGCACCAAATCGCCGTTCTCCGGCAGAAGAACTACTTAAAGTCCGAGCGCGTAGGTAGTTTTCGGTGACCGCGTTATGCAGATGACCTGGCGAGGACGAAGACCCATCGCTACGCTCTAGGCTAGCAATTGGAGCCATCATATCGTGCACAGAGCTGCTCGTTGCTATGCCCGCCGATGATCGGAACGACGAGGGACTAGCTTCCTGAGCGTTCAGAATTCTGCGGCGCGTGCTGTTTGTTTTGAGCCGGACACGTTCCGGTAGGTCCTCTGGATCATCCACTTGATATTGTGCCATCATCTTCTGTAGCTTTGTAGGCCGCGGCTTCCTCGTACTCTTGGATTCCTCGATCTGCGGCGGCGGCGTTGGCGCGATGGGAACCCGTCTGTGCAGCTCCTGTCGAAAGGTGTTTGTTGCGCTAGTCAGAAGAATCTCAGCACCCTCTATTTTGCGGAGATAGAACCGAAGAATGTCAACATCAATCTCTGTGCCTGGTTCTTGGTCCATATAAGCGTCCATCTTGTCGCGAAATTCCACGCCCCCTTGATAGATAGCGTCGAGAATTTGTTCTTCCTCTGGTTGGAATGGGAGGCTTGGAATCTCTTGCATCAGTAAACGCAACGACTCGAGGTCGGGCCGAGCAGCATCGCGGGGAATTTTGACACGGTGATCGCAAATCGGGCACGTGTACTTGTCATCTTCCTTGACTTTGCCGCGGGCGATTTTGAGGCACCGGCCATGGTACCTATACTTTGTCAGATACAAGCTTTTGAAAAGACTCAAGAAGAATTACTAACCATTCATGGCACACTTCGCATTCAATCATCATACCAGCCTCAACGCGCCGGCAGATGCAGTAAACAGTGCGGTTTCGCGAAGCCTTCTGTTGAGATGGTACAGAGTCGGGGCTAGGCTCACGCGACGCCGGCTCCGTGGGTGTCCGCGGTTTGTCATTGACGGTATCAAAGCAGTCGTTGTTTCGATCCAGCACATATTCCAGGTGGGTCTTGAAAATGTACAGAGGTGCATTTGTTTTCCCGAAAATCCTCTTTCCTTTGCGGATCCAGTCCTCGTTGCGCTTCTGCTCTCTCTCCAGGTCTAGTGTCCCGCCGGGCTTGGCTTGTAGTTCCTCAATTTTGGCCATCAGAGCCACGACCTCGGAATACTTCGGTCGCTTCCGGTAGTCTGGGTCGCGTGATCGTGTGTTGAGGTCCGTGATCTGCCGCTGTATGTCACGGAGCTTGTGGAGCATTTGGTCGATTGCTGCCAATGTTACCGTAGACACAGGAAGTGATCCACTCGTAGCCTGGTTGGACAGGGCCTCTAATTGCACGTAATTGACAGCATCTGCGGCTAGAAGTTCTCTAGCCTTATCCTCCCAGCGCTTTCCAGATGCCGCATAATCCTCAAAGAACGCCATATTATCATTGCAGGATGCCGATATTCCCAGACGACGGCCTTCGTTGACGAGATTCGTGACGTCTTCCAAGGTCATCACCACATTCCGGCTTTCGTCCGCCTTTTGTGACCACTTCAGCTCATCCAGAAGTTTCATGAGCGCTTCGACTTCTGGCACATCCACGTTAAAGCTATGCCCTTCGTCCAAAATCTTTTCGATGCTTTCGTTCGTTTGCATGGACGGGTGTAACAGTGCTCTCGCGGCTTCTCGCCGATACGCCTCGATGGCATCTGCACGCTGCTGTAAAAGCTGAATTTCGGGGCAATCAAATCCGATTTGAGCTGCCTCATGGAGAAGTCGGCCAATATTGTTGATATTCCGCGTCTCCCGTTCTTTTTCTTCAACATCAACAGTGGCGGAGCCGATCGACTTGCGCCCACTACTTGGCCAAGTTTTGTCGTTTCTTCTGCGGTTTTGCTGCTTGCGAAGAATGTATGTAGTGGCATCGTCAACCCAACGAAGACAGCGCTCCACGAAGTCCCGCAAAATCGGCAGAGACTTGAGTTCATAAGGGATGCGTTCACCTTCATTGAGCAGTGCACGCATTGCTTTCAGAGAGGGTGTGGCCTCATCGTCCAGCAATTTGTCGAATTTCTCTTCCCACACCTCAGGAAGCTGGGCTTTCTCCGCAACCTTGTCATACATGGCCAGTATTTCATCTGCAGTTTTTCGATATGTCAAAAGATGAGCTTCACTCGGAAGACGGTTCGACTCTCGCGGTTGACAGCACTGCTGAAGACCGGCATGCCCGGCATGCTGCAGACAGAACGTTTTGCCTGATTTGACACACTTCAGCCGCGAAAGGTAGGTAAAGGTTTTGCAGTAGGAGCACTGGTAGTCTTCTTCCGGCACCACAGAATCATCAACTACCACGTCTAGCGAGCATGCTATTGGTCTTGCTGCTGTGCCAAGCTCTCCTTTCTCCGTCAAGGGACAAGCATGAGCGATGCTGAGGTGCCAGGACGCAAAAATTTCACGTGAGGAGTTCTCGCGCTCAATCATACGCTTCAATGCAGGCTCCAGCCATTTGGCAGTCTGGATCGTCAGGCCAGTGTTAGCGCCTGTGACCTCCTCTGCTGCGGTCCAGAGAAGCTCGTCGTGTGAAAAACACGGCTGGCGCCGAAAATCCTGGAGCCTCTCAACACCAGCGAGACCGTATGGTTCCCAGTCGTAAGGCGCAAAGTTGACCGCTTCATTGAAATTAAATCCATGGTTGAATCCTGCATGGTACGCCTGGGGAAACGTTATGATAAATTGGCCAGCACGTTGATCAGCTGCGTAGACACGGACACCGGCCTTTTTTAGCTTTTCCGGGGGAAGAAGGGTGACCAGCTGGAAGAGTAGATCGGGTTGGGTTTCAAAGAGGTCTGGGACGGCTTCCTTCATAGCTTCCTCGAATTTCTTGGCATCATCACCAGGAATTCCATACCATGTCTTCGTGGCTCCGAAGTGTTGATAGTTGGCAGAGTAGGCGTAGTGATCCTCGTTGTGCCAGCAGAATGTAGAGAAAATCATACCGACGTAAACCCATGGAACGGTCATACCCGAAACATCCGAGTTGATATAACGGAACAAGCTGTCCTGGACGAGGGGGAGAATGTTCAAGTTCCAAGGGTCCGTCGAATAAGGGTCATTGGGATTCTTCTCAATGGTGGGAAATCCGGATCCGTGTGTGGTACAGTGGATGTCAGCGCCATATTCAACCTCAACGGTGTCTTCGATGCTGGAAACGAGGCGCCAAAACTCTCGTTCCACGTCGTCTTCTGTGACGGGACGATGGCAATTGTTTGCCGAATCATAGGGCATGTTTTTCTGAAAGTAATTCTGCTTGAACTCCGAGGCCTTTTCCTGGAACTGTTTCAGCGAGTAGATACCACCATCCTCAAACCCAAATTGGCCGTCGCCAACCAAGCATCGAGGACAGTTCCATTCCAAATCGGGTTTCGTGAGCACTGGCGGATCCAGGCATTTGCCATGGTAGGCATGGTCACAAGAGTCGCAAAGAATCAGAAACCCGGCGTCTTCGGTCTTTGCACATTGCTCGCACGTCTGGCAGTTGATACAAATTGTTAGTACGTTCCCTCATGATCGTGCACAGAAGTACGAGGAAAGTAAGACGAGGTAGACCTCACCTCGCGCGGATCACTTTTATCGTCCCGAGCTACTCTCGGCTGGTGTGGACGAAGCAAGGACATGTGGGAGCCAGCAACCCTTGGAACAGTTTCTGGCAGACTCGCAGTTAGTTTGGTAGGTAAGCCAACAGCGTGTGCTAGATTGGCAAAAGACTTACCCTTTTTCAGCCGCTTGCTCCGGCGGCTGTTGCTGTCATCGTCATCACCATCGTCCTCTTTTTCGGAGGAGTCCGTACGCGTCTCGCCGCTCACTTGACGCTTGAGCGGATGTGCTGCTGCCAAACGGGTGTCACTTATGCTCTTCGTCGGCGTAAAAGGACTTCCGTTCCGGCTCGCAGCATTGACCGAGTTAAAGCCGCCACTTGGTGGGGATGTGCCCCCCATTGCTACCGGCGTGTCGCGAGCACTCACACTAGCCATGGACGTCTGCAAGGCATCGCCGGCATTCCTAGCGGGTGAGTCACCGCGGGCGCTGGACGGGGTGTTGACAGTTGATCGTTTCATTGGGCTTGCGCCGGGACTCGGGACGAAAGGGCCGCCATTCTCCAACTCCAGCTGTTGGTGCACGCCCGGTTTCGCCACACGAAGATAATCTTCGTACGGGCACAGCCATTTTTGGTAAGAGTTTTTCAAGGATGTCGAGAGAGACGACATAATCTTTCCGCTATAGCCAAGATCGCGGCCGATCTCCGCCCACTTCTTGAGCCTGCAGACCGAATCGAAGCCGCCACGGGAGTCGACAGCCTTTTTCAACTGATACAGATCCAAGGGCTTCTTGTCCACATAGGGTAGGCGAGTCAGGTTCGTGCCCATATTCCGGTGAAATTTAAATAGACCCTCGAGGTAGCTCAGATTGATTCGTGTGCCTGGGCGATTAAATTTCGGTTAGCGGGCGAGCGATTAGCAGCGAGCAACTGCAGGCCGTTGAACTTACTTCCTTCCACGCTATTCAGCTCTTGCTTCCTGGTCTGAAAATGGAATCTCTGAAGTTGTTTGTTAGCGGCATGCCCATTGCGCCGGATACAGAGATTTTGGCAGCATTGCATCCTGTAAAGACTCTCCTGCCCCCATCAATGCTCGAAGGGGTCCACTGGGCGATTACACACCTGCGTATCGATGGCGAAAGGCGGGTTCCAGGAGTCTGGTGGGATGATTTTGCAGATGCCGTAGTTGCTGGCTTCCGGTGAAATCTTGTGAATGTATGCGATGGGATTTTTCCACTCCTCTTCGCTTGGGGTGTAGGTTGGTGCTTCTTCGAGGTCGTGAGGTCGATTTTTTCGGCGGACTTCACGGCTGGCAGTAATTTGGCCGCGACGCTCGACCGAGTTGAGATCTAATGCCGGGCTGACCAAGGAGCTAAGCGGCGGAGGCGGCACAGAAGAAATGGCTGGGTTGTTGTGGCAGGCGCTCGTATTAGACTGGGTCGTCTTCGATTTGCTGGAATTGGGCGCGCTGCTGTGGTGGCTCGAGCCGGCGCCGCCAGCAGGAGAGGCGCGCGAGCTGCTGGTGCCCGCGGCACTGGAAGCTGCTCCCCTTGTCGAGCTCTTTCCGGATGCCTTTCCTCCTGCGGCAGTTGCCTTACTGCTGGATGCAGTGCGGTCGCTATTCGTATTGCTTCCTGCGCCATTGCCACCAACGGCTCTTCCGCTGGCAGTGGTGCCGCCGCTTGCAGAGGGGGCCGAAGCCCCGTTCATGGCAGGACTGACGAGCATGGTGTTTCTCGGCGTATTGGTCGATTCGCGGTGTTGTCTGGGCGAGTGGCAGCGAGAGGACTGGGATGTCATTGACGCTGTGCACTACTGGTTTTTGCCTTACGGCGTCATCCGAGGGAGCCGGTGCCTTGGGTATGCATTTGGGGGCAAGCAGAAACGGTCGAGAGAGCACAAAGAGCACAGAGCGATGGGCGGTAACGGGAATGGGTGTCTGGCTCGACTTCTGGCTCGGATATCCTGAAAGGCCGCGGTTCTCGCAGTTATCGTGAACACGGGTTGGCGTGCTTGGACCGCAGGCTCACATCACAGGCTTGTGAAGCTCTGCAAGAGGTCGCGGGCGTTCGGGATTGGCGATGATAGGACCAGACCGGCGAGTCAAGACAACCTGAATTACAGGTATACGAGTAGGGGTGTATCAATCGTAGAACGCAAGAGTAGCCGCCAGATATTCGCGCCAAATTCGAGACTCCAAAGATGCAGACGGCCGGTGCAGCTAGCAGTCGATATCTGGAGCAGAGTGTGGCCCAACAGGCGGGTGCCAAAAGGCGGAAGCTGCCAACAGCGACGAGGAGTCGTGGAGGCGAATGAGTATGTCGAAGTAGCAATTATGAGGTGAGATGTGGTCGTATAGCGATTATAAAGAGGACAGGCGTGGAGGGTGAGTGTGATTGGAGGGGAGGTGACGAAGGAGAAATGATAATCAATGGCTGTGATGACTGTCCTGCTGTAGAACAGACGGAGGGCCGACAGGGTGCTGCAAGGGAGGAGCGAGCGGCAGCGCTCGTGGAAGCGGAAGGCGTGTGAGGAGGAGGAAAGAGCAAGAGAGCGCGAGGGTGCGCGGTGCAGAAAAAGGAAAGAGGTGAAAAAGTGGTGCTGGTGCAGAGGGAAAGAGGAAAGATGCCGGGACCTCGAACGCCAGTGCGAGTGGGCGGATCGAATATGGTAAGAGCGGGTTGCGGCCATTGGTACTAGGATACATTGGCTGGGGCAGCGAGGCAAGGCCCAGGGAAGCAAAAGGCTGTCGGGACGGAGGGAAAGACCACCGTAATTCCCGGGCAGGCAGGCACTAATAGGGCGCTATGCAGAAAGCGCTGCGCAAGATGCGAAATGCACTGTACCCATCACAAAGTAGGCATAAGCTCGCCAAAGTGGGCCGATGTGCGTCGCAGAAGCAATATCAACTTCGTACGGGGATACAAGTATCGTCGCCGTCTAGCGAGTAGGCAAGGGCGTGCCCAACAAGGCGTGGCAAAGGCAGCATGCGTGCACGCGCAGACGGCCTACTTAACAGGCCGTTTTCGGTGCTGTGCAGCTGTGCAGCTGTGCAGCTGTACAGCTGTTCAGCTGTGCCGCCGTTTTGCTGCCTTCTCGCCCATGTTCTGCGCTGCGCGGCAGTATTGTGTTCTGAGACAGGCGCGATGGACCGGACACGGCTCCGCGTCTGCCATGAGTATCGCTCAAAGTGCGTCTGCCCATAACTATGACAGGAGCATGCGGCGAAATGGGCGCCAGGGATACATACAAAGTACAAATAGAGCGAGAAGCGCGACGGAGGGGCCGATCGTGTCTGCCACGCGCACTGCGTCACATGTCGTACAGAGTACAGGCACGCTGTGGAAGTCCATGTCCCAGACACAGTGGAAACTCCAGACGAGGCGTCGTGCCTGCCTTGCGCTGCACGCACCAGAGGTACCGCGGCGGGCGTTTGCGCTTACAGGTGTTGGTATCGTGCAATATCGAGTAGGCGTAGCAAAGTGGCAGTCGTGCTTCTCGGTCACAAGCCGTTCATGCAAGCGTGAGTACAGGTACTCGGGCAGATACTCCAGAGTCGTGTGAAGAATGCCGGTGCACTTGTACAGGTACACGCCAGTATTTCTCGTACTTACCCACGAGGAGGCTGCAAGGGTGCTCTTTCCCTACAGGGAAGCCTTCAAGCCTGTGGCGATCAGCCCCAATGGCTCCGCCATAGCGCGAGACGAATGAGGGAAAAAGACGGTCACCGTCCTGCTGTTCGCTACCAGTCTTACGAGTATTCGAAGAAAAACTCCCTTCTTACGCTCTACGTACTCGTATTGCCTCCTACTCGCAGTATTGCACGGTGGCTCTGGCCAAGACCATGCAGAGGAGAGCAGCGAGGGCACGCTAACCTACTTCTCGTTGGAAGTGGGGCCTGTTTAGTCCTGGAAGGGTCAAAGGAACGGCAGCGAAGAAATACGACGTAATACTTCGTACTCGTATCGTAGGGAGTAGACAAAGGCAGTGTCGACGTCTCTGCGGAGTACTTGTAAGATATCGAATGTCATATGTAGTTGTATCTCGACGTTGCTAAAGCCGCGGAGGACATCACAGAGGATGCACAGCCGCACGGCTTGCAGCAATGCACTCTGCAAGCGAGGTGAACGCAAGGCTGTCCGATCTGGCGGCTGCTTGTCCTCGTAGTATCGCAGATCTCGATAGCAGCACGCTCGCGAAGTCCAAACACGAGCGACCACACGTCGATGCATTGGCGTCGAAGCATGAATACTCCGGCTGGCCGTTTTCCGCTGCCCGTGCTGGCTCAGCAATTGGTCCCCAAATATCCGGCAGAGTTTGGCTGACGTTGTGCGACCCAGGCCATCTGCCAGCTGGCGCGTGGCCAGTCCACGTTCGCCGCCCCGTCTGGTCCGAACTGTACGAGTACATGTACGGAGTTACTCGTTCGTATTAATGCGTGAAGTACAAGGTACTCTAGTACCGCCGAGTAGAGCTACATAGTGCTAGTATCTGTACGTGCAAGGATCAGCTGACAGGGATGGGCCTACTTCGTAATCTGATATCGGCTGGAACGCTCATTTCAGCCAATCACAGCCCTCATTTCGCAGACACGGACAAGCATAATCGACGCAGCGCAGCAGCATTACATCCTGAACGTCACATCACAAAATCTCGTTGTAGTATCGTGACCGTCAGCTGACACTCCGGCGAATAGATTCTTCAATGGCAGCCTCTTCTCCGTCTTTGCCACGATATTGAAAGCAGCCCTGTGGTGCATCAAAGCAGGCTCATATCGCTCTTTGATATCTCAGTTAGTCTGAATAACTGTACTTTATTTAAGACGAGTTTCTTTTGGGATGCGTCTTTCGTGCCTTTTCTTAATTCCCATAACGCTGCTGTACTTTACTACTACTGACATTCACAATTTAATAACATCACAGATATTAAAAGTAGAATACGTCAACTAATGACTGAATACCGAAATTACTCTATTACAAAAGTCTATTCGCCCAGCCGAATTTGAACGTTTCTTCTAGCTCGGGAACCGTAGCTCGTTAGAGAATGATCACTTCAGGCGACCTGGATCGCCGCGGTGACGCGCTCGTGCGCGTCTTTTTCGCTGTTGCTCTCTTCGCTTTCGTTGCGGCGGCCTTGGCTTCTTTGGCTGCCTTGGCCGCCGTCGCTTTCGCCTCGCGGGCCGCCTTCTTCGCGATTTTGGCCGCCGCCGCCTCCTCTGCGCGCTGCACCTTCTCTGCCGCCTTCTCTTTCTGCCGCTTCACCTTGACTAGTTTGTACACCTCCTTGGGTGCCCGCTGTCGCAGCGTCAGCTCCTTCATCATGTCGCCCCAGGCCACTGCACCGCTGCAGCTGGGGCAGTGTCCGCGCACCGGCACCAGGGCACCGCTTTTGGCAGTCTCGCCACCGCCCTCGCACTTCAGCAGGTGCTGGCCCCAGCAGCGCAGGTGTCCCACTGCCTCGCATCCCGTGCTGGGGCACACCGCGTACAGGCCCTTGCCTGGCGGCAACGGCCCGTGACACACGGCACACGCGCCCTCGCGTTCAAACGAGAAAATGTCGCGGGCCTTGTCGACATAGTCACGCAGGGGTGCATAGTCGAGCGGCAGCGCGTGAATGCCCCAGGGATCGGGGGCATTTGCACTGTTGGTGGTGGTAGTGCCGTGGTCAGCGATGTCGGCACTGACAGCAGAGGTCGCATTGCCTCCCTGTGGCCCAAAGTCTGTCGTCACCTCAAGCGTGTCCGGCAGTGCTTCCGCCGTCGAGCACCACCGCTGCCATGCGGTGTACACCTCGGGCACAAATACGTGCAGTCGCAGAGGCCAGCGTACAAAGCTCGGCACGCGCAGCAACAGGTGCAGGTTGGCAAGAACCGACTGCAGGCTGTGAGGTGGCCTGCGTGGCCGACCGTTTCTCTTCCTCCGGCGTGACACGGTAAGGCGAGACTCGGACGGGATGTGCAGCGAAAGGTGAGGGTTCGTGAGAGCCCATCTAGGCCAACAGTCAGTAAATTCGCGAGAAGACTGCAGAACGAAAAGCTGACCCCGGCTTACTCAAACTTCAGCGCCGCCACTGTCCCTGGAAATCCTGACACGAGGCCGACCATTTCCCATGGCTGTAGGGTGGCCCGCGAAGTCCGCACGGCGCCGCCGCGCATCTCGCCGTTGTGCTGTTTCAGCCGGCGCGGCGGATCCGTTGTCGAGCCGATGTAGAGTGACGCATGACGCACCGTCGACCGTAGTATATATACCGTGTACAAGGCCGGGATCGGCCGCGAGGGAACGCTCATCCTAACATAGAGGTTGGCTGCCGGCCAAGCAGCGGAAGAATACGAAACCGCAAGCCGTGAACAGGCACTAGAGTGCCTCCATTCGATGCGTGAGCCGCCGGCGAATCGCAGGCAACGCTAGAGCAGCTGGAACCAGCAAAGTAGATGAGCCTCAATGTGTAGGATCATGTAGGATCTCTCTATGAAAACTGTTTACCAGGTGACTCGAGGCTGCAACGCGTCATCGCGTTATCAGCGTTGTGGCGCAAATTCTCCATCTGTGGCGCGGTAGCCTCGGCAGCAGGATCCATAATGAGCTATTACTCCGTCCAATCAGACGAATGCCTTGATTTCATGTCTTGGTCTGCTCAGTCCGGTCAGACCAGCTCAGTCAGGCTCAATTACAAGGACGAGAAGTAGACTATAGATGTCGAATTCGGGGAAACGTGTAGTATCTGTTGTTCCGTGATGTACAATACAATAATAGAACCAGCACCCAGCAGGCCCGATAATAGTGCAGCTCCCAACAATGAACACCAGAGTACCCTGCAAACAAAAGTTACAACGCTCATGTGGCCCCCTCCAACGCCTCAAGCTTCCCTGCCATCGTGGTCTGCCATAAGACCAACAGATTCGTCATGGAGGCCATTCGCTGCTTCCGTGTTTGCTGAAGGGGGTCGTATGATGTCGCGCAGCTCGTGGGCATCGCCGTCGTAGCCCTCAAACCGGTCATCGGAACCGCTCCTGTGACCGAAGATCCCACAGACTTTTGTGGTCCCAAACTTCCGCGTCGGTGTCTTCCTTGCGAAAAGCCAGTCAAGCTCTTCGGGGGTCCGGTTCTTCGTCTCTGGCAGGCGGAAGAAGGCCCAGAAAAGGGTCAGCATTGCCGTCATGGCCCAGACCAGGCTCGCCGAGCCCTTGAGATTCAGCTGTGCCGGATTGAGCATGTATGGTTGTGCGACGTTGCCCGTAATCTGCATAATATAGTAGGCCATCCGCGCAAGGCACACTGTTTTTTGTCGCAGCCTTGTGGAGCTGACCTCGGCTGGGATAGCCCATCCGAGTTGGCCAACCGATAGCTGGAACACAAATGTCCATACGACCGTGAGGATCGCCTGTACTTTGCCGATGTCCGGGCTCGTATTCTGCAACCTGTCAAGAATCCCAATGGCCAGCAAGATTTGCAGCAGGAAGAAGAGGCCAAAGATGTAAATGGGGCGCCGGCCATACCGCGGCATCAGCACTAGCCAATTGGCAATTGTGCCCAAAAGAGCCAGAAATGTGCCTCCTACATTTATCAGATACGTCTTGTGTGCCTCAATACCAAGCTGCTGGAAGAAATACGTCGAATTGTACGCAAATGCGGTACCGGACAATACTTGGCCCGCAAAGGCCATGCAGGCGATCTCCGTGCGCCGCCGTTCGGTGCCCCGGAAGCAATCAGTGTACGAAGTGCCGGGGGTTTCGCGTCGTTCCATTTCGTTCGTTTGCACCATATGTGCGAGTGCGGATCGGGGGTTGATTCCGGGGTATAATTTAGTCTGGCTTCTGCGTTGGAGCCGGCGCAGCGACTTGGAAGCCTCGTCCAGCTTGCCGACACGCACCAGATGCCACGGCGACTCGGGTGCAAAAGCAAGCAGCGGAAAGATCAGTGCAGGCCAGCTCCACTGAAGAGCGAAGGGGATGCGGTAGGACCACTCGTCGGGGCGTGTAACGAGGCTGGAAAGCACACCGGCAGCAATGAGCTGGCCAATGATGAAACACATATTCGTGTACGACGTCATGTAGCCGCGCAGGCGGAGAGGCAAGACTTCGGAGGCATAGGCAGGCGCAGATGTGGCGAACACGCCCCACGGCAGGCCGCAGAGCAGCTCGCCTATCATCAGAATGATAATGTTAGGGGCAAAGAAAGTGAGGAAGATGGTGCCGGAGAGGAGGAACAGCGAAGCGAGCAGCACACACTTCTGGCCTAGTCGTTGGACAAGGTGGCCGTTGAGCAGCACGCCAATCATGCAGCCGACAGGCGAGCAGTTGCCGAGAGCAGCTTGCCAAGAGGCGGACAGCTGGTGTTGGCCATTGGCATCGACAAATTGGCCGTACTTAGCGGCAAATGCCGGGTATGCAAAGAAGTTGCCAATGCTGCTGGGTTAGTGGGGAGAGAGAAGAGCGAAGCTGGAGAGGACTGAGCTGAGCAGGCTCACACTGCCTCCTGCACATACAGAATGGTGTCGTAGCCCTCCATAATCACACATGCCGATGCCACGAAACACCAGATGACCGCCGCCGGGTAGACCTTTAGGGACTGGGCCAGCGTCAAGCTGTGCTCGGCCAGAATGTACTGGCGCGCACGTTCTTCGTTTCCAGCGACATCGTCGATGTCGTAGGACTTCTGTACAGGACAGCCGTCGTTAAATGCCGTCTGCTTGTCCATCGCTCCGTTTCTCGGCTGGCCCGGCGTCCAGAGCGGCTCGATTATGTAAACGTCATCGGCGTCGGTATCGCCATCAGCTGCGTCAGGGGGCTCGCCGGCAAGCCCACCACTGTCGAGGCTCTGCGAAAGCCGTGGAGACTGCTGCCGGGGGGGTTCAGCAGGCGGAAGCGATGACGAGCAGGAGTAAACCGACGAGGGCTGCGGCGAGTCTGGCGAGGCCGTCTTACTGGCTTCCGCGTTGCGCTGCATGGCGGATGTGCCTAGGCCACTTCATAGCTGGTCTGCCGGTGCGCCGGGAAGATTTTGGAGAGACGCGCTGCGTGGTGTGAGCTGGAGCGATCGGACGACGGCAGAGCAGCACTGAGTTGACAGAAAGTCGGCGAAATGGTAGCGACTGAGGTTGGCCAGGAGAACGCGCAGATGCGAAACGAGCGTGGCCGTTTGGCCAATCACACGGGGCAGGACACCATGGCCACGAAGGGAAGGAGCCAGTCTCAATCATACCGCAAACGAGGAAGGAGCGGTGCGTACAGGCTTGTATTGTAATGGTTAGCTTGACTAAGCATGCATGCACAAAAATGGCGTTCAACTGCTTCGCTTCGCTGCATCGCTTTCTAATATCTGCATGACGCTTATTTGCAGCGCAAGGCTGCGGCGGGTCAGAGTGCCGAAACCTCAGCGTCGGCTAGACTTTGGCATCGGCCTTGGCCGGCTGCGAGTCCCGGACCATGAAGTAGTGCTCGTACGCGCCGCCAAAGTACGTGCGCGTCTCAGCCGTGCGAAAATTATGGCTGGGCGTCTCATACACGCTACGGCCGGCGGGCGTCGCATCGAGGTAGCAGGGCACGCCGGCAGCGTCGGCCTGGTGCTCGCCATAGCGCAGAAGCGTACCGCCGATACCACGACCCTGCCAGGCCGGATCAACAGCGATGAGCTGGAGGTACCAGTGCGGGATGGGTTGGCCAGAGACGGCATCCTTCATGTAGTGGCTGTGGCGCTCAGTGAAGTCGTTGAACAGCGCAGCCATGTTGACCTGAGTGTCCGCAGGCACGCCCCCCTCCTCGCCCGGGAAGACGTCGATAGGCAGCGGTGTGTTGTCGTGGGCTTTGCCGGTCGGCAACGGCGCGAACCAGACAGCGAAGCCAGCTATGGTGCCGCTTGCGTCGTCCTGCACGACCTGTATGCGCGCATGAGGATCATCAAAGCTGTCGGCAAAGCTCTTGCGCCAGAACGCCTTCGACTTGGCCGAGTCTGGCGGAAACCCGCGCGACTGCACACGGTTGGCCGCAAACGCCTGAAAGTACACCGCAATCATCCGGTCAGTATCCGCCACCAGTGCAGGCCGCAGCGTGAGCCCAGTGACTGACATGCTTACGGCAAGGATGTGGTGGGCTGGCGGACGTCGAGGGTGTGCTGAATATCGTCGCGTGATTAAAGTTGCTGGCGTCAGAGGCAGTGGTTTGGGGTCAGGGTACTTGTGCAACCATGTGAGATCGATACATATTTGTATCGGACCGTACAGGCTTCCGGCACTAACAAGGCGGGGTTAGTAACTTCTAATGAGTTGGGATACTGTTAGTACCGTTGCGATCTTGCTGAAAAGCAGGTATGCGGCGAGATAGAAGACACACGACTGGCCCGGCTTGATATGCTCGAGTATCAACGTTCAGCATATGTGGACATTCAGCTTCATCTATCGTCTCGGCGATGACACTACAGTACAAACTAAGAAATGTATAGATATGCTGCATTTGCTCGCTGCCAAATTGTCGTTCAAGGCATTCTGGGTCACTGCAGCTCCACGTGCTTGACTGCTTTCATTGCCTGACAAAGTGTTCGAGGTGCAAGTGGAACAACTCTGATCACGAACCCATACATAATTGCAAGTGGCCTGCTATCCGTCTAGAATCTGAGTTTAAGAACACCACCACCAATCATAAGAGAAAGCAGCATGAACTACGTGCATACATTGGTTTGTCCTTGGTCGTCTGTACACCCCTCGCTTTCAGCATCACATAAACATGATACAAAAGTAACACACTTTTGTAGTAATTGCCCATCATAATTTCGCTCGAAAACCACGTGCCCTGTATCTTTTTCCAAGCTGTGACGCTTTGATATGAGTGGCTGCCTATTTTGTGAACGACATTGTAGGTCGTGAACTGAGACGGGTGTCTTGTGATCGATGGGTCGTTGTGTCAGGCTTTGTTTCACGTGGCAACCTGTCATGGCAGCCCGGTCCTATCGTGACCAGTATCATGCGGCATCAGAATTATGTGAAGGTACTTGTTTAAAACGTATGAGTAATGCGCAGTTTCCAATCTCAACATACGATGCTTTTCTGCATTTGGTTTGCGATCATGCCGGATGCGTAGTCAGATCGTGACCGCTGTGTGCTGAGATAATTATAATCACCCGAACACAATCATTACTTGAAATACCTCTTCATTAGCACGCCAACAAGCCATCAGCATGTCCGGTACCCAGAACGAAGCTTTCCGGAAGTCCGATGCAGTGCGCGGCCGCCAGCGAAGTCGCAGTCACAGCTGGCATCGCACGCGAAGTACAAGCCGTGCCCGCCGAGAGGCAGCGCGGAAGAGACAACAAAATAACGAAGTATTCGAGCCACTAGTCCATCGAATTTTGGAGTATATGCTACGTCTATTTGCTGAAGGCAGCTTCGATGACAGACAAAAGTCTGAAGCAGACCTACCCCGAACTGGAGGACTTGGAGACCCGGAACAAAGCCAATTGTCCGAAAAAGAGACATCGGATAGGCCCAACGGGCTAGATACTGCTGATATCGCCCGCCTGATTCTTGTTCAGGTTGTCAAATATGCTGTACGACGGTACCTTCGCAGCCGCAGCAAGAAAAGGAGCTCAGGACCACGACCATCATTGGATCATCGACGAGCGGCGCTGAGTAGACCTGAAGCAGATCCAGAAATACGACACATCGGACGAACCTATTTGAATGTCAAGGGAGTCAAGCCGGCGGGCAAACCAAGACCGCCCCGGGAGCCATCGAGGTCCCCTCCACCTTCACTTCATCGCGAGACAACACCACCACCATCGCCACGAGATTCAAAACGCCTTCCAGGGCATTCGGAACTAAAGAAGCATCTTTCTGGCCCCTTGAATAGTCGTCACGCGGAGCCGGAGTTTCGTATCTTGCCGCACCGTGCTGAGCCATCCAATCGAGGTCAAGATACATGGGATGACAGCTTGCGCAATCGTCATATACGATTTCAAGACTCGCAAGACTCTCGTGGTCCCCATGCACTCCATGACGCTCGTGACATCCGACATCGAAACTCTCCGCGGTCAGCTCCTTCTGAGCCTCGACCTCGAGAAGACCCCAACATAGCAAGCCTCATCGTCACGCTCAACGATCTCCTCGCGCAGCTTCAGGCCACTGACGATCTAGTTTACCGCACACTGCAAAGACCAGCGTCGGTAGCCCTACATGACCACCGCTGCGATACGCGCCGAGCAGTTATTGCGCACGCATCAGATCTTGGTCGGTCTATTTCGCGCGCAACCACAACCATTCGCCGTGTGCAGGAGGCTCTTTCGATGCATATCGGGCAAGACAAGAGAGTTGGTGATTTGTCTACCTAAGTCTCAACGTCATTTGTAATAAAACTGATATTTTTAAACAATATGAAGCACCATCGTTTACATCATATGAAATTGTGAAATTTATGTGTCTTTTTGTCAAACGAGTAATTGCAATCTTGACGACGATGGTGATATTGCTTAGTCCTTTTCATCGCGACTGATGAGAACTAACGTTCGTACAAGTATAAATCACCATCTAAAACGAGCCCACTTCCAGCAAAAGCACAGTAAATAAAAGCTGCCACAGGATTTGAAGCTTTTCTCGTATGTTTGAAAGACAAGCTGGGCATCACCGCCCAGTTCTGCGCCCCACCCTTCATATGAAGTTCACGTGACTAAAGTAATACATATCCCCCACTTGCAGGCGGTCTTATCACGGCGCTACGCTAGTTAGCCTCTTTCCGATCATTTTGGCTTCATGCGTATCTCACGACTACTCCGTACTTCACCTGGCCTGCAGTCTGTCTGAATCCTATTCCCTATTTTGTTGCCGACAATGGAGTCCTCTGAGCCCCTTGAAGAAGAAGCAGGGACTCCGCCCCTCTCTCGGCCACCTGCAACGCATCGGCTTGTGGCTGGCCCTTTGTACAACACATTTGAAGAGATCGATGCAGACCTAAAAGCATGGGCAAGGTCTTGTGGATTTGCCGTTGTGCGTAAACGCAGCACAAACAAAATCGATGGCCAACCTACGCGCGTCGACTATGAGTGCGTCAAGGGGAGGATACGGCCAGCGGTGGAAAGCAGGAGCCGCAGAACGAGCACAGTCAAAGTGGGATGCCGGTGGATGGTGACAGCGGCGTCATTGATGCGGAACAACCGACTCTGGTCGATAACCTTTCCGGAAAAGGCTGTACACACCGGCCATAGTGCTTGTACGGTGCCGGGCGGACTGGCCGCCAATCGTGGTCTCACAAAGGAGGTCAAGGACCTGATTAAATATATGTACATCCATCATCCCGAGATGAAGCCCCGCCAAATCTCCACCATGATCAAAACTCTACACCCGAACTGTGTGTTTGTGGCTAGAGACATTGATAATTACCGACAAAAGATTCGGAAAGAGTCTATGAGCAGCGCTGCGGAAACGTCTACCAACGCGACTACGAATGATGGAAATTGACGAGCATGCTTGGCCCCAAACCGGTTTAGGGCCAGTATTCGTTCGGTCCGGCATGATTCTGCTGTTCTTCTCCAGATATGTATTGACATGCCGGACGATATGTTCTTACAGCTAGAGATATCCGTGATGAAAGTGTAATGAAATTAACAATTGAGCCAATAGTAGCAACTTGCATTCGAATGGTGCAAACGCACTTAAAGGTATGCGAACGGTGACGGACAGCGAAGGCCCGGCCTAATGTATGGCGTAGACAGGGCGTAGATAGGAACATATGCGACGTATGATTGATTCGAGTCGGGCAAACTGCGACTATGAGCAGAGCCGCATAGCTCGCTTGATTTCCTTTCACTTCGTATGTCTTCCTGGGTCGCCGTGTCTTGGGACGTACTTAGAAACAAGGCTAGAAGTTACACCAGTTCGCGGACAATATGCATGGCAGGCCACACCAGGCAGGACGGCCATTGCAATCCAGAGCCAATTAAGGTGCCGGAGCCACATCCCTCTTTACTGCTCGCGTTCTGTGAAAGGCGGATGATAACGGCTCCACCAGCTGTGCTTTCATCTCTACTCCTCGAATTGGCTGTGGGGGGCCTTTACGTCTTCGCCTTCTAGCTCGCCCTTGTCAATCTAAAGGTGCTTTGTGCTTTTCTTTAGCGGCTGTGCCATATAACAACCAAAAGCATCGCCAAGTAAGGTGGTATTTCTGATAATACTAGGGTCCTACCCAACCTAACTAGGCTAAATTGATCTGAGGTACAAGATCCGGCGGCGTGGAAGCACCTTGCATCCGCATTCATCGGCAAAAAAGCTGGATGAATTAAAGCCAGGCATATGATGTACGTATAGCTTTGGTCCCTTGTTATGGAACGGATCCAGTGAGGTAGGGGCATCGAGGTTTCTAAACCTAGCCGTGTTGCCAAGTGCCGATCATACAGATCATAAGTGCAAAGTCTAGTCTAGACAATGCTAATCTTTCGCATCTTGGTAAGTTTCATTATTGTGATCGTCTTTGCACGGCATCTCATCAAGCTTTCAACGTAGTACACAAACAATTGAATTGCGGATATCTTGTCAGCTTGGAATTTATATTTCATGACTTTCAAGCGAAAAGAACGATGAAAAGGTCTGCGGCAACCCTACAAAGAATAGAGAAATGTACTCAGATAGCGTTGTAATTACGACAAAAAAATAATTTGTTGTAGGTCCTACCCGGAATCGAACCGGGGCTACTGGAATTTTGAATGATCAGAATCCAATGTCCTAACCGCTAGACTATAGGACCAGCGAATGACGTAGGGCCATCCTGTTCAGTTTAATACATCTGCCTGCGTTTTGGTCGGGCCTAAGCCCTGTCCCACCATACAGACGATTGAGCAGCTCATTAAACGCGTACGCTCAACTTGGGGCCTTCGAGGTAGTAGCGGAGCCATGGCGGGGACAGCGGCTGCTTGGGCGCTGTCTTGAAACAGTCGGTCGGGCGGAGCACGGCTTTAGAGAGTGTCTTCGCAAGCATGACATCGGCGAAATCGCGGGCATCGGCGTGCAGAAGGCCGTATGGAATCAGAAAGTCAATGGACTGGTGATTGTCAGCTGCAGTGTGGAAGTTCTCTAGGCACTTCAAACACGCTGAATGCGTCGTGTGGCAAGGCATAGTAGAATTCTGATCTAAAGTAAATTGACTGTAGGAAAATAGTCCCGCTTCCACTTTCCAGATCGTCGGCGATGTGACTTACTCTGCAAGCACATTAAAAATAGTCCTCATCCGTGAGACCAGTTACGAACTTAGTATGAAGCTTGTCAGTAGACTGCGGGTTATCTTGGTGTACTTTTACAGAGCGTCTAAAGCCGGCCATCGTCAACAGGCACAATCAAAGAAAAGACAAGGGCGCCATGCAGGCAATAGAGGCGGTCGACGAAGTATAACTGTGACTGCTTGAAACTTAGACACAATGGTAGCAAAATCGTGGAAACATATACTGGTAGATACTGATAGATATTTAGTTCTTTTACGATTCCTCTAATATAAGAAAACATCCCATCAAGTCTGCACGCCGGCTCAGAAGGTCGAACCATATTTAAGGTCTGCTCCTAGGAGGTTATGGGCAGACTACATGGAGAGAAACAAGGGCTACGTGCTGCTTGAATGCCAAGTTGGAAAGGGTTGTTACGTTACGTACTTTGTTTATGTTCCTCCGGGTCGTGCCAATTATGTTATCGAAGCAACGCGCTCCTCCGTGGCCATGCGCTGACATGATTCGTCAACCAAAGGAGCGGACATCATGCTACCCATCAGGCAGTCCACCACTTACCATGTATCCTGTGTTGATAAGAGTTGGGCATCTATCTATTGCCAGTATTCCGCTTCTTGATTTGTCATGCATTGCAAAGCGGCCCAAGAGATCCAAACAGAAAAGGTGCGCGAGGTTGTATAAGAACATTAGAATCCCACCGCAGCTACGAGTACATTGAATATGCAGTGGAGCCTACTTGTGCTTGCAATGTAGTTTGCACTGCGGCGTTTGTAGTCAGAAAAATAAATCTGCTCCTTCACATCGATTTCAGAAGTTATCACTAATTTCATTCCTATTAGCACGAATATATCGCACCTCAGAACATGGAGAAACTGCAAATGAAGAATGATCCGGGTGTTTCTGGACCCGAAGGTCACGATCAGGCTATTGATCGGGCTAGCCACAAGATCGTACCGTATTTGCGGGAAAGATCTCCTGAATTCGATAAGCTTTGTGTACTGCGTGAGATAGTATGTTAGTGTTGAGTTCCTTCACCAACCCAATACTAACGTACTCTTGACAGGGATGGAGGAACCCGGCCGGTGATACATACTTTGCAAAGCAGCGCAAGGTAGCCGACCAAGGCGCGGAAAAAACGGCCAACCGGTTCTATATCATGATGCAACAAATTGGCCACGAGCTACAAGTCGCCACAGCAGCATTTCGCATCACACGCAACACGGTCACAGAGCCGCCAACCATTCTGGATATGTGCATGGCACCCGGCGGTTTCCTGTCTGTAGCCCTCCAGCATAATCCATCGGCGCATGCCCTTGCATTTAGCCTGCCCATCGCCAGTGGAGGACACAAGGTTCTACTTGAAGGCCATCACAATGTCGAGCAGCGTTTTCTCGACATCACTATGCTAGTGACAGATATGGGACTGCTAGATGGAACCAACGAAAGCTTTGTCATTCCACCCAACCATCCTGACTTTGACAACTTTGTGCGGCGACGTCAGTTCTCCCGGGGTCGCGTTTTTGATATCGTGCTGTGCGATGGCCAAGTCCTGCGTACGCACACCAGACAGTCCTACCGAGAAGCACGTGAAGCACAAAGGTTAGGCTCTACCCAGCTGGCGCTTGGCCTCGAGCATATGAGGCCGGGCGGCACCCTAATCCATCTCCTCCATCGAGTTGAGGGATGGACAACGATGAACTTACTGCGCACTTTCCACCAGTTCTCGACGGTACGAGTCTTTAAGCCGAAATCTGGTCACAGCACGCGGTCGTCTTTCTACATGATCGCATCAGACGTTCAAAGCCAGCAACCCGAGGCTCTGAAGGCTGTCCAGCACTGGAAGAAGCTCTGGCAGACGGCTACGTTTGGTACGGACGACGAGTGCTGGGAGGTATTTTGCGGACGAGAACACAGTGTAGATCAGGTACTGGAGCAGTTTGGGGACGAAATTGTGCGCTTGGGAAAGGGCATCTGGAGGACCCAGGCAAACGCGCTTGCCAAGGCACCATACATCCGAAATGCACCGCGTTGACGTGAGACAGAAGGGACAAAGAAAGTGTAGTCTGATCGGTTCCTATCAAGCAAAGTATGTGAGGTATCCCACTTACAGCTGGTTCTGATTTCTTTAGTAATAGTAGTCAAAGGTTCTATTACTGTGCTCATGCAAAATTCTTGGCCTGCCACTCTGCCACAATGTCCTTGTAGTCCTCAGGCCCGTAGGGCTTCGTCGCCTCCGCCAGAAAGCCGCCCTTGCGGTGTACAGGCAGTCCGAGATCGCCGACTAGCCAGTCAACGTACGGGAGGGCGTCGAACACGAAGTCGGGGAACTGCGCGCCGTGGCCGCCAGGGTAGCGCCACTTGCCGAAGCGGCTGTACAGGAGGGTGTCATAGCGCAGCCTCTCCAGCGCCCCTTTGGTCTTGGCATCGGTCTTGCTGGATGCCGTGTCGAGGGCGGGAACGACGCTGGACGAGAGCCTGCCGTCGAAAAAGGCCTGGATCCAGAGCGCCTGCACCTGCGCAATCAGGGGTATGGAAAAGTTCATGATCACGCCGGCAAAGGCAATGTCGCGGCGGCGCAGGAACCGCTCCGACGGCGGCGCAATGAAGCGGTACAGCGTCCAGGGCGTGAGCTCAGACGCGTCGCCCTGATCGCCCTTGGAGGCCGACAGGGTCCCCGTCAGCTGCGGCTGCAGGTTCTTGTTGAGCACCGGCTGGTTTTTGAGGCGCGGGAAGCGTGCGAGGATCTCCTTGTCGGCACGTGCAATGGCCTCGGCATTGGCAACGGGCTCGTCGGCAGCGATGGCGTGCGGCAGGCCGAGCTCGCGCTCGATGCCGGCCGGCAGAAACTGCACGGGTGGCATGTAGTTCCAACCAGTCACGCAGGCGAGCAGGTCCGAGGCCAGGCGGGTGCCGTCCGAGAGTAGGACGGCGCCGGGCGTGAGCTCCGTAATGTCGGAAATGTAGATGCGGATCTTGCCGTCGCGCACGAGCTGGAAAAAGTCCGTCTCGTAGTTGAGGATGGAAAAGGACGAGGCTGTAAACATGGCCGAGCCCCAGGGCTTCAGCTTGGCCGTCTCGGGGTGGCTGTCGTACTTGTTGAGCGCGATGACATCGCCGCCCAGGATCTTCCAGAAAGTGTTGGTGATGCGGCGGCCGACTGCAGTGCGGTGGTAGAAGCCGCGCATCCCAGCGAAACCATCGGCGTCGCCCCAGATGCAGGGGCTGAACCAGGTGAGCATACGGGTCACTGGCAAAGGTGATTAGCAGGCGCCAGCGCGCGGCGGAAGCACGAAGGAGGACGCGCAGGCCGACTCACTGACGAGCTTCTCGAGCCACTTCTTCAGCGGCGTCACGTACGGCGGAGCCTGCCAGATAGGGCCGTGGCCGGAGGCTGTTCTGTCAGCATGGGGCACGGAAAGGGAGAAAGTCAGTGAGGCCAAGGGGACAAGCCGGCCACCTCCACGTACCACGGATGACCATGTCTACGTGGACGCCGTTAATGGCATACGCGTAGGCAATGTCCCAGGCAGACTTGGTGCCGCCGAAGACGGTGGCGTTCTTGGCCGTCTTGAGCGTCGAGGCGTGCGCCTTGAAGTCGCGAGTGTGAAAGATGGGCGCGCCGTACGTCTCCTGGCCGGCAATCTGCGGCAGGATCGGCTGTGAGGTCAGGCCCGTGGCAACGATGAGCTTGCGGGCTACGATAGCCACGGGCCGGGCCTCCTCGCCGGCAAGCAGCGACAAGGTCCAGCCGCCCTCTTCACGCAGCTCGGCCGAGACTACGGTGGTGCTGCCGCGGAAGCGGCTGGCAATGCCGGTCTTGATAGCAAAGTCGTTGAGGTAGCGGTGGATGACGGGGCCGGGAATGTGCTCGCCCGGCTTCACGCCGTAGGTCTCGGTGTCGATGGGGAAGCCCGGAAACTCGTAGGTGCCCAGCATGTTGTTGCTTTTGAGGCTCGGGTACAGGCGATGCTCGGCCCAGACGCCGCCGATTGTGGAAGCGCCATCCAGCAGCGCAAACGACTTCTCCGGGTGCAGCTCATGGAACGTCTTGGCCGAGGACAGGCCGAACCACCCTGCGACACGCAGTCAGCTTGCTCTTTGATTCTCTGATTTCTGTTTTGCGGGCGTATTACAGCCGCACCCTGTGGCGCATCTGCAGATACGATGTTTGATGTTGCTGCGCAGCGCGCCGGCTGTAAAACGAGACGCGGAGGGGAGGGGGAGGGGGGAAGCCAAACTCACCGGCGCCAATAATGACGAGGTCCAGCGTTTCGGTGTCGGCAGCCATGTCAATATGTGTGAGCGGCGAACTGCGCTGTGAGAAAACTGAGAAGTGTCAACGTTTGGCCTATGCCTTCTTTAAAGACGAGTCTGGGCAAGAAAGTACTTTGTAGACAAATTTGTGATGCCGTTTTACGCAGAGTTCAATTACGTTACACAAAGTGAGGTTGTGTTCTCTGAACTCCGGAGGAGCGAATATTTATTAGAGTTGGAGGGACAAATGGGTGACGGCTAGACGACGTACGCCCGCTTCGTAAGACGCGCGGTCAAGCATCAAAAGCCGAGCAGAAGCTGTGCCGGCGCTTGCTGTTTACTGGGCGGCCAATAGGACGGGGAGAGCATCCTGCTAGGACTCCTCTTAGTTTGCATACTCCGTAGCTTCCCGTTGTACTAGAGCTCTGCTGCTGTCTGTGCGAAGCAATATACAAGTTACGAGTACAAATATGAATATCTTGTGCTATTCCGTAGATACCACCGTGGCAGAAACCAGGGTTGATGCACGCCAAGCGTCCCTTGGGAGGGGGGGAAGGATTTCAAGGGTCTCGACGGCAAGTGAAGTTAGGTCGTTTGCGCGGATAGTCGGCCGTTTATGTAACAAAATGGTTCATAATGGGGCAGATCTACTTCGCAAGTACTCCGTACAGTTGAGTGTCCGTAGTTTGTGATGGCAGCACGAGGAATAAGAACAGAGCGTTAGCTCGCTACGAGTATTGCCTTGCTCTCCTCGCACAGCATGAGACTTGACCTGGTACTCCGTGGTTGTACGTTCTATTTTGTGCTGGCTATGTGCCGACAAGCGCGTGGTTCGTGTCTAGTACACAAGCCGTTGACACGGGCCAGGAAATGGTGAGTTGCAGCTTTGTCTTCAGCCGGTTGCGCCACTGTGCTAGAGTCTCTTGACCGTTGGACGTTAGCAACTCTACTCCGTACGTTGCGTTTCGAGTTCCAAGCTGCTGCCCGGTGGAGTAAGAAACTAATTTGTATTGGTACTGCTGCGTACGAAGTAGAATCTCTAATTCAAACCTGTGCTCATGACGGATGGAAATCAGGCTGTAAGACACTCGTAAGCCACTTACTCCGTACTCGTAGACAACAGAAGAGAAGGAAGAAAACCCTGTGTCTTGCTTTCTGGGAACAGTTGGGGGGCATGTCCACAAGGACTCCTACAGCAGGGCCAAAACACCGCGCTAGGAATAATAGGAATAAATAGATCGGTCAGTGTGAGTTACATCGTCATCTAGCACAAGTGGATACAGATGCAGGTTATCGTTCGAGAGCACTCCGATTGGTTTATCACAGCGATAGTCGCAGTAAATCATCTCAGCCGCACGAGGTAGGAAACCCCGGCGGATAGAAGTAGCAGTACTATCAGTGGCCGGGGGTATGGAGGGGAGACAACGTACCCCATACCTGTAGTCAGGGAACCTAGCGTACTCTTATTTGGATGTAATACGTCGCATGCCCCGTATGATACATCGCAGTGGACTTGTACGAGAGTACGAGTACATCTGTATCTTACGTAGTATCTAGCGCGTGATCGAGATTCATTACTGGCGGGGTGGAAGGGCCGGGCCAAGATAGGATGGGCAAGTAGCAAAGAGCCTTCGCTCCGACAAGACGAAGGAAAAAGCAAAGAGTAGAGAAAGAAGCAGGGTACAAGGCTAAAATGCTCGACGTGGCGAAATAAAAACCGGCCGGCAGCGCAAGGGGGGGACATAGCCCGATGCCTGCATCCAGCAAGGGAATTGATAAATCACGGGAGCCTAACAGCGAGGTTGGCCGGACCTTTGCCAAGCACGAAGGCACGGAGATGCTAGCGAGAGCGCATGCGGAGCACGCGAACATGAGCTACGGACGGGCCGCATGAGTCGGATAGACAGCGGTTACAGTAGTGTCAGCCTTAGGCTGTTTCTAGGCAGCGCCGAGCAGATAACGCCGAGTTGGGAGCTCGGGGGGGAGGGGCGGACGGGGGAATTCCGCCATCAAGTGCGTGATAGAGTAAGGCTTGCAGTGACTCCTGTAAAGAATAGCAAATGTCTCTGCGCGGCCAACTTGACAGTTATGCACGCCTTTCTTTTCTACTTGGCATAAAACGAATACCCGATTTACCTGTCAAATATTATCACACTAAGCTAAGAACGTGGGCTGCGGCGAACTACTGCATGTCTTACCAGAAGTCGCTCGTCTGAATTTTGAGGTGCATACTCTGTTAGTCTTATGGTCCTTAACTGTCTTCTCGTCCTACCTTGAAGTCTCAAGAGTTACTTACATAGTTGTTAATGTCTTGGCCTGATGCGCCTCGGAGATATTTGTCTGCTTTCTTATCAACGTCCAAGCACAAATAAACCCTCCTTGACGGCAACCCACCAGAAGCTATCTAACACGTGTCTTTGCAACATGAAAGCAATTGAGAAGAGAGCCGCGCTTCTTATGTAGACAACCGCGCTTCTTATTCATTTATATACCCACTTACAGGCTGCAGCATCTCACGCATGGCAGCATAACTGATACAGTTGCATACCGCAGGGAGTAAACAAGGCATCCCAACTACTTCGTATCTAGTCCCTAACAACGTGGGCCCGGAGTAGACAGCCGAGATCCACACTCGACGCCACACATGCGAGGGAGCATAGCTTCCACTCCTCAAGCCGTAGTGAGCCGCGTGGCGTTCTAACCATGCACGATGTCCATCAAATTTTGGGCTCCGGTGGAGGAAACGAGCTCTGAGATTTGCAGGAAAAAGCAAAGACTGTAGATCACCGAGCCACACCTCGTAGACTGTGCTCTTGCCCCCGAGAGCATATCACGTACGACGTATGGGAACGGACTTCCTCACGCCAATGGCAAAGTCGATCGGCAAGTCCATGTCTCACTACCTGTACGGATCTTTGTCACAAAAACGGCACTCGATTGCAAACCCACCGGTGCTGTGCTACCGGGCTGCCCACCCGTCCGCAGCTCCTCCTGCCGGCCCTTGGCACAACCGACGGCTAACAAGTGCTCCGTACGTACTCGGATACCATACGTCGTTTTTCGGCTCTGTCTGTCTCAGTCTGCAATTTGCAAGTGCTTGTTTGTAGGCGTACATCCCAAACTTCCTTCCATCGTAGCTCGCAAGCCCCCTCCCACAATGTATTGACTGGGGACCGTTGACCCCTCCTACTCGGCCGCAGAGACGTGGCCACAAGCCAAAATGTTATTCCCAGGGCTGGATGCAGGAGATCAGAGACAAATGACAAAACAACCGCTCCGGGTACCCATCCGCAGAGAAGCCATGATCGATCATCGGCCTCGACCCCCAAGAGGCCACGGCAGGGAGAACACCAGCTTTTTCAAAGATGACACTCGGCCACTGCTCACAACCCATCGCCGGCCCTCAGGGCTTACTTATACTTCCGGGGCACCCTCCCGTTGACCCGTACTTCCCGCCATTCTAGCCGTTCCAGTCAGTCCTCGCTCTCCCCCCTAGCAGACGTGCTCTCGGGCCCTTGTCTCTGGCCATCCGCTCTCTGCCGTTCAATTCCACTTCTCTTCTTCTTGCCCTTTCGTGCAGTCGCCATGGCTCTGGACGACTTCTCCCAGGAGGCGTTTATCCTGCTGGCTATTGGCCTGTGTATGATTGTCTTCCGCTTGTACGCACGGTACAATGCGTCCGGCTGGAGAGGGATCAAGACGGATGACTTTCTCATGATCGTGGCCGCCTTTGCCTACTCCGCAGAGACGGCACTGGCATACTCGGTCGGTGCCTACTGGCGTGGCCTGGCCAACAACTCCATGACTACCGAGCAGCGTGCTACGCTCGACCCAGCCAGCGAGGAGTTTCATACTCGGTATGTCGAGCCTCTCCGTGCTGCTCTGCATGATCCCAGACTAACACGCCTAGTGTCAACGGATCCAAGACGCAGATTGCTGGCTGGTCGACGTACACCTTCCTGCTGTGGACGCTCAAGATGTCCATGTGCGCGTTCTACCTGCGCCTTATGGGCAGCCTAGACTACCGCAAGCGCATTTACATTGGCTTTGGCCTCATCTTCACCACCTGGGTGACTGTGCTGTTCTCCATCCTCCTAAGCTGCCGGCCGCTGTCCAAGAACTGGCAGATCTACCCCGATCCGGGCAGTGCGTACCTTGCTCCCGTCTCTTTCGTGTGGCGGCTTGTCCGCAGGGCGCCTTGCTTACCACAGCTTTGACAGACTTTTGCCAGCCGGCCATCTCCAAGATCGACATCTTTGTGACCCTTATTCTGAACGTCGTTACCGACGTCTACCTTCTTTGCATCCCCGTGCCTATGCTGTGGGCGGCCAACCTCCCTACGGCGAGGAAGATTGGTCTTACCGTCGTCTTCTCTGGTGGTATTTTTGTCACTGCTGCGGGCATTCTGCGCTGTGTTCTCATCCTGGAGGTAAGCCGAGCAAGAAGCAAGACAGCTTTGCGCCCACCGCAACGAGAGGCCCCCTTTCACTGCCATGGCCACTAACTCGCCTCGCAGGACCCGACGAGAGGCGCCCAAGCTGCCGGCTACTGGGCCGTACGCGAGACCTTTGTCGCTGTCGTGACGTCCAACATTCCCATGATCTTCCCACTGCTTCGGCGCTGGGCCGCGCCTATCCTTGGAAGTATCCGCTCGACCATGGCGACCGGCAAGCGTACCGCCAGCTCGGGAATCACGGGCTCGCAGCGCCCCGACATCATCGAAGGCTCGGGTCTCAAGCCGCGGTCGGCACAAACCAGCGGGTTCGTGCTTTTTGAAGATCAGCGGGACACCCAGACCGAGACCGACATCCAACTGCAGAGCATTGCACACAGCCGGACTGAGGATGGCCCGGCCACCATCTCCATCTCCGATGTGCCCCGACCCGCAATTCCTTCCAGACCCGGTCATGGCATCGGCAGTGGCGGCGCGGACGGGCGCGGTCGCCGCCGCAGCACATGCACATCGGACTCGTCGGCTGACACGGACGATCTCCACGAGGGTACAGACCAGACCAACGAGGACTACTACGTCACAAGCTTGTCGCAGCCGCCCCGGGCGTCGGCATCGTGGTTCTACCTTCCCAGCATGCAGCAGGAGCGGCGCTCTGACATTCTCGGCCAGGACGTAGAGAAGAAGGCATAAAGCAGGGGCGCGTCAAGACATGGCCAACGTTTCGTCAACGGAGAGCGAAATCGATAGACCGTATATATTCAAAGAGGAACGGGAACGGGAAGGATAACTGGGCAGGACAGGCCGGATAGAGAAAGGAACAAAGCGGGCCACGCATGTATGTGGTCAGATACTATGCCGTTGGATGGAATCGTGGGTTTGATTTGAGGCTGGAGTCGGCTTCACTGTACATTTTGCCCCTTTGGCATTTTGTTTGCGTTTCCTTTGTTATCTTGCTTCGTAACGGCGTACACGATCAGCCTAGATATTTCGTTTGTTCAACAAGCACATTTACAAAGCAACAAGGCAACAGATACTTGTAGTGTTTTATTAGATTGGCAAGTGTCGCTCTTGCTGTAGGTATGATGGTATGTACTACTGGGTTTCGACGCCGGTTCAACTCCAAGCTTACAGCTTGCTCCAGGCAGCAACCACAGCCTCGGCCGTGGCCTCGGCGCTCGCCGGGTTGGCACCCGTGACGATCTGGCCGTCCGTCTGCGTGAAGCTCTCCATGGGCGTGGGCGGCGCCTTGTCTGGGTGTTGTCAGATTGGGGAACATGATAAGAAAAGGAAAAACGACGGAAAAGCGACGACTTACAAGTGGCGCCGGCGGCGGCGGCGGAGGCCTCGATGGTCGGCTTGTTCCAGGCGTTGATGGCGTCGATGACGCCGTGCTCGATCTCGGCCTGGGTGGTGAAGCCGGTGACGGTCTTGCCGTTGATGACGGACTTGCCGGTCTTCTTGTCGATGATGCCGGGGAAGATGGCGCCGCCGTGGCAGACGGCGGAGACGATGCCGCCGGCGCTGTAGATGTCGGCGGCGATGGCCTGGAGGCCCTTGGCGTCGGGGTAGTCGATGAGCGAGGCGTGGCCGGCCGAGGCGAAGAAGACGGAGTAGTCGCCGGCCTTGAGGTCGCTGGGCTTGTGCAGCTTGTCGAGCTTGCTGCGGAACTCGCTGCTGGTGTCCTCGTAGACGGCGCGGTCCTCGGCCGACAAGAACATGTCGGTCAGTGACAGCCAGTCGGGGACGTACGTGCCGGTCTCGGACACGAGGTCGACCTCGTAGCCGGCCTCACGGAACACCTTGAAGGGGTGCAGCGCCTCCGTGATGAAGACGCCCGTCTCCTTGCCCTCGGGGTAGAGGGGCGCGTGCGCCGACGTCACGGCGATGAGGGCCTTCTTGGGGAATGTCATGTTGGCGGCGGGCTGTTGTTCTGACTGGATCGGGCGTTCGAGGGCGAGCAGAAAGGGATGAGAGCGGCTCGAGAGCAGCCTCTTTGTACTTGTAAGCGGTCGCCATCTCGCCGCTCCACATCCCACGCTCTGGCCTCGGCATGCGAAGGACTCTGCGCTCTGGCAACTTAACGCCTAGTGTGCCCTGCCGTTCGGTGATAGCATGAACCATGTCGTGGCGATGCTCCATCCAGCGTTAGCGGCGCCGGCCAAGACGAAGCGCGAAGCCACGCAACGTATGCCGCGTCGTAGCACGTAGCGCTGCTTGGACCGACGACTTGGTAAGCAACGGACAGTAGCGCTCGTAGCGAGCCGCACTCTGCGAGTAGGACGAAGGCTGGTCAGGCTCCAGTCACCGCCCAAAGGCAAGCGTCGCTCTCGCGAACAGCGGTGGCCGCGATGAAGTGTAGAAAGTGGCCCAACCTCGGGACTTTGTGCGAGACGCTGCCAGGCACGCGCCGCCGAGGCCCCTCTTTCCGCACCATTGGCCCGTTCTTGGTATCATCTTCGCCCTGTTTCGCTGGCTTTCGCTTGCCTTCCGCTGCGTTCGGTGGCTCGAGCCGTGCATCGCAATGTCGACTCGCCGTCTTTTTTAGCTTTAAGTCACGATAGTCCGGAGCTGTGGTGGGGCCACCCCACAGATGATTACTGATACGGGCAGAAAGGCTGAAAGAGGCAGGTGGGATACTCTCGAAAATTTAAGCAGTCCCTTGCTGAATCAGCCGCCGCTCTGTGCTCCTCGACGTCTTTCCATAGCCCATCCTCCACTCGAAATAGGACGATCGGTCCGCGACGCCGCCGCCCTCCGACGACGCGCTGGCGCCGCTCGTCTCCCAGCAGCGGCTGGGCGCCACATGCCCGGCGATCGAGCGCGCCGCCGCAGCCAACGGCAAGAGGAGCGGGAGACAGCGAGGGAGGCAGCGAATGCAGGAGAGAGACACGTCAACGAGCTGGAGGTGCTCAGCCACGGCGGCGCGGGATTGCGAGAGCAGGCCTACGGGGATGCCGGCGTGGCAGTCTGGCAGGCCGGGATGCCGGCAAGCTCCGGTGCCGCCGGTGCCGCCGGTGATGTCGGTGCCGCTGGGGAAAGACTGGGCAGCCAGAGACACGTGAAGCGAACCTACTCGGTACCGCTCATCGCGCGGCTCCAAGTTGTTTTGGACCGGGCGTGTCATCTCCATATTACTTTGAGAAATCCTCATTGGCATTGGTGCTCGCACGGCATTCAAGATGTCGAAGCACCACGGCCGGTGTCGATGCGGGGAGCGGCAGCGTCTGGCCGGCCTCCCCAGTCTCCGTCCCCACGGCGCTGCACCTATGAATAGCCGCAGGGTCTGCTTGCACCGTGGATGGGGCGCAGGATCGTAGCAAGACGTCACGAGAAGCAAAAGGCTCGACGTTGTCATAGATGTTCGCTCGGGGCAAATGCTGTAACGCCATTGGTCGGTTGGCGAGCTCCAAGACAGCGAAACAGCAACGCTACAGTTTGCGGCTTACAGATTTCCGGCTGCAGGTCTGCTTGACTCCACGTCTCTCGGGCCGTGGGACTGGCTGCTTGATATCTGTCGCTGTGATCTGGCTGACAAATGGGCTACCCTGTGAAAGCCACAAGGCAACAAGGAACCTGGCAAGCTGCACTTTGGTGTTCTGCCTTGCCAGGCTGCCTTTGCCCAGCCCGGCAGCCTTTGTCTTGCGGCCGTTTGACAGGCAACTGCTCACTTGCATTGCATGTACATTGTCGATACCGATTTCAATGTCGGCTGTGGCCGGACAAGCAAAGTCGAGAAAAAAGAAAAGAGAAAAATTCAGCCGTCTATCCCATGGCATCCGCGCCGAATCGTCTCGTCTTTTTTGAACGCCCCTGAATCCCTCGCCGTTCCCAAGCACGCCTTGTTCCCTGGTCTCGCACACAAATCCCATCTCAGCGCCCAAGCGCAATAATACAATAATAGAACAAGAGGCATCCCACACACCCCACACACGCACTGTCTAGCGAGGTGGCCTGCGCCTAGGCGACTTCCTTGCGCGTTCGTATGTATGCCATCGCCCCGTCCACTGCAGTAGTGATTAGTCACGCAACTGGTCACTGTGGGTGGTGGCGGAAAACAATAGGCAATAGGCAGAGAAAAATACAGCTGGCGGTTCACATACGCTGTCGCTCGTACTTGAGCGGCTGCGGCGCGTCCTCCTCGCCGCTGTCGCTGCCGCCGCAGCTGGCCAGCCGAAGCGGCGGTGTGGGTGCGCGCGGCAGCGAACAGGCCGGGCCGTCCGTGTCGGCGGCGGGTGCACGACGCAGACACGGCTCGTACGACGGTCGGCGGCGCAGGGAGGGCGGCGGCGTAAGCAGGGCCGCGGCCGTCACGGTGACAGCCCGATGCAGGAACGGGGCCGACGGTGTGTAGGGCGGTGTCAGGGCTGAAAGCGTCTCGGTTGGCGTCTGCGGCGTCTGCGGCGTCTGTGGCATCCGCAGTGTCAGCTGTGTGCGCGGCGTCCGGGGTGTCGAGGCCGACCGTCGCGGGCTCGGATGGCCGGCCGTGCTGGCGGCGTCGAGTTCGGCATGGGACGAGTGCTGCGTGGACAAGTCGGCCATGGCGCCGCGGCCGGGCCCGCGCCTAGTGGGAGCCGGATCCGGCAGCCTGCGGCCGGTACTGGTCTGGTGCTGCGCTGCGCGTGCCGGCGCTGGTGCTAGTGGAAGCTGGCAGGTGCGAGCAGAGACTGGTCGATGGGCAACGGTGATGGATCAAAGTCAGCGATGCGGGCCGAGCAGAGGAGGCAGCGGTGGGGACCTGTGTGCAGCACGGATAGAGCACGCAGAAGCACGAGAGCACGCAGGAACGAGAGCACGCAGAAGCACAGAAGAGCACAGGTACAGAAGAGCAGAAGAGGGCGTCCGCGTGCGTCAACACATGCGAGGGCGTTTGGTGTGGTGCGCTGTTTGGCGTGCAGCTGTTTGGGTGGCCGCAAGACGCCTAAGCAGCGGCTGGCTCTCCCACTCGAGCACGGAGCAGGCAGGCAATAGCAGAGCAGAGGAAGACGGCAGGCGGAGAGACAGCGGAGCGGCCGGCGCCTGTCCTCTTATACGTGACAGACGATGCGCGCCGCGGTCTGTGCCCGCGACGGGAGGGCGACGCCAGGCTGTCTTGCGCCTACGCAGTGTGCGCCTCCACGAGTGGGAGAGCAAGCACTGCAGCGTGCGCCTGCAGCCCACACAGCGAGTGGCCGCGGCCGGACGGCAGACTGGCACTGACTGCGCCGTAGGCAAAGCGAGGGAGCCGCACAAAGCGAAAAGCGAGAGGCGAGAAGCGAGAAAGCCGCGTCTGTCCCTCTCGCTCTTGGCCCCCTCGTCTGCCTCGCGCCAGCCAATCAGCTGGGTGCGCGCCTTGCCACTGGCTGCCTGGCCGGCCATCTCACTGGCCGGATGCCTGGTTCTGTTGTGCTCCGGCTCTGCTCTGCACGTTCTGCAGCTTCCTATATGCGGGTCAGTATAGCAACAATGCTTTCTGCCTTGAGGCCGTCCAGAGGCTGCGGCCGCGCACTGGTCGTCGCCGCCTCGGTCCAATCGCCTGCCTGCGCGCCCATTCCTAGCAAGTACGCCCTTCTCCGTACTATGCAGCACATCGTCGGACCATGTCGGCCCATCCGTTTGCCCTCGCCTTTGTTCCTCTCTGCTCGCTCGCATTCCAGCACAGCGCATCGCCCCCTCTTTCGTGCTTTCTTGCCACCGTCCCTTCCCCGTGACCAGTCTGCGGTGCAACCGACATGCTTGTACTTGCACACACTTGTCGCTGCAGGCCAGGCGCAATCGACCAGATTCAATCAACCAGCTGATCGCGGCCTGTTGGTCAACGGATCGGTTGGTCCGTCGACCGCGTCACGTGCATATTCACGTGATGCCGTATGGCACTTCGCAGCCTGAACGTTGAGAACTCTGCAAGCTGTACTCCGTACTCGGCCTGCCTTTGTGACACGCAAATTGTGACACGCAGTAAAGGGAGTGGTCGTTGACGTCTCGCATGTCACGAGCCTGTAAAGCTGTCCATTTGGAGGCAGACCTGGACAACGTCTCAGTCTGTGAGGCAGGGACTGCTGATACTTGTTTGCTGGCAAGCAGACTGCTCAAGATTGTAAAAAGCAAACAGTCACACATCGTTCAAGAAAAGATGCGATACGTAACAAACTGTATCTTGCACATCAAACTCTTTAACAGGCCATTGTTGTACAAATACTGCTTTACGTCATTTTCATCTGATTTTGTTGAAATTGCGCACTTTTTATCGGAATCAAAGCCGGTGAAAATTCGGCTCAACTGCGGCTCAACTTCACCTCGCGAAATGCAGTTCCCCCAGATTAGGTCTTCTCTGCCATTGTTTACACTCGCAACCAAAGAAATGGCACGCAGAACCGGCGACGATCGCCACTCGGCCGCGTTTGCAGCCAGCACGCGAAAGAGACGTCTGAGCAGCACCCTGGACCCGTCGCTTCTGCAGCTGAGAAAGTCCAAGACCAAGCGGTCTTCCAATCCAACTCCAGTCACCCCCAGCCACAGTCCGCCCAGCGGCGACGGCAACTACAAGTGTCCGCCATCGAGCAGCCCTGCTTCGGCGCCTTCTCCGGGCTAGGACCTCAGAGAAGGCGGAAACGACCGGGCCCCAGCCTTGGCCTTGTCCTACGGCGGTGTCGATCCATACTACACGCCCCCTTTCGAAGGTGCATCCCAGACAGCGGCCCTGCCTCCGTGGGGCGCGCATGCCTCTGTGCTGCACGGGCTGCCCGATGCTGCCGACCTCGGACCGCTGCACCTCGCGCCGCCGACGCTGCACTACGCCGGATCGCAGCCGTCCTATGGACAGCAGTTCGCGTCCGCGGCGCCGTACGAAATGTTCCCGGAGCCCGTGCCGGCTTCGGCTTTCTTCTCGCGGTATCCGGCCCCGGATCCGGCCGTTTGCCACGGTCCCTGGCTGTCTTCGTACTTTCGCTTTGGCCATGCCAATATGGCCAAGTCCTTTGCCGCTCCGTGGTCGCAGGAAGAGCTGCATCTCCTTGCCCAGACGCCGCGCGAAGACATTGACAAAGCTTTCATAGACAAGGTGACTTGTTCCATTCGTCATAGACTACCTTACAGACTGCGTTTCCCCTTTTCCTGGAAACAGACAACGAATTCTGACGCGCAATCACAGCACTTTCCAGATCGCAGCGACATTGCCGTGGCCGCCAAGTCACTCGAGCTGCTTCGTAACCGCGAGTTCATTCAACTCCAGCTCTTCCAGCAGCGCAGGGTCATGCTACGCTCTCTCTCTCGAGCTTCGCCCTTGGTCCATTCAGGTCCAGCACCAGGAACGGGTGTCGCGTCCAGTGAGGCCGCCTCGATCAATAACGTAGCGGATGATCTTTTCGATCCTGGCTCGCCCGAACACGGAATGGTCGAATATTCCGCCAAAGACCCAACTTACGAGGACACAGACGACGCCAGCAGCACCATGTTCGATGCCGGTGAGGCTTGTACGAGTACTCATGCCACCGGCAGTGTAGTCTCGTCCACTGCCAGCACTCCACACAGCAGCGTTGGAGATAGCCATGACGCTCAGGTCAATGGGTCCAATGAGTTTCGCAGGCGATCCATGCGGCTGCGAAGCTAGACGGGATCGGGCAGCCTCCCCATGAACTACGAGTACCAGTGGAAATGTAAGATACTGAACTGGTTTATTTATCTTGATTCCTATTAGTCCACAGATGGACATAGGCGTCTATCACTTTGTGCGGTGCTCGAAGGACTGCACGTTCCGGATCGACTGTGACAGTGCACCAGCTACAAGGCACCAGTTTGGCAAGTCTAAGTCGCGGTACGTTTCCGTATCCGGGTCAAGGCAGAATTTGTTGCGAGAACTTTCTGGAGGTGTGCGAGTTGGGGTTTTGGAGGAAGCTGTGCGGGATTCATGTTGAAGAACAGTCACCTGTAAAGTCAGAGTACTGGCCTACGGTAGCGTGCGATAAGGCACACATGCAGGTAGAAACGTGCATCAATTGGCTAAACTGGAATTATATTATAGGTCCTCATAGACCCACCGCCCTTTATCTGGGCGTCCCGTAGAAAAAGCCCATCGTGCAAATAGCAATTTCTCTTAATTATTCAGAGTCCGTCATCCTCGAGGTTAACACAACTACAGAATGCCACCGAGATCTATTCGGTCTTTAGTGCCGACAAAGGCACAAGTCATCCCTGGGGCATTTGTGAAAATTGTCCTGAAGCAGGATCAGCCGACAGGCCGAACCGTCTCTGGCGTCGTCCAGACGCTGCTGACTCGGGGCAACCACCCTCGTGGCATCAAAGTGCGCCTCAGCGACGGAAGAGTAGGGCGTGTGCACTCCATGGCCGATGGCTCTTCTGCTCCTGCGAGTGACCCCCCGGCCGAGAGCCAAGCTGCGCCGCTGGAGCGGCCTTGGGCGAGCTCTGCTGGGTCGAATGGAGAAGATGCTCCACGAGAGCAGATTGGCCTTGACGCATACATACGGCCGGGAAGAAAACAACACCCAAAACGCCGGGCGAACGAAGCAAACGGGGCCGTACCGAGTAGTACTATGGTAGATGAGGTGGGTCAGGCGCCAGCATTATCCACAGTCGTGACCTGCCCGGTCTGTGGTGTCTTTGAGGGCGATGAAGCTGCTGTTTCTCACCATGTCAATACGCACTTTGAATGATATGGACCATTTGGATACCACTGACTTCATTATGGTGTACAGTTGGCTACAAAGAGAGATGATACCAAGGAGCAAATCTGATGTACAGATTAGAATTACACGGGTTGATTTGGCAATTGCAAGCATTCAAACAAAGCTTTTCGACAAGATTATTCTCTAGAAGAGACGATCCGACTTCTTCGCCTGCAAGTAGTATTTCGCGTCTGCCCGTGAATGCAAAAGAAAATACTACCATTGCCACTCCCGAGCCAGCACTAGCTGTGCCATGTAAATGTTTTGCTCTTCCGGGTCGTCAAAGCCCAACGCAGCCGCCTCTCCCGCCTCTGGCCCGGGGAAGTATGGCCCGTCCACCTTGCACTGCATGTGCTTTTCGGGCAACGTTCCGTTGTATAAGAAGTCCCGCACGTGCCGTGCTATGCACACGGACGGCACAGATATCGAGCAGTGGCCGTAGCCGAGCACCTCGACGATCTGCGAGCCGTTAAAGGCCGCGTGGGCCGACCGAGCGGACACCAGCGGACACACTGGGTCGTAGGTGGTCGACAGGATGAGCAGCGGGTGCGCCGTTTGGACGCCGTAGCGCGGCGTGTAGGTGTGCGTGCGCGGGATGGCCCATTGCTGCTTCATGTAGTAGCCATTGCTCTCGGTCATGGCAAACGTGCTCTCATTGACGTAGGAGACCAGCATCTGCAGCAGTGTCTGGCGGTCCTGCGGCCAGTAGCGGGCGCCTGAGAAGCCGTCGTTGTAGTTGACAAAGTAGTACAGGTGGCCGCCGTCGCTGCCCCAGGGCGCCTCGAGGCCGTACTCGAGCAGGGCATCGGTGGCGTTGCCGACGAGAAGCTGGGCCAGGATGCCGGCCAGTGCCGGCCACTTTGCCGGCTTGTAGAGCGCCGGGAAGACGGCATTGTACCAGACCGTGTCGTAGCCGACGGCGCCGTAGACCGTGTTGTTGAGGTACACGCGGAACGGGTCGTCCCGGAGCCGGTCCCGGAGAGCAGACAGCTGTCCCTCGAGCACTTTCTGGGCAGACACCGGCGACGACACAGCCAGCGGCTCCAGGGACGCGGCCACCGCCGTCAGCGGACAGGCGTCGCCGGCCTTGGCGCACTCGTCCACGAAGCCGGCCCAGACGTTCTCGGTGTCGGCAAAGACCTCGGTGTCGAGCAGGCTTTCGAACCAGTCAAACTGGTTGGCCACGCCGTCGATGATGACGCGCTCGGCGCGCTCGGGAAACAGCGTCGCGTACGTCTGTCCCAGCAGCGTGCCGTAGCTGAAGCCCCAGTACACGAGGCCGCGCTGGCCCACGGCGTCGAGGATGCTGTTCATGTCGGCCGCCGTCTGCGGCGTGTTGAGGTACCAGCCGTGCTCGCCCATCGTGTCGGCGCACGACTGGGCAAAGTTGCGCGCCCACACGTGCTGCTCGACGCTGTCGGCGACCAGGTGGCCGGTGTGCAGCACGCCGTGCAGCCGGCGCGTCTCCTCGTCGGGATAGCACGTCGCCGCCGGCCTCGACGCATTCACGCCGCGCGGGTCAAACGACAGCAGGTGGAAGCCCTCGCCAACAATCGTGCGCAGCGGCCCGCCGAGACGGTGCACAAAGCTGATGCCGCTGCCGCCGGGACCGCCGGGGTTCAGGAGCAGGTTCGGAAGGCCGTCCGGGTCCTCGGACCCGCTACCCGGCCCCAGCCCCTTCCCCCGCTGCCGGATCAGCGGGATGCTAAACGTCTTGTTGCCCGCATTGGTGGCGTTGAACTGGTCCATGGGCACGTGGATGGTGCTGCATTCGACCAGACGTCCGCCGACCTCGCCGCACGCCTCCCAGGTGATGTGCTCGCCGGGGTAGACGAGGCGTGCCGGCGTCGCCGTGCCGCCAGGACGGCCGTGACAGTCCGAGAGCAAGCGTGGCGTCGTCCGGCCCGTCGACCACGAGGTCTTGACGAGCGCAAGAGAGCTCAGCAAAGCTGCTGCAGCTATGCATCTCCAAAACAGCGTTTTCCGACTTGGCGGCCGTGCGAAGGAGGGCGCGTCTCGCGTGTCTTTTGCATCTGTCATCTTGAAGCTCGGATCATTCAAGCACAGACGCGTATTGGCTATCTTCGCTCTCTGCCTCGAGTTGACGATGTGCTTGAGGCCATTCCGTCGTATCGTCTTACTCCATCCAGAGTTGTGTCTGGCTCGGGTGGGTCCGCGAATCCGGCACTGCGTCACATTCCGCGCTGACTAATACATGCAAGAGCGCGACGGCTTCTACAAGGCTCAGTCTTCGCTTGCCAGGCTTGACAAGACAATGAGTTCGGCTGGGGCGTATTGCAAAGACCTAGAAACCGAGACACTTGATCTTCTTCATAGTCTAGTATGACCGAACTGATGCGTCTCGGCAGAAAACGCTTGGCGCCAAGATCAACGGCAAAGACCCAAACAACGAAAGATTCATGCTCGACACATCGTCTTTGATTCATCTAGAGAATTGCTATAATTACTGTAACTTCTTGCTATCGGCCATACTGTAGACCCACAAAACGGAGGGTACATTGGGTGGATCATACAAATATATCTTATTGGACTAGAGAATTCACGCTCGTCTTACTGTGGTCTAGCACGCTTTCTTACCTTTTCATCACGTTGAAATCGTCTGCTTCTTTTGGTATGTGCTGCCTGCTTATGATGCTTTGAATGCTACGCTTGCTAACAGTTTTTTAGTGAACAGAAGCGCTCGAAAAAATGGACGAAACCACCCTCTCTACGCTGCCTGCTCGCCCGCCTGACGAGCATCGACTGATTGCAGGGCCGTTATACGAAAGTCGCGAAGAGCTTGAAAAGGACCTCAAGGACTGGGCAAAAGCCTCTGGGTTTGCTTACTTTCGTAAGCAAACGTCCAACATCGTGGACGGCAAGCCAACCTTCGTCGAATTCGGCTGCGTAAAAGGCAAGGTGCAAGCATCGCAACAACAGAGTCGCCACGGAAGCACGGTTAGAGTTGGATGCAGATGGAGAGCTACCGCGTCGTCTCTAGCAAGAAATCAACGACTATGGAGCTTCCAAATCTCTGCAGAAACAGCCCATAATAACCATGAAGCATTTCGGGATCCAGTAGCACTACCAGCACTTCGTGAGCTGACGCCCGAGATGCAGCAGCTTATTACGACCATGACGAACAATGGCATTAAACCAAAGTCGATTGTAAAGACTTTACGTAGCGAGTTCCCTGATGCTGTTTTTGTAGACAAGGATATCTACAACTTTCGCCAGAAGCTTCGAAGCAACGCTTTGAACGGCCACTCGCCTATTCAATACGTCATTAAGCAGCTTCAAGATGATAACGTCTTCCATCGAGTCAAACATCTGAACGATAGCAATGGTGGACCAGTTACTGGCTTGTTTTTCGCACTTCCTTGGCAGCTACAGTCGTGGAAGCAAAACCCAGCCGTCCTTTCGATGGACTGTACATACAAGACAAACAAGTACAAGATGCCGCTGTTTCAAGGGACCTGCCTTACAAACACTGGGCATACAATACCTATCTTCTTTGCTTTGATTGATAATGAGAGATTCGAGGGATACGACTGGCTTATTAGCTGCGTTGAAGAGGCAAGACAAGAGCATGAAATTCGGCTACCAACCGTGCTAATTACCGATTTTGAGTCTGCATTAAAGTCAGCTTTAAAGAAGCATCTGCCAACTGTACCGCACCAGCTCTGTATCTTTCACGTTAACGGCAACATCGTCCTGAACATTAAGCGAAAATGGAAGAAGCCTCGAGAGGCTAATGGTGACGACGACGGTGCAGAAGATCAGGAGGATGACGACACTGATCGACAAGTCGCAGACATGAATAACTTCCTTCGCCGTAGCTTTACGCTGCCTCTCTCTATACCTGCGACTATACCACACACCCGCCAAGGACTGTTCGATTTGTGGAAGTTTGTTATTTATGCGCCCACAGAGTCTATGTTTCAAATAGCATGGGATCGTATTGTTACCGAATTTAATGACCAGAAAAGCATCATCGATTATCTACGCAATGAGTACTGGCCGTACCGTCATCAGTGGGCAACCTGCTTTACGTCGAGACTTCGAAATTTTGGGCAACGAACTACGTCGCCGACTGAATCAGCTCATCGCCAACTGAAGCAATGCTTAACTCATGGCACAGGAGATGCAAAGATGCTATTTGACGTTATCAAGGGCCTTCTTCGTGATAAGGAGCGGACGATTAACCAAGAGATCGCTATTCAAAGGGAGAAAAGACGCTATGATTACATCAGGTTCGCTTGGCTTGGACAGCTACATCACCAGGTCTCATCAAAATGTCTCGATCACCTGGTCCAGCAACATCGACTTACCCTTGGCTTACAAGAGACAAGAGCTATGGCTAATTTTGCGCCTCCTACACGGCCATGTACAAGTACTTTTGAGCCACAGCAAGGTATACCTTGCTCTCACAAGATTCTTAATATACTAGACCAGAATCGGGCTATCTTGAAGTCTGAGATCAACTGCTATTAGTGGCTAGAAGTTGATTTGGTACGTTTCTAAGCTTATAGCTTTCTTTGTTTTTACTAACAGGTATCTATAGGCGAACGAGAACCCTCTCCTCCTCATACAAGAGCCAAGCGTTGTTTTGAATACACGTGGTAGGCCTCGCAACGAAGGGCCTTTTGGTCGAAATGAGCAGTCGGTCTTCCCTACATCGCAGTCTCGCAGGCTATTACTCAGTCAAAGCACATCGCAGCCAAGCCGCCACAACGGTGTACGACCGCCTCCTGCGTCTATCCGCCGCCAACTTTCGGCGCTTGAATACGGACCAAGCTTAGCAGCAATGGATGCAATTGACGCAGCGCCAATTGCACGGAAACGGCCCATGGTGATACCGGAAGAAGAAGAGATTGATATGGGACCTGTGTTAGTGCCAGAGGATGCAGAGGGTGCAGGCATACTTGAATTGGCCAATAGCAGTCAAGCTCACGAAGAAAGAGAGGATGGTCATGAAGAAGGCAGAGGTGGTGACGATCAAGGGGGGGGTATGGACTGCGTCCACGGAAACAGCGCATTAATTGGAGGGAGCGTCTGGCGTAAAAGTTATTGGCCAGAAATATTTTATTGTGGGCCTAGGCGGTGAAGTTAGTAGCCCCACCCAATGTACCCTCTGTTTTATGGGTCTACAGTATGGCCGATAGCAAGAAGTTACAGTAAGAGAATTGCTATAATTAACTTCTTGCTATCGGCCATACTGTAGACCCATAAAACAGAGGGTACATTGGGTGGGGCTACTAACTTCACCGCCTAGGCCCACAATAAAATATTTCTGGCCAATAACTTTTACGCCAGACGCTCCCTCCAATTAATGCGCTGTTTCCGTGGACGCAGTCCATACCCCCCCCCTTGATCGTCACCACCTCTGCCTTCTTCATGACCATCCTCTCTTTCTTCGTGAGCTTGACTGCTATTGGCCAATTCAAGTATGCCTGCACCCTCTGCATCCTCTGGCACTAACACAGGTCCCATATCAATCTCTTCTTCTTCCGGTATCACCATGGGCCGTTTCCGTGCAATTGGCGCTGCGTCAATTGCATCCATTGCTGCTAAGCTTGGTCCGTATTCAAGCGCCGAAAGTTGGCGGCGGATAGACGCAGGAGGCGGTCGTACACCGTTGTGGCGGCTTGGCTGCGATGTGCTTTGACTGAGTAATAGCCTGCGAGACTGCGATGTAGGGAAGACCGACTGCTCATTTCGACCAAAAGGCCCTTCGTTGCGAGGCCTACCACGTGTATTCAAAACAACGCTTGGCTCTTGTATGAGGAGGAGAGGGTTCTCGTTCGCCTATAGATACCTGTTAGTAAAAACAAAGAAAGCTATAAGCTTAGAAACGTACCAAATCAACTTCTAGCCACTAATAGCAGTTGATCTCAGACTTCAAGATAGCCCGATTCTGGTCTAGTATATTAAGAATCTTGTGAGAGCAAGGTATACCTTGCTGTGGCTCAAAAGTACTTGTACATGGCCGTGTAGGAGGCGCAAAATTAGCCATAGCTCTTGTCTCTTGTAAGCCAAGGGTAAGTCGATGTTGCTGGACCAGGTGATCGAGACATTTTGATGAGACCTGGTGATGTAGCTGTCCAAGCCAAGCGAACCTGATGTAATCATAGCGTCTTTTCTCCCTTTGAATAGCGATCTCTTGGTTAATCGTCCGCTCCTTATCACGAAGAAGGCCCTTGATAACGTCAAATAGCATCTTTGCATCTCCTGTGCCATGAGTTAAGCATTGCTTCAGTTGGCGATGAGCTGATTCAGTCGGCGACGTAGTTCGTTGCCCAAAATTTCGAAGTCTCGACGTAAAGCAGGTTGCCCACTGATGACGGTACGGCCAGTACTCATTGCGTAGATAATCGATGATGCTTTTCTGGTCATTAAATTCGGTAACAATACGATCCCATGCTATTTGAAACATAGACTCTGTGGGCGCATAAATAACAAACTTCCACAAATCGAACAGTCCTTGGCGGGTGTGTGGTATAGTCGCAGGTATAGAGAGAGGCAGCGTAAAGCTACGGCGAAGGAAGTTATTCATGTCTGCGACTTGTCGATCAGTGTCGTCATCCTCCTGATCTTCTGCACCGTCGTCGTCACCATTAGCCTCTCGAGGCTTCTTCCATTTTCGCTTAATGTTCAGGACGATGTTGCCGTTAACGTGAAAGATACAGAGCTGGTGCGGTACAGTTGGCAGATGCTTCTTTAAAGCTGACTTTAATGCAGACTCAAAATCGGTAATTAGCACGGTTGGTAGCCGAATTTCATGCTCTTGTCTTGCCTCTTCAACGCAGCTAATAAGCCAGTCGTATCCCTCGAATCTCTCATTATCAATCAAAGCAAAGAAGATAGGTATTGTATGCCCAGTGTTTGTAAGGCAGGTCCCTTGAAACAGCGGCATCTTGTACTTGTTTGTCTTGTATGTACAGTCCATCGAAAGGACGGCTGGGTTTTGCTTCCACGACTGTAGCTGCCAAGGAAGTGCGAAAAACAAGCCAGTAACTGGTCCACCATTGCTATCGTTCAGATGTTTGACTCGATGGAAGACGTTATCATCTTGAAGCTGCTTAATGACGTATTGAATAGGCGAGTGGCCGTTCAAAGCGTTGCTTCGAAGCTTCTGGCGAAAGTTGTAGATATCCTTGTCTACAAAAACAGCATCAGGGAACTCGCTACGTAAAGTCTTTACAATCGACTTTGGTTTAATGCCATTGTTCGTCATGGTCGTAATAAGCTGCTGCATCTCGGGCGTCAGCTCACGAAGTGCTGGTAGTGCTACTGGATCCCGAAATGCTTCATGGTTATTATGGGCTGTTTCTGCAGAGATTTGGAAGCTCCATAGTCGTTGATTTCTTGCTAGAGACGACGCGGTAGCTCTCCATCTGCATCCAACTCTAACCGTGCTTCCGTGGCGACTCTGTTGTTGCGATGCTTGCACCTTGCCTTTTACGCAGCCGAATTCGACGAAGGTTGGCTTGCCGTCCACGATGTTGGACGTTTGCTTACGAAAGTAAGCAAACCCAGAGGCTTTTGCCCAGTCCTTGAGGTCCTTTTCAAGCTCTTCGCGACTTTCGTATAACGGCCCTGCAATCAGTCGATGCTCGTCAGGCGGGCGAGCAGGCAGCGTAGAGAGGGTGGTTTCGTCCATTTTTTCGAGCGCTTCTGTTCACTAAAAAACTGTTAGCAAGCGTAGCATTCAAAGCATCATAAGCAGGCAGCACATACCAAAAGAAGCAGACGATTTCAACGTGATGAAAAGGTAAGAAAGCGTGCTAGACCACAGTAAGACGAGCGTGAATTCTCTAGTCCAATAAGATATATTTGTATGATCCACCCAATGTACCCTCCGTTTTGTGGGTCTACAGTATGGCCGATAGCAAGAAGTTACAGTAATTATAGCAATTCTCTTCATCTAGGGTACCTCTCAACTAAGCCTTAACACAAGCTTTAGGGAAGGGACTGCCAGATGGACAAGTTCAGTACTAGTTCCGTTTCCCCACCATAGAAGGAATACTAGGGTAAAGAAGTACCGAAATTTTAGCTGGAAGCCGATGAGGCCCGCGGAAGTCAAATGGCAAGCAGTTCTTCGCGCTTTTTCAAGTATGTTGCAATGGGAATACGAAGCTCGACGGCGAATGGCACGATTTCTCTTACACATAGTTCGGTCTTTCTCCGCAAGCCACATAACTCGAAGGAAGGTACACCGGAAGAGAGGCGGTAAGCTGGAATCAGCGCCAATAAATGGCGATCCGCGGAGAAGGTCAAACACAAGGGACGGGCGGTCCACCCCGTAGTTCACGGCCGTGCAGAGTGGTTGGTTGCCGTGCCTTTCCGGTGCTCCCCTGTCTCTGGTGGCATGTTTTGTTCTTCTGTGCTTCACCTTTTCAAGGAGAGTTGGGAAGGACAGCTGCCATAAAACAGGAAGCAACGGCCAGACACAAGCCAACAAATCAGATATAAAGTCACGAACAGACTGATGCCACGAGCGACTCGTCACCACCAGCAGAAGAAACGGACATGCAAACAAACAAACACAAGAGGTCAGCCTCGGACAATTCCAGAACACGTTTACAGACGACACCGACCCAACGATTGTACGGCGCGGAACAATGCCGTTTCTTCGCGCGCTCAGTGGCACGTTTAGCATCGACCGGGTGCTGAACCCGCTGCTGCCGCCGTCGCCGCTGGCGCAGCTACCGCAGCCGCTGGCACATTTTCTCGGTTATCGGGCAGAGCCGGCGCGGCCGCTGGGCACGCTGCTGACGGTGGGCTGGACCTTTGTCGGAGTTCTGGCGAGCGTGCTTGTCATCGAGGCGACGGTGGCACATATTGGGGCACTCCGTGTGGACGGCGCCGCCTTTACCGTGGCCAGCTTCGGCGCATCTGCCGTGCTCGAGTTCTGCGCGATCGAGTCGCCGCTGGCGCAGCCGCGCAGCGCCGTGGGTGGTCAGGTGCTCGCGAGTATCATTGGCGTGAGCGTGGCGCGGCTGTTTGGGCTCAACGCAGGCGTCTTCACGCGGGTGCGCTTCGTGGCCGGCGCCCTCGCGTGCGCGGCAGCGACGGCGGCCATGGCGCTGACGGGTACGGTGCACCCGCCGGCGGGCGCGACGGCACTCATCGCCGTGATCGACGACCGGGCGGCGGCACTGGGCTGGCGCTTGATCGCGTCTGTGCTTCTGTCGGCGGTGCTGATGCAAGGCGTGGCGCTGCTGGTCAACAACGTGCAGCGCCGCTTCCCGCTGTACTGGTGGACGCCGGGAGAGGTCGGCCAGTTCTGGCGCGACCGGAGGCAGACGGCGCCGCCAATGGACGCACTGAAAAGGCAGCCTGACCAGGCGGCGGTCTTCCGGGTGGACGAGGAGGCCGGCCACGCTGGTGAGACGGGAAAAGCAGAGCCGTACGGATCAGAAAGCCTGCCAAGCTCAAGAAGCCGGCCGTCCGATGCTACGCGGACGTCTGAGGACGCGCACCGGATCGTCATCACGCGGTATGGCCTGGAGACGCCGGCATGGTTCAGTCTTTTGCCGGACGAGAGGCTGCTACTGGAGGGCATGTGTCGGCGACTGGGCGACAAGTAGCTGGAGGGGCAGACAAGCAGTAATGGCACCTCACCGAGAAGTAAATTCACGAATTTTGACTTGCTATTGGCAGTGATAATCATACGAACTGTCACTACAGCCTACCAAACCCGGCCATCATACCTGCCACCCGGTGCCTCCTGCTTCGGACTACCACGCCGTACTCTTATTGCTACGAGGTCACCGACATGTCGTCCAGATTCCGCTTGGCCAACGGGATCGGGCCACTCAGGCCTGCAGTCCGCCGGTTCGCCAAGTAGCCCGACTTGCGCCGCTTGAGATAGATGAAGACACCCGCGAGGCCCAGCCCCAGACCACCAATAATGGTTCCCACGGCAATGCCCGCCTTCGCGCCGCCCGAGAGGCCAGACGACGCGGCCGCCGCTGTCGTCGAGGAGGAGGCTCCCGATGTCGCTGCCGCACCGCCATTGGTGGCCGTGGCTGTAGACGTGCTCGAGACCGACGAGCTAGAGCCGTCAAACTCGTCCACCGTGACGTTGAAGCAGGGCGGATTCAAGTCGAAGTCCTCAGCCGAGACGAATGTCTGAGGGTATGGTTAGTCCTCCTCGTGGGCAGAGAGTGGGCAGCACGTACAACATCGGCGCACGCATAAAATGTCTCGTTACGGCCGTTGTTCTCGTCCTCATAGTCCGACCAGTACTCCAGTTGGATTGTGGCATTGGTGCCGGACGTCACATCGCTCGGCAGATTTTCAATCTTGTAGCACTGGTGGCCAGGGTCGATCTCCGTGATATTGTCGACAATCTGCTCCTGGAACTGGCTCTGCGTCGTGGGGTCTGTAGAGGCCATGGTCAGATGATACTACAGCAGGTAGATGGCCATGTAATCAAACATACTGTTAGTGAAAGCGATGTAGAAAGCAACGTTGTAGGCTTCGTCGGCAATGGACAGCGCGACCGCGCCCTGGGCTAGCGAGACGTCAGCATTGGTGATGCGGTCGGTGTCGTTTGTCTTCATTTGTCTTCGTTTGTCTGAATTATGCGCCGTCACAACTCACAGAGAGGGAATACCGTGCGGTTTCCCGCACCCACGGAGCTGCCGCAAGGGCCAATGTTATCGTCTGCCGCATCCCACTTGCGGTCGTTGGGCCATAGGAAGGCAACTGGACCCATGCTGCTGCCCTCTTCGCCTTCGCCATGAGTAGCAGCTTGAGCCACTCTTCCCACAAGGCCAGAGGCCACAGTAACTGCTGTAGTTAAGTGCATGATCCTACTGCAATCTGTAAGAGCAGAAACGGTCCAGTCAAGTCACAGCACAGATGCTTCAAATGCAGAGAAGTCGCGCTGTCAGCCGAGTGGCTAAGAAGAGGAGCACTTTATACCTCACATAAACGGCACAAACCATGGAGGTTGGTGTAAATATTTTACCTTCAAAAGAAGTTTTCTATAGCGAGATCATACGCCGGCCAAGTCCACTCGTTCCAACACTATTTTGGCCTCCCTCTGCTACCCATAAAATGCGTCGGGCCATAGCACGCCAGCCATCGCTCACCCGTGGCCGTAACTTTTTCGTATTCTGTGTTTTGCTCTCGTCGGCTTCCACTACGTGCACTCGGCACTGGAGAAGGCCCGAGGTGTGGTACGTATCACTGCGTTGTCGGCTGAAGAAGGGAGCAAACTGCGTCCAGCCAAATGCCAAGAAGAGCATATTGCTTGGCATGAAAAGGCAACACGCAGGCATGTACAAGAAGGTCCCCACGGCATGGTGGCGTCCATTGCTTAGTACACAACGAGGATGTTAAAGTTGTACGAGTTCATCGTATCACTAGAGTGATGACGACTGCTCTAGCTCGTAAATGGATCGACATGCTCCCACTACTGCAGCCTCTTTAGGCCGATTGGCTCGCGAACTGTGGGGTACACTGTACTCGTACAGTGAGGTGTGGACGAAGCTCATCCGGTGCGGTTTGGACAAGGACAAGTTTACGACTTGATCTGCTGGATTGCCTAGTTGGCAAAATCAAAGCACAGCAACTCGAGATGCCCACCACTGTATGTAATCTGTAGTCATAAACCAAGGGTCCTAAATTCTTTTATCACCCCTTTTGTACAAGTTACGAGAATTGATATTTCGAACACTCACTTGGTATGTCCGAATGCATAGCTCGTTTTCAGTACCCACGAGGCTCATCGGGGCCTAGCACGTCAGCCAAGATCCTCGATGGTGGTCCGTTTAATGGGCTCACGCGCGTTCATACTTTGTTAGAAATGTACCGTTGGTGCTCAGTCTAAGAGTGTAGTTACAAAAGTACTGACACTACTATGAGACAACAGTAGACTTGCCCGAGAACGAACTTTTATATCGGTTCACAATCATGAGAACAGCCGTGCGATGTGTCAAGCACAAACACAAGGTATGTACGAGCAACATGCAAGACAGAGAATCTTTTCTCTCCACGCTACACAGAGGCCCCTTGAAGACCCCGACCCCGACCCTGGACACGTAGAACACCACCTACTTAGCTTGACGTGATCAGTTGAGGCGAATGCGTCCAAAATTGGCTAAATTAGAAAAGAGGGGTCTGCCGTTGGAAAAAGAACCGTCAGAAGGAAAAACGCATTTTTGGCGGTGGTTCATCTTATCAATCTTATCAGATGATCAGTTTCCACCAGCCAATTCACCACTAACCGCAAAACCCACCTCGAGCGTCTCTCCGAGATCGGTCTTTTCCCCAAAGCTCTTCGTCACCTCGCCTCTCCTGTCCGTGTCATGATTCGATAAAAATACTGCCAAGATTGGCCTAAAGAACTACTTCGTAGGTTTCTCGACGCCTGTAGTTTAATAAGATTTTGCTACCAGCCTCTTCTTCTTTTCTCCGCTTTTAGATATGGACATACGGGTCTATGGCGACGAGTGGTCTGTGTGGTCTCTTGCAAGTGTCGGTAACCACCGAAGCTAAATGGAGTTGGAAAAACACTCGGAGCGTGGCCTTTGAAGTAAACCGCACTATTGACTTTGAGCATAGCTCGACCATTGTTCTTTCTATGCACAAGTTTGAACATCTCATACACAAGTACGCCTGATTCAAGCACTTACGACGCATACTTGCCTCCCATTGTAGCTGAAAGACATCTCGCTTATTGGATTGCCGTGTACGTCTGCGGACAACTAGCCTTGCTAGCCGTGTATTTGTTTTTCCTTTTTCTTCACGCATGCATCTGCTAGGTGGCTTTGGGTAGCTTGACGACTCCCATTATATGGTGGAGAAAATAGCCCGCCACGCCGAGCAGAGGAGGTCACCACCGTGCGGATGTGCTGTGTACGAACTGATATTACTCCATGCTCTAAAGGGAAAGTACCCAGGGACTTAATCTCTATACGCATGCTCATTTTTCTCTATTGATCATGCTATGGAGAGCTCGTGTAGGGAGGCATGATCCACGTTCCAGCTCCGCCGTACTTTGTACTACCTCGGTGTCTATCCGAACTACGGACTTGGACACGAGTAATCAGACGAGCCTATGCGGCTTGGTCTTGTGTTTTGAGCTCTGCTCACTCCCCAAATCAGACTTAAGCTCGGAGTATCGCCACTCTTTATGTTCTTTGAATCCTTCTCTCCATCCTTAACACACTTAACATTATTTCACTCGCTTTCTCAAGTGCCCATTTTCCGGGGCCAATAATCCCTTTGTTCTACCACGTTCGCTTTCCACGTAAAATTAACACCTTCAAGATGGTTTCCAACAACAAACTCTTCCTTGGCCTCCTGGCTGCCTCCCAGGCGTCTGCGCAATTCGCTGCCCGGGAAATCTTCGCCGCCATGCTTGTCCGTGCTGATGATCTGTCCTACGGCAGCCCTCTTTACAACTGCCACGACAATTGCGGTACGTTTATCTTCCGCAAACGCATATCAGCGCTGGATTCAGCTGGAGACTCGGCTCTTTATAACACCGAATGGATACTAACTCCCTGTAGGTCAGAGCATCCTCGAGGTCGAATATGCTGAGGCTGGTGGTGCCGATGTCTGCTCGGACTCCGTCTTCCTGTCTGACTACGCCAATTGCATCCAGTGCGCTGGCACTGACAATTCGGACATCTGGAAGTACTATGGCAGCTCGCTGACCAGTGCCGCCGCTGAGTGCGGTCTGTCAACCACTCCCGCGGCTGGCACCCAGGCTGACGTTGGCACCGCCACCCCTGCTGTCTCTTCTGGTAGCACCGCTGCTACCACCACGGCTGAGTCTGAGGCTACCTCCTCGGCCGTTGCTGCTACCACTGTCGCTGCCACCTCCACAGCTGCCGCCTTGGTCGGCACCACCTCGGCCTCGGCCGTTTCTGTGAGTGCCGCCGCCGGTGATACCTCAACTTTCACTGCTGCCGCTGCCTCCACTCTCGTTGCTGCTTCTTCCATCGCTGCCTCCTCTATTGCGGCCTCTTCCGGTACCACTGTCACTACCTCTGCTGTCTATGGCACTTCCTCATCGGCCTCTGGCGTTTCCACCAGCACTGGCTTCTCGTCCAACAGTACCACTGTACGTCTCTTTGAATACCAACCCAGTATTTCGTTTCTTCTAACCAATCCAGTCCTCCTCATCTGCAGTCACGGCTGGTGCCGCCAGCGGCGCAGCAGTCGGCCTAGCCGGTGCTGTTGCAGCCGGCGCTGTGTACGCCATTGTCTACTGAAGTGGGTGCTCGGCTGTAAGGCTTCCATGCAGAACGTCGTTTGATTACAGAAAACCATTGTACATATCAATCCAAGTTTCCATAAGAAATTTCTCATCCATAACCGGTTGATGCACATTAATTTTCCTTCTTTCGCGCAAAACAGCACAAGTAAATCACAGACCATATGAGTAAACATATCGCAAGGAATCTGCTCCTTGGCATATCGTGCAAATAGCAGCTCTCTCTCGTAGATAAATATAAGTAGAGGAATTAGCAGTAGAGTAAAAAGGGCCAGGCCACTAGAAACTCAAGGCTTTGTACTCAAGTAGATTTCTGGTCTGCCTTTGGTGCCTACACAACCGAAGCAGCTGCACTTTAAGACAGTGTATATGATTCCGCACTGTGACAAGGCCAATCTAGATGCGTCACGTGATCGCGCATCAAGCGTATTCCACCGTGCCTCGAGTCGCGACGTCGAACAACGGCGACTGGTCAGGACGAGGCAGTCGGATTAGCAACCCGACATCGAGTTCCAAAATGTCGCGAAGAGCCCCGAAAGGAGAATACATCGAAACGGTAAGTTTACGCCGTCTCACGCAGTCGGTTGTGCACCGTAGCGTTTCATGCATCCAGGGGCGCAGCGCTGTGAAATGAAGCGTGGCTGGCTCTGCAATTGTCGAGCATTGTCTGATGATTTTCGTACAGGATACAGGAAACAAGGTGTCTCGAAAGGCCAATCTTGTCGGTACCCAGAACATCATTCTCGGTGGAAAGAGCGTCATTCAGCAGGATGTTATGATCCGAGGAGACCTAATCCGCTCTCTGCCAGCTTCGGGGAGCAGCGGATCGACTTCAAGCTCCTCAAGCACGGCAATCTCCATTGGAAGATACTGCTTTTTGAGCAAGGGGTCATGTCTCCGGCCGCCTGGACGTCTTTGGAAAGGGTACGTGCCGTACGGAGCACGACAATGATCAGATGCGGGCGCCTCGCTTCTTGTTTACCAAGCCCATATTGCTGACAACACTCATCATCTTAGTATATTTTCGCACATGCCTCTCCGCATGGGTGATCACGTATTTGTGGGCCCTGGGTCTACAATAATGGCTGCTTCGATTGGCAACCATGTGCACATTGGTGAAAACGTCGTGGTCGGTGACTTCGCCATTATCAAAGACTACGTACGCATACTGGACGGCACTGTTGTCCCTCCGAACATGGTGATTGCTAGCTTTAGTATTGTGGCCGGACAGCCAGCACGTGTTATTGGGGAGCTTCCTGAGGGCGGCCACGAAGCATTCGAGCTCCGTGACCTGTACAAGACAGTTGGCAACAACCCTCAGCCGATGCCCGTGTAATCTCCAGAGTCATGCCAGCCCATTTTAGAGGATTTGTGTGCTTCTCAGAGGCCGGATCTCTCGGACTAGCAGCCTTGTGAACTCTAACAACGATGATCAAAGACTGTCCTGGGCATGAATTTACTTGGCCGGCTCTGAAGACCCTTTTATCAAAGGCAGATTATGAAAAGCGCATATACAATTCGACTGATACTTTTCATCTTGTGATTGTGAACTGCTGGAACCGCAAGAACTGCAAAGACTGTTGCTATTTCTTCTGGTTTTGGAGAGAAAAACTACTACGAATGTAAAAACGGTATGGTGCAACACACGAAATAACTCAGCTGTCTCGAAATCAGACAGCTGTGAGACTTCACCAGACGCAAGCCATTGAGTGTCGGCGCCTTAACTCTGCTGAGTGCTCAGGTAATCACAATCCACAGGGTTCTTGGTCTAGTGGTATGATTCTCGCTTAGGGTGCGAGAGGTCCCGGGTTCGACTCCCGGAGAACCCCCAACTTTTTCCTGTTTGAGGAGGATTGCTTGACACCCCGATGGACATGTAAGAGCTCATCATTATTTTATAATTTTTTGATCTGGTTGCGTATTTTCTACCTTAGTATATTCATGGTTCGTGACTAGGACTATCAAAACAGGAATTTCAGAGTAAGGTGACAACATTGGCGGTTCGTATTATGGCTCTCTAGCTGGATAATGTGTCTGATCAATGCTGTATTGAACAAGAATTGCCAATTCTGGGATGTCTAGGCTACGTGGCTTATCGTCAACGTACCCAGATGTCGGCGTAGTAACTCTGGTTTGGACGCCTGTAGACATCCAGCTATGAGAATTTTCCGTCCACCAGCGTGCCGCAGGTGTTGGCTTCTGCCAGGATCCCTCACCTCTGCCTTGAGCTCCAATACCTTCTTTGTCTTCTTCATTGTCTCCTAATTCCCGTGCCTTTTTCCCTCTAAGATTCGTTTCAGAAGGCGTTGAGTCTGATGTCCTATTCGTTTGGCAATGGCGCCAGCTGTTTGGGGCACGTATATATGCAGGAGTTAGTCCCGCGGGCGGTAGTAAATGTCCGTCGTTCGTGTCATAGGCAGTTCCGTGATGGCTGAGAACGGAGGCGTTCTCGGAGTCATCCACCCCGAAATGGTTGACCCTTCCAGGGCTTGCTGTCTCCCGTGCAAATATGGCTGTCGAATTATCGATATTTTCAGATGTAGGCACAGATCTTGGTAATTCAAGCTCAACATCGGAGTTCTTAGTTAGTCGCCTCGAAACTAATTTTGTCCAGCTCTTGCCAGATCGGCCTCCGGTCGTAAGATTATTTGTCGTTCTCGTATTGAAGTGAGAGGGAAAACGGGTAATGAGTGGCCGCAAAGTCGGCAGGCACGCGCAAATGAGACCCGAAGCGATCTCACCCTGAGACCAGCCTGATGATTCTACATTCTCCCATGTGACATCCGAAGACTGTTTTAGAAACTTCAAGCGGATAAGGGATATGGCGACAGTACTAGGTAGACGCGCTGTTAACTTTCAATACTTGAGGCCGACAGGGTTGCAGAAAGGTGTACGAACAAGAGGCCAAGACTGAATATGGCAATAAGTCCGTACTTCTGTCGACGGGGGAGGTGGAGCTTTCGAATCACTACTATTGGAAGAACCAAAATTATAATGTCGCTAATAATGTTGCCCCAGGCGTTGACCTGCCATTGTGGGAAGGTTGGTATGCAGGTTCTAGAGATGGTCGTGTCCCAGTAAGCCCGGATGGGATTGCAGATGAATATCGCTATCAAAGTTTGCGCGACGGTCCAAGTAAGAATAAGAGCAGACGATGTCACAAAGAAAATGCGGACTGGTCGAGGTGTATGACTAAAGATCCGTCGGTATTGGGCCAGAAAAGTCAATTTGATGGCCATAATAGATGCATTGTAGAATACAATGGAAACATAAAGTGTCTGTAGTAAACAGGTAAGTAAAAAATAGGTATATCAGGATTATCAGGCAGTGAAACAACCTTGTGGTATTGTGGCATCAAGTCTGGATCTACGTCCTCGATATGTTTTCCTAAGCCAAACCGTATGTCTGAAAATCAGAAGGTGGCATAACATGCAAGCAAAAGTAGTATGAAGCTGGAACAGGACGCACTGTATGTTGCTGCAAATGAGCAACCGAATGTGAGAAACTATAGGCAGGTAAGGATATCATTCAAACAAACCACGGTTGTCGACGGCAAAAAATACCAACCCATGCAACCAAAGCGCACCAGTCGTCAATTCCCAACTGATCAAGTATGAATTTTCTCGTAAAGAAGCGCAATGTGACAGCTGCCGCCGAAGCAGAGGTTGTAAACGCCGCGATAAAGATGATCAAAGTCCGGCGTCTGCCTGTCACCGGTTCTGATAAAGCGGCCGTAGAAGACATCTCGGTGCTTGCCGGGTTTTACACTTGCGGTATATGGGAGTCGTTTCAGCCCGACTTCACTCATGCGGACGAATGGTTTTGCTACACCATCTGGGGGAGGGAATTTATGGGTGATTTTCTAAACTTTAATTAACCCTCTGAGCAGTAGTCAGTAGATTACATGCAGAAGACAATGTAGGGATATCTTGATTTCTGCCGTAATCGTGGCTTCAGCAAGCATGCCGAGGTGCCCTAAGGTCTACTGTAGAGCTGTGATTACAGGTTTCTCGCATATGACTGGCCAATACTTTGCCACACTTCACTTGAGAGCAAAATGACGTTAAGAGCACGCCGCTTGGATTCGATGGCAAGCTAATTGCACTGAAGTACTCGATCGCCCCATATTTATCAAGAGCCAGAACATGTTCGATGTCTGGGGTCAAGAAAAATAGGTACAATCTGGAAGCGAAAAGCGAACTTTCGAGCTTAAGATAGCCGAGCTAAAAAAAGAAACGAAAACGACACTGATTTTCTGGACATCGGATAAGCTACTTTTCGACATGCATATGCTTGAGAAACGGCATACCTTTTATGCTGTGGCGAAGGCATGCAACGACTTAGTAAGGTTAAAGTAAGATGAACATCAGTGTTTTGACAAACCAGAAGGCTATTGCAGGAGTGAAAGAACGTCACGAGCCTCTTCCCTGACACTTTCTGTGACTTTCGATGCGCCCATGACTGAACGGACGAGACCAACGCCCGCTCCCGCGTACGTTCCAGCACGTCCATTAGGGCCCCAAGCTACACTTCCTCCCAGCTTCATTGCTTCGTCGTGCCGGCTTTTTAAATCGTCGAACGGGACACCCTCAGTATGGTCAGTCCAGCTACGGTTTGTAAGACCTCGAGGGCTATACTCTTTTGGCCAACCATACGTGCCCCGCAAATGGTTGTAAAGTAGTGTCCGAACCGTGCTGATGGCCCCGTTCTCTACGCGGATGACCTCGGCCTGATATGCAAGGTCAACAGCTGCTTCCTCCGTCGCCAGGAATCGTGTGCCCATGACTGCTCCGGCTGCTCCAAGACTCAGGGCAGCTGCCACGCCGCGGCCGTCGGCGATGCCACCGGCAGCCACCAAGGGAATTCCGCCGTGCCCCTTGGACTCCAACGCATCTGCAATTTCAGGCAGCAAAGTGATGATGCCGATGCCGTCGTCAGCACGGCCATGGCCGCCAGCCTCTGTTCCCTGTATGACGAGGACATCGGGCGCCGCAGTCTGGCTGGACACGGCATCTAGAGCCTCTTTCAGTGTGCCAACCTGGACCCAAACTTGAGTGCCAGGCGAGGCCTTGCGCACTCCATCAATCCACTTCTCGAGCTCAACTTGTCCGTCCCGGGGGGCGTACAGCCAGACAGCGCACGGCCGGTGGCGCTGGACGCGGCTGTTGCCGCATCCAGGTTTCCAGCCCAAATGAGGAAGCCAATGCCCACTGGGAGAAGGGGACCACCGACACTATGGAGGGAAGTCTTGTCCAAGAGCTCTCTTGCTGCCACAAGGCTCGTACGCGTGCTCTCAGGTTTTGCCCCCGGCCCAATGAAGCCCAGACCACCGGCGGAGCTGATGGCCACGGCAAGGGCAGGGCCGGCACTCACTCGCATTGGGGCACCGACAATAAGCGGCGAGGAAGTCCATGGAAATGTTTCTTGGAGGGCCCTTCGTAATTGGGAGGCCCGCCGAATAGATTGTAAAGGAAGTGACGCCATTGACCTGCTTGATAGCATACGGCTTTCGTGCTAAACTTTGACTTCGTGCCTGAGGGTGCCGTTTACAAGTCATTGATAAATGACGATTGCCATTCAACTAGTGCTACTCCACACTCAGTTGCGAGCTCTCCATCGGATGAAAGGCAACCCGCCGTTTCGCGAATCACGTAATGGCGCATACCACTGGTACTTTTCCTCGTAAGGAGAACTCAATATGTGGTGCCTGCTTGGCAGAAATTTAAGTCACAATAGAACGTTTACTCTGGCCTGGTCCTATTTGTTTTGCCTCGTTACTTCTTCATCACTGTGTCCTCATTTTTCCTTCCCTTGTCTTGCCCCGCTGTCTCCCTGTAAAGTCCTTGTCTCGCGTCTTCTCCCTCCTAGCCCTCCTCTCCTTTCCTTTCTCGTCTCTTGTCTCTTATAATCTCGTCTCTCATCTTTACTTTACCCGTTACTGCCCCTTCTAATCTGAGCGTTTACGGCGAACATGTCTACGCCGCCAGCAAGCATCTCCCTCGGCGAGCCTACAGCTGAGTCAATAATTCAATTCCGGGGCGTTGCTACGCTATTTCAAGCGCTTGACAAATTAGAGGGAGACTTTGCGGTGGTTAAGGGTAAGAAGGGAGACAAAGAAGGGCAAAATCAAAATCAACGTAAAAAGCTAATGCTACGGCAGGCATTAATGCATGTTCCTTTGCGGCAATTGAGAAGGCCCGCGAGGCGCGGTCGACCCACGAGCGGCTACATTACCGGCCAAATGACCAGCAGCTACTGATCAGCCGTCCCACACAACAGCACGAGCGCGCAGGCGGCCTGCTATATAGCGCGCTTACAGCACATTTGCTAGTTGACATAGGCATGTCACACACTGCATTTACTCCGGGGGGCGCAACCAAGTACACGTCTACCGGCGGAGGTGGCGGCGGTAGCGGCGAGGGTGACCAAACCTTTGTGCCACTCGTACGCGATGATACGCCCGACAAGTGGCCGACGCTTGTCATTGAGGTAGGCCTTACGCAGCCGCAGAGCGATTTACGCCGCAAGATGGCCTGGTGGTTTGCGGCCTCAGAGCACCAGGTCAAGATTGTGGTGCTTGTCAAGGCTGTACGGTCTGCGCGGACCCTTCTGATCGACAAGTATACGAGTATCAAGGATGTACCGCAGTCTAGTGCTATGCCTATCCTAGTGCCGCAGCTACGGCAGTCAATCACTGTTATTCCCCGTCCTGGTACTGCCGCAGCCGACAACCTTTACGACGTTGTAGGCGCGCCACTTGTCCTTGAGTTCGCGCTGTTGTTCTTGCGACCAGTGGACCCTGCGCGGAGCGAGCGCGACGTGGAGCTGTCTGCGGACGATCTGGCTTGGGTGGCCAATAGGTCGTTTCGGTAGTCGGCGGTCGGCGGTGGCAAGGCGGAGGAAATAGCTTCAGGCGCGGATGAAAGTCAGAAACCTATTTTTACTACCCGTGAAATGAACGCACGGCTATCTCGAGAGTTGAAAAGTGAAGATACAAGGCCGAGTGACAGCCAACTAACGTGGCAACTTGCTCGGTGTGCAAAGAGACAAGACGAATGCGATCACCAAGGCCAGAGCGTAGCAAAGCATATGCCATGATCAGCATTTGATAGACCCGAAACACACATTCAGGCCGCAAAGGGGCCGGCGAACAGCCACTCTGCGATCATAACGGCACACTTGGCCGTCTTCAACGCGTAGTCCTCCAGCTGGGCTTTGTCGGCCGTGCGCCTCCCAAGGCCCCCGTCAAAGCCATGCTGGGCGTCGGGGACAAGCAGCCAGCGGTAGCTGCTGCCCTCTGTGCGGGTCTCAAAGGCAAAGCGCTCGTCGTCCAGGATGAAGTCGCCGACCGGACCGATCTCGCTGCGGCCGATGACGGCCTGCTCCGGCTCCGGGCGCCCGGCGAGGCGACATGCCATGCGCCACGCCTCCATGCTCAGCAAGTCGAGCTCGCACGCGACCACAAAAATATACGGCGGCAGTGCGTCACGCGAAGCATAGGCCGGGCTCAGCAGGGGGTCCGTGAGGGCGGCAGGCGTCGAGCCGCGCGGCGCGTACGCCCAATCGAAGACGGGGGACAGGGGCAGCAGGAAGTCGGTGGCGCTGCTGCGCGCGCCGGGAATGGACGGCTTGTACTGGCGGGTGAGCGCCTTTTGGGAGGCCGGGAGGGTGCAGTCGACAACGGGGTACACCGGAACGGCGGCGTGTATGCGGGCGGCATGGCGGCCGTCACCGCGCATGCTGGGCAGCTGCGACACCGAGAGCGCGAGGTTGCCGCCGGCCGACCAGCCCAGGACAGCCACGCGCGAGTGATCGATGGGCAGCGACGTGTCGGCGAGGGCGGCCAGGATGAGCGCCTCGATGTCGTAGGTGGCGTGGGGGAAGGCCCAGAAGGGAGCCTTGCGGTAGTCCACGGAGACGACGAGCACGGGATTGTCCTGGGCGAAGCGGTAGTTCCACTGGTCCTGGTCCTCCGGGTTGCCCACGACGAAGCCGCCGCCATGGATGGTGAACAGCGTCGGCAGCTTGGCCTTGGACGCACCGGCAGCGGCCGGGCAGTGCGACGGCGGATAGAAGACACTGCGGCACGGTCAGACGAGGAGAGGCCGGGTGGTTTGTCTTTCTAGCGCACGCATACGCACCGGGCAGAGAGCGTCGGGCGGCAGCGATACCACTTGACCTGGTCTGGACTGTTGGGGGGGCGCCGGATGAAGCCGACAAGCACACGGACACAGTGGATCACATTGTTGACGGTGGTCAGCGAGTAGGACGCGAGGGCATAGAGGATCAGCGACGACCAGGACAATCGAGACGCAGTGCTGGGCGGCATTGTGCGGCAGGAGAAGGGCGTTTCGGTGTTGGGGTTGGTGGGTGAGGACGTGTACGTCGTGATCGTCGAAACTCCTCTTTAGCCACTCTAAGCCACGACTAGCTGCCGCTGGCGAGACTACGCATTACTGGTTGGAATTGTTGGTTGCCAACTAACGCCGCTTGTCAATCCCCGGGTATGTATGTACTGGATAGGATCAATGGTTGCGGTATCTCAAGTCAGTCTTGTTGGCCTCCTCTTCTGGAGCTTTCGGGACGCCTTTAGGACGTCCAATTTGCCCAACTCTCTGACGACAAATCTGGCCGTCAGTTTCTCGGCAAACATGCCCCGTTGACCAGCGAGGACCATGCCGGAGCTCTCCAGGTACGATGCGGTGTGCGGCTTGTCCACGGCTCGCTTCTCGTCTTCTGCAGGTGAATCGGCACTCGTTGGGCGCAACTTCAGCGGCGTCGCCGGCACTGCCACCACGAGGCCGGCGGTGCAGAGGCGCGTGGCTATGAAGCTAGAGCGCTTGTTCAGCTTGCTCGGCTTGTTCGGCTTGTCCAGAGTGGGCGAGGATGCATCCGATACCGGATCCGATACTGGACTCGGCAGTCCGGACTCGCCGTCGGCGACCGACGACGCCCGTGAAGCAGATGGCGAAGGTGGTGCAGAGGAAGCGGACGCCAAGACCGAAGACGCCGCCGATGTCGACGCCGAGGACGTGGAGGCCGAGACGGACGCAGAAGCGCCCTGCCGCGCGGGAAGCGGCGAGCTGAGACGCAGGCCGATGCACGGCCCGTAGTCCAGGTAGGCCCGGTGGCCCGGCATCAGAGCGTAGGCGTTGGACGGCGCCTGGTGCCAGACGTGCTCGCGCTGCGCGGCCTCGGATGCCGGCATGTCGCTGTAGAGCGCGCCGACCATGCCGGCGGTGAAGGCGGGCGAGAAGCCCACGATGCGCGCCGAGTCGACGAGGCCGCGGAGGCCGGCCAGCTGCCGGGCCACGTCCTCGTGCTCGGGGCCCACATAGCCGGGACGCGGCCCTGGCTGCGGCCTGCTGCCGTAGAAGCGGCGGCAGAGGACGACGAGGCTCTCGATGGTGGTGTAGCCGGCACGCACAGCCTGGCCGGCGACAAAGTCCCGCACGAGGCCGCCCATGTGCAGCGTGCCGGGCGCGAGCTGGGCGGCGGCCGCGTCCATGCCGTAGCCGAGCCGCGTGCAGTCGAGCTCGAGCGTGATGCGCCGCATCAGACCGCCGTAGCGGTTGGCCAGCGTCGTGGCCAGCGGACCCGTCAGCGGCCGCACGTAGGGCGAGAAGGTGAGGTGGAAGGACCGCTCGGCGAAGAGCGCCGCCAGCAGCTCGGCCCGCAGCGCAAACGAGGCCGCCAGCGCGTCGCGCAGCGGCACGTACACGTCGGCAAAGGCATCAAAGGCGTCGGCCGGCCACACCGGCCGGTTGTGCGCCATCGGATTGAGCCGGACGGGCCGCGCCGGCGTCGCTGCGGCGGTGCCGAGGACGTGCCGGTAGATCTGGAGGCGGACGGCCACGGGCAGCCGCAGCAGCGCAGGCGCACTCGGCTGCTGCGACGGGCACGGGTGCGCCCGCCCGACCTGCGCGTAGAGCAGGGCCACGGAGCGCGCAAAGCTGTCCTCTCTCGAGGGGGCGTTGTGCGAGGGCCCCAGCCCGTTTCGCCCATCGCTGGGCCCGCGGATGTACCGATCGAAGCCGGCGTCGCATACGCGGTCCCACGGCGGCAGCACCGCCGGGCTGGATTCCGGCTGCTCGGCCTCCTCCGGTATGGAGGAGAGAGCAGACGAGATGGGCTGATCCCTCGACTCGCAGCGGGCCTTGTCTGTCGTAAGCTTGGAGACCACTAGGTGCGTCAGCGCTGGACAGGGAAGCAGAGAAGCAGAGAAGCAGAGAATCAAAGAATCAAAAAGCAAAGACGTCTGGGTGCTGGCGGAGACCTCTACTTACTTGTGCTGTTATGTGCTGTTTATGTTCTATGTGCTGTTTATCTTGGCATCAGGAGACGACGATTTCGTGCCCGAAATGCCATTCGCATGGATCTGAGGGCAAGTTGCCAGGTTCCGCGAAAGGAGACCCGAGAAGATCGCATTTCCCGTGCTGAGCCTCGCCATCTCGTCCCCTTCTATTTCCCAGACTGTTTGGCATGGGATCGTTGCCCGCATCTCCTCCTTATTTTCTATGCAGTGTGCCTCTCGTCCACTTCCTCCTGCAGGTATCCGCCACGCGGCGGACAATTTGCGCCGGGTCGGTTAGCTCTGTGCGATGCCAACATCGTGCCCAGCAGACAATCTCGTTAGCATCCGTTTTGGATACATTAAGCGGGTGCCTGCGTTCGGCCGCTGCCGTCGACTGGCAACCCCTGCAGAAGGCGTACTCCGTACGTCGTAAGCTCGTTGAAGCGAGCAGCTGTCCGTGTCACCCATCCTTTCGGGGTGCGCCGTGCTACTGCGTGGTGGCTGGTCGCCATGTCAGAGGCAGAGGGGCGGTGGTGGTGGATTTAGTTCATTGTGTGCTTCTATATACCAAAATACATACAAGCTTGCCGTCTTTACCAGGCAATTATAACGTCAAGACTCAATCACGCTTCTTGCGTGCAGTAGAACCGTCTGGGGCAGAAACTACTGGGTAACGAGGCAGAGGGGCAATCTGCCGAGAAACTGACGTGTGAAACGGCAGTCCCTCTCTCCTCCAGATCCTTATTTCCCGAGAGGCTAAAAGGGCGTCTCTGAGGCCCGGTTGAGACTATGTGATCACGCACTTCGTACCATGATCCTACTCCATCTGAAGGACGACATGCTTCTTCAACTTTGCGCCGCCGTAGCCAACATTCACAGCCTCGTCCAGCTTCACTACCTGGATATCGGCTTCGGCTGTCGCCTCTAGCTTTCCGTGGTCAAACAGCGTGCGCAAGAGCCGCATCTCCGTCGCCTCCTCGGCGCTCGATTTCAGGGCCGAGTTGCATCCGAGCAGCTCAATCTCCTTCCTGTACGCCGCAAAGATGTCGAGCTCGAGGCTGGTCGGCGCTCCGCCGCGCGGTGCGGCAATCCACGCATAGCGGCCCCGGACGGCCAGCTGCTCCAGAGCCGAGCGCATCAGGGCCACATCGCCCACCGTGTCGACGACAACATCCACCCCTTTGCCATCGGTGCGGGCAGCCACCACATGGGGCAGTGTCTTGGCCGGATCCGAGCCCGAGAGCATCACATCCAAGGCGCCGCTGCTCTGGCGAGCGGCCGCCAAGACACGCCGACAGCCGAATACCCGGGCGAGCTGGACGGCAGCCGACCCGACGGCCCCGCTCGCACCCAGCACGAGCACGACATCGTCGGGGCTGGCGCGTGCTCGTGTCAGACAGCGCAGAGCAGTCGTGAAGGGGACGCCGACCGTAGCAGCCTGGCAGGGCGACAGCGAGGCGGGCTTCTCCACCAGCATGGCCTCCGGGATGAGACAGAACTGCGCATGGGGGCCGTCCAGGGTGAAGCCGAGCTCCGAGTTGCTGGTCCCGTACACTTGTTTCCCGATCCACGCAGACATGGAAGAGGTGCTGTCGACGGCCGTCACCTCGCCCGCGTAGTCCCGGCCCGGAATGCGTGGGAAGGTGGACTTGGCGAAGCCGCCTTTGGCATTCAGCCTGTCGGACGGTTGGATGACCGAGAAGTGAATCTTGACCAAGGCAAGGCCGGGACTTGGCGTCGGTATGGGGCGAGAAGTCAGAGACAGTGTAGGGGCCACGTCGGGTTCATGTCGGCTGATTTGCAATGCCTTCATAGCCTCTGTGGAACTGGGCGACGACATTTCAGTGCTGGCTGCAGTCGGTGACGGGCTTGTCTATGTCATGTTGATGGAATGCAAGAGCCTTTGGCTTGTGAGGCTCAGAGCTGAGTTTATGCAAGGCAAGGCTGACGAGCTTGTGGCTCTACAAAATTCGGCTTACTAAGATTTGTCCTTTGTAGAATATTCGTCCGTCCGTCTCGGAAACTGGTGGAACTGGTAAGCAAGTTCTTTTTTCGTGACTTGCAGACGCTTTGTTCTTACAAATCTTTACAAATGTGGATGAAGGTTGTAAACTCAAGAACACGAAAGTGGGTCCACACCGGTTTTGTACTCGTCACCATCAAAGAGTATTGTCAAGGACATCTACGACACAACCAAGTCAAAGCATTCTCTGTAATTCGTAGAGCTATTCCGTACTTTCGTTGTGATACTCTGTAACACTCCGTACGAAAGGGCGGTTGTAAATGTGTAAGCAAGGGTAGCACAAGTACTTCTGACTTGGCGTTGTATCCAAAGCTGAGCATCTCCATCCATCCCTCAACACGTATTTCCGGTCGGAGTGCTAGTGTCGGATATACGCAGCGGGTCGGTCGCATGAAATGCTTGCAGTTTTACGGAGTACGGAGTAAAGATACATCAGTGCTTCGCGTTGTCCATGTACAAAACCCAAGCGGCCGCTTCAGGATCATGGCCTCGTTCCATTGTCCATCGCTGTAACGGTTTCAGCGGCTCCCGACGATGGCCGACGAACCCAAGATGGACGCAGTCTCGTCTGCCAATGCGACGTACACGATGCGCGACTCGTCCGACCCCGAGCTGTCATGCGACCAGATGGAGGCGCTGCCGGCCGCACACGGCCCGCCCAAGTCGCTGTTCCGCGAGTTCCTCCTGGTCAGCACGATATGTGCCGCCCAGCTCATGACGCAGGCCGGTCTCGGCGTCGCCATTGCCCCCCTGCACATCATTGGCGCGAGCTTCAACGTGACCAACCCCGGGCAGCTCAGCTGGTTCGCCTCGTCCTACAGCCTCACCGTCGGCACGTTCATCCTGGCTGCCGGCCGGCTGGGCGACGTCTTTGGGCACCGGCGCATCTTCATCGTCGGCTTTGCCTGGTACGGCTTCTGGTCGCTGCTGGCCGGCGTCGCCGTCTGGTCGGACCACGTCTTCTTCGACTGCTGCCGCGCCCTGCAGGGCGTCGGCGCGGCCCTGATGCTGCCCAACGCCGTGGCCATCCTGGGCCGCACGTACGTCGCCGGCCCGCGCAAGGACATGGTCTTCAGCCTCTTTGGCGCCACGGCGCCCGGAGGCTTCATCGTGGGCGCCCTGTTCTCGTCGCTGCTCGCCCAGCGCGTGTGGTGGCCGTGGGCCTACTGGGTCATGGGCATCGCGTGCTTCAGCTTTGCGGCGCTGGGCTTCATCGTGATCCCCGCGGAACCGGCGGAAGCCCGGTACAGGCTCGACGACGGGCTGTCCTGGATGGCGCGGCTGGACGTCCTGGGCGCGGCCACCGGCATCACGGGCCTCGTGCTCGTCAACTTTGCCTGGAACCAGGGCCCCGTGGTGGGCTGGGACGTGCCGTACACGTACGTGCTGCTGATTGTCGGCTTTCTCTTCCTCGCGCTGTTTGCCGGCGTCGAGCGTCGCGCAACACTGCCACTGCTGCCACGCGACATCTTCATCGGCGAGCTGGGCTGGGTGCTGGGCTGCATCGCCGCGGGCTGGTCCAGCTTTGGCATTGTGCTGTTCTACGCCTTCCAGATTCTGGAGGTGATCAAGGGTGACTCCCCGCTGCTGGCCACCGCAAAGTGGTCGGGAGTCGCCCTCTCCGGCGGCTTGGCGGCCGTGATGGCCGGCATTCTGATGGCCCACGTCCGTCCCTCCGTCCTGATGCTGGCGTCCATGCTGGCTTTCCTTGCGGGACAGATCATGCTGGCTCTGCTGCCGGTGCACCAGATCTACTGGGCGCAGGCGTTTCTGATTTCCATTGTCACGCCGTGGGGCATGTGAGTCAACCGGCACCTTTCCATCCTGTGTGCGAGCAGGCGCTAACGAGGACCAGGGATATTTCATTCACGTCGGGCATCCTGATCCTCAGCAATGCGATGCCACGAGAGCACCAAGGAGCGGCGGCCTCCATTGTCAGCACAGTCGTGAACTACTCCATTTCCCTGGGCCTCGGCTTTGCGGGGACGGTCGAAGCCTACGTCAATGACAACGGCAACGATGTTTTGGCAGGCTACCGGGGAGCCAGCTACATGGGAGTCGGACTGGCCGGCCTCGGACTTGTCGTTGGCAGCCTCTACGTGCTTCGAGATTTTACACGATAATGCAATGCTGCAGTGCCTGTATGCTGTATGATAGGATAGTAGAGAGACTCTGAGAGCTCCAACCCTTAGATTATGATTTCAATCAGCGGTTACGATACCAATAGTATTAAAAAGAATTAGACGTCTCGTCAAGTCTGCAGTTCTAGAAAGGGTTATCGTTAGTAACTACATGGGGGTTATTGCCTGTTTTGCTGCTGCTAACTTCAGATCTCTATCATACCTTTACTGACAAAATCCCTGGTTTCCAGGAGAGAAGGCCGGTCTGCAATACGACGTCAAGTAGCCTCACTATTTAGGCTAACTTTGCTGCATCCAGCTGCATGCACATCACCGATCACGCCGCAGATAGCAACATGGGGGTCTCGCAGTTCTGTAACATGATTGGCTACGTAGAAGACTTGCAGGTGAACTCGGTATCTAGGTAAGCGCGTGGTCTATTATGTACTTTGTAGTTACCTTCTGCGGTTACGACAAAACATCAGGGGGAGACTCGATGAAAACTCAATTTCGCTCGAACGAGGACTTGAGGTCGGCAGATTATTGATGACGAAATACTCGTACATGGGAAGAACACTCAACTTTTTTACGAGTACTCACCAACGCTAAGCTCGCAGTGTTGTCACGCGCTCCTTTTCGCCTGGCAAGGATTGTCCGGATCCATACCGGGCCTGGGCGCACAGAAAGGAGTGCATGGGCGTTGGGATGAGTTTTACGAAGGATGAAGTTCCCTGTAGCCTTATTCACCGCAATACTCGTAAATCGAGCAATACTCGATCGGGTACTCCGTACTTCGTGCTTCACCTTACGGAGTAGACATGATAATCTCTGGCACGTGTCGGCCGTGCATTGAGCGGTCTCTGGCACGTGTCAATTGGCTGTGAGTGGCACGGTTGGGTGACATTCTTCCTGCACAACATACTCGTACAGAATACGAGACGACGAATTTGAGACAGCAGTTGGTGGCTACGCTTTGTCCTCGTGTCAAGATAAGCACAGGTCTGGTCTGTGTAGACGACATACTCCGTAATTCGTAAGAACAAAATACAGACATTTTACCATGATTCACTCGTACATGACTGATCACATGATCAGCATATTGTTTCAACCGCTCGCTTCGACGAGCCACGAACTTTGCCGCTTTCGCAATATGCCCGGTGCCCATCGCGGCTGCCGTGGCTAGCGTAACAGGGGACCAGCGGGCAATACTTGCACCGCCACGCAGCCGCTGCGCTGTTGCAGGTACCGACAGATCCGGCAAGGACGGCGGCCGGCGTGGGTCCCGCACCGTGGCGGCGGGTCGATTTTGCGTTTTGCTTATTCAGAGTACGAGTGGATTGTTTCGACGCGCAAAGATGCCTTGCAGGTCAACTTGTTGGGTATCGAGTGCGAAGACGCGTACGAAGAACTCGAATACGTACGAAGACCGCAGGTGACATACAGGTCAGCTGTGCAAGGAATGCTGGTAGTCCGATGTCGCGATCCTGCCATCGTGATATCGTGCCATGGCGATGTGCCTTGCTTTCTTTACTCCGTACTGCGTCTTCTCTGTACTCCGTAATACTCCGTATTGTTTCTCTCGTCTGGCTCCCGTCCGGCTCCTTGCGTCCACCCTGCCAGAATAGGCAACGGCCCTGCCATCTGGACACCCATCTGCAGCAGCTCAGCGTCTGGACAGCCTTTTTCCACATGCCGCGCTCGTCGCTCTCAGCATACACACCGAAGGCGAGGCACACTCCGCTCCATCCCCAGGACATGCGTCCTTAGTTTGCACGCGAACGCGGCGCCAGGGTTCGGCCTACAGAGTACGAGATTTACGGAGTAGAGACGGCCATACGATTTGTACGGAGTACGACGCACGGAGTACAGATTCCTCCTTACAAGTACGAGTACGAGTACTTCCACTGCAACTTACCCGTCTCGCGATGTGAAACAGATACCCACAGAGCTAAGGTTGTGGCGCCGCGTACTTCGTACTGGCGAAGTATGGGGAGTCCAGCTATGGGCGGTCTGCGGACAGCCATCCCGGCCGACATGGAAGCGCCGGATTATGACGCAAAGGCGGCCGTGCGTGCAGAAGTGCAGAAGGTGCAGAAGGTGCAGAAGGCAAGAAAGAGCCGTGGAAGCCGAGCAGGCCGTGGAGACCGCGGAGGCCGTGCTGGCCGGCCCGGAGCTGAACTCTGCGCATCTTCATTTCTCGCAACATGGCTTGCTCCGCCAGCGTGGCACCGGGTGCGAGGACGCGTTGGAGCGTGGAGGCCAACTTGCCAGCGAATTTCAGCGTATTACGGAGCAATGCTCTGTACTTTGTACGAGACTCGTCCGCCGCGCGTTGTTGGATGCGCTGCCTGAACGCCGCTTCTTCTACTTCGATTCTGTTCGAGAAGCACAAGCATAACATCCCTAGCGCGGGCAGCGGGATCGATACATATCTTACGTACGGAGTACGGAGTAGTGCTCCTGCCCTTCGTAAGCCTCGCTGGCAGCGGCCAATACGGTGTGCTGTCATGGACGCAGGGGACAGCCGGCCTCGCCGTAGCTACCCCATACATACTTGGTAGTGTAATACTTTGTACGGAGTACCTGTACAGCTCGCCAGGACCCCTGCCAGGTTGCTGGCCGCTGCTGGGTTTATTGCTCGTAATCATACTTTGTGCGGCGTGCTGGTCAGCGCTTCGGACATCGCAGTCTGCTGAGATCGAAGTCGTGGAAGACTTCATTTCTCACGAGATTACTAATCTCACAGGGCGATACTCCGTACAACGCGGCCACCGGTGACTGCAATGCCACGCCGGGCGGCAGGCACAACCGACTGCGTTCCCTGCGCTCATTTCCCGCCTGCCATTTCCCGGCCCAGCTGCGAGCTTGCCCCGGTGCCTGACTAGCGCAGCGTCCCTGGCACGCTTGCAGGCAGGAACGCACGCTCGGGCGGCGGGCCGCTGCTTCCCCCTGAAAGTCGGAAAGTCAACAAAGCCTGGCGGAGGAAGGAGCGAATTTCACGTACGGCAGGCACGAATTAAAGTAGCAGCCGGGCCACATCCCCGACGCCGCCCAAACGCCCAAACGCCCAAACGCCAGAAAAAGGAACCGAAAAAGGAATCGCCGTCGAAAAAGAAATCCGGACGAGAAACGAAAACACGGAACACGGCCACGCCCACGCCAACACGCACAACGCCAGGAGCACGAGGACCGAGGACCATGGCGACAGGCCCTGCGCCACTCCGGATTGCCTCTCTGCTCGCTCCGACTGCTCCGGCCATGAAGTGGTGATCGCGTGCGCTCATTGTCTGCATCCGAGGCGATTTCCATCACCACGCCAAAATGGCCTCATTTCCCGACCACGACGACGCTGCCTACGCCGCCGACGCCGAGGGGCCGTCGCGCGTGTCGTCGGCCGCCTCCTCGACTCGCCGCCGCCGCAGCCCCCAGCACCGCGAGTTCGGCCTATACGCGAATCGCCTGCGACACCATGACCCCTCGATGAAACACGACGAGGCCGCAAAGCCCCTTCGTCTAGAAGCCGACCCCCGTGCCGCCCAAGACGCTACGGACATTCTGGGCTCTAGGCCTGTGTACGCTGGCGGCCAGAGCGGCCTCGCGCCCAGCGACGAGCGCCCTGCCTTAAAGTCGCCCCGGATGCGAATCTACGCCGACCGCTCGCCCATTGCTGAGCATTTCGACAACTACGAAGACGACGACCGCCCGCCCGCCGACGCCGGCCTCACCCCGTCCCAGCTCCGCGGCGACAGCAGCTACCCCGGCCTGGCGCCCCAGCCGTCCAACTTGCCGTCCTCCCTCTCGCCGCGCTGGGCCTCCTTCGCCCACGGCCCGGCCGCCCTCTCCGAACGCTCCGAACGCTCCGAACGCTCCGAACGCTCTGAGCGCGCCGCCTCGCGCAACGCTTCCACCGCCGCCACCAGTCCCAGTCCCAGTCCCCTTTCGCCCGGCATCCGGCGACCTCCGCCGCCCTTCCCCCGGCCGAAGCCCGACTCCCGCCCCCAGTCTCCCTCGGTGGCCAGCGGCTTCCCCGGCCTTTCCTCCCACCCCTTTGTGCCCGCGGCCGTCGGCCCCCTCTCGCCGTCGCTGGACCGCTCGTCCGGGTCGACCCTCGACTCCCACGCGCCGCCCTCCGACCATAGGAGCAACAACGACGCCTTTGCCTCGCTGGCGGCCTCGCTGGCCCCTGGCAGCCGGGCTGGAACACCGACACGGCCTCACCATCCTCAATATCCTCCATATCCTCAATATCCTCACCACCCTCACGCTCACCCTCACGCTCACCCTCACGCTCACCCGCAAGCTCATCCGCAAGCTCATCCGCAAGCTCACCCGCAAGCTCACTCGCAAGCTTACCCGCACGCGCAACCGCACGCTCAACCGCATGCGATCCCATATCACCCACAAGTGCTGGCCCATAGACACCCTTCCTCGCGGCCAGTGTCCCCCATCTCGCCCCTCTCTTCAGTCGCCAACACACCTCTTCACTCACCCACCTCGTCGGTGACCTCTACTGCCATGCACGTCAGCAACTTCTCCCGCCCGCGGAAGCCGAGCGTTCGCGCCCACTCGCGCGAAACTCCGCCCAACTCGCGCTTTCGCCAGCCCGAACTCGCCCAGCCCGACTACTACACCCCGCCTCCTGTCTCTCTCACATCCCAGGCCGGCTGGCCACGGGAGCGCCCACGGCGCCCATCCGCCTCATCCAACACTTCCGCCTACTCTTCTCTCCCACACCGGCCGTCCCACGACCAGCTGCGCGTCAACCGCCATGGAATCGTGCCGCCCCCGCACGCGGGCATGATATCACCCGGGCTGCCCCGTCCGCAGGCCACTTACAGCCGCATGGACCACTACGCTGCTCCTGCTGCTTCCAGTGCTGCCGGTGCTTACCATGTCCCGGGAGCCCCGAATACCCCGAGTGCCCTGGGTGCTGGCCCGGCCCATGCCACGCACTTTCGCGACCCCCTCCCGTGGATGGCCGACGACGAGCTCCGATCCAGCTACCGTTCCGAGTTGACCTCTTCGACTGCACAGGGAACCACGTTTACCGCCGCCACCGAGCGCAGCAGCGTGATCACCAAGATGAGCTCCCGCACTTCGGTGTCCTGGAACCCCTACCAGTCCGGACTCGGCGATGACGGCGGCCTCAGCGTCGAGGACGTCATGGGCCTGTACGAGCGAGGCTTCGCCGACTCGACCGGCGCCGAAGACAACGCAAAGGACTCGGGCGATGATGACAATGACTTCACCACAGATGGCGAGGACGCGGACGGTGTGTCCCGCCGCTTCCACCTACGAACTCCATCCAATCCCCGTCGTTCGCAGATCGCAGACGCCCTGAACGAGTTGATGCTGGCCCCAGCTGCCACGGAAGTGCATACCGTGCGCGACTCGGGCGCCTTTTTCCGCAACTCGGGCCTCTCCAGCGCGCCCTCGTCTCTGCCCAACGACATTGGTCTGGGCTTCGCCGCCCGGAATGACCGGAACAAGAAAGATCTGACCCTGGACGACCTCCAGCCGGGCGGCACCACGCCGTCCGAGAAGGAGAAACGGGACTCGGCAAAGATGCTCGAGAGCGACGAGCAGAAGATGTCGCCTCCTTCCTCGCTCAGCACTCCAGTTTCGCCCGCTGCGCCTGTCTCGCCAGTCTCTCCGACATCTCCAGCATCTCCGGCGTCTCCGGCCTCCCCGGTTTCTCCAGTCTCTCCAGTCTCTACCCCGGCTCCTGCCGATCCCATCCCAGACAGCCCACCGACGTCGCCCAAGCCCGCGTCTACCTTTGCCATGCCTGCTGAAGCCGAAGCCGAGGACCCAGAAGTGCCGGCGTCTACCTTGGATGCCATGCCCTCCGAGACCGAAGAGGCAGAAGTGCCAGCGTCTGCCTTTGGTGCCGTGCCTGCTGAAACCGAGGATCCGAAAGTGCCGGCGCCTACCTTTGCCGGCGCCATGCCTACGGAAACCGAAGATCCGGAAGTGCGGGACCGCTATGGCTTCCGGAAGCACAACCAGTACATTAGCCGCGAGCAGTACGATGCCTGGAACGGCCCATACAGCGAGTACATTGCGCGCCGCCGTAAGAAGTGGGTGGCCTACCTCAAGGACTCGGGCCTCATTACCGACAACCCGCAGCGTTTCCCGCCACCGAGCGTCAAGACCAAGCGCTTCATCCGCAAGGGCATCCCACCCGAGTGGCGCGGTGCCGCGTGGTTCTACTACGCAGGCGGACCCAGCATCGTCGCTAAGCACCCGGCCGTCTACGACAAGCTTGTGGCGCGAGCTGCGCGCGGCGAGGCCAAGGAGATCGACGTCGAGTCTATCGAACGCGACCTGCACCGCACGTTCCCCGACAACAAGGCCTTCCAGTTCACGGACGGCCAGCAGCCTGGCCACGGCGACATGGACATGCGAGCCAGCGTGGACATCAAAACCGGCCGTCCCGACGAGCCCGAGATCGTGACGAAGCTGCGGCGCGTGCTGCTCGCCTTTTCCATTTACAATCCGCGCATTGGCTACTGCCAGAGCCTCAACTTCTTGGCCGGCCTGCTACTGCTTTTTGTCGAGACCGAGGAGCATTGCTTCTGGCTGCTGAACGTCATCACGCGCATCTATCTCCCGGGCACGCACGAAATGTCGCTGGAAGGGTCCAAGGTCGACCTCAGCGTCCTCATGACCGCCCTGCAAGACTCGCTTCCGGGCGTGTGGTCCAAGATCGGCGGCGAGCTGGAGGACGGCGGCGCGGTGGGTGCCGGACGCCCACACACCGATACACCGCCCAAGCAGAGCACTCTGGGCCGACGAATGAAGCTGCCAAAGATTGGCATCGGTTTGGGCAGCCGGATAGGCGACCATCTAGGTGCCGGGATATCATCGGCTGACCGGCTGCCGCCCATCACGCTGTGCATGACGGCGTGGTTCATGTCGTGCTTCATCGGCACACTGCCGATCGAGACGACGCTGCGAGTGTGGGATATTTTCTTCTACGAGGGCAGCAAGACGCTGTTCCGCGTGGCGCTGGCGATCTTCAAGCTCGGCGAGTCCGAGATCCGCGCCGTCAGCGACCCGATGGAGATGTTCGGCGTCGTCCAGGGCCTGCCGCGACGCCTGCTTGACTGCAACATGGTCATGGAGGCCACCTTCCGTCGCCGCAACGGCTTTGGCCACCTGAGCCAGGAGAACATCGAGGAGAAGCGCCGCGAGCAGCGGGACGTGCTCAAGGAGGCGCACAAGCCCGGGACGTCTGGCAGCCACGGCAGCGACCACGGCCACGACGCCAGCAAGCTCAGCGTCGGCACGGTCACCCGCAGCAAAACTACGACGGGCGGACCGCACATGTCACCGTCCGGTTCGACCATGTTTACCGCGGCCGCCGCGATGGACGACGACTTTGACGACCCCGAAGACCTGATGCAGTCCGTTGAGGTGCGCCGCAAAGGCCCGCTCTTTGGCCTCCGCCGCGAGCAGCGCGACAGTCGCCGCCCCACCGAGGCCGCCTAGGGTTGCGGCTGTCTGCGGTGTGCGCGCGCAGGCGCAGGGCGCGGAGGCTGAGCGGTGACACGGCAGCTTGCACAACGTTTTACGGAGTATTTTTTCTTCGTTGCCCCTTTTCTCTATTCCACATCTCCCTCATTTGCATTGTCCATTTCTTTTGGCATTTCCTATTCCCCATCCATATATCTAGTTATTCCGCAGACAGGCCTGCCCTTTCTGTGTGATGTGTTACGGCCAAGAAGCATATTGTTGTTGTTATAGAACGTCGGTGGACAGTAGAGCTTTACGCTTCCGGGAAGAGCAGCATACGAACACGATCTGTACAAAGCGGGATGTTTTTTCTATCAGTGGTCTCCTTTTCATTGTCTAATACTCCGTTCAGCATGGAAGGTTATTGTCGCGCAGATGCGAATTTCAGGGAAACTAGGCACGGGGGGCACTGCACGAAGAAGAGAGCAGAAAAAGAAACGACGGGGCTGTGTGGCTTCCGTGATTGCCGCATTGCGTTCTTCTTCCTGTTTCTGTTGTCTCCTTGCTTCTTCCTGCGGTTGGCCTTCCGAGCGGTGTTTATGCATTGGGCCGGTGTCGGTGCTTTGACTGTTTGTATAATCATATCCCACAGAGGACAAGAGGGACGGTACGCGAAACCAAAAGGGCTCAGGCCCGCTATGCATTTATTAGTTTATAAAACCAAATAGCAGAATTACATTTTGTTAGAAGTTGGATTTTGGTAGCAGCACCTCTTCTTTGTAGTAGTAGCACCGGGCTGGCCTTATCAATAGCAAGGAAGCCGCTGCACCACCACATATGACTCAGTCTGCCCTACCGTATCCTACGTCGTCTGTTATGTCGTCTATCGTCCTATCTGCCGCGTTGTCTCGGTGCTGTGAGTAGGAAGATGTAAAGTAGAAGGCACAATGATAGTCCAAGTAACGCAAAGAAGAATACGTACTAGCCAGTAGCAAGAATGGCAAGAGCAAGATTACTCAAGTTTAGAAATAACTAGGCAAATTATCATTTGATATCCCGTACTGTCAAGGAATGTCTTCTCTCAAAGCAAAGCGAAGAGCATCTTGATGAAGTTCATAGCTATTATTGTTCTAGTTTGTATTTTGAGTTTGTTTGTGCTGGCGTCTTTTTCTTCACCTTTCGAGTAGACGTTTCTCAATTTCTCGCTACGAGATCGGCGTATCTACGGACGAAACACATCGGCGAGACTTGATGACGGGATATACTTAATGAGACATGAAAGAGTACATCTACGCTCAGCCCAGATCTCCGTCGGTGCGTGATGCGGCCGACTGCTTCTCCCCTTGCGTTCGGCCTAACATTGCTGTGCCCATCGCCTTTTGCCCCTGTCAGTCCGACCCGTAGCCCCTATCTCCATACAAAGCGTGTGCTGTCCCCTGCCCCCTTGCCATGCTGGCCCCTCCCTGCCTCTCCGGCGGCCATGCCCCCCGTGTTCGCCGCTTCCTTGCTGCCGTCGGGGGAGTCTAGCCGTCGGTGCCGCTGCTGTGGAATGTGGCGCAGAGCGCGGCGTAGTGGTGCGTGAGGTCGAGCACGTGCTGGGGCAGGTTGGTAGCCTGCACGAGGCTGCCGACCTTGACGGCGCCCTCTTCCTCGATCAGCCGGCGCACGGTGCGCAGAAGCTCGGGCGAGAAGCCCGAGTACCAGCGGTACTGCCAGGTCACGAGGCGGATGACGGCACCGACGGTGTCGACGATGGCGGCGGCGGACGCCGGCGGCGCGGTGGCCCCCTCGGCGGCAGCGGCGGCGGCGGCGCGCTCCCGCTGGGTCTGCGCGGCGCGCAAGATGCCCGACAGGGCGCGGGGGCTGAAGCGCTGGGCCAGGCAGGCGCGGTAGGCCTCGACGGCCTCGTCGGCGTGCTGCAGGCGCTCGGCCAGCAGGCCGAGGATCTCCCACTCCTCGGGCGACTTCTTGTACTGCATCGCCTGCGCGCGGTACTGCGCCATCTGCGTGCGCCAGATTGTGTACACGCGCAGGTCCTCGTACAGCACCATGAAGAGGCTGTCGAGCCACCGCTCGCAGAGCCGCTTGTTGTTGAGCCGCGACAGGTGCTCCTCGGACTGCGCCGCGCCGTCCTCGCCCTCGGCCGGGCCCGGCAGCGGCTCCGCGGCCGTCACGGGCTTCTCGACGACGTCGTCGGCGCCCTCCACCTTGGAGACCTTGGAGGCGCTGTCGCTGTTGTCGCTGGCCTCGGCGGCATCGGCCTCGCCGTTCTTCGCGGCCTCGCCGTTGCTGTTGCCGTTGGTCGGCGCGTCGGCGCGGGCGGGCGTGGCGCCGTTGACAGCGGCCGGTCCGTTGCTGCGGGCCGGATTCTGGGTGACGGAGCCGTCCTTCTTGTCGGTGCGGTACTCGTCTTCCATGACAAAGACGTTGCTGCGGATGCGCAGCAGCTGGTCCCAGCCGATCTTGGCGGTCATCTCGGTCAGGATGTTGTAGGCGTGCTTAAAGGTGCCCCGGTAGGCCGACGCGCGCAGGCTCAGCAGGCTCGGGTCGACCTGCTCGCTGAAGCGCGCGTCGAGCTCGCTGTCGAGCTCCTCGAGGCGGGTCTCGGCCAGGATGGGCAGCGACACCTCCTTGGGCTCGGGCATGACGGGCGTGTCCTTGTCCTGGTACGTGAACATGGGGCACGAGTTCAGGATGGTCAGCGCATTCTCCCAGTCCTCCTGCGCCACGTAGACCTCGGCCAGGCGGGCCCAGGTGCCGAACTCGCTCGGGGCGGCGACGGTGCCGCGGTCGGCGCAGCCCAGGGCCATCTGCAGGCGCTCCTCGCGGATCTCGGGGGTGGTGGCGCTGCGGGCCTTGCGCATGAGGAACTCGGCCTGGGTGTCGAGCATGACGTAGTCCATCGGCTCGCGCTGGAGGGCGTCGTGCAGCACGCGCACGCCGTCGACCTCCTCGTTGCCCATGAACAGCACCTTGGCCAGCAGCGACGCGACCTCGACGTTCTGCGAGCGCAGCTTCTGGAAGAGGTTGATGCCCGAGGCAAAGCGGCCGGTGGTCTCAAAGTACTTGAGCAGGCCGCTGACAAGGTGGTTCGACACGACGTTGGGCACCTGGACGGTCGAGTCGGAGCCGAGCTGCCAGCCGCGGAAGAAGAGCTGCTCGGCGGCGTTGAGGAAGCGGTGCTCGGTCTCGGTGTTGGTGATGGGGTTGAAGCGCCGCACGCCCATGATCTTGCGGATGGTCTCGCCGCTGCCGTCGTCGGCGTACGAGTACGCGCGCAGGACGCTGCAGAGGTACGTCTCCAGCCACAGGTCGTCGCTGGCCTTTTTCTTCTCGCCGCGCTCGTCGACGCAGTAGCTCTCGACGGTGCCGGGGATCGTGACGTGCACGCGCATGTCCAGACGGGAGAGCGCATTGTAGCAGCTGTGCGCGTGTCAGCCATCTAGCACGCGTCTTGTTCTCGTTTCCTTTCCCCGTTTTCCTGCTTCTGCGCCGTTTGCGCCAGCGCAGCCGCTTACCAGTAGAGGCCCTCGGTGATCTTCGTCGTGGCCGTCGTGCCGGGTTCGCGGTAGGTCAGGGTGTTGATGTAGGCCGCCAGACTCGCCGAGGAGGAGGCGTCGACGCCGGTGACATGGTGGTAGGCGCCGATCTGGAAGACGCAGCCGGCGCGCGTCAGCAAGGCTCGGGCGGAACAGTGGAACAGTGGGACAGCGAAGCAGCGAAACAGCGAAACAGCGGGACAGCGGGACAGCGGGACAGCGGGCGGGGGAGGGCCCAGTCGTTGTTACCTGGCGGCCGGTACCGCGGACGGGCTGCTTGACGAGGTGAACAAGATCGGGCGGGCCGAGCTCGCGGAGGGAGAGCAGCTGCTCCGTTCTCGCCTCGATCGCCTCGGAGACCTCGTCCTCGGTGATCCTGCGAATGCGACAGCGCGGATTAGCAGCGGCTCCGGGCGCAGAAGACGGCACAGGCCGGCGCCGACGGCGGCAGAGACACGTACTCGGGCACAGCGGGCGCGACCATGGTGGCGGGCAGCGGCCGGGGCGCACGACAGGCGGCGGTCGTCCAAAGGGATGCCCGAGGCGTCCAGAGAAAGGGGGAAAGGACTTCGGCGCGGCAGAGCTCGTCGGCGCGACGGCGACAGCAATGCGACGGCGGTGGGCGGTGCGTCTGGGGAGCCGCAGCTGGTCGCGTGGGCGGTGCGAGTCAATCGCTTCGGTGCGCGAGGATGGCAGGGGGGCGTGGGATGTCCAGGCCCAGCGAGGTGTGAGCGAGACGACAAAAGGATCGCAAGGACGGCTACTTTTGGCCTGCATCTGGTCGATGGGCCAACTGCCAGAATGGCGGGTGGGAAAACTGGTCGGAAGCCGCACGGGCCACCCGTCGCGACGCCACAGCGTGCGTGGCGGTGCATTCCGGGCGGTGCGTTTGGGGCGCTACGGAGAATTACTCGTGATACTGCCGTAGTTCCTCCGTAATCGCGTCCCAAAGCTTCACGCGATCGCTGCTGCAAGCAACGACCACCGAGCAGTGTCGACACAGCGGCCGGCCTACCTGCTCCGCGCGCATCGCAGCTTGCCACCCACGACCCGCGTGCTCAATCTACTGCACAGGCGCACGCATGGGCCGCGGGCTGCTCCCACGATGGTAAGCCTCTCCTCGCCCTCTTTGCCTGCCGCTTTCCTGTCCTTTGCTCGTTCGGCTGCCTCGTTTCGTGGCTGCTGCGCGCTTGGCTGACTGCGCCGACTGCAGCCGGCCTTTGTGGCAATCAACGTCGAGCCCGAGGAGAATGCGGAGGACGAGGTCGACGTCACCCGGCGCATCCAAACCGACGATGCCCTGAAGCTCTACCAAAACGCCCTCAGGTTCCATGCCCAGGGACCCGCGTCCTTTGCCGAAGCCGAGGATGCGTACGCCGCCCTCTTCAAGTCGGAGATCTTCAAGTACCCCGATGCGTCGACCGAATACGAGCGCGCCGAGAAGCGCGACCCGCTGGACACCTCTGGCCCGTCCTTTGTCTCGACGCTCGCCCTCGAGACCGCGGTGATCGAGGGGGATGCCTCCGAGAGCAGCCTGCCCCAGGCCTACTTCCTCGCCTACAAGAACCACGGCCAGTTTCTGCTGGACCAGGTGCGGCACGCGGCGCGCATAGCCGCGAGACAGGACGGCGAGGCTGCCGAGCAGGTGTACGACCAGCCGCATGTGCAGAACGCCGCGCGCGAGGCGCTGAATGACTTTGACGCGGCGCTCGACCGCGACCCGTCCGACGCCGACCTGTGGCGGCGCACGGCACGCGTGGCCGCCTTTCTGCGGAGTGCGCGCATCGAGCGGTACTGCCTCGAGGCCGCCATCGAGCTCGACGACGACCCCGCCGTCGTCGAGGTCCAGCCGCCTTCTCTCGCCGAGGGCTTCGCCGGCGAGCAGCTGCGCAACAAGCTGCGCGCCTTGGCCGACGACATGGCCCTCACACACCCCATCATGGCCCCCTACGTGAAGAGGCAGCTGGCCGCGTCGCTGCGCCGATACCTCGACCCCTTCCCGTGGCTGCCGAATCCCACCAAGGACATTGCCCTTGCCAACAAGTCTGGCTCTGGCGAAACGGACGGCGCGGCGACTTCACGCCTGGCGATTCGATTTGACGGGCCTTCGTGGGCGTATCTGGGCCTGGCCATGGTCCTCTCTGTCGCCAAAGACGGCCTCACCGGAAGGGCTATCGCCATTGAGGCGCCGGAAATGCCTGACGAGCACCAGACCATGCAGATCGAAATCGACCAGCAGCTGTCCATGCCCCTCGACGGCCGCACTGCCAGTCATGCAGACACCGCACTGGATACGATCGACGACAAGGCCGACTCGGGTGCCGACGCTGGCAATACGTCCCTGGACGACAAGGCCGCCTCGCTCAGGGGCGCGAGCGACTCGAAGGAACCCTCGAAAGAGCGCAGCTCGTCGCAGTCTCGGAAGCGGTCGCAGTCTGCCGCAGGCCTACCCGACGCGGAAGAAGAAGACGCGAGCGACATGAAGAGAAGCAAGCGCATTCGCCGTCGCGAAACACAGGTCGACGAAGCAGTAGATCCCAATGCCGCTTTCGGCGACCTCCTACAGTCCTTTCAGGATGCCGACCAACGCCTCTTTGTCATGACCAAGAACCTGCTCCAAGAGCTCCACGTTCCGGCCATCCCCGAACTCGACGAGATCACCCGCGCGACTGCGTTGACGGAAGAGCGCATGGCAAGCCTGCAGAGCCAGCCGTGCAGGGATATGCGCGACATTCTGGCCAAATTCAAAGACGACCGCGCCAAGATTCTCCTCAACAAGAAGGCCGCACCGACTCTCGGACTCGAGGCCTTTCTCGAGCGTTCCAAAGGACACCAGACAAGCGCACACACGATGGCAGCCTTGGATGAAACGCGCGGGCTCCTGGCTTTTGTGCGAAGAGTCAACAGCAACTGGTACACGATGCAGGATATCGCCTACGAGTGGATGGCGTTCATGGCGCAGAGCTACGTGACGCGGCTGTGGTCGGAGCTGATGAAGAGGGCGGTTGTCCAGGTGCTCAGCAACCTGGACGGACCCATCTACGAGCGCGTGTGCTTCGAGCTCGACGTGTGGAAACAGTCCGAGACGAGGCTGGCTGGCGAGAAGACGCTGCCTGGCGCGTCTTACGAGCTTCTCCACGATCTACACAACCTTGTTCAGATGATCTTTGAGCTGTACCTGGACATTTACGAGCGGATTACGAACCCTAGCAGCAAGGTCAGTGTGAGTATCCGCATGGAAACAAAAACACGATTGGACCGGTGGATGGACCTGGCTTCCGGCCTCGCTCGCATCGTACCCCCCGAGGATGCGGCGGGCGAGATGACCACCTTGACGTATCGGTACCTGTGGGCGTCTGTCTTTTCGACGACTATCCTGGCAAAGGTCTCCCGGGACCACACGCTGGCGTGCTGGGAGAGCTTGCGCCAGTACTTGACCATGGAGGAGCATGACGTCGAGATTGTCCTCCCCAACAACGCCGTCATATCCGAAGTGTCCCACGAGGCCGCCGATCGTGAGATTAGCAGACTCACGACAATGGACTTCTTCTTGGCCTTCTTCCTGGAAGAGATCAAGGATCCGGTCGCTGTCATCGACAAGCTGGAGCCGGTCCTCAACCCTGACTCCGTTCTTGTGGCACTCCAGGGGAGCGCAGACGATGATGCGGTCGTCGAGCTGCCAGTCTCGGCGTGTGCCGGGCCGGAGCTGCGCGATATGTGGAAGTTTCTTCGCGGCAGCAGTGCCGACTTGCGCCTCTTCCTGTGGACGCGCCTGGCAGATGCGTACAAGGAAATTGGCTACATGACAAAAGTCTTCTCCTGCCTCTTGCGCAGCATTGAGATGATTGTGGGCGACATGGACGGCGAGGCCTATCTGACCGCTCAGCAGGAACCGACAAGACGGAATCTCTTTATGCATATGCTGAAAACGCTGGACGACGTGATGACACAGGCCCTCCAGCTGGCCATGAAGGAGGAAAATGTTTTTGACATTATCGACGAAGCCCACATTCAGACGACGACGGCGGCGTTGGCGCGCATTATCAGTATTCTTCACGTGGCCATTATGGTGGAAGACGAAGTCCGGATTGGAATGGCCTCGGCAGCGTCCAACTCCCAGACCTACCACTCCTTTCAGAACAAGATCCACGAGATGTATATTCGTGCCTGGACTCTCCAGTACACGGTGATCAAGAGAGGCCTCACTCCCTCGGCAGACGGTGCGCCGGAGTCGCGGGCCTTGTCCCCTGGCCGGTCATCGCCTGGCACACCGCCGCTGGCCGCCGACGTGCTCCAGAGTAAGCTGGCAGAGCTGATCGGCGCGATTCATGGGGTGGCAGGCCTGCGAAAGTTTTGCAAAGTCTCCAGCAAGGCGTTCCTCAAGCTGGCACGGTCCGAGCTGTTCGAGATGCGTGGCCTGGAGAACTGGGAGGCCCATCTCGGACAGGTGCTCTACGACTTGCACGGCCTCAAGCTGGGTGTCGGCATTGCCGAGGCGGAAGAGCACAACTGCCCGACCGAGCGGCTGGAGCGCAAGTACGCACTGGCGCTCGTGGACAAGGTGGCCACGCTGGCCCGCGGCATGTCCATGAAGGACCTGCTCAAGTCCGACCTCAAGAACACGATTGAGAACATGCAGCAAGCCCTGGGCCAGACCAAGTCGACCGTGCAGATGATCCACAACCTGCGGTACTTTACTGAATACCTCAAGCGCCCCATCCACCCTCTGCGGCTGTACGAGGCCTGGCGGGGGAATGTCGAGCTGGACACGATTCCAGCGACAACACCAGACACGGTGCTGGCGCACAGCGGCTGGTTCTTCCTGATGGGCATGATCGCGCTGACCAAGTTCAAGGGCGTGGACCTGAACCGGCGGCAGACGCCGGGGGCGACGGACGACCTGCGGGTCGGAACGCAGTACCTGCGGCTGCAGCTGCAGCTGACGCCGGGGCGGTGGGATGCCTGGTTCCGGCTGGCGGAGTGCTCCGACTACGACCTGGACGAGGCGGTGCTGTGGTCGGCCGAGAAGATGAACAAGGACCGCGGCGAGCTGGTGAAGCTGCAGCGCAGCGCGATTCACTGCTACGCGCTGGCGCTGTCCTACTGGCTGTCGGGGGCGGACGAGCTGACCGAGGCCAACGTCGGCGCTCTGCACGACCTCTACCACAACTTTGGGCTGCGCATGTACGCGAGCAGCCGCGAGCCGTTTGCCATGGAGACCTTCCACCACGCGGAGCACGAGCGCTGGTTCATCGAGCCGGAGACGCTGTCGACGTACCGGAAAGTGCAGCACGGCGAGATGACGGACTACATGGCCTGGAACTACGCGGCGCGGCTCTTCCGGCGGGCCCTCGCGCAGCAGCCCAAGGACTGGAAGAGCGCGTACATGCTGTCCAAGTGCGTCTGGAAGATGTACCAGAAGCCCGAGCACCTGCTGCTGACGGCGCACGAGCGCGCCACCCAGCCGACGGTGGACGACGTCGTCACCGCCCTCGAGCGGACGATACGCGTCGTGTCGCTGCTGCCCAAGCCGCGCCACGGCGATCCCATCCTCGAGCCGCACTACAAGATCCTGGCCGTGCTGTACAAGCTCGTGCGGCGCGGCGACCTGCCCGCCCAGGACGCGGCCGACATCCTGCAGCGCCAGCCGTACGCGATCCACGGCGGCGAGGAGGTCGTCGTGGCCACGAACGCCGAGTGGGAGGACTTTGTCGTCAAGTCGCTGCGCCATCTGCGCGACAAGGACAAGTCGAACTGGCAGCACCGCCTGATGATTCGCCATGCACGGATCCTGTTCGGCGACTGCGATCTGGACGAAGAAGTGCCGGCCGTGAACAGTGCCAAAGAGCCAAAGGACGAGCCGGCCGACACGGGATCGGATGCCACGAACGGAGCCGCGAACGGGGCCGCGAACGGGGCCGCGAACGGTGGTTCTGCCATGGAAGTGGACGTGGCAACGCAGGATCCAAGCAGAGACGGCGCGGCATCCAAGGCCACCATGGATGCTGACAAAAAGGGCAAGGACCGCAACGGAGGCGCAAGCCAGACCGCGGACAAAGACGCCGAAATTGGCGACGAGAAGCCGACCATCCCGGAGAACGAGAAGGAAGACCAGACAGCCATCGGCGACATTACCATGGTTGGTGCCCCGGACGCGGACACGGCGGCATCGACAGAGAATGGACGCGGTCACAGCCCGAACGTGAAAGTGAGCAAGGAAGACATGGTGCGCCGGGAAAAGGCCAGGGCAGCGTTCGCGGTGCTGCGGGAATCCATGTTCACCAAGACCATGGTCATGAATGTGTGGAAGTGCGATGCGGAGCGGCCAGGCCGCCACCACGTGTACACGGAGCAGTACATTCGGTTTGTGACGCGGCTGCTCGTGGTGATGGGGGACAGGGCCAACATGGAGGCGTTGCTGCGCCGCATCCGCAAGAAGGGCGCCGACTTTTACCACTTTAGCGACCTGTGGCAGACGTGCGTGATCAGCTACCTGCGACTTTTGCGCAAGAGCTACCAGATCCGACCGGCACTGGAGGACATCTTCAAGGCTGTGATCCCAGAGGAGTTTGAGATTTTGTCGGAACGCATCACGGAGTGGGTGGGCACGGCCGAGGCGGAGCACCGGGCGCTCAGCGCGATGCGTGAGGCCATTGAGATTAAGAAGCTGAACGGCAACCTGATGAAGGCGGGCCCCATCGACGACCTCATCAGCGACTGCTACACGATGCTCTTCGCCGAGGTGAGCCGCACACTGCCGGGCGAAGACCCGCTCAAGATCATCGAGGAGCGGCTGCAGCACCAGCGCGAGGAGGCCGAGAAGGCCGAGCGGGCCGAGAAGGAGGCCGAGGCGTCTCTGATGCTGCGGGACTTTAACCTCTTCGGCGAGAAGGCCGGGACGGTCAAGGCGGCGGCGGCGGCGGCAGCGGTCGACCGAGACAAGAACAAGGACGGCCTGGCAGCCGGCGGCCCGTCTCGCGCAGGGTCCGAGGCGCCCGGCGGCGCACCACTGCTCCTGGTGGCCGAGAAAATGGAGCGGCAGACCTCGGGCATGGGCGGCGACCACCCTGTGCGGCGCGGCCGTGCTCCCGGCGTGCGGCGCCCGGACGTGCTGCGCAAGGCGGAGCAGGCGGTGGCGCGGCTCGGCGACGCGGCCGCCAAGGCCACGGGCAACGCCATGGCGGCCGGATCCGGGCCGTCGGCCATCCCGGGCGCGGCGGCGGCGGCGTTGGCGCGCGGGGACAGCGGCGGCCGGCGGTCCTCGCGGCTTGGCTCGTCGTGCGGCGCCAAGAACGATGCCGGCGGCGGCAGTGCCGGTGCAGACAAGAGCGGCGGTGGCGGTGGCGATGGCGACGATGCCGAAGGCGCCGACGGCGAGCGGGAAGGCGGGCGTGGCCGCAAGGGCGGCGGACGGGCGCGGAGCACGCGCAGCACGCGCAGCAAGAGTCGACGCCTGAGTCCGGAGCACGACGGCGACGACGACGGCGACGACGGCGACGTGGACGCGGATGTGGGCGATGCCGACGCCGAGGAGGCCGACGACGCCGACGACGTGCCGGCCGACCACACGGCCAAGCTGGCTGTCGCGGCCAGCGAAGCATCATCGCCGGGCAGCATGCACGACTCGGCCGACGACGAGAGCGAGCTGAGCGACGTGCCGGCCAACTACGAGGAGAACGTGCCGGCCTCGCTGCTGGTCCCGGACGCGGGCGACGATGGGACGGAGGCGGCCACGCCGGCCGCCGGAGCCGAGGACGACGAGCTCGACCGGGACGAGGACGACGGCTATGAGCAGGGCCATGGGCCCGAAGCCGAAGCGGACGCGGAGGACGTGGACATGATCGACGTGGAGGACCCGGCGAGAGCGGCCTGAGCGAGAAGGACAGTGTACGAGTTGGCATAGAATATCCCAGGCGCATCGGTCCATGGTTTGTGTTGAGAGGTTTTGTATATATTGAGGTCTTTATATCAGGATGGCTTCTTAGGTCTATCAGGATGGCTTCTTAGGATGCCAACAGTGCTCGGCCGAGAGCCATGGGTCACGGAACGCGCCGGGGAGACGGAAGCAAAGCCGAGAATGGAGAAAGAGTCATGCAATTGACGCCGGCCGATATTGTGCATCTGCGCCGTTACGAAGAAGTCTATCCAAGGTGAGACTGCCGCCTGTGTCGCCTGTTGTCCGAGTTCTGCCATTGTGCCTTTCGCTTCCGCGGTAAGCCGTCCGCCTTCTGCCTCTCTAGTTTATGTATGTGTATGTGTATGTGCATCTTTTGTCGTCCGCCGTCCATCGTCTGTCCTCCGTCTTCGTCTTCGTCTTCCGTCTTCCGTCTGCCGTCTGCCGTCTGCCGTCTGCCGTCTGCCGTCGGCCGGCCTCCGCCACACGTCCCGGCTCACCCGCGGCCGCCGTTGTAGTCGGCGCCGCCGGCCTTGCGCAGACGCGTGACAATGTCGGCCTCGACGAGGTCGGCGGTGTCGCGGGCGTCGACCTGGATGCTGTGGTGGCGCAGGACGTCCTTGACGGCGCCCGTCTCGATGCTGACGCGCGCCTTGCGCATCACGCGCGTGTTCTCGCCGATCCACACGACGAGCACAAACTTGGTGCGCGTCGACTCCGAGTCGTTGGCGTACTGCACGCGCACGTAGCCGTACAGCGCCTGGCCGTCGTCGAGGTGCGTCGCGAGGTCCGCGAGGCCGCCCGTGCCCGTGCGCAGCAGCGTCAGCGTCAGCGGCTTGGCCGGGTCATCGCCGATGAGCAGCCAGTTGGTCGGGTCCGTGTCGGACCGGACGGCGTCGTAGGCGGCGCGGACGGCGCTGACGGCCGAAGCGCTGAGGCTGCTCATGGGGGCGAAGGGGCGGGCGAGCGGACGACGAAAAAAGGGAGAAAGCAGAGAAACAAGGGCAACAGCGAGCGGCCGCCAGTCGATGGCAGGACGGAGAGCAAACGGGCAAGTCAACAGGACAAAAGTGAAGCTATCGTGAGACGAGCGGCTCCGTGGCTCCTTCTCTCCTTGTCGCTGTCCGCTACTTCCCTGCCACCGCCCCCACGCGCGCTTCGGCGCCGTGGCTGAGCGACTGTGGCGCGCGACCCCGCAATAGTACAGAGTACTCGTATTCCTCCGTCCTCAGGTCGAGGCCCAGCCCCGCCTGAGCTTGACCGCGCTTGACGTGTTGCCCCATCTGTGCTTGTCGTCGCTTGGGCACCGTCGGCCTTTTGCTGGCTTGCAGGCAAGCGCGATCCAATCCTGCAAAGCGACGCTGCTCCTTCCTCTTTTGCTGTCCCTCTACCAAGAGCTTCGGGTGCGTGATATCGTGGATCGACTTTGTTTCTCTTTACCTCTTCATTCATCGCCAGTGTGTCCTCTACTACCTCTCTTCTGCCGGCACATTCCTCTCCAACAACATCAACATGGCGTCTAAGCGCATCTCCAAGGTACTGCCGTCTCTTCCCCTACCTCTCCCTTCACAGCAGCGTATCTCCCCAGAGAGCTTCAACCTGCCAAAATCCTTGACTTCGTGTGGCTGACGGTCCCAGGAATTCGCCGAGTGCTCGGCCGCGCCGCCTGAAGGCACTACCATCGAGCTGGCCGACAGCGGCGATCTCCATCGCTGGCACGTCACGATCGACGGCCCTGCCGGCACCCCCTACGCCGGCGGGAAGTTTGGCGTCGTCCTGGTTCTTCCGACCGACTATCCGTTTAAAGCGCCTACTGTCAACTTCACTACGCGCATCTACCATCCCAACATCACCAACGACAACCTCGGCAGCGTCTGCCTCTCCATTCTCAAGTCCGAGAACTGGAAGCCGGCGACCAAGCTGCGCGCCGTCATCGAGTCCCTCCAAAGCCTGCTTGCGCTGCCGCTGCCTGACGATCCGCTCGAGACCCGCATTGCCGACGAGTTCCGCAACAACAATGCAGAGTACCGGTCTCAGGCTACCTTTTACACCGAGAAGTATGCTCGCAAGCCGCCAACCTTCTCGGCCGCCACCTAGATGGACCCCCGGGAGGAAGGCGGTGACGCCGCCAACGACGGTGCCTTGAATCAAGATACACCAAGCGGAGAGAACGAAGCGGGCGACAACGAGGATCATGGCGAAGGTGAGGTCGAGGGCGAAAACGAAGGTCTTGGTCCTCTGGACCCCCAACACATCGGGTTGGATTTTACAATCTAACCGTCTTTTTGCCTCCTTTTGTGCAAGCGGCTTCGCCGGAGGCATCGGTGGCTGGGACTCTGCGGGCATACATGGTGACGCGAGAACAGGCACAGCGTTATTGGTTCTTCTAGAGCATATTTTACTGCTTGAGCTTACTTTGACATTCATCGTGCCGGCACAAAACTCCGGCTCGTCGCCAACGGGCCGGCATTTGGAAGTCATGTTTGCGCTGAGATTGTACGGAGTAACGGGTTTTACCTTTCCCCGTCTTCTCATCCCGGGTCTCTTTAAACTACTCGGATCTGGCGGGAACAACCAGTCACATGGCGATCGTCTGCATCTGAAATTATGAGGCGAAAAGTATTGATTTAGGCACTGTGGGGTGTTCACGCCTCTCAGGGGTCTTTGGTGTTTCTGTTGTCTGCTCTGGGAGTTTCAGACGAGAGGCTGAAAGGGAACAGCCGGCCATTGAAACTATTATCGCAACGGAAATTGATAATCATAAGACAATATCATAGCCACGGTTGCATTAAACACCAAGCTCTGATGTAAGCCTCAACATGCTGTAGTGACCTGGGAAGGCTTACCGCGTGCTCGTTACACAAAGACGGTGACTGTCACTGCTTCGTACCTTCGAAAGATGAACTACCTGGTACGAGGAAGAAGGCAAGATGTTTCCCAGTGAAGTGGGTGGCGAGGACGAGCCGTGGATTTTGGCTAGCCCCCACGTTGCTTAGAAGGGAATATGGTTTCATTGTTTACAGTGGGTAATGCAGCTCACAGGGGTTATGTTGAACGATTGGACACATCAATGTGACGAGAACAACTGTTACTCTGTGTGCAGGATCCATCTCCGTTTTATGTGCCTACGAAGACCGGTAAGAATGCACGTGGGTTTCGCACGACAGCGTTCTCAGGGCAGAAGTACTCGTGGAGAATAAGGTGCAGGTAGTGGGGACAGTCGGGCAACACAGACGATACTTGTACAAAGTAAGGAGTCACCACGTAGCGAGGAAGATATAAGCTGTACACCGCTGGAATGGACAGCGGTTTCGCTCGAGCCGAGGTCTTTCTCTTAACTCTAAGTAAGGTCTGGTACGGGTGGTAGGAAATGTATTATTGTCTTTGTTACTCGCAACTTGCTGAAGATGCTATACTAATAATGTGATGGTAACTATTCAAACATCCGGCTCCTGAAGGAGTCCACCTCGCAACATCAAGACGAAGTGGTCACCGAGTATTCCAACTACATACGTCGTACGTGCGGAACGTGCGCTGTCGTATTCCATTCTCGGGCCTAATGTCGCAATCGATAGCGCGATATCGGAGCCTTTTGTGCCGTAGAGTGCCCCGGGCCAGGTCCGATGGGCACTCGGCACGGGGCCGGTACGCAGAATCGGCCTTCCACAGCACAAAAGTTTCAAAGATAATATCTTGCTATTATTTTGATTCGCTACTGCCCACGCATGGAGAACCCTCTTTTCTTCTGGCCAAGGCCAGACCGTGTTTACAGAAACCTCCGGTAAAAGGTCCCCATATTTGTATGTCGTATCTACCTACGATAGGTTATTCATTAGAATTGCGTTGACTTCGTGATCCGTACCCGCATACTACTGGGGCAATGCTGACCGTAACAGTTCAAACGTTGTCATACGAGTCAAGTGTTTCTGCTCATAAAAGGCTTCGCACCCTGGTTTTGTTTCGTGTATGATAGAAGTCCAAAGGAGATAGTACTGCGGAAGGCAGACCATATGCACGAACATGAGTACCAAGAAAACAGCCGTACCAACCTCGGAGTTGGTACAGAACTATGATGCACAACAGAGCGTTGACACGCTCAACGGCAGTGATCGTGCAGAACCTATGATCATGTCATTTGATGAGAATGACCCAGATAACCCCCATAACTGGTCTGGTGTAGGTTCTACAGCGAGTTCATGCTTCTATTGTCCTTGACTGACCGAGACGCCCATTGGTAGTGGAAGAAAGCTCGAGTCGTATCTATCGCGATGGTGATGTGCGCAAATAGTACTATGGGCTCAGCTCTGACGACAAATCTTATGCCTTCTATCGAGGCTGAGTTCAACGTACAACCCGGCGCCCAAAGCGTGTTACCAGTGTCGATGGTTTTGACGGGATTCGTCCTCGGCCCCCTCTTCTTCGCCCCTTTGAGTGAGACCTACGGGCGGCGCCCATTTCTCTGGGTTCCATATGCATTATTCATTCTGGCAACACTGGCCACTTCCTTTGCCAAGAACTGGCCTTCCTTTCTCATATTCCGCCTGCTCACGGGAATTTTTGCGGCCCCTCCTATGAGCGTCATGGGTGGTGTAATTGCAGACGTGTTCGACGTTCCGGCAACGAGAGGGAAAATGCTCATGTTCTGGTCGGCTGTCACATTCATCGGGCCGTTGACAGCGCCATTGATCTCAGCATTTACACTGCCGTATGGCTGGCGCTGGACGTTCTGGTTCGTATTATTTACAGTTCTTCCATGCCATCTTTCTTGCTAATGCTATACTAGGATTGCCGTGATGATCGCTGGAGTGTCGTCCATCTGGGTGGCTTTTCTACCCGAGACTTTAGCGGTAAAAATTCTGAGAATGAAGATCAACGCTATGGGAAGTGACCCTGAAAAACCGCGATACACAATCCCCGGTGACGTGGACCGCTCAAGTTTTTTTCAGACCTTGGTAAGCAGTAGCACAACTTGTACAGGAAGTCGGCTGTTAACGCTCCGGGTCCCTAGAAAACTACGCTTTCTCGACCTTTCAAGCTTCTCTTTGGCGAGGCAATCCTCGCTCTCGCCTGCGTATATATGGCTTTCGTGTATTCAATTTTCTACATGCAAGTCAACCTTCGTATCTACAAGGTACAAACGGAGTGTGGTAATCATTTGCTAACACTGGTTACTCAGGATGCTCGATATTTTTCCAACTATTTTCCAAGGGATCTACGGTTTTAACATCAAACAAAGTAGTGGCGCTTTCCCCATGAGTAAGTGACTTTCGCTGCCGTTCCCAGTGGCCGTGCTATACTGACACAGTATCAGTTGGGGTTGGAACAATCATTGCCTGCCTTACCCAGCTCTGGTTTGACACTATCAGCCCGCGGCTCAGTGCGAAACACCCCGACAAGCGAGCCGAGTACATTCGTTTACCGCTCGCGTGTATTGGCGGGCCTGTTCTTGTTATTGCACTACTATGGCTAGGATGGAGTTCCAAGCCCTCGGTTCATTGGATCGTGCCCCTTTTGGCGTCAATTCCATACGGGTTTGCCTATCAGATGACTTTCCAGGCTTTGATCAACTATGTTGCAGATGCTTACGGTACCCATTCGGCCTCGGCTTTGGCCGCATGCAGTACAACACGGAGCATGGCCGGCGCTTTGATCCCCCTGGCTATCACCAACATGTTGGATGCAGTGGGAACCGCATGGTCTTGCACCATTCTAGCCGCTATCAGCGCCTGTCTTTGTCCTGTCCCGTTTTTGTTTCTCAAGTTCGGCAGTACCCTTCGGGCCCGCTCACACCACACCGGCTGTAATTCTAGAGCTCAGGTACAACGAAACTAGCTCTGGCGCTCATCTCAAAGTTTCATTATTTTTGAGTTGGTTTCGGTTGCGTTCATCGATGCCGATATCACGGAAAATGTCTTCGGCCATGACATTTTTAACCTGCTTCACCTTATCGAATCCTCTTCTCTCCCACTTCCGGCATTGTGTCAACCTCATCGGACAACGTCTACGTAATACTAATTATAACGACCGCACGACCTGCCAGGCTTCGAAGTCTCCTTCAGCCTTTCTTATGACTTCAAATGTTAATGATAATTCATATAATCTTTTCCTTGATCAACTATCGAGGAGCGCACATCACAATCATTGTCAGAATATTTCTTTCCTTTGTCACAGCGCTACATTCTTTACTTCTGTCGAGGAGCACACATAACAATCATTGTCAGAATATTTCTTTCTTTTGTCACAGCGCTACATTCTTTACTTGCACTTTCCTTTGTATCGGAACTAGACATAGATCAATAGAGGCTAGGGGCATAGAAGATACACATTAATGCTAACGCGTTCTACGGTTCTTTTTAGCCGCACGTTTTTATGTGTAAGTATGCTGCTTTTGCGTGCATATTTTCAGTGCAGGCATTCGTTGTCTAATGCAGCATGTTCGTCGGTGAAGGAGCTTTAGGTACTGTAGTAATTTACTTTGATATCCATACACGACCCATAGAGCATACTCTCTATCGTCTACTTCTATCCCCTTCATTTGGCCATTCATCAGGTGGATGCTATGTACCGAAAACCAGAAACGCTCGCAGACCTTTTGGTACCCCATCATAAGCGCCCAGGTCCATATTCTATTGTTCGTCTTGCAGGGGTCTGCTAGGATCGGAATTCTTGATCGTCCGATACGGGCGAAGAAGCCAGAAAAATAGGAACATGGCTCCAACGATGACGGGAACGATTATGGTGCCGAAGCCAGCATAAGTGCCAAAGCTGAACGGTGCCTGATAAGGCGGATTTGGCACAGCTTCGGTGTTGTACACAGCGCTTTGTATAGCATCTGACGTGAGATTTACCGGAAGACTGGTATTTCTGGCCACAGCTGAAATGGCAAATGCAGCCTCAGTTGTGGAGGCATACGAGCTGATGTAGAGGAGGTAGATAGTAGCTAGGGCGGTAAAGAGAGCGGGCATGAAACTGATGCCAGTCATGGCGGCTGTTTCAGTCTTTCTTGGGCCAGTCAGCTAGTACCACACACATCGGCATGCTCTTTTACGGCACTTATTGGTGCACTTATTGGTAGATACTCCGGCCATGATTCTCGGCGGGTCATGATGCTACTCACCGAAAAGATGGAGATGTGGATTTATGGACGAGCGTAGCCACTTGCAGTTGAGGAGGTTTATCTTAGGTTATGGTTGGTCGTAAAAGATGCTGCTAATGATAAACCAAGATGACACAAATTTGATGGGGATAGACGACCAGCTCAGATGATTGAATGTGAGAAAACAGAGCATATTGTTGACAGGCAATTAGGATTGCTCTACTTGTGGCCGTGCCTTCTCTCTGAGGAGAGCTTTGATCAAAGGTGAGCTTTGGTGAGGTAGTTGCGACTCGCAGCACTTGCTTCATCTTCACGTGATGCTAAACTCGTCGTAACCTTTGAAATCGGGTCACTGGTGGTTTCGAATAGAAAACAGAAGAAAGGGTCCATGAAACATTAAACAGATTATCACAGCTACATACTCGCCATCGTATCTTCTTCACTATGCCGACAAAGAGGTAGGCGTGTACCATCTATTTCGAGTGGCGGCCTGCTGTCCATAAACCAGCCCACAAAAAATATACTACCGAATAGGAGGCACGAACATATATGGTCATAAACATGCAACACCAAAGAACTATCGTAAGATTGTACAAACGCCATATGCTCTCTCAAGTGTACCTCATAACAGACTTACTGGTCGGAGCTAGAAAGAAGAATATCACGACACATTGCTAAGCGTGCACGCGCCTCTTGGAGCAGCTCAGAACGAGCTTCAGTGAAAAGCGAATGAAGATATTCTAACAAGTCCGGCAGGCCGTCTGGTAGAGTAGATACCACAGAGTCCTTGAGCTCCGGAAGATCTGCAACACGACTTAGATAGGCCGTAACTCGTTGGTGTATATTTACAGAAGAGCCCGCTACAAGATCGGGTTGTCGGTGATGCAAGTTCTGATGTGCTAAATTGTCAGCAGCGCTTTGGTACAGCTGGGCCGCGTGAAGTCGTGGGAGAGGCGGCGAAGTCTGTATTTGCGACTTATTATGTAAATGTGATGGATATCCTGTTGTCTCGGTACAGAAGGCCTGAGGGTATTGCTGCGGATGCCACTGCTGCAGATAAAGAGGGCGATAATTCTCCGGATGTGCCAACGGCAACCGCGACTCTGCTGTCGTTAGGGCATAGGCAAAGGACCATATGCTCAACACTGCATAGTACATGATCCAGGGTCGATGGGGGTCTGATTCTGTCCGACAAGAGTACGTCTGGTTCTCGATAGGCGGGAGGTCAATTTGGCTTGAGCCTGGCAGCCGATGTCGTTTTGCCCCCCTTTTTCGCGTATCTACGAGAACGTGCCTCAGAAGCTGGAAGGCATGTAAAATCGCGCGGCGCGTCGATGGTTGGGTTGCCCATGATCTCATACGGGTCATGACATTTGCGTAGTCACGAGAAGTGACTTTTCTACCAAGCAGCCGTTTGGCGCCAGCATAGACCTGGCAGTCAACGATGTCAACGTAGAGACTGATATGGGCAAGATGGAACAAGACAGCCGCACTCTGGATTGGTCCGTTTGAAACACCACGTGGATTGAGAACTCCCGACACGATAGAAACAGCTGCCGGCTCACCAGATAGCGAGCTGCTTGCTTCCAGGGATCCTTGAGCTTGGTCAAAGCTTGCCTTCCAGTTCTCAAACGCCTTTAGTAAGATTTTGTGCCACTTTTCTTGTCTCTCGGAGGATGGCTCCACCCATCTGACATGCGTCTCACGGTGACTCAAGTGCCAGCCCACGCTGAGCAGCCCAGACATGATGATCATGCGACCAAAACTGTGAGTCTTCACTTCCTCGCCGTGTAAAGCGCGCTTCAGTCCGTCGAGAAAGAATATGGGCTTCACTCCATACATGCGCAGGTTAGCGTCCAGCTTGCGCACGTCATCGGGCCTCGATGCCGTCCACAGATTGTCATCGCATGGAAGTGGCAACCGTATTTCGTGGGGGGCCATGTCAGCCGCATGGCCAAACATAGCCGCGTGTGTGATATCGAAACAAAAAGCCGCAAAAACAACTCGGTGCATTGCTTCGGTTGCTGCCCATCTTGTCCACCACGCGTGCAACTCGCCGTTCGGTTGTGTCTGTGGCGGCATCGGTGACTGCGACTGCGCTTGCAGCTGTGCTGGCTGCAGTATAGTGGAGTCGGATTGGCGACACTGCTGATACGTTTGCTGGTGAAGCTCCGGGTGCGGAGCATGTTGTTCTACTGATGTAGATGGTGGAATATCATCTGGAGGGGTGTCACTGCCAGAACGGCCGATAAGTGGGCTTCCGCGCCGCAGCAGTGTCAAAGTAGCTGAGTGATAAATATGTGCACGCTCATGGAGACGACGAGATGAGTACATCTTCTCATAGAATTCCAATACAAGCAGGGCTTGGGCTACCCAGAGGGCAACAGGCGGCGATGCATCCTCAGCCGTGAGGATCTCCCAGCGTGCACTAGTGATAACGGCATCTGCAAAAGTGCTGAGCTGAGCGAGATTCCCAACAGGACCTGAAGTATTGCCGTGGCGGCTCTGAAGCGAAGCACCCCCCAGCGCCACCATGGCCATCAAAAGCAGCGGCTGGCAAGTGTTGCACGAGAAGGTTGGTTGGTGGATAATAGGCAAGCGCGGCGATATGTTTTCCCAATATTCATACAGGCAGTCATTCATCAGTTCCAGTGACGGTTCGCAGATTTGGTCGCTGGAGCTTGTTTGCGGCCTTCGGGTACGAATAAGGCGAAGCTCGGCCAGAAGCTCCTGACGGCGAGTCTCGGTCATGGCATCGTCGTTTTTAGCTGGACACAGTGGTACCATGTCCATATGAGAACGGCTTGTGAGAGATTCGTAGTCGTAATGGATGTTATTGTTGAAAGGTGACTCAAGGCCGCCGTCAACAAAAGGCAACTGCGAGACGTTAAACTCGCCATAATTGGCCTCGTTATCAAAGAGCCATACGGCAAAATAGTCGCGGGCAGCATCTGGAAATTGCAGATTGTTAATCGACAATATATCCGAGTGTTGAAATGCGGGTTCATTCCCACGAGGCTGGTAATGCTGGGGATGGGGCTGCTGATGTTGTTGTTGGTTCTGATGTTGCTGGATATGCTGGCTATGCTCCGGTTTTGGGTGTGGTGGATAATACACATTTCCCTTTGGTAGTCGTAACGGATCACAGACAGTCAAGTCCGGCACTGATGTGGCCGTGTTCCACACAGAAGATATTTGAGGAAGTCCTGTCTGGCCATGGACCACCTGCGGAAGACTTGGAAGACTCGGAAGACTCGGAAGGCCGGTTGCTTGGCCCGTGGTAGACTCTGGAGTCAACAAGCTGGCAGCATCGTGATGGTCATGTGGTAGCTGGTGCGAAAAGGGTGGTAGGCGTGCATTGAATGGTTCTGACACTCTCGCGGTGCCGGCGATCTCAGGCTTGGGAGTGCTATCATCTTGTGAGATGCTCACGGAATCCGGGGTGTCCCGACGTCCACTTCCTGGTCCGCTACTAGATTTGACTTGTGCCGGGCCGGCAAAAGCTGAATTCGAGCCATGGACTAATGAAGTAGTCTGGGGGTCGGCAAAGCTCTGAACCCGGTTTCGCGGCGCGTAGGAGCCTGAGTGACGCTTCCTGTGCCGAGCGAGCAAGTCGGCGCGAACAAATCGCTGACCACAGTTTTCCACGTCGCAAGCGAAAATCTCTTTTGGGCTATCTGGATAAGACTTGTCAGCAGTCCGGGCAAACAAGAAGAATGGAAGATGGACATAGGACAATAACAAGAAGAAAAGGATTGCCGGGACGCACGGTTTAGCTGATGCCTCTGCAAATGTTCCTGGCGGGAGTAGATCTTATCACAGTCCGGATACGGGCATTGGTAGCGCCGCGGTGCACCCTTGCGGCTGGCGCGTCTGTAGCCACCGGTGCCGTTGGAAGGCTTCTGCTGCAAATCGGACATTCGAACAGCCCAAACGGCCTGGTCATGATAGGTGCAGGCAGGTGGAAGGCGGGTAGGGGGCGTTTGGGACGACGCTTTGCAACAACAAGGGTATGCGCAAGTGGATGTTAGGGCGCGCTGCACTGCAGGGATGGAGACCAAGGTGATGGACTTGGGTGTAGTGGGAGGAAGCAAAGATGAGCAGCAGTCAATGCGCGAGGGGAGATAAATACCAACGGCAAGATAGACAAGCAAAGTGTAACAATGGTAGATGCGAGAACGCCCTAGAGTAAAAACAAGGTAGAGACCATCCAAGAGAGGAAATGGATTAAGACGGGACGGTGAGAACCAGCATAGGAGAAATCGCGAGGTGTAAAGAGATTGACGCAGAGGAAGAAGAACGGCAAGCCGAAAAAGCCGGTGCTTGGACGACTCAAGTAGCGCAAGCAGCAGTTGCCCGGCCGCGGAGTAAAGCCGCGCTGTTTTGTCTGCCTTGCTGTTCACTCGCACGCCGGATCGTGTGCTCTCCACTCAGCAGAACGGTCGGCTAGGGCCGCCGCTCGAGTGAGAAGCGATGGCGTTCTCTGGGGAAATGAACCCCTGTTGGGTTGTCCGTGTGGGGGTTAATGGGGAGAGCGGCGCACCTGGTGCGCGAAGTAGTCATGCGCTTTGCCATTCGGCGTCAAGGCTGGATACCGAGTGCCGAGTGCTGCGAAGACATCAAGACGAGAAATGGCGGCAGCGCAGAAGAGCATATGCAGACTTGCGAAGCCGTGAATATGCAGAGAATGAAAAACTGCCGCGATGCAGAACCACAAAGAGAAAGTGCAACGCAAGAAGGAGCGGCTGGACGACGGAAAGCAGGAAGGTGCGAGAGACAGGCGGGGCCGCAACGGACAGGCCACACCAGGCAGGCCCCCACGTTTGCTCATCGAGGTGGGGGACTGGCCGCCTCTTGTCGATGCAGCTTCAGCGGTGGATGACGACAGTTCTTGAACAGACTCGGTGAGGACCTCCCATTCCTAGCACGTATTGGCCTCTTATTCGTGGTGAATGCTCAGGCTGGGTATCCATGAATGGCTCGCTAAAACCAGAACTACAGTGTGAGAAATCACGACAAATCGCGGCCATACTCTGTATATATCCATGCATCACGACGATGGCTCAGCCGGAAGCGCAACGCCAACACGCCGTCAGTGCGCATCGCCCCATCGTCCTCACGAAGCTACAGCGTCCGCCCGCTGCGCCTTCTTGGACGCCTCGGCCTCCCGCTGCTCCCGCCGCCACTGCATGCCCTTCGCCTGCAGCACAAACATGCCCGGCATCACGGCCACATAGATCGCGCCGATCAGAAAGTACGCCCACCCGCTGCCCATGCGGTTGACCATGGGCGTGATCAGCGCCGTCGCCGCCGCCCCGACGAAGCACCGCGTGAGGTTGCTCGCCGCCACCGCCGCGCCCGCGTGGCCGGGCGTCACGTCGATCAGCAGCGCGCTGGCCGCGTTGTTGAAGCCCGTCATGCCGGCGCCGTTGAGGAACAGAAGCACGCACAGCACCGCCAGTGGCGCCTGCTTCTGTACGGCCCAGCCCCAGCACAGCATGCACGCGGTCGCGAGCCCATACAGGGGCAGGCCGACCTCGAGGCGCGCCCGCTCGATGGGGAAGTCGTCGAGGTTGGCCTGCCGCTTCGTGTCGACCACGTGGCCGAGCCGCTGCGCGTAGCGCCGGTAGTTGCGGTTGATCGCCGGGCCCAGACACACCGCCGTCACGATGGAGCCCGCCGCCACCGGCAGGTAGCACAGCCCGGTCTCGAGCTCGTTGAGCCCGTACCCGGCCTCGAGGCTGGCCGGCAGCGTCGTTCCGATGGCGTAGAAGCCCGCGAACAGCAGGCTGGAATACAGCAGCAGCAGCGCGATCTCCTTCCGTGCTGCCAGCTGCACCGTCAGCAGCAAGCTCGGCACCTTGATGCGCAGCCGCGGCCGCACCGCCGACGACGTCGTGCTCGCCGCATCGGCATCGCGGCCGGCCGTCGCCGGTGCTGCCCGCTTTTCCGCTCGCGCCGCCCGCTTGCGCCGTGCGTCCTTCACCACCTGCAGCACCGTCCTGTAGACCGGGTGCGGCGGAATGGACCCGTCGCCCACAATGGCACGGCACGTCTCCGGCATAAAGGACATTAGCATGGCAAACAGCACCGCTGCGAAGATGGCCAGGAACCAGAAGATCGATCGCCACCCGAGGTACTGCGACAGAATGCCACCCAGCACCGGCCCCAGGCTCGGCGCAAAGACGACTGGGATAATTGTGATTCCAATGTATTGGCCGCGCTCGGCACTGCTGACAATGTCCGCCGTCACCGCCTGGCTCAGCGCAACCGTGCTGCTGGAGCCGGCCGACTGGAGACAGCGTACCACAAGCAGCGACGCGTAGTTGCGGCACAGCGCGAGCCCAATATTCGCCGCGATGAACACGACAAAGCAAATGGCATACGCCGGACGCCGACCCGCACCATCTGCCAGGCCGCCCACGAACATCGGCGTCAAGCCCTGGAAGACCATGTACGTCGTCACCGTCAGGTTCACCTTGGACTCCGAGACGTGAAGACTCTTGGATATCGCCGTCAGCGCTGGCAAATAGATCTGCCCCGTCAGCGGCGAGATGAACGCCCCCAACGACGCGCCGAGCACTATCCACCGCTTTGTCCACGTCGAGTGAATGGAGTACACCGGCGGCACCTGTTCTTCTAGTGGTGGTGGTGGTATGTCTGTGCTCGGTACCGCCTCGTCCGCTTCCACGTCCTCGCTGGTTGGTTCGGCCGGCAGAGACTTTTCGTCTGTGCAGGCCGTTCCATCGATGGCATTGCCACTACAATCAAATCTGTCCCGCATTTCTTTCCGTGTGTTGTCGTAGTCGCTTGTCTCGCTCCGTACCTGCTCTTCTTCATGTGGTTGTCGTTGAAGCGGTGCCTCCACCACTTTCTCGTCTGTTGTGTTGTTTGCCATCTTCCCGGTCCTCATAGGATCTTATAGAATCGCCTCCGCTTGGCTGTCCAGCCACGTTCTGTCTTCTTTCTAAATCGCCGTGTATCCAGTCTTATTGCCGCGCTGTGTGTCCCGGAAACGTGCGATCGATGATGTAAGATACGATGTTCTTTTCCGGTGGGTAGGACCTTTTTGCAATTTGGTTGATCCGCTACACTCGCCGCTGTAACGTCTTTTTTGGCCAAAATAATCGAGGTAGAGATATCACGGAGCTTATATAGACAGCGATTCGGAGATCCAGGCCGTCTACACTGCAGGCAAATTGCGTATTAGGTTCTTACAGCGACCATTCCGGCAAGGCGTCCAGTCGGCCGGCTAGTATTATGGGCTCTTGTCGGGCACTAACCGGCGGGATGCCTGTCGTGCGTGCGCCGTATTGCAAGGCACAGAGCACCGGAGACGACATCACGCCGCCAATTACACAACCCTGACCGGAAGTCGGCATCGGGCCTGGCAAACACATCTCTATTGTCATTGTCCAAGAGGCGATTACCGGACATAACAGGCGGACTTTAAAGACTTGCTACTTTTGTCAGCGGCGAACTTTCGTTGTCGGTGCCGACGTCGGCAACTATCTGATCCACTGCGAGCTCCACAACCTACGGAGTAGAGACGGATCGTGTGCCGTACCATGCAGTTCAGGCGGTGAAAAAGCTTGTCAAGAACAGGGCAAATGCTCATCGTTTCGGGGAGAGCTAGTCTGGTGGTCACGGATTCAGGGTCTCCTGGCTTATACCCGTCCTCATTCTGACTGCGGCCCGCATGGCAGTACGGAGTACATACTTCACTTTGTACGGAGTATCTTACGCAATATGTTTACTTGTAGACCGTGGAACCAGATCACGGATTGTTTCGATCATTGGCACCGCTGGAACAAACACATCTCGACACGCAGCACATGCATACACAACCTGTCATGAATCTAAAATTCCGTATCTGAAGAAGTAAAGCTTATCAAGACACCTGGAGACAGCTCTATGCAATGTACCAAGGTGAAGTGCCACGCTGTGTGCCTACGAGTACTTCGTACAAATAACGCTGTCTCAAACGAAAATAGCCCTTGTTCTACTTATGCCAAACTGCCCAAACCTGATATAACAGCAAAACGATGTCCCACACACGCAAGAAGCCGGCCAACAACGCCCCAAAGCTCCCATGCCATGCTGCCGCCTCAGGTACCACCTTGTGTCAATCCATATGCTTTTAGTTGACGAGCCAAATTATGAAAGCTCATGCTGCCGTTTTGCTCTCCGTTGTGTCAACCTCAGCCTCGTCACTCAAGTCGATGTTGGCCGCCGCACTGCTCAGTCCGTCCGCGCCACTGCTACTTGATCCCACCGTTGCACTGCCGGCACCTTCGCTGTTCTCCGCCTCCCGGACACCAGACGACTTCAGAAAGTAGTCCACCACGTCCAGCTTGTCATTGAGGCCAGCCAGGTCCAGCGGCACGTAGTTCTTGTCGTTGGCAAGCGCCTGTGCAGCGCCGCTGTCCACCAGCAGCTTCACGACAGCCAGGTGTCCGTTCATAGATGCCCAGTGAAGCGCTGTGTTACCGTACGCATTCACGTCGTCCAGAAAAGCCTGCTTCTCGGCCGTAGGTCGCGCCTGAGCCTGATCAAGCAGGTACCGGACGACACCTTGAATGTCCCGTCAGCACCCACTGATTTGATAGCATGCTCTTTTCAATCTGAGTCCGTATGGACTTGTATCTATCGCGTCTTACCTACGTGGCCGTTTCCGGCAGCCATGTGCAGACATGTATTCTTGCCCTCGTCCTTTGCTGAGGTAAGGATGGCCAAGGCCGTGTCCTCGCCGCCAGCCGCCTTGCTAGCCAGAGCCGACAGCGTTTCTGCGAGATCCGACTGCTCACCCGCACGGGCGAAGTAGATCAGATCATCTATCTCATCTTCTGTCAATTTCGTTGGTGCCATGGCGAATAACCCGTAAGTGTACCGAACAAGTTATACAGAGAACGTCATATGAATTCTCATAAATTTTCGCGAGTGCCAAAAGCTAATTTTTGGCGGGGCGCAACACGGTGCCAAGAGCGATTCTGCGCACTATGTGCTCTTGATGCTCTAAGTGCTTTGTAAGTGTTCTCTACGACCTCATACAACTGGGGTATTGCAACCTATCGTGAGTGTTGTTTTACGCAAATTTTAAAAATGCGTTGTAGTTTACCTACATCTTTTGTGCATGGAGCAGTTTCTTTTCCAGCCACGATGCCAGATTTCCATGATCGTCGACTGCCTGTATCTCAGCCTTGATGTTTAGCACAAGCATCACCTGCACTTCACGCCACTGTTCAAGCGCCAACACATCATGACTCTGGCAGCGGCTTATCTCGCGAAGAATTCCGACAGCAGTTTTGCGATCTGATTCAGATAGCGGCATAGTGTCTTCTGAGCTGTATCGCGATCCATCACAGTCATCGCTTTCATGTATGTCCCGGCTTCGAACTCCCAGCCACTTCATCATCGGCACGGTAGCGTTTTTTTCGTGCTCTAAGCTCAAGCTCCCGTACTTGTATGTCCGAAAGATGCGAACCCCATGGGGATCATAGTCCATAAGACCGTATGTCGGTATTTGAGGCCATGTCGAATTAACGTGATTTAAGAAAGAGCGAGTGACTAAGGTAGGATATCCTTTCGACTTTGCTGCGTTAGCTTATTGTCTTCACCTGTCCATAAGGCGAAGGCGTACCGTAACAATCGCCCCCGGCCCGGTAATGGAATTGCTACAGAAGTTCGAGGCCGCCAAAGTTCGAAAAGTCGCCTATGACACTGTCAGAAATTAGTCGCAGCTGCTGCAGACATATTACGCACCTCTTTTTCAATGACAAGGATCCAATTACAACGCGACACATCCACACTCTGGATAGTTCGCAGTGGAGGTATAGTAATTCCCTATTACAGTAAGCTCTCCGTGCTGCCAATGTTCCGGTATCGATGATCACGTACATTTTCATTGTCGATAGCACTGATCGAATCAGCTCTCGTCATGAAGCTCACATGTCCACAGATAACGCCGACACCAGTAGCCACCTAAAAGGTATGTTAGATCCGTTGTGCTGCTTCAATTAGGGCCAGTTAAGAAGACACATGCAATATTTAGGGAATCGCGACTGATATTATACGTATATGCGATATCGTCAACAAGATTGTCAACGAATCTTTGCTCTCTGAATAATTCGCGATGCTGGTAGTATATGTTTCTGTTATTGTTTAGTCTGGTTTCCAAAATCAGTAATACTCCAACATATTTACCGTTTAGTAAGCAAAGATCCTGTTCGAAGAGCCTGGTGCGATAACTGTAGGATATTTATGACTTGTGCTGATCGATATGTCAGGCCAGCCGCCTAAGCGAGGTCACAGTGATACACAGGTGCCATGTTTGGGTGCGCGTACCGAAAAGCTTCCCTTCAGCTTTAGATCGTCCAGGAAATGAAATGTATTGGTGACCAACTTCCGCAGTGGGTAGTCTGAGCGCTTGATGCAACCTAGAGGGTCGGCGGCAGAATGGTATTCTTAAGTCGGTTGCTCTGTTGACGCTGTGTAGAACTGCCTCCAGGATTTGCTCGATTTTGACAATGGTGGGCCCAGATTGGCCGCCCGGGGAAACATGCAAGGGATCATTGGGGATACCCTCCACATTTAGATCGTAAGCTGGCTCGGCATCATTCGATGTAGTCGGGCTCGATGACGGCGGTGAGACTGCGCTGGGCGAAGCACATGGCTTTGAGCATGTAGTCTCTGTGCCAGAACAATACGGTGAAAATAGCGACATATTCGAGCTGCAGATCCAATAAAGTTTGCTGCTTTAGGCGGTGAATCGAGGAATCGTACCATGGCAGCCGAACCCTGGCAACTATTGCTGTATGGTGCCTCAAATGTCGGCCGATGGAAAGCGTGGAGCTACAAACGATATGGAAGATTAGAGAGAATCTAGAAAAGGACAAGAAGATTGCAATGAACATCCTGTTGTTTCTGTCTTTGAAATAAAAAGTTACATTTCTAAACAGAGAAAGAACGACTTACAAGACAAGCGCCTTCCCAAATTCATCGTACGGGCACAAGATGGAGCACAGTGCCGCATGTATGGCTCCACTTTAACTAGCCTAGTTGCCGCTTTGGTTGGTGGATAAAGACAACTGCTTAGCTCTAGCCAATAGTGCTGAACTAAAGTATGTGTATTACTCCACAGATCTAGGGAAACTTAAAGTTCCCCTTTCCCATTATCATCATCCGAGTCCTTTTTCACCGCGCAATCTGGTTTCGCCGTCGCAGTAGTACGGGCGCCCGACAGACACCGACGGGAACGATGATTCAGACGCGCTCCTCTGGGCGGGAAGCCGCCGGACAAGCACCAGCGAAAGCTACTCCGACAAGCAAGAAGCGAGCAGGTGGCATCACCTCAGACAAAGTCGAGGCAAAGCTGACAGTGCTGCCTGAGAGGACCGACTTTGCTCGCTGGCGCTTGCGCAACGAAGCCGGCTGTCAGACATGGCACTACCTCGACGATGACAACGAGGCCAAAGCATGGCCGCAGAGCCTCGCAGACAAATACTTTCTTGGTCTTCCCATGGTTCGAGACGAGACCCCACAGCCTCCAACGGCCGCCAGAGGCCGTCTATAGCATACCCGTTAACCCAGCCGCTGCAACAGGATCTACCCGATCTCCCGAAGCCGAAAGGACCCCTTGATTCCGTGCGCAACGGCCTCGACTTCTTCGAAAAGCTCCAGCTGCAGCCTGGGAACTGGGGCTGTGAGTACGGCGGCCCGATGTTCCTTCTCCCCGGCATTGTTATCGCGTGGTATGCCACCAAAACACCGATCTCCGACGCCTACGCAACCGAGATTAAGAACTATGTGTTTGCGCGTGCGCATCCCGAGGACGGCGGCTGGGGCCTACACATCGAGGGCGAGAGTACGGTGCTGGGGACGGCGCTGAACTACGTGGCCCTGCGCATTGTCGGCGTCGATGCCGACCACCCCAAGATGGTGCAGGCGCGTGCTACGCTACAAAAGCTTGGAGGAGCCACGCAGTCACCGCACTGGGGCAAGGTGTGGCTCTCGGTCCTCGGTGTCTCGAGCTGGGACATTGTGAACCCTGTTCCGCCCGAGCTATGGCTGGTGCCTGACTGGATGCCAATTGCGCCGTGGCGGTGGTGGATTCATATCCGTATGGTGTTCCTGGCCATGTCTTACATGTACTCGAAGCGCTGGTCCTGCGAGGAGACGGAGCTCATCCGCGAACTGCGACAGGAAGTGTTTGTGGAGGACTGGGCATCTATCAAGTGGACAGCCCACCGGAACTCTATCGCGCCGGGCGACAACTACCATCCCAAGTCGTGGGTGCTGAACACGGCCAACTGGGCGCTGGTGAACATCTGGAACCCGTACCTCCGACCCAACTTTATCAAGAAGCGGGCAGAACAGTGGGTTAGTGACCTGATTGACATGGAGGACGCGAACACGGACTACGCGGACCTGGCGCCGGTCAACAACCCGATGAACCTGGTGTGTTGCTACATTCGCGATGGGCCGGACTCGCACTCGGTCCAGATGCACCGGAAGCGCCTGCACGAGTTTCTGTGGGTCAAGAGCGAGGGACTGCTGTGCAACGGCACGAACGGAGTACAGTGCTGGGACACGGCGTTTGCGATCCAGGCCGTGATGGACGCAGGCCTCGAGACGGACGAGCGCTGGAGGCCGATGCTGGTCAAGGCGCTCGCCTTCCTGGAGGACCAGCAGATCCGCGAGGACGCGCCCTACGACGAGCGCGGCTACCGGCAGCGGCGGAAAGGAGCCTGGGCATTCAGCACCAAGCTCCAGGGCTACGCGGTCAGCGACTGCGTATCGGAGGCGCTCAAGTCGGTCATTTTACTGCAGAAGACACCGGGCTACCCGCAGCTCATCGACGACCAGCGGATCTTTGACGCGGTGGACACGGTGCTGACGTTCCAGAACAAGTCGGGCGGGTGCTCGTCGTACGAGCCGCCACGGGCGGGCGAGTGGTTGGAGGTGCTGAACGCGGCCGAGGTGTTTGGCAAGATCATGGTGGAGTACGACTATCCGGAATGCACGACGGCGGTGGTGACGGCGTTGTCGCTGTTCCACAAGCACTGGCCGGCGTACCGGCCGGCGGACATTCAAAAGTTTGTGCGGCTCGCAGTCGGCTGGATCAAGACGGCGCAGTTTGCGGACGGCAGCTGGTACGGCAGCTGGGGCATTTGCTTCACGTACGCGACCATGTTTGCGCTCGAGAGCCTCGCCAGCATCGGCGAGACGTATGCCACCAGCAGCCACTCGAAGCGGGCGTGCGAGTTTCTGTTGTCGAAGCAGCGGGCGGACGGTGGCTGGTCCGAGAGTTACAAGGTGAGTTTGCCGCCGCTTTTCGCTTTTCGCTTTTCGCTTTCCGTTTTCACTTTTTGTCTCGTCTCTTCTAGTCGTCCCCTCCCACTAACACTGCTTCCAGGCTTGTGAAACGATGGTGTATACTGAGCACCCATCAGGCTCGCTGGTGGTGCAGACCGCCTGGGCGCTGATTGCGCTTATGAACGCCGACTACCCGGACGCCGAGCCGATCAAGGCGGGCATCCGGCTGATCATGGAGCGGCAGCAGCCCAACGGCGAGTGGCTGCAGGAGGCGATTGAGGGCGTCTTCAACAAGAGCTGCATGATATCGTACCCGAACTACAAGTTTGTGTTTCCGATGAAGGCACTGGGCATGTTCGCGCGCAGGTTTCCGAACGAGAGCGTGGTCTAGACCGTGGGCACGGCGGACGCGAGCATCTAGTTGCAGTCGGCAGAGCCTGTGTTCAAGATTGGGTTTCGTTGCGATCTCCAAGCCCAGCTGGCTCTCGTGGTTCAGGCAGCCACACGATTGAATCAAAGTATTCAGTCACTATCCGGCCACTATCCGGCCACTTCGCTGTGGCGGGTGTAGTGTGCGCTTGTACGCAAGAACTCGGCGTCTCGGGCTGTCGTCAAGAGCGAGGTGGTTCTTGTACTACGGAGTAACAGACCAGAATAACTACATAGTACGGAGTACAGGGTTTTACGGGGTAATACAGAGGGCCTGCCTAAATGGTCTGTGCGCGCTTCCGCTACATCCGTCCGGCTGGTGTTGCGTCAAAAAGTGGAGGAATTTAGCGAATAAAAAATAATCCGAGAATAAATGGGAAATAGAAGGAAAAGCTTAGACGATCGTCGGCCACGAAACAGGCTGACTTGGGGCACTCGGGACCCGGTATCGAGCCTACTACGGAGTGCAGGGCGCAGAGTATCATTCTGGCCTCTTCGGCGTTTCCGGGTGTCTAGCTGCGTTCCTGGCGTCCGTCGCGCGCGTGGCCGGCGTCGTACTCCGTATAAATCGCGTGCCGCCGCCTACTGGCCAATTTGTCTCGTCCCATCTCTCGGCTGACTCTCGAGGACTCTCGAGTCTTCACTGGCCGTTTCCGCGGTGTTTGATCGCGCAAGTGTCCTCTGGCGCCTCGCCGCTGTCTTGGCGCTCTTGGCCTTGTCCGCGCGCCGTCGTTGGCCTGCCTCGATCGTCTCGATCTTGAGCTTCGTCTCGTCTCGTCTCGTCTCGTCTCGTCTCCTCCTCTCCTTTCCTCCTCCTCTCCTCCTCTCCTCCTCTCCTCCTCTCCTCCTCCTCCCCTAACGCCATGTCGACATGTCCGGCCAGGTGACCTTCTGCTTTGCCTGCGCCTGCGGCGTGTGGTCTGCCTTCATCGCCCTCGTCCAGGCCATCGGCGTCAGCCGCTTGTGAGTGTGCCCGTCCGCGGACTGCCGGCCGGCGCGCTGACCCGACAGATTCTACCAGTACTCGGCGCCGCCGCCGCGCGCCGCCGTCGAGGACCTGCCCGACGAGGCCGTGCCGCACGTCACCGTGATCCGCCCCGTCAAGGGCCTCGAGCCCGCGCTGTACGACTGCCTTGCCTCGACCTTTGAGCAGACGTACCCGCGCTCGCGCCTCAGCGTCCACCTCTGCGTCGAGGACCGCGACGACCCGGCCTACCCCGTGCTCGAGCGCGTCGTCGCCGCCTACGCCGGCGCCGTGGACGCGCGCATCTTCGTCGAGGCCGAGGACCCCCTGCTGCACGGCGCCGCCGGCCACGAGCACAACCTGGGCCCGAACCCCAAGATCCGCAACATCAGCCGCGCCTACCGCGAGGCCCGCGGCGACGTCGTCTGGATCATCGACTGCAACGTGTGGGTGGCGCCCGGCGTCGCCGGCCGCATGGTCGACAAGCTGTTCGGCTTCCGCCGCGATCCCGCCCAGGCCGGCGCCGGCGCCGTGCGTCCGTCCGCCGCCCCCTACAAGTTCGTCCACCAGCTGCCGCTCGTCGTCGACGTCACCGACATGGTCGACACCGACGCCGCCGACACCGCCGACACCGGCGCCATCGCCGGTCTGCTCGCCCGCGGCGGCGCCCGCCTCGACGAGATGTTCATGGCCACCTCGCACGCCAAGTTCTACAGCGCCATCAACACCGTCGGCGTCGCCCCCTGCATCGTCGGCAAGAGCAACATGTTCCGCCGCTCCCATCTCGACGCCCTCACCGACCCGGCCCAGAACCCGACCGTGCTGACGGCCGCCGACGCCTCGCGCGGCCGCGGCATCGACTTCTTCAGCGCCTACATTTGCGAGGACCACCTCATCGGCGACCTGCTCTGGCGCTCGCCCGTCCCCAGCCTCCCCGGCGCTCGCCCGTACCGCAACCACGGCCTTGTCGCCGGCGACCTCGCCGTGCAGCCCATGGCCCACACCTCCGTGTACGCCTACGTGGCCCGCCGCGTCCGCTGGCTGCGCGTCCGCAAGTGGACCGTCCTGCTCGCCACCCTTGTCGAGCCCGGTGTCGAGTCGCTGCTCTGCTGCTTCTACGCCTCCTTCGCCCTCACCACGCTTGCCGAGCGCTTCCTCGCGCCCGCCACGGTGGCTCTGCTGGGCTTGCAGCCCACCTGGACCGCAACACGGCGCGGCTGGGCCATTGGCGTCGCTCTCTGGATGGTCATGGACTGGTTCACGTACAGCCGCCTCCAGACCTGCATGTCCATCGACGTGGTCGACGACCCCAGCTACACCGACCATGCCCAGACCACCCCCGGTGGCCCCGGGGAGCGTCCTCCGGCTGCCACGCCAAAATTTGCTCGCGGCCGTGGCCGCGCCAGCTACCGCCGCGGCGGCCGTCCGCCACGTCCCTTTGCGTCCTTCCTCGCAGCCTGGCTCGGCCGCGAGCTGCTGGCCCTGCCTATCTGGACCTGGGCTGTTGTGCTTGGTACCACCGTCTCGTGGCGAGGAAAGATGTTTCGCGTCCGTTTGGATATGAGCGTCGTCGAGATTGAAGGACAGGAAGGCAACTCCATACCCGCATCTATGACAGCCGTCTGTGATACCAATGGGGACTCGGGAGCTGCATCGGCAGCCATTACGACGGTGACGACGAATGGAAAGCACCGCATAGACTAAAATATAGACGGCGATTCCTTCTACTTGCATGGCAAAGCAACATGTGCAAGCTGAACGGAAGAGACAACTCCTTTGTAAGACAAGTAGAAACATATGCGACAACGGCAAGCATATAAGCATACAAGCACAAGCACAAGTATAAGCATACAAATCTGTGGATATAAATTTTTTTTTCTTAACTCGAGACTTGCAAACTGCTATTGACTTGTGCCTTATACTGCCGAGGACAAGATCCATACTGCTTTGGCACTTCGGGCAACAATAGTAGAGACAGGACACAAGGTATCCCGATGGTCAGCCGCAGGATTCAGACTGGAAAGCCTTCCTAGTGGCAAACTAGCAATAATTAAAAGTTTGTCGCGACGTGAAACCTCAAGAATTCTGCTGGCTCTTTGTTTCTCTTGCCTGCCGTTTACCACTTTTTCACTTCTACACCTTCCGGTGGCTGTACCTTCACCGTGTCCTTACTAACCGTAGACCAGTCCGTACTGAGCGCTGTCCCATTGCTTTCCGTAAAGCTCTTGGCCATGGCCCTTTGTTGTTCCGGTGTGCTATTCGCGAATAGTTTCTTAAAGAAACCATTGATGTCACCCCCTTCCTTCTCGTCGTCTTCTTCTCCGCCGATCTTGTTCCAGTCTTTAGGACCGGTCCGAGAGCTTGTGGGATATACCGGGGCTTTACTCGGGGCAGAAATGGCAGTCTTCTTTGGTGCCGGTTCCGCCAACGGGACAGCCGTAGGTGGTGCGGGATCCGCTGCTGCCTCCACTGCCGCTTGGTTCGTGGCAGCCGCAGAATCGGAAGGCGGAGGGCCGCTACCCTTGTCCCGCTGTGTGCCCCAGGAACCCCATGTATCACCCGCTCTGCTCTTCTTCAGAGTCAATTCAATCTTGAATGGCGTAACCTTGATCGTCTTTTCTGTCGGTTCCACAGAGCCGGCCAGGTCCAGGACGACCCAAGTGCTTCCGATCGCTGCCTCTGGCAAGTTGGAAATGTGCACCTACGATACCGTTTTAGTAGCATGCAGTCGGTAGAAAGAGAGGAGCTTACTCACCTCAGACCCGCGCAGCTCTACGCTGAGCGTCTCCTTGTCGGCGCCCTTGGCATAGAGAACAAGATTCACATTTTGAGCTGTTTGGTAAAAGTCAACCCGCAGCTTCTTTGTCGCCCATTTGGCCGTATCATTTGCCTGCGCAGGAGAAGCTTCAGCAGGGGGGGCCAATTTCGTCTTCTCGGACGGCTTCACTGGCACCCGCAATACAGTAATCTTGCGGCCCGGATCGTCTTTCGGCAGATCAGCCATACGCTTGAGTACCATGGATCGCCACACATATGCACGAGCCCATGGACCGGCATTCGGATCACGAGAGCCGGAAGCATCGGCGGCCTTCGTTTGGCGAGCCTCTTCCACTGTGGCCAGGTAGTTGCCATCGGCATCGACATTCTTCACAACATCGTCTGGTTCCCGGCCAAAGTTTTTGCCCTCGAGAAGCTGCTGAGACCAGACACAACAGGCGTCCGAGTCCGCATAGCGCTTGAGGTGGCCTAGAACAACTGCTCGGCGGTACTGTGCCGCTGCCCTTTGACGTGTGGTGTTTGTACTCTGGCGCTCCAAGGTGCAGACATATGCGTGATCGGCGTCGTCAAGTGCGCGTTCGAGATCCTGCTTGTTCTGGTATGCAAGCGAGCGAGCTATCAGCCAGTCTGCATTCTTGGACGTCTCTAGAGCCTGTGAGAGCAATGTGATGGCCTCATCCCACTTCTTGTTCTCGACGGCCGCGAGGCCTTTCTGACCAAGAGTCACATATGACATTGCTGCTTTGGAGCCTGACCAGGTGAAGTGGAGAAGGCTGTTCTACGATGTTCTACTAGACCTTCGATGGCAATAAGCTGTACAAGTATCTTGTCAGTTCGGCTCGGATTATCTATTTCTCGCCTAACCCCACGTTACCCCGCAAAGTAGTGATTGCGCCGAACATGAAGTCACGTGGTGATGATTACCCAAGACCGAAAAAGGCGGAGGCTCCACTTTGCCGAAACTTCCGGGCTACAAAAGAAAAAAAAAGAGCTACCAATAAACAGCTCGCTGAATTTTTCTTTCATGTTGCCACCATGGATACTCTCACACATTATAGACATCCGCGGTATTCTGCCTTTCGAGATGTTCGTGTGCCTTCAGGCTTCTTGAATGGCCTATAGGTCTGTTCTGCTCAAGGACTGGGTGAAATATCCCTCAAATCGGTAGGCTTTTTTTCTCTTGCTGTCTTCGGTTCAACGTTTTGCTTTCCACTCCCAATGGCGCTTCTGCGCCTTTTTCCTTTTCCTGAACCCTCACGGGTACCTGAAGTCGGCATCTTGCCTGACGCTCCCTTTTCGCGGTGATGACAAACTTGAATTGGTGCATAGAGAACCCTCATACGACTCTCCGTGATTGCATAACCTATAGACTACAACGGTATCTGAGCGAAAACAAAGCACACGCTTTCTCTTCCTTGCCACTACTACAGACTCGACGCGGACCGTGATCTTGTACTAACGGCTTTTAGTTTAGCAATGCTACCGAGAGGCTATGGCTGAACCTACCAAGCCGTCCCTGCCGGGGAGTCTGAAGGAACCTGCCCAGAAATCCCCGGCGAGGTCTAATACCGCACCCCTATCAAAACCGAAATACACGCTTCCCATTCCATTGCGCACATTTCCGCTGCCGACATTTTACCCCAGCAACCCAATCTCCCTGTTGCATTTAGCTGTAGCATGGGCTCGTCAGACGCTGTTCCCGCCATGTGCGGAGCCGTCTGTAGTCCACCAAGGCGTCTGGTCGCCGGAGACTCGCTCTGTCCACATCACAGACCCCAAGTCTATGGACGACTTGTGGCGTCAGGGTTTCTTCGGGAAAGGCTCTCTTAGCAGGAGTGAACCTAACTGGCTGAGGTATGCTCTTGTGTGCTCAATAGTCTGTAGGCGTATGTTAACAGTATCTTTAGACGTCAACTGGGCGAAACAAGCGAGCAGCGAACAAACAAGCGGCGCGAAGAACGGGCAAGCACGAAATGGGAACGCGGCCGATCCGAGCTAGAGACGATCGAGAAGAAACGCCGCGAGGAGGCTTCTCAAGCAACGGCAGAGCCTCCGCTGGAGGCACAGAAGCAGATACAGAAGCAGACACTGAATGGACATGTTGGTTCGACACGCCACATTCCAACAGGCTGTAATGACGTTGCACTGCCAACTCCTGATACCGGACTGTGTCGGTCGGCCGTGCAAGCAGACGCCATCGAGGCGACAGTTACTGAACGTGCGAATATGCCTATCTCGTTTCGGCCCCCAGTCAGTCCGCTAGACCTGCTGGCTCTCCCAAACTCAGCAGCAGATCTGCGCCGGATTCTGGCGGATCATACCCAGCAATCGACACAGGCTAGTGAGGCCGACGTGCTCTACCAGTTTGCGCCACCAGTTGGCCCTCTAGAGCTCTTGGCCTTGCCAAATTCAGATGCTGATTTGCGAGCGGCACTGTCAGCAGCCAAGGCAAAGATCAACCAGGAAGAACCCAGCACGTCCCTGCCTACGCAGTGCGAGGCGGCAGTCAACGGCCATGTAAAAGAGAGTAACGGAACAGCCAACGGATCGTGCGCTCATCCGGTTCCTGCAAGCAAGCAGGAGAATGGCAGCAGTGTTGCAAAAGAGCCGATGAAGCGGCGGAAGAGCGTTCGCTTTGCGGCAAGCGTCCTATCCACCACCTTTCAGCATTCGGATCCGCCAAGCTCGAATCACGCAGTATTGACGCAGGACGCAAAGCGACTGGTCGATAGCCAGCAACTGGTGGCTAGTGAGAGGGCGATCTCACCGTCCCTTCCGAACGGTACTGCGAAAAGCGCCTCTACTGTCATAGCAACAGCTAAGAAAGTTGACACGCCGCCCAGCAAGCCGCCGATGGAAGACAAGGAGCATCTTCAGTTGTCGGCAGAGGAGGCGTTCTTCCTCGCGTACGGCCTTGGCGTCCTTGTTATCCGCGACCCGGCCACGCAGGGACTACTATCCGTCCAAGAGCTCTTCACGCTGTGTCGACAGTACTCGTACTTCCCGCCGCGAGCACCCGAGGCATTGGCCCCAGACGACCCGTTCTTGGTGCACTACGTAGTGTACCACCACTTTCGAGCATTGGGCTGGGTGCCACGGCATGGCATAAAGTTTGGCGTGGACTGGCTGCTGTACGGCAAGGGTCCGGCGCTCGATCACGCCGAGTTTGGCGTGATGGTGATGCCATCGTACGGGGATCCTCGCTGGAAGACGGAGGGCGCAAAGCAGGCGATGCGGCGCTCGTGGCATTGGCTGCACAGCGTGAACCGCGTGTTGTCGACAGTATTCAAGAGCATGGTGCTCGTTTACGTAGACATACCGCCGCCGTCCGTGGCCTGCGACAAGAGTGCGTCAGCGCTTTTGCAGCAGTACCACATCAGAGAGGTGATGGTGCGGCGGTGGTCGGCGAACCGAAACCGTGACTAAGGCAAGACAACTAGAAGTACAAACTCTTCACTCACCTGGTCCTGGCCGTCCTCTTCTTTTAGGAGTATGGTGTGAGAGTAGACCTTGGTTGCATATCTGATACCACGACAAAATCCTATCTCACTGCTATCAGTCAATTGGGCGCTTGCAAAAGTGACTATGCGTAGCCTGGTCGATCAAACAAGGCTGCATATTAAGCAACGGTCATCAAATCGTGCTTTGTCATCGAAGAGTTGTGAGGGGTTCTTTGTCTCGGGATGACATCTACCTTGCATCATTATGGCTTCATCTATCGCATGACCGTCCCATCGTGGTTTCCGTCTTATTAACCGCTGTGTCGGGATCGTCTTTCTATTTGCAGCTTGGCCATTGCTTTTGGGTGGCGTGAGAAAGTAAACACTGTCATACTATACCATCACGAACCTCGACAACAAAGAAGCAAGATTCAAGACAGGACACACTCGCACGAATCATGGCCCGTCTCACTGGAGTCGCTGGAACGTCAGCCCCCGTGCAGGCCAACGAAAGATACGCCGCGGTCGAAGAGTGGTTGAACTACAACTACGGCCGAGACGACAACAACAGGCCTTCTGGTTGGATGGATCCCAGTAACGCGCCCCCCCTCTTCCTCCTAGTTGGCGACTCGACCACGGCCGCTCAGGCTAAAGGCGGCGGCGGTTGGGGTACCGGCTTCCTGGCTCTGCTGGCCCGGAATGCCATCGGCTCCAACCACGGTATCAACGGCGCCACCTCGCGCGGCTACTTGAAGTCCAGCTTCTGGGGCGACGTGCTCGAACTTGTCCGGGAGACCGTGCCGCAGCGGCCGGTCTTCGTGACGCTGCAGTTCGGCCACAACGATCAGAACCCGGAGAGTGGCATCTCCGTCGACGAGTACCGCGTGAATCTGGTGACCATGGCACGCGATGTGATCACGGTGGGCGGCATCCCCGTGCTCGTGACGCCGCTTGCGCGCCGCGACTTCAGGCCGGATGGCAGCGTCGTGGACAACCTGTGCGTGCAGCGCGAGGCGACTCTGGATGCGTACTGGGAGCTTGTCAAGAGCAATTCCGAGAACGCCGGTTCCGGGTTTTCCGCTGCTGCCGGTGGCCAAGGCAGACATCCGGTCCGGTGCATCAACCTCAACGCTGCCAGCCTGGCGTACACGGCCGCGATCGGCCCCGTCGCCGCTCGGCGCTACAACCTTGGTGGCCCCGACAGTTTCGACACCACGCACCTCAACGACGCCGGCAGCATCGTCTTCGGCCGCATGGTCGCCGACCTGCTGCTGGGCCACCCGCCAGCACTCGTCCCCTCGGGCGAACGCGACAACTGGACACCGGGCAAAGGCCTGGAGCCGTGGGTGCGGCCCACGCCGATGATGTCGGGACTAATCTGGCACGGCAAGCCGGCGTGAGGGTAGCTTTGAGGACGGTTGAATAAGAGGCGCTTAGTATGGCCCTTAGTATGTATAATCCTACCACTGCCAATCATAGATATAGCTAAACCGGTTACTGCCACCAAAAAAGGCAGGTGTTACACGATCAGCACCAAGACAGCAGGAAATTATGGCGAAAGACATCCATAGGTGCCAAGGTCTCGAAGCAGTTAATCAAAACATGCCTTGTGCATTCCGCTTTCTGCTTTAATTGCTTCTTCTGCTCATTTTCTGTGACATGTTCCATGCCATCATCTGCCATACTTGCGCGGCCTCGGCTTCATACATCTCCGCCTTCGATGGCGGCATCGCCGTCATCGCCGCTGCCCCAGCGTGGCCGCCGACTACCATGGCGTGCACCTTGCTCGTAAACGTCTGCTCGGCAATGTACGTGCCCTTGAGCCAGCGCGTGCCTTGCGACGTGTTGAACTGCTGCCGCCCGTGCAGCACGCGCCGGTTGTTGAACAGCACGCACTGGCCCGGCTTCAGCTTGATGGAGAAGACGTTCTCGGGCGCCTCGACGAGGTCGTTGAAGACGCGGGCGGCGCTGCGCCACCGAAGGAGAAAGCCGTCGGGTTGGAAGAGCTTGCCGGGGGCATTCCGCAAGTCGTCGTCCTCGAGTGGTTGCGCGCTGAACAGGTCCTGGAACGGCGGCGACCAGGCGGTCTCCTTGACGATGCCGTCCTGCTGGTAGCCGTCCAAGACGGGCCGCGCGCGGTAGTAGAAGTGGCCGTTGCGCTCGTAGTGGTAGCGCACGGGCACTCTCGCCAGCGGGAGCACCATTTCCGGGTGCCGCATCGTGATCTCCGTGGCCGCGCGCACGCTGTCGCTGAAGATGGACTCGCCGCCGTCGCAGTCGTTGTGCAGGCAGTGCAGCAGCTGGATATACGGCGGCTCGCGCATGTACATGAGGTCTTGGTGCAGGCACAGGAACGCGTTGGTGTACGCCACGTTCTCGGCCTCCGGCTTCGACACGACGTCCCACGTTGGCCCGTAAAAGGTGGTCTGGATGCAGCCGATGGCGTTGGCCACGTCCACCACGGCCGTCTCCGTCTCCGGCACGCCGTCCACCACCAGGATGCCCAGCTCGTACAAGTCCTTGAGCCCGCGCCAGAACTCTGGACTCGAGCCGTCCTTCCAGTCGTCAAACGCGACCGGCTGCCACTCCTGCTCCAGCCGTGCCCGGTCCCAGAGCCGCCGCGCGGGCATCGCCGGGAACCGCGATGGGGTCAGCCCGGCCAGGTCCCGCAGAAGCACGTCGCCGGCATACTGCGAAACATGCACGCCCGTCGGCTCTCTGCCGAGCTCCCTGGTGGCCCATGTCACGGTGAGCGTGCCGTCCGCAGACACTTCCGCTTTGTCAATGCGCGGCCGAGCCGGCACGTCCGTTGACCGGAACGTCTTCTGGCCGGAGGACGGTGTCACGCAGAGCGGGCACTGGCAGCTGTCGCGCAGCCAAAAGGTCGACACGTTCAGCGGCCCAGGCACGTTCTCAAAATGCAGAGACAGGTACGCGTTATTGAATGCCGGTGTGGCGCTCTTCAAGACGCCGTAGGGCAGAGCGCCGCCCTCACCAGTCATGCGAGCTCTCACGCGGTCCGCATATTGACTGGTCTTTGGCACTTTCTGGAAGCCGGCCTGCTTGACTTGTCGAGGAGGCCGGGTCTCCGGCACCGCAAAGGCTGCAAAAGGGTTCGTACGCGCGGCACGGCCATCTGGCTCGTCCGCTATAATTGTAGCTGCCTCATCCCGAGCAGCAGAATAGCGGGCCCTTTGTACATACACGCCGGTGGCGGGGGATGTGCCGCCGGATGCCCGGGCTGCCAGTGGCCGAGAAGGTCGGCCGAAGAGAGATGCCCGCCCAGCAGACGAAAGCGGCGGGCAGCCACCTCGAACAAAGCGGCCAACGGAGGAGCGACTGAGTGGGAGCATGGCTGCACTGCGTGGCAAGCCGCGTCTCTGGTCCGCCACTAACGAATCTAGAAAAACGTGTCGTTCGAGATACCGAAAACAACACTTCGTACCTCGTCCCGCTGCCAACTGAGGACCAGAGGGAGAGCTGAGAACTGGAGTGAAAAGCAGAAAGGTTGGCGTCGAGCGAGAAGCCGTAAAAGGGCAAAATCTAGGCGATGATATTGGGTCTTGGAGTCGGGTCAAGGCATAGTATTCCGAAACCGCCGCTCAGCCGAAGGTGTGCTCCGTATGGACGGCGAGGTCATGTCCTGCCGATGCTCGCGGTGCCCCTCAACCGATCGCATTGGTAAGTCGAGCCGAGGTTTTGGGCGGCTTTTGGACTGGTTTATCACACGCTTTTCTCGTATGTACCTACAACTCTTAGTCTCAAAAGCCACATGATTCATCACGTGTATCCGATTGAAGCACGTGCAACTCTGGAAGAGATCTCCTGTGTAATACTCCATATTACTCGTACTTCGTACTCCGTACTCGTAATGGCTTCGCGACTTTCACGTGCGTGGCGAAATTCAGTCATTCTTGTTAACTGAAGGATAACTGCACACGCTTACGAACTCATTGGCCAGTGATTTTTTCGTTGCCGCACTGCTAGGCTGTATGTGCCGAACGGCAAGAGTAAAAAGAAAACTTTGAAAAAGGAAAAAGGAAGAGGATTCAAGCTAACCACCGACATCATGCACGTCCTGACACACTACAGTGCCTACGGAATACAAGCGTGCCGGAACTTATCCGGCAGTGCCTACGTGTCGTGCTAAAGAGCTCGAGGCGGCGGCACACTGAGTATCTTGCTTCGCAGGTGCGTGTCCGTCAAATGTCTGACAGGCCAAACTAGTTGCATGTGACTGTGCTCTAGACGTAGCGTGCTGCTGTGTATCTGCCACAAACGAGTATGTGATGGCGCGGCGTGCAACCACTAGAATCGGTCCGGGATCGCACTACGAAGTACAGAAGACTGGATGAACAGAACTATTGCCTCTTAGTCGAAGCACTGAGATACAAGCATACGTAAGCTCTGCTGTGCGTCCTGCTGCTGACTGTAGGAGGCACGGCAGGGAACTCGGAAGCGAGACCAAAGCGTACGACGAAAGCATACGTAAGCAGAGTGGCCGTGCGCAGGAACACGGATACAAACGCGGGAACGCGGGAACGCAAGAACAGGAGCACAGGACACGACAGTGAGAGGATCAGGCACAGACAGCAACGTCAGGAACAGGCAGGAATGGACAGGAACAGGAACAGGCCCCATCGGCCGGCATAGTATGGCAACGTTGGGTTGCAGTCGGCCATGCGCGCTGCAGGTTCTTTGCGAGTCCTTGGACGAACTGCAGAAACGCATGCAGAGCTCGGCGCTCTGGCCCGGCGCCTGATGCAGGCAGAAAACCGCGCAGCAGCGACTGCAGGAAGGCGGCTGAGCTAGGCGGCCAGGCAGGGTCGACGACGCTCGGCAGACCATCATTGGGCAGAGAGCGCCGACGCGCATGCAGCGGAGCAACTGGATGCGGATGAGCGGTCTGGACGAGCCGGCGCCTTCGGAGGCCAGGCCGCCACGCTGGTCGACGGGGCGGAACGGGCGCTTTGCTGGCGCGCGGCACGGATGGCTGGGGGGCCACAAAGGACAGGCAGTGTACTCAGTAATCAGTACGGAGCACATGAACCGTACATGGTAATCCCACAAGAAAGAAGAAAGAAGGACGCAGGGAGAGCAGCACAAGAGGCACACAGTCGCAGAGTATGCAAGGAGTCTTCTGCAGTGCTGTAGCTTGTACTAGCTGGCGGGCGCCACGGCAGCGGCTCGGTGAAACTACAGGGTACGAGTGCCTGGGCCGCGTCAGTCGACGCACTGCAGCTGGGCGCTTTCCTCTGGCCGGGCGCACACCGAAGGAGTGGAAAGCGTCGAGGCTGGCGGCGTTGGATGGGGAAGACCGGAGGGGTGCGTGGTGTGGTTTCGTCGTAGGAGTGCCGGGAAGTACGGAATACGGAATCCTCCGTAGAGGCAGCAAAGTACTCCGTATTACTCGGTCAATTTGCGTGTTGCTCCTTCGATGTTCTAGAAAGAAGCCGGAGAAAGCAGCCGCGGGGACGCGTGTGCTACACTGTACGTAGATGTGAGTACGGAGTATTCCGTACTCCGTACTCCGTACGCGTACTTTGTGTGCCGCGTACAAAGGCTCGCAAGTGCGCGTGCTCGCGCGGCAGGAGCGCACGAAGTACTCGTACTCCGTACTCGTAAGTACGCTGTACGAGGATCCTCGCAGCGCCTCGCGCTTGCCGTTAGCCAGCGCCGGCGCGCGGCCACGGACAGCCAGTCAGAGCAAGGCTGGCCAGAGCCACCAGGAGAATTAGGAAGTCGAAAAAGGCCGGAAGCAGGCCTGGCCGCGTCGCCTTACTCCATTCGGCGTGCTGCGGGCTGCTCCATAATTCGTAATACTTTGAGCAGTGCGGAGTACAGTCACATTTGTACCTGAGAAGACAGATTAGCCCATTGCCATCCCAATCTTAGCCCCAGGCACCGCCATGCGACTGGCCGCGCAGACAGCCGACTGCCCCACCCGCCCACAATGGCTTCTGGTTGGCCAATGCCCCTGATCCCCACCTTCCTTTTGCCCTCTCGTCCGTCTTTGCCCTCTTCCCCTTTTCTGCCGCTAGCGCGGTCGTGGCTTCCGCGGTCGTGGCTTCCGCGGCATCGCAAACGGTACACCGACACAAAGCAAAAACAAACGAGATCGTGAAGAGACGGCGGCACGCACAATCACCATCACAGCCACAAAGCGCACACAAAGCCGCCAGCAAACCGCCGCGCCAGCCGCCGCCAGCCCTCGCGATGAACGGGGTGGAACAGATAACGGCGGCTGCGCTACTGCGCAGGCGCCAGCGCGGACCTCTCGTCCAAGCGATCGCCGTACTGCGGACATGCAAAATACCAAACAATACTGCGCAGACGGCGGCCATCGATGCATCGAGAAGCGCGCCCCAAGTACCGCCGCCTGCCGGGTACCCTGGCGCCCAGTCCCGCTTGCGCGACACAGAAACGACTACGACGACAAAGTATCGCACATTCCTAGCCCGTGGGGCGCCGCGCTGCCCAGTCCCCTCGGCGCACCGCTCGCGCGTCCTCTCGACCCACTCCTGCAATCTCTTTCTTTGCTCCTTTGCCCGCTCACACCTCTCCCTCATCTGGTCTCGGGCCCTGACCCCCTGTTCCGTGCCCACCCCCGTCGTCGGTTGGCCGCCCTCTTTTCTCTTTTCTGCTCCACCACCTTTTCGCTCGTCCTTCTTCCACTTTCACACCCCCCGGCCGTCTGTCCACTCCTTATATCATCCTCCTTGACGCCCACCTCTCCCACGTTTTTCTCTTCGCATCAACAGCTGTCGTTCACTCACCTTTTTGCTTTTGCATCAAGTCAACCCACGCTCCTTAGCACCACCACGCTCCTTGGACAAAAACCACTCGCGCTCCTTGCAGGGTCAAGACAACACAGGCTATCCGCACAATCACCGGTTCTGGTCAACTTGGATACTCAGCAAAGCTTCGCTACGACCATCACGACTCTTACGACTCGATCCCCTCTAGACTCGCACCTCGACATTCACCATGCGCGTCACGCCCCTCGTCCTCCTGGCCGCCATTGGCGCGTCTGCCCACCCGTCGGGCCACCAGCACAACCATCGCGCCGTCCACGAGAAGCGCGACGACACCATCGTCACGGCCACCATCGACGGCAAGGTCGTCTCCTGGCTCATGGGCGACTCGCCCTTCAAGCTCGCCCATAAGCCCACCAGCTCCCCCCTGCCCAGCACCAGCACGACGGTCTCCTCCACGTCGGTCGCCCCCACCAGCACAAGCGTTAGCTCTACTTTCAGCACCAGCTCGATTGTCGCCTCAAGCACGCCCTCCAGCTCGGCGTCCCCTGTCGCCTCTTCCACCAGCGCCGCCGCGTCCAGCACGGCATCCTCCTCGGGCTCGGGCAGCGGTCTGTCCGTCTACGCCGCCTTCCCGACCTGTGCTGCGGCTTCCGAGAAGCGCGCTACGTCCGCCAACATTGCCTACGTTGGCAACACCGGCTGCGACGGCTATGGCTCCAACATTGTCCTGATCCAGTCCCACCTGGTCAGTGACTACGACTACACAGTGGAGGCTGTCAGTGATATGTCCTCTGACGCTCAGTGCGTCGTCTGGAACAAGATTGGCCCCACTGGTGGCATCGACGGCTTCTTCAGCGGCAACGAGGCCGTTTCCTTCACCCTGGCTGCCGGTAGCTCCCAGAACATTGCCTTCCAGGCCAACAGCCAGGGCGGTATGTGCTGCTACGAGGGCTCCGTTCCCACTACCTCGTACGGCGAGTTCAACTGCGCGTGGCTCGAGTACGATTTTGGCAGCAGCGCCAACGACGGCTGGTCCGGCTTCGATGCCTCTGCCCTGGTCGAAGCCAGCACCAGCGGCCCCTACGGCGTGCTGAACGTCTGCACTGAGGACAACTCTGTCTGCTCCAGCCTGGATGGCAACGGCAGCGGTACCAACGCCTACCTGGCCGGTGACGAGGCCGCTGACGGTATTGGCGGCAACCTGGCGGCCGGCACTGTCCGCCTCATTGCCACCTGGTCTTAAATGGCACGCTCTTCTGGGCTTCCCGTCTCTTTTTCTGGTCGTCGGGCGCAATGTGGTTTTTTTCCTCTTCTTCACTACGGACGATGCGCGCTGGGTCTGTCAGGCCTAGGGCGCATCTGATAGGGGCGCGGGGCATATATCCAGGCAATAGGTAGAAACTGTCTTCTGTTTTTTTTTTCACTTCTTCTGTACATATACTTACAAACGCACGCTCATTGTTCTTCCCCTTTTATACCTGTATATTTCTTTATTCTACCCTTTCCTTTGTTGCATATCGCGAGGCATTCGCTCTTTCTGATAACCTATATTACAACCTTGTAAAGCAATTTTAGGAGGAGAAGAAAATTGAAAAGCAAAAGGCGAACCAAAGAGACGATGCATCTGAGTGACTCGCGTAGGACTGCGCTCTGGTGTGACGCGTTCACGCTCTTGTTTTGTGTCACTCGCAGGCATGGCCGCGACCTTTTTGCGTGCCAGTCGCCTCCGTAGCTGGAGCCTTTGCCCGTGCGCGTTAACGCGACGCGGGCGCTACCGAAAGGCTTGCGTTGCTATTTACAGAGACTAGTCTTTAGTCGTATTTCGGGGCGAGGCAGTGCTGCGGGCCAGGCAGAGATGACCGTTACGAAAGCAGGATGACGGGTGCAACCACGGAGTAATGCTCTGTATTGCGTAGCAGCCGCCCGTAGGGAGTGCGACGTGCGACGCAAGAATGACAGACAGCTTGCCATGCAGGCTGGCCGGAGTAAAAAAGCAGGGAACGCCGGCCATGCTACCTCGGCCTATTTTGAGATTCTTCTCTACTCGTAGTCTGATTGCTGGTTTCCTGTTGCTCTGATTGCCCAGTCGCGCGACTCGCGAGATTCATCTTCTCGGTCCCATAGACTTATGTACATAGCATCTACTCGTATGGAGCAGGCTTTTCGTCCCAAGTGTCTGTGCAGGGCTCGTCTCTTGCTCATCGGTGGCACCGCCAGGGTGGCTCCAGCCATGCATTCGAGGAAGCAATCCCGGGGGCTGATCGGAGGCTGAAGTTTACGGAGTCTACAATACGTCGTACACCCGTACTTCGTCATACGGAGTACACATGATGTAGAACGCCAGCCCGCGGAAAGTCCTATTACTTGTGCCTGCACTCAATTACGGACTTGTAAGTTTCCCCAAGCGCCACTCCGTATTGGTGTCTCAGTTATTTAGTTGTTTTGAGCGTTGCGTAGTTGTCAATATATTGCTGCCAACAGACCGTCAAGCCAGAGGACGTTGGAAGCAATATTGCAAGAGGCATTACGGAGTGCAAACACTACTCCTTGCAAAGTCCGATTGCTGTGCAGCTTATGCTGTGCAAAGCGTATGCGGTACAAGCCGATGTACGTCGTGTGTCATGACGGTTTCCAATACGTGAGATGTCAGAACTGCTTTGAATTGCTCAGGCCCCTCACAAGCCGGCAGCTTTTTGGCCATAGGTCTTCCATCGTTAATACAAGAAGGGAGGTGCCCAGTAACTACATCCATCTTCGTCTTCCCCCTCAAACCCATGCCAATCCTACACGCTGCACGTTTGAGTTTCTGTACGAAGTAATGACCCTGTAATCGACCTAGGAAGCTTAAACTCGCCCGGGGCAGTGCGTGTAGCGTCTATTCTGTGTACATACGAGTACTCGACCATATGGCCTCTGCCGAACACAGCCTACTTCGTCTCTTTCTCGCACGGTCGTTCGTCGAGATGTACCACCCAAATGTCTCTTGTCGTTTACCGCGAACACGGCACACGGTCACGACGGTCGTCTTGTAGCGTTGATCTTGTCTCGCACGGTCTTCGCGATTAGGCGGATAAGTTGTCGCACGAGTCGAAAACTGCAGCTGCCACTGCCGTTGTTTCGAGGTCGCCGTGCCCTATTCGCTGTCCCAAGCTGCTGCATCTCGGCGAAGAGTTCTGTGGCCGTGTGGCATCCTCTTCGCCTCCGGACAAGGCGGTCGCATGCTGGATATCTGCAAGAGGCGGAAGACGTGTCATTATTCTGGTTCGCATCTTCCAGGCACTATATTGGAGCTCTTACTCGATCGTCTCCTTCTCCTCCTCCGAGGCCCATCCGTACATGGCCTTCATCGTCAGAGCATGGACGTCGTCCCACGACATGGATCGTGCCGTCTGGTCGTGCTCTATGCCTTTGTCTAGTGCCACGACCTCTGCAGAACCGCAGACACGCACAGGTGCCGACACACTCATCTCGTTATGCAGGTGGACAGCGCAGAAGTGAGGGACAGCGGTCAAACAGGACGACGGCAAGTAAGCTCGGTCAGCTTGATTGCCGCGCAAGGTACGCTGTGTTCTTGTCTGGATATATATTGGCAGACCCTTCAATCCAGAGCAAGGACAGGATATGCTCATCTGAAATATCCTTCGCCTGAGCAAGTCACACGAGACATTCCAGCACGACATGAAGACATAAAGGCCATTCTGTCGGGCACCCACAGTAGTGCGAGCATGGAGCATACGCATGGAGCATGGGTCTTGCCGGCAATTTCTGCCAAGCAGAACATGAAGGCCAATGAAGATAACGAAACGCAGGGCGTGCAGGGCGTGCAGTTCAGCCCCGTCTGCTTTCGTAGCCTACTGGCTCTCACGGACACCGCCTGTTCAGCCACAGATCATCCGACCGCCTTCCATAGGGCACCAATTGCTTGCCCTGTAACATGCTGCAGGCACCGGCCGAGTGTCGGCCATTGTGCAGCACGCTCTCCTATTTGTGTTTGTGCGCCACAAGGCTGCAGCCACCCGATAGTTGGGCGACAATCTGGAACTCAATGAGCCGTCAGATGGCAGATGGGTGCACGAGGCTGTATCAAGGCGTACAGTTTGCCAGGTACCATAGACGCCAGCAAAGGCTGAGAGACAGGCATTAGCCAATGTCTCAGCCTCTTTCATTCGTAGTGCTACAACATGGTGCCTGCACTTTGCAAAGTCACCTAGTAGCATGGGTCGTGCAGCAGTGACAACAAACGCCGATTATTAGCTGCAGGTGAGATTATGATCTATCATAAAGCAAGATATGGCAGACCTCGTAACAATATGAATCACATTGTTCAAGCCTTTCTCTGATTAAATGGCAATCACGGAGTGAACGGCAGTCCACGACACTACGCTCCATTCGAAGTCATCCCAGCAAGCCCAGAGCAAAATATCATTAGAACGCTTTGAGACTGCTCTCAGTCTTGCTACCCCAATGCCCTAAATCGATGCACAGATTGCCGAGTATACCGCTTCCAGCTCGGCTCACTGCCACCTGTAAGGAAGTTCATAGCAAACCCAGTATCCCATGTTTTCCTCCGGGCCAATCCACTTCCAGAAGCGGCCAATCCAATCGCCCATGACTTGTCGCGGTTGCAAGTCGTCACGAGGAGTACAGCTTCTCTTCAGGGAGGACCACGACCGGACGTGGACTGTAACGCTGTAATCACGGCCCGGACCTAGGACCCGCAACATATCTTCGATCGGGTCCAGGACCAGCTTCTCATGGCGGAGCATGGCATCCTTGTTGTCGAAATCGCCCGGTGGGTGGTAGTTCAGCAAGCTTATGTGCAGCCGCCGTAAGCCGGGAAATTGGACCGGCAGGCCGGCGCACAAGTCGTGCAGCACTGTATCTCTGCAGCGGGCATCGTCCCAGAGCGGCTGCAGCGGTTCGACCAGGGGCATACCTGGCGCTTCGCGTCTGGCTTCAAAGTTCCAGAGCAGCTCGAGTGATTTGACGCTGCTCAGGCGCTGAGGGAGGAGAAGCCGAGGCAAGTTTGTGTGCATGAGCATGAGCATGTTGCTGATGACGATCGTGTTGGTCAAGAAGACCACATGCATGCCGTCTGTGTATCTGCCGGGCTGTCAGCGGGCGAGAAAATAAGGAACAAGGAGGAGCGCGGGCAGGAACGCACGCCATTCGGCAGGACAGCAACCAGACGCAGATGCCGAGCGGTGCCTTGACAGGTTGGCTGCCGGTCTTCCAGGCCGGCTTGCAGGTGCACGGCGGCTGGGCAACGCAGCAGTCCTCGGCGTGGCTGGCGCGGTAATAGCCGTCGCGGCTGTCGTCGGCCTCGTCGAGGCGGCGGCAGACGCAGCTGAACCACTGCGTCGTGGGATCGGTCTGGCGCGTCTTGTGCGTCTTGGGTGTCTTGGGTGTCGTGGGTGTCTCGTGTGTCTCGTGGCGCTCGCACGCGGCCCTCTCGCTGTTCAGAATGCGGCGGCGCTTGGCGCCGCGTCGGCGGTGCCCGTACAGACTGTCGGTCCTCAGATCAATGTGCATGGTCTGGCCACCAAAGGCCGCCACGAGGATGAGGTGGCGGATTTCGGCAGGCAGGCCGCGGAAGACGCCGTAGTTGTCCATGGGCGAGCCCGGGGGCGTGGCAGCAGGGCGGGCATGTAGCCGCTTCTGCAGCCAGTTCCAGAGGCCGGCCATGGCACGACAAGACGGCAGCCTCGTCCGCGTGGCGATGTCGGTGAAGCGGACGGAGATCGTGCGCGACAGAACAGCCCGGCATGCCACACGGCCAGCCTACCAAGACGCTGTAGCGCCCCTGCCGTGCCCCCGAGCCGCAGAGAGTTGCCTGGCGCTATGTATCTTATATGACCCGCCGATACGGTGTTGATAATTCAGATACGGATACGTAAGATATATGCATACGTTTTCTGCTCCGAGCATTTGCGACGTCGTTGGAGAACGGCCAATGAAGCGTGCCTTCTCGGGAATTGGGCTGCGGCAACGCCCGTCTCGCCGGCCGCCTGCAGCCGCATGCCACATGCCGCTTCTCCAAGGATTGCCTGCGCCGCGTCGTGCGAGCAGCACGAGTACGGCTACCGGCGCCCCAGCCTTGTGGCGGGAGTTGCAGCTGAGCGATGCACACCGACTTTTGTTTTGGGCAACGTTTGGGCCCAAACGACACGTGCTCCCTCACACCTTGGCTTACTAACGCAGAGTGTTGTTCACGGTGGGAGCAGAAGCGGGGCAGCCGACGTTGGAGGCTGTAGCTCAGGGGCCTTGGCCGTTGGCATTCAGGGGGCTTCTAGTGCTCCAAACCCCTAACGGCCCCCCCTCGCTCCTCCCTTTTCCCTCACTACGGTATGTAGCAGTTTCACCTTTCCTGCTTGTTTCCAAGTTCCTTTGCAGAAGGGCGCTTTTCTCGTCAACGGCACGCAGCTTGATATCACCACCTCGCTTCTCGCCTCAACCGCCCTGCTTCCCGCCTGCTCTTTCTGCGGCCGCCCGCTCGAGGCTCTGCATTTCTGGCGCCGTCCCTGACGAGGTTCGTATCCCGCAGCCAGCTTGGATCCTGCAAACCCCTCCATTTTCTCGCAGCTTCCCCTCGAGCTGCATCCTCCCTTTCGCCTTCTGCTCGTCGTTTTACGAGCATCTGCCCTCGCTGCTCGCTGAGAGCTGTCTCGACACTTCCCAGCAGCAGCAGCCGTGCTTCGCTGCCGTCTCTGCTGGCAGCCTCTCCTACCCCATCGCGTTGGGGCTTGTTGGCTGCCCAAGGCACTCCTATTCCGCCTCTAGTCCGCCTCTATTAGCCCAACCCCTTTTACGAGCCTTTGCATATACTTGAGCCTCACCGACTACGCTTTGCGACACGGGTACTAACTACGGCTTGTCGCCCTGCGCAGTTCCGCCCTTCTACTCTTCCACTCTTCTACTCTCGCCGTCGGCTGCGTCGCTTCCCATTGGAGCCACCGTTTGTGAACCTTTGCCGAACTTGAGCACCCAATCGACAAAAGGCTGCCAAGATGGACAACCAGAACAACCGCCTCCATCTCAACTTCAACCACAATGCCGACCGTCTAGCCGCCGCGCCGGATCGTGCTTACCCGACTACCCCGTCGACGTTCCCCCAGCCGGTCTTCCCCGTGTCCAACCAGCAGCAGGCGGCGAACATGGGCGGCGGCTCGCAGCAGCAATACCAGCCCGGCTATGGCCAGCCCGGCTACTTCTCCCAGAACCAGTACGCTCCGGGCTACCCCGGCCAGCCCGGTGTAGATTATAGCAACAACGGAGGCAGTGGCTCGCGCGGGCAGCTCGGCACTTCCAGCACCGACCCGAACACAGGCCTGGCTCACCAGTTCTCTCACCAGAACCTGGGCGGCGCTGCCCGCGCTGGGAGCTACGGTAACCGCGGTGCGGCGCCTGCTGCTCAGCGCCCACGCACGGCCAACGCCCCGAACTATCCTCCCGCCTCGTACGGCGGTTACCCGAACAATCCCCTTCCGGCGCAGTCCCAGTTCCAGCCTGCGCCGGAGAGAAACCCAGATCGCTATGGTCCCAACGCCAACAACAACCAGAAGAAATGCTCCCAGCTCGCCGCTGATTTCTTCAAGGACAGCGTCAAGCGGGCTAGAGAGAGAAATCAAAGGTAAGCATGCTAGGCCCCCCCTTCATTGCTGGCGGCGCCGCCCGCGGCTGGGAACAGAAACTGACGTGCGCTGCAACTCACAGACAGAGCGAGATGGAGCAGAAGCTGGCTGAGCCCAACCAGTCGGCTGCGCGCAAAGAGCAGATCTGGTCTACTGCAGGCCGGAGAGAAGGCTCGTACCTTCGTTTCCTGCGGACAAAGGACAAGCCGGAGAACTACACCACTGTCAAGATCATCGGCAAGGGCGCTTTCGGCGAAGTGAAGCTCGTGCAGAAGAAGGCCGATAACAAGGTCTACGCCATGAAGTCGCTGATTAAGACGGAAATGTTTAAGCGGGACCAGCTTGCGCACGTCCGCGCCGAGCGAGACATTCTAGCCGAGTCTGACAGTCCTTGGGTCGTCAAGCTGTACACCACCTTCCAGGATGCGAACTTCCTCTACATGCTTATGGAGTTCCTTCCCGGCGGTGACTTGATGACCATGCTGATCAAGTACGAGATTTTCTCCGAAGACATCACACGGTTCTACATTGCAGAAATTGTCTTGGCTATCGAGGCTGTCCACAAACTTGGCTTCATTCATCGGTATGTACCTGTCGCTCGCTTGAGATGTCCCCAGAGGCGTGCGTGTATGCTGACCGGTCCTCTAGTGATATCAAGCCTGACAACATTTTGCTCGACCGGGGAGGCCACGTAAAGTTGACGGATTTCGGTCTGTCAACGGGCTTCCACAAGCTCCACGACAACAACTACTACCAGCAGCTGCTGCAGGGAAAGCCTAGCCGTCCTCGTGGTGACCGTAACTCGGTTGCCATTGATCAAATCAACTTGACTGTCAGCAACCGGTCCCAGATTAATGACTGGCGCCGGTCCCGGAGACTGATGGCGTATTCGACTGTTGGTACTCCCGACTACATTGCGCCGGAAATCTTCACTGGCCACGGTTACAGCTTTGACTGCGATTGGTGGTCACTCGGTACTATCATGTTTGAGTGCTTGGTCGGCTGGCCTCCCTTCTGTGCCGAGGACCGCCACGACACATACCACAAGATCGTTACCTGGCGCTCCAGCTTGTACTTCCCCGACGACATTACGCTGGGTGCGGAGGCCGAGAATCTCATCCGAAGGTGGGTTTGCTTTTGCGTCGCTTGATGCATCTCACCAAGCCTCTTACCTCATTCTGCAAGACGAATGCTGACATACTTCTCTAGCCTGATCTGCAACTCGGAAAACCGTCTTGGCCGTGGGGGCGCACACGAGATCAAGGGACATGCGTTCTTCCGGGGTGTTGAATTTGACAGCCTCCGCCGCATCCGGGCGCCGTTCGAGCCACGTCTGACGTCCAACATCGACACGACGTACTTCCCGACGGACGAAATCGACCAGACGGACAACGCTACCGTTCTCAAGGCGCAGCAGGCTGCCCAGGGTCGTGCCCAGCAACAAGAGGAAAGCCCCGAGATGAGCCTTCCCTTTATTGGATACACATTTAAGCGGTTCGATAACAACTTCCGTTGATATGGCTGCTGAAAAAGCTGCTGCTGGAATTCGCTGGATAGATGTGCGAGGCAGCGTGAAGTGGTTCTTTGCGGAAACGAAAAATCAGACTTTGGTTCTACTCTCTATAGTCTCTTGGGGGACCACATACCCTGTATTAGCGGTTGATTTCTTTACGTGTCCTGGGGTATTTTGTTTATTTCTGATCTTGGCAGTTGTATGTTGAGGCACCTGGGGCCACAGCGACAGGACAGTGATACAATAGAAAACAAAATAGTACGGAGAGTTTCATGCATGCAACAGGCAGCGCCGCGTGGCGAGAGCGGCACTGCATCCTACCGTCTGAACGTGCAAGCCGTGAAGTGTACTACGCGGATAGCTAGACGTCAGGGGGCAGGGTCAAGATGAGAAAGCAAGAACTAATTAGTGATTGTATTTGCCTCAAGACGATTGCTTAAACTGGCAAGGCGACTTATCTTTTCCTGTAGTGGAATCTGATCCCGACACAACCACCTGCTAACATTGTGGATTTGTCTGTTCGGGTCTCAAGGGCCTTGGAAGCGGTTCAGCGTAAGCCATGCAAACTTCGCAGAGCCCGAGGATGCTTTCCGAGTTCTCAAATGATCGCCCGTGTCCCTTTTTGGCCGGGTGTCCATCTCTACACGGCCATACCCGCGAGCAGCCGAGTTTCGGTCAGTACCGGGCAGTGTCCTTGCCGTAGGTAGGCCTGCAGTGGCGCAGCGAAGAAAGGAAAGCAGGCGTGGATCGGTGGTCCGGCTGCCGTCCCGCACTCAAGGCCGGCTCGGCAGACCGGGGGCCGCGTTGAAGCGCTCCTCGCGTTCGGTGATGAACATGACCTGCACCCAGTACTCGCGCGCATCGCGGTCCCAGTAGTCAAAGGTGCGGCCCTCGCGGCGGTCGAGCTCGCGCGCGGGGATCTTGAAGCCGCACGTCTCGTAGGGGTCGGCGGCGACGAGGAGGTACTGGAAGTTGCGGTCGGGCTCCTCGACGCGCTGGCTAAAGGCGCTCGTGACCTGCCAGCGCGGCGTGACGTCCTGGCCGATGTCGGGGTACTGCAGCTGGAAGAGGAGGCCCATCTGGCGCGTGACGGGATCCCGCACCTTCATAATCTTGTAGCCGGGGCGGCCGATGCGCAGCGCCGCCCGCCGCGCACTGTTGACGCCGTTGGCACCGAAGCCGAGCGCGGAGAAGCCGGCGCCGGCCACGCCGATGGGCAGGCCCGTGTTGGGGTCGATGTCGCGGCGCTGGCCGTCGCGCTGCTCCTCGGCGGCACGGCGCGCGAGGTTGGTCTGGTGCTTCTTGCCCTGGGTGTGGGCCAGGTAGGAGCCGTCGTTCTGGTGCACGGTCAGACACAGACGACACTCGTACGAGCCGTGGTGGTTCTTGAAGAAGTAGGGGTCGTTGTCGAGGTCGATCGACTCGAGGGCCAGTTTCCGCAGACGCTCGCGACGGTCAGCGTTCGTCGCGCTGTACGAGGCGGCGCCGCCGCCGCCAAACTTGGAGCCGACGCGGTTCTGGTAGTCCATGGCTGCGGTGTGTGCGGGATGTCGAGTGTTGGGAGCGATGCGTGATGCTCGCTGCGATAGATGGTGGTTTGCTTCTGAAAAGACGGTGGAGAAGAATGTGGAGAATAGATTACAGGATCAATATTTGATCGTGGCCGTAGTCACGTGAGTGTACCGAGTAGCGCATTGCTCACGTAATGAAAGCTAGGGACTACGGAGTACAAAGGGCTCATCGTGGTGATGAAAGGAGCGGCAGCGAACAATCTGCAAGCTGCAGATGGTGCAACGTCGAGCTGCCGATCAAATAGAGAGCTGCATACTGCATCCCTCATTGGGCCGCGTCGAGCCGATCGTCACAAGTATGGTTGCCCCAACGTGTAAGAAGATTGAATTTCTTTCATTTTGATACAATTTCATTAGAAAGAGAGAATGACACCGGATATGCCGTTGAGAACGCCCGAAGCCAAAAGGCCGAACAAGACAAGAAAAACCGACAAAGCAATGCTGGAGACAGGACAATTACTTTGTAAAGAAAATGGCCGAATGGCCGCTTTGCGCTGACCACAACGCTGATTTGTGCGTGAGGCTATAAGGAAACGGATTGCGGAGGCATTGTGCTGCCGTCGGGACGCTGCCGGTCTACCGCAGTTGGTTCTCCTGGTAGTGCGCCTCTTCTTGGTAGGAGTGCTGCGCCGCCGAGTAGGACGGCGCCTGGTCCTGGAGGGAGTGCGCGTCCTCCTGGAAAGGGTTCTTGCTCATGTCACCATACGACGACGGCGCGCGAGACTCGGGCGGCGTGACGGAGGTGGGAGCCATGAGCGGCGCGGAGTCGGACCGGTTCGCGCTGACGTTTCTGGTGGCGGCAGAGCGTTTCTGGGCGACGGTGGCGCTCTTGGCCGCATCGGCCGCCTCGGCGGCGCGCTCCATGCGGGCATTCTCGCTTCTTTCGCGGCAGCAGAAGAACATGATGAGGGCGGCGGCGACGGCGATGGCGCCGGTGAAGCAGACGGTGATGATGATGCCGGCTGTGTCGAGCGAGTTCTTCATGACCAGGCAGACGTCGTTGCCCTTTGTGTCGGTCGAACAGAGCATGCCCGAGATGCACGATGCCGACGGCGTCGTGGTCGTGAAGCATGACAGCGTCTTGCCGGAGGCGGTGCCCGTCGACTGCACGGGACAAGTCTTGACCGCCTTGTCGATGGTCGTGTAGCAGGTGGTGGAGGCTGTGGTCTTCTTGGTCGTGGCCGTCTTCGTTGCGGTCGTGGCGGTGGTGGTCACGGCGGCGGTCGAGGCGGCGGTCGATCCGGTGGTCTCCTGCGTGGTGCTGTCGCTGGTCGTCGTCGCGTCGCTGCGGCGGCGCAGCTCGCCCAGCGTGCCGGCGGCCATGCCGACGTCGCAGCGGCGGATATCCCACGCGGCCTCGATGCGGGCCTCCTCGGCCGTGCAGCCGGCGTTCACCAGGCAGGCCTCGAGGGCGGCCGGCGAGAACAGCTGCGGCTCGGGGGGCAGCAGCGACGACAGGCAGTACTGGATGCTGCCTTGGTCGCCGCAGGCGGCGGACTGGGCGAGCTCGGCGGCGTGGTCGCGGAGACACTGGATCCGCTCAGCCGAAGCGCCGGCGCCGAGCAGGGTGGCGGCCAGGACGGCGGAGCTGGACGCTGACCACCGCATGCTGTCTGGAGGGTGCTTGCGGCTACTCGGCAAGATCAGGCTGCAGGGGACTGCTCGTACTCCGTACAGACGGCTGTCCGTGCCTTGTGGAGGGGTGAAGTAGCGGAACAGAGAACCGACAGGCGGCGACAAGAGAAGAGAAGGAGAACGCCGGCGAACAGAAGCGCAAAGCCTTGGTTACTCCGGACGCAGAGACATGTGGCCGACAGGAGAGCGAGCGCCACGTCGACGGGAGGGGGAATGCCGCCCAAGATAATGCTTCGCGCGCGCTGACGAAGCAGCGACAGCGCCAAGAGCCGGCAGACTACGCGGGCAGGCCAGACGACCAGGAGCCATGGCCGCCCGCAAAAATAGGGGCAAGTGACGCGTTGGGGCGGGACGCATCGAGAAAAAATAGACAGCGCCGCGCAAGCCAAGCTTCCAGCAGCGAGGAGGAGCCGGCATGGGGCGCGACGATAGGGGGGTGGGACCGGCATAGACGTGCTGACGAGGCATGCGGCGGCTCAGCGTGCTGACTCCGTCCGCCGACCGCCAGGATCGCCTGGGCTGTCGGGATCGTCTGCTCTGCGTGCACCGATTCCTCTACTTGCTGCATGTCCACGGGCGATCGTACGTGCCTCCGCGCTGTCCCAGGCCGGGGCCAGTGACGTTCTTCCCTGCACGACTGGCCGTGTTTGCCCGACAAAGCAAGATGTCGTACCCTGGACCCCAGACTGCGACACCAGTGCATTTACGCGTCTCAAGCCGTTTTGCTTCCGAGACTCCCCCTTTCCTCGCCGCCCTTTCGTTGCTCGCGGCTCGCCGTTTGTCTGCAGCAGTGCGACCCACGTCCCAATCAAAGGCCCCTGCGCTCATGTCAAAGGTGCATGCGCAGATGTACGGAGTACTGCGCCTGCACTGACGCGTGCCCTTACGTAGCTGTACCCGTACTTGCTCGTCCCATCCTCTGCTAATTCTGCTAATAAACGCAAGGCTGATTGTGAAAATCTCGCGGACCCACAACACAGCCACATCACACTGGCCGCTTCTGTCAGCCCAGACTAGCGCCCATACGGCTAACATGCGGCTTAAACGGGACTAGCCGTGCTAGAGGATCCTCTAGCCAATATCGAATTGCTGATAATTTCCAAGTCGCATCCTAACGGCCGTTGCCTCGCGGTGGCAGCGCCTTGGCGACGAGCACTACGACGATATCTCCGAGCGCGTGCTTACCATGTATTTCCGCCCTGGGGTCAACCTCGGACTGGCGGTCCCGCTTTCCTATTACTGTGTACGAGTAATACTCAGTTCGCCGCCTAATTTGCGCACTGGATCTAGAACATCAATGTTTCCATAGCAATGATGTATTACTTTGTAGCCGTCGTCGGACGGCATGCCCCTTCAGTACGGAGTACGTAATCTCGAGCCGAGTCGCGGATGTCCAGGGGCGTCTGATTTGAGCATACATCACGAGTTCTACTCCGTACTTGTTATCCGTACTGCGTACTCGTACTGCCGCAGATCCACGAGCTGACCGCACAAGCACGTAAGCAGAGGTTGATTATGGCCCGGCAGGCCGGCACTGATGCGCGGTAGTCATGCTAGAAACACAATGTACCATACAATGGCCTGTCTGTCGACGGGTCCCTGCCGCAGCTGACCCGCGATGCACACAACGGACCCGGATGCACGTTCCAATATTCCCTCGCAAAAAGGCAAAGTCCTCCACACGTACGCCGTACGAGGCCCTGAGGCTCTTGCCACCTCGCGCGCTACTAGCGTGGAAGCGACGCGCCGATGGGTGCCGTGTTCCCGTCGCTGAATCCCACCGCAGGACTGCCCGACGGCGGCGACCCGATATGCTGGAACACCGTGTCTGGCACCCACCGGATGCCCATCACCGCATTGTTGCTGTCCCGTTGCACCTCAAAGTTGCCGCCGCCGTTATTGTGGCTGCCCTCCGTATCGTACAGCACGTCCAGCTCCGCGTCCTCCACGTTGCCGACATACACGGCCGATAACTCGTGGACGCGTCCGCGGACTGCCTCGATCGGCAACATGGCCGTGCCCGCTCCGCCGCCGCCCCCCTCCATGCTGCCGGACATCTCCTTACACGCCTGGCATAGAATCTGCCGGAGGGCGACGGAACGCGGCAGCGACGGCCTTCCAAGGCCGTGCGACGGGAACGGCGCTGGGTTCATCGGCATGCCCCAAGGCCCGTGTCCCATGGCCCCGATGGGGAACGGCGCCGGGGGCAGATGCGAAAATGCGTTGGGAGCCGGGTGGCCAGGAAGACTGCTGCTCCACACCGACGACTGGAATGGCAGCGAGAGGTCGCCGCCAAACGCACCGGCGCCCGCCCCAAAGGCCGCCCGCCCCCCCATCGGTGCCGGTGCCCGCCTCGGAGTGTAGTTGTCCATGGGAACATCGGAGCCGTCGATCAGCGCTTTCGAGCCAAGCCGCGGGGGGTTGCCGCTGTCCATGTTCGCCGCCGCATGTCCCGGTCCATGCTCGTGGTCGAGATGCTGGCCGTGCACAACGCTGCCCGGCCGGCCGATGGGCGCCGGCCGGCCGATGGGTAGCGTTCCCGACGTGGGCGAGGATCCGGCGTCGAAGCTCAACGATGGCTGTCGGGTATGCGCAATCGGCATGCCGTTGCTGTCTGCCCCGAGAGGCGCACCGACGAGCGACGGGCCACCAAGCGGGTCCGGCCCCAGGTGATGACCGAACCCGGGCGGAGGCACCATCGGCCCAAAACCTCGGCTGAGACCGTTCATCCCAGGCGGCAAGGACATCATCGGTGGAGGGCCTCCGGGTCGGAATCCGCCGTTCATTTGTCCATACTGAGCCGACAGGTGTAGCCCTGGCGGCAGCGTGTTCACAGGGTTGATCCCAAGAGAGTAGTGCACGCCCATCGGCGACGGTGCGACAGGGAAGGGGCTGCTTTGCTGCGCAGGAACAGACAGCGGCGAGGCCGCATGCGCGAGGTTCTGCCCGGCACTGGCTGGCCCATGGCCGAAGCCTCCCGCAATGGGCGTCGCCTTGGCCGGGCCAAACATGTTGAGGCTGGCCTGGACAGGGGTCATCGGGTGTGGGGAGGCGTTCTGGCTTTGTCCGGAGCCAGACAACGATGCCGTCCGCGACGCTGTCCCACTCTGGCTTCCGCCTGTGCTGCCGTGTTGCGATGTCTGCCGTGCTCGCATCGGAGTTGGCGCTTTTGGCAATGCCGGTGTGGCGACCGGTAGCTGGGGAGACGCATATCCGGCTGGCTGCGCGGCCTGCTGTGGAACCGCGGAGAGCGAGCCGACGTGCTGCTGCTGCGGCGGCCGCTTCGGAAGGACAATGGGAGACTGTGCCCCTGCTGTCCCCGCTGCCACAGATGCTGCTGACGTAGGAGCTTGTGCGCCCACAGCGGGTAGGGGAACTGCCGGGACCGGGGGCAATGTTGGAACGGCGGGAACAGGAGCTGTCTTCTGGACGGGCCGGCCCTTTGATTCGCCGTTGGCCAGCCTCGCTTCTCTTTCCCGCCTGGTCTTCTCCTCCGCGTCCCTTCGGTGGCGGTCTTCCCGCTCCTTCTTGTCGTGCGCTTCCTTTTCTTTCAGGCGCGCCTCCTCCTTCGCTTTGCGCTCCCGCTCCTTTGCCTCGCGGGCTTTCCGTTCCTGCTCGGCCTGCCGTTCTCTCTGCTCGTGGATGCGGCGCTGTCGGTCCGCCTCTTTGCGGAGACGTTCCTCCTCCTCTGCCCGCTTGGCAGCTTCACGTGCTCGCCGCCTCTCCTCCGCCTTTAGCCGTTGCTCTTTGAGCTTCTGTTCTTCGGCTGCTTGCCGTTCGGCTTCCTCGGCAGCCTTTTCTGCCTCTTTCCGGGCCTTTTCCTCGGCCAGAGCCTGCTTCTTCTGAGCCGCCTTATCCTTGCGCTTCTGTGCCTCTTTTGCCTTTTTGGCCTTGCGTTGTAGATCCTGGCTCTCTTCGTTGGCGAGTTCCTCGAGTAGTTTTTGTTGGCGTTCCTTTGCTACCTTTTCTCGATAGGCAGTCAGTACCCGCTGCTCGAACATTCGAGCCGCAAAGATCTGGAACATGCGCCGGCCTTCTTCCATGCGTTGCTCCTCGGTCAGTACTTCCTGTTTGCGCCATCGTTAGCATCTGGCAGAGTATCATAAAGTTCGCGTAGTTCAGTGTACCTCTTCGTCGTCATAATCCTCGTCCTGGCTGTCCTCGTAGTCCTCCTCTCCATCTTCCTCGGGGCTGTAATTGTCCTCGTCTGAAACGTCGTGATGGCTATGATTATGAGCACTGTCGTTTCCGTTCTGGACGAAACTGCCGCTTCGGCTGCTGTACCGGTCCCGCGCATCTTCCTCCCTAGCCATGCGACTTTCGGCCAACTGCTCCATCATATTTATAAACTTTTGGCCGTCGTTTTTTAGGAGGTCGTCTGCTACAGTCAGTATGCCACCTGTAAAGCTGTTAGCCCTGTCCACTATGTCCAGAGAACATAATCTGATCGGGACTAAGATTGGCGTCGTGGACTTGCCGTGGACTTTCAACGAATTCCCAAAGGGGAACGGCTCTGGACTGTCGCCACCTTGTCTCTTTCCACTCTCGTCCTCGATATCGCTTTCGTCGTCAAGCTCGTCTTCGTAGTCTTCGTGCTCGTCGTCGTCGTCATCGGCTACCGCCCCAATTATCTGACCGCGGGAGGGTTCCTGGCCAGAATAGGCAGATGCTGGCAAATGCTGGCGCGAAACCTGAGATGGCGTGAAGTGCCGGCTCGAGGACATCAGCGGGGGGTTCTGTCGACCAGCCGGGTCGTTGGCATATTGTTCGAGCTCTTCGTAGTATGAATCGTACAGGCCTTCCAGCTCCTCCTCAATGGCTGTCCGTTTCCGGCCGCAAAAGTGGCAGCTGCACGTCATCTTCTGCTGCTCCTTCATCTTGCGCAAAACGGTGTCTTTCTCCACCTTGACCAAAGACTTGCGCTCTTCCTCGCTCAGGTCCAGCCAGAAATCCTTTATGCGCCGGCGCTCCTCTTGGGAGTTGGTATTCCATATCTTCTCTTTCGGAGCCATGGATCCCGAAACCGCCCCCACCAGAGATCTGTTGCCCGCGTTGTCCGTCGGCGCCAAAGCGTCTTTCTTCTTCTTCTTCTTCTTGGGCTTCTTCGCTTTGCTAGTGTTGCCGGAAGCAGAGCCTTGGTCGGCACCAGCAGCATTATGCGTGGGCGCGTGGTCGTGCGTCTCCTCGCCACTGGCCCCCGCCTCGTCTTCGTCCGGCGCCATTGGTGACTGTCCGTGGTCTTGCCGCGTGGGCGTTGTTGGGCGTGCAAAGCCGTTCGCATGGCCGCCCGAGGTCCCGTTCGCGTGAAGCTTGTCACGCGCGGCGGCAGCAGCTTTTGCTCGGCGCTTCGCCTTTTTACGGTTGATCGGAGGCGCGGGCCCCTCGTCCTCCACGTCGACCGCGTCGTCGTCTCGCAGATGGGTGGAGTACGTCGGAGAAGCCTCGCGGGGTGGCGGAGACGACGGCGGTTCGTTCGCAGTCGTCTTGGGCACAGTGATGAACTTGGAGCCGTCCTTGTTGGTGTACTTTGCGGTGCCCTTGGTGGTGGGCGACGCGGGCGGCTGCGCAGGCGAGGTGTGGGCTGCGGAGGCCGTTTTCGCGGCAGACGGCGAGCCCCGGCGATTCCCCTTCATGGCTACTGACAATCTCCCAGATCCTAGACGTGGTGTTGTTGGCGCATGGGGGAGGCGAAGGGCGACCGGACAACTGCACGAGTGAAAAATGTCAACGGATTTCGGCACCGGAGAACTGCGATCTAGAACCGGCGTCTCGTCAGCAGAGTGGGCAAAGAGGGGTAAAACGCGCAAAACGCCGCAAGAGGCTGCGGATCGCGTAGGATCGCAACGCGGCGAAACTGATGTCCAGGCCTGGCCGGCATGAAAAAGACGCTGGCGATGGGGAAGCCGAGGCCAGCCTGCTGAGGGGAGACTGGGACTCACGCAGCGCAGCGCTGCTGCGGATGGGAGGCAGGTCTGGGCTCGCTGGTTCCGGACGTATGGCTAGAAAGGTTCGCGGCAGCGATGCGATGGATATGGTCGCGACGTCGCGGGAGAGGCGCGGAGAAGGGTGTCGTGTTTGGAGGTTGAGGTTTCAATTCTTCATCTAACTCGAACGCTCGGCAGTGGGAGGAGTGGATGTTTCGGGGTGTACCTTCCCAGGTTGTGGCGTGTGGCGAGTACCAAATGGCTACTTGTGGCCGCCGGCGCTATGGCATCCTCCGGGCCGTTTTCAGGGTCAATCACGTGATACTGCGACAAAATGAAGTTTCTGTGTCGATGAAATGGAACACGCGCCATGAGGAGCGGCTCGACGCCATGTCCGCAGGAGCCTGAAGCCTCGCAGCGCGATGCGCAAAGCCGGCAGGGCAGGCCGGAAAAGAGGCACGAGGGCGCTGCGAGACAGCTCGGGCCGGCCTGCCGCGCCCTTTACACAGGCACCGTCTCATTAGCTTTCGGCAAATTGTTGCTCTTAGATCACGGGAACAGCGTCTATATCTGAAGCCTGGTCGCATACGGAGTACGAAGTAGGCAGTTCTAGCCTGTCGGCCGCGCGCGCCGCATACGAGTACGAGTGCGAGCACAAGTACAGTGCGGGCGCCTCGGCTAACGCATCGCAGCCGGCGAGAGCGCATGCTCCGTACCATGAAGAAGGACTCATAATGAAGCCGCGACAAGGACTTGAAACAAAATAAACGGGTCCTACAGGCGGAAAAGCGTGGCTGCCAGCTGCGACGTCACAGTTCTGGCGGCGAGCCCACGCCTGGAAGCGCAGGTGGCACGGCTGGACGGAGCTGTCGACGAGCTTCGACCAGACTCGCTGCTCGAAACACACCGCCGGTCGGAGCTTTCTGCAGCGAGCGCCGTGCAAGTACGGAGTATTACGCCGAATAATATAACCCGCAGTCCTTCGTGCGTCCTCGTAAAGCGGTGGGGCCGGGGAAGCCTGGATCTTAAGCGTGCGGCGCCGGTTACATAATCCCTATTTATTGGCCAAGACGAGACAACAGGCCGACACCCCCTCGAAATTTCCTAACCATAACTTCAACGCTGAGCCTCTTGTGACAATTCTCTTTCCCATCTTCTTCGACCGTCCTAATCGAGTTCCGGATACCGAATTCTCGTCCAGACAAAGTCTTTTCAAGAACCCGACGAATCTGACACCTGCCCGAGCCGCGTCTCCCGCTTATCCATCCCCCCTGATATCTGAGCCGATTCATCAAAGAACCAACAACAGCCACAGCCACATAGCATCCGACGGCTTCTGTCCAGGTGCCCATCATAAGAGAACAGCCAGCATACCGCCGCCAATCGTGGCCGTCATGGCAAGCCAGAGCAGTCCCCGTGATGTTATTCGCAGGTCAGGACATCTCCCTGTCTTCGCGCTCGAAGCGAGGCTTCAACGCTATCGCCACCATGTCTTCACATCGCCGCTGACATTGGCAATGGGATTATAGGAAACTTGTCATCATTGGTGACGGCGCTTGTGGAAAGACAAGTTTGCTAAGCGTTTTCACTCTGGGCTACTTCCCAACGGTATGTTTATGTTTTTCCTCAGACAACGCAACCACAATGGGCACAGACAGCTAATACATTACCCAACAGCACTATGTGAGTCCGAACCCGCGCAAGCCTTGCCATTAGCATAGCAGCTTTTCCGATCCCAGAGGCAACTGCCCTTCCCGACGCCTCATGGACCGTGTATCTCTCCGCTTCACGACTAACAGCAGACCTGGACGACAGATTCCGACCGTCTTCGAAAACTACGTGACCGACTGCCGAGTGGAAGGACGCAATGTCCAGCTGGCCCTTTGGGATACTGCAGGACAGGAAGACTATGAACGATTACGGCCTCTGGCGTATGCGAAGGCTCATGTGATTCTGATTGGGTTCTCTGTAGAGACGCCAGATTCGCTAGACAACGTAAAACACAAGGTACGCTCTCCCAGCAGCACTGCATCCCGCGGTTGGTGGGAACTGACACGGTGTTGGATTTTAGTGGATCGAGGAGGCAACCGAGAGATGTCCAGGCGTACCGATTATTCTGGTCGGCCTCAAGAAAGATCTCCGTGAAGACCCCGTTGCCGTCGAGGAAATGCGGTTGCGCAGCCAACGCTTTGTCACCAAGCACGAAGGCGAGTCTGTCGCGAAGGAGGTTGGCGCCCGCAAATATCTCGAATGCTCCAGCTTGTCTGGAGAGGGCGTTGACGACGTTTTCGAAGCCGCTACGAGAGCCGCCCTCCTTACATTCGACAAAGGGGAAGGCGGCGGTTGCTGCGTGATCTTATAAAGCACGAATCTACTCCAAATGCGGCGCCAGGGATCGAGTGGCATCGGCGCGAGACGACGGTCATCTTCACGAGATATCGCCCCGACAAAACGAGGCGCCAGGCGCTCGTCTTTACGAACCATTTTACGACTTGTACTAATACATTTAAATTTTTCACATCTGGGGTGGAAGTAAGAATAAGACAGATTTGCGCACAACGGGCAGAGAAAGATTGAATTTGCGGAGTGGCGGATAATAGCCAGCGGTGCTCAGAGCCTTCTGGCAAAAGGTGTTGATTTATAGCAAGCGGGAATGACTGCCCAGGCCGAGCCCTGTTGCAGGTAATTACTGAGACAGAGCATCCAGCTATCGTTGCAGCAAGAGCACGTTGCGATAGAAAAATCAAGGCCTATACAGCTATGCAGGGTTCATGGTATTCGTTGACGGCCTTTTCCCAACAGCACTGGCGTTGTTCCAAGCACTCGAGCCAGGCCTTCTATAGTACAAATGGCACTGAATGCCGCGTGCCTCCCGCTCCTCGGGCTGCAACCGTACGTAAAGTAGTGGCAATTCAGACAGTTCACCGTGTCCAGTCATGGGCCCATGGCTCGCGGCCGGGTGTTTCTGTTTGCGGGCGCGCGTATTCGATGGGGATGCCGCCGTGACGGAAGACGCCCTTCTTCTCCATGGCCACCCGGTAGAGGTAGCCCAAGTCACGGCTGCCCGGCCCCGCAGTCTTGCGCAGTTCCTCGCAGGCATTCTGTATGCTCTGGTACTGCTGCATCAGCTCCCGCTCTCTCTGTTCACGGTTCTGCCGCCGGAACAGAAGCCATGCGCGGTGGATGGTCCAGTGTCGGAGGTAGCGGTTGCGGCCCATGCGCAACGGTGGCGGCACGAATTTCAGCTTGTAGAGGGCCTTGTCGAGCATCTTGATCTTCGGGTCTCGGTCGGCAGCAAGGCGTTTTGCCCGGGACGACTTGCCGCCGGAGGCACCGCGGCTAGCTGGCTTGGGGGCGGAGACGGCCGGCGTCGTGGCGAACGGGCGCGACGCAGCGGCGAAGCGCCAAGCGAATGCCATTGGCGACACAGAAGCGCAGCCTGGCTGGGTGTGCATGGCCGGCCGGAAGGATCCGAGGCCGAGCGCGGCGAAGCGGCCGGACAGGCCCGCGACACTGAATTGTGATGTGGCCATGGCGTGCTGGAGGGGTCGCAAAGCTTCCTAGGGGACTTCTCGGAAGTATTGTCAGGCTGTTGCCGAGAATTGCCCAGTAGGCCCTATAGACGAACCTTGATTCTCGTCGTGATTCTCTCTTCGCAAGGCAAGCTTTCTCGGTCTGGCAGGGAAAGCCTCACGATGCTAGCAAATTTGCCGGAACAATTGTTAATCCGGCCGAAGTCATCTAGCACGGTCGAGCCGCCTGCGTTTGAGCACACTGGGCGAAGGAATCTACAATGATGCCAGGCAATTGCTGTATTTATTCCATGGCATGTTGGGCGGAAACATTCTTCTTACGGCACCAACCAGCATTTGACTGTAGCATTGTTGCGTAGTTACTCATACTCCTCTTCCATTTTACTACTCGCATAATACATGTAAGATATGTACTCGTAAGATCACTAGTGCGTACAGCCCTGTTTTACAGGTAATACTCGGGAATTTCTAGCTCTTTCTACTCGTATAAATCCTGTTTACACTGGTCGCAGTTGCGTCAATTCCTCCCACTGGCCAAAACGGACTTTTTTCACCGTGTGGCGCAGCGCGGCCCGTGTTTGCAGCAACAAGCAGCGCAGATCGTTTCTGTCGTCTTCTGCTGCCGACATCAATCAGCAACCAGCATAATCGCTATCTCGCAGCGACGTCGACAGTTTGGGTAGCCAGCCTGAAGCGGCGACCCAAGACCGAAACCCCAGGCCCGGCAAGGCGGCGGGGACTGCTTAGCGCCCGCTGTCGTCATAGCCATTGCATTCTCCCTGCCCTCGCAGCATCAGCTCATCGCCACACTGTGGGCTCTCCGCCATCCAGCTTCGTCTGCCGTATCCATCAATATGTCTTGGTCTCTGTCTCATCGCCGCTTCTCGCGGACCATGAACAGCAAGTTCATCTCTGACCGTATTGTCCGTGCACCACGAGCCCGACAATAAGCTTCATACTGAGCGACAAGGCTGACTCAAGACAGCCGCTTCTCCATTCCCTCATATTCCTTCTCGAAATGGCCATCGTCGCAAGGCTGGCAGCGAAATTCAACGCGCGGTATGAAGAGCGGCCAGGTACGCACGCACACACACTGCCCATGCAGTCGGCCTTTCACTGACGTCCGTACCCGTTTAGTCCTGACGATGATGGTCACAAACGCCGTGCTGGGCGGCATCGCCGACACCGTTGCCCAAACGATCACATCCATCAAGCAGCGGCAGCGCTATCTGGCCAAGCACGCCGAGGACAGAAACACGGCGACCGGAACGGAGCTGGCCAATCTTGACCGGACGGCCAGCCTCCTTAGCGACGATCTGATTCCGGACTCGAAGGCGCTCCCGCCGCCGTTTGACTTTGAGCGGTTAACACGATTTATGGCGTATGGATTTGGCATGGCCCCGATACAATACAAGTGGTTTCGCTTCCTGGAGCGGAGCTTTCCGATCACAAAGGCCAGCGCCTTTGGACCTGCTATGAAACGGGTTGTCTTTGATCAGTTGATCTTTGCCCCAGTCGGTACGTGAGAAGATGTGACAAAGTTTGGCTGGTCGTGCAGCTCGTGCAGGTTCGACTAACCCATGAATTGATTTTTCACAGGCATTGCATGGTTTTTCACTGCCATGACCGTGGTCGAAGGCGGCGGTCGCCGTGCAGTTCAGCAAAAGCTACGAGATATGTTTGTGCCTACACTGAAGGCCAACTTTGTGATTTGGCCTGCAGTGCAGATCATCAATTTTCGCCTGATGCCGGTCCAATACCAGCTGGTATGTATTTCACACATCTCCGCATGGCTGCTCGAGTCGCTTGAATGGGCAGTGACTAATGTATAATGTAGCCATTTGTATCGACCATTGGCATTGCATGGACCGCCTACCTGTCGCTCAATAACGCTTCGGAGGATGTCCAAATGAGTAAGACTCTTGGAGCTGATTCGCCGAGAATTCGGCTGGCTTAGACACGCGCTTGTATGTACCGGCGCCCTATGTACCGCTTCATCTCAAGTATTGCTGCACAGCGGGAAAAAGCGGCACTTACACTTGGATTTGCTTTCGGGTCATGATTGGCTACCATAGCGCTCGGAGCAAAGAGCCTTTCGGACTAAGCGCTTCATTTTGTATCGCCAAGAAGTGAGAGTTGGAGTATTTTGTCTACCGCCAGTACAGCCATATATGTTAGAAGTGCTATCCTCATGAGCCACCAGTCGATTCCGCACTTTGTCACTTAATCCAATATGATGATGAAATGAAGAACACCCAAAACCGAAACTCAAGAGAAAGCATAGCGTTGATTCGGGCTAGATATCGATGACAGGGGAGATCCTTGTGACTGTATCGCTTAAATCTATTTAGTACCAGACCTCGACTAATGATGTGTCTATGCCTTGCGGCTTACACGACCGCGTCACATCTGCTGGATCGCATTAGGATACGCTTTAACCTATGCTACTGAACATATCGAGACTGTTCCTGGCCACGGAGTGTAATCACTTTACGATGTTTTACCGAATTAGCCACGCCTGATGTTTCTCGGTGCTTGAATGGACTCTGAATAGCCGGCGATTTTTATAGCCTTGCTTGCTACAAAGTACGCTGCTTGTATGAACAACTTTAAATGCTTGGGCCACTCACAGTAGCCAATTTTTGTCTAGTTCAAACAAGTTGCCGCCTTATCATGAGCAGTCCCCACCTCGCTGACGGACAGCTTTCCAAGGCCGAGTTCGGCAAAGCCTCAGGCTAGGCGGAAGATAAGTTGAGGTAAGCTATGTATACCTCGAGCTTTTGGAACTACAAGATTCTCAGTGTAAGTAGTCTATTATATTAATTTGAGTTGGTAGTTGAGAGTCTTGGCAATGGTTCAACGGTTTGCTAGAGAAGCCGGCCTTCAGGCCTTCATTGATGCCATAGAGAAGGACGGCTGTGTCGTCATCCGAGATTTCACGGATATCGAGTCTCTTGACGCGTCAGTAGAAGAGGTACAATCTTATCTTGATGCCTCTGTGGCAGCAGCTTCTAAGAGCACCGTGGGCGCTCTGAACGGCGGAACGGCAATATGCACGCGCTTGGTCGGACGCAGCAAGACCGTCCGCGAGAAGTTCTTTTCGGACCCGTTGTATCAGGTAAGCTAGAGATCTGCCCTCGTCTACAAGCTATTGACCGGCCCCTTAGGCCATTGCCGATTATTTCATCGGCCTGGATACGACCATCTGGATGGGATCTACGCCGAAGGTGTACAGATCAGAACCTCTCCTTTCAATTTCCATAGCGATGTCGTCGCAGCCAGGATCAAAGCCACAAGAACTCCACCGCGACGACAAGAACCACCATGCAAGACACTCTCCGGCTACGGATTATACAAAAGGACGAGATATGCTCTTGGGCTTATTTGTGCCCACCTGCGACACCTCCAAGGCAAATGGAGCAACTCGTATTGTTCCTGGTTCGCATCTCTGGGGCGATGACAAGCCGGACTTTGGCCTTACTGGCGATGTTGGCGTTGAGGATGCTGAAATGAAGCGAGGCGAGGCATTCATTATGTTGGGTAGTCTTTACCACGGCGCCGGAGAGTATTCCTTGGAGACGGGGTGTCGGACTGTACACATTATGTTCATGTGCAGCGGCGTCCATCGTCAGGAGGTAAGGCGTCGAGTCGCACACCATATATGCCGTCAGGCCTGCTAACCAAAAATGTAGGAAATTCCCTTCCTCAGCTACCCCATTGAGGATGTGAAGACGTACTCCAAACTTGTACAGGACCGGTTGGGATGGAAACAGTCGGAGCCGAATTTGGGATGGGTCGACTTGAAGTCTCCCGAATTTTTGCTGGGCTAAATGTTTCGTAACTCGGATATATAAGTGTAGCGATGGTAAACACAAGGTTGGACACCATCTCTGACTGCAAATTTCGCTGTCATCAACGTCACAAATTACTTTACTCTATCCTCACAAAATTCAAAGGCCATAACATCAGCCATCCACGCCGTTGGTAGTACGGACCGTACACCGCACAACTCATGTCGTCCAGTAGATTTAGCACCCGACCATAAGAACCCTTGGACACGCAGCCGAAAGTAAATAAATCAAAGAGATGTCTTATTAGTTGAGAGGGGCAGTCAGCGAGGCATTGCTCACGAAGTAAGACGACCCTTTACGTGTCACAGACAGGAACTGGGACTTAAGTGACGGCAAAACTATACGCTTAATAGCCTGTTCTCTACAATGCGTACATGAAGCATACGGAGTATGAAGGTTGGCTGCGTATCAAGAACAGTTGAGACAGCGGGGCCGCTATGCCTATAACAGGCATAGCAGTATACTAGAAATACAGTCAATCCGATATGGTGTAGTGGCTAACATCCGACGCTCTCACCGTCGAGCCCGGGGTTCGATTCCCCGTATCGGAGTTACCTTTTGTTTTGCAGCAACGTACAGCTTTTTGTGCTCGGTCCCGTACTTTGTTTACTTTTGAGCGAAAGTATGGTGTAATACTCCGTACATAGTGAATGGACAGCTACGGTGCAGAATGATTTTTGTTGTAACATGTTATGTCATCAGTGCTAAAAAAGCCAGAACTACTGTGCTTTTACTTGACTCTTCGCAGCCTTGTGCTGCCAAGGTGGTTGTGCTTGTTACAAATCTCGGTTTAAATAACAGCCTGATGCAGGCTTTCTCACCATAGAGTTTCTGTGTGTTCACAAACCTGATTCAGCAGGCAGCGGTCTGTCAAAGACAAAGCTTGATCATGGAGCAATATAATTTATGTAGATTTGTGTCGGCAACTCTATATCGTAGGTGCACTTCTCTACGAGAGGTAACTGAAACTCTTTTTACCTTTTTCCCGCTATAGCCTTCGTGATAGACCAAATGGTCTGCCTGCTTTCCCACAGCGGCCATATAATGCAAATACACGCGCTCCACCACACCCATATGAAGCTGACGACGCACCATCCGCGGAAGCCGGCCCGCGAGAACTCCCACTGCGAGCCGTAAAAGGTAAAGGGCACGAGAATGATGGCGATTAGCCAGTAGGCCAAGTTGAACAACAGAGCGAAGCGTGTTGCCTTGCGCGCTACGACGGGGTCCATAGGCTCGATATTCGATGCCTCGAGGAAATCAACGATGGCGTTGCCGGTGGGCACGACAGTCTCGGGGGTCGGGTCAGAGGCCGGCGGCGCAGACGGGGGTGTAGTGCCGTCTTGAGCACCCTTTTCTACCATAGGAGCCATCTGCTTTCGTTCACCGGTCTCCTCCTCGGCAACGCTTTTCGTCGTCGTCGGCTGCAGGCCCTTGATGGCGTCTGCAGACGGGATGTCTTGAGAGCCGTCTTGAGAGCTGCAGCTGTCCTGCGTCCCCCAGCGACCGGGGAAGGCGTAAGACAGCAAGAAGGCCATGACGACGCCAAGGCCGGTCGAGGTGAGGTTGCCGGCGACGGCGTTGGTGACGTCGCCGAGGGTGGCGATGGTGATGGCGCCACTGCGGTATCGGGCGACGATGAGCCAGACGAGAATAGCGCACGCAGTGCCGATCCAGGGCGCAAACAGCGCGGCCACGGTGGAGAGCGGCGGCCACAGCAGGATGAGGCCAACGGGCAAGGCGGCGCCACCAACGATGACACCGAGCACGGTCAGCAGCCAGGTGAGGTCGACGTCGACGGCGTTGAGCAGGCAGCAGAAGCCGGCCAGGATGGCGCCGTAGAGGACGATGCCGCAGTGGGACACACGCAGGAGGTCGCGCGAGGAGGCGTGCGGGCGAAAGTACGTCTTGTAGATGTCAAAGGTGAGCAGCGAGGAGACGGCGATGAGCTCCGCGCTGGTCGAGCTCGTGACGGCCATGAACAGCAGCAGCAGCAGCAGGCCGGCACCGCCGCGGCCCAACAGCGCGATGGCGGCGGCCGGCGCGGACAGACCGGCGCCGTTCTGGGCGGCGGTCAGCGGGTCGGGATAGGTGGGAAAGGCGGACGTGCTCGTCAGGGCGGCGCAGCCGAGGCCCATGGCGGTGCCGAAGCCAAAGGGGATGCCGTACCAGGCGAGCCCGCCGAGCAGGTAGGCTTTGACGGCGGTCTCGGGCCGCGAGGCGATGGCGCGCTGCCAGTAGGCCTGGTCGAGCCAGACGGTGCAGAAGCCGGCGACGAGCAGATCCACGGCAAAGACCAGCCCCTGGTCGCTCTTCAAGGTCAGGTACGAGCCGCCGTGCGCGTTGCCGGCCACGGGGCGCTGCTGGCCGGCGAGCACGAGGCGGTCGTAAAAGGTGTCGAGGGCGCCGGGGTGCTTGTACGTCTGGAAGCCAAAGATGAGGATGGCCAGGAAGAGGATGACGGTGTGGGCGTAGTCGGCGATGAAGGTGCTGCGCAGGCCGCCGACGATGACATAGGCGCCGACCACGAGCGGGATCAGCACGCAGGCGGCGTACACATTGACACCGGACAGCGCGGCGACGACCTGGCTGCCGCCGAGCACCAGACAGGCGCCCACCAGCATGTTGGTGGCCCAGCCGAAGAACAGGTAGGTCATGTGGGCGACGCGGCCGTGGCGCGCCAGCACGATCTCGGGGAAGGTGTGGGCGCCGGGCGCGTGGACCTTGATCTGCACGGCGATGAGAGAGAACATGAGGATCTGGGATGTGCCCATGGCCGCATACCACATGGGGCCGCAGATGCCGTACGAGTAGGCAAACGTGCTCGAGGTCAGCAGCGTCGAGCTCCACGTCCACGAGCTGACGATGCCCGCCGCGATGAGGCCCGGCTTGACGCTCCGCGACGCCGTGTTGAACTCCTCCGCGGCGTGCGTCGAGTAGACGGTGAAGCGGTTCTGCAAGTACGTCAACGCCACCATCAGCAGCGCAAACACGGCGCCAATGCCCGCGAGGATGCCGTATCCCACCCCCTGGTCGAGCACCTCCAAGCCTTGGGCCATCTTGTGTGCTGCCGCGTATCGTTTGCTGTTCCGTTGCTGCGCTTCAACGTACGAAACTCTCCCTCTTTATCAGAGCGGCTCTGCCTGTCCAGCTTGACATGGCACAGATCGCATAAGTAGGCATCCTTCCTATAGGTTCACCTTCTCTTATCATGAGATCAGCGTTCCTCCCGCAAACGCTGATACGTTGCAGTCCAGATATCGGCATGGTACTTTACCACCACCAGTTTGACGCACCGGCCACGCTACGGAGTTTTGTGAAGTGCCAAGAAATGATCGGCGCTTATCTGACCGGAGATGTCCTACCACGACAGAGTCTGCATGTACGAAGAAGTAAAGCCCGGGTCTATTCCTATTTGTGACCGGAGTCTGCCGAAGCAGCGAGACGGCCCGCTACTGATTTTCATTCACAGGCGACGGCTTCCTACTCCGGGACCTAAAATAGCGCACCCAGGAGGCTCTGCCATGAAAGCCAAACGTTCTTCTTAAACACGGCGGAGCTACTCAACTGTTAGCATATGGACCACAGGCTCCGGCAGTGGGGGATTGAGTCCGTAGTTATTTATCTTCAAGATAGACTATCTACAGTACGAGTACGCATCAAGAGACCGTCATAGTCTCGTTGTCCTGTGGAGTTGCCTCCAATTATTTCAGCAAAATAGTCAAGCTAATTAGTTGTCAAGTCCAAATGAGATTGGGCCATGAGATGCGACAGGTTCACCCAATCTAGCAAACGGAGTTCAAGTCAGAGTTGCTATGCACTCGTCCCTACGCTGTTCTTTTTGCCCCGAAGCTCGGTGTATATCTTGCGTGCCTCTGCCGCCATCGCCGCATTGTCGTAATGCCAGATGTGGTGGAAACGCCTTGTGATTTCACGCGCAAACAGCTCGTTGTCCGCTCCGTGTGCCGAGTCTCGCCACTGGAACAGATCAACAGCGTCGCGGGAGTTCTGGATGAGCCACTGTGTGCGCTCGTATCGAACGGCGCTGTAAGCACGGAGGGCACACGGAAGAGCATCGCCGTCCTTGCTTCCCCCCGGCGTGTCGGTGTTCGCGGCGGCCAAGACTTCCGCCAGTGCAAGTGCATCTTCAATGCCGAATCCTGCACCGGCACCCAGATGTGGCCCTGCCGCATGCGCTGCGTCGCCGGCGAGCGCAACGCGCCCCTTGGCATACGAGGGCACCGGGTGGTCAAGCATGTCGTAGATTGCCCATCTGTCTGGCTCGTTGGGCAGTAGGCTGACGACGCCGCGCGCGCAGGGCTTCCAATCGGCAAAGGCACGCTCAGCGTCAGCTCGGTTGCCCCGAGAAGTAGCAGAAGCACCGTTGCTTGTGCCCGTGTCCTTGAGCTTGACGATGCCGCCCTCGGTGGCTGTCTCGTCCGCGGTGCTCTTCACGTCGTCGCCACCGACCGCATCCTTGGCCGCATCCCCGACGACGACGAGCACGTTGAGCATCGTGCCCATAGCGACCGGGTATGTGATGGAATGGGCGCCGGGGCCATTGTACATGAACCGGGTGGACGACCGGTGCGTTCCCAGGGCGGCCACTGCATCGGCAATGGGCACAACCGAGCGGAAGCAATACTGGCCGGAGTAAGCAGCGCGGTAGGCGTCTCCCCAGAGGAGGGATCGTACGCGCGACCAGACACCGTCGCACGCGATGACTGGAGGTCAGACTGGATGCACAACGACAGAGAGGACGCGCAGCAGAAACTCACCAGCATCTGCCGTCGCCGTTGTGCCGTCTTGGAATCGAAGCACCACTGGTCCAGCAGCCGCATCGTCGAGGCCGACCAACTCCTTGCGAAACTGGACGGTCTCAGGGGAGACCAGCGCACTCCATGACTGAAGGATCTCGGAGCGACGGCCACCTTGGAAGCCGTCCTTGCCGAGATACAGACGGTACAGAACCTCGTCCGACCCGTGACCGTCGACCCATTGGAAGTAGTCTTCGCCGTTGGGCGTGACCGAAGACTTGAAGGCAGCGTGTACGGCGGGATCAATCAGAAGCATGGCATTCTCGGCATTGGGGCTGATGCCAATACCTGCACCTGTCTCAGAAAACGCCGCTCCGCGCTCGTACAGAGTGCATGAGATGCCTCGCGCTTTGAGTGCAATTGCCAGCATGACGCCGGTGATGCCGGCACCGACGATCGCGACGTAAATGGCCATAGTCGGAGTGGTGATGGTGGAAGAATGTGGTTATGAAGCAGAGACAGACCAGATACCGAATGAGTTCATCGCAGCCGTAGATACTGACTTGACTGCGTCTAGCAAAACCCCAAGTTTTCATCCTCCACGGACAACGAAGGGGTGCCGTGTCACTCGGACTCCGCACGCGGAGTCCCGCCATTGCAAGTCCGGGTCTGTGTACTTGAAGCTGTGGTAGACTATAGAAACTATAAAAATGCACATCTCGGACTACTCGTACTTGCCTGGGGCCGTACATCCATACCCTGGCATCCCAGAATAACCTAGTGTTGTGGGCGGCCATGATGGACACCGCATCGTCACCTCGTGGCAAGGTCCTCTTGACTGGCATGTCCTCGTCCAGTGCTAAACGTCGCCGCGTATGGTCCACTAATACGCGATAGGGGGCACGGGATTTATCGCGTCACATATCCTGGACGTGCTGCTTGAATCTGGGTGAGAAGACTGTGAACTTGAGTCTAGTTGGAATCTAGAAGAGACGGACTTGTCTGACACATTTGTTTTCTGTCTTCTCTAGCTTCACGGTGGTGGCAACCGTCCGAACAGCCAGCAAAGGCCAGGCTATACTCGACGCCACCGCAGAGTCCCAGAAGTCGAGGCTATCCTATGTGCTTGTTGGGGACATTTCCCAAGATGGGGCATTCGATGATGTGAGTGTTTCGAGGGGTTTGAATGTTGTAGAAAGGTCGAGGCACAACATCATCGCCCATAAAAACAATACAGAGCTTCTCGTGTACACACACTCACGCCCACGACACTGACCCCCCACAGGCCGTCCAGTCTGAGCCGCCATTCGACTATGTGGTCCACACAGCCTCGCCTTACCAAACACGCATCGAAGACCCGGTTCGAGACATTCTCGACCCGGCCATCCGCGGAACCACTGGCCTGCTGCGATCTGTCCAGCGCTGGGCTCCATCAGTACGCCGGGTCGTGCTGACATCCTCGTCGGCCGCTATGCTCAACCCAAGCGCCCATGCCACAGTCTACGACGAGTCCTGCTGGCGGCCCATCACCTGGGCGGAAGCGCAACTTCCGCAAAACACGTACGAGGCAAGCAAGGTCTACGCCGAGCGTGCTGCCTGGGCTGCCGTGACAGGCGCCGACCTCGAGACAGCCTGCGAAACGTCCGTGTCTCCTCCAGGCTTCACCCCGCCTGCCTTTGACCTTGCGGTAATCAACTGCACATTCACCTTTGGGCCTGTTCAGCGATGGCTCCGGCGTCCGGAGGACATCAATGCGTCCAATGAGCGCATCCGGGACCTGGTTCTCGGCCGCTACCAGGATCCAGCCAAGACTGTTCTTCCTCCCACACGACCTGTATTTACCTGGGTCGATGTTCGCGATGTCGCTGCCGCACACGTCCGCGCGCTACTGTCTCCTGCCGCTGGCGGCCACCGCTTCTACATTGTCGGTGGCCATTTCAGTAATGGGCGGCTCGCGCACATCATCCGAGCTGCTTCTGCGAGCCGACCGTTGCTGGAAGGCCGTCTTCCGCCCCCGGAAGCAACCCCGGACGATCTTCCTGCTGATGTGTATCGCTCTGATAATAGTCGGTCGAGGGCAGTGCTGGGAATGAGCTATCGTAGCCTCGACTCGAGCGTTCTCGACACGGTCGACTCGATCTTGGCCTTACAGACAGCACTGACTTGAGTGTAGTACGCACACTAACGAGCAAGACTACGAGTAGCCACCGTTCATGTCCGCTGCTCGCCCGTTGATCTTGCAACTGGTATTACTAAGAAGTCGTGCGACTATTTGTGCAGACAATGGTGCTACAACTGTGCTATAATTGTGCCGTGTATTTATGGGCGAATACGGCAATGAGTACGGAAATAGTCTACTTGCAGTGACAAAGCCAACGATCGTCCAGTTACGAGTAAGAGTCTGGTGACGTTATGTACCGATTAAGCCGATCCCGGGGTACTCCGCAAGATCCGAGTTCCAGCCCGTCATGATACTTTCGGCTTTTTCTATTGGCGGTACGACCACGCCACACCGATCCAAACCAACCGCAATACCCCAAATTCCGAAGCATCATACGACAACGACGTGATGCTTTTCCTCCAAAATCTAGGCCAGAACGTACTCGAAGATGCTCAAGCCTGAGATGTTTAACCGTGCATAGCTAATTGCCTCCTGATGGGGCACGCAATTTGGCGGCTGTCCAATAATTACGGGCAACAATACCCCTCAGTTATGTGTGGTCGTTTCCCGCTGCAGGCTAGAAGGTGCTGTGTCTTTCTATGAGCAGGCCGGGCCCGATCAAGATGCGAGGATACGAGGACAACGAGGGGATTAGTACGCGATCGATCTAGTGGATCACACGTTGTGGGAGTGGCACGGCTGCACAGTCAACGACATCCGCCTGACCGGCGGCTCTGATGCGAGACTCATAAGTCCATGACCAACTTGGGAGGCGAACATTCAAAGACCCCTCTCGATGTATATAATGTCGGCTCATGCCCATCGACCCCAGGACGCTCGAACTGGAACTGCAAGTCCTTAACAAGCCATCAACAAGCCATCGATACCATTGCGATATCACAACACAATACCAACTTCGAGACCGCCCCATTCCAGAAACCTCATCATGACTCCAGAGCTCCTTTACCACACCACCCTGACGGTTGTTGACTACCACACCGACACCTCAGGCAGTACCCGCACCGTCTACGTCCTCGGTACACATACCACACTGCCAGCCGCCAAGGCATTCTCGGCCCGTGCCTTGTCCAAGCTTGGCTATGAGCCGTCTGACTTTGAAGTTTATGAAGTCCGCGGAGAGAATGCCGAAACGGCCTGGTCGCACGGCGACGGCGTAGTTGTCTTTGCCAAGGCGCCCGCGGGCCAGGAGTTCATCGTCGGCATTGATACGAAGCCCAATGATGCGGCCTTTGCGGGCAACCCCGACGGCACTCTCAACCTTCCCAACAGTGACCCCAGCAACTTGCACTACGTGTTGCAGACAAAGATCGACTACGATCAAGACCGTTCCGGTGCCTTTCAGACTACCGAAATCGAAGGATGCTACGAGCATCGGTCCGAAGCAGTGTCTGCGGCAAAAGCCTGTCTGCGCGATGCCGAAGGCTATCAGAAAGAGGACTTCGCCCAGTACGATGAACGCGACTACGAAAAGATTCCCGATGATTGGCCATTTGGCGAAGATGTTGTTGTGCATGCAGTATCACAGACCGGCGAGAACTACACTGTCGCCATAAGAACAATCCCGGGTGCTCATAAGAAGCACGGAAAGAAAGCTGGAGGCCAGAAGTGAAGTGGGAGAAACATGGCTTGATTTGTTTGGGAAGTGATGTAGGGATAAGGAAGGGCAACCGAGCCACGCTTTTATTAAGCGCTACAGAAATCTAGTGAACCAAGAATAATACAGTGTTTGTGACCTCGTACGCTTCTGAGGATCAAGGCCCCGTGTTGTTACATTCGATTCCTATAATGTATTCTGTTGGACGAAACCTGCCTGTCGCTTATACGGGTTTGTTGAGTACGCATAGTAGTCCCGCAAGTACGGTGCAATCGCCCGGAACTAAGCCCCGGTTTGTTCCCCACGCCGCAATCGTTGTAACCTCCGTCGGCCCGCTGTCGGAGTCGATCTCGAGCTCTTCGCCCAATTGCCGGCTATGGGCCGGCCGAATTCTGGCTCCTGGTCCACTTCACCGCTCCGAGAGCGCCCCATGGGGTTAGGCACTGCGACTCGGCCCTGTGGCGACATCGAACAGATAAAGTCGTGATACTTCCGCCATCCGATTGTGTAATGCTGGGAGTGAAGAGAACGTATGGTAACTATGGACAGCCGTTCGCGTGTGGAGATGGCAGACTGGGAGAGGGGGGATACGATTGACGAGACAAGCAAGTCGACCGATCCAGAGAAATGCATAACATCGACAAAGGCCAAGGCCACCGATATGGAGCCTCACGACCAGAGGCGGGAAGGGGGGCTTGTCAGGCAAACAAGAGGTTCCGGCGACAACGGGACCCCGACCGAATGCAATACGGCCGACGAGGCCGGTGAGAAGACCGTGATTGGGGTGTCGAGTGAGGTTGCCAATGCGGACGGAGACGATGATGGCCAGGAAGAAGACGACCCAAAGACAGAGCTGCCGTTCTCCACGGCGCGTTGCGTTGCCCTCGTGGCCACGACAGCAGGAGCCGGTTTCTTGAATATACTGTCGACGCAGGCGCTCGTGATTGTGCTCCCGACCATCAGCAGGGACCTCAACATCCCTGCAAGCCGACAGCAGTGGGTGCTGTCGTCCTACATGTTGACGTTCGGCTGCTTTCTGTTGATCTGGGGCCGCATCGCCGACATCTACGGCAAACGCCTCGTATTTATCCTCGGCAGCGCTTTTGTCGTCATCGTAACGGCTGTCAACCCTCTCTTCACAAACGAGATCGTCTTTGATCTGTTCCGAGGACTGCAGGGATTTGTGGGTGGCCTCTCGTTTTCAGCCAGCCCTCTACTGACACTGCGTGCACCAGGGTGCGGCGGCCAACGTTCCCACGGCCATCGGGATCCTCGGCGTCACCTTTCCGCCGGGAAAGGCCAGAAACTATGCTTTCAGCGCGTATGGTATGTCGCGGGGCCTCTGCTACGGCGCACTGGATCGTGTGTTATCCGGCTGACATGTCATGGAGCATCCGGTGCGCCCTTGGGTGCCATTTTTGGCAACGTTCTTTCGGGCGCGATTGCCACGTACGCCAGCTGGAAATGGATATTCTGGATCCTCGCGATCCTCTCGGCGCTCGTCACGGTCGCCGGGCTGGTCACCATTCCGGAGCTGCCAGACACGCGCTCGCCCGAGGAGCTCGCGGCGCTGTCGCTCCGCTATTCGGTGGACTGGATGGGCGGCGCTCTCATCACGGTCGGCCTGCTGGCACTGATGTTCGCGCTGACAGAGGGCAACATAGTTGGCTGGTCCACGCCTTGGGTGGCTGTGCTGGTCGTGGTCGCCTTTCTCCTGATGGGCGTCTTCGTCGCCTGGCAGTTGTACCTCGAGCGCCACATGCCGGGGCGACGTGCACCGCTCATCAAGCTGTCCATCTTCCGAAATCGCCAGGTCTCTGCCGCTGTTGCCGTCATGGCCGTCTTCTTTGGCATATACAACGACTTTGCCGTCTTCGCCACCTACTTCTGGCAGGACTACCAGGGTCTCAGCCCCTTGCAGACAATGCTGCGTTTCCTGCCGGGCTGCGTAGTCGGTGTCAGCATCGCCGTGATCGTGTCGCAGATCATTGGCCGCGTCCAGACCTACCAGATACTCGTCACGGGCGAGTGCGCCATGAGCCTGACCTGCCTCCTGATGGCCATCCCGATCCCGACGACAACGTCCTACTTTGCCTATGGCTTTTGGGCCGTCATTCTCGCTGTAATCGGGGCTGATACGGCGTGGCCTTGCCTGACCATGTTTACATCCTGCAACTTGCCCGAGCAGGACCAGGCCATGGGAGGCGCCTTGATCAACGCGGCCGGTCAGATTGGCCGCGCAGTTGGCCTGGCTATCACGACCGCCGTGCAGACGGCTGTCGTTGCGCATGAGCGGGGTGTGTCTGTCAAGGACGTGGGCAGTGTTGAGAAGGGAGACCCAGCGTCACTCCGAGGAATACGTGTGGCAAACTGGCTCAACTTTGGCCTGGGCGTCTGCTGCGTTGCGCTCTGTCTATTCTCGTTCCGCAACTCGGGCATCGTGGGCAAAGTGCCGGACCGGCCCAGCCGCCGAGGCGGTTTGCAGCGCAGTCGGTAGCTCGACACCGTCAAGAGGCACGGGGCGCAATGAAGATTGTGAATTCTAGAGCATACAATAGAGACAAGCTAATGATTATGACTACAAAATTTGATCTTACTTTGAACTCATCACACTTCTCTCCATTCGTCTGAATTTACAGAAGTTGGTTAACCGGACCAAAGAAGAGCGCATATTGGATCCCAAGTGTCGTTGGTACGAGCCTATGCCCACCGACCTATGAAGTACTAAGCCATTCAAGGTGTCGAGTAGCGCCGGTGCTTGTGATGAGATTGGCAGGCAGAACTATTCGTAGATGATACACGTCTACGGAGTATTACGGGGTAAATCAGCTGTGGGCCGATCCGATCGGTGCTCTCTACTCCGTACTCCGCTACTCACGGAAGCATCACTGGAGTTTATTCGCATTATACGGAGTACTCCGTACAAATCACACCAACTCCTTGGTAGTAACCTCTTCTGTCGCGTAATTTCAATAGTACAGCAAATATTGGCGAGCCATGCAACAGAGTTGACGACACAGCAAAGCTGAGCTGTTGGACGCCTATCGGGGGACCTTGAAGATAAGACATACGCTAGTTAGGGCAGCGCGTAGGGCACGTTGGGCACACATGGTTTCGGGCTCGTATGTTCCGCGTGTAGATTGATGAGTACGGAGTACATAGCGGACACTAGAGAGTGTTTCTCGTAGTTCGTTGTTCTCCCGTGCCTGCAGCCGTCTGCAGGATGCGAACAAAGCTCAGCAAGCTGAGACGTCGTACTACGAGTACTACTTTGTCGTTGCGAAGCGGTTTGGGCAAGTAGTTTGCCGCTTCATAGCAAGTATTACTCCGTAGCTCCATGTACGAGTAGTATCTTACTAGCGAGTAGCTAAACTCTCGTCGCTCTTGGCGGAGCCAACGACCGTGTCACCCTGGCAATCACCATTGTGAGATTTGATATGCTGGCGACCAATGGAGCAAGCAGAAAGTTCCTACGCAATCCAATGCGAGCATGCACGAGCATCACATTTGTGTAGCGCAGTGTGATGCGCCGAGCGTGGCATGCGGCAGGAAATGAGAGGAGACAAGCGAAAGAAAGGGGAGGCGAAGAGAAGCATCAGCATCCGCGGCAAGTCATGGAGATCGGAAATTAAGGTATGGCGCAAGAGGCGAGGCGGCAAACTCCATGTCGCCAATGGCTCTGTGCTGGGAGTACGAGTACGCCATGGTCCTAGCGTGATGGGCACGGCCATGGACGAGCAGTTCGATGATAGGCATGGTCCAAGCAGGGAAGAGTGTGGAACGGGGTCGAGAGCCGAGACCGTTTGTGATCGGCCATGGCCATATTGAGCGACTGGCCGAGCTCCAAGATGATTTGGATGTTGGACGAAGTGTACTCTACAAGTACTTGTGATTGCGAATATGTACTTGTACGTCCTTACATCGGGAGAGGGCATCGCTGCTGGCACAGGCCTGACCGTCATCTCGATGTCGACTGCTGCTGGCAGTGCTGCTATTCAAGGCCAACTCCCATATCACGGACTGCTGCGACGTGCATCTCACGTCTCCTCCAAGGTGGCCCGCTAGCCGGCGGCAGATACGAGCTTTCGGCGTCATGCGCAGCGCTCCGTCTGCAGATAGACGCATACAAAGCATGCAGGCGCCCGCGATGCGAGGCTGCCCGCAGCTCGTATTGTGGAGCGGGTGCACACCCTCTTCGTGGCAGCTGCTCTCTGGCATCGGCTTGCCTGACGGGTGGTCCGCCGTCATGTCTAGGGTCAACGTGCGCGGTCACACTGCCGTCAGCCATACGAACGAGTACTATTACTCGTATTCCTACTGAGTCTTGGGCGTGCTCGTGTTAGTCGTGAGAAACGGCCGCGGCCACGGGATCGTATTAGTCTACCCGCCACCGCCATGCATACTGTGCCGCAATGAGGTTTTCTCGAGCCGCCTCTAGCGCCCATCGCGTGATGCCTCAGTTTGCGTGCGTTCAATGGTGCCCGGACATCCGTACTCGTCCAGGCAGGCCCATGACAGACGTCATCCTTCGTACGAGGAAAGGCAGCTCGTCGTCGACGCTGGATGTGCATGAGCTCCACCAGTCTGTTTCCATCATCTTCTCCGGTCGCCGACGGCACCGCGTTCTCGTCGGCTGTCTCCAAGTATCACTTTGTACTTTGTACGAGTAGGGCCTTCACGCTATGCGTCTTATCACACCCTACCAGTCAATAGGGGTCCTTGGCGGGCCCGTCCCACGTCCTATCTCTTCACGGCTTGAAGTGTAGCGAATCGTCCATACTCGTGCGGAGTGACCGTGGGAGGCTGCACTGCAAAGCCCGTCGTAATCATCCCAATATGACTAGTCTTACATGAGCTGAAGCCACCAACATACAGTGATACGTCATGCAGATGTCTGATGTAGCAGCTGAGCCCCCATCTGAGCCACACGTAGTCAGCGTCCAAGGGAGGAAAGTGAGCGTAATGCAGAGGCCTCACTTTTAAAATAGAGAGGCTGCCTAGAGCCAGTGTGGCTCCGGAAGTCTCCGAGCCCACTCAACGGCAAAGAAGCGTGGTGGCGAATCGAGTCAGCATGAACCAAGCGGGCGCGACAGCCGATCGGTGATGCTCGTGGCCGACGGCGGGAGACAAAGACGCCTGACACAAGGCGGAAGAGGCGAGCTACTTCGGCGATGCTGGCGGCGCAACGCGGCTTTCTAGCCGTATGGAGTCTAGCCACCTGTCAGGACCGATAAGGCCTCGACTGGGACTAGGACACCGCGTGCGCTTGTCTTCACAGCCCACCACCGCCGCCACTCGCACAGATTCCACTCCACTGTCGGGGGGGTAGCAGGGCTACGGCCGCATGAGCGGCGATGGCGGCGAGGATGCAAGCAGGCGGCAGAGGCCAAAGTGGATAAACGAGAGACTAGCAGAAACGGGCGAAGAAAGACCGACGGCTGCTAGCGAGAACGGGCAAAAGAGCAAAAAGAGAGAGACCGAGAGAAGGGAAGCGGACGACTCTGTGCAGCAGAGCGAGAGAGAAAAGAGAAGAGAGAAGAGAAAAGAAAGAGAACAGGTCAAACGACGCTACAGCGGCCCACTTCAGTTGCCACGTCCTTGATCTCATCTTTGGCATCGCCGCGGTACAATATACGTAGCCGAGCCTGCCAGGTCCTGCTACCACTGCGACAGGCTCTCGCCTGCCCTCGCCTGCTCCATCTGCGTACCGGTACTTGCGTCTGTCTCTCTGCTCTGCAGGCACCGCTTACACCATCCGATCCTCGACCATCTTGATCTTGCATATAAACCCGCAGCCCTCCCGGCTCTCTTCACCTCTGTCCTCCTTTCTTCTTATCCCGCTCTGAACACTTGAAGAACCATTGTTTCTCCAGTCTCTCGTTTATATCAGATCAGACAGCCTGTCGCTACTTGCTCAGCACGCTCATCTATCAACCTCCACTAAACAACCTCCACCTCCACCAAACAACCTCCCACTAAACCACCATCCATTAATATGAAGGCCACTTTCTTCCTCGCTGCCACCTTTGGCGCCGCCACTGCCCTCGCCGGCAACTGGTCTGTCACTGCTGTCACCGGCACCGGCACCGGCACCGGCACCGGCTACCTCCTCCCGACCGCCAACGCCACCTACATCGCGCCCACTGCCGCCACCTCCACCGCCGTCTCCACGTCCACCTCCGCCGTCACGGCCGGCGCCCCGGCTCTCGGTGCCCAGGCCATCTTCGGCGCTGTCGCTGCCGTCGCTGCCGCCGTCCTGACCCTGTAAATGCCTCGACGGACGACAAGTGACGATGACGACGGGAAGTTATGGACGGGATGAATGATGGATATGGACAGCGACACAACTGATACCCCTCAGTCTGGGCTTGATCACAAAGGGCGGCTCGGGCCCGGGGCCACCTTGGGCGCGGCGGGCACGGAGTTCATTCGGCCATCTTCTTACGAGAGGAAAGTGCGCCATTCCGACTTTTTACTTTTAATTTCTAATGAGGTCAACACAACTGTTGATTCTGGCCGTTATTACATACCATTTGGTTATTGGGTTTCACATATACCACTTCTGTACAGCACTACTTTGATCCATTTTACTTTTATCCCGCCATGGTCTTTCGCCGTGCTATACTGTACACTTCCGTGTCTTGTGCCGTGCATGTTCATATAGTACTTGTAATCGGTCTGATGCTACTATGATTTTGCAGTGTTGAAACTTGTGAGAGCCTTCATCTCGCCTGAGCGTCAGCTCAAGGTCGGGTTGAGCCGTGAAGCGTTTGTTTCGTTCTTTGGCCGATCCCACCTTCGGCCATGCCGTATCGCCTGCCATCATGGCCGTGCCTCTGGTCTCACCGTACTACGCCGACCCCGGCCCGCTGCTGTCGGAATGCCTCCAGGATGAGCGCCTGCGTATTTCTCCCCGTGATCGGCAGCGGCCGGCCGGCCTGAGCGCCGTGCCGCTGCCGCTGCTCGCGCACCTCGTCCTCTGCCGCCCACACGTAGTCCTGGTGCTCGTTGGGGTCCAGCGTCACGCGGTATGTCTGCTGCACGAGCACGTGAAAGGCAAACTGGCAGAATGTCTTGGAGCCGGTCCGGTTCGTAAAGACGTGGCCCGGGTGGTCGGCTGCCGCGCCGGGCACGCCGCGCAGCGGCACCAGACGCGCAAAGTGCGTCGCCACGAGGCCCGCCTCCTCCCAGAGCTCGCGCGCCGCCGCACGCAGAATGCTGCCGGGGCGCTTGGACGCCGCGTCCGGCGCGGCGCTCACGGCGTCGCCGCTGCCCGGACCGGGACGGTCATCGCCGTCATCCTCTTGGTCGGCTGCGCCGCCCGGCATCTCCCAGCGGTTCGGCATCGAGTCGTGCGCCGCCCGCTGCACCAGCAGCACGCGGCCCTCGCCATTGAATACGGCGGTCGCCACGGCTATGCCGTCCCAGTGGCGGTCGTTGTGCCACATCCATGCTCTGGGCGTCATGTCGAACGGCGCCAGGCCGCGGTCGATGGTGTACTGGAACACCTCCGGCGGCGGAGTGGGCGGCATGCTGTCTCGTTCAGTCGGGTCTGTCTGTCAGTTTTGTTCCTTTTGGCAACGGTGTCTGCGCGTGCTTCACTCACAGCTTTGTTTGGTTCCATGTTGGTTGTGTTCGTGGGGCCGTATTATTTGCTTAGTCATGCACGTAGGAAGGAAGGCATAATGCAGGCTGTATTCACGTCGAAGGGAAAGGCATAATGCAGACTGTATTACTATGACCCACTCTGCCTTGTCTTGTGCGTAGATCACGGCTATGTATGGGAGGCTCTCTGTAGAGATTGTTTCTTGTTTCTACCGGACCGACACGCCAACGTAGTGTACGAGTACGCATTTGATTTGTGCCTATTCCTATCCAAGGCCCGCATCCAGCCGCGATCAGAGATCAAGCAGCGCGCGTGCCAAAGACGCGGATGCGCTTGACGCCGCCGTCGGGGATCATGATGAGCTTGACGTGCGTTGCGGCAAAGTCGGGCGGCAGCTGGGAGGCAAACTCGTGCTCCTGGTCGGGGCCGCACTTGGAGGCGGCAACGGCCTCGCGCCAGGCCGGATCGTCGTGGGCGGGCTCGGGGGTGGCGGCGTCGGCGGGCCAGCGGAGCGCCTCGAGACGGACCTTTTGCGGGAAGTTGCCGCGGAAGAAGGCGGTGTCGACGACGAAGCGGTGGATGTGGCCGGCGGCGCCGAGGCGGATGACGGCCCAGTCGACGTGGCCGGGGGTGCGGGAGCGGGCGGTCTCCCAGCCGTCGCTCATGTCCTTGCCGCGGCCGGGCAGCAGGAGGTTGTCCTTGGTGCCAAAGTGCTGGTCGCTGCAGGCGACGGCGACGGCGCCGTTCTGGGCGGCGGCGAGATCGAAGACGGCGGCGGGATCGGCGGGGAAGACGGGGCGGGCGTGGCCGAAGAGGCGGAAGCGGGCGATGCCGCCGTCGGGGTACATGTTGAGGCGGACGTGCGTAAAGGGCTGGGCGGGCGGCGCGGCGAGCTGCCAGGCGTGGCGCTGCTTGGGGCCGCAGGGCTGGCGGCCGAGGATGGTGGTCCAGCCGGCGCGGGAGCCGGCCCAGGCGGCGACCTCGGCGTCGGCGTCGGGGCCGTCGCGGAAGCAGCCCTCGACGGAGATGGCCGGGGCCTCGTTGCCGCTGAAGAAGGCGGTGTCGATCTCGATGCCGCGGACGGTGCCGGAGGCGACGCCGAGCCGGATGACGACCCAGTCAAAGGGCGCCGGGTTGTGGCGGCGCGTCTCCCAGCCGTCGTACCAGGCGCCCGTGTATACCATGCGGCCGTTGCTCGGCACCGGCGGCTTGTCCGTCAGCAGGTTGGCGGCGTCGGCGAACCACTGGTCCGAGAAGGCGAGGACGCGGCCCTCGAGGCCGGCCGAGATGAGGTCTGCCGGGTTAGCGGAGCACGGTCAGGCGGCGCAGGCGCACGCACCAATGCTGCTGGAGCGGAACGTGGCGTCAATGTCCTCGGCGGCGATGCGCGTCGCCGGGACGTCCTCCAGCGGGTACTCGTCTGCCACGTCTGCCATGTCTGCGGTGCTTTGCGATCGTTGCTTGCGTCTGCTGGTCGATCCTCGTTCTGGCTTCCTTTTTGTCCGAGGGCGTCCGCGCTGTCGGTCCGTTGGCGGTTGGGCGTCGTGCTCGCTTTTGAACGCAGCTTGTCGCCGGTCTTCGGTGCTAGCAGCAGCGCCGGCCGGACGCGGTCGGCGCCCATTGGACCGTCGGGCGCTGCCGACGTTGTGAACGGCCTCACAGCTTCTCATAGGCTCTGGCCGGCAGATGCCCACCAACGCCAATACGTAATCTGCAGGCGATAGCGTGCCCAATGCGCTAGTCCTAGCTAGGTGATTACTGTACGATTAGTCATCCTTGGCAGTAAAGTGGAGCTGCAGCCAATCAGGCGGCCAAAGTTTACAAGCAGAGACAGGGCATCACGGTGTTGACTTCGTACTTTGTACTTTGCGATACGACGTAGCTTCGTCATCGTCTGCGGCCCTTGCGCCATCGCTGCCTGCTGCCTGCTGTCTGCCGCGAAGCTTGCTTCATCCACCTCGCCGACAGCGTCTCTCGCACAGCAGCGCACAGCAGCACAGCAGCACAGCAGCACAGCAACACAGCAACAATTTGACCTGATCCCTGCCCAGAACCGCTCTTCCGCGACACCACCGATCCAGTCCACGATGGCGGCGCTCGACAGCCCGAACAGCGAGGTGCTGGCCCGCGAGCCGGTCGCCGATCCCCCGGTCCCGGACGAGTCGGCGCCGCTGCTGGGCGGCCCGGGCGACGTGCTGCAGGGCCCGGGCGACAGCCTCTTTTCGAATCTGTACACGGGTGCGTTCCCTCCTTGCTCGGGTGGACGACGTTCCGGTGGCTGACCCGACAGGCACCGCCTTTCTCGCGCAGGCTGGCGTGCTGCTGGTGGTGGCGCTCGTGTGGACGGCGGTCTTGCGCGGACCGCACTTTTTGCCGCTCTTCTCGCCGCACCCGCTGCTGCAGGCGGCCGGCGTGCTCGTGGCGGTCGAGGCCGTGCTGGTGCTGCAGCCGACGGCGTCGGCGGCGGACAAGCAGCGGGGTGCGCGCGTGCACGCGGCGCTGCAGCTGGTGTCGTTTGTGCTCTTCGCGGCGGGCATCGGGCTCATCGAGGCCAACAAGGTGCGCTCGCACGGCGCGCACCTGCACTCGGCGCACGGCGTGCTGGGCGCGCTGACGGCGGCGCTGCTGCTGGGCCAGTACGCGTTCGGCCTGCTGGTGTGGGCGGCGCCGGCGGGCGTGTTCCGCAGCGTGGACAGCGCCAAGGCGCTGTGGAAGCACCACCGCTGGGCCGGCTACGCGGCGGTGCTGCCGCTGCTGCTGGCGACGGTGGCGACGTCGACGGCCACGACGTACAACGTCAACGTGCTGGGCATCCCGCTGTGGGCGGTGCTGGTGGCGGCGGCGCTCATCGCGGCCGGCGTGTATCCGCGCATCCACGGCCGCAAGCTGGGGCTCCGGGGGTAGGCGGACGGGCAGTACAGTGCGGTACGGAGGCTCGTAACGACAAGTAGCACGAGCACGTTCAGCGCTGGGCCTAGCCGAGCCAGCGGCCACTACCTTGGCGCCGCCCAGGCAAGGGTGGCTCGGCGTCGTGTCTAGACACATGTGCTGTTCGGTGCTTTTGCGCCATAGGCATGGCAGGAATGCAAATGCAAATCCAAATCCAGTACCGAGTCCGATGATGCGTGACAGAGCCACGGACACGAGCCCGCACGCGGCCTCCGGATACGCAGACGCTGACAGCCCCCATGCACAACGATACACGTGGCCCCGTCTCTGCCGCCGCACGCTCCGCTAAGCCCATGCCGGTGCAGATGGCGATGCCAACATTGCGCAGCGTCGCATGGAGCAGTGGTCCTGTTTTCGGTCGCCGTAGCAGCGGGCCACAGCCACGCAGTTGGGGGTTGTACGGGTCGCTGGACGTCGTGCTCGCCAACCGGTGAGAGCAGCGACAAGGCTGTCCGCGGGAGGGAGGGCCGCGGCAAACGCAGACGAGGATCGTGGAAGCAAAAGTGCCCCGGGATGACGCACGCCCGGCGGCCATCTCGATGACAAAGCCAGCCGTGCGCACGTGCTCCACATTCCCACCGCCAAGCGGTCCTCAGCACTGGTCGTACTCTGTATGACGTCATGGGGAGCAGATCACCCAGTGTCTCGCCGTCCCCCCATTTTGGGAGATTTTCGGGGCCATTTCTCCTTTCTGCGGTCTGGCTGACCTGTCTGATTTGTCGAGTCGTCTCCATGCGGCCGCATCCTTGCCCGCGCTCTTGAAGTTTCTGCGCCTGCCAGCTGTTCCCACGGGTTCCCACCACTGCGAGTATTACGTCGTTGCTAGCATTACCTGAATTTGCGTCTCCACCGCATTGTGAGTACGAGTATTCGGGCGTCTCTGCTTTTCTGCTCGCCTGCCGTGACGGCCTGCACTGCTGCCCTGCGTAGCTGCTGCCAACTGCCGCCAACTGCCCGCCAACTGCCCGCCAACTGCCCGCCAACTGCCCGCCAGCTGCCCTGCCACCGCCACTGAACACCACTGGACGGCCGCTGCGCTCGGCTGTACTTTGTACCGCGGCGACCCCTGCAGCCGCCGGCGGACGCGCTGCCTTGATTCTTGATTTGCGCCTGCCTTTGCGATCGTGTCGCTGCGAAGCCCGCGCTCGGCCGTTTGGTGTGCTGTTTCTGCCTTGCTAGCCTGCTGGTCGCTTGACCGGTCTTCCTCCCGCGGCTTGTCCCTGCTATCGACCGCCATCCCTTCCGCGCTTTATCTGTCCTCGCCCGTTTGGCTGTGCAGCTGTCGCCCGACTGTGCCATTTGTGGGCTACTCGTGGCGTCGTGCGTTCTTGCCTTGAGGCCTTGAGTCTGCTGCTAATGGTCAGGGCACATCCAAGACGTCATTCATCACGGAAACATCACGAGCCCGCGACATCGATCTCGCTACCCTGGCATCGCCATAGCGTCGGCGGATTGGCATCGATACTGTCTCGGCCGTCTGTCCGTCGTCTCGTCCGTCTGCTGTCGACGTGATCGTGCTGCCGTTCGCCGTCGTGGACGGGCTCTCGATCTCCGTCCGCGTCCGCGTTGACGCCGCCGCTCGACAGCCATCGCCCGTCCGACGTCGACTGACCGCCTCCTGCTCGACGACTCGCTCGACGCGCATGGAGCCCTGAGATGCCCGCGTGCCATGGCCAGCTGGGCAACGAGCGGACACGGAGGGCCCCCTTCTCCCCCGAGCCCAAATCGAAATCGACGCTCGCAGCCCGCCAGTGCAGATTCGAGCGAGCCTCGCGCCGCTGCCGGCGATCCACATGGGACGTCCGGCCGCCCGTCTGAGCAGTCACCGCAGTCACCGCAGCCGCCGCAGTCACAGCCGCCGCAGCAGCCGCAGCAGCAGCCGCAGCACCAGCTGCTGGCCACGGCCCAGCACCAGCTGAGCGACTATCGCCAGAAGCTGGCCCGCGACATGTCGGCCCGCGTCAGCCAGACGCCGCTGCCCTCCGCCATGCCCGCGGCCAAGCGGCCGTCGCCGATCGAGGAGGAGCGCGCCGCCTCGCCGGCCGGCCCCCTCGCCGGCAGCGCCGCCACTTCGGCCGACTCGACGCGCACCGCCCGTGCCGACAGCCCGTCCTCCGCCACCTCCACCCGCACTCCCTCCTACCCGTTTCCCCGGCTGCACAGTGCCGGCCGGCTGGCTTCCCCCGCCGTCGCCCGCCACCCGCCGCGATCGTCGGGCGTCTCGGTCTCGGGCCCGCTTAGCCCCCAGCCGTTCGAGTCCCAGCCCGGCTTCCACTCGGACCGCCTCCTGTCCACCCCCTCCACCCCCGCCTCCGCCATGACCTTCCTCCCCAGCGAGGCCTTTCACGACGGCGCCAGCCAGGCGTACTTTGGCCCGGCCTCGACCGAGCACCACGCCCGCCGCGGACAGCAGGACCCCAACTTCCCCTGTCCGAACCTCTTCGAGCTCGCCCTCGTGCTCTCCTCCGAGCCCGGCCTCGATGCCTGGTGGAACAACGTCGTCCGCATCGCCACCGAATGGTACAAGGCCGAGCGTGTTGCGCTTCTGATTCCCTCCGACGCCACCGACGTCACCAACATGCCCTGGGGCCAGAAGGCCACCTTTAGCCAGCTCGAGGAGGACGACGAGCTCAGTCTCGGCTACCTCGGCCGCGGCAGCAGCCTCGTCCCGAGCACGGCCGACACCACCGCCGACGCGACGCCACTGCCCGAGTCCGCCATCACCTCGCCCGCCCTCGCCCGGCCGGAGAGTCGGCCGAGCCTGCCCAGCCGCTACTCCTACACCGCGTACGAAGACCAGCGCGAGCACAACGCCGAGCGCTCCGCCGACCCCAGCCAGGCACCCCAGACACCGCTGCGTCCGACCATGCCCCGGTGCCAAACATCGCAGCCCGTCACGACGGACCGTTCCGACATACCCAAGGCCGACTGTCCCATGAGCACCGCGGTGCCCAAGCCCTACGTCGATCTCAACCACGCCGCCCTCGAGGAGCACGACGCCGCCCTAGGCACCCACGCCGCCCATCTCAAGAAAAAGCCGTCGCTGCTGCAGGATGAGCCGCGCGGTCGCGTGCTGCCCGTGCTGCAGGCCCTCGACTACGAAGCAGACCCCCTGATCGACCACAACGGTGTCCAGCGTGTCCTCGACCGCGGCCACGTTGTCGCCCTCACGCGCTCGTATCCCTATCTCGACCCGAAGCGTGTCGAAAGGAGCGAAAAGGGCGAAAAGGGCGAAAAGAGCGACGAGGCAAAGCGGCAACTGAAAGAACGACTCCTGCATGCAGAGTCCCCAAGGCCAATCGGCCTTTCTCGCAGCGGCAGCCTGTCGTCTTCCACCAAGGCGACCAGGCCGTCCAGCAGTATCATGCGAAGACTGAACGGCTATGCCCGACCGCGAAGCAGCTCCCGGCCCGACCTCGACGAAGTCCCGCGCCCAAAGACGCCCATGTACGAGGAGTACGAGCAGCTGGCGCCCTCGCCGTGGTCACAGTCGCCCGCTGCCTCGCCCGCGGTGAGGCCCGATCCGCTTGACAATCCCTTCTTCCGCGACGGCAGAGACGGCACCGTCGACGAAGACTCCTTCAACCCGGCCTCGGCGACGGAGGACTACGCAAACACCCAGCCGCCCGCCGCCATCGGCGTCGACAATGCCTGGACCGTCCTCCACGTTCCCCTCTTCCACCCGCTCCTCTCGAAGCCGAGCCCGACATTCAAGCTCGATACGGCCAAGATGGAGCGCCGCTCCTCGCCGCGCCGCAAGTCGCAGACCAGCCCCGAGTCCGTGTCGGGCGCTACGACGACCGCGTCGGCGTCCCAGTCGCCCGATCTGGCCCCGAGCCAGCCCAAGCAGATCCCGATAGCGATCCTGTCCATCCTCAGCCCGATCATCCCGTACCCGTCGAGCCTGCGCCACTCCCTCGAGTTTCTGGCCCTGCACATGGCCGCCTCCTTCTCGCTCTGCATGCACCACACGAATCTCGAGGCCGAGGTCGCCGGGCTCCAGCGCCGGAGGTATGAGCTGGGCGGCTTTGGCGGCATCGACACCGAGGGCCGGCCGCTGCCGTCCTCCTCCATCATGCCGAACACGCCCTGCATGCCTTCGGAAGACGCCCTCACGCATCGATCGGCTGCAGGCAGTATCACCAGCTTCAGCGACTACTCCATACCCTCGCGCAGCATGGCCGAGTCCCCGAACGGCACGCCCGGCTGGGACTCGACATCCCTCGGCATGTTCCTGGACCGCCGCACCGCCACCGGCAGCGGCGCCAGTCCCGGCCTGGCCTCCTTCACCGGCGACGGCTACTTTGGCGTGCGTCCTGTGCCGCATGGCATTTTTGGCCGACCGGCCACGACGCCCGGAGGCAGCAGTGCCAGCAGCGCCCAGAAAGCCAAGAAGAGCTCGGCGGCCCTGGGCGACAAGCAGCGCATGACCTCGCTGCAGCCGGTGGAAAGCACGAGTCCTGCGCGCGAACAGAGCACCAGCAGCACCAGCACCAGCACGGCCTGCTTGCCCGAGATGCACCATGCGACGCCTTCCATGGGACCGCCGCTGCTTGCAGGCCAGACCGAGGATGTGCCCTCGTCGCCCACGGCTAGCCAGCCGGCAAGGCGCGAACCGACGAGGAAGACCAGCTCCATCTACGAGCTCGCCGAGGACTCGCTGTCCGCTCTTCGTGTCGACAGCGACCTGAGCGATTCCGGCGCGAAACCTGGCGCCAAGGCCGGAGGCTCCGTGCCTTTGGCCGAACAGAAGCTCGCACAGCAGGAGACCGGCGCAGCCGAGGTGGCCAAGTCCGTCGCCGGTGACAAGCCGGGCGACAAAGCCCATGTGCAGCGCCGCCACATCAACGCTCGCACCGGCCAGCAGTACAGCCACAGTCACAGCCATAGCCACAGTCACAGCCAGCTGCACTCGCATGGCGCCGACTTTGCGACGACCTTCCCGTCACTCCCCCCGAGCTCCAGCATCACGGTGAGGGGCGCGAGCAGCACGGCCGGCCCGGCCACCTCCACCCCGTCTCTGGTCGGGTCGGTGACGTCGTCCACGGGCCCCATCGACATGCCGCCCCCGTCCGACAGACTCAAGGGCCTCATACTGGACTCTCTGCCGGCACACGTCTTCGTGGCCATGCCTCACACGGGCGCGATCGTCTGGGTCAACAGCCGCTATCTCGCCTACCGGGGACAGACCGTCGAGAACCTGGCCGAAGATCCGTGGGGAAGCATCCACCCGGACGACCGCGAAGAGTACCTGAAGGCGTGGGGCAACTCGGTCCGGACCGGCGACCAGTTCTCACGAACCATACGTATCCGCCGCTTTGACGGATCCTACCGCTGGTTCCACGCCCGCGCTGTGGCCTCCCGCGACCGCCGCAACAGCATTGTGCAGTTCCTAGGGTCCTACATGGACATCCACGACCAGTACATTGCCGAGCTCAAGGCGGCTCGCCAGGAAGAGATTGAAGCCTCGGAAGCCAAGCACCGGATCCTCGCCAACCTCATTCCCCAGATCATCTTCACGGCCAACGAGGAGGAAGGCGTGACGTTTGCCAACGAGCAGTGGTTCCTGTACACCGGCGTGAGCCCCCAGTCGGCTCTCGGCCTCGGGTTCATGGAGTTTGTCCATCCGGATGACCTGGCTCGCTGCAGCTTTCTGCCTGTTCCCGAGCACCTGCAGAAGCGGCGTGAGAACCTGCGCATGGGACGGACCGCGCGCAAGGTCGCCGCCAGCACCAGCGGTGGAACGACGCCTCCGCCCGACAAGAAGGAAGAGCTGAGCGAGCTCGCCGAGCTTGCCCGCCGCAAGATCATCCTGGTGACGACAGACGACAACGGGCGGCCCTCGTACACGACAGAGGTGCGCGTGCGGTCCAAGACGGGCGACTACCGCTGGCACCTGATGCGCTGCGTGGAAACGGGCGCTGTGGACTTTGGCAAGGGCCACAACTCGTACTTTGGCTCGGCCACGGACATCAACGACCACAAGCTGATCGAGACGAAGCTCAAGGACGCCATGGACTCGAAGACGCGCTTCCTCAGCAACATGTCGCACGAGATCCGCACGCCGCTCATCGGCATCTCGGGCATGGTCAGCTTCCTGCAGGACACCACGCTCAACGAGGAGCAGCTCGACTACACCAACACGATCCAGAACAGTGCCAACAGTCTGCTGATGATCATCAACGACATTCTCGACCTGTCCAAGGTGGACGCGGGCATGATGAAGCTCAGCTACGAGTGGTTCCACACGCGCTCGCTGATCGAGGACGTCAACGAGCTTGTCTCGACCATGGCCATCGGCAAGGGCCTCGAGCTCAACTATGTTGTCGAGGCGGACGTGCCGGGCTGGGTCAAGGGCGACCGCGTCCGCATTCGCCAGGTTCTGCTCAACGTCATTGGTAATGCCATCAAGTTCACGGCGCGCGGCGAGGTCTTTAGCCGCTGTCGTGTGATCGAGCCCGGGCCGTCGCCGGACTGCATCGTTCTCGAGTTCTCCGTGACCGACACCGGCCAGGGCTTCAGCAAGGAAGAGGCGGAGATCATCTTCAAGCCCTTCAGCCAGATTGACGGGAGCAGCACGCGGCAGCACGGTGGCAGCGGCCTGGGACTCGTCATCTCGCGACAGCTGGTGGAGCTGCACGGCGGCAAGATGGAAGGCACCGCCGAACCCGGCAAGGGGTCTACCTTTACGTTCACGGCCAAGTTCAGTCTGCCGACGGAACACGACCACCCCGACGGCCTGGCGACGCCTTCCCTCGAGGGGCCTGGCTCCTCGACGACCGGTGCCTGGGGCGAGCTGAGCGCCTCGACGGGACCGGCAGCGCCGTTCTTCATGCCGCCGTCTGCCGTGGTGGCGGCCGCTGCGGCGTCGGCCACCGGTGCTGCGGCCTCGCGCCTGGCTCGCTCGTCGGCATCGACAAGCGACAACGACTCGGGCATGTCCCAGCCGTCGCCGTCCACCGCGTCGGCCACCAGCGGCAGCTCGGTCCAGTCGCTCCGCTCCATGCGCCCGGGCCAGTGCCAGCCGAGCGCGTACCCCGAGCGGCCGCCGCTGCCGTCCTACGGCTCGGGCGGGCTGGCGCGATTCAGCGAGGCGGCTCGTGCGAGCGGGCAGGACATGGCGCAGCTCCGCATGGGCGCGCCGCGCGGCGGCGGCGAGGCGACCGAGGCGGCAGCGATGAAGACGCTGCGGCGGCTGTCGGCCGGGTCCAAGGCGCCGGCGGGCGCGTCCCCGACGACGGACGCGCCGGACCGGACGCCGGTGTTCTCGATTCTCATCATCTGCCCGCAGATGCACAGCCGCGAGGCCACGACGCAGCACATTGAGATGACGCTGCCCAAGGACACGCCGCACCGCATCACGGCGCTGGCGACGGTGGCGGAGGCGCACGAGACGATCCAGAACGGCACGCCGGAGATGTTTACGCACGTGGTGATCAACCTGCCGTCGCCGCGGGAGATTCTGGAGCTCGTGGACCAGCTCGACCACTCGACGATGCTGCGGCACGCGGACCTGCTGGTGCTGTCGGACTCGGTGCAGCGGCAGGTGGTGACGAAGCTCGCGGCGGGCACGCACTACGAGGAGCTGCTGTCGGAGGCGCGCGTGACGTACATCTACAAGCCGGTGAAGCCGTCGCGGTTTGCCGTCATCTTTGACCCGGCCAAGGAGCGCGACCTGAGCGTGGATCTGAACCGGTCGAGCGCGGCGCGGCTGGTCGAGACGCAGAAGCAGAGCTACCTGGACCTGGAGCAGCGCATGGGCAACCGCGGCTACAAGGTGCTGCTGGTGGAGGACAACCTGGTCAACCAAAAGGTGCTCAAGAAGTACCTGCACAAGGTGGGCGTGGAGGTGGACGTGGCGTCGGACGGTGTGGAGTGCATCGAGACGGTGCTTTCGCGGCCGCACAACTACTACTCGCTGATACTGGTATGTTGGTTCGTGTGCAGTTCGTCTGTGTTTTGCCTGGACTCTTGTCTTACCACTCGTCCCCGTGCCCATGCTGACGAATAGTGCGACCTGCACATGCCGCGCAAGGACGGCTACCAGGCCTGCCGCGAGCTCCGCGAGTGGGAGGCGGCAGGCGAGCAGAAGAAGCCGATTCCGATCATCGCGCTGTCGGCCAACGTCATGTCGGATGTGCATGACAAGTGCGTGGATGCGGGATTCAGCAAGTACATTACCAAGCCGGTGGACTTTATTGCTTTAAGTAAAGCGTTGGCTGAGTTCTTCTGAGCTGCAAGTGTTCGTCTGCCTTCTGACCCTCCAGCTGCCGGCTGTCGGGCTCTCCTGGATCTCGGATTCTTGGCTACTCGGACGTTTGGATTCCGCCTCTTCCTCATCCGACGCGCGGCTTCGCCTGTCGGCTACTTGGGCTTCCGATCTGTCGCGGCCGGGTTCCTGGCTTTCCGGGCCATTGCACTCCCCTAGGTCTTTCATTTCTGCCACGCTTCATTGGAGTACTTTTTTATTATCTGCGGCCTTGGCTGGAGCGGCCCGGCTATGCGACGGCAAGCGTCCTGATCTGCTTTCTTTCTGTTTCCGAATTTGTTCTGCGTGCTGCGTTTGCGCTTGCGTTTGGCTTCTTTGCTCTTCTACTCTGGCTTCGTCTACGGCAGGACACGGTTTAGTGGCGGTGCTCTCTGCGGAAAGCAACGGTGTTTGTCATTGGCAAACGGGCGACAGCCAGCAAACTCATGGCCGGCATTGCGCTGGGCTATTGGCATATGTACTACTAGTTATGGAATGAAAAGCATTTGCTCATGCCGGCGCGAGACGAAGAGCGTGCAGACCATTGTATTAGAGAGCAGATTCGCTTGGTTGTATTCGTACTGTTTCTGTATTACGTATGTGCCGATGCCGAGACTCCGTATCGATTGGTGGTGCTTTCGTGTCTATATACGCTTCTGCGCGAAACAGGCAGATGTCAGGCGCCAGGCCGCCAGCCGCCGTTCGCCGTTTTGTCTCCTGCTTGTCGTTTGTTGCGCGCTGCCACTAGAAGACGCTGCCTTGTATGCTGCGGTCCTCCCGCTCGGCGTCGCGCAGCTCATCCGTGGCCTGGGCCTCGGCGCGGGCGGCGGCGTGCTGCTCGGCCAACGCGTCGTCCATGTCCATCTCGTCCTCGCGCTCGCAGTCGCTGCAGTGCGGCGCGTCGCCGAGCCGGTTGGCCATGCTCTTGACGCGCTTGATGCCGGCGGCCGCGGCGGCGGTGTGAGCCGCGCCAGAAGCCGGGCCGGCACCGGCAGGTGCCCGCACCGTGACCGTGGTGGAGACTTGGACGCTGGCCGGGGATTCGGCGGCGGCGTCGAGCGACTGGTAGCCGCCGGCGTTGTGGTGGCCGTGGTGGCCGTGGTCGCGGTGGACGTGGTGGCGGGCGTGGCTGTGGCCGTGGCCGTGCGCCGAGCCGGAGCCGGAGCCGGAGCCGGAGCCGGTCGTGTCGGCGTCGCTGCCGCCGAGGCTCATCTTGAGGCGCGCCATGCGGTGGCGCACGCGGTCGTCCTCGGACGAGTCGGCGTCGCTCGTGTGGCCGCTGTAGGTGCCGCCAAAGTCGCGGCCGACGTGCAGAAAGGACTTGTGCGGCGGCGGCAGCGTCGCGGACAGCAGCGCCTGCTGCGCGCGCTGGCGCACCTCGGGCGTGATGAAGGAGGGCGTGGCGTCGGGCGACGACACGATCTCCTCCTGCGCGCGGCGCACGTCAATGTTGGGCGGCACGGCGCCGCCGCCGCTCGTCGGAGGCGGCGCGGCCCGGACGTGGGCCACGGCGCTGTGGCCGCTCTCGCTCGGCGTGTTCGCGGCCGCCGACGTCGACGTGGGCGAGGACGCGCGCGTGTGGTCGTCGTCGTCGTCGTTCTCCTCGTCGGCATTGTCGTTCTCGTCGTCGCTGTAGCCGACGGACTGGAAGCGGCGGTTCGGCAGGCCGACGGCCGGCCGGCGCAGGCCCGCGCTCGCGCTCGCGGCCGCGCTGTTCTTGCTGCCGGCCCCGGCCCCTGCCGCGCTGCCGGCTTTGCTGTTGTCGTCGTAGACGTTGGTGCCGTCGCGCTGGATCAGGTCGGCGAGGCCGGACCGGATCTTGAAGCTCTTGTCGTGGTTGCAGCCGTTCGGACAGCCGCCCCAGCGCCGCTGCGGTATCAGCGACGTGGCCGTGCGCTCCAGCTTGGCGCCGTCCTTGTCCTTGGCCGGGCTGCTGCTGCTGCCGCTGGCGGCGGCCTCGCGCGCGGCGTCCTCCTCCTTCTGGCGCAGGGCCTTGGCGCGCTCGCGGCGCAGCTCCGACCACGTGCGCATCTTCGTCTCGAGCGCGTACTTGCCGCTGTCCTCCTTCTTGCGCATGATGAGGAATTCGCAGTGGTTGACGTTGCGCAGGTCCTCAAAGTACTCGACGCTGAAGTGGTACCACTTCATGAGGAAGACGCGCGACATCAGACCGTGCGTGACTGCAGGTTAGCCGAAGAGCAGAAGAGCCAGAAACGAGGTTAGGGATACACACCCAGCACGCAGACGCTCGCAAAGTCGTCGTCGCCAAACTGGCGCCACAGGCTCTCGTTGAAGCCCGAGACGCGGTCGTAGGCGTCGGCGGCGCTCTCGCCGTCGGGGATGCGGTAGAAGAAGTGGCCGTAGTCGGCGCGCTCCTGCCACATGCGCTCCATCTCGGCGCTGCACGGCTGGAAGTTGCCAAAGTCCTGCTCGCGCAGGCGCGGCTCCTCGTAGATCTTGATGTTGTTGCGCTTGAACGGCGACGGCTCGGGGTCGTCGGACGTCAGCGTCTTCACGATGCCCTCGGTCGTCTCGCGCGTGCGCCGATACGGCGACGTGAAGAAGTGCAGCGTGTCGTCGGCGCGCAGCATCGAGCGCAGCCGGCGGCCGGCCTCGTAAGCCTGCTGCCAGCCATCGTTGGTCAGCTTGACGCGGTGGTCCGGGACCGTCTGGTGGATGTCACGGTTTTCTGCGGTGTCAGCAAGCAGACAAGAAGCAGAGCAGACAAGCACAAGCACAAGCACAAGCACAGGCACAGGCACAGGCACAGGCACAAACACAAACAAACACAAACACAAACAACATACTGTTGCCTTCCGACTGGGCGTGGCGGATGAGGATGATGAGCCGCGGCTTGGCCATGGTGATGCTCAGCGAGCCAGAGCTGGACGGGCGATCTGTATCGGACAAGTGGGAGCAGCGAAGTGAACAGACCAGCGGCGAAGCGCGTGACGATATAGGCAAAGTGCCGCGTGAAGATATAGGCAAAGTGCAGGAAGACGAAGCTGTGATAGGCGGTGGACGAGATGAAGATGACACGATCGGACCATTCCTGTCGCAGAATGCGATCGCTGCGATCCGTGCGCGGCGTGGTGGAGGGCGGCTGCTACCCTGCGAGTCGACAGGAAGCGGGAGCGTGTGGCTTAGCCCTTGTGGGCGGCCACCCGTGAAGCCGAAACGGCCGGCAAAAACAGGGACCGACGAGGAGCGCCGGCCGATGTTTGGCCAGCCGTGGTGAGGCCTTAGCCCGTTTCGGTCGCGTGGGATCGGCGCCGCTCACGTGCCGCGCGCCCCGCCTCTGCGCCACAGCCCCTGCTGCTAGCGCCGTGGCTGAAAGTCGCGATGCGTCGCGGTCGAAAACGAAGCTCCAGCAGAAGTCAAAAAGTCAAAAAAGTCCAAGTCAGCATCGCTCCCGCCGCGCCTGTCCCGCCGCGCCCGTCCTGCCGCGCCCATCTTCCCGCCGCCCCCTCACGCTGCCATGTCCGGCGACGGCCCCGACGCCATCCCTACCTCGGCGGACCGCCGCTCCAAGCGCCCCGTCAAGAAGCGCGCGCTCACGCCCGTCTCCGCGCAGGCCGCCACCGTCGACGCGCTCTTCGCCAAGCCCGACCAGGAGATCCGCATCCCCGCCGTCGCCAGCGGCAGCGGCAGCAGCGCCGTCGTCCGCCGCGGCGCCGTCCTGCCCGAGATCGTCTCCAACGTCCAGGGCTCCAGCTCCGGCGCCGGCAGCGGCGAGTTCCACGTCTACAAGGCCAGCCGCCGCCGCGAGTACACCCGGCTGCGCGAGCTCGACGAGGAGGCCCAGCGCGACCGCGACAAGGCCGAGTTCGAGGCCGAGCGCATCGCCCGCGAGGCCCGCGACGACGACAAGACCCGGCGCAACCGCGAGAAGCGCGAGCGGGCCAAGGCGCGCAAGGCCAAGGCCAAGGCCACCGGCGTCCCGCCCGCACCAACAGGCAGGCCGACTGCGGCCGCGGACGCCGCCAGCCCAGAAAGCGCCGGTGCCGACCGTGCGCCGGTGCCGGCCTCGGACGCAGGCGACGCCACACCACCACTGCCCAACCCGGCCGTCACCAATGGCAACGCGCAGAAGCCGCCGCCGCCGCCGCCTATCCCGGTCGCGGACGGCCCCGGCCTGCTGATCCACGACGACGACGACTGCTGAAGCATCCTCCTCGTACGAGTGCAGCGCCACGATCGACGGCCGCCGCCGCCCATCGCATGTCGCTGATACGCCGGACCGGCGACCCGGTCCGGTCCCAGCCGCTGCTGATTTCGACCTTGTGCGTGGCATTGGTGTCTATTGGACTGTTCTAGTAGAAGAGAGCGGCAGTGCGGAAACGTCCTAGGCTCCAGATCGGTTGGCAGCGACACAGCACAGGCGCCGGAACACTGGGCACTGCCATGTCTTTCGGCCGCCGCCATACGCCATGACCACACGACCACTTTTCCGTTTCCGCCAGTATGCATTGCTTCCTATTGTGTTGCCATGGGCCGTTTTACTTGTCATCTAGATCACCCGCCTCTCATGCCGGCATCCGCCCATCGTCGGCGACTACTCCTCGCCGCCGCCGCCGCCGCCGGTGCCAATACCGGGCTGCGCCTTCTTTGCGCTGCAAATGTCGTCCACTCTCAGGAGCAGGCAGGCCGCCTACACAAGTTAGTTGCCGTGCGAAGATGGGATGAAGGAACGAAGAAAGCAAGGAAAGGGAAAGGAAGAAGGACGGGGCAATAAAAGGTAGGGGAACAAAAAGCACAAGGCAGTGCCATCATAGCGTAGAGCAGTCGCCAATCCAGCCGTCACCATACGCACCTCAATCGCCGTCTTGATGCTCTGGACCTTGATCGCCTCCGGCTCCCAGACGCCGTAGTCGTGCATGTCCGCCAGCGTGCCCGAGTCGCCGTTGATGCCCCACGAGCTCTTGCCCTCGGCGTGCTTCGCGCGCAGGTCCGTCAGCACGCGCACCGGGCTCTGGCCCGCGTTCTGGATCAGCGTGCGCGGGATCACCTCCAGCGCGTCCGCCACCGCCTTGTACGGCCACTGCTGCACGCCCTCGATGCTCTTGGCCAGCTGCGCCAGCCGCACCGACACCGCCATCTCCGTCGCGCCGCCGCCCGGCGACAGCCGCGGGTGGAACATGACGTTGCGCGCCACGCCCATGGCGTCCTGCAGGTTCCGCTCCACCTCGTTCAGCACATCCTTGGACGGGCCGCGCAGCAGCACCGTGCACGCCTTGGGCGTCGTGCACTTGGTCAGAAACGTAAAGTACTCGTCGCCGATCTTCTCAATCTCAAAGAGCCCGCAGTGCGTGCCCACGTCGCTCTCCTGCAGGTCCTCCACCCGGTTCACAATCGTCGCGCCCGTGGCACGCGCTATTCTGTTGTTGTCCGTCTTCCGCACACGGCGCAATGCCGTCACGTTGGCCTTGACAAAGTAGTGCTGGGCCAGGTCTACTCACCCGGCAACGCATCAGCTCCCGCTCGCAGACCGCATCGAAAAAAACACCCCAAAAGAGGCAACATGGCGCACTTACCAGAAACACCCTTCTCGGTGATGACCAGGTCCGGGTTGAGGGCCAGGACGGCGTCGCACATGGCCTTGACCTGCTCCTCCTCGATCTGCAATATGCGGTTCCAGTCCTCCTCCTTGGTGACCTCAATGTTGGTCTGCGACTCGCCCTTCTTGTACTCCAGCGGGCAGTCCAGCAGCACGATGCGCGGGCTCTCAATCTTCCGCCGCATCTTGGGGTGCGTAATGTCCTTGTTCAGCATCACGCCGTCGAGCACGCGGCTGTCCTCGATCTCGCCGCCCGGCACCTTCTCCACGCGAGCATAGCGCTTGACGTCGACCTCCTGCTTGCCGTTGCCAGCATCCCATGTGACCGTGCGGACGGCCTTGAGGGCCAGGTCGCACATGAGCCGCGACCACCGCGAGACAAACTTGGTGCCGATCGAGGAGGAGATCAGGCTGTACATGGCCTGGTCATCGTTGATGTCGATGGGGAGCGAGATGTCGTCGATGATCTCTAGCGCGTCCTTGAGCGCCCGCTTGAAGGCCGCAATAATCACGACCGGGTGGATGTTACGCTCCAGCTGCGGCAGAGCCTGTGCCAGAATCTCGCCAGCTACACGCGCCTCGTCAGCGGCCGTTCTTGTCCTGTTTGTCCGTCTTGTCCATATGCCTCTCTGCACAGCTGCCTCCTCTACTTCCATGTCCTCCCGTCGTCCCGTCGCAGGGACCGTGTCGACCTACCCAGAATGATGACTGTCGTGGTGCCGTCACCGACCTCCTCGTCCTGTGTCCGGCTGAGCTCGATCATGCTCTTCGCGGCCGGGTGGGAAACTTCGATCTCGCGCAAGATGGCGTGGCCGTCGTTGGTCAGGACGATGCCGCCCATGGGGTCGAGCAGCATCTTGAGCATCGCCTTGGGGCCCAGACACGACCGAATAATGTCGGCAACACTGTCTCCTGTCAGCATGGCTTCGTTCGTCCTCTGCAAGCACGGCCAGCCTGAGCCGTCTGCGGTGTCGCCTCACATCTTGGCAGCGGTGATGTTGGACAGCTGAGCTTTGCGCCCAGTCTGGCGCTCACCACTCCCGGTGTCTAGAAGGCGCGTGTCAGCAAACAGTCTGAAGGCGTAGCGACGTGCGGTCCCCAGCTTCCCGAGCTCCGTGAGCTCCGGGTACCCCAGCAGCCCTGGCGACGCCCTCCGGCAGATGGGCCACGTACTCATAACGACCACGGGGGCCTGCATCTTCGATAGTAGTGGGGGTGGAAGCTTGAATCGTTCTCGTGTCGGCCGAAGGAGGGGAGTGCCTGGGAAAGGCCGTTCAGATCGGTTGCTCGTTCAGGAGCACCACAGTCGCAGGGGCGGAGATGTCGTAGACCGTTTCGGCAATGGCAGCAACACGCGAGAGAATACGGCTTTTTCGTACGTCGTAGATGTGTTTGCCCAAGCGTCACAGCATCAAAATTAGGAGAGCCGCCCCGCAGAAACCTATGGACGAAAAAAAGTTCACCAAGCCGCGAGCTTCCCCTGGACGAGGCGGGGCGGATCATTGGTGCCGCCGCCGCCGATGCTCAGCTTCCGCACGTGACTCGGCAAGGCGCGCAATCTGTTATCGGAACCGGATAATAGCACCGTCGCGTAGCCGGTCCCCCGCCAAACCGGAACTGCCCAGCGCCTTTATCGGCCGTGGGCCTTCCCGGCGCCGCCTATAAGCTTTCATGCCCCCCGGAAGGGTATTTGCCCAATTCTCCCAGACGCAGCACAACTTTGTTGATTTCTGCTGTTTTGATTTTTTATTTTGGTTCGAATCCAGGTCAACCTTGTCAGAATGGCGCCCGCAGCGACTGTCGAGTCCGGCCAGCTCATCAAAAAGGCCGAGCCAGTTGAGAAGGAGATGACGCCGCTGGAGGCGATCTCGCACGGCGATGTGCTGCCCGGTATGTGTGACGGGCTAAGAGTGAAGGGAGGAGCAAAGGCCAGACACCGGACGCCCGACCCCTGACACACGGACAGGCATCCCGACGTTCCCGACCTTTGGCGCAGAGCGGCGGCACATCCTCGTGCACATGGCCGCGACCTTTCGCAACTGGGCGCGGATGGGCTACGCCGAGGGCCAGAGCGGACACATCTCGGTGCGGGACCCGGAGTTCCCGGGCGCGATGTGGATGAACCCGCTGTCGCGGCACTTTGGCATGCTGCGGGCCGGCGACATGCTGCTGCTGGACATTGCCACGGGCACGATCCTGGCGGGCAACGCGAACCCGACGACGGGCCTGCGGACGTCCAACAAGGCCGGCTACTACATCCACCGGGCGGTGCACTGCGCGCGGCCGCACAACGTGCACGCCGTGGCGCACGCGCACACGATCGCGGGCCGGGCGTGGGCGGCCTTCCAGCGGCCGCTCGAGATGCTGACGCAGGACGTGTGCACGCTGTACGGCGCGCACGCCGTCTACGGCGAGTACGGCGGCATCGTGTTCGCCGGCGAGGAGGGCGAGCGCATCGCGGCGGCCCTCGGCAGCCACAACAAGGCGGCGCTGCTGATGAACCACGGCATCCTCACGGTCGGCAGCACCGTCGACGAGGCCGGCTTCCTCTTCGGCCTCGTCGACCGCTCGTGCCAGATCCAGCTGCAGATCGAGGCCGCCGCCGCCAACGGCCTCCCCAAAAAGTACATTAGCGACGACGAGGCCGCCTACAACTTCAAGATGGCCAGCGAGCCGCACGTCCTCTACCGCGAGGCCCAGGGCGACCTCGAGCTCGAGATCGAGGCCGCCGGCGGCGAGGAGGCCCTCGCTGCCGGCTTCGACAAGCTCGTCATCGCCCAGTAGGCGGTCCCCTGGGCCCATTTTCTTATTTGGATGGCTACGGTACACTCTGGCCACGTTTTTGCTTTTTGCATTTGGATTGTTCGGACGGCTGGCGAGCCGTCTGTTTGCCAGCTGTCAGCGGTATGACTTGTATCGGAGCATGAGGCATGGGAATGCATACCTTATGGGCAAAGGACAAAGAACAGTGGCGCTATGGTGTTTGATTATGCTTTTGCTGCTCCGGAGTCGCCTACGGTCCGCAGAAAACACCGGAGCTGACACCCGCGTGTCTGCAACATCCAAGCTGGCTGGATCCTGCAAGGTTTCTTGCGCGTACCCGTGCCATCCCCATCCGAGAAGGAGCATGGGCCGTGTCTCACCGCGATCATACAAAGTAGGCCAGGTCGCACGAATACGTAGGACGACAACAGCATTCAGACGCCTGCGTGTGTCAAAGCCGTATGTATGTCCGCCGCGCGTTGCCCGCGGCCGGTTGCCCACCCGCCCCTTCTTCGTGCAGCCTTGATTCACGCCTCGCCAGCGTCGAGTGCGCGCTGTCGCCTTTCTGAATGGCTGCAGACGGCGGACCCAGAGGAACCACGCCACGGCTGCAGCTGCCATTGGTGCCAGGCGACAGTTATCGCCGGACCAAGCTGTCCGCAGGCCGCCCGCGCTCATACTCCGTAGGCAGCTGCAAGGCCACCTGTGTCTCCGCCCGGCGTGCGCAGCGGCATGCGAGGCACTTTGTCTCTTACTGGCACACCGGCACCGGCACTGGCACACACCGTCGTATTCGAGTTTCGCCCAGACTCGCGCCCTCCGACTCGCCGGCGACTCGTCCTCGCTCCGGCCGCTCCTCTCAGGCCGCCACCGGCGCCCGTGCTACTGGTCCCCGGCCGATGATTCGCGCCCGCTCGTCGGCCGCCAGGTGTGCCACGACAGGATAAACGGGGCTGAGCCGGCGGCGCATGAAGAAGGAAGCGCAAGGAAGCTGGGCGCCGTGCTCTGTACAGCGTACTTTGTATACATGCAAATGTACGCGTGCTGTACGGGGACATGTGTACGAAGGACTCGTCATACGGAGTACACAGCACCAAGTCTCTGCGAGGAACGCACAACGCACGCACTACGCCGTGGCGATCCTGCAACGACTTCCAGATGCGCGACGCCTACGAAAAACGACTGCAGCACGCAGGTGCCATGCTGCCAACCCCCTGCCTCGATGGAACCGGCCGTCTGTGCCTTGTCGGGCTCGACGTCTCGGAGGCGGACACGTCAGAGTGGCCGACTCTGCGCTTCGTATTTCCCTCGCGGCTGCTACGCGGACCAGTGCGAGAGCTCGTACGCCCTGCATCGGGACATGCAATCATTCATGCACAGGACTGGGTAAGCGCTAGAGGCGGCAGCACACAGGGCCAAGACGCTGGTTGGCGCATGGGAAGTATGCATGTGTCGGGCGCGGTGCATCTGGATGTTGATGCCGGACCTGGATGTTGATGCCGGACACGCTGGATGCTGGGCGTTGGGCTCTCCGCCCTGCACTACGAGTAAGATACTCGTACATACTCGTAAGTATTGCTGTGTGGTGGAGGCTGGTGGGGGCGATTTGCTGGCCGCTCGCTGCCAGCTGTCTCCAGCAGCCCTGTTGTCTCCGCCGGCCCGCTCTTGCAAGGAACCGCTCCAGGGGCACGAACAGACCAGGCCCGGCCGTCAGGCCTCGAGTATGCGTATCCTACAGGTACTCCGTAAACGCTCTGCAATCGCACTGTGTATGCGCCTGTATTGTGTGTATAGTACTGTACGCCCTCTGCCCTCATACTGTACGTCTCAGGCTATGTGAGCCGGCCGAAAGTCGGCCTTCGGCGCTCCAATTGGTATGCGGGTGCTGCTCGCCATTTCCCGACTCCCGCGTTCCGCTGTCCGCCCGCCGTCCCCTTTTCCGCCTCCGTCCGGCGAGGCCAGACCGTGCAAGGCATGATTCGTGGTGCAGCCGTACTGCTTGCTGCCTTGGCCAGCTCTGCGCCAATCATTTGCCCCGTCAATGGGCCCGGGGCGACGGAACCGGGGGGGCCGGCCAGTAATCGAAGCCCGGCCGAAGGCGGGTGGAAGACGGGTCAAAAGAAACGTGAAACCCAAAGCGGGACGCTGTCTGCCGCGCCACAGGGTTGTGGTGGTCTGTTTGTCCACTTTTACGCAGTCCTTCTGCAATCCGTAATCTGTATGGAGTACTCCGTCCTTTGGACCTTTCACGCTTCACCCCCCGTGCAGACCGCGCGGTGCCGAGAGCCTGTGGGGCCCGGTGCCTCGCCTGATGCCGGCGAAACGAGACGAGGATATGGGTGCGGCAGGCCCGAGATCGAGGAAACGAGAGAAAGAATAGGGCCATGTCCCGCCTGGTCTGCGGTGTGAAACGTCGACGTGCGCGTCGGGAAATGAGGCGCAGAAAGGACGCTTCAAATGCAAAGGACTTTTGCAACAGACGATGCGAAGCATTACGTATACAGAAAGCCCAGACGGCTCATCGATCACGATCGCCATCCTATAAGTCCATAGCTACATACCTATGATAGGAAGGACGATGCGCCCTTTCTCTTATTTCGGCTCTCGTCTCTCCTGTCTGCTTATTGTCCTCTAAATATTTGGTGGAGACGAACAGCCACCCTGTCTGACTTGGGCGGTCTTTCTCTCGCCGTCGCGGAAAAGAGAAGACGCACAGAAATCATGGGAAGGACAGTCCGACGTGCACGCCCGCAGGCCACCTTACCGCTCTAGCTTCGAGCTCGCTTCATGTTCTTTCTTTTGATGGCGTCCTTTGTTGATATCCGATTATCTTCGTCTTCTTGCTTCCTTCTTCCTCCTGTCCGGTGTATCCTTCTGTGCTCTACATCTTGTCTTCCTTGTCCTGTGCTCCGTAATCAGCTGTCCTGTAGGCCGCCCTTTCGAAAAGGAGTCGCAGCAGTTCTCGGTCTCCCATAAGCCCCGTGTCTTGCCGTTGTGTCCGACAGGAAAGGCGGAGATTGGAGGGAGGAGCCACACTCAAAGTCAGGAACGAGGCCGGGCAGTACCTACAACACAGCCTGATCCCTCTCCATCAGCTAATGTGAGACGGAGTAGAAGTTCTTGACAGGCTGTCGTGTTTGCATGGAACTGGGAACGTAGTATGGCCTCGCGACCAAGACGGTGCGCAACTACCCTGGCGGGTGTTTCAACAAGGCGGCAAAGTAAACAAGGCTGCCATCGTCAGAGCCCGATTTAATTCCACTTTGAGATACTAAAGTTGCTATCCACCAAAAAACCCATTGCTATGATTATTATCCTCTGGTGTCTTGGAGTATCTGAAACAGATGCCTATCAGCACCTCATAGTACGCTAAGTTTGCTATGAAGTTCTCGAATATAAACCGGGCGGCCACGACAACCGGTCCAATCCTGGAGCACGGAATGGTGTCGGGTCCGCTGCGGGTTTGTCTCGATCCCTGTCAGCCGTGTCTGCCGTGTCTGCCCTGATCTGCCGGCTTGCCGGTGCGTGTCCTCTGCCGCGGTGATGCTCTTCATTACCTAACCGCCAGGGGCGTCGGCAATGCAGCGGCGGAGCACGCCGTAGCCGCCGTAGCCGTTGGAGGCAACGCGAGCCGAGGCCGCGTCCACGTACTCGTACAAAGTACCGGGACGGGACCGCGGACGCACACTCCTACGACGTGTCGTCGCGCGCCAGCATACAAGCACTTCGTGGTGCTGCCCGATTACCTAACAGAATGGCCGCCCACTGCCGTTCCTGCTTGCCAATTTGCGGGGTAGCGCCGTCCGCGGCTGCGCCTTCCTGCTTCCAGTAAACGGCAGAGCCCTCATCGCCTTTGCCGAGTGGGGCGTAATACCTAGTAGTGTGCGACTAGGCGCTCTCTTCAAACACCCCCCTCTCAGCGCTGTGAATCTTTTACCTCATCGCGCTCTCTAGTGGTCAATCCCCCAGATTCGTACTTACAACCGGAAAAGGTCGTGTTACTGTATACGGCGTAAGGTCGCGCAAGCAAGTCATATTGTGACGCCTAATACGAGAGAGGTCCTGTGACACAGTGCGCCAGAGAACAAGTGAGGCGGCTGCATCTCGTATGAGTAATACTCGTACACGCACGAGGATCGTAGCCCGACAACAACGTGTGCACACTGTGTATCGCTGTCCCAACGCACACAACGTCGTCTTCTCACCCTATGGGTTTCCATTACGTTGTTTCGCGCCACCCCCTGGACTCGTACAAACTCGGCAAGACGATTGTGCGATTGCTCGTACGAGCACGGAGCGCGAGAATGCGAGACGATTACGAGTACTTGTGATCTTGTACTATTCGACGCAAGTGCGCCTGGATGGTGCTAGGAAACGGCAAAGGGACGGGACAGAAATTTCTAGCGCTGCCACACAGTGGCGACGCTGCCGCCTCAGGCAGAGTCCTCTGCGAATCGGAACAATCTGGCAGAGCATGCCTGAGACCATGCCGGGTGGCTGTCAACGGCGGACAGGGCCAGAGCATGGCGAACAAAGAAGCTGGCCGGCCGTTCTCGCTCGCCTCGTTCTGACTAATACAACGTACGAGTGCGGAGACCCCCGTGGCGGCCGGGCACGCTGGGCACTTCGTACCTGCTCTGTCAGGAACCTGCCCTTGCATGGGAAGGAACGTCATCCCTCGTGAGACATGCAGAGTTTTCTCGTTTTTGTCTCGCTCTGCCCTGATCCTGCCTTTGCCTTGGGTCGAGACAGGCGCCGCTTTGGGGGGCTAGAAGCCGCCGCCGAGCGAGTGCCGGCGTCCTTGCGCGGTAGCAGGGAGGTTCGGGCCCTGAAAGCAATGCCGACAAGATGTGCTGGCATAGGACAAAAATATCCCGAAACGAGAGAAATAACGGGGCCCATGTGCTTGTCTTGGCCCTGCTCACTCTCTGCTCTGCCACTGTGCGCTCTTGTCTCGGCCTCCCTGGCCAGAAATTTCACGAGTACGAGGCAAATACGGAGTGATCCGCGCATCGAGATCGAACTTTGTGCATACGATTCACGCTCCGTACTTGTAGATGCACTGCGAGATACACGGCGCTGGGTGGGGTCCGCTGCGAAATGAGAGCTGAGCACTCACTGAAACCTGTAAAAAGAAATGAGCAGACTGAGCAAAAGAAACAAAAGAACAAAAGAGCAAGAGCAAGAGCAAAGAGCAAAGAGCAAAGAGCAAAGAGCAAAATAGGAGGATGCCAAGCCAGGGACAAAGATGGACGTGTAGCTCGGCCCCGTCAGACCGGACGATCACGCCCAACAGACGCCGTTGTTGAGATACGACGATGCATCGCCGCACTGGGAAAAGCGTCTGGTCACGACTCGTACTGCCTGTGCGCCAGGCTGCGTTCTGGGCCAACGAGCCAAATACTCGTAGAGCGGCGAGGTCCGCCCACAGCGCTGTCTCTCTCTGAAACCGTGACAACAGCCACGGCAGCGAAATCAGGCCAGCCCAAGACGACAGCCGACTGGCTGCTCGGGTCTCGGTCGGGCGATGCGGCAGAGCCTACTCCGTACGCCGCACGCCGTACTCCGTATTACGAGTACAAAGTACTCCGTACAGCGCACTCGGACGTGTACAAAGTACCCCGTAATACGGACCTGCACGGCCTCGGCGCGCACGGGGCGTCTGCTCTCGCTGTTGTCCTGCCGTCGACTCCGTACCCGTACCTCGTACTGCTGCACACATGCCGTGCTCCCAATGCGGCCGCCCAGAACTGGCCAGCGCTCGTGTGCAGCAGCATCGGCCGATGGTCACCGGACTGGCCAGGCCGTTCGGTCTGCTCAGGCATACGGCGTACTCCGTACGCATGTCGCCGTACTTTGTCTACTTCAAGCCGTGCCACGTACTGTGATGCACCGTGCATGCTCCGCCCATGCACCTCCGCAGCCAACCACGCCTGCACGGCCGCCGCACTGTGTCTCGACGTATCTCACTACGAGTACGGACCTGCCGCAGCATACTCGTACGAGTACTTGTACGCAGCAAGCGCCACGATGCACACACCCCCAGCGAAGACACAAGCAGCAGTCACAGGCGGCAAGAACAGGTTGTGGAATGGAATTCAGGGCTCCTGGGCCCATGATGTCTGTGTTGTGTGTGGTCTCATGATACAACTAAAGGCTATAGCTAGCAATAACAAATCTCGTTTCCCGGTAGACCCTGCGCCTTATTGCCCTGACCTTCCGGTGATGGATGTTCCCAACTTCCCAGTCCCGTCCCTATACCCAAGATATTCACCCTCTCATTTCCCGCGTCGGGCCAGAAAGTCCAATGGACCATCTCCCCGTCCAAGCCCTGCCGCCGCTCCCGGCTTGGCCCTTGCGGTGCAGGCTCGAGTGGCAATGCCATGGCCAGAAAAACAGTAGACAAAACAGTAATAGCATGCTGTGTGGTATATGGTGTGTAAAAAAGCAGTGATGTTTGTGTTGGTTTTCAGACGCAGAAATAAGAGGGTGGAAACCAAAAATAATACCCAAGTTCGCCTCGATATGCAGTGATCCCAAACAATCGCACAAACGCAGCAAGGAAAAACTTTTTATGACGCCCCGGTACAACGAGTGCCTCGCGAGAATCTTGAATTGGGACAAAGGAAACGGACAAATGAGATGTGATGTGTGAGATGTAGAACCCCGGCGAATAGGCGGTCAGTGGCATGACCGTTTTGTTTTGTTTTTTAAAAGATGTAGTGAAAACAGGTGTGAAGAAGAGTATCGCAGCGTTGGGCGTTGGAGTGTCAGGCACGCCTGATTTTGCGGTTCGAGCAGGTCGAAGAGACATCTAGCAGGACCGCCGGCGCTGCAGCTTGCCCTGCTCCAGCGAGCTCGCGTACTTGCGGAGCTCGCTGCGCGCCTTGTCGGAGAGGTCGCCGCCGGTGCTGCCGGCCGAGGTGCCGAGGCCGCTGTGGGTGGCGGCGGTGCCGGCAAAGGCGCTGAGGGCGCCAACCGCGCCCGCGCTCAGGTTGCTGCGCATCGAGCTGAGGCTGCTGTGCGAGCTCGAGGGCGAGAGGACGTGGTGGTAGGTCACCGAGGTGGTAGCGGTGCCGGAGGAGGCCGAGGCAGTCGTGGGATAGAAGGTCGAGGCCGATGTGGTGGAGGCCGAGCGGCGCGGTGCCGTGTACTGGCTGCTGTACTGGCTGTAGGGCTGAGGGTAGGTCGGTGACCGGCGCGTGCTGGACCACAAGTAGGAGGCAGACGAATTCGAAGCGGCCCAAGACGGCGAGCTGGGTGCGGCGTACGAGGCGTAGACGTCGGTACCGGCAGTGTAAAAGGTGGGCGTCTCTTCGTAGTCTGCCAGACGGCAGGACTCCGAGCAGTAGGTAGTGCCGTCGGTCTGTTTGTCGCAGGTCAGGCAGAAGTGCGGGACCCATTCGAGTTCGGACGCCATTGCAAAGGTATTGTGCGTATGTGGGAGAGTGTGAAGGGAAGTAGCCGAAGCTGGAGGACAGTTCGTCAGGAGCGTTGGCAAAGACGAGCGTCGAGGGCAAGACACGATTGGGCGTCGACAGAGAGACGAGTCCAAAGGAGCAGTGGGAAAGAGGCGGAAGAAGAGTAGACAGATGTCGAGAGTAGATGGTCGAATTGAACGTTGTAGAGAGGCAATTGTGATGGCCAGAGAACAAGTCGAGAGTTGCGTGAGGTCTAGGGAAAGGAAAGGGAAAAAGAGGTGGGAGAAGCACTTATTTTTGTATGTTGCTCGAGAACAGTCATACTTGTCGCTCGACATGGAGTCGTCAGAGGAGACCCAGATTTCGAGCCGTACAAGCGGTACTTGGCAGCGCACGCAACGTGGGCGGGCGAGTGCGTACCCCCTCGCTGCTAGCTCCCGCTCGACAAGTCACTCCGTACGAGTACGAATAGCACGATATTGGAGGGCGTGTAACGGATTTCCGCGCTAGTAGGCTGGCCATGGGGGTTCTTGACCTTTGCCTCTCTGCTGCACACCCTCTCCCAATGGCCCCACACATGCATATGGAGAGGTACCTTCTCCACCTCTCTGTGCTGAGCACAATACTTGTACTTGGGCAGTCTGGTGCAGGCACGGAACGGGCAACCGTCAGGAAGATCAGGCCGGGGGGGGCGTGTCGTGAGGAGAATTAAATAATAAAAAAGGCGAAATTCGTTGTAAAAAAAGAATGAGGAAAGGATACAGGGGCCCGGTGATCCAATGACCCACTGTGGGTCGCCCATCTGCCTCCCCTCCTTTTTAGCGAAAAGCAGGGAAGGTGCAAGGTACGTTGCGGTCTGTATCTTCCGGCCGCGCTGCCGGCGAGAGAGACCTAGCAGGCGGTATTCGCACCCCTGTGAGGCCGGCAGCAGCGCAGCGCAGCAGCACAGCTCGCACGGCGCAGAGGCAGCGACGCAGCGGCGGACATGAGGCCAGAGACGGAAGGCGGACGGCAGAAAGCGTACTCGTAAAGCGGAAAGCGAAAAGGCGATACTCTGACGAGCACGCAACACACAAGGCGGCAGGCGAGTTCTTCGTGCAGGTAATACCCAAAAGCCACAGAAACAAGAATGGCTCCACCCGTTACTGCCAAGTAGCGCAGGCGGGCACCTCACGCAGCCTGCACAGTACAAGTGGTTGTGAGGAGTCACGGCCCAGGAAAAAGCGAAAGGGCGTGCCCATAGTGAGTCAGAAGGACCAAAACAGAAAAATTTTCAGCGTGCACAAGCTATGCACACACACGCCCGCTTGCACCTTAGCAGCACCATGGCACCGGCACCATAGCACCATGCACCAAAGCATAGCACCATAGCACCACCGACCGCACCATTGTATTGATTGATGTGGAATCCCCGTTTTGCATTCCAGACAATAGCGACAGGCCGGTCTCGCTGATTAAGCTAGCACGGCGGTTTATCGTGCTGTGCGCTGGCGAGAGAGTACGGTACGACGATGGATTGCTTGCGACGAAGAACAAGAGCACTGCTCTCGCCCAGCGTAGCACTTGTGCATTGGACGCCTACAAGGAATACGGAGTTTCCTGTGCTCTGCCGTGTCCACCGCTGTGTCTGTCGTGGCTGCGCAAAGTGCAGGTTCTTGTGCGCACACAGTGCAAACACTGTGGACAGGCGCCATGCATAGTACGGAGCGGCTGCTAGGCGCACGTCCAGCTGACACAAGTACAGTACAGTGCGCTTTTGCGCAAGTTTGAGTTGGATGAACGAGGTAGAGGTTTCAGAGGCGTACGACATGTACAATCGCGTCTTGTCCGGTGCAAGCACGCAAGCACGCAAGGCTGCTCGCCGCCATGCTGGTTGCTGTCGATGGCGTCTCGAGCCGAAACGAAAGCCCACGAAAACGCAAAGACGAGAACGAGAACGACAAGGGATTCTCGATTCTCGCCCGCAGAACACAGCCAGGCGCAGGACGGGTCGGCGTGGGGGTCGGCGTCTCGCTCCTGTCCTTATCGCCTGTCGCTACGAAGGGGCGCCTGAGTACGGAGAACTCAATCTTCGCCGGCGTGTCCGCGCGGATTTCAGAATACGGACTACGGAAGCGGAATGCGGATTACGATTAGGACGGCCATGTGGGCCACATAGTGAAAACCACGGACAGCACAATAAGCGGCCAGGAAGGAAAGCCAGCAGCGTCAGCGAAATGTGACAACCTGCCATGCGCAACAGCGGTTCGGCCACACGCCGAGCAGGCAGCGGGGGATGAGGTCACGGCATGCGGCCAGGCGATAGGCAGGAGGCGAACGACGCATTGTGCAGCAGTCAACGTTGGAGAGTCGCGGTTTACGAGAACGGAATAGAGTCTGCACTAGAGCACGGAGTACGGGTAGTCTGGGATCTCCAACCGCCCCGCTTTTCCATCACGCCGGTCGACGAGTTTATCTGCTGCTCTTGCGTGCCAGCAGTACTTTGTACGAATCTCTGTCCGCGTCTTCGTCCAGGTGATCACGCACCCATGGCATCGCAAAGGGCAAGGCAACGCCTCGTCCCCCGCCTCTCCGCACCGTGTGCTTGGCGCGCCTGACCAACCGACGGCGAGGCCATGACGTTTGTTTTGGCCTGCGATCGCGGAGGAATTGCGTGTCAGGCGTGCTTGGCCATTGGCCGTCGCTGGCCAGTCGCCGTGCCGCAGAGTGTGCCTCTGTATTCCGTGCTACGGGCGCTCGTACGTGTGGTGGCCGTGGTTGGCGTTGTGACCCGCGCCGTGCAGCGGTCGGCGGCAGGCGTCGAGTCCTGCCAAGCCACGTCTATCCACGTCCAGCCATCCACGTTGGCCGCATGCCGGCACGCATGCCATGCAGTCCGTGCAGTCCATCACAGTCTACGTCTATCCGCCGTCGAGCACGCGCAATGGGCTCGCGCTGGACGTCCATCCCGCCCCGTCTCGTGTGCGGTCCACGAACGTCCATATCAACATGCCCATCCATACCCAATCTGTACGGAGCAGCCGTCCAGGCTGTCGGCACCCCGCCAGCCACGCCGACGCATGACTCCCTGGCATCACGGCTCCGTGCCTGGATCGATCAGGCGGCCGCCCATGTTGCTGCCCAGACATGCGCGCCGGCGGCAGGACGGGCGTCTCGTGTACTCGTACACGGTATGCCGGCTCCCACGCGCAGCGTACTCGTACACGTACGAGTAAGACACCGTACAGAGTACGAGTCATCTGTAAAACGCACTCGCCTATGCCACTTCCCCAGATCCGACGCTACCTCGTACACGGGCGCAGGCCTAGGCCGTCTGTCTCTGGCGCTGTTGTTTTGGACCCGGGCCCGCCGCATCGCCTGTAAGACGCGCCTCGCATCGACGGGGGTGCGGCGCGGCCTGTCTCTGATGCCTGTTTGCCTGTTTGCCTGTTTGCCTGGTAGCCGGCCTGTCTGGGGCCGGTGTCTGCTGTGCGCGCACGACCAGCACGCGGACGCCTGCCGCGGCTGGCTCGAATGGGCAGCAGCATGCAGGTCGGAGGCACAGAGTCGTACAGTCGTACCGTACGCGGCGCTGTAAGATACGCCGTACGCCGTACGCCGTACGCCGTGCGCTGACCGCGTACAGACGCGCGGTGCTTCGTCCGGCCTGCAGCACCACGCGGCACGGGATACGGAAAGAACGCGGGCGGCGAGCAGGCAGACGGCATCCGAATCGCGGAGGCAGCACGCAGCGGTCTGATTGGCCCGGCCGGCGTCGCTGCACACCCTCTTGGCTCGCCTGGGGGCGCAGACTGCGACGCTGATGGGCGGGGCAGCGATACGGAGTGCGTCTCTACCGTGGAAGCGTGGGCGGCGAGGCGCCAGAGGCCAGAGGCAAGACCTATCAAACCGCCCGCGCCAAGCCGACCAAAACGCGGGCGCGCAGTCGGCGATGCAGGGCGGACGGAGTCCATGCAAGATAGGCCTGCGCTGCTTGCGTCTAGGCCTGGCAGGTGCTCGCCGGCAGCGGCGATCGCAGAGCCAAAGGAGCAGGGCCGCACGGCGTATCTCCCACTCTGGATGCGCTTTCGGGTTAGGCTGGACGTCGACGGTATCACGAGCCTTGAAGCACGGAGTTGGGTAGCAGAAGGACGATGCTCTGTCCAAGTACGGAATACGGAGTACGTACTGTACATTGTATCTTACGCGCAAGATACGTACTAGCAAAGCCATCCGCGGCCACACGCCTCCTCACTGCTCTGCCCGCGTAAGCGCGCCGTGTCATGACGATGCCGATCGGCAAGCACGTCGTGCAGCGCGTGCTCGCCGTACTCCGTACACGTCGTCGCACTCGTCCCTCCCTCTGTGTCAAGTCGGCAGCACACGGCACGACGGCGCCGAAACAGATCGTTGACAGGTCTGCGACGGCGCCGGAGCTGCCCTGCGGCGAACTGGTCGTACTGGTCCGACTTGCACCAGTGCACATTCAGAGGTACGAAGAAACTCGTAATACGACGGATACCGACTCGTACTACGAGGTAATACAAGTACTCGTACGGAGCAATACACTCGACATGGCCCCTTTTGCCATCCATTCGCGCAGAGGCTCGTCATGACCCTGGTAAGGTACCACTTCCCCAGGTTGCAGTATCGCCCGTCCCATCCGCGTGCACAAGCCACGGACCAGAGAGTCGTAGGAGAATGGTGCAATCAAAGAAGAAACAGGCATGCGGGCAGCACTACTCGGAGTACGACTCTGTACAAAGTGTTACTCCGTACGGAGTACTCCGTACTCGTAGGCAAAAGCAAGCACGAACTCGAACAAGAGACGGATTGCAGCTCGCAGTTCGGCGCTAGCACCTGCGCTACCCCCAGAACGGACAGGCAGGGCCTCTCGCCAAATGATATGTCGCCCAGCGCTGCTGCAGCCAATCACTTCTCATAAACGGGCGCGTGGGGTGGGCCCGCTCGTACTGGGAATTGGTGCTTTGTACGGGAAAGAGGAGAACAGGAAGAAAAGGAGACTGCATTCTGAGCACGAACGCATCGCACGGCTAGCGCTGCCCAGCGCCATGCCCCTCGGATCGTCGCCCGTCATGCGGCCGCCAGCGTTATCTTTTGCGCCGCCTGTCTTGTCTAGGAGTGATACGACCTGCATATTGTACGAGGAGGTCGCGTGAAGCTAGATGGGACGGCCTCACTGTGAGACAGTGTCTCTGCCGCAGGTCACGCTGGCGGCACCCGCGGTAAGATACGCCGTAGCAGTCGACGGGAGACAGCCAAGGGCCGTGTGGGAGTCGGCCTCGTATGTTGCGCGTCGTGCTCGTACGAGTACGTCGACTGTGCGAGCGGAGCAGAGACAAGCCCCAACGGCGCCCTCGAGAATCCGACAGCTCCGGGTGAAACAGAGGACCGCCGCCTCTTCCAGAGTGGACCCGCGCACTATCGTGTCCTCGTACGGCCGCGTGTCGTATGTTGCGGTGGCCGAAACGGCGCGACGAAGAGCAGGCACAGTTGCACGGCACGGCACAGAGTAGCAAGCCACAAGCCCAGGGACTACGGAGTACTCGTGCACGGAGCGCTGCACCGGCCAACGGCCAAACCTTCTGATGGCTCGAACGATTTGCCTGCCCGGCAGATGCCGTATGCCGTATGCCGTATGCCGTATGCCGGCCCGGACGTCTCTGTGCCGAGCCGACGGTACCAGCAGAGTATGGCAGAGGCCCAGTATTACTCGAATGTACGGAGTACGCGTACGGAGGACAGTACTCGTATCTCAAAATGGCCCATACCCGAGTATACCCGAACGTGCTCAAAACTGCGCATGATCACCTCGCGAATACGATCTGGTGCAAAGTGCCCTGCGGAGTACGGAGAATGGCGGACTGCCACGCCCCCACACACGCACCGTGGTTGCGGCACGTACGAGGCCGTATTCTGTACGGAGTACTCGTCGAGAATATCCTATCCGCAATGCGGCGGTCGGTGCAACGTCTCGTGGGCAGCCGCCAGCCGCCAGCCGGCAGTCGCTAGATGAGGCTGGCCCGATTGGGAATGTCGCCGACAGCTTGCAGCTTGGACCTCGACTCTCCACCGCACCATGCATGCGAATGCGAGCATCGTCCCTCTCTGTGCGTGCTCTGCGCACGCTACTCGTAGTGCTTCGCTCGCTGTCTCAGCGCGAGACGCGAGGGCCGCGCCGCGATAGACAGGGCCGATAGCGGAGCCGCTGTGCGTGCGCGCGAACGGGCAGGCTATCGCTTTGTACTTGTGCGCGTGCAAAGACAGTTGTGCGCGGCGATCGTGCGAGCAGCTATCGCGACCCACACACGACCAGATTGCTAGCCTGGCACTACTCGTCGCATGTGGCATGGGGCCGGTCCTTCCCAGGCCCATGACGTAACGACGACAAGGCGGGTCTCGCAGGCACGGCCGGGGGTCGGAGTCTGAAGCGGAAAGGAGGCAATAGATTATGGATCGTGATGTCGTAGAGTGCTCGTAGTGCCGTAGACAAAGCGGATGCAGGTAATTTGTACATCGAGATTAAAACCGTATGGGGAATAATATCCGTATGACAGAACAATGGTTCTCATGCGGAATGAAAGATCGTTGCACTAAGGAAGAATAAGGAAAGAATCGAAAAGCAATGGAATTAGCAAGAAGAATAAGAATAGCCATGGAACTATCAAGAAGTCATAGACGGGCCAAATAAGGCAGAAACGGCAATATACCCACCACAACGGGCAATAGAAGCATGCAGCGTGAGCGCACAATACAGACGATATGGCCTTGCCGTCTGCCTGCCGCTGCGTGCCTCAAGTGCCGCAACGACGCACTCGTCGAGCCCCTGACGCGGCCAGCGACGGCCCAGCGCGGTTCCCGCCGGCTGTAGAGTGATGCTCGTCTTCGCCCTCGTAAATTGTGCGGGTCCGTGCAGTCAGGCCATTCGGCCCCCAACTTCTCGACCCATCTGCGGTGCCGGGCTGAGTAGCACGCGCACTTGTACCACGCGCCCATCACCTGGTCGGCGCGCGCGCCCAGGCACAGGCTGTCACGGGACGCGGCCATGAGGTCATAAACGGGCCACGAACGTGCTGGTCGGCACACAACGTGCTCCGGACTTTACGGACTTTTATCATGAGTCCATCATGCTTCATGCTTGTATTGTAGTAACTCGTCCTCAGTTCACAAGTACAAAGTCGGAGCTCCTCATCGTACTCCCTCCTCCGTATCGTAGACGCACGCCATACCTCCTGCGTGCGATCGCTAGCCTTGCGCGCAGGGAGGCAGTGGAGCGGCCAGCCGTCGCTGTCGTACATTGGCTTCTCGCAGGGCTCCGCCCAGGCCGTTGCCACGCCGTCTTGGCCGGTGAGGCGGTGGTCAGTGCCCGGTCCGAGCTCGAGGGCATCCGTGGCCATCGCTGGCGGGCCAGGCTGGCGGTTCAGGTCGACATGCACATGCCGCCCTGCACGAGATTGCCCTCCTCGCCCACAGTCATTTCGCACGATACGAGTTCTGCAATCAGCCAGATACTCGTACCGGTGGCATGTGCGATGCTCCATACAGCCCCTACGATGTCAGCACTGACCCATCCTCTCCTCCTCACCCCAGCCAAAAGCGGATGCTCGCCCGGAGCTAGGCTCTCTGCGTCGCCGATAAGCAGCGCAGCAGGCGGGGTGGTTGGAGGCCCAGATGATATATGACGGCGAGCAGGTTGAAGAGCAGCACTCCGTAATAACGGTAAAGGTGCGTACTCGTATGGAGCAGGCGGCCTTGTCCGTATTACGGAGTACTCGTAGCTTTTCAGGCAGACTCCGCCTGGTCGCTGTTTCGACGCGAGGTCGCAGAGCCTTGTCGAGCAGCTCCGTTGTTTCGTGGGCCGTCTCGACTGCCGCGTATCGCTGGCCATTGGCTGCGCCCCTGCTTGAAGCCTGCCCGGCTGGTGCGCCTGCTGCGCTGCGATTCGCCCGCGCGCTCCTCTCACGGCTGACGCGCAGATTGCGCTGCGCTCGAGCTGGCGGCTGCAACGTGGGCAGGGGGGCCGCTGCCACTCTTCTGGCTCTGCCCTGGCGCCGCACAGCCTGCTGGCGACGGCAAGTGTCCGCTGCCTGGCTGCCATTTCCGCCCAGCGTTGCGGCCGCCATACTTGCGCGAGTACGGACCACGGCGGCCGTGATATGTGACGGCGCTTTGCTTCGCCAAAACACGCAAGTACAAGGCGTCCCCCCACGCCAGCTCGTGCGTGCTGTCCGTCGTAGTGTGGCGTCCAGCCTCGAGTCGCCGACTCGCGTCACAGCCACGGGCGCCTGCCGCTCTGTCCTGCCATTGGCTCGTGCCTCTTGTCACTACAGCGTAGTGCCTCCGTAGCGTGGCAGGCCGGCGACGGCGGCGGCCGCTACGCGTTCTCGTGTCCGTCTCTTGTGCGGGTCGAGCCGGGCTGTCGCTCACGAGGCACCTTATTCGCACAAGTACGAAGAACGAGAGTTTCAGCAGCACATTGGCCGCATGTGGCCCGTGAGCAGCCCCTGCGCCAATGCCCTGCGCCAATGCTTTCTTTTTCGCACCTGCCTGCCCGCGCGCTCTGCAGCTGGACAAGCCCGTGCAACGGCCGCAAAGCCCACATTCTTGTTCTGCGCCCTTGCAGGCCGTACTCGTTCAAAAGCTCGGAGCGCAAGCACATCGCAATATCAGCCCCGCAGAGCTGCTCTTCATGGACGTTCCGAGTATGTCGTAACTCGCCTGCATGGACTCCATTCCGCAAAGGACGAAGCTGATCTCCACGCCGCGGCGGCCAGCTCGTTCTCCATTGCCAATATCGCTACGCCGTGACCGTCAGCCCTTTGGGAACCCGCCGTGCGATTCGGTACGAAGCAGGCCGTATGACAAGATTTGGCGAGCACGGAGTACGCGTACTCGTACACATACTTCGTACCCTAGTCCGGGCGACTTGTTCCCGTCGCTGCCCGGCGCTACGCCCAGAGCGTTCCGCACAGACCGGCGCTGCTCTTCGTTTGCACAGAGTACGAGAATGTTGCAGCACGATCGACAAGGAAAGGTTGGACAAGTTCGCCGTGCTTTGTACTTTGTACAGAGGCGGCGCGCCGCATCTTGTCTGTCTCCGCGCTTTCATCCGAGAATGCGACCCTGTCGGGGTTCCTGTACTTGCAGATGGTGCTTGCGCGCGTGCTGGCCCAGGTATCTGCAGCATCTGGCCAGAGATTCGTGGGATCAGCCAAGACTCGGCAAGTTGGCGCTGGCTCGTACTCGTACTCGTTACTTGGGCCTCTGCAAGCCTCCTCGCCGTCCGTCGTCTTGGCCAGATAGCGCAAGGTCGGTTTCAGCTGGGCCGCCAGCCGCTCTGCCCGCCGCTCTGCCCGCCGCTCTGCGCGGCGCTGCCCGCCGAAACGCGCGTCAGCTGAGCGGTTCGCATCGTTAGCCTCTGCCAGGATGGCCATCGTCTGCAAGGCCGTCTGCGTCGTTCTCGGTTAGTGGTGCGCCGCGTAAGCGGACGTGTGCAGAGACTGGCCGATGGGCGACCTGCTGGCGGCAAGGCCGGGCAAAGCGACGAAAATCCTGCACTTTCTACACGCACCCAGCCCAAGCCGCCCCTTTCTCATGCACGCGCAAATGAGAGGCAGCGAAGAAGAAAAACGAGGTAGGCGAGGCTGTCTCGGTCGAGGTGCGCTGCGGTCGCTCCTGCGGCTGTGATGGAGCTGTGATGGAGCTCGAGCACCACAAAAGAGGCAGGAGGCACGGACGGCAGGCGCGATCGCCGTGGCACGGCCTCTGACAAAGCATCCTTCGTACGGCGTGCTCCGTAATACTCCGTAAGGCGGCAGGCGCGACTACGGACGATGGCGGCACTGGCGCTGTTTCGGCAGGGAAGAACAGGCGGAGCGGCACGGCTGGCGTCCTGCGCGAGACAAGTACGGTTCGGCCGGCAGGCAGCAGCTTCCCTGTTCGTGGGGGCTTTCACCGGATAGAATAGTGAGACATTCCAAATATTTGCACGATTACCGATCACAAAGTACTTGGAGCCAGACGATGCGCAGGACGAGTGTAAATAATACCTCGTAGAGTGCCAATGGGCAGACTAGCGAGCTATCAGTAAGAGACTCATCAGTAATACGCCGTACCCGACCACAGACGGTGTGGCTGCCACAATAGCATCGCCTCTGCCTTGTTCTGCCGTTATTTCAAACGGACGCCATCTTCTCTTTTGCCTCCCTCGTATCTACCTCGGCGTCCAAGAGGGTGCCGTTTCCTGCAGGCTTCCGGCCGGGTGCCTGCTCCTTTTCTTTTTCTCTTTCCTTTTTCCTTTTCCTGTTACTGAGCACTGGCGGCTGAATGGCTGAACGGGCGCTTATCGCGGCCGAACTCTCGCATCCTCCCCCTTCGGCCTCTCAGCTGGTGTCCTGCTGACTCTCTCCGGAGTAGCTCTGCTTTGCATGCAGGACTCGTCTCGTCCTGGCCGAGTCTGCAGTCTGCTCCCTCAGCTCTGCGGGTTGCCTGGTAGGCCGGCCGCCTTGATCGCCAGCTGCTTCCTTTCCTGTCCCGTCTTTGTTTTTTGCTCGTCATTTCTCTCGCAGTTCTTCAGCCTGCTACCTCGTTTTGTTTCTGCATTTACCAATATGCTGCACGTCGCCGTCGCGCGGCCGCCCAGGTGGCGCAGCTGGCAAGGCTGCTGAGGCAAAGTAGCAACAAGCAGTCGGACAAGCAAAACGGTCGAGCCAGCCCGTTTCTTTCTTCTTCCCGCTTCTTCTCTGTGACCCCGGGCGCTGATTCGCAAGCCCTACTTCGTCATCCGGCTGTCCCCGTCTGAGGTGAGATGCTGCTACTTTGTGACTTGTAGGCGTGCCAACCTGCTCTCGTCTCGATGCCCCTGGCAGAAAAAAGACCAAGGCAAGGAAAGACGACGCAAGCCTGCAGCCAGAGGGCCGTACTCGGGGCGCACATCGCATTCCAAAAGAGCACACTTGTGGGGAGAAGTCTTCCGTTCCTCGGACGCGCCTCCCAAATGCCAGGTCGACCGGCCACTGGCCTGTGGATGTGACAGTGACGAGCTGCATGGCTGTTGGCCGCAAGCACTCGGTACGGAGTAAGCAATGGCCCAATGCGGACGCGAGCCGGCTGCAGAGCTGCTGAAACACGGAAACCAACAGCCAGCGGACGGAAAGGAGGGAGCCGCTGCGCATCATCGGCGAGTTGGCGCAGAGTACGAGTAGGACTGCTACTCTGCACTGTCCTCGGAGTTCCCCGTGCTGGCAACGCCCCCTTTTCGCTGCGTTGCCTCTTGCCACCAGATGGAGATGCCACCTTGCTGTTTCGCCGCCCGGCTCGTCACATTGCCGGCCGAGTCCTGTCATGGTGCAGCTGGCGTCTCTGTGTTCATACTTGTAAGACCTGGTCGTAGTGCTGATCTGACAGTCTCACCTTGGCGCCCTGCCATGCACAGACTGTTCCACGACAACGGCATCGGTACAGAGGCACACTCGGTCAGGCGGAGGACTGGCCGCGGCCCGTGGGAGGCCCAAACCGGTTTCTGCTGGCTCGTCGCCGTTGGCTGTTGGCCGTGTCTGGGTGGCTTCGTATTGTCGGTGTCTGGTTCTTGTGCCGGCAGGCCTGGACTTGGCAGGTCCTCGCTCGCAGCCTGGCATTGCAAGCGCACAGCCAGGGGCAGCGACCAAAAGCCGAGAAGGCAAAGGCCGGTGGCAAGGCAGGCTTTGCAAAAGAGACTCGTCGAATCTCAGAAAGCAGCACGCCTGACCGGCCGTTGGCAATATTATTAGCAGGACCGTGCGAGTTGCCTCTGCTCCAGACGACCGCCCAACAGGGGAGGCGTTGCTGCGACCAGGCTCAGCCTGGACGGACTGTCCTTTCGCCTCAGCAGACCCACCGTGAAGTCACGACGGCTGCGAGAGGCCAGAGGCATCTGTGCCCAGCGAGGCAGCCTCGAGTCAGCACTAGTAGCCGCCATCGTTCTGCATACTCGTACTACTACTTTGTAGTCCAGCGTAAGGGACGAATCATGTCATCCGTCTGACATGAATATACTCGTAATATAATTGTGCATCCGTGCGAGTATTATTACCACATGCAGCATCACGAGCTCGGCTGTCCGCTGGTAACGGCAACAAAGAGTTCTCGCCGAGATGGCGGCCTGGACAACTGGTAAGCGTGAAGGCATCTTTACGCTGGCTAGATATTGGCAATTCTGGTGCCGGTAAAGTACAGCACAGAGTGAGACACAGGAGACATCGACGCCAAGAGAGCAGCTGGACACTCTGTCATGGAACTCGAGACACGCGATGCTGTGAGGACCTCAAAGTTGCTGACGAAGCCAGGGCCGGGGCTCCATCGGAAGGAAAGCGAAAGACGTGCCTGATACGCCGTGCGGGACGATAAAGATATGGAGATCCGTCAGGTAACGGAGCACCTCCGATGCGTCCCCGTAAATTTCACGAGGTTCCTTATCGTCAACCTTGACTAGACAGACGATAGCTTCACGAATCCAAGATTGACAACGGCCAGCATCAGACTAGACTCCACGGGAGGAACGGGCGGATGTATGTCTGCTCGTATAATACGTAGCGAGCGCCTTGCGATGGACGTTGCCGGTGGCCAGCGCCGGCCACTGCCAGTCCCACAGCGCCGAGTTCCCGTCCATCATGAAAGCCGTCGCTGCTCTCTTCTGTCTCGCGGGCATGGCCGCGTCGGCACCGAGCCGCCGCTGCGGGCCCACGGTGACGGCCGCCGACGGGCCCATCGTCGGCATCGCGACCACGGTGCCGAACAGCACCGTGGCCGTCCACCAGTTCCTGGGCATCCCCTATGCGCGCCCGCCGCTGGCGTCGCTCCGCTTCGCGCGCCCGGTGCCGCCGCCGCCGCGGCGCGGGCCGCTCAACGCGACCGCGTGGCCCCATGCCTGCATCCAGCAGGGCGCGGCGGACCTGCTGACGGGCCAGAGCGAGGACTGCCTGTACCTCAACGTGTTCCGCCCGGCCGCGCCGAGCCCGCGCCGCGGCCGCACCGTCATGGTGTGGATCCACGGCGGCGCGCTCAAGACGGGCTCGGCGTCCGTGGCCGCGTACGACGGGTCGGCGCTGGCGGCGGGCCAGGACGTCGTCGTGGTCACGCTCAACTACCGCCTCAGCGCCTTGGGCTTCTCCAACGCGCCGGCCCTGGCGGCCGCGGACCGCAACGCCGGCTTCCACGACCAGCGCCTGGCGCTGCAGTGGGTGCAGGACAACATTGCCGCCTGGGGCGGCGACCCGGCCCGGGTCACGCTCTTTGGCGAGAGCAGCGGCAGCACGAGCGTCAGCCGCCTCGTCTCGACCATGGCCGCCGACCCGCCCTTCCGCGCCGCCATCCTCCAGAGCGGCTGGTACGACTACGGCTCCATCATGGACAGCGCCGCCGACACCACCGGCCCCGAGGCCTGGGCCGCGCTCGTCGCCGCCGCCCGCTGCACGGCGCCGACCAGCGCCGCCGAGCTGGCCTGCATGCGCGCCGTCGACAGCGCCGCGCTCGCCGCCGCGCTCGTCGGCAGCAGCGCCACCTTCAAGGCCACCAACGACAACGTCACGCAGCGCGCGTTCCCGGAGCGCGCGCGGCGCCAGGGCACGATCGCGCGCGTGCCCATCCTGACCGGCACCAACGCCGACGAGGGCTCGCTCTTCATGGACCCCGCCGTCACGTCGTGGGACGCGTTCGCCGCCGCCTTCCCCACGGTGCAGTCGGTCCAGGACGAGCTGGCCGCCGTGCTGCCCGTGTCCGCCGCCGGCCGCTACCCAACGCAATACGCCGCCGACGTCGCCGTCGCCACCGACACCGACTTCACCTGCGCCACCGCCCGCGTCGTCGACCTCACCGCGGCGCTGGGCCTGCCCGTCTGGCGCTACTACTTCAACGCCACCTTCCCCAACACCGCCCTGGCCGGCTACGGCGTCTACCACTCGTCCGAGGTGCCCCTCGTGTTCGGCACCTTCAACCAGTCCACCGCCACTGCCGACGAGCGGGCGCTCAGCCACGCCATGCAGTCGGCCTGGGCCGCCTTTGCCAAGGACCCCTGGGGCGCCGGGCCGGGATGGCCCCGGGCGAGCACCGCCGGCCGCGCGGGCGAGCAGCACATTGCTGCGCTGGGAAGCCCCGACAAGAACCCGTCCGGATGGGCCATGATCGGCAACGGCACCGTGGACGAGCGCTGCCCCATCTATGCGTCGATCTTTGCCAATGCCGGCGGCGGCACGCCGTGGTGGTAGACGTCTGATTTTGTTTTGCATAGAAGAACTGCTTAGGAAGAAATTATATTGTGCTGATACTGTATCATACGGTCATGAAGCGTGCTGGATGGCCCGCCTGTCTAAGGAGGCGCATAAGACGGCAGGTTCTGCAGAGTCTCAAAGTCCGGCATCCAGACCGTGGTGGTGTCTTGGCCGGGACCGTGGCCCTGGCCCTGGTCCTGGTCGAACCAGGTGGCCAATTCCTTGACCAGATGCCACACGTCGCCGCCCGCCGCGCTGCTCTCGTTGCTGAGAAAGGCCATGGCTGGGGTGGCGTCGGGCGAGTGGGGAGAGCCGGCTGAGCCCGGACCGGGGCCGTCCTGGCCAGCGTCGTGGTGGCCGGGCGGACGGCACGGGCGGCTGTGCTGGTGGAGCGGCAGCTCCAGCGGCTCCAGCGGCTCCGGCGGCGGTGCGCCGCCGCGGTGGACGGCGGACGCGGCGGCGACGTCGGCCAGGCTCGCCTTGCCGCTGCGCAGCTTCTGCATGGTGGCGTCGACGAGCAGCTCAAAGGCGTCGCGGTACTTGCGCACCCAGGGCGCGCGCTCGCTCATGACGAAGAGCACGAGCGAGCACGCGCGCAGGTCGTCGGCCAGCGTCACGGACCACACGCGGTGCGTCTGCGTCCACAGCCCGTAGAGCAGCGTCGCCCCCGACACGAAGATGGTCTGCACCGCGATGAAGCTGTGCCCGTAGTGCAGCGACTGGTGCAGCCGCTTGTGCGACTGGCAGATGTTGCCGGCCGCCGTGAGGCACAGGCTAAAGTACGGGTCCGCCACCGGCAGGATCGTCAAAAAGGGCTGGATCAGCGTGCGCACCGCGCGGTGGTAGTGCAGCAGCAGGTAGGCCAGGCCGGACCCGCCGTCGCTGTCGCCGGCCTCCGCACCCCGATGGAGACCGGCGCCCGCAGCGGCACCCGGATCCGCCGCCGGGCCGGGCCGCCGCAGCCGGTCCAGAGACGCGTGCCACGCCTGCAGCGCCGCATAGAGCTTGTCGAGCTTGGGCCGCAGCGTGCTCAGCGGCTTGTCGGTGCGGTACACGGAGTGGTGGATGCGCGACTCGATGCGGCGCAGCTGGAAGAGCAGGATGGCCGTCTGGATGTCGTCCGGGCCGGCGCTGCCGCGCGACAGCGGCGACCGCGGCGACCGTGGCGAGGCCGGGGGCGCGGTGTAGGCCGCCAGCGTGGCGCGCGGCAGGTCCACGTCGATCTGGCTGTCGGCGATGCTCAGCGGCCGGCCGAGCGAGATGGCCGTGTTACGCTCGAGCGCGTAGACGGTCCAGAAGAGGCGGCGGCGCGCGTGGATGGCGGCCGCGGCCAGGCCCTGCTCGTAGCTCCGGCGGTGCATGCCGAGGTCGATGCACGTGCGCATGGCGAGGCCGACCATGTACCACATGCCCAGGCCCGAGGCCGAGCGCAGGTGGTAGATGACGAGCAGCGTCATGGCCTCAATGTTCTGCATCGTGCGCGGCTCCCGCGCGGCCGCCATGTGCTGCAGGGCGGTCATGTAGAAGCGCTGGGCGCGTCAGCGCAGTGTCTCGTCGTGTCCGTGTCCGTCTCGTCTCGCCTCCCGCACGCCGTACTCGTACGCACCTCGGGCGCCACCTTGGGGCTCTTGCTGGTCAGCTGGAGCAGCGTCGCGCCAATGGCAAACACCATGTACAGCTTGAAGATGCCGTAGCGCTGGGCCGGGCCCATGCCGGCGGTAGCCGCGACGGACACGGCCGTGCGCTCGGCCTGCAGCTTCCACAGCTCGGCCGGCTGCAGGAAGGGGTACCGCGGATGCAGCTGCGTCAGGTAGAGGTGCACGAGGCGGCGGCCCAGCGCGTCGCTCGGCGGCTCCTTGATGCTGTAGCGCGCCATCTCCTCCATCGTCATGGCGCGCACACCGCCGCGCGGCGGCACCGGCACGGACGCCGAGGCCGGCCGGGCATCGACGTCCGGCCCGCCGTCGGCCACGTCCGGGATGGCCTTCTTCCACACCGTGGCCTGCACCATCTCGCCCAGGTTGACCGCCAGCGACAGGCCGGCCGACGGGCCCACGTAGGCCGGCGCCTCAAAGTTACCGAGCGAGATGATGCCGACGACCTCGCTCAGAGCGTCGCCGCGCTGCGCCGCGCTTCCGCCTTCCGCCGGCGGCTTGGCGGCCGGTCCGGAGGGAAGCCCGCCGCTGTCCGGCCCGCCCAACGGCCGCGCCGCACGGGAGCCGGCGCTCGCCTCGCTCCCCGCGTTCTTCTCCGCCAGCAGCGTCTCGAGCTGCGCCACGCGTTCTTCCAGCGCACGCGTGTAGGCAATGGGCAGCGGCTGGTCGGCAATGTCGGCCTTGTCGCAGTCGGCGCCGGCGCGCTGGCAGTTGGCGCAGGCCGGCAGCTGTCCATCGCACTTCTGCTTGCGGGTCTTGCAGCGCGTGCACGCCGTTCGGCCGCGCTTCCGCGGGTTGTACGGCGGCTCGCTGACCGTATCAGCTGACGGGCTGCCCGACGGCCGACTGCCGTCTACTCGTATGGATGGTGGCCACGCCGGCGGATTGGTGGTCGACATGACGGCCTCTTCTCGCTGTTCCTGGGCTAGCGAGCCATCGACGGCAGTGCCCCGACGGCGGGCGGGACAGGCGGAGGTCCATTAGTACTCGCATAGCGGCAGGCTGTGTTATCGGTGGACCGCCGGCTGTCGGCGTCGTTTCCGAAGTTAACGTCGGAAGTCTGCTCGAGGTGGATATCACAGACCCACATGGCGCTGCACTAGTATGCAGCCACGTGCGTGCACAGACCACGCTTTCTGTTCTCCGTCGCTCTATTCATCATGCCCCACATACGACGTTGAACAGTCACGTGCCTTATATTCAGTATGTGTTTATGTACGGCTTCACTGTTTACCCTGCGCAGACGCAGACGGCCGCCAGGCGCCGTCCGGCTTGTAGGGAAACTTGGCGCGCATGTGCTTGGCAATGTCGCGGCGCGTGGTGACCCAGACGTCGGGCTTGGACGCGACGTACAGCATGAACTTGCGCAGCGCCTCGGAGCGGCCCGGCTTGCCGACGATGCGGGTGTGCATGGGGATGTTCATCATCTTGCCGCCCTCGCGGTAGAGGCAGTCAAAGGTGTTCTTGAGGTACTGCTCGTACGTCTCAGCGACGGAGCTGCCGAAGCCGGGCGCCATGTGGAACTTGCCGTCGTTGCAGTCGTAGTTGTACGGGATCAGCAGCATGCCCTTGCGCTCGGCCGCCGGCAGCGCCGCCTCCCACGGCAGGTCGATCCAGTAGGGCACGTCGTCGTTGTAGCACTCGGACGACCACAGGAACTCGCCGCCGGCGCGCGCCCAGACCTCGGGGAAGAGCGAGCGCGTGTTGGGCGTGCCGCGGCCAAAGTACGCGCCCACGGGCATCTCGCCGGTCACCTCGTGCAGCACCCGGATGTTCTCCTCGATGTACGCCTTGTCCTGCTCGAGCGAGTAGTCCCAGATGTCGAGCCAGCGCAGGCCGTGGCACGCAATCTCGTGGCCGTCGCGCACGAGCGCCCTGGCAAAGGTCGGGTTGCGCTTCAGCGCGTAGGCCACCGCGTACGTCGTGAAGCACCAGCCAAACTCGGCAAACAGCCGCAGCAGCCGCCACGACGCCGACCGGCTGCCGTACTCAAAGTCCTGCTCGCCGTTGATGTAGCGACCCTCCTTGTAGCCGCCCGAGGAGCCCTTCTCCCACAGATACGGCTCCGAGAACGGGTCGCCGTCCAGCACGTTGCGCTCGCCGCCCTCCCTACAAGACGCAAGTCAGCGATCGGCAGCCGCGCGAGAGAGGCCGCCATACTCATAGTTCAGCACAAACGACACGGCGATGCGCGCGCCGTTGGGCCACTGCGGATCGAAGCCCTCCTCGCCGAAGCCCTCAAAGTCCCGCGGGATCTGGAGCGACTCTTCTACGTGGACCATGTTGCCGCTGTGTCTGTATCGGCGTATCTGTCGTGGTTGGGCAACCACACAAGCAAGGCGTATGCCGTCCGGCCTATTTAAGACACCCCATTTGGCGCCGCCGCTATCTACAGCCTGCAGAGTGGCCAACGGTCGGAACAGCAGACGCCGCTTATCCGGATAGCGGGTCTCCGTTGCCGGCCATCAGATAAGGTCGGAGCAAGCCGACAGCCGTTGGCGGCTTCGGCATCCATCACGTGGCGCTGAGATGCCGTGCCTGTCGTCGAGCTTTTAGGAAGGAGCTTGGCCATGGACTCTGGACGGCTAGGGAGGCAGTCTTGGCCATCCAGTGTCTTTGCTCTTGTCCGAGGCTCTCCCGCTGCCACCATGGCCGCAGTCACGGAGGACGATGTCTTGCGCATTGCCCGCGCCGTCGGCTTCGACGTCCCGGAAGACGAGCTGGGCGAGTACACGGAGCTGCTGACGCGGGCTCGCGACGCCTTTGAGGCGGTGGTGAACAGCGAAGGTGAGTAGATGAGTGAGTAGAAGGAGAAGACAAGGGAAGATGAGTGAGTGGAGGGGGGAGCCATGCTGAATATACAGACTACCAGCCGACGCCGGACCTCGACGCCGCGCCCCGGACAGACGTGCACTTTCCGGAGGCAAAGGACAACCCGCTGGGCGGCTGGGCGTGGCGCTTTCGCTGTGCGCACGCCCGGCCGGCGTCCGCCCTGCTGGCGGGCAAGACGCTGTGTCTCAAGGACAACATTGCCGTGGCGGGCGTGCCGTGTCTGCTGGGGACGGACAGCTTCACGGGCTGGGTGCCGGCGATGGACGCGACGGTGGTGTCGCGGGTGCTGGCGCACGGCGGCACCGTCGTGGGCAAGGCCGTGTGCGAGAACCTGTCGCGCGGCGCCGTCAGCGGCACAGCCGCGACGGGGCCGGTGCATAACCCGTACGCCCGCGGCTACTCGGCCGGCGGCAGCAGCTCCGGCACGGCGGCGCTCGTCGGCAGCGGCGCCGTGGACATGGGCCTCGGCTGCGACCAGGGTGGCAGCATCCGCATCCCGGCGGCGCTCTGCGGCCTGTACGGCTTCAAGGCCACGACGGGCCTCGTGCCCTACACCGGCATCGCCAGCAATGACGCCGCCGTCGACTACGTCGGGCCCATGACGGCCTCCTGCCTCGACTGCGCCGCCCTGCTGCAGGCCGTGGCCGGCGCCGACGGCCTCGACGACCGCCAGGGCGCCGGCACGCCCGCGCCGGCGCGCGTGCCGCCCTACCGCGCGCTGCTGCTGCAGTCGGCCGCGCAGGCGCACAGCGCCGTCCGCGGCCTGCGCATCGGCGTGCTCGCCGAGGGCCTGGCGTCGCCGCTGCTGGACGCCGGCGTGGCCGCGGCGTTCCGCGCGGCCGTGGACGGCTTCGCCGCGCTCGGCGCCGTGGTGACCGAGGTCAGCGTGCCGCTGCACACGCGCGGCCGCAGCATCTACACCGTCATGAGCAAGATGGGCAACCACATGGGCATGCTGGGCCAGGCGACCGGCCGCCGCCAGGTGCTGCTGACCGACCTGCTGGAGTGCAAGGGCCTGCCGTACACGCCGGCGGCCGTCGCCAAGATGAACACCGTCAGCAAGGAAGGCCTGCTGGCCGGCGCGCTCGGCTGGGCGCGCTACCCGCTGGCCTACGCCAAGGCCGTCAACCTCACGCGCCAGCTGCAGGACGCCTACGACGCCGCGCTGCAGACGGTCGACCTGCTCGTCATGCCCACCACCGTCACGCCGAGCAGCCCGCTGCCGCCGGCCGACGCGTCGCCGCTGGCCCACATGAACGCGTCGGCGGGCAAGCTCGAGAACGCGTCCCCGTTCAACGGCACCGGCCACCCGGCGCTGGCCATGCCCATCGGCTTCGTGTCGGCGCCGGCCGACCCGGCCCTCCGGCTTCCCGCAAGCATGCAGATCGTCGGCAAGTTCTTTGACGAGGCCCGCATCCTGCAGGCTGCGTACGCGTGGGAGTGTGCCTATGACTGGAAGTCCATGTGAGATGGGTGCAGAGACTGTTGGAACAGCTCACACGGACCTTACTTTGTACATGGTTCTTTTCTGATGCAAGATAAAGTGCGGGTGAAGATCGTACTGAAATGACAAAGTGAAGTTAGGTGTGGATCCTGAGATAGCGAGTGCTATTCACTATCGTGTGTGTAACAGTCCTATGTGCTTGTTACGCCCACTGTACCGGATCAAGGCCTGCTGTGCATCCGATGATAGAAATTATACTGTATCTTACCGGTAGTAAATAGAGCATCTTTAAGACAAACAGAGCTGCTATGTGCACTGCACGAAAGATCGGCATTTAACCACTTATCGGACTGGTGAATGCTTTGGCGTCGTGGTGAGTTTCTCTAAATGAATCTGCAGAGTTGTCTCATGGAGTCACGTGCAACACGTATGCTATTGTCGTACAAGTGAAGACTCTGCGGCTCTTGTCATACAAGTGAAAACTCTGCGGCTATTTTCATGCAAGTAAAAACTCTGCGTACCTTTCAACTCAGCTTCAGATCTTCTCTCTACGGTCTACGGCACGGTACACCGATCTTTCTGCAGTACCCCAGAGCCATGACAAGCAACGCACTTGGTCCAGCGGCGTGCCCGGAAGGTGACTGTCGATTTAAAGATCTATTCGATGAAGGCCTATTCAGGGCAGCTTCCAATAATTCGGCAAATTTAAGGCCCTGCGGTGACTGCTTTGTCGTCAGTTATTGCAGTTCAGAGCACCAGACTTCCCATTTGCCGAAGCACACGGAAGCCTGCGCTGCTGTCAGAGAAGCTCAAAATAAGCTTGAACAATACAGACGTGTGTTCCACAACAGCATTGGACGCCATGGCCGTAGCGACTACTTGCGTGGAGGTGTCGCTGCTGCAGACGCCCTGCTGAAAATTGACACAAGTGCGGCTGTCGAAGAGGCTTTGCTGCTGTTCAAGGAGATTATGCCACTGTGTCCCGAAGATGCTCCATACGCGCGGGATGCTGTGCCCTTCCTGCTCCTGCGGCTCGACCGCGAAACAGAGTGCTTCGAATTCCTCAAAAAGTGTGCCACTGCAAATGGTGGCAGCGTCAGCGGGGACAATACCAGTACGACCAGGCCTATCGACGAGTTCTGCATGGATACGAGCCTTTCTCATCTGGTCGCCCGGACTCTATTGACATATCGTCGGCAGGGTGACTACAGCACACTATGTGACTCGGTCGAGAAAGCAAATCGTTTCTTTTGGGACGCCCTGTTTGACGATGACGCTACTTGTTTGCCAGATACCTTCACCAAAGGCTCCCCAGAAGAAGCAGTTTACGTTCGACACTTGTGTCTTCCGGCCTGGCAAGAGTCTGATGAAGCACTTTTCTTTGTGAATCGTGCAACGATCAAATACGTCCGCAAATGCATAGGGGCTGCATCAAGCAGTCCTGTGAACGGCCTGGAAATGTCGGGACAGACGCTGGAGAGACGACGGGGAACCGGTCGGGTGTTCCCATCGACATTTGGGCTTGCACAATCGGTTTTCGTGCCAGATGATCTATTTTACAAAACGCTCTGCGGTTCAAGAACTCGCTACGTGTGCCGTGCAAATCAGCGCGTCGTGCTCGTGTTCACTGACGGCTCATGCTCCAACAATGGGCAGACGAACCCGCGCGGTGGCTGGGCCGTGGTGCACTGTCCGCCTGCCAATGGGGAAGCTGTAGCCGGACGGCTGGAGAAGAAGGGCCCGTTTGGTGATGACAGCGTGGCAACGAGCAACAGAGCGGAACTCCGGGCGGCGATTGCCGCTTTGCGTCTGTTTGACTGGCGGGCCGAAGGCTTCGACACTATCGTCCTCGCCACAGACTCATCCTATGTGGTGGACGGTGCGACCACGTGGACACAGGCCTGGACGCGGAACGGTTGGACGAAGCGTAACGGCGACCGCGTCCAAAATCAAGATCTGTGGGAGCTTCTGCTTGGGGAAGTGGAGCGATGGGACGACCGTGGACTGGGCGTACAGCTCTGGCAGATCCCTCGGCAGTTGAATGCCTTGGCCGACACAGCGGCCAAGGAGGCGGCTTCTGGGGCTGACGTGAACGTGCTTCGGGACGTTCTTCGGGATAGTCGTGTGTTGATACTAAGCACCGAGGAGCCGTCTGTGGCGGATGCATGCTGCGGCAATCTTCTCACAGAAGTCACTGCACGAGCTGCGCACACGGAACGAGCCTCGACACCCGAGTCTGCCCTTGTCTTGTTGAGCAAGCAGCCAGTCCCGTCAATTATCCTGATTGTCGACGCCGGTCCTGTGCGCCAGCGGCATCTCTGGAATCGCGTCATCGAGCACCTCCAGGCAGGGGCCACAGTCGTGCTGACGGGCTTGTTCAGCAGTATGATTAGTGCGGCCGAGCTTGAACGCTTTGTTGCCAAAGTTGGCCTTCCCTGGAACCTTGCTTCGTACCAAGGAGCGACGATCAAACTGCGCCAAGATGCAGTCGGCCACCGTCTGGCACGACATCTGCCAGCCTCCTCCTGTTCGAAATTTAATTTCATAAAGGGCATGGATCGATCAGCGGCCTGGTATGCTATGAGCAACGCATCGCATGAGGCGGCTGTGGTGTTTTCACCTGTTGGGAACGGCCAGCTGGGCTACATCGGGGACGTGAATGGGACAGACGGCTCGACCGCGGCGGCATTGGCAATGTGCGGATTACTCGATAAGTTGGACGTCGAGAGGAAGAGTGCCGGTATCCCGCGCAGGAAATCGCTCGATGAAGATTGGGCGCTCTGGTTTCTACAAGCCTAGCACACAGGATCCCGTACGTCCTCCTCTTCCTCGAGGCGGGTATACAATCGACCGATTGGAGCTTGGGCTGGTTGTCTGTCTAGACCATCGTGGCGCTCGATGCAGAGGTATAGGGCGCTTGCGGGAACGGCCTGATGAGGCCTTTACCTTATTAGCTGGTCCATACAAAGACATGGGTCAACGTGGTGGTTGAATTTACCAAAGAGCGTTGCTAATGGGCCATGATTATTATTGGTAGGGTGCAACTGATAGCTAAGATCGAAAGGTGCTAATAGCTTTGCCGAAAAAGAAATATCGAGAGTAGTTGTACAGTCGTAAAAGGAGGTCTTGAACGGCATGCAAATCTTGCAATCCATTATCAGCAACAAGGCCTTGTGTGGCAACTGGGTTAACTGCGTATGAGATAGCTCGGGAATTTCACAAAAGAGTCCTACGGCATACGAAAATAATAAAGCAAGAAGAAATGGACTAACAGAACACATTTTAAGCAGGTTAAAAGTTCTGAAAGGTGTCACTTTCATTGTAGGGAAAGATTAAAAGAATCCTCGATGAGGGAGGAACGCCTATGTACGTTCCAGACACACCACGTGACAGCGACACGTGAAGAAAGGCAAAAAAACGTACAGCAGCGGGTATTCGCTGGTCGTCACCGACCCAACTACTAATCCGCCGATTACTGGTTTAACTAGGGGAGAGCGGACGGGATCCCGTGTTTTCCAGTATCTATGGCCGTACGTGAAAGGTTGCGGTCTAGCAAAAATATAAACCCTGTCATGGGCGGCGAGATCAATCGCGGGAAACGGCCTAGAATAGGAGAAAGCTGACCAAAGATGATCAACATTGAAGTTTATGTATGAGAATTGCTAATGGTACAATAACTTTTTGCTATCGGTGTACAATAACTGCCCGATAAGGGACGGTACAATGGGTGGATCATCTACTTCACCGCTCTAGACCCATAATAAAATACCAATTTGACCAATAGTAACTAAGCTAGTCTTGAGCTAGTCTCTCCCGCCAATTAATACGCTGCTTCCGCGGCCGGAGTCCGTATCCCCCCCCCTGATCGTCACCATCACCGTTTTCTTTGCGTCCCTCTTCTCCTCCTTCTGCATCGCTGCCAGCACTTGCAGTACTTGCCGAAACGGAAATAGATACACCCTCTGTGTCGCTATGAACCTGCACATACACCGTATCCTCTTCCTCTTCTGGTATAGTATTGTCGGGAGGAAGTGGCCGTTTCTGCGTCGTTCTCGAAGAATCTGCTTCATCCATTGCCGTTAGGCTAGGACCGTACTCGAACGCCGATAATTGGCGTCGAATAGAGGCAGGAGGCGGGCGTACGCTGCTAATGTGGCCTGGTTGAATTGACCTAGCCTGCGACGAAGGGAAAACAGAGTGTTCGTTACGGCCAAATGGCCCCTCGTTACGCGGTCTGCCTCTAGTATTCGTAACAACGTTTGGCTCTCGAATTAAAAGGATGGGATCGTTCTCTGCCTATAGATAGCTGTTAGTATAAAAGAAGAAGTCAGTATGCTGGACAACGTACCAAATCTCCTTCTAACCACTAGTAGGAGTCGATCTGAGACTTGAGAATAGTCCCCTTTTGCTCTAGGATCTTCAAAATCGTGTGGGAGCAAGGGATACCTTGTTGCCGCTCGAAGATACCTAAACAAGGACGTTCTGGAGGCGCAAAGTACGCATGAGACTTGGTAGCTAGTAAGCCAAGAGCAAGTCTATGCTGCTGTACTAGTTTATCGACACATTTCGAAGACACCTGATGAAGTAATCGGCCAAGCCACGTGAAACTTATGTAGTCTCGTCGTCGTTTTTCCTTTTGTATAGCCACTTCTTGCTTGATAATACGCTCCTTATCACGAAGGAGTTCCTGAATGACGTCAAAAAGGCGCTTAGCATCACCCGTGCCTTGGACTAAGCACTGCTTTAGCTGTCTATGCGCAGACTCTGTCGGAGACGTTGTGCGCTGACCGAAGTTTCGAAGCCTGTTTATGAAGCAAGTGGCCCATTGGTGACGGTATGGCCAATACTCCCGTCCTAAGTAGGTAAGAATATCTTTTTGGTCATAAAATTCGGTGTGAAGACGGCCCCATGCCTCCAGAAGCAGAGTCTCTGTTGGTGCGTAAATAACGAACTTCCAAAGATCAAAAATCCCTTGCCACGTATGTGGTATAATGGCTGGTAGAGAGAGAGGCAGCGTGTAGTCATAGCGGAGGAAGTTGTTCAGTTCAGTCACAGCAGTGTCATCGTCATCTGTTATGGGAGTACTTGGTGAACCAGGCAAGGATAGGTGGGAACAGAGGTATCTTCTGACTAAGGACTATCTGTCTCTAAAGCAAGACTGAATCTTGAGGAGTAAGATTCATATTCCGCGTAAGCCCTACGTACGACGAATATCTATTGGTGCGCACGTGGTCCGTGCGCCGGGATTGCGGAAGCCTTGCGGGATTCCAGCGCAGTGCATGCGAGACGCTCTCGTCACGTGCCTGACAATCCCGCCTCTGTTGTCTTGGTGAGTAAGGGTCGTAACATCATCATTGTCTTCGGCTTCGAGTCCTTCTTCTTCTGCGTTATTACTAGCCTCTTGAGGCTTCTTCCACTTTCGCTTGATGTTCAAAACAATGTTACCATTGACGTGAAAAATGCAGAGCTGTTGTGGTACAGTTGGCATATGCTTTTGTAGTGCTGACTTCAAAGCAGTCTCGAAGTCGGTGATTAGTACAGTTGGCAGCACAATTTCATGCTTTTGTCGGGCCTCTTCGACACAACTTATAAGCCAGTCGTAGCCATCAAACCTCTCGTTGTTTATAAGCGCAAAAAAGAGAGGTACCGTATGCCCAGTGTTTGTAAGGCAAGTCCCTTGGAAGAGTGGCATCTTGTACTTGTTGGTCTTGTATGTGCAATCCATAGAAAGGACGGCCGGATTTAGCTTCCATGACTGAAGCTGCCAAGGGACTGAAAAAAACAAGCCATCGACCACGCCGCTATCACCGTCATTGAGGTATTTGACACAGTGAAAGACGTCGTTTTCTCGGAGCTGTTTGATGACGTACTGTATCGGTGTATAGCCGTTTAAGGCTTCACTCCGAAGCTTTTGGCGATAGTTATAGATATCTTTGTCGATAAAAACAGCGTCGGGGAATTCATTACGAAGCGTATTCGAGATAGCCTTCGGCATAACACCGTTTTTCGTCATGGTCGCGATCAATTGCTGCATCTCTGGCGTCAGACTGCGAAGCGTGGGCAAAGCTACTGGGTCTTGGAAAGCTTCATGGCCATTATGAGCTATTTCTGGTGCGATTTTGAAGTCCCAAAGCCGGTTATTATGTCGAAGACAAGTAGCAGTCGCCTTCCATCCACAACCGCATTTGACAGTAGAGCTATGACGACTTTGTTGCTTTGATTTGCGGATCTTCCCCTTTGCGCATGTGAATTCGACGTACGTTGCTTGACCATTGATCTTGTTCGAAGTTCGCTAACGAATATAGGTAAAGCCAGAAGCGGTAGACCAGGCAGTAAGATCTTCTTCTAGCTCTTCGAGTGTGTTATAGAGCGGTCCCTTGATGAGGCGGTGGTCATCAGGTGGCCTTGCAGGCAGCGTAGACGCCATGTCGTCTACGATGCAGCGATTCTGTTCGGTTGAAATGCAGCAGTATTAGTATCTGATAAGAATAGACCAGCAGGTAGCATATCTAGTAAAAAGGGAGGGTATATACCAAACCAAACAACGTCGTTCGATACACAGTTCATACGTGATCAACAGGTAAAGAAAAGCAGCATATTTCAAGATTTTTTACGATATTTACCGACACCCGCATTTCTTTCAAAGCGGGCTTCAAGCGACCGGCAGAATAAGACCGCTAGTCTTTATATGGCATAGCGTATTCTATTGACCAATCATGCTTATTAGTCTGTCCATACCCATTGTACCGTCCCTTATCGGGCAGTTATTGTACACCGATAGCAAAAAGTTATTGTACCATTAGCAATTCTCTTATGTATTTGTATGCTCCTCTATTTTTCCCTTTTTCCTTTATGTATCCCAATGTTTGTTTATGCACCCTTTAAGCCGATCATAGACACGCAAGTTCACTTGTTTAACGAGAGCCTCGCTCAGTCCCGGCACCCGCCATTTTCTCCGTGTGAACAGGTACGTTCGCCACTTTCTTTCCTTCCAGCGAGGCAGGTCTGTCTTCCGTCGACGGCGTAGATTCCCGGACTGCAGTCTGCACGGGCAGCTGGGCCTCTACATTTGCTTTCACGCCCGGCTCATGGTACTGGAGCCCGCGGTCGCGGATGAGGACGCAGCCGATCAGACAGACGCCGATCAGCGGGACCAGCAGGACGAATACGGCGTGGCTCGCCGACATGTAGGCATCGAGGATGGCGGCGGCATCGGAGGACGGGATGGAGGCCAGGTCGGGGACGGCGTATGTGTTGGCGGCGAGGTAGGCGTAGGCCGGCGGCAGGTGTCTGCGCAAGGTGGCCTGCAGCAGGGCGGCGGAGACGGCGAGGCTAACGGCACCACCGGCGCAGCGGAAGAAGTTGCGGTTCGACGTGATGACGGCGCGTCGGACCGGGGGAACGTGGGCCTGCAGGGCGACGAGCATGGGCTGGAAGATGCAGCCGACGCCGGTGCCGATGAGCAGGAGCGGCACGACGATGACGCCTGGGTGCGTGTGGCGTGTGTAGAGCAGGGAGAGGCCGGCGCCGCTGTAAGGTGAGCGGAAGAAGAGAAAGAGAGAGAGAGAGAGAGAGAAAGAAATTGAAGAAAGAAAGAGAACTTACAGTGTCCATAGGCCGAAGCCACACCAGATGACCTCGCCGTAGCGCCGGAAGCGCGAGATGTACTGGCCCGACAAGACCGAGGCCAGCGTCTGCATGCCGACAAGTGCGGCGCACAGCGAGGCCGAGGTCAGCGGCGAGTAGCGGTGGGCGTTTTGCAGGTACAGGGGCACGTAGTAGAGGAAGGACTGGTAGACGGCGCCAAAGAGAAAGTTCTGCGCGAGCATCACGGCGACGGCGGGATCGGCAAAGATGGAGACTGGGGTGTTAGTCGTTTCTGTTTCTGTGTCTCTGTTCCGTCTCTGTTTCGCGGAGGAGACTCACGGGGCATCATGGGCAGCTTGGCCAGCTTCCACTCGACGAGAAGGAAGACGGGCAGCGAGCAGCCGCCGACGACGAGCATGGCGATGACCAGGGGCGACTGCCAGGCGTAGTAGGTGCCGCCGCCGGAGATGGGGATGAGCAGGAAGACGACGGTGCTCGACGAGGCCAGCACGCCCCCGTAGTCGATCTTGTCGATGCTCTGGCGCCAGGGTGGGCGGCCGCGCGCAGCGGACGGCAGCAGGACGAAGGCGAGCAGGCCGGCGGCGGCGACGAGGGGGGCCAGCAGGTAGAAGAAGGCGCGCCACGCGTGGGCGCGCTCGATGAGGGCGGCGGCGAGAAAGGGGCCGCAGACGTTGCCGAGGCCGACCATGGCGCCGGTGATGCCCTGGTAGCGGCCGCGCTGCTCGAGGGTGACGACGTCGGAGACGATGATCATGGAGAGGTTGGTGATGCCGCCGCCGCCGATGCCGGCGAGGCCGCGGCAGACGTAAAAGGCGGCGGGCCCGCGCACGAGGCCGCAGCCGAGGTCGGCCAGCGCCAGCAGGGCCACGGCGGCGAGGTAGACGGCCTTGCGGCCGAACAGGTCCGAGAGGCGGCCGTAGAGCATCTGGAAGGCCGTGTTGCCGATGAGCGACGCCGTGCCGGCCCACGACATGGTGTCCTGCGCGCCAATGTCGGCCGCGATCGTCGGCAGCGCCACGCTGATGCCGTTCTGGTCGATAAACGTCACGAGCAGCGTCACCGACAGCGTCGCCAGCACCACGATCAGCTTGCCGCGCGGCAGCAGGTTGGTCTGCTCGTGCAGGGCCAGCTCGGCGGCGCGCGGCCGGCGTGCCATGGCGCGGGCGGAGGCCGGGGAGGGGGGATGGGGGCAGGGAGCCGGCGGGCACGCGGGAGATGTCGGACGGCGGGCGGCTGTTTGTGCTGGCTCGGACGCATGCGCGCCGTGCTCTGTGGCGTCCTGCGCGCGGCTGTTTATCTAGTGTTTTCCAGACACTACGCCCGGACGCGGCGCGCCGTCGCGGCGCGCGCCTCGTGGTGCGCCGACGCTCCGCCGACGTTATCGGCGCTCGGCGCCTTTCGGGCTCCGGCATGGGGCCCCGAATTTTCGGAGTGGGGCGGCGCTTCGGACTACCTCCGATGCAATCAGCGGAGGCTTCCGCGCCACCACACCAATCTTGGCGCACGGGTGAGTGCAGGCGAGCGATAGCGCTTGCCGGCATGGGCCGCTGCGGCGGCCATGCGCCTATAAACGACTCTGTGCCAGAGCCCCTGCCGACGAGCCGCGATCCGCGTTCCACGACATCGCCGTCGTGCAGCCTGCCTCCCCTCAGACACCGTCCCGTCACTCTGCTCGCCATGGCTGTCCGGCAGCGGGTCCGCCAAGCGTTCTCGTCGCGGGAGGCGTTCCAAAAGGCCGTCCGCACCAAGAACCAGGGCACCTACTTCAACGAGGACCTGCTCCCCTCGCCACCGTGTAAGTGGTTCGGCGTACTCTGTATGGGCCGTCGCTAACCGACAGCGCACCGGTCGTGGACGGCGCTGCACTTCTTTGCGTACTACCTGACGCAGACCTTTTCGCCCAGCTCCTACAACCTGGGCGCGACGCTGGTCTCCCTCGGGCTGGTACGTTCTGTTTCCTGCCTGTCCTGCCTGCCTGTCCTGTCCTCCGCTCACACTCCGCAGAAGTGGTGGCACGGCATCATCGCCGCCGTCATCGGCTCGGCCATCCTGAGCGTGCTGGTGATCCTCAACTCGCGCGGCGCCACGCGCTACCACGTCGGCTTCCCCGTCTACGTGCGCGCCGCGGCCGGCGTGGCCGGCGCCAAGCTCTTCATCGTCGTGCGCGCCTCCGTGGCCGTCATCTACTTTGCCACGCAGTCCTACTACGGCGGCCGCATCACGGCCTGCCTCCTGCGCGCCGTCTTTGCCAGCCACTGGGAGAACATCCCGAACCGGCTGCCGGCGAGCGCCGGCATCACGTCCGCCAACCTTCTCGCCTTCTTCCTCTTCTGGCTCGTGCAGCTGCCGTTTGTCTTTGTGCACCCGACCGTCATCCGCCACCTGTTCGTCGTCAAGTCCGTCGTCACCACCGCCGCCTTCTTCGGCGTCCTCGGCTGGGCCGTCCACGCCAACGGCGGCAGCCTCGGCCGCTTTGACTATGCCACCAGCAAGGCGCCCCTCGCCGGCCGCGCCCTCGTCTGGCCCATGATCCAGGCCATCAACGCCGTCATGGCCGCCCTCTGCCCCATCCTCATCAACCAGCCCGACATTGCGCGCTACGCCACGCGGCCGGCCCAGGCCACCTGGTCGCAGGCCACCGGCATCCTCCTCAGCAAGGTGCTCGTCATGTTTGTGAGCTGCGCCACCACGAGCGCCTGCGTCAACCTGCTCGGCAAGTCCTACTGGAACCTCTGGGACCTGTACGATGCCATCCTCACCGTCTACTGGGGGCCGGCGGCCCGCGCCGGCATCTTCTTTGCCTCCCTGGTACGTGTCCGCGCATGCAAACCTGTCTTGGCCTAACCATTGCAGGGCATGATACTGGCCGTCATCGCCACCAACATCGGCTCCAACTCGCTTCCTGTCGGCGCGGACATCTCGGGCCTGATGCCGCGCTACATCAACATTGTCCGCGGCCAGGTGTTTTGCGCCATCATGGCGCCGCTATGTGTGCCCTGGAAGATCATTGCCAGTGCCTCGACGTTTCTCACCTTCCTGGGCTCGTACACGGTCTTTCTCATGCCAATATGTGGAGTATGTGAGAGGGAGAGAGAGAGAGAGAGAGACAAAGCTAACCTACAGACTATGATTGTCGACTACTGGCTCATCCGCCGCGGCAACTTCCACGTGTCCAGCCTCTACACCGTGGCCAAAGACGCGCCGTACAGCTACTGGCACGGCTGGAATTTCCGTGCGGTGGTCGCCTGGGTCGCCGGCGTGGCCTTTACCGTGCACGGCATCGCCGGCTCGCTCGAGCCCGACTCCGTCAACCAGAACAGCAAGAACATGTACAAGCTCGGCTTTCTGCTCTCGCTCGCCATGGGCAGCCTTGTGTACTACGTGCTCTGCCGCGTCTGGCCGCCCCCCGTCTACCCACCGGCGCTGCCCGACGGCGACTCGTTGCACGACATGATGCGCTTCGAGTACATGGCCAAGTCCGAGGGCTTCTTCCCCGGCGAGAACTACGACACCATCAAGGGCGTCGTCTCGGCGGTGGCCATGCTGGACAGCAACGGACTGCCAGCACAGAGCGCCGACGAGAAGGGTCTCCGCGATGAGCTGATCGTCCGGTACAGCGTGTAGTCTTGTAATGTCTTTTTCTCATATACTCCATATACTCCATATACTTGCGTCGTGTCATATCATGGAGCCGGTGTCGAGAATCGGAGCTCTGTCCTCCGCGTGTCATCGTCGTGAGGTTGGCCTGCCCGGCCCATCCCCAGCAGCGGTGCCCGTCCTTCTTCGGGGACCACCGTCCAGCTCACGGCCCGCTGTGCACAGTCCGGCCGCGGCGGCACGGCCCTGCTCGGCACCACGCCGACACTCAAGACGCTGTTGGCCCGGCCGACGTCGCCCGCCGTGTTTCCCCACAGCTCCCGGTCGATGGCCAGGTCGATCTCCTCCTTGCTCAGGGCCGACTCGGCCCGCGAGACGTACGCGTCGAACTGCGTGTCCCGCTCGTGGTTGTAGCTCGGCCGCCGCCCGCCGTCGCTGGTGGCTGTCGGCACGGTATGGGGAGAGTGGGCGCCGCTGAACGACAGGGATCGGCGCAGCGAGGACGCCGCCGACACGGACCGCGCGCGGATGCCGCTGGCCGGCGAGACGTGCTCTGTGTCCGCCGGGAGGAACGAGTCGCGGCTCCCGCCGCCGGCGGTGCCCATCTCAATCTCCGCGTAGCCGTCGCCGAAGCCAAAGGCCTTGGCGTTGGCCGGGTGGTGCATGTCGTCGTCTTCGTGCACGCGGCGGAACCGGAGGATCGCGTAGATGCCGAGAACACACATGGAGAAGCTGCAGGTCAGCACTACCCTCGCTTTGGACCACTCTACAGCGCATGCAACGTACAGCAGGCCACAGTCGACGGCGAGGCCGACAGTGGACCAGTCGCCCTCGGATCGCTTCGTGTAGACGACGATATCGAGGCCCAGAATAGCAAAGGCACACGTCATTTTGATGACGTGCGATGCGAACAGGAAGAACGGCGTCAGGACCTCGGAGAGCAGCTTGGACACCTCCATGAGGGTGAGGAGCAGGGAGAAGACGGAAAAGGCAACGTTGGTGCATTCCCACCTACTTCTGTCAGTCTGGTGCCACCACGCAGCCGCATAGCACAGCCTCCTGCACTCTGTCGGCCTGACTTACACAAACTCCACGATCGGCGCCTTTCCCTTCTCGTCGTCTTCCACGTAGTGCTCGGCTGTCTCGGCCAGACGGTAGGCGAAGATGCCGATCAGACTCAGCAGCATGGCGACCTGGAGCAGCCAGACGGGGACGAGGATGCCCTTGCGCCAGCGTGCGCGGTCAAACTGGGCCTGCTTGCGGTGGAGGACCATGATGTCGGCGACGCGGCAGAAGCGAAGCCGGCAAAGACAGATACGAGTACAAGGCAGACGGCCGACACAGGACTGGGCGCGGGGCCTTTATCAGTCCTCGGCCGTCGGCAGCGCCAATTCTGGCGGCTGGGCCTTGGCCGAATCGAGAAAGCCACTCGTCCCATTCTCGTCCATGGCGCATGCGCCCTGAGCACGAAGTAGTACGAGGGCACGCCCGCCCTATGCCGCAGCGCAGCAGCAGGGCCGACCAGCCCTGGCTGCCGTCAGCACTTGCATGGGTGCTCGAGCTGGCCTGTCTACATCCGGAATGGCTGTCTCGCAGCGGATGCGGCTGAGCGCCGGCGGTCCGGCTAGCAGGCACGAGAGCAGAGAAGCGGTCTCGCACGCAGCGCCGGGTTCTGGAGGGCCGCGTGGCCACGGCAGTGCAGCAGAGTGCATCGCGGGAGAGGGAGAGATGGGCGGCTGTGATGCTGTCCGAATGGCGTCACTTTGGCTGCTGACTCCGTACGTTCTTGCTGCTCCTTCTCGATTTGGCCCTCCATGACCACGAGTAGTGGGGTTGGCGCGGGCGTGGTCCACTGTAACTGAGGCTGTGGCGTCCTCCGCCGTGCCGCCTGAATTGTACGGAGTATTGGTGCGAGACGCCCAAGTCTTCCGCGCAATGCACTGCCCTGCCTGCTAATGAAGTTTTTGCCCAATTCGGGTCTGACGTATTTTGAGATCGCGGATGATCCTCTTCGGTGGCTTAGCGAACAGGGTAGAGACTCCTCACTAAAACGCTTTTTCATTGTCGTTATGTGTGTCTGGCTAATGGGCACCAGCCCAACACCATACGGCTTGTCCTTTTTACGAAGCAGCTATGATGTGGGAGGTGGCCGAATTCGGGAGAAGAGACGCTGTGAGGCTCTGTAAGTGAAGGCGTGAGCTCAATACTGCGTAGATGGTCCGTGCACCGCACTTTGCACCCGCTCTATATTACGGAGGAGTACTCTGTAAATTGTTTATTCGTAGTATTTCTGGAAATCTGTTTGATCTGTATCTCATGTACTTTTACGAATACGCGCCTGTCCAGAAGCAAAGATATCTGGGCGTATCATATCGCCGTCATTACAGGATGCCATCCTAACACGATACAAATCGTAGTTGCACAATACAGGGCTACACTAGTCCTAATAAAGAGGGTACATACATTCGTACCATACTTTAACCAAAACAGATGTAGCTTACTTTTACCTATCTATTCTGCGCCACAAAATGCTATCGTGAACTTTACTATTCTTACAGTAAAAGCATCAACTTTAAACATCTACCACGCCACCAAAACACATTATAGCACACCTGCCTGTATAGCATTAAAAAGTCCTGTCTTTTCTCCATACAGTACTTGTATTTTTTTTGTAATGCCAGCTACTATCTACGACAAAGACGGAGTCTGCGTTCGTGACAGCGACACCGCCGACATTTCTGCGCAAGCGGCAGGCAGGCAATAAATTTACTCCGTAGGAATGGACTTTAAGATAGGTGCATATAGTGCGGGAGCCAATGTACCTCCAAATGAAGCTTAGCGCACTCTATAATTAAGCCCCGTATCGTGCAACTACGAGATGTATCGTGTTGGGATGGCATCCCGTAAATGTGACATCAGTCTACACCCCATTCAGCTGTAAGGATGAGCCGTACTTACCGACCATTTAACGTACTTGCCGCATACCGGGCTATTCTTCTTGCATTGTTTTTCATGGCCCTCTCAAAGCATTGTTCTCTTTTCTACCCTCCCTGCCTTATACCATCCTTTTTGTCTCCATTTCACGCAGCGACAAAGCGCTTTGACTCGGAAGGCTTTGGAGAACATATGGATGAATGAAAATTGTGCATATTAGCGGCAGATGTTGGGGATTAGGGAACCACACGACAATATGACGATACTCAAAATCCCCAAAAAGTAAATCGGTGGCGCTTATGGGACGCCTCACTGCAGAGTACCAAAGGGCATTATGTAAGCACCGCGCTGCATGCGCCATGCCCGCACACCAGGGACTTGAAGCTAGTCCTATTCAGGTACATGGCGTGCTTAGTTCTTAGCTTCGCGGTTAAGTAAGGTACTAGCTGTACGAAGCGCACTTCATCCTGGAAGCAAGCCACGCTTCCAATCCTCTTGCCGGTACGAGCATGATGTCAACATAACCCCGTACTTCCAACCGTAGCAAGTGCCGGCAGCTTCTGTCGCGTAGGAGGATTGTTTCATCTATTGTCGGTCATCGTCGGCAATCGATCGATGTCCTTTGGTCCGTAGTTGAAGTAGCAGTCAAGGCAACACACTCCGTCCTACACGTCCTCCTCTTCCTCGAGGCGGCCTTACAGTGGATCGATCGGTGCATGTCTTGTTGTTCTTGTCTAAACTATCGTGGTGCTCGATGCAGAAATATAGGGTGCGTATGGGAGCATTTGGGCAGGCCCTACTCAACACTCCCATCCTATTGGCCAGCTCTTAATATAAAAATGGGCCCATGCGGTAGCTTGAATCAACAACAATTTTTTTGATTTTTTACGTTTTTTGTTGGCGATACGTATTCTCCCTGTCACGGTTAATTTTATCGAGTATTCGTTGCTAGCCGCCGGCCAGTCCTGAAGCTTTCAATCGTTTTACTACAGTTAGTTTTGTCGATACGATTGGGAATATTCTCATGAAGTTTGCTCCTGTAAAAGCCAGCGTGCTGAAACTTGGCCATTGAGCTTGAAGCTATACAAAGTAGCAAAGCAGGGCGACACGAGAATCATCGAATCGAGGCTCTCGCTTAAAGCCGGATAACCCTGGCGGCCAACAAACAGACGAGTAGTTCATTACTTAGCTTAGTAATCGGCCACCTTACAACATACATGTCCAACTCCATGCGGCAATCTCTTCATTCACGGCTCCGCATATTTCAAAAATCAATGTCGTAAGGAATGGCTACTGAGAGGGCCCTTTAGTGGAATCAATGGAAATGGGATTTGTGCGTCCTAGGCCTCCTGCGCCTCGATAGGAGTGGAATTCCGAAACGTACAACAGTCAGTTTTCGCACAGCTCCTACATCCTTTGTGCACGCACATAATGTTAGGTTGCAATCAATGTGAGAAGCAAACCTACTCTTCCATTCCCTCAATTTGCTGTGCCAAACTTCTGATAATTAAGCACCAAGCTGAACTATAGTTCCCGCATCGTCATCCTTCTGCCCGTCAGAGTTGGAAGACTTCTTCGTATTTTTCGTCTAGTCCATGTACAGTTGAAGCACAAGGAAAGTGTAGAACGTATTGTTTCTTCGCTCCTACCACTGCTGCGTTGTCTGTGTCAGGTGGTGCTATGCTATTTTCTTCTTTACGTAGCCATGTCTGTAATTGTTCTAGCCTCATCTACATTTACGGAAGACATGTTCACCCGGTTCTGTTCATTACATGGCGACAAAGCTTTTATGAGCGTCATCTACTAAGCATCCATGGCAGGCTGTGAGTTTACTTCGCGTTTCAAGGGAGTTACTTTCTCTGCTTTCGTTCTAGTGCTGGGTATGGGTCAACACAACTCTTGGGTGGCGGGGGGGGGGGGGGTGTGATGAGTGTGCCCCCTTTGCTCGTCCATGTCATGACTACAATGAAATAAAGTTTACAACATCCGTAGGACCGTTGAGGCTACTCGTTGGTCGAAACGTGACGTATATGTGCGAGGAGGGCTGTGATTTAGGTTTCCAATTCCGGTGCGAGAGGATTTAAAATAGGTTCTCTCGCCCCGAATTCTGAAAGTTTTCCTCTTCTCTTCTTCACCCGCATTCCCTCTTAACTTTCCAACCACAACCCTTTGTCCAGCCCTTTTCAAGTATACTCCAATCAACTATTATTTACTTCTATCAGAGTTCGGGTCCTCTGAATAATATTGTTTGGTGTTCCTCTTCTTCAAGCAATACAAGTTTGAATTACTCTCGAATCAAGATCAATCATACAAAATGAACTCCAATCCATACAACCAGACTTATGTGGCTCTGCCCACACAAGTACAAACACAAGCAACTGTACCAGCACAAGCAGCTGTACCAGCTAAAGCCAAACCCCCCAAGCCACTAAAGCTCAAAAATATTTCACGCAAACCAGTATGTATTTCCATTCCTATCGGTCGCGAACCAAGCACTGGCACTTGGCAGTGAAACGCATGCTAACAGTCCCAGGCTCATGGCGCAACGATTTCTGGTTTGTTTTTAGACTTAAAAGACAAGACTAGGGCGTATTTAGCTATCTCAAAGCGTGCCGGGCGCGAGTTTAGAGCCTGCCTGCTCTCGGCCTGGTATTTCTCAGCCTGCGAGTACATCGCCTTTGACACTGCTATGGACATTGATAAGGGTGCCTTCCAATTGGATAGGATGCTCATTTTCCCTAGAGGAAGAAGCCGCGGCAGTAGATATGTGTGCGTCTCGCCATACGAGTGGGAAGACCTCCGCATGATGTTCCAGGTTGAGGTGGATGTCGCGGTCTACTTTATACGGAGTTACTGCAACCTTCCTATGGAATTGCGCAATCAACTCCGCAAGGAAAAGCAAAACTTTTGCAACGGAAAGGTGTTCGACGTTCTGCGACAATGCACTGAAGCTCAACAGGCTTCATATAGCAACAGCCTTGAGGCGGCAGTCGCCTTTTATATCAATCTGGAAAATTATTTTCTGTCTCAAGGCGGTCCATATCTGAACCGAAGAACTCGCCGGAGAGTATCCAAAGCCAGCAATCCCGTTTGCATTTGCAGATTTCCAATGAATCTGCTTTCCGCTCTTCACCCCGATTTTCCACTTATGGAACCTTACATTCCGGGTCCTGCAGCCCAGGCGCCTGCTGCAGCCGAGGATTCTCTTCTGGGACAGGACCTTGCTGCAACACTGGAACTCGCTGCAGCCCGGGGACTTTTGGCAGTCCAAGAACCTGCTGCAGTCCAAGAACCTGCTGCATTCCAGGAACCTGCTGCAGTCCAAGAACCTGTTGTTGCCCAAGAGCCTGCTGCTCCCATGACACTTGAAGATCAAATCCGAGAGCTTGGGAGGCTCATGGAAAATTGCAATGATCTAAGCAATCCGTTTTATGAGCCGGCAGATTTGATCCAAGAGGCAACAGGCACAATCCAAGAGCCGATGGGTACAGTCGATGAAGGGCTAATTGAAGACTTTATCCGAGAGCAGGCAGCCCAAGAGCAGGCAGCCCAAGAGCAGGCAGTCCAAGAGCCTATGGATTTACTTCAAGTGTCAGGAAATCCAGAAGCTGAATATTCCATTGCCATGGCGCCTCTTCAGCCATCTTATGACATGCCAATGGCGCCTTATCAGCCGGCTTGCAACACCCCAATGGAGCCTCAACAACCGGCTTGCAACACCCCGGTGGAGGATTATCAACCGTTCGGTAACACTCCAGCGGACGCTTTTCAACCGGCTTGCATGAATCCCGGAGATTTATGTCTTCCAGAGATTCCCGAAGAAGATCCTATGGATTTGAATAGACTCTGGAGCAATGTGATCATGCCCCAAGAGCCTTTGCAGCCATCTGAACCTGAGTTTGATATGTTTTCCGAATATATCGATCTCAACGCTACGTTGTAGCTGTTTGTTGTGTTCTGCCTTGTTTGATTTTATTACATTTGATTCAAGCCGGCCCAAGATTGTTTCAAACCGTCGGTTCTTAGTCCGAGGGACGCTGTTCAGTTTTGCGAAGCGAGTCAAGTTTTTCCAAGTTGATACTTTGATTTTTTTGAACTCTTCCGCCAGTTTGCTACTAAAAGCCTCTGACCTCAAAAGTTTTATACCCTTGTCTGTTCAATTTCCACTTCAAGGTTTGCCATAAAGGCACCCTATATTCTTCCAAGCCCTCGTGCTTGCCAACCAAAGTTGTTTTTTGCGTTTCAACATATTACAAGCCTGGCCTGGCTTTGGATGCAGATTGGGTCCATCCTGGACAACCAGTTTCAAGGGTTGGGACCGTTTTAGGCGTCAATAGTTTAATTACTCGCGAGCTTCAGATACTTTAATACTGTTTTACAAAATCTTCGCCATGTTTCGCAAAGGGCAGAAAGTGACATTTAGCATGCCAACGCATGTCCAACAAGAGTAGATGAGAATGCATGAATCCAAGTCTATGCGTAGGCCTATGCCTCAATAGTAGCCTCCTGTTCCTTTCCCTTTTTTACCCTTTTCGCCTTCTTCTCTTTCTTCTCGTCGCCGCTTTTCTCCTTCTTCTTCTCCGTTTTCTCCTCATTCTCCTCGGTTTCCTTCCACTCTCCTTTCTTCTTCTCCTTCTTCTCCTTCTTCTCCGTCTTCTCCGTCTTCTCTTTCTTCTCCTTCTTCTCCTTCTTCTGCTTTTTCTCCGCCTTCTCCTCAGTCTCCTCGGTTTCCTTCCCCTCCTCTTTCTTCTTCCCCCTCTTCTCCCTCTTCTCCTTCTCCTTCTTCTCCTTCTTCTCCTTCCTCTCTTTCTCCTCCTCCTTCACTACCGCGTCTCCGCCCTCGTCCACGTCCATCTCGTCTGCAGACGGCTCCAGCTCCGGCTCCACTGCAGCCTCCTTCCTGGAGGCGAACCGGCTGCCCTGGGCCTGCTCGGCTCGAACGCGCTCCCGCTCCCGCACCATGGCAGCGGGCACAGTAGCGCGCTGAAAGCCCTCGGGCTCGCTGGCCTTGGCCCACCGGATCCACTCGCCGCGGCGCGTGCGCCAGAGGTCGCCGCGCCAGGCGCGCCACACGGCACGGCCGGGCCAGCAGTCGCGCAGCGCGTCCTCGTTGGCCGCAAGCTGGGAGACAATGGAGTCCTTGAGGTGGAAGGGCAGGTCGACCGCCGCATTGCCAGGGAGCTCCTGGGAGCCCTCGGCACCGTGGCCACCCGACGCCGGCCCCTGAGGCCCCCGCGACGGGCGCTGCACAATGGCCACCAGGACCTGGTGGCCGGCGGGCGACGTAGCAAGCGCCATGTGGTGCGGCACAAGGCGCGACACCAGCTGCTTCGGCAGGGGCACGCGCGGGCCCGCGTTCTTGGGCGGCGGCGCCGACTCCGCGAGCGCGGTCACCAGCAGGCCGGCCGACGCGTTGGACTGCGTGGCCAGCCGCGCCAGCTGCGGGCTGTCGAGGGCGAGCAGCGCTGCGTGGATGGCGGAGGCGGGCGCCCCGGGGATGGCTAGCATGGCGGCGATGAGGTGGCAGCCGTGCAGGTGCTTCTTGTAGCTGAGCTTGTCGGCAGCCGTGTGGCTGGAGGCGTCGGGTGCCGTAGCAGGTGCCGCAACCGGAGCAGCCTCCTCGCCGTCCAGACACAGCCGCACGATGAGCTGGCCGGCGTGGCCGTGCTTGTCCGCGCCGACCGCGCGCTTCACAGCATCCACGAGCTGGCACACGACGGCTGGGTCGACGCCCCGCGCTGCGCTGCGGGCGAACAGCGTCCGCAGCACGCTGTAACGGGCGCGGTCGACGAGCTGGGTGACGACGGGCACGGGCGCGGCGGTGCGGCCGCCGCTGGCCAGCGGCACCGGCAGGATCTGGTCGACGAGGACGGCGGTCAGGTCGTCGCGGCCGAGACGCTCGAGGACCTTGATCGCCGGGTAGCAGGCGACTTCGTTGCGCAGATACGTCGCCAGCGGCGCGTTGGGCCGGGCGTCGGCCGTTTCGGTTTCCTTGCTCTCGCCGTGTTCGCCGTTGTCGTTCTCGCTGTTGCCGTTCCGGTCGCCGCCCGCCGCGCTCCGGCCCGCAAACGTGCTTGCGTACAGGGCCTTGAACAGCCGTCCGGGGCTGCGCGTCACGAGCGTTTCGAGCAGACGCGAGCCGATGCGGTCGTAGACGAGCGTGCGCACGAGCTCAGCGGCCGGCGACTGCGGGTCGGCCAGCGACGCCGGGGCGCCGGGCAGCAGGCGGTCGAGCAGCGAGGCGTCGTCCTTGTCCCCTTTGCCGTCGCTCTTGTCCTTCTTGTCCTTCTTCTCGCCCTCCAGCTCCAGCTCCAGCAGCTGCTGCAGCACCGGGTTGCCCGTCGGGTGCGTCGTCAGCACGCGCAGCGCTTGCGCATCCAGCGAGGCGGCGACGTCGGCACGGATCTTGCTGACGGCCGCGTCAAAGGAGGCTGGGACGGCACGCGGAGCAGGTGTTGGTGCGGCCTTGTCGTCGTCGCCTGCAGGCACGGCTGTCGCTCCCACCACCTTGACGGTCTCCTTCTTGCGGCTTCGCAGCAGCGACTGCGTCGCCGTCTCGTCCAGCGGCCGCCCCGACAGCACCGCCAGCAGCACGCGCAGCGCGTGGGAGGCAAAGCGGTCCGTCAGGAGTGCCGCGAAGTGCTCCTCCAGCTCGTCGAGGACGGAGAGGAAGAGCGCCTCCATGGACGGCAGCGTCTCTGTGGCGTCTGCGTCGTCCTCGTCTGCCTCCGCCTCTCTGCCCTTTGCGTTCTCGTCTTCGCCCACATCGGCCGCCGCCTGCAGAAAGAGCTGCTCGCAGCAGTGGCTCGCGAAACGGTGTGTCACCAGCGTCACGATATGGGTGGAAAAGGCCCCGAACAGCCGCTTCTTCTGTCGCCGCGACGCCAGCTGCATCAGCCGCTCCATCAGGCGCGAGCACGACTGGCTGCTGGCAAGCTTGAGCTCCTTGCCCTTGGCTTCACGGAACACGTTCGCCACAAAGACCTGCCGCTCTTCTTCCCCGCCAAAGTCGTTCAGCTCCAGCAGCTCGTCCGCTCGCCGGAAGTATTCCTGTTCCCCATCGCTCAGCAGGCCGAAGAACTCGCGCGGCCCGCCGCCCGTGTAGCCTTCGTCGTCGTCTTGGTGGCGGCCACGGCCAGCGTAAGCTTCACCGTCTTGCTGGAAGTCTTGCTGGCGGCGTTCCGTATAGCCATCGCCGTCTCTGTGCTGGCGACGCCCGGCGTAACCTTCGTCGTCCTGGCGTCTGGGCCGCTTAGAAGAGCCGTCCGATCGACCTGTGCCCGCAGCTTCGTCTGCCTGCCGCCGCCGCAGGGGGTACTCGAATGCATCGTCTCCAGCACCCACGCCGGTCTCATCCTGGAAGAAAAGCGCACTGTTATTGGCTGTTTCGTAGTTGTTGGCAGCGTCGCCTTCTTGCATCCGCGGCCGTTTCGTGTGTCGGCTTTCCTCGCGCGCCTCTTCCTCGCCAAGGTCGCGCTCCCTCTTCTTTTGCCGCCGCTCATCACGCACAAGCTGCCTTTTCGATTTGCGCTGTTTCGCCATGTTGGCAGTCTGCTGTCGAGCGTTGCAAAAGAAGCAGTAGTTGAATGGCAGTCTACCACGAGAACCCTTCGCTCTTGCTGCAGAGAAAAACCCGTTCCTGAATTAAATTTAAACGAACTTTAATTCGATATATAAAAAAAAGTTCTGCCAGAAAATTCACGCTTATCGCAGCTCTATCGCGCACACCGCCTCGCCGATACTATCTTGTTCCTGGTAGCATATAATTGGCTGGCAGTAGTCTATCTAGTTCTCGTGTGCTCCGTAGTTTATCGATATGTCTTGCCTTGTATTCCGTACGAGATCTACATATGTATCGTACTATATCTAGCCAATCTACGTGTATGTATCGTGCTTTCGTATCATGTGTACTTCTTACCATCGTCGCCATTGTTCGCCGTCGTATTGCCGTTAGTCGACCTCGCGCCGCACAGCTTCCAGAGCAACAACAAGACCCTCCACCGTCTCCGGCCGCGTCTGCGAGTTGACCACAACGCGGAAAAAGCTGCCGGTTGGACCTGGCGCGAAGTCGACCATAAATCCACGGCGCACCAGCAGCCTCGCTGCTGCGCTTGTCCGCCGCGTGTTGGTGCTGTGCTTCGGATCTGTCTGGCCGTCTTTGCCGTAGTAGAAGCACACCTGCAGACAGGGCGGCGGGTTCGTCGATACCAGGACGAACAGGTCCGGTCGCTGCGCAATGCGGTCTGCCAACAGGGCTGCCATGGAGAAGGCATGGTCTATCTGTTGCTCAAAACCGGCTGATCCCTCGTACACCCAGGCAAGTGCGAGCTTGAAGCTGTCGGCATGGCGACCGCACTGCAGCGTCAGGTCGGCCAGGTCCCACACCTCTGCGTCTTCTTCCTCGACCCTGTCACCCTTCTCCTCTCCATCGTCGTGGAACAGGTACCCCGCCGGCAGTGTGTTCGCTTTGTGGAACTGCCGCAGATCTGGCGATAGGAGGAAAGAACAGGTTGTCGGGACATTCATCATCTTATGTGGGTTCACTGTCAACGAGTCGGCCAGGTGTGCGCCGCGCAGCTTGTGAAGATGCCGCGAAGAAAAGATGGCCGGTCCGCCCCAGCTGCCGTCAATGTGGAGCCACAGGCCATGCGCCTTCGCGACGGCCGCCAAGGCCTCAAAAGGGTCGTACGAGCCCATCACAGTCGTGCCGGCCGTCGCGTTCACATAGAGCGGCGTGAAGCCGGCGTCTTTAGCAGCAGAGATTCGGGCCTCCAGTTCCGACGGAACCATGCTGCCATTTTGGTCCACGGCCACGGAAAACACGGCGCCCGAACCAAAGCCGGCTGCCTGTGCTGCCTTTTCGACCGAGTAGTGGCCGTGCTCGCTTGTGAAGAGCGCAAACCGCCGACCGGTCCCGTTGCCTTCCACCTTGGTCTCGGGGTACAGCGTGTTGCGCGCAACAATCACTGACGTGAAGTTGGATGCGCTGCCGCCGGCACAAGTGATGCCGCCGGCGTGCTGACCGGTGAAGCCGAAGAGTTTGGCGATAGTGCGTGCGGTGGTCTTTTCGATAACGGTCAGTGCCGGCGAAACCTGGAACACGTGCACGTTGGTATTGAGGACCGAAAGCACGAGCTCGGCGACGACACCCACGGGCGTGGTGCTCGCATACAGCTTGTCGAGGAAGCCCTGGTCCCAGGTGTTCACACTGAGATCTAGAACGCGCCGGATGGTGTTGAGAAGAGCAGCGCGGCCGCCGCCGGCGCCTTCAGGAAGGGAGAGCTGGAGACGGGCAACGACTTCTTGCGGACCAAGAGGTTCCACCAGGGCTGTACGTGCCGGCAGATCGGCGCTGGACGCGGCAGGCGGTCCGCCTTGGGCACGTTCCGCGAAGGCATTGTCGGCATTGGCGATGAATGGCACTATGAGGGCTTTGACGGCGTCGATCAGCTGGCAGGTGTCAGTAGCGCTCGTGTTGCCAGAATCAACGCCGGACCGGACCGGACACTTACGTCAGAGACTTCGGCGGCCCGGTTCGGCACGGCGCCGGGGGTCGCGCCCTTCTGCTCGAGAATGGCCATGCTGTATTTTGGAGACCAATGTCAGTGCGTCGGATGCTTTGCGTTTCGATCGGAACGCACAGGCAGCCCAATGACTCGATTTGGTCTTGTAATAGCTGTCGGAGGTCCGCCTCCCTGCTCAGTTTTTGTGGTCCCAGATGCCGTGACGTTGAGTCTTAGCGGGAATGGATCACCTCATCGCTGGCCAATTGGAGAGCTAAATTTTGCCAGCTTCATAGTCTGCGGCTGTCAGAAAACCCGGAGATCGGCATCTTGGAGGCTGGAGATCCAGATATCGTGGGAGGCGGCAGATCGAAAATTTCGATGTCCAGATTCAGTCTTGTTTGTGCATGGTGGAAGCCCGTCCACCTGGTTCTCTGGTTCCCCAGGGATGTTTCCAGCTACAGGGCACCGTGTTTAGTTTCCTCTGAAGAGTCCTCGCCGAATTGTAGTTGCAGCGTAGCATATCAGATAATCTGTACATCGCGCTGGGTGTAAACAGCACGGCAACCACCCGAGGCGTGCCTATTGATCGTCGCCATACTGCCTTCGGGCAATTTTGCCATTCTTCCGCAAGATGCCGCCACCGTGACTGCCGTTGCACGGAGCAATACCGACAGCTGTTTTGTAGTTTCACCTTTGTTACCGTCGCGCTCGTGCCGTTTTAGACTGAAGCTGCTCCCTCAGCGTCGTGGTGCTTGCCACCTCGTACCATGGCTACTGTGGACCCATGCTCTCTCACGAGGCGTCGGGGCTCCGGCTGCCATTGCGCCATCCGTCTGCCGGCGCACAAAGGTGCGTTAGCTTGCACCTCCACCTCTTTCATACGAGTACGAGCAATACTCCGTACTCCGTACTCGTGTTGCAGCCCTTGCAGACTTCAGCCCGTACGGATATCTCCGTGCTTCCTTGATACAAGAAGTCGCATGGTCCTGCGTCATCGCCGTCAGTCGTCTCCATAAGCCGTTGTTAGATTGCCCACCTCCTATTCCGCCATCTTGGCACGTTCTGTGTCGGCATGTGTCTTGCGTCTGGGCCCCCAGTGCAGCGACTGCGTGCCGGTAGGAGCCATAGGTCGTAGCGCACCGAGGAAAGGGGCTGGTGGGCCTGCGCCGCGACCTCCGTCCAGTTCGGAGTAGACAAAGTGTACTGCAATAGCACGATATCAGAATCGGTCATGCGCGCTGATAGGGGCATACTCCGTAGGTGACCGTCCATTACTCCAGCTCCGTGTCCATACCTAGCAAGAAACTAGCTTGTCTGTTTCTGTGCTGCGAGAGCGGCTCATCAGGATGGTCGGTCGTCGACGTGCCGGCGATTGTTGGTCAGTAGCAAAGGCCCGTGCCGTCTGGCACTCCCCATCTCCTCTCATCGGCGCATCGGCCATGTGCCCGCGCGTCCACCGTCCACTGCCCGCCAGTTAGCTTTCTCAGGCAGGCTAGCGCCAAGGCCAGAATGCGACGCCGGCAGCAAAAAGCACGAGGAGTCAGGGGTCGCGATGCAGGGATTCCTGGAAAAAGCGACGGGGGAAAAGGCCACTGAGCTGAGTGATAAGGAGTGCACGAGACGTATGGAGTGGATGGGTGGCTCGATGGGCCAGTGTCACGAACCATTGCCGCAGTGGGGATAAGTACAAAGTGCAAAGTGCGAAGTAATACGGAGTACGGAGTTGAGGGTGAAGCTGCGGATTTTCGCGATGCTTCGTAGAGCAGAACATACGAGTAAAATCGTGTTGGTGCCCTTGTACGACGGACATCTGCACGTGCCTTCCGCGACACCTTCCAAACAGCAGGACACCGCGTACGTGCTTACATACTCCGGACAACAGGAAGGAGCGGGCGTACATGCTGGCCATGATGGCTCCAAACAGAAGGACCGGACGCCTAGCAGATGGAAAATCACCAAACGGTCGACGGCCAAACGGGTCGCTCCTGCCTTTTACGAATACGGAGTAGCGTGCTTGCTCTCCCAGCGTGCCGGTCGTGCTCTCGCTGCCCCGCCTGCCTGCTTTTTATCGTTTTATCGTTTTTATCGTATTTTATCTGCCGTGGCTGCCCCCTTTTGCTCCTTTTGCCTTGCTTCCTTCTGGTCGCCGCCAGCGGAAGACTGTCGCTCCTTCCAGCCATTCTGTCTCGCCGTGCCTGCCCGTGTTTCTCGTCGTTTTCCGGCTGTTTCTCTCGCTCTCTTTTCGCGCGCGGAACGGCAGACTATATGAGCGTTGGTCCCGCTCTCATTCGCCAGTCCGCCGGCCGATCGTGAAGTCGCAACGTGCCAGCAATTGCCTCTCCTCTCCCCGCCGCTACGGGCTATCTGCACGCGCCAGTGACATACGGAGTACGACGTTGATCTGCACGCTGCATTCCTGCGCTCGTCTGCTCAGCTGATCGCCCGTCCACGTCACCATCTAGCGCGGCGGTCGCGACCTGCGTCTTTTGCCGAGGCTTTGGTTTCGCTTTGGACTGCGCTTGGCGTTTTCGTCGTCTGTCGTTTTTGTCGTTTCCGGCCTCGCTTTGCGCTTCTCTCTCTCGCCGCCGTCTCGTCTTTCGCCTTCTTCCGCCTGCCTTCCGCCTCCCACTCCCCAGCATGCAACACGCACAGCACTCGTCGCGGGACCAGCCGTCTGCGATCCCCATCCCCATCTCCATCACGATCTGCGGCGATGGCGGCTGCGGCAAGTCCTCGATCACGTTGCGGCTCGTCCGCTCGCAGTGGACGTCCGAGTACGATCCGACCATCGAGGACAGCTACAGCGTCACGCGCCGCATCGACGGCGCCACCTACCACCTCAGCCTCACCGACACCGCCGGCCAGGAGGAGTACCGAGGCATGTGGGCGTCATCCAACCTCGACGCCGACGCCTTCCTCCTGGTTTACGACATCACCTCACGCGACTCGCTCGACGCCCTGCAGTACTTCAACGACCTCATCGACATGGAGGCCGAGACGCGTCTCGACAATGTCGCACGCGCCCGCCGCGCCGAGGATCTGTACGGCACGCCGGCCGCCGACATCTTCGCCAGCGGCGCCCGCACGGTGCCGCCCGTCAAGATCGTGGCGGGCAACAAGTGCGACCTGCAAGAAAGCCGGCAGGTGACGGCCGCGCGCGGCCTGGACTGGTCGCGGCGGCGCGGCTGCGGCTTCATGGAGACGAGCGCCCGCCTGGAAGTCAACATCGAGGAGACCTTTGCCCTTATCGTGCGCCGCGTCATGGAGGCGCGCCGCCTGGCCGAGCTCGGCGTTACCGACCACGACCCCGGCAACATGGACCGCCGCGGCATGACCAAGCCACTCAGCCCGCTGCCTGCGGCTATGCCCTCCGACTCGTACACCGACGACAGCGAGAAGGGCCCGGGCACGGGCGGCATCGCCATGCGCGGCCCCCGCATCGACGGCGATCGTGTCGGTCGTGGCAGCGGCCGCGGCTTCTGGAAACAGCTGCGCTGCTGGTGAGCGCGAATGGGCGGCGACACTGCCACTCGCACACGAACTTGACGACATCGTGTACATACGCTACGAACATGACAACACGGCTACGGGCCGGGTGCACTTGTGTTTTGCTTCTCCGGATCCGGCCCTAGTCTCTTCCCTTTTCTTTTGTCTCTTTTGCCATCCTCTTTTCCAGCTCTTTTTCTTGCTCTTCGCATCAAGTTCTTCGCTCCCGGTTTCTGGTACTGGCTGCTGGTTGGGCTGATCATGGCTTCGGGGGCTCTCACGGGCATGGGGCGTTCTTCGGCGTTGCAGACTCACGTCGTACATCTGTTATCAAACAGCGAGCTTAAAAGTCTCATTTGATCAATTTATACTCTGATTTCTTGCATTTCTTCGACGGGTACCGAATGTGTGGCTCCATGACCGCTGCGATGTACCGTGCCATCTACTGTTCGCTACCCTCTATCTGGCTTATACGCTTCTAAGATCTGTATCAAGACCAGGCAGCTGCCGCCCGCGTCTCGGTCTTGTCTACTTTTGCGTGTCGACCCAGTCGCGCCACGCCTTGTACGCGCCATACGTGAGGCTGCGCTTCTTGCCCTGGTAGCGCACCACCTCGAGGCTTGGCTCCAACGTACGCCACTGGTCGCCGCGGCCCGACCAGCCGGCCTTGCGCATGAGGCTCACGATCGTCTGCTCCTGTGTCCAGCCCTGCTCGGGCGCAACGTCTGGCAGGTAGGTCGCGCTATAGCGGCGCCCGCCCTGGCGGAAGGAGAGGCGCAGGCCGTGCTTGCCGAGCTCCCAGTCGAACGCGCCGCCCGTGGCCGGCTCAAAGTCTGTGAGCAGCGTCACAGCGACGCCGAGCCGCGGCAGCTCGCGGCGCGCGATGGGGCGGAAGCGGTGGTCCTCGAGGGCAGACGTGAGGGCGTAGTCCGCGAGGCCGCTGGCGAGCGGCTGGGCAGCAAAGGTGCCGATGCAGCCGCGAAGCTCGTGGTCGGCATCGGGGTCCGTCACCTCGGCGGCATCATACAGGTTCCAGGTGACGAAGAGGGGCGTTTCGGTCGGCGGCGGCGTGTCGTCGGCAGCTCCGGCGCTCTCGCCGAGACCCGCGCCCAGGCCGGCGGCGATGTAGGCCGCGTGCAGACGCTGGACCTCGTCGAGGCCGAGGCTCTCGCGCTTCTCGAGGTGGGCGGCGAGCGTCTCGAAGCAGAAGAGGCAGTGGGCGGCGGTGGCCATGATGGCAGCCGATGGCGTTGCTGGAGACGCGGCAACGGGGTGCTGGCGGGTGGGCGAGCGAGCGGGCAGTCGATGGGTGTTGTGATGCCAAAGAGCTGAAGAGCCGACGAGCTGAAGAGCGGCTTACACGTGCAATACGTCGAGGCAGCTGCCCCTCCTTATCATGTTATCCTACAGCCTAGCGAAGCGTCTGTTACAGTGAAGTGGGCTAGAGGGCCCCCGCAGTTGCCGGTGCCGCGTTCCTGCCGCTTTGGGTTTACGTGACAAGGCTCAGGGCGGGGTCTGGAGTCACGTTTCATCCCAGGACACGGCTTTGTAATACTTGTACGGAGGTGGCATGGGTACGAGTAAGTTTTCCGTGTTTAATACGCACGGAGAACTACGAGTACGCATGTGATGACGGGGCAGACGCTGCAGTCGATAAAGGAGACGAGATACTCCGGAGACATGCGTGTACAGGCAAGTAGAGGATGTGAGGAACTGGGAGGAAGAAAGGAGAAATGCTCCGTACTTCGTACAGGAAGCTGGGACAACACATCCAGGCATACCCCAGCTAATGAAACGTGTGACGCAGTCAGCTTGCGAATTATGGAAGTAGTGTACAAGCAAAACACTCGTGCTTCTCAATGCTCGTGTCTTATCCCACAATCCACACTTCTCGTCGTACTCCGCGTCATTGCACACCATTGAGAGTCACGTGTTTCTGTTTCATCTCGACGCTTTGCCAGCAATGAGAAGCGGGGCCACCAAACCAAGCACAGCCACAGCAGCTACTGCGTGCAAGAGCGACACGACAAGCGCAAGAGCATCGGACTGCTAAAGTGCAATCCGTATTGGCTGTGGCGCCGGCTCTGCCTCACTTGTGAATCAGCATACGTACGCCTGATGTGCCCCTAAACACGCAACAACAACCGCCCACTTGTCTCGCCGAGCTGCAGATCGTCCACGACCCTGATTCCTCTGCGTAAAGGCGGCCTCCGGTCATCAGACGCCCAGACGCTATCAAGCAGCCGTCAGCCTCATTCCCGGCGCTCTTTGACCTACTTCGCACCGAAACCGGTCTCGTCTCTGGCGCTTTTTGGGCGTCCAGCCGCCCAAAGCCAATCAACGAATAGATACGGAAACAGACACGGAAACGGACACGGAAACGGCGCCGACTCGGGGCCGCTGTTTGGCTCTTCGTCCTCATCCCTGTCCCCCTGTGAACGCGTCCTCTAGTGGGGTCACGTGGTCTAGCCACTGCCAGCGAGCGACGGACGCAGAAAGGCGGCCATCTCGAAAATCGACTCGTCTGCTTCTCCTTTCCTGCCATCGCCTACCCTCACCTCCTGCTCCCGCCCACCGCTGCGCGCGTGCTGCGACTACAATCCGCTCAACTCCCCACTCTCTGCTCTCGGGCCGTCGACGAAGCATCCACGACCTCGCATTTCGCGCATATCGCGCATTCGCGACTCGACGTTGTTCAGCCTCCGTTCTTCTCCTTCTCGACGCTTTACGAACAGCTTAGCCCTTTCTCCCATCGTGATCGCCTCTCCTGCCAGCGCCTCCCTTCCCCATCGCCCGCGCCGAACAGCCGACCGCCAGCCATGTCGACAACGACCACTACATCTGGCCTGACGAGGCGGCGAGGCGGCGGCGGCAATGGCGCCGCCAGCACGTCCGCCAACGGTGCCGACGGCGGTGACAACGGCAAGGATGCGACCCCCGAGACGAGCTACGAGCAGGGCGACAACGGCCACAAGATCGCCTACGACCCGCGCGACCTCAGCGAGAGCGTCGAGCGCAGCAAGCAGCCGAAGCTCACGCTGATGGAGGAGGTCCTGCTGCTGGGCCTCAAGGACAAGCAGGTGGGTGGCCTGGCCGTCGGCGCGCTCTGCGCGCTCCGGCGTCTCTGTGTCTCCTGTTCCCCCGACTAACACGAAGCCCAGGGCTACCTCTCCTTCTGGAACGACAACATCTCCTACGCCCTGCGCGGCTGCATTGTCCTCGAGCTCGCCCTGCGCGGCCGCGTCAGCATGCAAAAGGACCCGTCCCGCCGCCGCTTCCCCCTTGCCGATCGCAACATTGAGGTGGTCGACGAGTCGCTGACCGGCGAGGTCCTGCTCGACGAGGCCCTCAAGATGATGAAGGCCAGCGAGAAGATGAGCGTGAGCGCCTGGATCGACCTCATGAGCGGCGAGACCTGGAACCTCATGAAGATTGGCTACCAGCTGAAGCAGGTCCGCGAGCGTCTCGCCAAGGGGCTCGTCGACAAGGGCATCCTGCGCACAGAGAAGCGTAACTTCCTGCTGTTCGACATGGCCACCCACCCCGTCGCCGACGGCGGCGCCAAGGAGGAGATCCGCCGCCGCGTTCGCAACGTCCTCACCCAGCGCACCGTCGTCCTGCCGGCCTCCCAGTTCCTGCCCGAGAACCTCGAGTTCCGCAACCTGCGCACCATCTCCCTGGTCTGCGCCGCCTACGCCGCCAACGTGCTCGAGAACGCGCTCAGCACGCTCGGTCACGAGTCCCGCGAGCGCGCCTTTGCCCAGACCGACGACTTGCTTGCCGACTACAGCCAGTGGCCGTTCGGCCGCAAGGCCACCAGCCACGGGATCGGCGCCAACCTGCCGCAGGTCGTCGCAGAAGTACGTCCATCCTCTGCGTATTCCCCGCTGTTGTTCTCGCTTGATACCGCACCATGACTAATTCCCGGCAGGAGATCAGCAAGGCCAAGGATAAGGAGCTGCAGCTCGAGGTTGTGGCCGCCTGTCTCAACGTCTTCACGCGGCTCGACTCGATTCTGTAAGACATGCGTCGCGGATTTCTCCACTCGATCATTCGACCAACCCACCCGCGGGATTCGGGACATTCGGACGCCGAGACATGCGATGGCAGGTGTCCAGGCGCAAGGCACACGTGCCCACGTATAGATGAGAAGTGGCAGTCGGCGCGGACGGCGTGACACGGCATGGCGGGTTTATATCTGAAGCGCGCGGCTCTGGCGGCAGACAGGAGGCAAGGCACGAAGAAGACGGACACGAGGCGAGTAGGCGTGGACCCGGGCAGGACCGGTCGGGCCAGCGAAACGGTTTTCACGTCATGACAAAGGGATGGTATGCCAAGGGATGGCATTGTCTGCTGGATCTTCCCTTCAGTCCTGGCAGTACGCTCATTTGTGCATTTGTTTTTCCTCCTCCTACTATCCGTCTGTTTTCGTACTTGGAAAGGAAAAAACTACCACATAATGGACACGGCGTTTTTCTCTTGTTGTACATGTTTTTCACTTTATTTATTCGTCTTCTTACGCGGCTATTGCCCTTTCTATTTTCTATACTCTACCCACTTCACGGCCTCTTTCGCCTGTATCTCGGGGTCTCGGGCGCTTTACTGTCGAGTAGGAAACAGCCAAATATAGCCTCTAATTTTGGATGCTAGAATACAGGAAGAGTGAAAGACGAACATATATCCATTCCATACACAGTAGATGGCATGTGCACAAAAAACGCCGACGCCCGTAAATGCACATCTCTCGATGCCCGATGAGACGATAGGAAGGCGGCGAGCCGGAGCCGCAGGCTGGGCAATTACTTTGAGCGGCCGCCGAGGGCGCCCTCGAAGCCGGGACGGCCCTTGCCCTTGCCGGAGCCGCCCTTCTTCTTCTTGAGGCCGGCGCGGTGCAGCAGCTTGTCCTCCTTGCGCTTGCGGAGGTTCTCCTCGCGCTTGCGCTGGCGGTCCTGGATGCCCTTGTCGACGTGCTCCTTGCGCTCGACCCACTCCTTCTCGCTCTTCCTCTTGATCTTGTCCTTGCGCTTGATGGCCTTCTTCAGCAGCGACTCCGTGCGGCCCATGTCGGACGCGGCCGCGCCGGCGGCGGCGGCGCGCCCCGTCAGACCGCCGGCGGTGGTGGCGCTCGCGTCCGCGCGGCGGCGCGCCGCGAGCCAGCGCTCCTTCTCCTCGATGCTCTGGCGCGTCTCGTCGTCCATGCCGGCCAGGCGCTTCTTCTGCGACTCGAGCCGCGCCAGCTGCGCCTTGACGTCCGCCGCGGCCGGGCCCTTGCGCTGCTTGCCGTCCTTCTCCTTGACGTAGGCGAGGTCGCGCGACATCTCGGCGCCGTCGGCAAACGCGATGCGTCCAAACGAGAAGCTCGTCGCGCCCGGGTCCGCCGCGCTCACCGGCGAGCCCACGCCCACCAGCGGCGATCCGCGCGCCGACGCCACCGCCTCCTCGCGCTTGCGCTCCTCCTCCTCGCGCGCCTTCACCCGCAGCTCCTTCTTGTGCGCTTTGCGCTCGGCCTGCTTCACACGCCGCGTCTCGATCAGCTCTTGCCGCGTCCGGATCGGCTTGCCGTCCGGCCCGTCCGCCTTGCGCGCCGCCCGCAGCGCCTCGATGCGCGCTGCCAACCGCGCACGCAGCGCCGACGTGTCGCTCGGAATCTTGATATGGTGCTTTGCGGGCCGCTCCGACGACACGGACGCCGTCGTCGCGCTCTCCGTCTCCTTGGCGTCGACTGCATCGCCGTCCAGTGCCGCCGAAGGAGCCTGTGAAGCCTCTGCGGAAGAGTCGTTGTCGTCGTTGTCGTCTGGCGCATCGTCGCCTACCAGCGAGTCGAAGTTGAAGCCCGCCTCTAGCTCATCACCATCCGCAGACTCCTCATCGCCCGAGGCCTCTTCCTGTGCGTCCTCCTCGCCGCTCTCACTATCCGGATCCGCCGCGGGAGGAGGCACCTCTTTCTGCTTTGCCAATGGCTTTTCCTTTTTTGATGCCTTGGCGTTGGGTGTCGCCTTTTGCTTCTCGGCTGCCGGCGTGTCCTCGTCCTTCGCGTCGTCATCGTTGTCATCCTCCGCCTCTCTTGGCTTGCCGTCCTCGTTCTGTTCGCTCTTTTCTGCCTTCTTCGCCTTGCGTTTCTCTGCCTTGCGCTCGGCTTTCAGTTGCTTCTTTAGCAGCTTCTCGCCTTGCTTCTTCGAGAGTTTGGCCTCCTCCAGGGTGATTCCTTGGTCGGCCTCTTCATTGTCGTCGCCGTCGTCGCCCTGGTTGCTTTCTGCCTCCTTTTCCGCCAGCTTTGGTTTTTTGTTGGCCTTGTCGGTGGCTGACTTTTGTGCTTTGGCCGCCTTCAGTCCTTCCTTGGGCTTTTCCTTGACAATGCCTTCGATCTCATCGCCGCCACTATCCTCCTCGTCGGAGCCGGACTCCTCGTTGTCGACGTCGCCGTGCTTTCGCTTGTTCCGCGCTGCTTGCTCCTCCATCAACTCCTTCACGCTCTTATTCAACACGTTCTCGGGGTCAAGGTTTTCGAGCCGTGCGGCTTTCTTCTCGGCCTTGGTCTTCTTCTTCTGTCTCCATTGTTCCTATGGACAGGACAGCCCCAGTTAGCCACTGGCACTGCGTGATGACGTGGGGTAGAAAGGGTACAGGTCACATACGCTTGGTTCGTCTCCGTTTCCGTAGTAGATCTTGGCCGGGATGAGCGACAAAAGGCCGTCAAAGGCCTTTGCGTGCTCGCGCAGGCGGTTCTGCACCGCATTAGGTACCGCATCTCTCGAGAGTCGTCTTCTCGGCAAGCTATCGAGGTGGCGGGGCGCGACATACCTGCAGCGGAGCGCTGCTCATTTTTCTTGTCGGTTGACTTCGTCTATTGTGTGTGGCAGAAAAGAGGAGTCGTCTGCGAAAGTCTGGCGGCGCGAGAACCGTGGGTTGTTGCAGCCTTGCAACCTCGATTTGGCGACGATAGGTAGCACGAAGAGAAAACCCACGCAATTTTTTGCTGGCTGGAAATTTTTTGTCGGTGTGCTGCGAAATCTTGGCGTTTCGTTTCTGCCGGCGAGTTTGTATAGCTAATGGGCGGTGAGCTTTGAGTGGGGCACCAGCAATATAAGTGTGAGTTCCTTAGTCATGACTTGAACGACGATTTCATTCAGACTTCTTTGGGAAGCAATGCACTTTCAGGCGTGTTTAATCCAGCTCTATCCTATGTATAATGCCCTATAGATACAACTAGTTGAAACAACGGTACCATGAATTAGTAAACGTTAGATTGAAGAATCTTTCCCACGTGGCCAAGTTCAAGTGACAAGGTGTACACGGCCCTCTGCAATCGGTCCTTCTTCGCATTTTCTCTATTGTATTTCGAGAGAATGGTAAGAGTGATGGGCATGAAAATTTCTCAGACTTTCCTGTGCTTTATTTACATTTCTGGCACACTTCTCGCACAAACTTTCTCTTTCCGCAGATCACAAGTCTCGCTGGCTATATTTCCAACAGATCTTTCCAAGTACGAATGAATGCTCTTATCATTCTCTCCTCTGTAGACTACCAAGAGAAACTGACAAAAATCAGGAGTCTTCACGTCGGCGCCGAACTGGTCCAAATAGGCCCGACTCATCATGCTGGCCGCTGGTTTGAATGACGCTGCTCGAAAGGCTCAAAGAGGCGACAGCCGCAGCATGACTCCGTCACCCATCCAGCCTTCCAGCTCTCACAGTCCCCCAAGGACACAGCCCAAGCAAGGTAATAACGCCTGGGGAGAGTTCACACAGAATATAAAGAGTCACGACTCGAAGCAGGCTTCCACTGCAAAGCCGAAAAGCCCGACCCAAGCATGGGTCATGGCCGAGGAGACTGTCAAGGTCTTGGGCAACGGCCGCAAAGTTTACCAGACCAAGCTTGTTGCGTCTCCCGTGCCAGCGCCGACTAACAACCCAGAGCGAGATGCGCCGAATCCGTTGTCGCCCTCTCCCTCACCGTCGCCACCGCAGTCGCTCTCCGTCGATTCGATCGGGGGCTCGGCAGAGAAGAATGATCCGTACAATGCAGCCCGTGTCGGACACATTGCAAGCTGGGTGCTTGACATGCACCACAAGCATTCCACCCACGAGGAGAACGGGGGCGATGCTGTCGACGATGCGTTTGCTGCTGTCGTCTCCAATGATTCGGACGACGGCGAGCAGTGGCCAACGCTGCTGCGTGATCCGACCATGAACAATCACAACTTGCCCACCGACGAGCCGACCGGACCGCAGCACAAGCTGCGCATGAAGATCTTGGCCAACTTTGCGGCCCGTTGCCAGAGTGAGCATGGAGAGCAGGCCGATGCTGACAGGCACCAAGGATTGGGTGGAACACTTCATGCGAAGGCCAAATCCAGTGGCAGAGTTTGCCGCCACTGTGCACCTGCCGATGGCTTCACGATGCAGCCGCACGGGCAACTGTTCCTGGACAGCGTGCTGCTCCCGCTGTCCGAAGCAATCACCTACGCCACCATGCTCCAACAGGTGAATACATTTGTGATCGACCGCATCTACGTCGACGGTGGCCTGGGAAACACGCGGTCGACGGACCCGGTCTTCTCGTGGGAGGACATCAAGGCGATGCCGATCTTTGAGGACTACCGCCAGACGCTGATGCAGGTGACCCGTCGTCAGCGCGTCTTCAACGAGTTTCCGGTCATCTTGGACCAGTTTGGACTCGTGGGAAAGCAGCCCAAGAAGGAAGTGTGAGCAGGATCAACGAGAATCGCAGATGAATCAGATTGACAAATATGACCATCTTTAGCTACCCGTCTAGTCCCAGTTACAGTCATCATCACTCGAACCGTATGCGCTAGGTCCGACAGGACGGCGTGCCATCTCTTTCGTTGCCTTTTCTATCCGCTCGTCCATATGTTGATCACTAAAGCCGTGCGCATCATCACCACCACCAGCCTGTCGTAGATCTACGCAGTGCTTCTCCCGCAGCAGCCGCGGTCCCACGCGCCGACTTTGGTGAGAACTGGTCAGCAGAACTTTGAATGTTGGACGTAAGCGACGGTCTCCGACACATTTGTAGAGCGCCGCTATGACCTCCAACAAGTCGTCGCTCCACCCACCACCATCCTCCTCATACCATTCGATGTCTTCTATTAGACAGTAGACTGGCTGGCTCCAGGGAAGTTGCCGTAGGAGTTGTACAAACACGAGTCCGAGAGCACTTGTGTGACCGTCTTTTATGTCATCGCGGAACTCACGATTGTCGACAAAGCTGAGGTCGATGTCGTCTGGCTGATGTTGTATCAGGGCCATGATAAGCTGCCAAAGTAGACTGCGAAGCATACCATTGGGACCACTGGCATCTTCAAGGCCAACGGCATTGCCCCTTGCCGTATGGAGGCCACAAAAAAATGTGAGGAGGACTGCCTCGGACTGAACACGTTGAATGCTGGCAGCGAGGATGCACATGCATGAGAGAGTGCCGAGAGTCGGCCAGAACCGGACGTCTCCATGTGGCCATTAACGAGCAAAAGAGCCGCGTTCTCAGGTTTGGCCCAGACACGGAAGGCAGGGAGGTGTAGCAGTGTATAAGCTTGGCTCATGGCGACATGACTAATGTTGACAGCCTCTCTTGAAACGGCCTGGAGATCGTCGGCTACTTGGTTCGGACGAATGTAAAGATACTCGACGAGGCGCTCCAGTTTGAGAAGAGAAGGCGGCCGAAGCCTCCTTTCCGGCCTTGCCTCACGAGACCTCGGCCGGTGCTCTGACGAGTGTCAGTGCATGTATTGCATGTGATGGTCTGTAAATAAAAAAGCAGGCTATAAGGTAAACACCCTCCATGTTGCGCAACCCAAACTCTTCAAGCATGGTAGACAATTTCGATATGAGGTCATCTCTCGCCTGCTGTTTGTCGTACTGGATAAGTACGGCTCGTTTGTTTTCCTCGGACTCCTCAGCTATTTTCTGGAGATTTTCTTTCAGGGCAGAAATGTCTTGTGCCATAGAGGAGAGAGAAAACGCGCTTTGATTCAGCTTGTCATCGACGCCCAGCAGCATTTTGTTGTTCTCATTGTTCATCTCGTTAATTTTAGTAGCAAGTTCGTAGCTCTTCTTGGTGCGGTCACCAACTTCCACTAGAGCCTCTTCCCAGATATCGTCAGTCAGTCTTTGTAGCTCTTCAGCTTCGGCAGAGACTGAAGTAACAATAGATTGCACCTCTTTCGTAGATGCTCGTTTATTAAAGAAGTACAGAACCTTCTCAGCTGTACGATTGGTCAGCCAATAAAAATAAAAGGGCCATTCGCTCATGTTGTAGATTACCTTGCTTTTCAGGCAGAAGAGATCCTATCAATTTCGAAACTGCCTGCAGAAGAGTCGCGAACATCTGCACGCAACGGGCCTTGAGAACTTCATTATGAGGGAAACGCCTACGCATCACCTGTGCCCGGATAATGATGGAGGGTATCTTGCTGAATTGCTCGATAATCATGTCTTCCTTGTCTGCTGACTTCTTTGCAAGCTGAGATTATACTAGTCAGAAGACGAAGAAATAGCCGAGCACGAAGGACGAATCTTGAAAATGAGACACAGTCCTGCCCTCAAAACCTCCATATGCGCCACATCTGGAATCAACCCGATCCACGACTTCGCGTCTTCCTCTCTTTCGCCCATTGCCCGCCAAAGACGATCTATTGGACGTTTCTTTTTGGTTTCGGAGTCAATCAGGGCCTGCTTCATCTGCTGAAATACAGACTGCCATGAGCAGTTCTGGGCGTCAATGCCGAGACTTGGGCTCAGATTCATTTCTTGGTATCTCAGCAGGGCACTTCCCAGATCTTCTGTACCCTCTAGTATCTCCACATTTTCAGTACCTGGGCACAGGTCATTGAGGGCGATATTATCTGTTGATTTTGATGTAGAATTGGACGTTGCCTGCTGCATGTCCACGCCCATGGAGGGCCTTCCATTGTCAATCTCATCTGGAACGAATAATGTCGGAATAATGCCTGGCGCTTCCCCGCGACCTATTTTCTGGGTCAGAAAAGAGCGAGCTTGCGGTTGGGTTTCGGAATGCGGGGCTTTTGATCGAAAGCTTTCTCTCAAGTGCGCCTTTTTCATTTTTTTCGACGTTCTGCCGGCAGTAAATCCAGCTCTTTGATTTGGTTCAATTCAAAATAATCAAACAGCACAGCTACGCAGAAGCGACAGTGTAGAGGGAAACAACAAAGAAATGGCAACAGTAACGAGAAGGCAGGCAGATCAATAATAGAAATAGAAATAGAAAAAGGACACGCTTATCCTGCATGCTTCTGCGGTGGATTAGTACGTCCTAACCGTCTTATGTTGCAATGGGATTCTGCATGCTTCTTGTTCTAATCCTATCTTGGACCTGAGAGTCAAGCATTATTGGCTATAGATAACCTTTAGTAGCCCAAATCTGAAGGTCTCCATTCTTCTATTGTTCTTCTCCATATACATGGATAAATCAGGTCTTGTCTGGTTAGGCGAACCCCCATACCGAGCCTGAGTTAAAGCTCGGAACAAAGGGTACACTTTTCCCTAAGAAGGATGATACTGGGGTCGACAAAGACGATTCACTCCATCTACAAGCACTTGGCCTACAAGCATCGCTACCGTGTCAACAGTTCGTATGGGGAGTTATATGGTGTTGGCACCAGAGAAAGTGCAAAAGACAGAAATAGTAGCTAAAACGTTCGATGATTGCCTTTTTTTCTGGGAAAGACTAGCCGCCCTAAAGGTCAAATTCATGTTCAGTTACGTATGAGGAAATTTACGAGAGCTTTTTTCAACTCGACATCACAGTACACATAGGAGGACAAGCCCGGTCGGGGCTGAATCACCGGAATCTGATATCCAATTCACAGTCAAAGCTGCCTGTTTGGGAGACTGCGGCTGATTCTTGTAAGCTGAGTGCACACCCTGAGCCAATAAGACATCACCAGGCATCAGCCTGCCGGACCCAAACCGACAGACGAGTCTTGTTCTCGCAAGAGTAAGAAATCCTAGAACATAGCCAAAAACTCCGCAGCGTCCGGCCCGCTGCTATAACATCGCTGCTCCCAACGCCGGAGTTCCGCAGTCCTGTCCGCATGCATGTGCAACACAGAACAGAGACCGTTCTCGCACCGTCGACCCCTTCCCCTCAGTGGAACTCTGCCTCGACGCGGCCGTACCGCACGCCGTCCACCTTGAGCTCGAAGGCGAGCCCGGCGCTGTCTACCACCATCTCGAGCGTAAAGTCCAGGTTGTCAAACTCGACGCCCCGCGTTGTCGTCAGCCGCGTGAACAGGCTGCGCGGCACCGCGCCGAGGTCCGTCGTCAGCGTGCACACGTGCACCAGCGGATTCTTGCGGCTGCGCGCGTAGGCCGGCGGCGGCGTGTCGGCGGCGGTGGCGATGAGGTCGTCGGTCACGACCAGCGACTGGCCCGGGCGGAAGTTGCGCGTGTAGTGGAAGGCGATGGGCTCCTGCGGCGAGATGGCATCGCCCTTGGCAATGTGCCACTGCATGCGGTCCGAGACCATCCAGCGCTCCCACAGCGGCGACCAGTACCGCTCGCTGACGGCGTGCTTCGCCTCGTCAAACACCGTCGCGTAGGACGTGCCGTAGTGGAAGCGCGCCCGCCGCGATAGCACCATGCTGCCCTCCAGCCCTCGCAGCACCGCGCCGCGCACCACTGCTGTCCAGGCGTACACCGGCTGCATCACTTCGATCGGCGTCGGCCGCCCCGATGACACCGCCTCTGCCTCCGCCTTCTCGGCTGCCGCCGCGATGGCATGCGTCGGTCGCTCGCTGTACGGCGGCGGCGGCAACGCTGCATTGTCGCCATCCGGGTCCCCTTGGTGGCCGCCAAAGTGAGACCGCAATCGCCGGTACAGGTAGTCGCTTTGGCCAAAGCCGCCCACCAGAATGATGCCGGACACGACGCCACCCTTGGCCCGCAGACCGTCCACCTGGCCCTCCACCAAGTCGCACACTTCCTGGACTACCGGCTCGAAGATCTCCAAGACCTGGTCCGCTGACATAACCAGGAACCCGGAGTCGATGCCTGCTTCTTCGTCATCCGCCAGACCGGGGAATCTGCATGTGTCAGCTAATCCGCCAGGGCATATCGCACAAACAGCACTCACGGAATATTGATCTCTTGGTGCTCCCCTTCGTTGAAGTTCCGCTTGACAAAGTCTTCAAAGTAGCGCAGCCCCATCTGCCAGGTTTTGCCCTTCTTGGTTTTCATCTCATCGAAGCGCTGGGCGCCCAGGCGGTTGCGTACGTGCTCCTCAAACCGGTAATTGAGAAAGGCACTTCCACACAAGCCGCCCGTGCCGACCGCCGACTCTTCGACACGCAGCGGCTTCAAGGAGATGATCTTGTAGGCAATCAAACTGCGCGTGTCAGTAGATCCCAAGCCTTGCAGTAGCCAGGAGCAGGCGAGGACTCGGCACTCACTCTACTGTTCCGCCGCCGCCATCACACACAATGAAGTTGTCGCCGATGTTGAGGTGGTTCGGCTGGATGGCCTTGAGCGTGTAGACAGCTGCGGCCTCGGGCTCGCTGATCATCTGGATGGAAGACTTGTCGCCCATGCCGGCGCGCTCGGCCGCGAGCAGTGTCGTGTTCTTGGCTGCGTCGGACCAGACGGCCGGACACGTCAGCACAAAATCCACCCGTGTCGAGGCCATAAACGATGCACCGTAGCGCCGGCCCAGGGTGTCCATGGTGTGCCTGTACACCTGTGTCAAGTAGTCGGCTACGGCGTCCACGACGGTCTTGTTGTGCCGGCTCAGCTGCGCGGCCGTCTCGAGAGGACTGACGTAGAACGGCAGCTTCTGCGACCGATCCAGAAACAGCTTCATGCAGCGCAGCCGCGTCTCCTCAGGCTTGAACTGGAAGCCCCAGCGCACTGTCGGCTCCGCGCCCGGCTTCGCGTCGACGGGTGTGTCGTACATCATCTCCGTCGGCACCTTGTCCGACGTGATGCCGTTGCCGCCGGGCCACGTCTTGATGATCTCAATGTCGTCCGGCTTGGGCGTATACACCGCCGCGACGCCCGAGAATGTCGTACCAAAGTCCACGCCCACAATGAGACGGTCCGGAGCCGCCGGTGCATCGCGCACCGGCTCGCGTATTGGCCCATGTATGGCTTCGGCGGCCGATGGCGGGTTGGCTGTCTTAAATGGTAGTGCATGGGCAGCGGCTGTCGTTCCCCCCTGCGTCAGAGCAGGCGAGCCGAGCAGGGAGAGCGAGGCTAGTGACAACACGGCCGACGACGCCGGAGAGGATGCCGGCTTTGATAGAGACAAGGGCGCGGACAGTGGCGTCGGCCCGGTTGCTACCGCCGATCCCGGCGTCGATGTGCCGTTTCCTTCTGCGCCGGCAGCCCTTACAGCTGTTCCGCCGCCATTTCCGGTCCCGGCACCCGAAGTGGCGCCGGCGTTGATTCCAGCCACGCCGCCCAAGGATGCCGGTGTAAGCGGCTGCGAGGAGGATGCCACGCCATGGTGCCTCGGCGGCGGCGGCGGCGGCGGCAGTATGGGCGAGGGCGTAGGCGAGAGGGAGGAATAGTAGCCGCTGTAACTGGCATCTCGGCTCCTGCCGGGTGGTCTTGGCCGGGTCGGGGGGTTGCTCATGATGCTGGCGGGGCGCGACACATGGCAGAGCCCTAGAGCGCTTCACGTCGATGGCTGGGCCTGTGCCAGCCGGCAAGTAGTGACGAGACGGGAAGCGATGGCACTGGGAGCACAGCGCACCTGATCGAGTGTGTCCGGCTCGAAATCAACGTGAGATTTGGCTGAAGATTGAAATTGGTGGAAAGTGACCTGCAGCAGGCTGAGCGGAAGGCTGACTGGTGGCGGGGCTGAGCTTGCGGTCACCCAAGGGGAAGGCACGGGCAGCTCACGGCAGCGCGCGGCAGGCAGTGATTGTCCAGGCGGAAAGCGCGCTGGATACGAGCAGTTGACGGGACTGGAAGGTGCGAGGCAGTGCTCAGAAGGAGCACACATGAGAGAAGGAGCGACATCGCTTTTTACACTACCAACTACGGCAGCCAGCTTACCCAAATTGCACCGTATGTAATCTGTAAGATACAGAGTAGCTGCATACGACGCCATTAGGCACCCGGCCAGAAGCAAGCCGTAAACTGGTGTCTGACGCCATTCCAGATCGGTGTGCCTGGTCCAGAGACTTACGGAGTATGCTTACGACGTAATGCCCCCCGCATCGTCATCAGCCAATGTACGGAGGAGTCCGAATCCCGGGACCACAATTTCAAACTTGAGCCCATCAAGCTGTACAGTGCAAAATGCCGTTTCATGCAGGAACGAGAAAACTGAACACATTGAGCAATTATTAAGCCTCTATGAATATGCACATGTTGCGAATAGATTGAGTTTCGTCTATGTACCACCTCCAGGGTATGATCCAACAACCCTGGCTCAGCCTCGTAATGGCCCCCGTGCGTGTGAAGAGAGTGAAGCGACTAGACTGCTATCAAGTTCCTGCCTTGCTGGACGTCCACGTCCAATCGAAAGCACAAACGCAGATCGTAACGCGCAATAAAATAGATTATCCAACGAGAAATTGTGGCCGAAAGCATCCCATATTAGGCGATGTGAAACAGCTGCTGACAAAAGAAAGACGCGAAATATAGACAATGCCATCCCCGTCAAAAACAATCCGGCTTGCCGGTCTGGTGGCCTACAAAGAGCGAACCATCCAATCTATATATATATAAAGTAAGAAGCAATAGATAAGACGAAACAAGGGTATTGAATCCGTCAACTCGCCACAAGTAGGGAGTGGGATATAAACGTGTTTGGGGAATATATTGAATTTAAAAATCGCCATGCTGTCGAAATAGTCGGAACGCTGTAGTGATCAAGCTAGGTGGGTGTTTGAGCTCCCTGCAAAACAGTCGACTGGGTTGCGCTGCCTGTCTAGTCGAAACAGCATGGCACACAGCAAATGTGGTTGTGGTATAAAGAGGAGCGTCTAATAGAGCGGTGTCCAAGTGCTGTGCCCGGTGCCGACCGTGTAGAAACTGACAAATGAAAAAGTGAAAACCAGAGAACACCTGAACACCGCCGTATGAGACCGAAAGATCGATGAGAAAGGATAAAACTTTTTGCAATGTTCGCACTGCTGGGAAGCCGCCATGTAGCCGATATAGCCGAAGATCCAAAAACAGGAAAAAAATCAAGCCAAAAACAAATAACAGAGTCTGAGATACCGTAATATCTAGAACCGGTTGCTGGCTGCCCAGATGCTGGCGGAGGCAGAAGCTGCCCAGTCGTTCTCATCATACGGCGGCGTCGGCCACTTGTACTCCTCAGACTTCTTCCTTAGATCCAGTGGCTTTGGCGTGACTGCCTCATTGCTATCACTGAACAGCACATTGTGGCCACTTGCAGAGGGAGACGGCGTCGGGTACGGGTTGGAGAGACCAAGGTTGCTGGCAGACTGGCGCAGGCCAGGCTTGCCGTCCTTCTCCAAGCGCGTCATCGCCCGGTGCGTCGAGTTCAGAACCTCATCGAGAAGTTCGTCCTCCTCATCCGGCGCATCGTACGGGTGCATACCCTGTGTTGCCTGCGCCCGACGGGTCCGGCTCGAGATTGGGCCGCCTCCGCTGCGGGCAGCAACGAGCAGGTTGTCCGCGGACCGAGCTTGCTGGTGCGGGAGAGAGTGATGCCGCTTCAGGTGTGTCGCATTTATATTCGCGCTCGTCACACTAGTCACCGAGGCTATTGAAGCCGACGTCGGTGCCTCCACGCCGTAATCCGGAATGGTAGGCATGTAGCGGGTTGGCTCGCTAGAATTGGTCTGGTGGCCCTCGCGAACAGATCCCAGATGCTCATGCCCACTGTCCTTGTTGGCAAGCGGTGCCGGCGCAATGCCCTGCTGTTGGTCCAGGGTCATCGACGACCGGTTGCTTGCCCAAGGACCGCAACCAGCTTGGGCCTCCATGTCGTCGTAAGCCGGGGTTAAGGGCGTCTGATGCCGGCCAGAAAAGCGGCGGGCCCTTTTCCGAAGATGGGAGAAAAAGCTCTCCTTGTGGGCACTAGGCGGCGAAATGAGGCCACCATTTCCGGTGAGCGCCTGCTCGGCCTGTAGGCGGTGCATCTCAGCATACTGATTGGTGCTTGACGCCACGGACAGCTGCCGGCCAATCTTCTTGGGGGTTTTGTCCTCTGGAATACGAGTTGACCCATTGGCATAGGCGTCGTTGTACATTGGTGTCCGGCTGTTCGCCTGCGCAGTAGCAGCGTCCGGTAGAGGCGAAATAGGCCGAATAGTTGGCAGTATGGGCATCGGAGCCACGTTGGACTGGCCATTGGTCCAAGTAGTACGCTTACCAGCAGCGACCTTGGTCTTGGGAATCACGGTCTCGGCGGGGGCATGTTGGGCAGGTGCTGGACGCGGGCCAGCAATAACCGAGACGGGCACAGCGGGTGGGGGCACTGCTGCTGCAACCGGAGCCGGTGGCGGAGCTGGAGCCGGAGCCTGAACGGGAGCGGGCGTGGTGGACGGAGCGGGAACGACAATGTTGGTAGAGTCCTTACCGACAGTTCCGGGCGTAGATCCGATAAGAGATTTGCGGAACCAAGACGGCTTGGACGATGTTGGGGAGATTGTGTCCTTGGTACTGCGGGCAATGTCAGACTGCTTGCGGCCAAGGATGCGCGAAGCAGACGACTTGGGCCGCAGCGGGTCCGTGGCATCGTTGAAATATTCATGAGCCAGGGCCTGGGTGGAGGTAGGACGGGTCTTGGGGTCCCACATTAAGCACCAGGTGACAAAGTGGCTCAGCGATGCGGGCCACTGCGGTGACTGCAGAATGGTATCCATCGCATGGGGCGCCATCTTGGGAAAGGAGAAGCCCAGCTTTCCAGCGAGCCGGGATCCTTCCCGCCACTCACCGCCGCCAACGCGGTTGCCGGCCTTGCTGTACCAGTTGCCGGGGCTGCCCATAATTTCGCAGACACGCCAGAGTTGGTCGACCTCGTTTACGCCCGGGAACAGTGGCTTCAGAGTGGCAACCTCGACAGCCATGGCGCCGACGGCCCATATATCGACAGGCGCGGAGTACTCGCCGGCACGAAGGAGAACCTCGGGGGCCCGGTACCAACGGGTAGAAACGTAGGTAGTGTATGGCAGCTTGGAATGCGTCTCGCGGGCGAGGCCAAAGTCGGCAATCTTGACAGTGTAGGTAGGCGGCGTAGAGGGGGGTGTCATCAGGGCCGAGTAGCGGCGGAACGAGTTTGTCGAGTCCTGGTGGGCCGATGAGGAGACGAGAATATTCTCGGGCTTGATGTCGCGGTGGAAGAAGTCGTGAGCGTGAATGTGCTCCAGGCCCTGCATGATCTGGAAGAGGATGCTCTTGACGCTGGCGTTGTCGAGGCACTTGTGGTCTCTCGCCTTCATAAGCTGATAGAGGTTGCCCTCCATGTACTCCATACAGATGTGCAGCTTCTTGGTGTAGGGGTCGAGGAAAATGTCGAGGGAAGGGACGAGGTGGTGGTGCGGCGGTAAAGTGCGGAGGAAGACGACTTCGCGCAGCTCAAGACATGACGTAAAAGACGAGAAGGTCTTCTTCATAGTCTTGATCGCGACCTGGTAGGTAAGAACACCGTTAGTCATCAGAGACCAGGTCCGAGGAAGCTGTTGGAGTTGACCGGTTGACTTACAACTGTGCCGCGACGAGCAACGGTGGAACCAGCGCTCCGCACACGGGCGAGGCAGACGCTGCCAAAGCTGCCATCGCCAATTTCCTTGATGACCTCGAAGCGCTCTTCGAGGGCCATGTTGTTGGAGACGGGCAAGCTCGAGCTGCGGTGGGTGAGGTCGTGGGTGACGGCCATCGTGATGTTGAAAGGGGGCTCGCGGAGAGACGCTAAAGAGCCCTAGGGCAGTGAGGCGAAGACAGCGACGCGACTGTCAGGTCGACTGCAGCGGCGAGGCGACAGCGAGGACTCGGCGAGCTCGAGAGAGGGATGTCGTGGTCGGAAGAGGTGGAGGGTCTGCGGAGAGCAAACAGGTCAGATGGGACGAACGACGGCTGCGCCCATACGGGTGCAACGGGGCGGAGGAGCGGCAGTGCTGTATTACATCTGCATAACCTAGAACCCCAGGCTGGAGGCTCTCGATGGTGAAGAGCCGCGGCGCAATGTCTGGTGCATCCGAGTGGTAGTGGGAGCCGGAAGTGGTGAAAGTCGGTCGGGTTGGAACAGGAGCGAAGCTCGGAAAGCAAGTTTGGCGGCGTAAGGCGGCAGGCGCGCGTCTGCGTGGTGTCCGGCGGTTGGCTGTGTCTATTGGCGGCAGTATGGCACTGATACTCGTTGAGGCTGTAGCAGCTGTATGGATCGAGGTCGTCCACGTGTTGGTGATGCAATCGGCTCGGAGTTCGGACAGCGGTGCAAAGAAGCGAAAGTGAGGGGAAAGAGAGAGAAAACAGAACAGAATAGGAGAGCAGGACACGGACACGGAGGGGCGTAAATAGGATGGTGAGGGAGAGGAAGGAGCGAGCGAGTTGCGAGAGGCAGGAAAGGAGAAATAAGGACTGGAGATGGTGCGAGAGAAAAGGGTATAGGCAGGGAAGGAAGGGGAGATGAAAAGGGAAGGGGCCAGGAGCGTGATTGCTGGATGGGAGTCAGGGGGGCAGCGGGAGGAAGTAGCGAATAGCGGTGTTGGCGAGTAAAGATACTTCAGACCGCGCGACGGGTCGAAGTAGTTAGCCCGTGGCAGTGATTAAAACGGTCAAGGGCTGCGAAAATACGACGCAAAATAGGCCGCAAAATAAAATAGAGATACTTGTACAAGCTAGCGGGTCCACGCCGTTCTTGTTGTATTTCAGAAGGTCAGATGCGCGCCGATCTGGGAGGAACCCGTCGAGGTGTGCACGTACACATCGTGGTCTGTTTGTATTTACTATGGCAGAGCGCCGGGTGCAGAGCACGGCGCGCTACTGTGCTGCAATGCGTGTCAGCATAGCTACGGAAGTATCTTACCTTAATACGAAATTACGAGTAGGAAGTCCAGTATCTTACGAATACGTGCCAGTAAGGGAGCTCTCCTGACAGCGGACAGGTACGGCGCTAGCGCGCGCGGATTCGGGCCTAGCGCGCGCTGGCGGACGGGCGGTCTGGACAGTGCCGCAGGCGGTTTGGCGGCGGGTTCTGTGGCCGCCTGTACTTTGCAGGCGGTCCGGCAGCCTGTTTCTGGGCGGCCGCCAGCCACTGTGCTTTGTACTTGTACTTTATGCCTCGCGGCGGCCGCATCGTGCGGCCGGGCACGTCTGCCGCCTCTAGATGGACGTCCGTCCTTTGCATGAACGACAGGGGTGCGGTGCCCGTACGGAGTACTGGACGCGTGCGCGTGCGCGTGCACTGGGAGATGGGCGCGGAAAAGGGGGTGGGTGACAAAAGGCAAATGAGCCGAATTGGGCGACGGTCAATCTCGCTAACGGCAGGGCCGCCGTTTGGGGGACAGGGGGGCAGCCACCGAGAGCCAGGCGGCGTGGCTTCCCGGGTGAAACAGAGGCTGGAGAGTTATGCGCGGCGGCTGTACGGGTACATGTACGCACCAAGTGGTGCTGGTACTGTACGAAGTACTCGTAGCCCGGCGCTCTGCTGCAGGTCTGACGATACGAGCGCTCTCTCGGCGTCCATTGTCCTGCCGGAGCTCCCCAACAATGAAGCGACAGCAAGAATCGGCGCAAGGCAATACGAGGCTGCTTGTACTTACGAATACGTAAAAAATGTACTCCGTAATGTACAAGCAGTACGATACTCGTAAAGACCGCAACAACAGCACGACGGCAGGGCATCGCGACGGCAACGGCGTCACAGCTCCATCCAGCCCGGCTTCGTGACTTCATGCAGGCGAATCAGACGAGCAGCCATTCCCCGCCGCCAGCTGGCACATGCGCATGCACGGCCTAAAAAGTAGCACTGCTACGATCCGGAGTCGATGTGGACGTCGCATCGGCTGAGTCATCCAGCGGTGTGCCGGTGTGGAACGGTTGTCGGCAAGGCATGCGGCGGCTGCGCTGCAACCCTAACTGCAGTTGTGCGCGCCGTTTGCGCACGGGGAAGCTTGAGGGCTGGCATCGCATGCTCCGTACGAAGTGTGTACCTCGCCGTCGCGGACGATGCATTCGTCGTCTGACCGCAGATCCGGCGCAAACTCGGTGCACGTGTAGGGTCATGTGACTCGGCTGCAGCGGAATACGGAGTCGTCGCCGCCCAAAATATGGGCGGGAGGAGACGAGGTGCATCTTGAAAGCGCCGCAGGCGCCGTTCTTGTTCTGCTGGCTGTTTGGTCGTGACGCACCCCATGTATGCGATGCGTGCAAGAACGGAGTCTCCGTACTTTGCCTGTATTACACGCATACTATGACGTACGACAGAGCCGACAACGATGCCTTGTTCAACAAAGTGTCTGTACTCCGGACAGTCATTATGTACTTATGTCATACATACAGACTACAGTACGGAGTACCAGGAGCGCCTGTCTAACCAAGCCTAGCGGACCCGTCCGCGGGAGACGGCTTCTGCCTTCTACAGGGCTCCGCGGATGGACATCGCAATTTACCAGTCCAGCTCAACCAAGTGCGCGGTACGAGCGCAGACGAGGAGGCAATATGTACTCGGCCAATAGAGTACGCACGACGTACAAAGCATCACAAAGTGCTCGCAATGCTCGGCCGCGTGCGACGTCCAGAAACGAGTCAGATGAGCCAGCGCCGCCTCCACGATCAGTCGGACGGGTGGGCAACACAACATCAGGGGTGCAGCGACTGCACTCATTGCCGGACCGCCGATCTCTTCCTGTTGCGGCTGGGCCGACGGCTGCGTCTGCTTTTCTTTTGGGGTTTGGACGCGCCTGTCTCGCCGCCCGATCAGCAGTCGCTTGCCGGGGTGCGAGCTCACCGCGTCAGGCGGTAAGTTTCTGACGCGTCTGGTACGATGTAATAATACCTCGGACGCGCCGGCCTCGTCCGGCGCACCTTGCGCAGAGCAGCAGTGCTGAAACGGCTGTTGAGACAGCGCTGCGCAGACGACGGTGGCCGCTAGACGACAGGCCAGGGGCAACTGTCTGGCGGCCGGCCTCGCAAAGCGAATGGCTTCGAGAAGCTGTCCCATATTTGTACGGCGTGTATTTTATGCCGCACAGCAGCTCATGCCGGTTCGAGGCGCGCATGCAGACCATTCTGTACGAGTACGGAGTACAAGTAGTCGAGGCTACCGTATTGAGTAGGCAAGGTACGGGGACTCCGTGGCGTAGGAGTACGCGCCCTCATCAAAGCATTTATGCAGCCAACCCGGCGCATAAGCGGCCATCAAGTCGTATCTCCTCCTATCTGATTGCAGTCATAATCGCTTGGCCCGTATCCTTTTTGCCTAATATTGTACCGGCCTGTTCGTTCATCCCACACCACTACGAGTAGGCACCTGTTGTCTTCGAAGGAGTCGTCAGAATCTTTATTCCTTGCGCCGCCGGTACCAGAACGAGAACTTGTAATGCTACGGAGTAGATCCGGTACGCGAACTTCCGAGTGGTATGAGCGGGAACGGATCATCTCGTACTCGATGGACAGTGTCAATACTTCGTACAAGTATTCGACACGAGCGCGTCTTCCAGAAGGTCCCCGTAACCGTACGACCCCGGCCCCCTCCCCTGCTTGTATCCGACGATGTACAGCACGGAAGTATTACAGATTATGCATCCGAATATGCGTGTCAAATTTTTCTTAGAATAAGAAACGAAGCGGAGAAGCATGTGCGGGCAGAGCGTGCGACGTCGTAGGGACGCGCCAGAAATTCAAAAAAGAAGTCAGGACCATGTCTCACCCCCTGACACGCCGTCCTTGCACTCACCCTGAAACTACCGGCGCCAGCGTACTGGGAGATGTGCAATGCTTAGCAGTTGAGTACTTGCACAAGCCTCGACTGGCCGTACTTGTACAAATACAAGTAGCAAGCGGACACTTCGTGGTCATACTCGTACGAAGCATTACGAATTTCACGATCTTCTGTTGAGGTGCTTGTACGAATATGTATGGGCAGGAGACTGTCCACGATAAGTGTACCCATACAAGACAAGTACGAGGTACGAGGTATAAACACTTGATCCGTGCGATAAGTAAACACATCGCTGGGCTAGTCTGCCCGGTTGATCGCTCTACTCGTACTCCGTATTACTTCGTACGAAGTACTCTGGTGCCTGCACGCCGTTCCCGTGTTCCGTGCCAAAACGGCCGTCCATCCGTAGGACCGTTGCATCCAGTAATCTACGGACAATTTGCGATGCGGTCTCTCGTTGTATCGAAGGTACCTTGCCCAGATCACCTAAAGGCCACTTCCCCTTTTCCGCCCAGCCCGGCAACGCTGCCCTCCGTTCAACACTTTACTGCTTACTTGTACTTGTACGGAGTTTGAATCGAGAAAAACGCTCGGCGTTCACGCGGTGGGTACGAGGCGGTATGACAGGGCCCCTGCCATGCGAGTTCTCGTAATTACCTTGATGAAATCAGAAATAAGAAATACAAAGTGAAAAGTGAAAAGTGAAAAAGGCGCGGGGGATCATCGCCTCTTATCCTTTCGTATCGTGCTCAGGCCAAGCTGTTCCTCCTGCATACGAAGTAATACTCCGTAGTCGTAGATATTGCTAGAGACGCGAGACGCGAGACGCGAGACGCGCAAAAGAACCCGCCGCGATAGTTCATGGATGGCGTCTCTTGACGCGTCCAAAGTCGATGTCATATGATTATCCACTACGGCCCAGGAAGGATGGGCGTGTCCTGAATGTCCAGTTCGGCTACCAGAGAAATCACGGAACAGCCACCAATATGGAAGGTAGCGTCCTGCTTCGGACAAAATAACAGCAAGGCTATCCGTAAGAGATTAGAACAGAGTGTATGTGGAAAGTATAGGTACTGTCAGCCTTTAGACCAATGCTCTGTCGTAGCTCTGCTGTCGCGCGTCGTTGTCTGCTGTCGCGCGTCGTTGTCTGCTGCTAGATTGTCCGTTCCCGAGGCATTGATGAGAGCCTTCTATTTTTTGTTCCAAATTCGCCCTCAATCAAAGATGGGGATCTAAGGTACCATCTTTCATTGCAGAGTTCTTATTCGTCGTTTGGCCACAGTGTGTTCGATTATCGCATGGTGGAGGTTGCTCATTCTTGACTGTTCTCGTGCTTCACATGAACATTTGGAAAAGCATAAGGTGTGCAGACAATACTATCAGCCTCGCTATCCTTGATACGCAGCGTGAGCCTAAAAAAATAGGCAGCATGCGTCACATATCACTCTCCTCTAGAGGCCTCTGAAAACAGAAAGAGCGAGCCTCGGCTCCTTCCCTATGGAAGGAAATCACTTCGACTTTGACGCCTTGGGAAGGAGCGACTAACCTTGTTCCCGGGCTCTCTGCCAATCTCGTTCGTCTGTTGCATCCTCTACTTTACGTGCGCCTTATACTCTTTCCTCACTCTCATTTCACACTTGTGGCCCGTTTGTCGTCTGCTCACATCCCGGCATCGCAACATCTTCACACCGCCAGCTGTCCCAATAAACATCAATGCGTACGAACTGCCGTACGACTGCCAGCGACACCCATGCTGAACATGAAGCCAGCTCGGGTTGGAAGATCGTATTTAAGGTGACTGAATATCTTCACCTGAAAACTTGATGCATCAAATGTTCTGACCTGGGAATAAATAGACCCGACAATCCCCCAAAGTCGCCGGAATTGCCACCAAAGTGATTAGATCCAGAGTCCAATCTACGACCCCGTCGTCTTCCCAGTTTCGATGATCTTCCCTATTGACACATTATGTGAATTAGGATTCGATGCTCTCTAGGTGGAGAGTGGAAACCGCGATCTGAATTTTCCAAGCGTCAGCTCGAGAAGTTTGACCACTCCAAGGCGCCGCCAGATAAATCCAAAATCAATTGCAAGGCACACACATCACAGCCTTTACGTGAACTGCAGTGCGAAGGGCCATGCAGTCTGTGGCGGCCGATCGAGCACTTCAGCAAATCTTCACGTATCAACCACAAATACGTGCGTTTGCCTGCCAGGCCGGCACCCCCGTCGGCATGATCATCAACATACATGCTAACTACTATGTATTTAACGCAGTGGTGTATCGACTGCACATCGTGGCAACTGAGCGTCGAGCCTGGCATGACCCCCTGCGCTCATCCCAACTCTCTCCACGACCTTGACGAACTCGCCAAGCTTCGATACAACGCCAAGCCGGGACTTTTGGGAGCCGAGCCTTCCAGAGAGGCCAGAACAGACCGGGTCGAGCAGGTGAGCTACCCTGTCGACCACGCCGTCATTCGTGTCTAACGTGTCTCTTTTAGTGGATTCAAGAGAATCCGAGCGAACTTGGAGACTACGAGCAGCTCGAAACAACCTCACAGGCTGCAGACGCAGCTCCTAAGCCGGCTTCAGACCTGCTCGATGACAGCATTGGTGACCTTGGAGGTCTCCCCCAAGCGCTCAACGCAATAAATCTCAGCCGGATTGGCCGCTACGACGAGCCTGAGAGCACCATGGGCACATCCACCAATACACGCACGGGATCCTTCTGGGATGGCACCATCTTGGCCGAGTCCGAGGACACCTGCTACTACAGCGACGATGGGGCTACGCCGACCCCTTCTGTCCACAGTGATGCTGTCTCGGTAGTTCTTGCGGCCCCACCGCCTGTAACGGGAAGATCACCAGGCCCGAGTGGCTGGGAACGGCCGGTAAGCAGACCTGGGCTTCGTCTCATATCATCATTTCGTCGCACATATTGACATCTTACGCAGAACCAGCGCAAGACGGACTGGGCGCCACCCGTCTATGTACTTCCGGGGAGCTGTCCCGACGTTCGCCAACAAGTCCAGTCGCAGCAGGCCTTTAGTGGCGAACCAAGCGAGGCCGGTCGGGACTAAGGGTGGCAAGGTGGGCATGGATACCAGAGCCTCATGTAACTAAAGTGAGGCTCTGCGGCCACCATAGGGTGGGATACACACGGCCAGCCTACCGTTACGCACAATGGCTAGATTTTTGGACCGGCAGAACACACGCTTCATCGACACTGACTAACAGGAGAAATGCCAGCCTAGCTGTCCCAAGTCAAGCACTGTTGCAGCTTCACTATAGTTTGGAATCAAGAGACCTTCCTCTCAAATATGTGTCTTTTAGCGACCTGCGCGCTCGCGAATGTGTGCAAGCGTGTATCTTGCGCTTGCGTATGAGTGTGTGTGGGTACAACGCTAGAGAGCCTTGTCGGGCAACACTCTGGGCGTAAGCTTTACTCGTTTCTACTTTCCCTTTCGACTGTCGGTAAAGGCGTCGGCGAGGTTAAACTGGATACAAAAGCCATTTCGCCTTCCACGACGTCTGCTAGGAAACGTTTCGCCTGGACGGAATAGAAGGAAGAGGTTTCCGGCGGCGCAACAAGAGCGTCCGATTTACGACGGCCGTGAGTGTACCAAATCGTGTTAACTCGACTTTGAGTTCAGTCTGCACCTTGACCTTACAAGCTGTGGCTTCCGCCCCTCCTCCCCTCTACCCACACCCCTGCTCCTAGCAGCCTTGTGTGTCTGCTGATCACACCAGTAACAGTTCATTTACGGGGCTCGGAGGTTGCCGGAGCCAGTCTGATGTGCCCGTGCCCCAACTTTGCAGCCTGCTGTGTCTTGTCCTGCCTTCTCTCAACATGGGTCTTGGCAAAACAGCGGACTTTACGGTACACTCTATTTCCGCCGCACTTGATATTTTCTTTGCCCGAAGACGTATATGTCATCTACTAAAGATATCTAGTCTGCCCATGAGTGGCTGACAATAATGCGGTGTGTTGATGAGCAGTCGGTGTGAAGGTGCGCGTTACTGTTGTTCCGATATGTCGGATACATATCTTCCATGTTGCATGCGTTCATACTGATAGACAATTGTTTTAGGAGGACAGAACTACAGACGCACGAGGGAACACTAATACAGGAGTACAGTTGTGCTTGCTCCTACATGGTTACCAAGCGCGATAAGAGGACGATGCTGCCGCCATCAGACAGTACTCGGTAAGAGAATTCACATACTGTCCTACGATGGGTGCGTAGTTTCTGCGCCGTGCTTGTTGCTCGGCTACGCAACTATAGTCATACCGAAGCCTCTAGACTCCAAGGCAAAGCTAACGATAAGACTGCTTCGTAACAGAGCGCGAAATTATGACAGATCACCACCGCGTGGTGTGCTCCCTACGCCCCGTTTCTGGCTCACCTAGCTTGGGTAGGGCTGAGCAAGGTAGTCATCGCTTGTACTTGCATGAATCCGCGGTCTCGAGACGTGGCTATTCGCAATTTCAGCCAAACAGCTCCGCCCATTTTCCCGACATGGTTCCGCCGTGAAACGATCTTCACATTCGTTGTCACCATTTCAGTGGTCTCAGCAACTAGGACCGAGAGCTATCAAGCTGTCTGCATAGTGTTTTCCTAGTGACATACTTGGCAGCGCCGTTAGAATGATAAGGAATGCGATATGCCTTGTTGTTCCGACGTTCTACCATTCCATTATTTGTACGCAACACAATGCACAGCGCAGCGTTGACTTTTCGAATTTTAAAGAAGAGAAGATTGGGACCAACACGCAAACGCCTTGCGCGCCGTGACTTTTGTGTATCGGCTGATCCTCGTCCTCTCGCTTCCCCTCTAGCACAGACGCCTCTTTCTACGAAGCCCATTTCGCCATGTAACACGACACGGGTGGTGTGTCTGGCCTCCGAAACTGTCGTAGGCGTTATTGAGGAGGTCAGATACACGCTTTCCGGCTGCCACCCTCGACCACGACACCACACCCTCATTTTATCGTATCGGCCCAGCCAGCTACCTACTGTTTTGCGACACATTCACGAGCCCATCTCTTATAACACCAATCTGGAATCTTGCCTTTTCAACAACAGTTTCCCAACAACTACCACCCAAGACTGCCTGTGTTCTGCCTCTTTTGCGTCGTTGTGTATATCTAGCACCACCTTCACGTGGGTCGCAACAATAGGAGCCTGCTGTTGGAATAAGACACTTACAACCACGTTACAAAGGGCATTCCAGCAAGACAACTAAGAGAAAGTGAAAAAGAAACTGAGCTGTCTCTGGTATAATTTCAGCCACAAATATCAGTCAGACCTGAAGTTACTTATGCCATGTTATCTAGAAAGCACACTGGGCTCGAAATATCCGAATCCACTGATCCTCATAATATCCCTTTTGCCGATGCTTCCAGAAACAGGCGGGTCAGCGAAGGCAGCGGTTTTGGTGACGAAAGAAACAATGCGATGAGGGAAACTGGCCCCGTGATAGCACTGGAGACACTGAAAGCTGCAACCAGGCGCACTGCCAATATCAAAAGTCCTTCTATGTCATACCCACCTTCTGGCGGTGCCCGAGATAGCATATCAGCAACAGCCCTCCAGTCTGATGTCATTCCTGCCGTTTCTCGTGTACCTCCATCGGTGGCTTATATCCCCGAGCCAAGAGACAGCGACACACCTGCCTCGAATAACACTTCTACACCAGAGCAATTACCTGCTCGGCTACCGCAGTCATCCGGAACTTCGGTGTCTGCCTTGGAGCTTCACAAAGAGGCTGCAGAAGCTTGGCAAATGAGTAACCCGCACCAGTTAGTCTCGATGATCAGGGCTATTGTCCAACAAGAAGGTGAGAGTCGCCTGGATATTGTTTTTGGTGTTGCGAGTTGTTGGGGGGTCCAAGAACTAACCAATGAACATATGAGTAGTTGGACGCGTTGACCAGCCAAGTGAAACGGTCTCTTCAGCAAGCGACGGCCAGTCCGTAGCACTAACCTCCAGCTCTGAAGCCTCGGCAGCGGCCTCGGGTGTCCCCCGAATAGAATCAGGTGGTGGTGTCCAAGTCTCTGGTTTAGGTGGTGTTCCCGAAGCAGGCCCACGTCCCTCAGTGTTTCGCGGCTCTTGGGACTCATCTTTTTATTCTTCCTACCCGACTACCGTCACATCCTCCTCGTCTTCCCCTTCTCCTACCTCTTCGCAGCCCTCTCAATTGTCCTCATCTTCTGTTCCCACAACAAGCTTGTACCCATCCCCCAACACGGACGCGTCAACTAAGCCCAAAGTCCCCCTTGAGTATCCAGCCCGAGAGCCCACCCCTAGGCCGATGCCGTCTTCTCGACCTGTTTTAGCCCGCGAGTCCTCCAGCTACCAGAAACGGCCACTGGCGGATGCCTCTTCGTCAAAGTCCCGACCTGGTAGTTCTTCTGAGCGAAGATCCAGTGTACAATTTCAGGAGCCAGTTGTCTCAAGTGTCTCGGCGGCTGGAAAATATACCGGTGACAGCACAGCCGAAGGAGGTAAATGTGACGCGAGATATGGAGCGCGGCCGTCAGTAGCACCGGCCCTAGACGGATGCAAAGACTTGTCCCCCGTTGACCAAAAATGGGGTGTTCTTTTCGACACGAATGGGGAAGCTACCGGCCGGTTCACAGACGTGATGCGTAGCCTGGCCGAGTTTATTGTAAGCCCCTGGCTCTCCTCGCACCATAATCCATCTCCCCGTTCTGTGTGTTAACACGTCTTGTATCAGATCAAAGAGTTCCCTCCCGTTGGTGAGCTCGTCATTGTGCCAGAGAGGATGGCAGCGTTTTATGGAACTTGTTCCGAGGGGGAACATATTGTTTACAGTTGTCAGTAACCTCCCGCCATTATGTGTGTAAAATCAAACAGAACGATGCTAATAAAACCAGCACTGTTTCAACCTCAGAGCCGAGACTGGAATCGTCGGATCTCCGAGCTTTACCAGGACTTGGGTTGCTCCTATCATCTGACACAGGAAAGGCCTTCATCGCGGCCGACAATGCCGGCTCTCACACCACGTGGCTTTGCACGGTGGATGACAATCAATATGAAAGCTTTCCCTGACGAAGAATCACGCCGGCTGGACAAGCTCATCTCCATGTACCCCATCGAAGCCGCCAGCGCGCTTGATGGCAAGCCGGAACGCCTCCCCAAGCAGCTCTCTCGAAAGCTTCTACCCAAAGCGCCTGACCTGGAGATACGAGATAGGCTTCTTCAGGCTGTGAAACGGAACTTTAGCGACTACTACGCAGCACTGGTCTCTCCCGGTGCCTCCCGTGCGCAGACCTCGTCGGCGCAACGGGAGACTGTCGCTTTGACAAGTGCAGAAAAGAAGAGAGAAGGCACAGGCAAAGTGTTGCCGACTCCTTCACACCACGAAATAACATCGGCGACGAAACGGCGGAATTCGTCGTATGCGGCCATGCCGTCGTCGTCTCTGAGGGACACGCTGTCAGGCCAGGACCGTTCTCGCCACGACAGTAGCAGAGAAGGGCGGTCAAGTGTGTACCATGGCCAGGAAGTATTGATAAATGACCGTCGTAGTAAGTACGAGCTGGGCCCAGGGTATCGTCAGGCGTCAAAGTATCGTCACAGCTTCGACGCAGGCCCTTCAAAGCAGTCTGGCCGACGAAGCCCTAGCCGGCCACGACAGGAGAGCCGACGCAGGGTAAGCACTACAAGCAATAGTGGTGCGGATGGCACTGGCAGCGGGGGTGAGTGGCCGGCGCAGTCTCCGAAACCAGTCTCGCGGCGCGACTCTGCTGCCGGCGCGAGTTCTACAGCGCCCTGGCTGGAACGCATGTCCACGACGGGCCTTGCCAGTGCCTCCGCAGACGACAGACGCACCAGCAGTCCCCGAATCAGCACCTACCGTGCCTCCGAGTCCGATGTACTCGAAGCCGGAAAAACGCCAGCCCCGGGTACGGGAGGCACCCGACGAGGCTCGTCCTACACCCGCTCGTCCCAGTATTCCGGCGATTTCATACCGTCCTCCGCACCTTCTTTCTCCCTCTTCGGGTCGGTTGTCCAGCGTGGCGGCGAGGAGGTTGCCCCTCCGCACAGCCGCCGCGAGCGGGCGCGGGAGAGTGAACGTGCCCGCGAATGGGGACAGGACAGACAGCGAGAGGGGAGGCGTGACAGGGACCACGATCGAATGCGCGAATCCGACCGAACTTTGGCCAAGCCTTTGGGTGCGCCGGGCGCTGGTCTTGGCAGTGGTGGACGGGGCGGAGCGGCAGTGACGACGTCCCGGCCAGCGCAGGCGCCGCTTGTGGTGCAGATCCCGCCGCCCAAGTTGCCGCCGCAGGTGCTGTCGGCACAGCCGGCATCGCGGCCGCCTTCCCCGAGCCAGCGGCGACCGTCGCTGTCACTCCGGGGAGCCGGCGCGCGGCGGGGGAGCATCAGCGGCGCGGGAAGCGCAGTCGCTGCCGTGCGTGGCACGAGCCGCACACAGGCACAGGTGGAGGACGAGGCGGAGGGCGACCAGACGTGGACCGAGTTCTTGGGCTCGCGTCAGACGTAAGAGAGAGCGGTTGGCCGGATCCGCAGACTGTACGGGCTTGTACTCTTTGTTCGCTCCTTTGTCTGCGAGAACTGCTACTTGTTTGGATGTCTACTGTGTGGTTTACCAGATTGGAACTCTTGCTGCTTCAACTCTCATACGCTGTTTCTCGCCCTGCTCTGTTCTATTATCGCATGTCTTGAAGGGTCTCTTCCCTTTCTTTTTGTATTTCATTTTAACGATCACGGCCGCTACGAAAATATTGCAATTAAATGATCAGCTGATGAATAATAAATCTCTGTTTGATATACACCGAAGACGAAGATGGTCCCCAAGTCGCTGGCCACGATAACCGCCTGATTCTTCAACTTCATGCTCCCCGACGCCTGGCCGAAGCTGCTCGCCGCCTTCAAGCCCAGGGCCGAGGAGGTCCAGGATTACGAGAAGCAGTTGCCAGGAGCCCCAGCGTGATGCCACTGCTCGTGTATACGGTAACGCAGTTACCGGCTTAAAGTCTATTCATACAACTTTGCTATAACTTGCTATCAATTTGAAAGTTCAGATGTAGAGTTCATACTTCGTCTTTCCCCGAGAATATTTCCGAGGAAAGGTGTCTATCGTTAGATACCCAATCGTACAGTTTTCATCTTGTCCGCCTAAAACACCGACACAGCGCTGTTTGACGCGTTGGTATGTCGTCGTTCACCGGGCATAGAGTCCCCCTGTCTTCATCTGCAGCGAGTCGTTCATTTGTTCGTAGGTACGCTCCTGTGTCACGCGCGACTGCAGTGCAGCCCAGTCGGCCTTCCAATTCTCTATGCTCTGGGCCAGTTCCGGATCGGCGTCGAGCGGGAGGTACGAGCGGCAGCGCACTTCAATGGCCCGCAGCTGCAGCCGCAAGAAGGATACCTCGGCCTCGAGTTCCTCGAGCCGGTCCAGATCGGTCACCGAGAAGGTGGAGACTGTCGACTCGGCTGGCGGCGGCGGCGGCGTTGTCTGCGTCGAGTGCGCGGCGTGGGGATGGGCGCTGCAGGCGTCCGCCTCGGCCTCGAGCACGACGATGCGTTCCTTGGCCACGGCCAGCTGGCTGAGCAGCAGGTTCTGGATGTGCTGTGCATCATTAGTTTCTGACTCGCTACCCTGTCTTCCTTGTCTACCGTTTCTGCCGTGTCTGCCTGCCTGCTGTCTGTGTACTTACCTCGAGTTCCTCGCTGCGCTGGGTGAGGCTGCCGAGCACATTGGACAGATCGCCGGCAAGCGCTTCGCATGCTGCTGCCACCTTGCCAGCGGCCGGCGATGGCGAGCGTCGCGTAGGAGAGGTGGCCCGGGTCGAGGACGGTTGAGGCGCGGGCATAAGGACGGGCGCGGCCTTGAGCCAGCCGCTCGTCGTCAGGGCGGGCACCGCAGCCGTTTGGGGCACGACAGCGACGGAGCCGTGCAGGGCGGCCGAGGCCAGGCGGCTGGCCTCGTGGCTGGGCTGCGGGCTGGGCTGCGGGATGGACTGCCCGGGCTTCTTGCCGAGATGCTGACTCAGCGGCTGGTTGGGTTGGGCTTCGCGACGGGAGCGTCGGCGTTCTTGCCGGGCCCGGCTCTCGCGCTGGTCGGCGGCGGCCAGGACGGCTTCGATGTCGTCGACGTGGGCATGGAGCGCGCTCAGCGTGCGGTCATCGTAACGGGGCGGCAGCGGCGATGCGGTCAGATGGTGGACGAGGTCGGTGAGACGGTCGACGAGGACATCTCTACTGTCCTCCGTGCGGCGGTCGGCGTCACTGTCGGGTCCGCTGCCACCGTCGTTTCCGAGCGCGCGCTCGAGCTCGGCTTCGGGGCCCACTCCGTCGCCGTCTGCCCGCTGCGAGGAGAACGGGCGGAGCAGCGGTGAGAGCGGCGACCCCATGATGCCGAGGTGGTAGAGGTTCAAGCTCCGGCTCCGCGCCAGGGAGGCCGGAGACGGCACGCTGGGCGTCGAGGGCGACGCTCCGGGCGACCAGATCGGTCCAGCCGAGGTGGTGGAGGGGGCGGAGCCGAGGGACCAAGGCATCCCGGCCCGGCCATCGAGGAAGCCGCCCGGCGTCGACGGAGTCTGCGGCCGGGCGGACGGCGACGAGTGCTGCATGTGGAGCCCGATTCACATGCTGGCCGGGCGAGGGCGAGCAGGCGGTCCCGAGGACGCAGAGCGCCGGGCTGGCGGCTCCGGTCGAGGCTGCGGTCGAGGTCGAGGTCGAGGAGGCGGGAGAAATCGAGGAGGCCGGTCGCGTTGAGTCGCGTGACCGCAGCTGGCGGCGGATGGATGCAACGGCGGCGTTTGCCTCTGCTAGGCAGCGTCGGACGTCGGGACCGGCTGTACGAGTAGTATGTAATCTGTATTGGAGCCGGCGGCGCGGGTAGTGTGGTGCTTGTACATCTGGGGATGGCGGAGGAGTCGCGGAGTTGGCGGCTGTTTTGCGTCTGTCTGTCCGAGGCAAAAGTACTCCGTGCGCAGCCGTGCGGCGAGCACTGCTAGCACGGCCCGTCTTGGGCATTCCGATGGCCCGGGGCCAGCCAGTAGAAAAGGCGCAGGGCCGTCGCGCGCTAGTCCGAAAAGCGCGTAGTCAATGGTGCGAGCACATAACCGCACGTGAGTCACATGCGATTCGGCTGCAGGACTGTGCGGACAGAGGCGCACGGTGGCTTCGCACGGAGTCCTGCTGGCAAACCTCGGCGGAACGCGAATCGTGGGGTTGGCCAATGGCAGGGCGGGCGGGCGGCTTCGGCTGAGGGGCAGCTCGGCGCGACGCAGATGCAGATGGGGCGATGTAGCAGAGGCCAGCGAGACGCAGATGGGGCCATGTACAAAGCAGAGGCCGGCGAGAATGCCGATGCAGATGCAGATGCAGAATGCGGAATGCGGAATGCAAAAGGCAGAAGAGGAGTCGACGGCAGTCGAGCGAAAAGATAAGAGCGGCCGCGCTCCGACAAAAGGCAGGAGCTGTAGTCAGCGCGCGGCCAGCAACGGGAAGCTACGCCCGAGACCCCAGACTGCCGTGAAGAGGAAAAAGGAAGGAGCGCGGAGCAGATAGCGGCAGAGCGGCGCCAAATAGCATAAAAGCACAGCAGCACAAAAGCACCAAAGCACAAACCAAACCAAAGCAAAGCAAAGCGCAAGCAAAGCAAAGCGCAAGCAACAGCAAACACACATCCATCGCCGCCAGCGCTCGACGACCGTCTCCATCGTCTCGCGCCGCCGCTGTCGCCGTCCGCCTGCATCCCTGGTCTCCAGCGCCGTCCGCTTCGCCGGCCTCGTCCGACCGTCCGACCGCCTCGGCATCTCGTCTGTTGCGTCATCAGCCGACCCGTTGCCAGCGCTCTCGCGTTGTGGTTGGCTGTCGGGCGCCGTCTCTGCGCACGCAGGCCATTTCCCTCGTGACTCTCCGCTTCTGTTTCTGCTGCTGCCCGTTCGTGGCCCGCGGCACGCTCGCCCGCGACGGACTCCGGCTCTTCGGCTCGACTTTTTGGCCGGCCTCGTTCCCGACTTCTTCGACTTCTCCGACTTCTTCGACTTCTCCGACTTCTTCGACTGCACTACCCATCCTTGCCGGGGTCGTTGGCTCTCGCGACGCGCCTCGTCTGCTCCCTGCCTGCTCCGCCGCGGCAACGCCCTCCCGCTCGCCGTCCGCTCACCCATGGGACCCCGAGACCAGCGGTAACTGGAGCCACCGGGACGTCCGTCCGAGTCGCCGCCGCCTCCGCTCTCCCTTGCCGACCCGCCGCCGACCGCCGCCATGTCGTGGAAAAAGACCGACCGTCTGATGGACACCATCATGCACTACGCCCGGTTCCCGGCCACCGGCGTCAGTCTGCGCCAGATGGTCCAGTTCGGCGAGAGGCCGTCTGTGGGTGAGTTGGCCCCCCCGTCTCCGGTCGCCGGCCGTCGTCTGGCCTGTCCTCTGACTTCCACTCCCCAGGCACCCTCTTCCGCGCCTCCCAGTTCCTCGCCGAGGAGCTGCCCATCCGCCTCGCCCACCGCGTCGAGGAGCTCGAAAACCTCCCCGACGGCCTCGGCGACATGCCGTCCGTCCGCAAAGTACAGGATTGGTACGCACAGTCGTTCGAGGTATGTCTTGCCGTGGTCGTCCGCGCCGCGGCTCTCCGCCCCAAGCGCCCCATCCCGCTGACTCTGGCAGGAAATCACCACGCTTCCACGGCCAGAACTCGACCGCGACACCCGCGACCGCCTCATGCGCCCGACCCGCGTCGGCAGTCGCAGCGGCATGGTCCTGTCCGAGGCCACGCGCAACCCCAGCGTCGAGAGCGGCCAGTACAGCTCGCAGTCGCCCCTGCTCCACGGCGACTACGGCGCCCCCAACACCGCTGCTGTCTCGCGGAAACATCCCGCCGCCGCCGCCCGCCGCTACTTTGCCCTCGTCGACGACACCAGCGACTGGCCCTCGGAGCTGCAGCTCTACAACCAGCGCTTCGCCCAGACCCTCCACAAGATCAAGCGCCGCCACGACGGCGTCGTCACCACCATGGCCCAGGGCATCCTCGAGTACAAGCGCCGCCGCCAGCGCATGCAGATCGACAACAACATCCAGTCCTTCCTCGACCGCTTCTACATGTCGCGCATCGGCATCCGCATGCTGATCGGCCAGCACATTGCCCTCACCGACCAGAGCCACCACCGCGACCCCACCTACGTCGGCATCATCTGCACCAAGACCAACGTCCACGACCTGGCCCAGGAGGCCATTGAGAATGCCCGCTTCGTCTGCGAGGACCACTACGGCCTGTTCGAGTCGCCCAAGATCCAGCTCGTCTGCAACCCCAACCTGAACTTTATGTACGTGCCCGGCCACCTGTCGCACATGCTCTTTGAGACCCTGAAGAACTCGCTGCGCGCCGTCGTCGAGGCCCACGGCCAGGACCGCCAGGAGTTTCCCGTCACCAAGGTCATTGTCGCCGAGGGCCGCGAGGACATCACCTTTAAGATCTCCGACGAGGGCGGCGGCATCCCGCGCAGCGCCATCCCCCTGGTCTGGACCTACATGTACACCACCGTCGACCGCACCCCCAACCTCGACCCGGACTTTGACAAGAGCGACTTCAAGGCGCCCATGGCCGGCTTCGGCTACGGCCTGCCCATCTCGCGCCTGTACGCCCGCTACTTTGGCGGCGACCTGAAGCTGATCAGCATGGAAGGGTGAGTTCTTGTTCCCGGCTGTTCCGTGATGTCTACGCGCGCCTAACGCCCACAGCTACGGCACCGACGTCTACCTGCACCTCAACCGCCTGTCCAGCTCGTCCGAGCCCCTGCAATAGCAATTAGCAGTCATGAGGGACCCGCGGTCCCAAGGATTGACGACGGCAGCAGAGAACACCACACCCCCCTCCACCCCCACCCCTCCAGCGACGCGGCCGCACCGACCGACGCCGCTGCACACTCTCGAGGCCCAGGCGCGGCTCCGGGACCGCCAGGTCCGCGAGATCTCGGAACGCCGCCAGGTCGGCGACGCCGAGTCCATGGTGCACATGCCCCCGAAACCGCACCATGGCCGTTCCGACAGTGAGCTATGATCTCTACCACCTACTCTTTCTCCCTGATACTCTCTCTACCTTGTACTTTATACTTTGCGCGCCTCTCTGTCTCTGCATCCCGTCTTCCTACGGCCGGCTGTCCCCGCCGAATACAGCAGGCTAAGCGGGCCGTCAGAAGGGGGGCAGCAACCGACGACACCGCAGACACAGCGGCGGCAGCAGCTGCCATCTCCCCCACGACATGGACCACTGCTGCGGCCATGCCGGCGGCGTGTCTTGTCGGAAAATAAAACGATCAAACCTCGCACAGAAACAAAAACACGATGCGGGCAGCGAAGCCGTCCTGCACGGCCAGACCTGTTCTCTTCTGCTTCGCGCTGCTTTCTTTCGGTACCTACGCGCTGTCCTTTTCTATTTGCATGCCGCGACTGGCTCTTCTGGGACGGATGGCTTGGCCTCGCTGCGGCGAGAGATGTCGGGAACTGTGGACGGGATGGGCTTTACCCTAGTTTTGTCTCGTTTTTCTTATCTGGGGGAAGGGGTGACATCATCTTGGCGGCGGGCTCTCATTACCAACGGAAAAGGCAGGATGCACCAGTGTCAAAAATAAACGATCCGTACGATGCTTACGCCGTACAGTAAACGGGCGCACAGAAATACGAAGGGCGGACGATGCTCCTTGGCATAGATTTTCCCGTGCATCAAAGTCGTGTATAGTAGATGAATCGTGACTGTTTGATTCTAGATTTGATCCTTGTTCTCGCTGCCCACCAAACAATCTGAACGCGTAGCCAGCCCCTTTGGGCAATGATGTAAAGTACACGACAATAGCAACAAGAGACAATAGGGAGCCAAGACCAACGTCGGCCCGCGCTCACCTATGCCTTGTATAGCAGATCCAGGAAACCTGTTGCCAAGTCGACCACCACGCTCTTGTTCGGCAGGCTGCCAGCCACGCCGTAGAGGGCCGACGCGTCACCCGAGTCTTCCGGTGACGCCAGGGCCTTGCCGTCAGGCCCCATCTTCTTGCCCTCCACCGCGCGCACGCGCGCCTTCTCGCGCTCCTCCTCGACGGCGGCCTCCAGATCCGCCACCAGCTTGTCGTACGCCTTGACGACAGGGATGGTGAAGGCGATGTGGATCGCTGGCGGGTTCTGGAGCGCATTCAGGTGCCAGCCGCGCGCCGACAGGTTGTCGGCCAGCGCGTAGATGCTGATGGGCTTCCCGGCCGCCGACTTGGGCGACGGCCGTGCCTTGAAGGCCACGACCGACACCAGCGGACGGCCCATAATCTCAATCTCAGGAGACAGCACTGGCGAGTTCGTGACGTGGTCTGCGAACCGGCGCGCTGTACCCACAATACGCTCGCAGGCATCCATGTAGCCGGCGGCGCCCACAGACATCATGCTCGCCCAGCAGCCGGCAATCAGCGCACCAGGCCGCGAGCCGGCAGCACCCGGGGACGCATACACGCCACCAGCCCAATCAGGCGACACAAAGTACTGGTAGCCGCGCAGCTTTGCCGTGCGGTACAGCAGCACGCTGTTGCCCTTGGGCGCAAACCCGTACTTGTGGGTGTCGACCGAGATGCTGGTGACGCCGCGCACGCGGAAGTCGAACGGGGTGGACTCGAAGCCCGACCGCTCCAGGAAAGCCACCATGAACGAGCCCAGGCAGCAGTCCACATGCAGCGGCAGGTTCTTGCGCGCAGCCAGGCGGCCCAGCGCCGAAATGTCGTCGACGATGCCGTGCGGGAAGTTGGGCGCGCTGCCGACCAGCAGGCAGGTGTTCGGGTTGATCAGGCGGGCCACGCGCTTGACGTCGACCTGGTACGTCGGTCCTGGGCAGGGCACGAGGTGCAGCTTGATCTTGTAGTACTGGGCGGCCTTGTGGAAGGCAGTGTGGGCGGTTTCGGGGAGGATCCTAGAACGGCACCCGGTCAGAAGGCAGAAGAAAAAAGGAAAAAGGAAAAAGGAAAAAGGAAAAACCCAAAGCAGCAGCCGTGCCCGGAGACGTACATTTCGGGTTCTGTGACGCCGCGCTCAATGAGCGCCTTTTGGCGGGCACTGAGACAGGCCATCAGGATGCTGTCGGTGCCGCCGCTGGTGGTGACGCCGGCAGCGCCAGGCGGGGCGTAAAAGAGACCCAGGACCATGGCGACGATCTCGGCCTCCATCTTGCGCACGCCGGGGAAGACGTCGGGGTGGATGGGGTTCGAGACGGCGAACTTGCCGTACGCCTCGGTCTGCAGACGCATGAGCTCGTCCTCGCCGTGGTAGACGGCGCCGCTGACCCGGCCGTCCTCCCAGCGGGTGTGGTCGAGGTTGACGAGGACGTCGAGTTGGCGGCGCACCTCGTCGTCGGACCAGCCCTTGGCGGGCAGCACGGTGTAGCGGACGGAGCCGGCGGGGACGAGCTTGGCCTCCAGCTTGCCGAGGGCATCGTCGACATCCTTCTTGACCTTGTCGCGCACGCCGGGCATGCGCAGGAACCAGCCGAAGAGGACGCGACGGGTGTCGGTATAGAGCTCGGCGATGGTGCCGACGAGGCCGCGGCCGCGCAGCTTCCAGAGCACGCGGCGGGTCAGGCGGAGGAGGAAGAAGAAGAAGACGACGTTGCGCAGCCTGCAGGAGTCAGCGAGGGCGCGCAGCCGCAGCCAGCGCAGCAGACGGCGACGCAGCTTACAGATCAATGTTGAGCAGCAGAATCGGGTTGGCCGGGCGATTGCGGACGCTCCTCAGCCCGTCCCGGAGGCTGACCGGGATGCGCGAAGAGCCAGTCATGGCGAGTGCGAAGCGCGGCGGGACGCCGGGCGGCGGGCAGCGGAGGCGGAAAGCCGGTGAAGCCGGAGGCGGTATTGCTTTGCGCTGTGTAGGTCGTGATGCTGTGGAGCAGAAGAGGCGAGACAGCACAAAGTGGCACAGCGAGACAGCAGAAATACGGCTGCCCCAACAGTGGGAAGGCCCGAATTAATAATGGCCCTCGCGTAGGGTCGCATGCCGAAGTTCACCGTACCCACAGGCAGGCGCGAGGCGAGCCACTTCGTATTTGTATCTACAAGGTTCTTGCCTATGGGCAGCTGCGATGCAGGTTTCACACAGTTGGGCAGGGCGCGGAAGAAGGAACGACGGACAGCAGCGACAGAAGTCCGGGGAGGAAGCAAATACAGAAGGACCGATACACCCGCAGAAGAACGAAAGAACAGCATAGGGACAGAAACGGAAGGCAGGGCGAGTTGCCGATCCGAGAGGGGGACGGCCACTACTTGGATATTTTGGGGGCCCAGACGGATCACATGCGCCGGCGCAGCCGTGCGGACAGCCCCGTATCACTCCCCTCTTCCAGCCGCCAGTGCTGCCTGGCCAGTTTCCGGTTTCGGTGCGCATCCCGGTCGTAGTTGCTCTGCGCGTGTGCCCGGGGCCGAGACGCCGCGCTAGCTTACATACGCACGTTGTGACGTAGTGTATCCAGTTTGCACGACGTGCCATCTCGATGCTCCCAATCTGGCTTCGCGGCTGAGGACGGCAGGCATGCAGATAGTGGTGTACGTCTGGTGCCGTCTCATTGGTCTCGCGAGCGTAGCATCCAGGGTCGATACGCTGCACGACACGGCCATCCCGATAGTTGGGGCGTAATGGCCATGTCTGCCAGCAGTGGCCTGAGCTGTGCATCGAGAGGCTCGGAAAGACATCGTTGGAATGACGGCATTACAGCAGGAGTTTCACAGATGTTCACAAATGTTCAAGCGGACGACACCCCAGACGATGATCTGCAAGATGCTGAAACCGGGGCTTCGAGGTGGCTCGACGCGGCGGAAGAGCATCGATCAAGACGACAAGCTACGGGATATCGCCATAAGAGCAGAAGCCTCATGCTCAACTCTGTGGAGCCGCGCCGGGCATCACAAATACACAGAACGCCACTCGGAGCTCGCCACCTGGAACGCCAGCCGAGAGAACTCCAAAGAGCAAACACCAGAAACACGAGAAACACCATCCCGCCGGCTGCTGTGCCGACTACTGCGTCCGTCGCTCCGCCGCCACCGCCCGCGCCAGCCTTGCCTACAGCCGTTCGGACGGCTGGCCCAACGACGCCGGCAGCGACCGCCGGCTCGCGCGCGGCACCAATGCTGATGCCGACGGCGTTTGCCGCGCGTCCGAGGCGCGCACCGGCCGCCGCCCCGGCAGCGTCAGCGGGATGGCCATGACGACGTCCTCCTCCGTGTGCAGCTGTTCCGAGGGCGTGATGTCCATGGCCGGCGCGACCCGCTGCGTCGCCGGGCCGTAGGCAAAGTCCTGCGTCTCGGGCTCGTCCTCCTCGGACGCGGGACCGTGAGCCGCCGAGGGCTTCACAGCGTGGCGATGCGTGGGTGTGCGGGTCTCGAAACTGTCGTTATCGCTGTCGTCATCGCCATCCTCTTCGTCCTCGTCCCCGTCCTCGCCCTCTTCGCCCTCTCCGCCCTTTCCGTCCGCGCCGTCGCCATCGTCGCCATCGTCATCCTCTCCATCCGCCCCGTCCTCGTCCTCTTCGTCCTCGCCCTCTCCGCTCTCCCCGACCAGGCCGACGAGATCGACCAAGCCATATGTACCATGATCCTCCCCATCATTGACGCGCAGGCGCTTGCGGCTTCCTCCCGGCGTACCCTCATCCTCGTCCCCATCGTGCCCAAAAGCCTCCTCTCGGGCGCGCTTCGCACGGAGGCTGGACTGCGTATCGGCATTGGATGCACTGAAAAAGTCCGGGAAGGACAGGAGGAACGCTTCGCCATCCGCCAGATTTTTGCGGTACCAGCTCGCTAGATCTCGCTCGACAGTCGGGTGTCTGGCCGTGTCGAAGCCGAGCGATGCCACGACAGCAGCCCAGTCACGGTTGACCGGGTCGGGCGCGACAGTCTGGACCGTCTTCCACAGCGTCCACGTGTCGAGAAGGCGCTCGGCAATCAGAAAGGCGCGCGGAATGAATTCTGACGCCTCACTGAAGCCGTCCAGCATCTGGCGGAACTTGGTCTGCTCCTCTTCCTGTGCTTCGACCTCCTCGAAGAGAGCAGCGTCGTCAGAGGCGCCGTTGTCGCTGTCGTCCATGTCGCTGCCACTTTCACTGGCATCTGCGTCGCCGATAGCTCGTTGGTAAAGGGCGACTGCTTGCTCGTTGTGGACTTCCGAATGGTCGGCGGCCGGCTGCTGGTCATAGACGTCTATGCTTGCATACCAGTCCCGAAGGCGATGGTAACGCTGGCCCCAGGCCTCAGGCGTCATGGCCATGGCGGCATACTGCTCAGAACTATTAGCAGCCGTGCCTCTTGTAGAGCCTCTCGTAAGATGGCGTTTCCGTGCAGCCGTACCTTTTTGGATAGCTCTGCAAAGAAAGCATCCGCATCTGCAGGTTCTTTGACCCCATGCCGCGCGGATTCGCGTACTATGATGAGATCGGCGGTTGACAAGAAACAAAGCCCGGAATGGCCCGCCGCATCGGCTGCAGCCGTACTACTTTTCGCGGACGGCCGTGCCGATGTTTGTGGTCTCGGCTTATGTAGTGCTGGCTCTGGCTCCTGCTCCTGCTCTGACTCTGGCTCTGGTTCCGCTGGCGGTGCCAGCGGTGGCCGCGTTGGTATTAGCCGTGATGGCTGAACTTCGCGATGCCCGTTGGCCACGGGCTCTTCTTCTTCCTCTTGGATGGCTACCGGGTGCTTCTTCTGCACCGTCCGTAGCACCTCTCGCTGCAAAGCCAGCCTTTCCTGCCGGGTTTGGGGCCAGAATCGGTGCATATCGACAACAAAGGCAAGCTTCTTGGTCCATCGTTCGCGCCACGACGACCAGGTATGATGAGAGCACTGCAGCCATGAAGTCAGTCCGAGTTCACATAGGACCTCGTACGCGCGGCGGGGCACCATAACCAACATGTTTCGCCAGTTCCTTGTACAGCAGGTTGCCAGAACTGGTCTGAGTGTTGTCGTCCTGATTTGCGACTGTGGCCCCAAAGGCCTTGACCCAGGCCGTGAGTATCTGGTCGTCACTGGTCGTGTAGTCTATCCGCACGCGTTTGCCGTGGCTTAGTGTTGCCTGGACCGGAGCGGACGGCTGGGCTGGCTGGCTACTGCTCCTGTAAACTGTACGAGTCGGCGGCGCAGCTGCGGCAGCGCCGGCGCTGGCACTAGCTCGGCGGAGCTCGGACACCCGGAAGGGGTTCTCGTTGAGGCTGGCATTCTGGCGGATGCACTCCTGCACCCACCGGTAGGAGACGTCGGTGTCGGGGTTTGCCGAGGCCTTGTCCTCGTTCACCAGAACCACGTCGGCAAACCGCTCGAGCCGGACGATCTCGCCCTTGCGCTTCTGCCCGGTGTTAGCAAATGCAGCAAATGACGCAAAAGAGAGGCAAGAGGCCAGCCGGCACCGCAGACGCCTACTTTGATGTCGAGCTTGACGGTGTTGGGCACGTGTATCGACACCCAGAACTTGATGCCTTCGAAGCTGATGCCGTCCATGTTGGCGCTGCAGGAAGCGCGCTCTGGCGGTGCTGGCCGTGGGCCCGGATGCGACGATGCGACGATGCGACGATGCGACGGAGGCGGACGGCGAAGACGCGACTCGGACAGGCGTTGCGGGCAGTCTAGGCTTGCGCAGTCCCGGATTTGCGCTGCGCGACGGGTGCCGACATGCGGTGCGTACAATGTCGCGCGGACGAGAGGTGGCGGCCGACGTGAGGGCTTGCGACGAGACGGGAGGTGATGCGGGCGGAGTGGCCGAGACGCGGAATGTTTGGATGTGAATGCGGCGGCACGTTCGCGCCGGACGCCTGGTCACGTGCACATACCCCTCGTGCGGTGAGACCCACAAGCGGCTTGTACTTTGTACTCGCGCAGGTGGACAAGATGGAAACAAGGCTGACGCAAGTCGTCTGCTCGCCACAGACCCGCACAGCTTCTCCAGCACCGTCGCCGTTGGATAGACGACATGTCCGTCGAGCGTGCGCGCGACCCCGATCCCCTCCGACAGTCCTGAGCTGCGCGCAGATGGCCGACAGCCCGGCCCGAGCCAACGTCCTCGATCCGCACCAACAGACACCTTGAGCTCACCCTCACCTTCATCACGACAGCATCACCGGCGCCGCCCTATAGCTGCGCCGCCCTCCTAGTTGCGCGAGCGCCGCCGCTGCACGCCGGACCAACATGGGAGCGCTCGCCGGCGTGCTGGCCGGCGTGCTGGCCGTCTCGTTTGTGGTGTTCGTGGCGCTCTTTGGGCGACTGCCGGCGTTCCGGTACGGCCAACTCCCGAGAGCCGACAAGGCCACGCAGCGGCTGACGCAGACAGACACACCCCGATCGCGTGGCTGCACCGGCTCTGCGTGGTGCAGCTGCCGCACGGCATCCTGGCGGCCGACCAGGTGCTCACCGACGGCCGGCTCTCGACGTCGCTGCAGCGCTTCGGGCGCTTCCTCGTGCACGACCAGCACCCGACGGTGCTGGTCTTTTTTGTGGTGCTGCTGGCCGTGTCCGAGTACCTCGCGATCCCGACGGCCTGGCCGCTGCTGACGGCCGTGCAGCGGTGCTGCCTCGCCGTGCTCGTGGTGCTGCCCTACGGCTTCCTCTACCGCGCGGCCTTTTCGGACCCCGGCACCGTCGCGCTCGCCAACCTGCCGCACCACCTCGCCCAGTACCCCTACGACTACGCCCTCTTCTTCCCCGGCGCGCGCTGCCGCACCTGCAACCTGCTGAAGCCGCCGCGCAGCAAGCACTGCTCCGTCTGCAAGCGCTGCATCGGCCGCCTCGACCACCACTGCATCTTCATCAACAACTGCGTCGGCGCCGGCAACCACCACTGGTTCCTGCTGCTGCTCGCCGCCACCGCCGCGCTGGCCACGTACGGCGGCGTCGTCGCCACCAGCCTCGTCGCCGCCCGCACCCGCCAGATCTACCCGACCTGGTCCGTCTGGCCCTGGCGCGCGCGCGCCGTCGGCGACCCCGGCCTGCCCATGGCCCTGCAGGACTGGCTCGTCATCTGGACCTGGGGCATGCGCGACGTCGTGCGCCTCGCCTGCGTCGGCCTCCTCGGCCTGCTGCTCTGCCCGCTCGTCTGGGGCCTCGCCGCCTACAACCTCTGGAACATCTACTGCGGCCAGACCACCAGCGAGAGCCTCAAGTGGTCCGACTGGAAGTCCGACATGGCCGACGGCCTCGTCTTCCGCCGCCGCCTCAGCCGCGAGCGCGGCCCCGGCGCCACCGCCGCCCAGACCCCCGGCCCCACGCCCCTGACGCGCTGGCCCATCGAGCCCGAGCACGTGCTCGTCTTCACCGGCGACGGCCAGCCGCCGTCCGCCGACGATCCGCACCTGCCCGGCGTCGGCGACTGGGAGCAGGTCTGGCACCTGCGCGACGTCGAGAACATCTACGACCTGGGCTTCTGGAACAACCTCCTCGACGTGTTCGTGCCCGGCTGCCGCTTCCATACCCAAGGACTGCCGAGCGTGGAGGTGCGTGGTCGCGCCCGTAGTAGGGCTGCGCGGAAATAGGTCCGTCTTGACTTAGGGGGAAAGCTAAGGAGATATACAGATCTAGTGCGGGTTGCATACATACAGGGTACTTCGTGTACATACAGGGTACATAGTGACGAGTATTACCTCGTGGATGGTGTACTGTAGCAAAATCATGGCGTCCTTGGCAATTTAGTGTGCGATGGTACGCAATATTGACTTGGATTGACTGGTCATGATCTCGTTGTCTAGCTGTCTATGGATTATAGTGTACATGTAGGACAAACAAATCAAACGCTTCTGGTCCTGTCCATGTTTGAGTGGTGTTTGGTGCGTCAAAGTTCGTAGCATTACAGAGGCGCCTTCGCCTTGCCGGAGCGCACTCGCCACGGCCGGACACGGCCGGCCGATGGCCGTGTTCGCGGAGCCACCGGGGGCGCAGCCGCTGTCTCTGCAGCAGGAGCCTGCCGGGGGCCAGCCGCTGGGCGCACCGTGTCCTTGCGCGCTGCCTCCCACTCTGCAATGACGCGCCGCTCCTCCGTCTGGTCGAGCGTCGTCGCGGTCGTCGTGTCGGACCACGGGACCTGGTCGAACGGGACGATCTTCGGCTCGGCAGCCGGCGTCGCGGCCGGCTGGGCCGGCCGGCCAGGCTGGCCCGCGGGCCGTCGCGGCGTCGCCCGCTCGTCTGCCGCCAGTCCGGCCATGCGGCAGATGGCGAGACGCGTGCCGGCGACGCCGAAGCCGCCGCTGCGGGGGTCGCCCGCGCCCGTGACGAGGATGCCGCGGTCCCAGCCCTGGCCCTCCATCCACGGCACGGCGTCGCGGCTGCTGGCGCGCTCCGCCTCGCGCAGCGCCGCCCACACCTGCAGGCAGGTCGCGCGCAGCTGCCGCTCGCCGGCGCCGAGGGGGGCCGTCGCGGTGGCCCGGCGCAGCGCCGCCGCCGCCTCGTAGGCCGGCAGCAGCTTGTCCGCCTTGGTCAGCACGACGCGCGTCCGCACGTGCGCGCGGCACAGCATGGCGAGCGCCTGGCGGTCGCCGTCCTTGATGCCGGCGACGGCGTCGACGAGCAGCACAGCGCCGCGCAGCGTCGCGCGGCGCGCCAGGTACTTGCCGATCTCGACGCCCCACGCCGACCGCGACATGAAGCCGTAGCCGGGCATGTCGAGGAGCACGAGGCTGTGCGCCGGCGCCGGCTCGCCGGCCTTTTGCGCGCGGCGCTGCGAGCGCGACGCCACCGCCGGCGCCGCGCGCTGTGGCGGACCCAGGCTTACGCGCTCAAAGCGCTGCGCCGTCGCCGACGTCAGCGGCGGCCCGAAGCCGTAGCCGTTGAGCATCGTCGTGCAGCCGGCGCGCGCGCTCGTAATGGCCAGGCCGCGGCGGCTGGCGCTCGTGCGCGCCCCGTGGCTGTGGCCGGCCTTGGCGCCGCTCTCGATGCCCGCGAGCGCGTTGAGCAGCGTCGACTTGCCCACGTTGGACCGGCCGAGCAGGCAGACTTCGGGGATGCGCGTGTTGACCGGCAGGTTCAGGAACCGCGGCGCCGAGTACAGGAACCGCGGCGCCGGCCGTACAAACACGGCCGTGGCGCGGTCGAGCGCCGCCGCGGCCGGCGCCATGTCCACGGCGACGGCGTCGGCCTGGGCATCGGCCTCGGCCTCGGCAGCCGCGCGCGCCGTGGGCGGAAGATAGGAGAGCGCGCGCACTGCCTCGTCCCGGGGCGGCGGCGGCGACCGCGAGAGCTTCTTGCTCGGGGGCGGGACAGACGCGGCGACGGTGCCTGTCTTGGCTGCTTGGACGGGCCTTGCCATGTTGCCCATCTTGGCCATCTTGGCGGCTTTGGCCACGTTGGCCGCCTTTGCTGCCCTCGCCGCTTTCCTGGCTTTCGCGCCTGCTTCGGTGGCCATCAGAGGCACGCCAGAGGCAAAGCCCCTGCATCCCGGACAGATGCGCAGGGCATTCCCAGCCCCGGGGCGAGAAGCTCGAGCGGATCGCAACGAGCGAAGAGAAGTCGAATTCAAAGCCGATGCTGCTGACCAGGCGGCCTCGGCGGCCACGTCTTGCAGCGGCTGCGGCAGGGCCAGCGTCCTGACAGCCCACGCGGTGCTAGCCATCGTCCCTGGCTCCTTTTCGCAGAGGTCTTGCCCTTTGCCTCGGTGTTGCGCCTGCGGAAAAGCCAGTGCAAAGCCGATGAAAAGACGTCGGACGTCGGCGAGAAAATTCCCCACAGCTGAGCCAGAGCCTGCTGCGGCCAATCACGTGCGGCCGTTGGCCTGGCTTTTCGCGGGACCCACTTTCCGCCGGCTTTGAGGCGATTTGCCATTTGACGATGCGAATCGCTAGAATGGACGATCGACGAGCGGACGACCTGCCGACTCTCGCTCGCCAGCCACATCCTCCGCCATGGCGTCCCCGTCGCCCGCACACCTGCGCGCACTCTACCGCGCCTTTCTGCGCGAGCTGCCGCCGCGGCCCGTCCTCGCCGCGCCGCGCGCGCCTCTCCACGCCGAACTGCGCGCCCACTTCGAGTCCGCCGCGACGACGACGAGCACCGCCTCGCTCCTCCACGCCGAGCAGTACCTCGCCTACCTCCAGGCCCAGCGCGAGTACTCCACCCTCCTCGAGCGCTACAACCCCGGCCTGGACGGCACGCTGGACGAGGCCGAGCGCATTCGCTTGACCGCCCGCCGCGTCGGCATGAACCTGCCTGTCCAGTTCGACGAGTCCAGTCGCGGCAAGACGGAGAACTGAAGCTCTCACGCTGAAGGTGTGCACCCCAAGACACGAACGGGCTCAATGGAAGTATAAAGGCAAGAGAGAGTCCTTCGGAATCTGCCATACCGGCGAGCGTCTCGCCGTGGCAGCAAAAAACAAAATCAGCAGAACGCAGGTAGAAATGGAATGTAACGCCAGAACAGCAATGTAAGCTAGAAGTCTACGAATAGATGACATCACGGGGTAGAGTACACCCAGAATCAGTGTCTTGGCCGATCATATATTCGTGTGGCTGCCGAGGGGCTGCGTTCATCAACAAGGATGCTATAGGTCCATCACGGCATCCAAAATCACGTCCCGCTATCATTTCGCACCAAACTCTTTCGCAAATGAGCACGCTTGGCAGAAGGGTATCACGCTGCAAGAACAGCCGCGGCGGCCAAGAGGCAGCTGCGCCTGTCGACCGCCGACACGCATCGCCGTCTAGTTCGTCCCGCTGGCGGATAGCCGGCCCGCCAGCTCCTCACCAGCTTCCTCACCAGCTTCCTCACCAGGTCATACAACCAGGTCATAGACCAGGCCATAAAACTCGGCACGTCTTTACACGCTGCCGATGCCGCCATCCTCGAGACTCTCGTCCCAGCCGCCCGTCTCCAGCAACCAGCCGCCCACCCGCTCTTTCACCAGCACAATGCTGTCGCCGAGTCCTGCTTTCCACTGGTCCTGCACCACGCGCACCTTGTCCTGGAGGTCCGCCGTCAGACGCGAGCCTTCCATGGCCGCTTCGGCTTCTGCCTCGGCCGCCGCGCCGCCGGAACTCCCGAGCTCGAGCTCCCGCACGCGAACCTTGGCCGCCACCACCGCTTCTTTGACCTCGTGCAGCAGGCACAGCAGATTGGTTTGCGATTCTATGAACTGGTGCGTGCTCTTTTCCGCATGCAGCAGCAGCGAGAAGAGGTACTGCAGCGGATGTGTGCGGTAGCTGGGCGTCTCGTCGTATTCGCTCGCCGGGATGCGCACAGCAAAGCCGTAGAGCTCCGCCGGGATCTGGTCGAGTAGCTGCGCCAGCGGCGGTGCAATGTCCCAGAACGCCGACAACTGCACTTCCACGCCGCGCACCACGTTCTCTTCCACCACGTCCCGGAACTCGCATGTACGTTGCAGTACGTCGGCTGCAAACGCCTGCTCCCGCGTCGCCGTGTCTTGCGCAAAGAAAGCGTCCGCCTCGGCGAGCTTCTCTGCGTTGCCGGACAGCCGATACGGCATCAGCACCATTTCGCGGAACCGGTTGTTGCGGTCCGAGAGCAGGTCGTAGATGCTCTTGTGCAGCGCCTCGCGCGCTTCGAAGATCCACTTCAGCAGCGTGAGCTTTTCCAGTAACTCGGGCTTTTCGTCGCCTTCTTCCTGTGGCAGATTGGGATCGGTCTCGTGCGTTTCCACAAAGAGCTGGCTGCGCAACGTTTCAAACAGATGCGTCGCTGTTGTGATCCGCTCCGTCAAGAGAGCATGGACTGGCGTTACGACCTTGGCCTGAAACCGGTCAAACTCTTCCTTCTCGAGAGCCTTTTGCTTCGACTTTGCCAGATCCTCGGCCTCGACTTCGGCTGCGGCCGCGTCTGCATAGCCCATGCGTCCTGCGGATATCTCCCCGTGTAGCTTGGATCGCAGCGCCAGTTTCTCTTGCTCTGCTGCCCGCGCGGCTTCGTCACGCGCGGCACCGCTTTCTTTTGCAAATGACTCCTTGGTTCGGTCGACTTCGGACATACTAGACAGATTGCGTACAACGGACCGCGTCTCTGACAGCTCTGGGTGGTGGTTGTTTACCGCCGGGTGATGCCGGGGATATGGTGGAGGCAAAGTCACAAGTCGCGATACGTCGAGCTGCACCACTTGTGGCGTGTCCAGGGCCGCGACAATGGATTCGGGCGAGTGCGAAACACCAGGGTACTTCTGTGGAGTGTGCAGCGCGTCGGTCACCTTTTCGGGAGGATATTCGTCAGAGTACCTGTACTCGCCTTGGCTACTGCTGCCGCCAACCCCGACATTGTGACCAAGATCTCCAGATTGCCGTTGTCCCGTAGCACTGCTGCCAGAAAAGGCTTCAGGATGGTCTGTCCACTGAAGTGCTTCACGTGCTTCCTTGGGAACGCCCATGTACTTGGACTCGCGCTTGGAGCGCTCGAGTATGCTGGGTGTGTCGCCACCAAATGAGCTTGACTCCCACCATCGGCTTGGGGCGCGGCCGCGAGAGCTATTTTCGTCATGGTTCTCGCTGACGCTCATGCTCAAGATGGGAGACAAGGATGGCATAAAGTTGGTCGGCTGCCAAGTCGCAGGACCGCTGGGCGACATGGGCGTATTCTGGACGCCACTGCTCCCGGAACTGGAAGCATGGTCTATGCCAGCCAATGCCGGTGCCTTTTCGGCTGCATGAATGGATTTGCCGGACAGTATCAAAGGCGCTGAAGATGGACCGTCGTGGAATACCGAGTTCATCGAGCCGCGCTTGGAACCGCTTGGCTCGGATGTCAGAGGAGTGAATGCAACGGCACTGGTATCAGCACTGGGACCAGCACTGAAGGCGGCGCTGCCTTGCGAAGCAGACGACTCGCGCCGGGCAGACATGGGCCGAAATAGATCACGAGTCAGGTCAAAAATCTCCGATCCCATGGCTCCGATAGCAGCGGCATAACGCTCTCGCCGAATCCTGGACTCCGCAACGAAAAACTCGGCAAACAACCTCACGCGCTCAGAGTCGGAGATCGCTGCTTCCTCCCGCTGTGCAAACTCGAAAAATCTTCCGACGGTGCTCTCATTGAACTTTTCAGCCGTCTGTCGGATGGCGTCCTCCCTCGAAAGGCCGATCGCTGCAGAAAAAGGCGGACCGGCGGAGGCTGCTATCGGCGTCCCGAATTGTGAAGTGGACTTGGTCATGGATGCGCATCGACTCTGGGGCGGTGGCGTCGGGAGCGCCTGAGAGGCGAGCGTGTCGCTTAGGGACATACCCGACAACAGTGGCGTATGGCGCGCCGGATTCGGTGAAAACGGAGGTGTAGAAGTCCCCAGATTTGCCGGATCTCCTGTGATTGTGTCTCCTGTTCGCGGCGAGGCTTCGCGCCGTCCTCGGCGGCCGCTGCTCAAGCCGTCTCCGCTCCGGGGGCCCGCATTCGCAATGGTCGGACGTCTTGTCAGGCTTCCTATGGCGCTGGGAGACGGAATGTAAATGTCAGAAATCTGACTGTGAGTTCCAGTCTCATCCATAGAGCCGCGTAAGCTGCCCCGGGTCCGGCTCTCGTTGCGCCGCTCACGAAGGGTCTTCTCGCCTCGGACAGCGCCCGTTCGTGCCAGACCGGTCGACGCGGAACTTGCATTGGGCGACGGGGAGTTCTGGGCTGAGCTATCAGGCGCAGCAGGACTGTACATGCCTCGCGAGCTAGCGATACTCGAAGCGCTTTCGCCGAACGAAGCTCGGTTTGGCGAATGACTCTCTCGTTCCGCAGATGGCACTACTTCGGTAACTCGGCGTGCTGATGGGTCCGGTTCCGTGTTCACCCAGTCCGCAGGCGTTGGCGGAACTGGTCCAAGAACGGAGACACCGTTGGGAGGAGGCCGCCGCGTGGGAGCGGACACAATGGGATCGCTCTCCGCGTTCGGACGATTTACGCTCTGCGAACGCGACGCGGCCGGTGGCGGTCCAGGCGGGGGCGGCGGGAGTGGCATTCCAGGTTCCCAGCGTATTTGAGAGGAAGACCGCGAGTGTGCAGAGCTTGGTGTTGCAATGTCGCCCGTAGAGGCCGCCCGGCGAGCGGCTGGGGGGACGGGAAGGGCCTGCTCGTAGGTATTGATGTGCAAGGATGGCCGTGCTGCGTGCTGGCGTGCCACTGTAGAGTTGGCAGCCGGTGGCTGAGGAGGCACCGACGGCTGGGGACAAGGAGCCGGAGGGGGCGGCGGGTGGTACGTTTCAGACGGCGATATGTTTGTGTGCTGTTCCTGCTCGCGGCGGCGGCCAAAGGGCAGGCCGAACCGCCTGTCTCTGGAGCCGCCTCGTGTGCTGCCCGGAGGGGGCGCAAAGGTCTGGTTGACGACGGGTTCCGGTGACGGGCGCTGGCCGGCCGGAAGAGGAGCCCTGGTTGCCGAAATATTGGCGCCTGAAGCCTCATAGCAGCTGACAGGCCGTCTTGCGCTTCGCGGTGGTGAGTATGGCGGCGGTGGCAGTGGCGATGTCTCTACAAGCGCGCTCATATTAGAAAGCCTATCGGCTGCGAGCCACGAAGAGCAGAGAACTCACGCGGTGGTGGGGCTTGAGGTTCCGGGAAGCGGTGACTCCGGTCCTGGGGAAGGGGCGAGGGGGCCCATTGCTGCGGGTTGTACGGGTGGAATGCGCTCACAGGAGTCTGTCCGTGGTAGACGCTGTGAGAGGCGCCTGATGCCGACGACGAGGGCGTGCCGAGATTTGCGTGCAAGGCGGACCCGAGAGACGAGGTCCGCAGCGGGTTGAGAGCGGCGCGGAGACGCGAAGTCGGGTCGCGCGGCGTGTTCATCGTGGAAGAGACGATGATCGCGGCAAAGAGCGCTGTCTGTCTATTCACAGGCCGACTTTCCGCCAGAGTCCAGAGTCCCGCGAGAGCAGCGCGATGCGAAGATCACAGCCCGCCAGAACAGGCGACCAGCCACGGACTGACCGAGACGGCAGAACTCGTATCGTGCCGGATCGTCCTCCTCTTTTCCTGTCTCGGAGACGCAGAGGCGCGCAGACTCTCAGAGGCTCAGATCGGCATCCAAGATGGGTTTGTGGCCGAGGAAAAGTCGAGATGTCGACTCCTGGCTGGCGGAGGAAAGCGGAAGATGCAGCGGCGCGAGCGCGCAGGATAAGGGAACAGAAGAAGGCCGCAAGGAGAGCCAGACCCCGGAGCTATCACCACCCTGGTCGGAGCATCCTGCAGCGGTAGAGAAGGGGTGGTGGAAGAAGGAAACGGGCTGCCGGCAGACAGAGTCGCAGTGCGTATTTCGTAGAAAAACGGGCTGTTCCCGCGTGCTTCGCTTCTTTGGCTCAACTGGGAAGTCGCAGAAGCCCCTGGCCGCGCCTGGGTTGCACCTTCCGACGCACATGTCCCGGACGCGCGCCTTGCAAGTGGCCTGGTGCGCGTCCAGACACGTACGAGTATCCGCGCACGTAGTACTTTGTTCTTACGAGTAATACTTACAGAGGACGGCAGGCGTGCCGGCCGCTGCCGCTGGGCCGCGCCTTCTGCCTGCGAGCAGGTCCGCGCCTGCCTCTTGGCCAGAGCACCGAGACTGCATCATTGTTGCGTCTTTGGCTTCTCGCGCAAGGCCCGCTTTTCTGTCTTCATAGCGGGGACGATGCAACCCAAACTCGACCTTCACGCTCCGTCACATCAGAGGCTCTCTCACAGCAACCCTGCTCCTCAACCCGCCGCTGTTGCGTCGCAGATAGCATGCAACACGTACACGTACGACATGTACGGCTCTTCGTCCCAACTCGCCGCCTTACGCCAGTTCGCCGTCGATACCAAGCCGTTGGGCTCCCGGTCGGCTACTTGGTCGACACCGCCATCGGAGCGGCAGCCCTCTCCCATTCGTCCGTCGTGGCTCTCTTTCGGTCTACTTCGTACTTTGTAGCCATCAGGCACTGGTAGTGTTTTGTCGCTGGACTTGCCCTTGCGAGGCAGTGTGTATGGGGCGCGCTAGCCCTAATGCCGACATGATTGGCCCCTTGGTGGTATCCATATTCTATTCATAGCACGGGCCGCAACCCAGCGGCTATCTCATTGGCCGGCCTGCGCTGAATGTGGCATGCCGGCGCTTATATTAAGCAGTCGCTTGGACAAGCGGGTCGCTCACTTTTCCAGCCTGCATTCCTGGTGTGCCAGCTTTCTGCCTTGTCTATGTTGTCCCAACTAGCAGCGGTCCCCTTATAGTATACCTTTATTCCACCATTTGCACCGCTCATTCACATTGGAATCTTTTTCTACGTGGTCTCCTTCCTGGTTGAGAACGAGAAGCCTGTTCTCGTTTCCATAGACGGGAAACTCGCGCATCAGGTTGGCAGAGTTTGGAGTTCCTTCGACAACGAATGCCGTGATGTACTCTTGCAGCATTCTGGCCTGAGTGCGATTGACAATGCCTTCCCACCCCCACGACTCGTTTCCGTTCATAAAGGTTGGGCCAACATCGTCTGTGTGCAGTCCCAGGGAGCCATTATACCGATAATTGTATGTCTTGTTGCCAAAGATTCTGGAGAGATGTGATGTATGGCAGGTGAAGACGGACTCGGAATATAACAGATCAAGACGACCGCGTACAGAAATATACGGGAGCGTTCCATCATAGACAGGTGGGTACAGTATGGTGCGGATGTGTGTTAGTGTATTGCTGTCCGCATACGGGAAGAAGCCTTTGAGAAATCCATGAACCTCGTCTTCCCCGGCAAGGTCCGGCGTGAATTGGTGGCCCTGTGTGTTGTCCCACGGTTAGTCGTAAAGCATAGCGAGCATACGGAGCAGGCTGTACTTCATACCTCGTTTGGGCAGTGTCCCAGCATGATGTTCAAGCTTTTGTCGAATTTTTCTTCTGAAAGAAGCCTGGCTGGCTTGTCTGGCATGTAACCATTGTCGATGGACGGTCCTTCGAAGCATAAGTCAGTTGGTTGATAGGATATGAATTTGGGTAGCTCAGCTTACCGAAGGTGAACTTCCCAAAGGGGGCTACGAGCAAGACCTCGTCATTTGCTCGGATGAGCGTTTCAGAATTCAACTGTCTGGCCTCCGCCAAGGATTCCACTTCCAGGGCCCGGAGAAAGGCGTCGTAGTAAGACTCGGCTTCTTCATGGGCCGCTGGTGAAGGGATTCCGGGGCTCTGAATAATTGCCTGGCGGAAAGGCGTCTTCTGATCGGACTTGCCGCCGTATGCAGTAATGTGAGCGACGATGGATCCCCCGCCGGCCGACTCGCCCATGACGGTAACGCGATCTGATAAAGATTAGCCGCAACCTCATATTTTTGTTTACGTTGGATGGCAGACCTGGGTCGCCTCCAAAGAGGTGAATGTAACTCTGAACCCAGTCCAAGGCCATGCGCTGATCATAGAACGCCGCATTTGCCGTGCCGTCCGATTCGACAGAAGGACCGGCGAGCCAGCCAAATGCACCAAGCTTACAAGAAGTCAGTCCCAGACCATAACAGTAAGATAAATACAGGAAAGAGAAGACGTCTTAACCTACCCTATAATTGAACGAGACGAATATCATACCCTCTCGGCCAGCTCCACGGTTGTGAGCAATCAGGCCGGAGGGGTTACCCCAGTAAGACTTGCTCCCCATGATGTAGCCACCGCCATAGATCCACACCAGCACCGGTGCACCGGTACCAGTTGATTTGGCATGCTTGGTTGGCATGACCTCCTCGGGAACAACGACATCGAGAAACAAGCAGTCTTCGCTCTCGTCTGCGGCATGCGGGGGGATATCATAGGTCACATTGCCGGTCTGATTCAACGCATTTCCGTTCTCATCCATGGTCACGACCCATGCGGTCAACGACTGTGGACAGTTGTAGCCGACCGGTGCGTCTTGGATGCCCATGGCCCGTTCATCCAGGGGCAGTGCAGGAGCACGGAATCGCAGTTCGCCCAGGGGAGGGGAAGCATAGCGGATATTGGAGAAGTTGTAGTAGCTGCCAGAAATCTGTGACTGTGAGACGACGCGATGGTGCACAGAAATACAGGGTGCCTACATTGTGGAAGGATGGCCTGTACAGGGCATAGCCCAAGTCGACGATGGGAAGTGGCTCTGTTACGTGACTAGTTGGAGCGGACTGCGGCTGCCATCCAGCGAGGCCGAGCAGAATCTGGACGTACTCATACAGCATTGTGGTGGACGACGTGAAAGTCACGAGGTAGACATACACAAGTATACGAGTATATATACGTATATCCGGCCTTCGCTTCTTTTGTTACGTACTCGGACGGGTTATCGCCTGTGGAGTCTTTTTCGAATGTGGAAGGCAATGACGAAAATTAGCTCGACGTATAAGACTTGCTAATGGCACGATAGGTTTTTTGCTATCGGTTAAGGGTCGGTACATTAGGTACGGAGTAGGCCCAATTGCTTTACTGCCTTAAGTCTACAATAAAATGTCAATTTGACCAATCATAATAAGAATAATAACGCTGGTCTCTCCTGCTAGTTGAAAGGAATAGGCCTTTTCCGTACAAGTAGATTGCATCAGCCTTATCTATTACCGTCAGGCTAGGACCGTATTTAAGGCCGATAATTAGCGTGTAATAGACGCAGGAGGAGGGCGCTGCAACGAGGAGAAAACAGAGAATTTGTTGCGATTAAATGGTCCCTTGTTTTGTGGTCTGCCTCTAAAGACAACAGCTGTAAGGAGTACGGGCGGACGGCAGAATATTACGGTTGGCCGAATATAGTATAGTGCTCTTGTCAAGCTAATAATATGCGATTATCTACGAGTAATACAGAGTAAGTCCACCCAATGTACCGACCCTTATTAGAGTCTATCGTGCTGCCGATAGCAAAAAGCCTATCGTGCCATTAGCAAGTCTCCTTCTAATCTTTATTATACGTTCAATCCTCCGATCGAGACTTATCTTGCAGGCTGTCTCTTTATCTAGTAGATAGGTTGAACTATCCTTGGCTCTACGGCTACTCCTCTCTTCTGAATTCCTCAATGGGACAGACGACAAGGTTGGCTTTTTGATGTGCTCCACACTATCAACCTCACCAGAGCTCCCGCAGAAACAGCTTGTCTAAAACGCCCCGTCCTGTGCAGGCAGCATCCCCTAATCTTCAAATGGCCCTTGAGAGGGAGAGGGCCCGGGTCAAGCGCACCAGGACGTACACAGGCTGCTGGACATGTCGTTTACGAGGGGTAAAGTGCGACGAAAGGCGACCAACCTGCAGGACGTGCCAAAAGTCAAGGCTTGCGTGCGAGGGATATCATGTCAAATTGGCCTGGGCCCATGAAATCGGTGAGGCCGGCACGCCCTCGGGACGGCGCACCATCCTTGTGGCCTCGGACATGAACAGGCCTGTTCTCGACCCGCGCGAGATACGCCATTTTCTCAATGTACTAGACACCGTAGAGCCTCCAGCAGCCATGCACATGGGCCCTTTTTCCGTCTTCCCGGCACTGAGAATGAGCGAGAGTCTCCCACCGGCCTGCCCGGAAACAGGAGAGAGCCCCGAGTCTACGGACGCGACCGACAGCACCGAGGCTGGCGAGACCGACACAGAGGCCATGGCCATGTGGTCCATCAAGCGAAAACTGGCTCCGCACCTGACAACATATGTGTCCAGCGCTACGCTCGAGGAACGGTCGCTGATGCACTACTGGGTGACGTATGTGAGCGGGCTGATGATCCCGACGCAGCGGCCGGACAACCCGTTCCGTACCATATTCATCCCGCTGGCCCTGGCCGCCCCCTCGGTTGCGTCGTGTGGCAGCACGGCCCTGCTGCACGCCATCTACGCGCTGTCGGCCTGCAACCGGGCGCAGCTGTGTGTGGCCGGAGAGCGGTACCAGGTCCTGGGAAGCAAGCACCACCAGGCCTGTCTGCGCCATCTACGGCAGAGCCTGCTGTTCCCGGACGAGAGCCAGAACGAAGCGATCCTGGCCACGCTGATTGCCGTGCTGTCCCTTGACGCCTTCAACGGCAGCTCGGCCAGCTGGCGCGCACACCTGGCCCATGGCAGCGCATGGCTGCATCCACGGCGACATGCGGTGGCAACACAGAGCCCCAGTGCCGCCGTCTTGTGCCAGATCTATTCCGGCATGCAAGTCCTGGCCACAACGGCAGACGGGACCGCGCTTCCCAGCGCCAGCACCAGCCCCGGATCGCTCGACACGACCTGGCCTTGTTCGGCCTGGGCCGGAGCACTGGACTTTCAGTTTGGGATGACTCGACAGATTCTCGAGGGCATCGCTCGGACCAACCTCCTCTCGTCTTTTGCGTCCAGCTATAGCTACAGCGCTGACCGCCGCCCGGTGACTGACAAAGAGGTTGACGCGCTCGACCAGTTCATCCGCCGCAACGACCCGGACCTCCTGGTGGCCGACGTGGACGGCGACGATGCTATCATCCGGCACCACATGGCGGCGTTTTTCTGCGCCTCGCTGATCCATTTCGAGCGGCGCGTGCGCAAGACGTCCCCAGCCAAGCTCCAGCGGCTGGTGCAGCGGAGCCTCGGCCATCTCGAATCGATCTGCGCATTGGAGAGGGAAAACGGCTGGGCGGTGTGCGGCATCTTCTGGCCGCAGTTTGTCACCCTGTGCGAGGCCGAAGACGTGTGCAATCTGCGCGACCGCGCGTTGGCCTTGTTTGCCAGGGGAAAGCTGCGCGGCATCCGCAACATTACGCTCGGAGAGGAGGTCGTCCGGGAGGTGTGGAATCGACGCGAAAACGGAAATGAGTTGGACGTGTCGTGGAACAGCACAATGGCCGATCTTGGCCTGGATCTTCTTCTAACATAGAGGACGAGCGATTCGTCCCTTGGTGTAAACGCTTCTTATCACAGAGCGGGTCGGCCGTGTTGTCTTGCTTCATGCCCATGCACTGCATTTCGTGACAGTCTTGATATCGCCATTAGTTTCGCCATTAGTTGCTAAATTGGTCAGAGATAAGTCGCCTCGTCCTCTCCGGTTAGCATTATCCTTGCAACTAAGACCCAACAAACAGTGAGTACGCGTATCAGTTAATAGACCGGAATGAAACAGCGAATGCTTGTTATCATGCTCTCTAAAGTCAAATACCCGACCAGCTGGCCCTATTATTTGATATTTCCAGACTGTTAGTCACCGCGTACAACTTACCACCTGCCCATCTATTATCATGTCATTTTCTCTCAATGAGCCAAAGGGGCTTCCCGACGTCGTCGACAGCGAGAGGCAGTCGGACACTGACTTTGGTGTCGTCGTGGATGATGACGGCAATGGCGCTGCTATGCAGAGGCCGTTCAGCATCTGGAGCTGTCTTGGCCTGCAGTACTCTCTGACTTCAACACCGCTTGCTGTCGGCTCCTATCTGTCCAGCATTGTTGGCGTCGGCGGCAGCCCCGTCTTTATCTACGGTTTCATCTTTTCTGTGGCCTGCAATCTCTGCATCTGTGCCTCTCTGGCCGAGATCGCGGCCGTCTATCCGCACAGCTCTGGCCAGATCTTCTGGACCGCGGCGCTCGCGTCCAAAAAGCACGCCCGCGGTCTTGCCTATCTCTGCACCTGGGTGTCATGTGCCGCCTATCTCTTTCTCACGGCTGCAGCGGTCCTGCTGGGATCCCAGCTGCTCTGGGCCGTCGTTGAGGCTGTCCGGACCACCTTTGTTGTTCAGCAGTGGCATTACTATGTCGTCTACATTGCTAGCATGGTCCTGGCCCTGGTGATGAACATACCCCTCTTTCACTTGTATCCATATCTGCTCAAGAGCATGGTCGTGTATATTAATGCCGGCGCGCTCTTCATCATCATTGTCCTCCTTGTCCGCACGCACCCCAAACAGTCTGCGTCTGTTGTTTTTACCGACTTTGTCAACCAGACTGGCTGGAAGTCGGACGGGGTCGTCTTCTTCTTGGGTCTCCTTCCGGGTGTCAGTTCCGTCAACGGCTTCGACTCCGTGGCGCACTTAACTGATGAAGTTCCCGAGCCCAAGAAAAATGTCCCTCGCGTGATGATGGGTAGTGCGCTTCTCAGCACCATCGCCGGCATTCCCATGATTTTCGTCCTCATGTTCTGCATCACAAACCCCGAGAACCTCCTCGCTCCAATCGGTGGCCAGCCTGTGGCCCAGCTCCTTCTAGACTCGCTTAACTCGGAGGCGTTAACCGTCATTGGCATTCTCGTCTACGTCATCTGCATGTTTGGCGCCAGCATATGCACCTTAACAGCCTTTTCTCGTGTCCTCTGGGCCACATCCCGACAGGCCTGCTTTCCATGCTCCGGTTGGATGAGCAAAATTAACACTTACTATGATCTTCCGATCAACGCCATTTTTGTTGGCTTTTTTCTCGTCATCGCCCTCGGGGCGATTCAGTTGGGCTCAACCACGGCAATCAATGCCATCTTGGGCGGCGGCATAGTCTTGCTGTACGTGTCATACGCAATCGTCCTGGCCTGTCTCTTGATTAGAGGCCGAGCTGCCGCGTTTCCCCGCGAGCGCTATTTCAACATGGGCTCGTTTGGGACCGTCTTCAACGTCATCTCCATAGTCTGGATCCCCTTCATTGTCGTTTGGCTGTGCTTTCCCTCATACCTTCCTGTGACGAAAGTCACGATGAACTATGCGTCGGTCGTGTTGGTGGGGACCATTGTGTTTGCGACGGTAAACTGGTTCGCATATTCACGGAAGCGATATGTCCTGAATTTTTCTACGCACGAATAACTTGGAGGATTAGCTGGCTTTAGAACCTATTGTGGACTTGAGATTGGACGTATAAACAAGGGGTCGATAGCTCAGCTTTGGCTTGGATTTTAAACCTTTAGTTCACGAGTAAGCCACCAACTGAGTACAGATTGGACTGTACTTATCTCTGCCGTCTTCCGGATGGAATTGTCTAGTATCCACATTTACCCCATGAGACCGTGCACATATACTATGCACTGTGTTCAAAGGTGCGACATACGTCATCCAGTCTTGCACTGGCTATATGGCCAATCAAAAGGGAATGTTGTCGCTGCGGGATGAGATCAGAGGACGTCATGCTTCTTACGGCTGCGTCCCAAGAGATAAAATGTTCATGCAACACCGAGAAACCAAAATTTCAACACGATGGACTGGATCAAGCGTGCGTCCAAGAAGGCGCAAGAAATGATGCACGAGCCGTCGCCGGCCCAAGCAGGCTACAGCGGCGAGACAACAGCGCAGCCAAGCGCTGCCGAGCAGTCGACAAGCCCGCCACAGCGCACCAGCCACATCACGACGCAGGTGCGGCTGCTGGGCCGGCAGCAGTCCAACTTTCCACATACCTTCCGGGACGGCGGTGGCGGCGGCACGGTGAGCGGCCAGCATCTGATCATCTTTGCGGACGGCACATACACGCGCGGCCTGCCGCCGACAGAGCCCTCGCGCATGGTCAACTTCATATCCAACTCGATCGCGGTGTTCGGCCCCAGTGGTGCGGCCACAACAACCATCCGGCGCGTCACCGACACCGGCTCGGCGGCCAAAGGCCCGAACCAAGCACTGCCCTTTCTCGAGGACCAGGGCGAGACGCCGTCGACCCACGGTATCTGGCCTAACGAGAACATTGCGGCCATCCGCGGCGGCACCATCGGCGTCACCTTTCCCGAGGTCATTGACCGGCGCCTCTTCCGGCAGCAGAAGCAGGCGCTGCTGTACAACACACCGATCGAGATCCACGTGCAGCCGCCGCAGACGACCGGGGACGCTGCCGTTGTGTCGGTGCTGCGGCCGCACAAGAGCCTGTTCTTGCATGGCGAGCCCATGTTTGGCTCGTTTGCAACCTACGCGAACGACGACTACCTCTACCTGTTTGGGCGCGTGTCGGAGACGGACAGCCCGCGCAGCAACGGCCTCAAGCTGGCGCGCGTGCGGCCTGCTGACTGGGCCAACCGGCAGCTCTACGAATACTGGAACGGGCAGGCATTTGGACCGGAGATGCCCGCGCGCAATGACCACGGTGCTGCCAACGTGCTGTGCTACTCGCAGGAGATCTTTGGCAAGCACTACGGCCCCGGCGCCGGCGACATCTTCTGGAGCGACGTGTACAAGGAGTACATCCTGCTCTTCCAGAGCGCCGCCGCCGCGCTGGACGACAACCGTACGCTCATCCTGAGAGAGCGACAGCAAAGAACGTTCCATGCTAATGCTTCCCAGTGTATCTGTGCCACAGCCACGCGCTGACGGGCGGCTGGTCGACTCCTGCGTCCATCTTCAAGATCCCCCGGGCTGCTGACGGCTTCAGTTATGCGTTCCATGCGTATCCGAACATGAGCCCCGATGGCAAGGTGGTGCCGATTACGTGGACGCAAGACTCAAAGTCACAGTCGTGCTCCATCTACACGGGAGAAATCATGTTTACGTGAGCGCGGCAACGGTGGGAAGGATCGGTGCTTGTCTGTCTCCATGTGAAAAAGCACAACGTCCTGGTAGTATTGTGACAGGACCCAGACGCAAAAGTGATCGGGATCACGCTGCATGGGGAACGAATTTGTCCCTTCTGTCCGACGCCGTATCTAACCGCAAGATGCGTGCAAATGTGAGGCGCTTGTAGCCATGGCCGCCAGACGGCCAAGTTTGCCCGCAACTTCAGATGAAGCACAAGTATTTGTGACCATGGACCAGGCCCATACTCTATTTTCGGCTACCCCCCAAAATCCATCGCTGGAAGAGGCTATCGCATTCTTGACCACGGCCGCATTTGCATTCTTCGTAACCCACGTTCTGACAACAGGGGCCCGACCCATAAGTGGAAACACTTCAGCCACATGGAACCATCTAGTATGCCTAATTTTGTAAACAGGATGGGCTCCAATGTGAACAAAGTCGCGTGACCGGCGGCGAGGCTGGGTCACAGAACCAAAAGTATGCCTATTTATGGTAGTGGAAGGGCAAACGGAGTCTGTATGACTAAGCAGATCAGCTCCATCTGGAAAGCGGTGTGGCTTCGGCCGAGTTTTCACCTGGCAATACGCTAGTCTCGGCGAACGAGATAGAATCTTTCCAACCTTTCCATGCATTTCTGCTTCTTTTTTCCCCTTTCTCGTCGACATATTATTCGTATGCTCCGCCCGCCCTGCCCTTCCCGCTTCCCGCTTCCCGCTTCATCCTTGCCGCAATCGATCTCTCTGTCGCCCGTCTTGACGTTGAGTTCTCATCCCAAGTTTACCAGGTAGGTCAGCTGCTTTTCTCGATCCTCGGATCACCTTCTCTTCTGGAGCTCAAGCTCCGCGGCATGGCAGCTTCTATGATGATACACAGCTGGCACCAGTCATAGGGCGACTTGTACTCCCTTCCCATGATGACACTATTGCTGATCCAAGATCACTTCTGATTAAGCTGTCGTGCCGCCGCTTACCTCCTTTACGTGGTTTACCATAGGGTGTTTGCTAACCCGTCCAGAACAGTTGTCCGTTTCCAAGTAGTCTAGCACAGAACACCTAGCACAATGGTCCTGCACAACCCAAACAACTGGCACTGGGTGAGCAAGGATGCATCGGCGTGGGCAAAGAACTGGTTCGAGGAGAACCTGACGAAGCTGCGCGCGGAGGAGGGGGATGTCAAGGCGCAGATCACCAAGATCGTGAGCTCGACGGGCGATGTGGATGTCAGCCAGCGGAAGGGCAAGGTCATCACGATCTATGATGTGAAGCTGGTTCTCGAGTACACGGGAGCCACGGCCGAGGAGGAAGACGTCAGCGGCTCAATTACAATCCCCGAGGTCGCCCATGACACGGAGGAGGATGAGTTCGTGGTATGTTGCACATCACGGCAGCCAGTCCCCGGCACAACGGCACAAGACCAGTCGGCGCTAACGTAGAATCTCGTGGCGTAGTTTGACATTGAAATCTACTCGGACAGCAAGGCGAAGCAGCCAGTAAAGGACCTGGTGCGGTCGAAGCTGCTGCCGCAGCTGCGCAAGGAGCTGCTGGGCCTGTCGGCCGCGCTCGTGGCCGAGCACGGCAAGGATATCCAGCACGCGCCGGGCGAAAACCCGTCAGCGGGCTTCCCTCCCCTCCGGTACTACCCGCAGACGGGCACGGCGGCCAAGAACGCGGCGGCGTCGTCCGCAGAGACCAAGGCGGCCGCCGGCCACGTGAACACGACGACCGTGACCGAGTCGGAGGAGTTCCGCACAACGGCCGCGCAGCTGTACCAGACCTTTACCGACCCGGAGCGCATCGCCGCCTTTACGCGCGCGCCGCCGCGGGTGTTTGAGGGCGCGAAGAAGGGCGGCAAGTTCGAGCTCTTTGACGGCAACGTCAGCGGCGAGTACCTCGAGCTGGCGGAGCCCACGCACATTGTGCAGAGCTGGCGGCTGAAGCAGTGGCCGGAGGGCCACTACTCGACGCTCAAGATCGACTTTGACCAGAACGACGTCGACAGTGTCACCGTGATGCGCGTGGAGTGGACCGGCGTGCCCGTGGGCCAGGAGGACGTGACGCGCCGCAACTGGGACGAGTACTACGTCCGGAGCATCAAGCGGACATTTGGGTGAGTGCTTTTGTGCCCTGTGTGCCGGTCGTCTGTCGACGCGCAAGCTAACGTGTGGCCAGATTCGGGACGATCTTGTAATGACGAAAAGGACGGAGGGACATCAGACGGCGTTATTGGGCGCTGCACATTTGCATAACTCGGCGGCTGGCAATACGAGCCTGGGAACCTGGGAGGAAGACGGCCTGGCAACCGGGATCGACGGCGACGGCCTCTCTGGAGCGCGCAAGACGGAGGCCGTCGCAGGCGTATCGGAAGAGCGGTAGAGAGACGTGCCGCCGTCGGCCAGGACCGTATTTATGATAGATCAGACGAACACGAACCATTCCACCACGCTGGCAGGCGCTTTGCCCGTGGCGCAAGATAGAGGCTCACGATGCGCGTGATGATGGCAGGACTGACTAATCCAACTTGTATGATTAGCATCGGCGATAGGATCTCTCCATCCGTCGCCAGCGTAGTGCAACTCACGGAAGCGGCTTCGTATCTTCTTGCCCGGCAGACTTTATCCGCAGACATGGCGCCCGTCTACAAGATTGCGCTCATCCAGTTCGCGCCCAAGGTGTGTCCGGTCGATGCGTCCCTGTGGTTCTTGATCTTGGTTATGGCTGCGGTCTGGTTGGTCTGCTTCTGGCGTGGCCGCGCTGACGCTGCCAGGACCTGGACCTCGAGGCCAACTACGCGTACGCCGCGGCCGAGATCCGCGGGGCCGCTGCCGGCGGCGCCGATCTCGCGCTGCTGCCCGAGTACCACCTGACGTCGTGGGCGCCGGCGCATCCCGACTTTGTCGCCGCGAGCGCCGCCTCGGGCGCCTTTCTCGCGCGCTACGCGGCGCTGGCGCGCGAGCTGGGCATCTGCGTGGTGCCGGGCACGATTGTGGAGGCGCACGGCGCGGCCGGCGCGGACGGGTCGACGCTGGTGACGTCGATGGCCTCCGTGGCCGCGGGCCAGCCGGTCGAGCTGCGCAACATGGCCTACTTTATCGACGGCACGGGCGCCGTGACCGGCCGCTACCAGAAGACGAACCTGTGGCACCCGGAGCGCGCGGACCTCGCGGCGCCGACGGCCGCGGCCGCGGCGGCGCCCGGCAGCACCGTCGGCTGGCCGCCGCACGTCGCCTTTGACACGCCGTGGACCTGGGGCAGCGCCGACCCGGCGCGGCCGGCGCGCCGCGTCCGCGCCGGCCTGCTAGTCTGCTGGGACCTCGCCTTCCCCGAGGCCTTCCGCGCGCTCGTCGCCGACGGCGCCGACCTCGTGCTCATCCCCTCCTACTGGACCGTCCACGACGCCGACGCCGAGGCGCGCCGCTACAACGCCGACTGCGAGGTCACCTTTCTGCGCGCCGCGCTCGTCGCCCGCGCCTTTGAGAACACCTGCGCCGTCGCCTTCTGCAACATGGGCGGCGTCTCGCAGCTCGCCATGCCCATCACCGGCACCAGCGGCGAGATCCTCCCGGGCGAGACCCGCACCAGCATCGTCGACCTGGACCTCGACCTCCTGCGCATCGCCGAGCGCAACTACCAGGTCCGCGCCGACATGCAGCGCGAGGGCTGGCACTACGAGCACACGCTGCTGCCGCCCCGGCCGCGCAAGGCGTAGCCGGCAGGCGGAAGAGACAGTATCATGAGGCTGGCCTCTGTCATGACATTTCGTACATACAATCGTCTCCCTATCTAGTGCTTTCGTGCCCTATGCGGACTCCTTTTCGACAGTGGCATCCGGCTGCACCAGGTCCCGTATCCGGAACACGGTCCAAAAGTTCTTCTGCTTTACGAACCAGGCATTCACCACCTCCCACTCGATCTTCGGGTCGAGGAACGTAATCTGTTGGCAGCAGTCAGTACCAGTCTTGTCCATCAGTAGCCACGCAGACAGCGCTCAGTCTCACCTCAAATCGCCGCAGCAGGCTTGGCACCACCTTGTAGATCTCGAGAAGGCTAATGTTCTTGCCAATGCACGTCCGCGATCCCATGCCGAACTGCAGCATCATGCCGTTCATCTCCCGGATGCGCTGCTCCTCGTGCTGGCGCGCCTCCGCCGTCCCGCCCATCTCGGCCACGGCCTCCTCGCTGACGAGCCACCGCTCCGGCCGGAAGGCGTCCGTGTCCTCGCCAAAGACCTCCTTGGTGTGGTGCAGCACCCAGGCAGAGCAGCCGACGATTGTGCCGCCCGGAACAAAGTGGCCGGCAATCTCTGTGCCGGCTGCCGGGACAACCCGCTCCATGGGCAGGCCCGGCGCCGGGTGCAGCCGGAAGGCCTCCTTCACACAGGCGTCCAGGTACGGCAGCTTCTGGCTCTCATGCCACGTCACGAGGCCCGTCTCGTAGTCGCTAAAGAGGCCGTTCCGCGCAGCTTCGTCCAGCTCGTCACGAAGGCGCTGGAGTGCGTGGGGGGTGCGCAGCAGAAAGTAAAACACAGAGGACAGCGAAATGGCAGTGGTCTCGGAGCCGGCAAACGCCATGGACACGGCCATGGTCTGGACCAGCGTGTCCGTCATAAACTCGGGGCGGGCCTCCTTGGCAGCGAGGAACTTGGAGAGCAGGTCTACCGTCGGCCTCTTCTCCGCCTTTGTCGGCAAGAGCGGTCCCTTTCCTTCCACAATGTCCGGCATACGCTCAGCTATGCGCGCCCGGGCGAAGCGAGCAACCGGGAATGTCGAGTCGACGAGACCAAACTGAGACAGCTTCAGATAGATGGGGTTCTTCAGCAGCAAGCGGTCCAAGATGGGGATTTGGCCAATCTGCCGTCGTCAGCAAATAGGAAAGAGGCATTCTCGCGTCTTGGACATACCGGAGCCACATAGAGAAAGAGCCGCGTGAGGTAGTCCACAATGCCTTCGATATCTTCGTTCTTCTCGATGAAGCCGTGGCGCTTCGAGTACGTGATCTCGCCAATGACGTCAAAGGCGTAGAACTGCAGCCAGCGGGTAAAGTCACAGCCGTCGGGGTTGTTCACAAACAGCTTCTCCGTCTGCTTGAGGAACAGCTTCGTGGTGTTGTCCACAAATGGCTCGTACTGGACCAGGGACGACATGGCAAAGGCCGAGTTCACGCAGCGGCGGAACTGGGAGTGGAAGTCATTGTCGGTGGTGCTGAACAGACTGGCAAGGCTGTGGCCTTGGACGACCGACTGCTGCACGACGTAGAACTCGGACTTCCTCTGTTAGTGCCAGCCACATCCAGGACGCCGGCCGGCTTCCGGCAAGACGCACCTTTACGAAGCCCTTGTTCAGACCGTAGATCGACTTGAGCGCCTTCGGGTCCGAAAAGGACAGGGTATTGGGCCCCAGCCGCACAACACTGCCGTGCTTGTCGTGCAGTGCCCGGTGTGTCTGGTCTGGCCGCCGCTTGTAGACATCGTAGAAGCGCCACCAGTCGGTGATGGAGGCCAGGAAAGGTCCGGGGTATTTGTTCAGACCCTTCTGGTAGCGATTCCAGACCAGGTAGGTTGTGGCAGCGAAGACGACAATGTAGGGCCAGTGGCTGAGCGCCAGAGCCACGATCTGGTCTGTGACGCCGGGCATGGTGAGGAGGAGTGGTGGAGGTGGAGGACGGAAAGGCGTATGCAGTCTGTCAGAAGACAGCAGAGAGACGAGTCCGGGGGATCTCACGGCCCTTATTTAGCATTTCAACAGGCGGCGCGCGCAGTGAGAGCTAGTCCGTCCGTTCCGGGCGCTGTCTGCCGGAGTGTGTCAGTCTTCCAAGATATGCAAGCTGGCCTACCGAGTACGGATCCCCATGTAAGATACTCGTACTTCGTATCTGGTCATCCGATGATGCCAAGAGGAGTAAGGCTGCTCCGAGCACGCGCCGACAACACAATGCGGTCGGCAGCTGGCTGCCCCATCGCCCCGTTTGCCAGCGGACTATCTTGCCGCCACGCGTCACGAGCAGCGGCAGCCTCTCCAGCCCGGACAAAAACCACCAGTCGCCACAGCAAGGCGCCGGCGATGCAATGGAACTGAGCATGTCGGGTTCTCCGCATACTGGGGCAGTGGGGTCGTGCGGAGTAGCGCCTCTCCAACTCGTCGGCAGATGTTGTGTCCAATCAGAGTCGCCATAATGCCGACGCTAGCAGATGCACACCCACTAGCCTTCCCCGCACCGCTGCCAATTCCCCTATTCTCAAGCCGCCGCTTGACTGCACGAATTCCGGTCGGTGTTGGCTTGTTTGCTGATGCGACTTTGCTGTTCTGCGGATGATAGTTTGTACTCTACTCGCACCAGGCAGAGGCCATCGCGGCAGTGCAACTGGACGGCATGCCAAAGACCGGCTTTCAACCTCGTATTCGGCTTGACTGCGTTTCTTGTGCGCCTTCCTAGGTTCTCAGAGGCGAAGCAGATTTGCCAGTTCAGCACTATTTGTGCCGAGACCAACATTGCTGTTCTGACGTTGCGGGCCGTTGACCAGGCTGCTTGCTGTCTGCCCCGTGTCTGATAACGGCTTGTTGTGTCGTCGATCGGGCAGTTTGCGTTTCGATGAAATGCCATCACAGCACATCTACGGAGTAAAGCACCGGCTGGCTTTTCGTTATTTCCAGCGTGCTGTTTGCAAATACTTTGTCCACTTGCATTGGCCATCCCCTTGTCGTTGGCCACCGACCGCTCCGTAATGGGTGTAATTCATGTAGCTTGTTATTTCCTGAGCATCGGCAACATATATCCGAGCCAGCCGTGTCGCCTTTTCGCTCGATTTGGGCTTTTGGCTTCGGGCGAAACAAGTTTCCGAGATCCTTCTCTTCTATCCTACGCAGTATTACTATATCGGGAAGGTACACCGGATGCCATCCTTCTCTTTTGATGCACTCCTCCTGCTTCACGTGACAAATGCCTACAAAACAAGATGATCTGCCAGCATTGTTTGGATGGAGAAAATGGAGGTCTTCTATTCAGGATGGCGAATAGAAGAAGTACTAAAGAAAAACTAAACAACGCTAATGTCGGCATTGCCAACTCGCTGGTCTCATATCCCGAAAACTCCAATAAAGCCCCCCAATAAAGCCCTTTCAAACCCCCGTAAACCCCCCCAAAACCCTCTCAAAAAGTCGAAAAAAAGCCCTCGAGAGGTGCTGCGCTGATCAAAAAACAAATCGCTCTCTGCACTCGTGAGGCAGGTAAAAACATTCGCTGTCGTGTCTGTAGAAAAAAAAGCCGGTCAAAAAAGACACTGCAATCGCTGAAGTTTGGAGTCAATATACTCGTAATAGCCAGCGGGCCGGGCTTCGCAATAACAAATACTGCAATCAAACAATAGCCATGCTGAGTCATCTCCGTCGTAAACCGCATCGCAACCACGAAGTGAGTCGTCGTGGCGAGAAATGTAGAACAGCTGCCGGGGCGGACTTTCCAATAATAATTCAAACAATGACCAGTCGTCTCCATCGTAAACAGTATCGCGACCACCAAGTGAGTCGTCGTGATGAGAAATGTAGAGTCGCTGTGACGAGAAAAGTAGAATGCCGGGGCAAGAAATCTAGAGAGCCGGGGCAAGACATCTAGAATGCCGGGGCAAGAAATCTAGAATGCCAGGGCAAGAAATCTAGAATGCCGTGGCGAAATGTGTAGAGTCGCTGTGACGAGAAAAGCGAAGAGAAATGAAGAGAACAATGCATGCGCGTTGTTCGGTCATGCCATTACATGCGGCGGAAGTGGTGACGCTTGGTCTCCAGGCCGCAGGACCGGCTGAGTTTGCGCCGGTTCAGAGCCTTCTTGGCTTGCCGGGTCAAGAGATTCTTGGCTCGTCGAATGACAGATTCCATGGCACGACGGGAGGAGTCAAGCTAAGCACCATCCTCCTCGTCCGAGCTGTCCTCTGCGTCGCGGAGTCTGCTGGCAATATTGGCCAGCGCGCCGCCCTCACCATCTGTGTCGAGATACTCGCGGCCACCGAGCACACTAAGCGCGACGGGGAGGAAGATGAGCGCATGCGTTGACGCGAATGCGACGAGAGCAACCCACACGCGGAAGTAGTAAATCTCAAAGATTTTGCTGCGTGTAAACGCGAGCACACACACGCCCAAGAGCTTGGTCAGGGTGATGCCGGAGAACACGGACCCGCCCACATTGACGAGAGCCGCCCACGCTCGCTGGTCACGTGCCGCAGAGAATCGTGTTTTCGCGCTATGCCGCAAAAGGGCGGAAGGGAAGGTGAAGGAGCGGGCGATGTGCGCACAGAACTCCACAGAGATGCCCATGCAGATGATCAAGTTGACCAGAGACACAGCGTTCAGAGACACGCCCATAAGTGCCATTGCGCCGACAATGTCAGCTACGGTCATAGCAACCGTGACAGCCACAAGAGCCGCCGTCATGAGTGAACCCAGCAGAAGCCAGGACACAGCAAAGATAATGGCCATGGCAGAGCCGAGGAGCGTGGCAGTCAGAGACACAATCGTGGCATATTGGTCAAAGAAGACGTAGAACACGCTGTAAGGGAAGACGTCGACACCCGTGCTCGCCGTGATGTCGGAAGCAATGCGCCGTGCTGCCGCGTACGCATCGATAAAGTCGTTCTGGCTCCGCAGAGGCGAGTGCATGGCGCGGAAGTGGCTAGCAGGAATCGTGTCTCTTTGCGCGTCCACAACAACAGCTTTGCCGTAGGACGCCTGACCACCAAGGGGGCATTCTTCCGTGGTCGGGGCATTGAGAAATCGCTGGAGATAGCGCACAAACTCTTCGCCTTCGGGCATGCCGTACAGTGTCGTATTCCATGGCGGATTGCGTCCAGCAAAGCAAGGACGGCCATTTTCCGTGCAGCAGCTCTCAAAGTCGGGGTTGAGCCAGAGGAAAAAGTCATCAATCCAGCTCGCCGTCGGCGATGCGATGAACGACACATTCGAGCGCTTGCGCTCTTGCTCGAGTATTCCCGTCACAGACGTGGGTTGGCACGATGGGAAGCGCGAGCAGATCTCCTGCTGGTGCTCTCTCTGCGTCGCGTTGAGGCCTTTTGTGATAAAATACACAGGCGGACCAGAGTTGAAGTAGTCGTACAGATCGTTAAAGTAGGGGATCAAGTAAGAGCCGTCGGGGATCGCAACGCGCTGATCCAAACCGAGCTCCACATATGGCATGAGCGCAATGGCGGCTGCAAAGAGCGCGCCGAAAATAGCAAGAACAATCGTCTTGATGTTCTTCTTGAGCAGGCCAGGAGCGTAACGCTGCCGGATAAACCGCTGGAGCGTGCTTTCCCGCGAGACATCATCGACTCCATGTGCGTCTGCGTTGGGGCTGTCCGAAGACCCATTGAAGTGCACGCGTGCAGACTTGACCGGAATGCAGAACAAAATATCCGCTCGGTTGTCTTCGACGCGGAACTGATTCAGTGCGAGCACCGAGACGAAGCCGGTCACCTGGAGGATCGCGTTGATAAACACAGCGCCTGCTGCATAAATAGCAAAGTTGCGAACAGCAGGCATGCCGACAAAAGCACCAAGTGCAAATGAAACCGTCTCCGTGATGGCAGATAAGAGAATAGAAGGGCCAATACGGCCAAGCGTCAGGGCGACACGCTGCTCGATCTGCTCATCACGGTGGCTGACATTGACCCGCTCAAATTCGTGAACGATCAAAAAGATATTGTCCACGCCAACGGCAAGAACGATGAATGGGATCACATCGACGATGATGAGCGTCGCTTTGAGACCAGCCCATGAGAAGAGGCCGATAGAGGCCACAATAGACATGACAACGATGAACACGCCGATGAATCCAAGACCGAACTTGGACTGCACAAGGAAGACGCCGGGATGGTTGAAAAGATCACCAAAGGAAAGAGTGATCGATCCAAGGGCAATCGAGGCATACAGAAACATGATCAGGTAACTGATGACCACGATCATGGCATCCGTGTTGGTGGACTTGTTCAGCTCTTCCTCCAGGCTGATTTCCGTGGAGAATGACAGGCGAAGACCACGTGACGATGCCTCTTCTTGCACCTCAAGCAGTTTCGTCTTGAGAGCTTGCTCCCAATCCATGGAACGCTTGACTTCTGGGGTGTCATCCGCGTAGTTGTTAACCACCCAGGTAACAGTCATGGCCGGTGCATCCGCCACGTATTCGAGGTCAGCGTAGCCGCCCAGGATCAGATCTGGTTCCAGCGGCTGGCCATACTCTGGACGACACTCGACGGGATGCTCTGCGCATGACTTGAGGGTCTCCTTCCAGTGTTTGTCCACAAGTGACTTGTCATTGCCAAAGTAGGCACCAACAGACTGGACGACACAGGCGGAGCCAGTGGGCTTGAAGCACACATCGTCAAAGGTGACATTGAAGAGAGGGCCTCTGAGCTGCTCAATGCTCCTCTCTACATCCATCCACCAGTGCAGTGTCTCTTGGCTCAAGACTGGCCCAGGGCCCGAAGAAATGGTGTCGTTGACCAAGAAGATCTTCTCGGCACGATAGAAAGGCCCAAAGTTGGAGTCAAAGAAGGCCTTCTCTTGCGCAGCAGCTGATGTCGGGCTGACCCAGAGCCGAGCGGGGACTAGCTCAAGCTCGAAGCGCATCCAACCCAAACTCAGAATAAGTGCCACAAGGAGACTAGCGCCGATGCTTAGTGCGGGGAACCGTGCCGACCAGTGTCCGATCTGTCTGAACACTGTGCTGCATACTGTGTTCACCCGATACTCTCCGGGTGGCTTATCGGCTGCTGACACACCATTGCCGTTGCCGCGAATGCCGTAAATTGCCAGATGATCATCATCGTCATCATCATCGTCGTCATCACCTCTGGGATCGTGGAGAAGAGGCAGCCCTTGCATCCGACTGCTCGAGTACCAGAGGCGGAGGACAGCCCTAGAGAGGACCGCAGCAGCCAAAATAGAGTAGACGAGGATGGAAGCAAATGATAGGCAGGGAAGGGAGCCAACACGACAAGCTCCTGCCTTTTTGACTTGTGGCAGCTCTGGGCACACGGCAGGGCAGTCAGTGCAAGCACAGCGGAAAGCGGGGTCTGTGTCATTGCACTGCTTGGGCGTGATCTGGCGCGGCGCCATGCCCGGTTCCTTGTACTCCCGAGGGAAGTTCATTTGGAACGGGGAGCCACCCAGTCTCTGCTTCCCCAGGAAGGTGAGGAGCTCAGTGTAGTTTGTAGCTCCGCCTCCGATCAAGGCCATTGCTTTGGAGTTGGTAGGCCCAAATTTGACCTCCTTGCAACTGTCGTAGAAACCGGTGCCAAACTCTTCTGAAACGAGCTGATCAAGCTCGGTTACGAGGTATTTCCCGCTCTTCTCAGCAGCAGAAGTGACGTTGATGAAGAGGGATTGATCCGGGGAGCATGTAAACGTGCAGAAGAGGTTGTAGAAGTTATCCTTGCACGCGGGGCAAGAAGAGATGATTTGGTTTGCGGTTCCCATGTTCTCTTTCAGAGCAGTGACCTGATAAGGAGAGCATGTTAGACAGGCAAGAGCGAATCGGACAGAAATCGTCGAAGCCAGGAAAGACCCTGCGCTACATTACGTACCTGATCTGGGGTGCAGCAAATGGGACCGGAGTTCCATTTCGGGCCGCAGAGCTCAACCAGCTGTGACCGAAGAGTGTCATCTGGCTCGGTAGCCAGGCCATTATCGACACAGGGGAGCTCTGGGCTAAATAAGTTTCGCTTGCCGCAGTGCCCACGCAGAGCGCAGCGGCCAGCCTCATGCTTCGGTGTGAGGGCCGAGTCTGTCGCTGTCGCAAAGACCAAGCTCAGACTCGCCAAGATAAGCAGAGCAAAGCTGCTGCTAGAGACAGCGGAAATCGGAAGCTTCGCCATGATCCCGATATGGGACAGGCGAGCAGGAAGGGGGAGGGATTGTTTTGCTCACGAATGCAGTCCTTACCGTCGACCAAGCTCGGAGTTCTGGTCTGATTGAGAGCTAAAAAGCAGTGATGGGTTGACGTGGAGCTGCTGATTTCACTGATTCCCGAAAGATTCCAGTAAAAGTTCCGCGCGTGAGTGTTTCAGCTTCGAGATTGCAATGTGACGATGTCAAGAGCGTGAAGAAAGTGGTATGTATGAGAGAGAGAGAGCAGAGAGAGCGGGACGCTCCGAAGGGTTCATGGGAGCTCATTATATATGGGGAGATACATGAATACTCCGTACATGAATGGGGGCCAGAAGCTATGTCGGCAGTACATCACGTGGCGATTATGACCCCATTTTTCTAGCTGCGGACCCAATCAGGCGAGCCAGTAGGCCGGCGAGCCAGAAAAGTGGGACTTTATCCCTTGGGCGCATAGGCAGCATTGTCGACGATACAAGCTACTGCGCCTCACAATAAGCTCAAAGAACCTCACTTGGCAAGGTGGTTGAGACGGCAGTCGAACAGGCCATTATTACATACAATTTTATCGCCACCGATGCTGCGCCTTCAAAGCTAAGGATCGGAAAGAGCAGCATCCGACGATAATAGAAAAGCAGATGGCTGGGAAGACTCTCTTGGAAGTTCCCGTGGAAGAGACGCTTTCCTCTGGTCTCCATTGAACTGACAAAATGCCACTTCCCCCAGAAATACAGCGTACCTGCAGATCTCAGATCTTCTTTCCGGATACGACATAGTGGCCAACACCTGGCTGGACCTTCCACCCTTCGCTGCCCAGTGCTTTACCGACTTCCCCATACATACGGGAGTAGCCGCTGGAGCTATGCACGCCGGACCCAGTTACTACACGCAGCGGGCTGTCACGGGCCTTGCGTACACGATCTTCGCCGAGCGACTGCCACCACCGTCGCGTGCGCTCCAGAGCGATGCGCACGCCGTCCTGGACGTGGACGTAGTGGACATCGACAGTGCCCTCATAGCTCTGGTGGTCGACTAGCGCATCCGCGGCTTCGCTCTGGACTTGCTTCGCCACTGCAGCTTGCTCGCGGCCGCGTTCCGCGTACACCGCGGCAACCTGGCGAAAATGTGGGTCCGACCGGCCACGTCGATAGGCAGCAGTGGCGGTCGCGTACGATGCGTGCACAGTAGCCCACGATTGCTTCGCCGCCATCTCCCTTTCGACATACAAAGCAGTTCCGGGGGGCGGGGTAGAAGCGGCTATCGTCGGCCTCAGCTTAACATGGAGCTCCGCCTCCGCGGCCGCCTCGTCCAGTTGCGGGGGAGCGAGTTTGTAGTTGACGGGCAACAGCTGCCGCCCATGCGCATTTTCCTTGAGCACATTCTTCTTCTTGCCTTTGCGCACAGGAAAGTGCTCGGGCACGAAGAAGCCATCGATGCCTTTTGGTCGCTGTCCCGTCTCTTCGAGATGTTGTAAGTTGGATAGGATGTCAAAGACTCTGTTCTCGTCGCCCTTGGCTTCTTTGACGGCGCGTCGAATGTCCGGATCCTTGACCGCAGTAAATAAGCTCCGAAAATTTGCCACCAGCAATGCGTCTATGTCGCATACGTCATGGGCCAGAAGGGGACAAGCCGCGGGGGGTGGCTGTTCGGACGCAGCGCTGGAAACTGGGGTTCCCGAATCCGAATCCGAGGCTGCGGCCCAGGAGCTACTCGTAGTCGTCCCGGATTGCGCAGCATCGCCATCGAGATCGGCTTCCATGTCGGGTCCACGATAGGGTACATCCTCAAATCCAGAAGCTTCTTCTTCTCTCACGGTTTTCGATAGTTCGAGTAAAGACTCTCGAGCCTTTTCGTAGCCTTGGTCTTGGTGCAGCAGAAAGATGATGGAAACATCCATCAGCGAACCGAACTCATTCTGTGCGACAACGATTAGCAAAAGGTGCAGAAAACGCCAGACACCCGACTTCTGCGATACGCACTTCGAGATCGGCTCTCTCTTCTGCCTCTGTCCGCTGCGGGACAGGCGGTTTAGGGGGTGTTTTCGCTTTGGACCTGCCCATTGTCTCAGACAATTACGCCGGGCCACGCCTTCCAAATAATACGGGTCGCTGCGGTGATCTCCAATAAGATGCTCGTTTCTTTGCGTTCCATGTCTAGATTGTACGGTAGTTGCCGGTGAAATGTGCAGACACGGTCGAGCGAACGTGTAATTATAGGCAGGAAGAGAGTCTGGCGTGGAGCGTCAGCGACAAACGAAAATCGACGTAGTGTGACGCGGGGAGTGACGCACGGGCCAGTTGATAAGGTCTGTTGGTGGGAATACACGTGACTTTGCTCGATTGAACAAACGAAGCTCTTCGCACGTCAGCTTCCTATCCGTCGGATGTGCTTGAATGGTTTGACGACGTTGGTGATACCTCGACGGCTGATGTATGTGACACTCGGCGCTGTTTGCGGCCGCGTATATGCACAGATTACTCGTACAGTACCCACGTTCTTCGTACGAGTAGCAGGTAATACAGACACTGCAAGCGCGTGATAATGAAGCTGGCTGGGATCTCAAAGCAGCCAATAGCTGTCGATCAGCCCGCGCCGGTCGTTCCGGATACACCGCGATACCGCATCCCATGCCCGTACAAAAGGTACTCCGTACTCCGTAGTGCTGTGGACTGACCAGTACGACGCAGCGTTACGAGTGCTGTTTACCCGATGTGCGTTGGTGCGGTCGCTTGCAGGGAGAATGCCACTCTAGCCTGCCAGGCAGCCATCTCAGATGCCTCGGCATGCTGTGGCACACAGGCGGCCACTCCCGTTTCTGGCCTCGCCAGCGCGCTGAAGACACGTGGATTGCCGCCAGGCGAGGATATCGTCGATCTTGCTTCAGGCGTGTAATACTGGTAAAAGGTCGCGACAGGGCAATTGCCAGTGATAAGAAGGTGTGGAGAGCTTGTCGCAGGCAGGCAGCTCGGACGGCGTGGAGGGGTCCGCAACCCACAGCGGAAGGAGCAAGTCGAGTCACGCCTTCCGGTACGTACAACGACCCCGAAGACTTATAAGTTCGCTCACCGTCACTTCTTCTGGCTCTCCTGCTGCCTCATCCTTCTCTCTGCCACTTCGCCGCCGATACGCGCCCAGCTTCTGGGCTTTTCTCGGTTTTGTCTCGCCCTGCCACCCAGCTGCCTCCCGTCTGTTGTGACACGACACGACACTCCTTGTCGGCCCAGGCACCCTTGCGCAGCCATGGACCCCGACAGTAGACGCCGAGGTTTTGTCAACTACCCCGAACCGTTGAAAGGGTATGAGTGGCAGTCCTGCAACCGCTGGCCGGCACCGCGCCGTGTTGCCTGGCGTCTGTGATTCCAGACTCCTCGGCGTGTGTTTCCCGGCGTGCCATCTCTCCCAAGGCTTCGCTGACATAATCTACAGACCCGATGTGCCCTTCCGGGATGAACGGAAGTCGAACCCGGCAATCCGGGGCCCGATATTGCTTGTTTGCGTGTACATGTGCGTGTCACGATGCTTGTTGCGTGTGAAATGGTGGCTCATCGCTGACTGGCTGTTAGAATGGAGTGGATTGGCTTCATTCGCCAAATGGTCTGGAAAAACGCCGGATTCGGCCTTCTGCGAAAGTTGCGCCCCCTGATCGAGGACTATGAGCCCTTCTATGAGCCCACCATCGTGCCGCTCGCCGATTCCGAGGCCCCCGGACCGGATCTGCTCGGTTCCGAGCTCGCCCTGCCAGCATCTCTCCCCCTTCCACCGGCCGAAATGTACCCTGCCTCCCGGTATTACTCGGCGGCGGATTACCAGGAGCTCTACGTCTCGGGAAAACTGACCCCCACGGCTGTGGCCAAGGCTCTTCTGCCTCTGATCCGGCAGCAGACCAGCCAAGCAAGCGGGCCGGGCGGGGAGCATTCCATCGCCTGGTTCGACACCAATGAAGACCTTATCCTGAGAGCTGCAGAGGCGTCCACTTTGCGTTACCAGAAGAAGGAGCCCCTCGGACCCCTGGACGGTGTGCCAACGGCCGTCAAGGACGAATACGATATGGAGGGGTACCGGACGTGTCTAGGCTCCAAGAACGACTATACTGGCGAGTTCAAGGAAGGCGGCACCAATGCATCCTGGTGTGTCCGAAAGCTGGAAGAGGCCGGCTGCATTATTCTGGGCAAGCTGCACATGGTCGAGTTCGGCCTGGACACTCCTGGCAACAACATCAACCACGGAACACCGCCGAACCCGTACAACGACAAGTACTACACTGGCGGCAGCTCTTCGGGCGCCGGATACGCTGTAGGTGCTGGTCTCCTGCCCTTTGCGCTCGGAAGTGACGGCGGCGGCAGCGTGCGGATTCCCGCGTCATTCTGCTCGGTCTACGGTCTGAAGCCAACTCACGGGCGCATCTCTTTCAAGCCAGGCCAGAACCACTGCATCACCTGTGCTTGTCTCGGCCCTCTTGCCGCCGATGTGCGTACGCTGGCCACTGTATATTCTGTTATTGGACAGCCCCATCCCACGTCTCTGTTTCCTGCTGTGCCACCGCCTTCGGTTCTGCTCGACCGCGAGCACCCGGTGCTTCCGTCTTCGCTTTCCTCCCCGGGAGCGCCGCGTGTCCTTGGCCTTCCAAAGGCTTGGCTCGCACAGGCGAGCCCAGCCGTCCAGCAACTGTGTGCCAGCTTTGTCGACACCCTAGTCAGCGAACACGGTTACACTACGGTGCCCATCGACATTCCGCTTCTGGTTGAGGGACAGATCGCCCACGCCATGACGGTCCTCACTGACGCTGCTACACTCCTTCCCGAATACTCCAACTTGACCCCGACGACGCGGCTTCTTCTTTCCCTCGGGAGAACCACCGCGGCTACAGACTACATCATGGCACAGAAACTGCGACGCATGCTCATGCAGCACCTGTCCTACCTATGGCACAAGTACCCCGGCATGCTTATTATTACGCCGACAACAAGCTGCGCAGGATGGCCCGTACGAAGCAGCAGCGAATATCGGTGGGGCGTCAGCGACGGTGACACTACAATGCAGAGTATGGAGTACGTGTGGCTCGCCAACTTCTGCGGCCTTCCGTCAATGAGTATCCCAGCTGGCTATGTGGTGCCCGAGGGCCAAGAAAATGCCGGCACCATTGCTGGGCCTGGCATCAAGGGCAAGATTCCGGTCGGCATCATGGCTACAGGCGAATGGGCTACTGAAGCCGACCTGCTACGCTTTGCCCTGGATGCCGAGATCGTGTCTGCCGAACGGCGTGCCCGGCCGCCCATTTGGGTCGATGTTGTGGCGACAGCGAAGGCAAACAGTGCCAATGGTGTCTGAAAAGCGAACAAAAAGATGTCGGGAGGCAATACCAAGACATTGGGTAGTCACCATTTGGTTATTTTGATTATATATTTTGATACTCCTATACTCTTGAATATAAGTTGCGGCCAATGGTCTGCGTGATTGTATTGTCAAAAGGACACTTCTATGACATGATCGCCGCCTTCTGCCTCCAGCTTTGCCGTGCTGCTGACGCCGGCAGTACCACTCTGCTGCAGCTGGTAGTGAGGACGCTGCAGGACGCTGCCGTCGACAGTTATGCGCAGGGATGGTGACATGACGTCGCCCACGGGTAAGACAAGAATGCCGGACGTCTCCGCCGGTGTACGGACAGTGGCGATGTAGCCGTCAAAGTGGGCACTGCTGGCGTTGGCGTCGAGGCACTTGCTCAGCTTCGTCTTGGCCCAGGAGGCCTGGAAAGCGCCGAGCGCAGTGCCGAAGCCGGCGCGGGCGCGGCGCAGGTCGCCGAGCTGGGGGGCGAAGCGCCAGGCGATGCCGGCACGGTCGGTGACGGCGAGGCCAACGACGAACTCGGTGAGGGCGCTGGTGGGACCGGCGGACCAGCCGTGGCTGTGGCTGGTGTAGGCGGCGGCGATGTCTTTGGCGAGGGGGACGGCGTTGCTGGCGTTGCCGCCGTAGCCACGGTTGTAGCGGTAGGCAAAGGAGCCGTCGGCAAGCAGGCCCTCGACGAGGGTGCTCTGGCTGCCGTCGGGCTGGTCGAGGTACTGGCCCCAGAGCGTGCGCAGCAGCGCGAGGGCGCGGGCGGTCTGGCGGGCGGCAAAGTGGCCGCGCAGCTCCCACGAGGCGATAAAGGGCGAGATGGTGCCGGGCAGCTCGGGGGCGGACGGGCCAAAGGGGCCCCAGTTGGCCGTGAGGCGCGCCGAGAGGCGCTGGGCGAGGCTCTCGGCGGTGTCGCCGACGCCGGGGGCGACCATGCCGAGCGCGAGCGCGAGCGCGTTGGCGTCCTGCGGGTAGAGCGGCGGCTGCGTGGCGGTGGCGTTGTCGCGCAGGGCGCCGTAGGCGGCGTCGTAGCAGTGGTCGAGGACAGCCGCGCGCAGACGGTCGGCGGCGGCGGACCAGGCGGCGGCAAGGCCCGGTTCGGCCCCGTCTCCGGCCCAGCCGGCCAGGACGGCACCGGTGGCGAGGGTGTGGTGCAAAATGACCTGGGCCTCGGTCATGTTGGCGCCGACGTTGAAGCGCGCCCAGTCGCGGACGCCGGTGACGTTGAGCAGGCCGGAGGCGTACGTCTGCTTGGCGGTGATGAAGTGCATGGCGCGGACGTAGCCGGCCCAATGGGCGGCGAGGAAGGCGGTGTCGTTGGTGTAGAGGAGGTAGTTGTAGGTGCCGATCATGGTCCACATGTGGTAGGTGTCGCTGCCCTGCTGCAGCAGCGGCGGGCCGGCCTCGGGGAAGGATCCGTCGGCGTTCTGGGGGTCAGAGCTGTGGCTGTCCTGCTGTCGGGGGGATCTTACCTGGTAGTCGTACATGACCTGTAGAGCGTTTTTGACGCTCCTGTTTTGTTAGTGGGCAAGGCGGACTGAGGGTACAGAAGACAAACGATACAGATAAGATGAGAATGAGATGAAGAGACAGATGAAGATATCAGGAGAAACGCCGCCTTGATCAGCGAGTCACAATCCAACCAAAACTGCAATCCAACCAGCTTGGACAGATCAACAATCAAACAAATCAGACACAGGACACGCACACACACGCTCACTCACTCCATGTCTCCCGTGCTCACCGACAGCGACGGCACGGCCACGCCCATGTCGCCGGGCCACACGGCGCGGTCCCGCTTGGCGCCGTCGACGAGGATGGTGGCGCCGGGCCCCAGAAGGCCGTCGTTGGCCCAGCCCTGCCGCAGGAACGGCACGCGCCGGCCGCTGTCGGGCGGCACCGCGTTTGTCTGCAGCGTGTAGGCGCCGGCGTACCAGACGCGGTTGAGCACGGCGTCGTCGCAGTCAAAGTAGCCCTGGTAGGCGCGCAGGTTCGGCCAGGTCGGCTGGAAGCCGAGGTCGAGGGCGGGCAGCTGCAGGGAGACGGACGTGTCTGTGTCGGCCACGCGCAGAAACACCGTCAGGTAGCGGAAGCCCCCCCGCAGCGACGCTGGCGGCATGGTCCAGCGGTGGCGGCCGGCCGAGAGGTTGGCGTAGACGGCGCCGTCGCTGCCTTGGAAGGCGCCGTTGGACGCGTCGGACCAGGGGCCGGCCCCGTCGGCGGACTCGGCAAACGCGAGGCCGAGCGCACTCGCCGCACTAATACGACTGCCGTACTCGTACTCGAGCGTCACGAGGCCGCCGACCTCGCCGCCAAAGTCGAGCACGGCCTGCGACCCGTTGCCGGCGAGCACGAGCGGCTGCGCCGCGTCCAGAGCGACGCGCGCGCCGCTCGCCAGCAGCAGCGACTGCGGGAACACTGTGCGCGAGGCCGGCGCCAGGATGTGGTGCTCCCAGGGTCCCGGGAAGGCCGTTGCGGCGAACCTGTCGTCGCAGGTGGTGTTGAGCCAACAGGCGGCGCGCGCGGCCGGGACGAGACCGGCGAGGCCGGCGAGGCCAACGAGGCCGGCAGGGGCCAAACGGCGCAATAAACGGAACAAGGTCATCATGCATCCGAGTCGAGTCTCGGCGACTCAATGGCTCTGGTCGGGGCGGCTTTGCTCCTGATCGGGGTGTCCAGAGATATAAAGGAAAGATGCGGCCGTTCGCGGACTCGGCTTAAAGGAGGCCGGCGCAGACTGCTATATGCACGGCCAGCGTGCTTGGCCTCGCCGCCGGTGTGCATCTTGCCGGCTGCTGCACGCAGTTGCGTATGTGCCGGTCTGGCTTGTGTACGAAGTCTGAAGACTCGTACTCTGTCATCGGTACAGAGATGAGTACAAGTGTGTAGTCAAGCCATGGCGCTGGCGCCGCACCTCCACCCAACACCTATATCCGGGTCTGGGGTAATATGCGGGACTAGCTTCACACAGCGGCCTCGGCAGAGTTGCATGGAGAGGAGCAACATCCGGCCATGACATGGACCGCCGTGCTGCATGCGGAGAACAGCTGAATTTTTCCACCAGTTCCACGCGAGTTTGTGTTGGGGGCTCCTCGTTTTCGTCGCTGCATTGAATTGTTATTAATGTATTGCTCTTCAAATGAGATCTTTGAATTCAGTACGCATTTTGCCCATTCTATTTCAAAGACAAAGATTAATAACTGTAAATTAAAGGAGCAGTTACAGTACCACAACAGGAAGCTGTCGGCTGCGTAAATGGAAAGAGCATAAGCCGTTGATACTCTGATGCAATTCCGCGGCTGGTCTAGTGAAACGCAACCAATGAGCAAAGCCTCTCAACTCCGATGGATTCCCAGCCTCGGAGCACAGTCAGCTCCGGTCAACTCCGAGCGCATATGCAAAGAGAAGTTCGCCACAAGAAAGGAAGAAATCCAATCGAAAAAGTACAATGCCGCCATACATCCCACACAAACGCCATGTCGTTTTGTTTGCCGGTCTCTCCATGTCCAGGACGTAGCTGCTGATCTGGGTGTTGCCGCTGCTCACGGCCACAGACCCTCGGGGTTGATATCGGGGTACCGGCCGACGACGGCACTGAGGTCGTCGCGGTACTCGTCACGGCCCGCATCGGTGACCTGCGACGGGCCGGCCTCGGGCAGCGTGCCGCGGCGCAGGGCGAGCGACCAGCTGAAACTGCTGCGCACGAAGCCGTAGAGCCAGGTGCTGTGCAGCAGGACGTCAAAGTCGACGAGCGCCTGCTGGTCCCACGAGAGCTGGCGGAGCGTGGCGAGCTCCTGCTCGTCGAGCAGGTCCTCCTTGCAGAGCACCTGCAGCTGGGCCGCGGCGGCGTCGGCGCGGAACCGGGTGCGGTGCTCGGCGGAGCCCGTGGCCAGAAAGACGGTCGAGAGGTTGCGGCGCACGGCCTCGGCGATGAAGAAGGGCGCCTGCGCGTCGTAGCCCGGCCAGCCGGCGGCGGCGGCGTCGGCGGCCACGCGCATGTGCGCGCCCATGTAGCCGGCGGGCGCGAGGCGGCCGGGGCCGAGGCTGGGGCTGAGACGGGCCGTGGCCGCCGCGGCCGTCGCGGCCTCGGTGGCGGGCAGGAGGAGCGCGTCGGCCACGGCCGGCCGGCCGAGGCGCTGCTCGAGGTTCCAGAGGACTGCCGCCGCCAGGTCGCGCGTCACGCGCGGGTAGCGGAACAGGCGCGGGAACGAGCGGCCAAAGGCCGGTCCGTCGACCTCGCGGTTCCACTGGGCCAGCACCATGTCCTGCCACACGCGCACCGGCGCGGCGGCCGACACGGGCGGGCCGGGCACCTTGGCCAGCCACGCGTCAAAGGCCTCGCGCCAGCCCGTCGGGTCGACGATGAGGTACTTGCGCATGGGAAAGCTCTTGACGCGGCTCGGCGCCAGGTGCGGAGAGCGGTCCGCGTCCGGCGGCGGCAGGCCGGCCAGCTCGGCGTCCGAGACGACGGCGCGGATCTGCGGACACACCGCCCGCCACGACTGCAGAAAGTGCTCGACGTCGAAGAGCACCGAGAGGTCCACCGAGTTGGCCTTGCCGCCGAGGTCGATGAGGTTGTCGCTGCGAGCGCCGAGCCGCGGGAGGATGAGCGTCGTGGCTGGTCGTGTGAGCGGGCAAAGACCGAGAAGCAGGAAAAAGGAAGCAGTAGTCCGCCGGACGAAACATACCTCCCGCCTCAATGGCGTAGCGCACGCAGTTCAGCCACATGTTGCCCACGTTGCCGATGCCGCCGACGACGGTGTCGCAGTGCCAGGTCAGGCCCTCCTGGTACTGCGTCTGGTTGCACTTTTGGCGGATGGGCGCCGGGTCGAAGACGCCCTCGACGGGGTTATCCAGGACCGCGGCGACATAGTCGGCTTTGCCCAAGTCGGCGCGCGACGGACGGTAGCGGACCGGGATCCGGCCGTGGCTGTCCGAGTAGAGCGAGACGCCGGCGATGAACAGGAGGACGACGGCCGTGTAGACGCAGAAACGGCCGATGCGCGAGCGGGCCCAGTACTTCTCAGCAAGCGAGCGCGCCTGGGCGCCGGGGCCGGACGCCAACGCCGTGTAGGCCGGGCCGGCTCTGGAGGCCAGGAAGTTGGCAAGGAGGCGGCCGACGTTCATGATGCGGACGCGAGAGACGAAGAGCGGGAGGGCGGCCAATGCGGTCGGCGCGCATGGGGAGCGCGTCCAGAACGCGCTTACTTTGTAGACGGCTCGGCGAACAGGGCCGCGACAGGCGTCTGGATACGACGGAAAGTAAACAGATCGTCGGGGACGAAAGATGACAAGACGACAGCCGACGGTCGGCGACACGGCGTGTGTTGGAGTTTCTGCGCCGCTGCTAGAGAGCGGAAGCGCTCAAGAGCAGACAGACCACGCAGTGGCCATGGCGGGGAAGCACGGTGGCACCCGCCGGCCATGCAAGCCCTGCAAGAGAAACCAGAAATGAGGCACCGACATGTAAGCGCGCGATGGCGGTGGCCCACTACTCTGTATGTAAATACAACCGCACGCAGTAGCGATGCGCACAGCCGCTGTTTCAGCGGGGCGAAGGATTGCAACGCCGTGCTGGTCTAGCGCCAAACAGAGAGCCGCCTTTTGAATGGCTGCTCGGGGCTGTTAAGCGCCCGGCTGCAAGTAAAGGTTATCACGGCCTCTCATGACGGGGCCACCGGGCAGGGCCTGTGCCTCTCTGTGGCCCGACTCCCTGTGAAGCACACGATCTGGCCATGGCTGCCGAGGTGGCCGATGGAACTCTTCTGCTGTCAGTCGCCGCTCTGCCTTGCCAAAGAGCTCGACCCAACCGACTTCCGTGCTGCGGCGGTATTATTCCCGGTGCCCCGGCGTAGGGCAGCTCGTAAATGAGACTGCCTCCCTCACTCGTTGTGCTGCGTCCAACGTACCTCGTAGCCTCTCCTTTCGCTTTTCGCCTTCTTCGTGATACTGGCTCTGTCTCTCGGCTCGCCTTGTACTTCCACAGCCTCTGCCGGCTACCTCTGACAAGATATCACGCCGTGACACGGGCGAACCTCACCATGACCACTAGTGTACCAGGCACCACCATCACGGTGGCCGGCACACCGACCGTCTTCCTTCCTCTGTCGACCGCTTGGCCATCGGGAACCGACTGCACCGCCAACATCTATCTGCACACGCCGGTGAACAACCCCAACACGTTCATCGCCTGGGATCCGCTGTACGGGGCATCCATGGTCTCCAGTGCTAGGTCCTGCCATCCGTCACAGGTATCGTCATGGTGGTCTCAGACGACGTCAGAGTCCATCTTCACAGCTTTGGGCCCCCAGTTTGTGTGCCCCGAGGCGTACTCGGCGGTCCAAACAGCCATCGTGGCAAGCTCCTTGCACCAGACCTTTTGCTGTCCCTCGTAAGTGCACGGAGAGACATGAGAGGAACACACAGGGAACACAGGAGAAACGTGCATGGGCAGCACAAGAACAAACACAAGCTGACCAGCCAGACAATATTCCCTCCTCGTCCCGCTGGCCAACTCGGCCCGGGTATTTCCATCGCAATGCATCTCGCACGTGACGAGCGGGCAGACCTTTGCCTACCTCAACCAAGATAGCAAGGGCCGGTTCACAACCACTACCGTGATGACGACCTCGGCGACCGTGTTCGCGATCCCGGTCAACGGCTTTGATTTTGCAACAACATCCGGGGCGACAGCCGGTGCGACGGCCGATACGGTGGCGTCCGTCACAGCGACAGCAAGCAGCCAAAGCAGCAGCTCCCGCTCTTCCACCCCGGTGGGCGTCTATGTCGGCGCATCCATCGGGGCAGCCGCGGCCGTGCTGCTTCTGGCCGTTGGCGCGTTTTTTCTTTGGCGTCGACAGACACAACGCCGGCGGTTGAAGGACATATATCAACTGGACGGCGACGACACAACGGATGGCAAGTCGGTTCAAGAACTGCCTCTGTCTGTGCCACGGCAGGCCATGCGCAAGCGGCCGGAGATATACGAGATGCCGGGCCAGCAGTGAGCAGTAGGATGCGTAAGTGCTTCAGTGGCCGACCTCAGCCTTGTATTTGGTCTCTCTTTCCGACATCGTCTTCGGCCCCCCTGTGTATTTATTTGGGATACATATCCGCCCTTTTCAGCCAGGAGTTGTTTTTTTTTTTTTTTTTTCTGATTTTATTTTTCTGATGGCTGCGAGACAGCCTTGAGACGGAGTTGGCATTTTCGCATTGGACGCGACCAGGAATGGATTCTCCTCGCTGTACATATGAAGATATTCGTCGCGCTATGCAATGTTACTGCTGTGTAGTTGTGTACGGAGCCTGAGAACGAGAAGCACTGCTTCACGCGACCAGCATGGAAATAGGAGTTAAGAGTTGGCGGAGCAAGACCTTGAAGAATTGGCCGGAGTAAGCCCTTGAAGAGCGTCTCTCAGCCAATGGCAGCCTCGCCCGACGCCCGATCCCTGCTCGGAAATCGGGGCCTTCGGGGCAGCCGATTCCCATTTATTAGGGTGAATAGGCATAAGTGAGCTCCACCGGCCTAGCTAGCGACCAGTGCTCCGCATTAGAGTTGCAGCCAGAGCGCATTTAGCCTCCTGGAGCCGACTGGCGTGCTTCGTACGAAGCAGAGCAGTCGATGCTGGCACCTCTGCCAGCTTCCAGACGACGGGAGAGAGGCCGCGCACGAGGCATGCAAGCCGACCGGGAGGCCGTAGCCGTTACCAGAGCGTCGGCACGCGTCCGAGCCACGCCGATCTCCCAGCTGCTGGCCTCGTACGAAGACGAAGAACGTGGCATTGGGGAGGATGGCCGTAACGTAACTTATCACTCGGGCTCACGCACCAAAATTTCCCCGAGGCTGGGCAGGATTCTTCTGTATCGGGGGGTTGCGGCCGGACGCTAATGCCGACCGCCCATTTCCATAACTACATGAGACAGTCTCCCCGTTTGCTGCGTCTTTCCTTCTTGCTGCTGCCCTCCATCTTTCTTCCGCGGTCCCAGACTCTCTTCCGAGGGCTTCTGCATCGCCATAATTTCACTTCTATTCACTCGCTCTCTTTAACTCATTTACCCCAATCGGACTTTTGTCTAGTTCTTTCTTTTTCCGTGAGTCTTCTCCGCCGCTGCGTGTTCGTTTTGCTGTTCTGCTTTGGCCTCCTTCCATCGACACGGCAGACAGATCGATGAGCCGGTCCCTATGCCGTGTCCCACGTGCAGAGTTTTCGTCCCGGCTTGGCCCCTTTTGTGCCTTTGGCTGCCTCGCACGCCTTTCACCTTGCCTCTACCGGCGGATATCACTGCGCTTCAATAGGGGCTGAGACTAACACGTGTCTAGACAAACACGCCCACAGCCCAGACACACACATTCTGTATTCAACGGCTGCGGGCGAGCAGCATCGTGCAGCATGTCCACAGCAGATCACCCACACAAGGCAGAGTCCACCCATGCGCCGGACACGGCCACGTCGGCCGCGACAACCGTCACGGCCGGGGCGGAGCTGGATGCGGAGCGTGAGCGCGAACACGCGCTCCAGCTGAAGCGCAGCCGCGAGCTCGAGCAGGCGGTCGACGAAGGCCACGATGCCGACATACCGTCCAGCATCGGCTTCATCCTGGACGAGCGCGGCGAGCTGAAGCGGCACCAGTCGTTTGCCGAGCAGCGGCGGCACTCTCTGACGCGCAAGGCCAGCAAAACCGACGACGGCGCCTCCCAGGACCTGGAAAAGGCAAACAGCAGCGGCGACGACGTGCTAGTCGACGACGAGAACGAGGTCTGGTGGGACGGCCCGGACGACCCCAAGAACCCGTACAACTGGCCGACCTGGTACAAGGCTGTAGTGTGCGGGCTGATCAGCGCGCTGACCTTTGTGACGCCGCTGGCTTCGTGTAAGTGGACGGCACGCGCGTGTCAACGGCGGTGGCTGCACGACGCAAAAGCGACCAGTACCGACACAGCAAGCTGACTGCCTAGCCATCTTCGCACCGGGCGTGCCCGAGCTCATGGCCGAGTTTGAGAACGACAGCACCATGCTGTCGGCGTTTGTGGTGTCGGTGTACATTCTCGGCGTACGTCCCTTCCTCTCCTCTTCCTCTTCCTCTTCTCTTCCCTCTGGCAGCGACACGCGCTGACGCACATCCAGTTTGCCTTTGGCCCTCTGCTCATCGCGCCGCTGTCCGAGATCTACGGCCGCGCGCCGGTCTACAATGTCTGCAACATCGGCTTCCTGGCCTTTGTCGTCGGCTGCGCCAAGGCGCCGTCACTCAACGCGCTCATCGTCTTCCGCTTCTTCAGTGGCATCTTCGGCTCGTGCCCCCTGACCAACGGTGGCGGCTCCATCGCCGACATGGTCTCGCAGGAGAAGCGCGGCGCCGCCATGGCCAGCTTCTCGGTCGGTCCGCTTCTGGGCCCCATCATCGGCCCCGTCGCCGGCGGCTTCCTGGCCAGCGCCAAGGGCTGGCGCTGGGTCTTCTGGCTCATCGTCATCGTCGCCGGCGCCCTCAGCGTCGTCATTGCCCTGGTCATGCGCGAGACCTACGCTCCCGTCCTGCTGCAGCGCAAGGTCAAGCGCCTCCGCGCCGAGACCGGCAACGACCAGCTGCGCAGCCGCCTCGACATTGGCCTCAACACCCGCGACTACTTTGCCCGCGGCATCGTGCGTCCCGCCAAGCTGCTCTTCCTCTCGCCCATCGTGGCCGTCCTGTCCCTCTACATGGCCATCGTCTACGGCTACCTCTACCTCATGTTCACCTCCGTCACCGAGGTGTTCATGACCACGTACCACTTCTCCACCAAGACCGTCGGCCTCGTGTACCTGGGCCTGGGCGTCGGATCCATGGTGGGCATGGCCTACTTTAGCATGTCGTCGGATCGCTACATGAAGAGCCAGTCCAAGAAGGAGGGCCAGGGCATGAAGCCCGAGTACCGTCTCAAGCCGCTTCCCGTCGGCGCCATTCTGCTGCCCGTCGGCTTCTTCATCTACGGGTGGACTGCCGAGTACCACAAGCATTGGATCATCCCGATCATTGGCATGGGCATCATTGGCTTTTCCAACATTGTGTACGTACCGCGCTGTCCCTTGTTCTTTTCTAGTTCTGTTCGGGTTTTCCGTTTTTGTGCCGACTCGAGCGTTGCTGACCAACAGGATCTTCATGGCTGTTCAACTGTACCTCGTGGACGCCTTCACCGTCTACGCAGCGTCCGCCTTGGCTGCCAACACCGTTGTGCGTTCCATTGCCGGTGCCCTGCTGCCTCTCGGCGGTCTTTCGATGTACGATGCCCTCGGTCTCGGTTGGGGCAACAGTCTTCTCGGATTCATTGCTCTCGCTCTGCTGCCGGCGCCATTCCTGATTCAAAAGTATGGCGAGTTCCTGCGGAAGAAGTTTGAGCTGAAGAACCTATAAAGGAACCTAGCTGTGTAGATGTTGTAGACCGTTGGTGGGGCACTAAAGGGGCTCTTTTGATTTCTTTGATCATGTTCATTATCCCTACGCATTTAGACAGGTAGATACAATAACAGATTATTAAGGGCCAAGTTCAAATTTCATTGCCTTGTCTACCTGGTTGGCTTTTACTTCGTAGTTCATCTGAGAAACAAGATACGATATATGTTCCATAAAAAGGCAGATGATGGACATGGGTAAGGTCTTCGTAGTGCCTGAACAGGCAGCATTGTTGTATCTCTGCCAACTTGCTGCTCGTCATTTATTGTGTTTTTCAATGTGGTTTTGATCCGACTTGTCGGTCCAGCATGTTCACTTTGTTTTGGCGAAATCGTACTATTGCCAATCGATATGTTGCGATTGCTGCGCTGTTGTCTGTTCGTACGGTTTCTTGGCTCCGTTTCGGTAAAGCGACCAGTCTCGCATGAGTCTCAGATCCGTTGATCACGCGCCGATCCATTGTAAAAACCGGCTCGAGCAGCCGCTGGGAATTTCGCCCCACAAGCAAATCGCAGTCGTCTGAACTGGATTCATGGCAAGTCTGGCGCCTGAAGCAGACGGAAACGTCGCTTCACTACCAAGCGTACTGTCTGCGACGGTGGTCTGGAGAATGCCATGTTTGAGGGTGACGCTGGGTAGCGATGCGCTTGGCTGGCCCAATCCGACGGTGGCAGGCTCATCTACCCGACCAAGATGAACTGCCCAATTGTGTTTCCACAGGCTCGTCCCGACTCTTTTTGCCAATCGGTTCAACTTGCACCCGACAGCCTTTCTGTATGCGGCTCCAGTCTCTTTGTATTTTCGTATGAGACTTTCGTCAGCTCAGCTATTGTACTCGATACGCACCTTTCCATTAGCTTTGACGCCGATAACATCATGTATTTCTCCCTCATCCATCTCGGCTTTTCTTCCCATCTTCTGAACACCGTACTCGCTGATGGACTTCGTGATCGGCGGACAGCACAGACTTGTCTGATACGTCGCTACCTCAAGAGCCACTTCTCATCTGAAGCCCAGCCGTGTGATCGTCACTATGGGGTGGGAAATTCCGCTCGGCACGAACACCCCTGGGGAGGTCGCAATGGTTCGTGTATCCCCTGCATTGATCTGCTATAAGTTGGGGGATTGCCCGCCGTTTGGACGACATCTTTGGTTCTGTATCCCACACGCAAAGCACTACCATTCTTTTTCGTGGGTTTTCCATTGTTGTTTTTGTTTGAAGCTCTGTGAGCTCTTCCATTCTCGTCTCCCTCTTTAACAATCTCTTGCTTCGCTTCTTCCACCGCTAGTTCGGTTTTGTTTGCTCTTTCCAAGCTTTGCCACATTCAACAGTTGTCTTCACAATGTCGTCCAAGGCTCTCTTCTTCTCCGCCCTCGTGGCAACGACCTATGCGCGCTTCGGCCAGGAGCAGGCAGCCAGTGCTGCCGTAGCCGCGCTCTCCAACCGCGGCAACCCGGGTGATGCCGGCACGCTGTCCGGCTCGGTCCCGGGTGTCCTCCTGGCGGGTGCCAACGCGTGTGCCAAGGTAAGCTCTCGCGTTGACAACGTTTTCACGAGTCGTCCGACAAGCGAGAAATTCGTGCTAACGTTGGACAAGCTCACACTCGCCGACAAAATCGTCTCCACACTCGGCACCACGCCGGATGTCATCGCAGCCGCTCTCGGCGTGGTGGGGGCTGAGAAGAACTTCAACCCCTTTGCGGTCTCGGTGCCGTCGCTGTGCTCAGACCCCAGCCTTCCGGCGACCGCGGAGCTGCGCGGCGTCGTGCCGCTCGTCGACCCAGCCGTGACGGGCTCGGACGTCGAGAACGCCAATGCGAAAGCATCGCTGACGACACCCTTCAACGCCGACGGCCTGAGTGTAGCGGATGTGGCGTCAGCGAACGGGTTTACCAACTTCACTTCGCAGGCCGCTGACGGCTCGGCCGGCGGTGCGGCTGCTGCATCTCCCGCTGCCGGAGGAGCGAAAGCTTCTGCTGCTGCGTCTTCCGCTGCCGGCGGAGCTGCTGCTTCGTCTGCCGCGACGACTTCTGCTGCGGGAGCCGCGGCTACTGCTGTCAGCGGCGGCGGTGCCGCCAACTCCTCGGACACTGCTGGAGGCGCCGCCAGCGGGTCGGCGGCTTCCGGACTCGACTTTGGCCAGTGCGTGCCGACGATGAAGTTCGAGGCCGGCCTGAACGGCCGCAAGGACACCGAGTTCACCTTCCAGGCGATCGACCCGCTCGTCAACAAGGGCCAGCAGGAGGCGCTGAACCCCAACATCATCACCAACCGCATCTGCGACCAGCTGGGCAACGTGTGCAACGCAAGCCAGGCGGCCAAAGACGCCTGCACGGCGGCCAAGGCCCAGATCCAGGCGCTCGGCACGCGGGACAAGTCGACGGCGGACGCCTGGAACACAGCTCTTGGCTTTGCCGGCGCCGACACGAACCCGGACAACGCACCGCAGGCGGGTCTCGTCGGACACACCTAGATCGATGGCGCGCTACGATGGGCGTGAAAGAGAAGGAGAAGGGGGTTTTTGCATTCCCTATTGGCGTAAGAGTCCTGGGTCTGTGGGTTGCGGTTAAGCATAATATAGTTTGACCGACACGGTAGATAACCACCCTGGACACGAAACAAACAATATACGAAGTAACTACTCGCGATTCACTTGGCTGCCGTCACCTCCTCGAAGTCGGCGACCTATGCAACACCTGTAAACTGTTCACGGAGCTCCGGTAGGCGCCGAGCCTCGGACTCATTGCGTGCATGTGTGAGAAGCTCAATGGTGGTGCAGATTGGCAGTAGAGTGGTCTCGCTGTACTTGCGGCCAATGACTGAGACGCCGAAAGGGGTGTTGGTCCCCGAAGCAACGAGGCGCCCGGTACCGTTCTTCACGATCTCCGTGTCAGCGTCGCGAAAGCCCAGCGGCACGGTAATCTGGGGGTGGCCCTCGCAGCCGGCAAAGAAGTTGGCCGCCCAAGCAGCAGTCGGCAGTAGCAGAGCGTCAACAGGGCGGCCATCGGGGGTACCGAAGCCTCCAAGGGCACCCTCGATGCCACCGGGTCCGGCAAAATAGGCGGCATGCTTCCGGCCGGCGAGGTACTGGGGCGACTCGGGGCTGGTATGCAGGGCATGCACGAAGCAGTTGATGTTCCGCCGTGGCGTGCCGGAGATGGCATTGCCCTCGGAGTTTGCGGAAGCCTCCCCTTCTTCCTCGTCTGACTCGTCTGCTTCGCCAAACTCTTCTGCGGGTGTCGACTTTGTGAACTGGCAAAGAGCGCCGAGACTAGTAATGTGTTGCGGGTTGGATACCAGAGACCGTATATACTCTGGCAGGACGGCGTGAAACTCGCCGGCAATGTAGTCGGTCTTGTCGATCTCGGAGAGCGCGTCAAAGACAGGCGCGCCCTCAAACGCACAGTCGACTATGGTGATGCCGGGCAGTGCTCGCAGCGGCTCCACGACGGCCGCTTCGAAGGCGGCAAGAACAGGAGCATCGACCTTTTCCAGTGCGTTCCGTGGGATGCCGAGACGTGCAGACAGCGATGAAGGAGCCTTTGCGGCGGCGCCGTAGTTGGGAAGAACACGGAACGGGATCTCGGAGGTCTTGGGATCGTGGACGTCGCGGCCGGCGATGACGGAGAGCATGGCCGCGGCATCGGCGACGTTGCGCGCCATTGGGCCGAGGGTGTCCTGGGCGGCCGAGACAGGAATGACGGCGTCGCGGGAAACGAGGCCGGTGGTGGGCTTGAGGCCGACGATGTTGCTCTGGAAGGACGGGCTGATGATGCTGCCAGACGTCTGTGTTTTTGTCAGCGAAATCAGCGAAATCAGCGAGATCAGCGAAATGTCCAGAGCGAACGAAGCTCACCTCCGTGCCGACGGCGAGGACGCAGTAGCCCAAGTCGACGGCAACGCCGCAGCCGCTGCTGCTGCCGCCGGGGTCCTGGTTGGCGTGGTAGGCGGCAAGTGTCTGGCCGCCGCGGGGGCTCCAGCCGCTGTCGGATGGGCGCGAGCGGAAGTTGGCCCACTCGGAGCAGTTGGCGGAGCCGAGGATGACGGCCCCGGCGGCGCGCAGCTTGGCGGCGACGGGGCTCGACCGCGATGGGCGGGCGCCGACAAGGGCGAGCGAGCCGGCAGTGGCCTCCAGGCCAGGCTCGCCCGAGACGATGTTGTCCTTGAGCAGGACGGGGACGCCAAAGAGCGGAGGGCGCGGCCCGTCGCTGGACGTGGCGTCGAGGTGGGCGGCGACGTCGAGGGCGGCCGCGTTGAGCTGGACAACGGCGCGTGTGAGGCGGTCAAAGCGGGCGATCTGGTCGAGGTGCGCCTGCACGAGCTGGACCACGGTGAAGGCGCGCGCGTCGAGTCCGGCGGCGATCTGGGCGAGGGTGAGGGTGCGCAGGGGCGGGATATGGGCGGCGGAGGGCGCGGCAGCAGGGAGCGACAGAGGTTGCGACGACGCTTCTTCGGCCGTGCCGGCAGGCGACGCAACACGGTCCATGATGCCGGTCCGGCGATGGATGAAGCAAAACTGCTGGCTGACGGCAAACGGAAGATCCGCCGGGACGGAGGCCGACGTGGGCGGGCTGCTATCGGGGATGCCTATCGTTGCGCTGGCGGCGGCCGCGGGGTGCTGATATGCCGCGATATCTCACTGGCTGGCGCGCTGGTGAGCATTCGTTGTGCAATTCGTGGAGATGCACATGTCGTGACGAGCGGCTGCTCTGCGATGTCGGCAGCTCAAGATGGAGGAAATGCCGGATGAATAAGCTTGCTGCGGGAGTTCCTTCGCGACTTCCCATTGTCGCGAGACTGGACTGAACGCGACTGCCTACCTCGGAGCACCGCATCGGCTCTGATCATTACATAATACTTGGCAGAGTCTTCAGCATAATATTCAGAGAACGTGTCACCAGTGTCGAAGCAAGACGGAAGCATGCATGGCCGCGGCCGCATCGCAAGGGTGGTTGCATTGGCCAGTGCCGTCTTCGCCCTGTCGGACGAGGGCACCCGTTTGCGACTATTTGGACTCTCCGTTTACACAACCCAGCGTCGGCAACCGTCGTTTGAACTGTGTCGAAAGGCCTGCCGACGAGACCACAGATAAAAAGGACAAGGACAGCGTCGAGTATTGAAGCTCCCTTTCAAACAAAACCACGACTGGCAGGCTTCCATTCTATTTCACCCAGGCACCGTTTCCAGCCACCATCTCCAGATAACGCACTCACTTCCAACGTCTCAACATGGAGGCGGCATCGGTTTCCGCAGACGTGGCATTGTCTTGCTGCCTCGCCATCAGCTCGATTTCACTCGGCCGCCCCGAGGCAGGTCATGCCATCGAACATCGTCTCGACATGGCGAAACAGTATGGGTTTGCTGGCGTCGAGATGTTCTACGAGGAAGTAGAGGCTGTGGCTCGGTCCTGCGTCCAGGAGCGCGAACGGGACGCGGCCGATATGTCTTTGGCCTCTGCCGTGAACAGTCCGTCCTTGGACATCCTGTCCGAGGATCGCCTCTTGCGTGCCGCTGCACACATCGGGAAGCTCTGCGCTGCGCGCGGCATTGCTGTCGTCAGCCTGCAGCCGTTCCGCCACTTCGAGGGACTGCTCGATGCGGACCAGCGCCAGGCCCGACTGGCAGAGCTGGCGCTCTGGTGTCGGCTGGCGGGCGCCCTCGGCACCGATCTCGTGCTGGTGCCGTCCACCTTTCTGCCGGCGCATCGTCTGTCGACGCAGCCCGAGGGACGCGTGGCAGACCTGCAAGCGGCGGCAGCCGTGGCGGCAGCAGCGCAGCCCCCCGTGCGGCTCTGCTACGAGGCGCTGGCCTGGGGCACGCACGTCGACACGTGGGAGCAGAGCTGGGAGCTTGTGCGTGCGGCGGGCTGTGCCAACCTCGGCCTCTGTCTCGACACGTTCAACATGGCGGCGCGGTTCGTGGATGTGGCCAGCGCCAGCGCCAGCGCCACCGGCCGTCTCGATCTTGCCGGCCTCCGCCAGTCACTGGCGCGCCTCGCCGCCGTCCCGGCCGACAGCATCTTCCTCGTGCAGGTTGCCGACGCTGCGGCGCTCACCGGTCCCATCGTGGCCGGCCACGCGCTCCATGACGACGCGCAGCCGCCGCGCATGAGCTGGTCGCGCAGCGCGAGGCTATTCTATGGCGAGCCGGCGCTCGGCGGCTGTCTGCCCGTGACAGAGGTTGCGCGGGCCATCTTCCACAGCCTTGGCTTCCGGGGCTGGGTCAGCTTTGAGATCTTCCACGAGCGGCTGGCCGCCGCCGATCCCGGGCTCGCTGAAGAGATGGCGCAGCGGGGCGCAGAGTCGTGGGCAAGGCTGGCGCGGGACTTACAGCTCACCAACACGCGCTGATGCGAGACACTCGGGGCAGCGAGGGAGCACGACCTCAGCACCGTGCTGCGGAAATGGGAGGCCGAGGAGACAGGCGCGTGGCATACTCCGTACAGAGCAGACAGTGGGCAGTTGGGTGCCGCTGCAGCAGACAATGCCAAGAACTATGCAGGTTAAGCGAACAATAGAGATTTTCGCCGAGGCCTGGCCAGTCGGATCGGGCCCGCAGCCATCGGGACGGCATTGCCCATACTTGTACTCCCCGTCCCGCGTTTCCAGGAAGCCAATATGCACGCAGTATCCCACGTCCCTTGCTCGGAATAGCGTAGGACAGCAGTGCATAGCAACACAGCCCCATCACCTCGGCCCCGAGCCGGCCCGGCATCTCCACCGTCCGCGAATATGGTGCAATCTTCAGGAAGCCGAAGCTCCTCGGCGCCTCTTCACGATGCTTGACGTACAGGTTGCTAACGCTTGATTGCTGCCCTCTATCATCGCCGTAGATGTAGATCCAGTAGCTGCTCCGTGGCAGACTTCTGCTGTCCGGCGGGATGCTATCGCAGCAGGATAGGCCGAGGCACGTTCTACTTCCTATCCGTCGAAAATGCCAGGGAGTAATGCTCGTTCGCGTACGAGTAAAAAGCTAGAGCTAGCCGTGCTGGGGCCAGCCTAGCCGGAAGGGGCCTCAAGGCCGGCCGGAGCGACGTCTCGGCTCCCGCTTACAGTGAGAACGCCGCGCCTTCCTTGACGAGCGTTGCATTTGCCGTCGTATTAATAAGTCAGGCAGGACTCTTAAGTCAGGCAGGCACTCTTACGCCTGTATCGACACCTGTAAATGTTGAGCGTGTAGACAGACGAGACGACGAGACGACGAGACGAGACGACGAGACGACGAGACGAGACGACGGACGCCGACACCCTGAGAACGACACGACCCCCAGCACGTGCTCTTGCCATGTCCGTCTACACACTGAATCACTCGGCGCTGCCGGTCGAGATCGAGCGCCTCGAATGGAACCACAGCAACGTCATGGTGCCGGTGATGGGCGGTTTTCTGCTGCCGCCGGCGGTCGCGGCGCATCTCGGCAGCCGCGTGGACGCCCAGGGCCGGTGGCGCGCGCCTGCCGTCGCCGACGTGGGCACCGGCACGGGCGTCTGGCTGGTCGACGTCGCCACGCAGCTGCCGGCCGACGCCCGGCTTGACGGCTTCGACATTGACGCGTCCAAGTTCCGGCCGCCGGCCGCGCTGCCGGCCAACGTGCGCCTGCACCGCGCCGACGCGCTGCAGCCGTTTGCCGACGCGTTCCGCGGCCAGTTCGACCTCGTACACGTGCGCCTCATGGTGCTGGGCCTCAAGGACGACGAGTGGCCGGTGCTGGCGGCGAGCCTGCAGACGCTGCTGCGGCCGGGCGGCTACCTCGTCTGGGAGGAGGTGGACCTGACGCATTTCGGCGCCGTGCCGGGCGACGTCCCGCCGCCGGGCGACACGCTGCGGACGCCGACGCTCGCCCAGGACCTGCTGCGCTTCAGCCGCACGCTGGGCCAGACCAAGGGCTACCCCATCGGCCTGGACGCGCTGCTGCGCCGCGTCGGCTTCGTGGACGCCGCGCAGACGTCGCACCCCGTGTCGGACCACTGGCACGACCCGGCGCAGTTTGCCAAGACGCAGCGCGCGGCGTACACCATCATCCTGGCGTACCTGGCTGGCATCGTGGCCTCGGGCGGCTTCGAGCACATCCGGTCGGCGGAGGACAGCAAGCGGCTCAGCGACCAGGCCCAGGCCGAGCTGACGTCGGGCGCGGCCAAGCTGGAGTTCTGGCTCTGGCGGACAGTGGCACGCAAGCCGGAATGATGGCAGCGGACGAGCCGGCAACCGGCGACAGCGGGACCGGTGCCATGGCGCTCCTGGGTATCTTTATTGTGTCCGCCGGGGCGGTGGCTTCTATGTTTTATATGCTCTCTCTGGATAACAATGCTCGATTTTACACATGCGTAGCCATCCGGCCGTGTAGCCGGACAGCCAGACAGGGTCCGTCGCAGCCCTCAGTCCAGTCCGGGGAACGAGACGCGGCGCTGCTGCTGGCCTCTGCCGTTGGCCTTGCCCTTGCGCCGCTTCTTCTTGGACTTGCGCTTCCGGGAGCCGGCGTCGGAGTCGGAGTCGGAGTCGTCGCTGTCGCTGCCGGCCGCGCGCTTCTTGCCGGCGGCGCCCTCGGCGTCCGAGTCGTCGTCGTCGTTGTCGTCGTCGCCGTCTTTGTCGCCGGCGCCGGCGACGTCGCTGTTCTCCTGCCAGATGCTGATGGTGTGGCCGCCGGCGCTGACGAGGCGGCCGAGGCAGTCGAAGCCGACGGCGGCCACGCTCTCGATCTCGTCGTGGCGCAGGCGCTGGGTGACCTCGCGGGCGTGCAGATCGACAATGGCGACGCTGCCGTCGCCGGTGCCGACGACCACGGTCTGGCCGTTGCGGGCCCAGTCGACGGACTCGGGCACGCGGACGATGGCGTCGAGACTCTCGGCCTCGGCGGCGGCGCTGTTGCGGTTCTTGCCGGCGCGGCTGCGGCGGCCGCCGGCGACGATGACGCGCTCCTGCTGGTCGTCCCAGGCGCCCTTGTCCCAGAGCGTGATGACGCCGTCCTCGGTGCCGACGGCGACGACGGCGTTGCCGCGCAGCGACTTGGGGCCGAGGCCGCTGGGGATGAGCGCCGAGCACAGCAGCTCGGCGTTCTGGTCCTCGGAGCGCGTGACGATGCCGTGGCGCAGGTCCGTGACCGCCAGCGTGCTCGCGCCCGTGCTGATCCACTGCTTCGCGAAGCCGGATGTGCTCTCGGCCGACGGCGGCAGCGGCGTCAGCGACGTGATGTAGTCGTCGTGCGGCTTGTGCGTGCGCGCCGGCTTCGGGCCCGCCGCGCCGCCCGCGCTCTGCCGCACGTCAAAGATGTACAGGAACCCGTCGTCCGTGCCGAGCAGCAGCGTCTGCGGCGACAGCGCGTGCATGACCACCGGCGCGTCCAGCGTCTGGTCGTGGCGCGGCGGCAGCGCAAACTTGGACACCACCTTGCCGGCGTGCGGGTCAAAGTGCTTGACGATGGCATCGGTGCCGGCCGAGTAGACCGCTGGGCTGTCAGCTGGGATGCTCGTCCGCGTGCTTGTTCTCTGTCCCGTCTTTCTGTCCTTGTGTTCCTCGTTCCTCTGTTCCGCTGTTCCTCTTTTCCTCGGTCGTCCTGTCCCATTCTTGCCGCGTCTACCCTCCGCCACTTACACTTCGCGTCAGAGCTATACACAAGGCTCCGGCAGCTGCCCTTGTGTCGTTTTGTGCTCCATACGGACTTGATCAGGCCTTGTTCGCCCGCGGCCGCCGTGTCGTCCTCGGAAGGAAGTCGGTAGCATTCCACGCGGCCGTTGGAGAGGCCGACCGTCAGCAGCGGCTCTGTCGGGTGCAGCACCTGGGCGAAGATCTCCGCTGAGAGCGGGAGCTTGCACAGGTTCTCCAGCATCGTCGTTTGCGGTTACGAGATCGTAGGCGTAGCCGGTGTGTTGGTCTCGATGGAGAGGAATGTAAGCTGGCGCTTGTTCCTGAGATTTTTTCCTTACCCAAGCCCCATAATTCGAAACAAAGAGGCTGAAAATCTGGGGCCGCTGTACCCAGCGGCCTGCTATTCGCCAATGCCACCCCGCGTGACGCTGTCTCAGTGATCGGCGCGCTAGCCGTTAGCGGCTTGAGGCCTGTATTACAGGTGCTGCGGCGATTGTGCAGCTGGGCTCTAACACGCCCGAGATCTAGAAAGAGCGGTAATGTACAGGATGGCCAAAGTAGCCTACTATGATTGGTCAGTCCACACGTTATCCTGCAATTCGTAGCGCCTACAAGTTCCCCAGCTAATCATTTCTTGTTGCTTGCCTTCCTGTCAGAAAGTGCCAAAGAACACAAACCAGATACACATCCTAGGAATAATGCGATACGTAGATTTAAGCTTCAGCAGCATCAGCTTGCGGGCAAGACTAGCGTATTTGATCATAGTCAGGCCTGAGGCTGTAAAGCGATGACCTACCAGTATCCCTTATCAAGGTATTTCGTGTTCGATAGCAGGGAACTATCGTGCAAGTAGCAACTTTCTTCTTCTTACCTCTACTGATCTCATCTTTTAATTACAGCAGCCCTTCTGTTGTATCACAGTTGCCTATCTTGGGCGCTTTTCGCCTTACACAGCACTATAGTGCCCATGTCTAGAACACCCTAGATTACACTCTCGATCTTAGGCATCAGCAGGCTGTCGCCGATCAGTTTCTGCAAAGACAAAGTAGCAGTGGCCGCAGGGCATGCTTTGCTACCATGACCTTTTCCCGTCTCATCTTCCTCTTGCTTCTCAGCTTCTCCGCGGCACGCTCTCATCAGGAAAGCTCGCAGTCGTTGCGGAACTTGGTGTATCTCACCGGGTAAGACTCGCAGACAAGACAAGAATCCCCCGAAATCTGGATAATCTCTACGATAGCTTACTGACAGAACCATCCAGACAGCACCAGAACGTGCCAAGCATACCAGAGGTCGACTATGTCACCCACGTAGCGTTGGCCTTCATGGGGTCTGGCCTCTTTAACGAGCCCCACGAGGACGCCCTAAGACGAGCCGAGTGGCCGCTCTTCACAACCGTCAGCGAGACACGCGAGCTCTTTGCGCCAGGAACCAAGGTGCTCGTAGCCATCGGCGGCTGGGGTGACACAGCTGGCTTCGAGACGGCTGCGCGGACAACCGCGTCTCGCCAGCTCTTTGCTCGTAACATTGCTGCCATGGTTGCCGACACGGGCGCTGACGGCGTCGACATTGACTGGGAGTACCCGGGCGGCAATGGCGAGGATTACAAGCAGGTTCCAAACGAGCAGAAGTCGTGGGAGATCCACGCATATCCCCTCCTGCTGTCCGAGATCCGAGCCGCCCTTGGCACAGACAAGCTTATTACTGCCGCTGTGCCCGGAAAGCCGGGCGACATGCTCGCTTTCACACGTGAAACCGTCCCACGCATCATGGACAGTGTCGACTTCCTCAACGTGATGACATACGACCTGATGAACCGGCGAGACAGTGTGACTACGCACCACTCCGGCGTCGAGAACAGCCTGGCAGCCATCGATGCCTACGTCGCCGCTGGAGCTGTGCCCCAGAGTCTCAATCTGGGCTTTGCTTACTACGTCAAGTACTTCAAGACGGAGCACGAAGACTGCCTAGTAAGTTGCCAGCCCTGCCTTCTCCATCCTCTGGGAACCTATTTCTCGCTGCTCCGGCAGGTTAAACTGACAGATACAGGGGAGAGTCGAGCAGCAAGAGTCTCCTGTTGGCTGTCGTACGCTACTCTTGGAAGACCCCGAGACGGGTGCCGACCTCGGCCGTGCAGGAGCCTTCTCTTGGGACGACGCTGTCCCATCCGAGATGGAAGACTCCTTTTCGAAAGCACTCCAATATGGCCAGTATGACGAGGTCCATGGCGGATTCTACTACTGGGACAAGGACGAGGACTTGTGGTGGACTTTTGACACGCCAGAAACCCTGACCACACGGAAATTCCCGCAGGTCGTTCTCAACAGAAACCTGGGCGGTGTTTTCGCATGGGGCATCGGCGAAGACGCACCGCTTTACCGGCACTTCAAGACGGTAAGCCACGTTATCGAAATGATCGAAAATGGACAGTGGAATGATTGGAAAGACGAACTGTAGCTTCTGGCTACAGACAACTAGACCAGACGGCATGCATGAAAATGGCTTGGATACGCACAGATGCGAGCTTCCACCAGGGATGGAATCGCAAGAACCTTATTGGCTGTACACCGTATATCTTGACAGGATTCAGACGCAAATGCAATTTTGTTTGAGGCACTACCACTAAATCAATTATGGCTGTGCGGAAGAACCCGTGTTGTGATTTGTACTGGCTTGCTCCTCGCTCGCTCTGTTCATCCGGGCCTAGCCGATCGTCGGATTCGTCTTCGAAGCGTGGTTTCGCGACCGTAGTGAGCCGATGAGGTCGACAACTGAAAGGACGACAAATGCGGCCCTTGCATTGTTAATGCTAGTCTCACAAAATACGCTGCGATGGAGGCTCACCATGTAAAGAAGCCGAAAGCCACCGCCGCCTCGAGCGAACCGCAGAAGCGGTCGGAGCCACAGTTGTATGGCCCGCCGGTGATCACGGCCAGCGAGATGGCCCCGGAAAACCAAAAGATCATGAGGATGCACTCCAGACCAACCGACGCCAGCTTGTGGAAGAAGTGCGCGTAGTAGAGCGGAGCCAGGCCGATGTAAGCCAGCACTAAGAGCGACAAAATGGAGTTGAAGAGCATAAAGTTGATCTGCGAGGGCGCACTAGCAGCGCCGAAGAAACTGTCGTAGATGGAGATGAGATACGCCGTGAGGCCAAGCTCGACGGCACAGAATACAGCTGTCACCGCGTGAACGATGCTGATCGGAAACGAGAACGCCATCGTGACGAGGGTGCGTGTCGGTGCAAGTCGTCGATGCCAGTGAGAGGAAAGCAGCACTCGATACGAATGATTCGGGACGATATGGGCGGCGGTCGAAGCAGTAAAGGAAGCCGTCTTCCGGGCAGCACGAGCAGTGTAAGAGCTGAAGAGGATCAGGGGAAGAGCGTGAAGAGCAAGACAAGTAAAGACACGAGCAAGGAAAAGTGACGGGGCGTTGGCTGTCTGTATGTTGGTTGCTGCCCGAGCCTGCTCGCTGTTGATAACTTATAACTTCTTGACGTCACATGGAGGACCGGCAAAGTGACGAGGCGCACTCTATCTGGAAACCGTAAGCCTAACGGTGGCTTGGCGACCTGGGTGTTACATCGTACCGCCAGCGTCGACGACTCGATGACTTGCACTGGTCGTGGCCGTCCAGTCACAGCGCTCGTATTCCCGCCGCCCGAGTTACAGCGTTGCTCGACACGGCAAAACGGCCTGTCTGGTCCAATCGGCGCCTAAGGACAGGTGTGGGACAGAAACTGCTGGGCGCACTCTACCGTATTAATAGCTGTGTGCCGGTCGAAAGTGTCTCGGCACATAGGAACGAGACGCTCATTGGCCAGTTACACCGTACGTCGGCCTGAAACTACAATACGCTAACGACTGACGCAGTTAATGCTTGATTGGTTTTGCGGCTCGTTCCGTGTCACTGTGAAGAGCCGAGCGGTCCTCGAAACTGGCGGGATAACACGGTCAGCAGAACATGTTTCGGACATCCAGACAGTCCACAAAACCGCTGGTGTATCACAGTTCTTTGCTTGAAATGCTCTGCAAATGAATTACAAGATTTGTATACGGCTGGGACGAATCCAAGTTCTGTTTCTCTTTGCCAAGTCACCGAGGCTCAGTGTGCGGTTTCGACTGACCCAGAGTCCGGAATTGCTGATTTTGAATTCACTAGCACAGAATTGGAAATAACATGGATCGAGAACTAGCTTTCGCTCAGAGAACCTTTTGCTCCGGCACAAATGCAACAGACTGGCTCGGCAGCGCCTTGATTTCCTCCCCGCCGCCAGACGAGGACTTGTTGCGTTCCTCTTCTCCAGCAGATTCCGCCGACCCCAGAACTTTTCTTTGACGCTTCTGCCACCACGCCAGTGCCAGTGACGTAAACACTGCCAAGAAGCTGAAGCCAGCAGCAGTGTAGTTGCCGCTCACCACGGCCGGCTGCTTCACGGTCTGGAACACGCCCAGCGGAACCACGGCCTGACACGTCCAAGCCCACACGTTGAGCCCAGCAGCGCCAAATGCACGCGTAGCCGGGTCGCCAGACAGAGTGTCCTGCGTCCAGGCCCAGAACATGGTGCTGCTGGCCTGCTGCGTGTTGCTCATGTAGTAGAGGAACCAGCGGGGCTTCTTGTTGGCGGCGAAGACGGGCGTGGCTGCGAGCGCGATGCTGAAAACGCCCTGGAGCAAGGCGGCAAAGCAGATCAGTGGCCAGCGGCGGCCGCGGAACAGTCCGTCGCTTGACCACGAGAAGATGATCTCCCAGACCACGGTGATGGCCTGGATGGGAGTAGTGTAGTTGTCTGCAAGGTTAGAATGTGGCCGTGAATGTCGGACGCAAGGTAGCATCATGGTTGCTATGCCTGACATACTTATCTGGCTGACACTAAATGTCTTGGGCTTGATCGTGTTCCACGCCTTGAGCCAGTACGCCATTGAATTGGACGGCTGGCTGCCGATTGAATTGCACCTATGGTCGTGTTAGCGCTCGTCTGATAAGACGCTTTGTCGGTTTTCACCGAGTGCTATCCGAGATTCACACTTACACAGACAGCACCCAGAGCATCCAGATGTCAGGCGTCGTGAACCATCGCCTGATCTGTGTCTTGGTAAACTTGCCCTGCTTGACGCGGCCCTCGCGGGGCTGGCGATCACGGGCGAGCTCAATGTCGGCCTCGGTAAAGACGAAGTCCGGCTTCTGTCGAGCAGGCGTGTCTGGGAAGAAAAAGAACATCGGGATGATTAAACCGAGGGAAATTACGCCGTCAATAATAAACAGCTTATTTCTCGTGTCAGCTCGTGGCATGCACGCAGCATGGGGCGTATCTCACAACATACCCATTGCCAGCCCTTCCTTCCGTGGACGCCGTTCAGGCCGGTGTAGGCCGCAGACTGGAGGTAGGAGCTGAACATTGGCCCTATGGCAGTGGCAATATTGATAATTCCGATACGCTGGGGTCAGGTCAGAGAAAGCAAAAATCATAGAGGGCAATGGAAATGAAGGAGGTAGCGCACCTTTGCCAGCTCGTCTTTCAGATACCAACTACCGCACAGATATGATACTGAGTACTGTCAGACATGGTACTAAGAAAGAGATAAAGACCAAGCGTTGTCAGGATACGTACTTGCCGAGAAATGGCCACTATTTGTGTTAGAATAACATTTGCTGTAGTGTAAAGTTGCAAAGCACCGCGCACTTACGTCACAACTTACGTTTCAAACAGCCCAAGCACAAAGCGCAACGCATACATCTGCAGCGGAGTCTTCATAACACACTGGCAAAACGTGCTTTCCTTGAGTTAGTATACATGGTGTATTACGCTTCCAGAACGGGATGCTGCAGTCTGACGTACCAGATGGTCCAGCCAAGCTCGAGAAAAGGTATGAACCATCTTGGATTGCAACGGGTCAGAGCCAAGTTAACTGGCCACAGCCCAATAATCTAAGCCACAATGTCAGTGAATATCTCCTTTCCTAGCGTCTAAATTGAGTCCTCTGCGTCTCTTACATTCGCAATGCTGTAGGCTGTGTTGGCATAGTTCATCTCATTGCCATAGAGGTTCAAGTCCTCCTTCATACCGGACACAAACGCGGAAGTCAGGTTGGAGCGGTCGATGTACTTGATAAACGTCCCCAGACATCCAAACGTCAATAAAGTGATGTCCAGCTTGAAAACGAGACGTCTCTCCTCAGGTGACTTGTCCAGGGAGTCCCAGATGTAGCCCCTCCAGGTTTTCTTCTCTGTAGGAGTTGCATGCTCGATGTCGAGGCGCTGGACATTCTCGGCAAGGGGCGCAATTGTAGCCATGCTGGATGCTTCGGTACCGAGTGTTCAACTAGCAGCTGTGGTCACAGCACGTCTGCACAAAGGCAGACGTAGTTTTATATTCATCCCTTCAACAGCAACTTTTCATGAACCTCGAACGCGATGCGTTGAATTGATTGCGTGCCTACATTTGTCCGGCCGGATATATGTTCTATTTCTCAACGATACGACATCAAAAGACCGAAAAGACTGGTCGACAGGTCCTCTGGACTAGTTCGGACAAACATTCGCAATTGCATAGGAGTGCAACCAAAACTGTGCCCACACAAATCCAATCCGGTAATGTTAGTGGATGTGCGCCGATGGCATCATTTTGCGCGTGCGAACGTGATGCCGACTCCGCTGGAATGGGCCGGAGAACAACGCTGACGTCTCTCCATTATAAGATGTATTGCCTCCGTATTCTACCACGTATGTAGGATCAACACGGAGCGATCATCCTGCTGCCACCGCCGTGAAAATGCCTGCGCTTGTTGTCAACGACTTGTCCGACTCTTTAGTCGAGACATTCGAAATCCCGGGCAGCCACCTGGTGAACGGCAATGCATTTCCGCTTGGCATCCGTCCCAAGGCAACAACACAGTTCGCAAGTGTCGAGCAGGCCGCGGCGCACCTCCAAGAGCTCTCCAAGACAGATGTCTTCAAGGACCTGCTTCGCACTCGTAAGCACAAGAACTCGGCCCAGCAGGCCTACCTGGATTTTGCCAGAGCTGCGCGCTGACGCTGTCCTGTTGTACTGCATAGACGGGGCCATCTTGTTCCGCGGATTTCAGCTCCAGGGACCCCGTGATTTCGAACAGTTCGTCCACTCTTTTGGCCTGCCCAATCCTCATATCGAGGTCGGCCTGTCGGGGAAGCGTACGACCATCACGCCGACGGTAAAGACGGCCAACGAAGAACCGCCGACGGTCAAGTTTTACTTCCACAACGAGTACGGCCGCAGCGCCTACTTTCCCGGCGTCGTATTTTTCTACTCGGAGATTGTGCCGGAGGAGGGCGGCCAGACGCCGCTGCTGTCGTCGCTGGAGCTGTACGACCGGCTGGCCGCGGAGCTGCCCGCGTTCGTCAAAGACCTGGCCGACAAGGGCATCATCGGCCGCCAGTACTACCCGGCCAAGGAAGACCCCGAGTCCAAGACGATTGGCTGGAACTGGAAGGACTCGTACGGCTTCGAGATCCAGGAGGGCGACTCGCTCGAGACGCAGCACGCCAAGGTCGAGAAGGTGCTGCGCAACACGCTCAAGGCGGACGGCGAGTGGCAGCCAAACGGCGCGCTGCATGTGCTGCAGCGGCTGCCGGCTATCCGGCGTGTAGCTTCGACGGGCAAGCCGAGCTTCTTCAACGGTCTGTCCGGTGTGTACGGCCGCCAGCGAGACCGCAAGGCACTCGAGCCACCACACCGGGGCATCGACGGCGGCATACACCTGCCCACCACGTACGGCGACGGCAGCGCCATCCCGTCGGCGTACCTGGAGAAGCTGCTGAAGATCCAAGACGAGATCCAGTTCCTAGTGCCCTGGCAGGCGGGTGACGTGGCCATTGTCGACAACTACACAGTGCAGCATGCACGGACGCCTTGGAAGGGCGAGCGCAGCCTGCTCGTCAGCCTCTGGGACGGCTGGGAGAAGTTTGAGCAGTTTCGGCAGGACGGCGTGACCGCGTAGATCAGGTCTATGCCATTTTTTGGCTGCCTGTGTAAAGAGCTCGCTAGTCTGTGATTCAGAAAAGCCTTAAGGGGTCGATAAGCGTGCTGTTGAAATCATAGTAATAAAGCCAGTGCTACAGAGAATGCATACGACGTAGTGGAATTGCGGGCAGCTCTCCTAGCACGATGCTGCATGTCTGGGCGCACGACGTACCGAATAAGGCATAGCTATGCCAGATTGTCGTTTGCGAAGTGCCGGGATTTGTTTAGCTTTTGATGCAGTGTATTTGCCAAGACGAATATGCAGCACCGGCTGGTTACCATAAGCGGAACATAGGCGACCAAATGTTGTTTGGAACAGAGAGTCATGTCCCAAGTATCGTACTGCGTACTGCCAGTAGTCCTTGTCTCATCAGTGTGCGAGAGGTGGGTACTCGTTGACGGCAGAGACACATCTCGGATCACTTGGAGTAAACAACGAGCACGTGGAGACCGATTTTTGCCAGTTTTCGGCCCGCGGACACATCTACGGAGTACGGGGTATGCAGGAGACCGATAAAGAGGACCGTAAAGTGCTTTCTCCGTGGCAAGGGAGACGCGACTTTCACCAGCATGGCGGGTGTCGCCGCCGCCAGGCGGCACCCGCCTATTAGGAAAAGAAGGATAAGATGAGGTGTTTGGCAAAAGTCTCATCTGAAAATAGTCAAGGCTGTGGATAGCCAATGTCAAGCTAGTACATATGCGGACTGATGTGTGAAGGCGAGCCAATAAGAAGCATCCATTGGCGTGGGTAGCCTTATCTAGAGCCCACTTTTATCTTGCTTTTGACAAAAAGCCTTCTCTTTTGTGGAGATCCTTATCTTCGGGACTCGCAGATGGGATGTCGCAGCGCTCCGAACTGACTCGACCACAGGGTGCGCGTTAGTGCCGGCGGGTTGCGCGTCGAGAGTCGACCGCCTTGCATGACAGGTAAAGGCGCGAGGCAGTACTCGCTGATAGGCTGCGCCTTGGCGGCGGTTTCCTGGAGGGCACAATCGACGAGGCTTCATTGGATCGTGGAGAGGCGCAGAAGGTCCAGAACTCGGGAGAGACGGCGGCCAGCCCGAGTGAGGCCAGTGGCGTACAGAGGCGGTGGGCTGCTAGTCAGACGAGCTGGCAGTCACCGGCAGTCGCGAGAGGGCGTCCCTGGCGACTTCCGGTGATGGCTGCTGGCTACGTCTCGATATAGTCGAGGTCGTGTATCGTGGCGGCCGATGTAGTGCTATGAGGAACGGCTACCAGGAGCGTTGTGCTCTGCCAGATGAACGGGATCTTATGGCATCCGAGTCGGATGCCGTTGCCATTACATGAAGCCATCGAGCAATCTTGAATAGCCGGGGCGCTATCAGATGGGTCTCCCTTTACTCCGTACAAAGAGGAGCCTCTAAATTAGAGCACTTCGGCTTCCATCCCACACGCGCCGTTGGCCCTACGAGTATGAGTGCTCGTACTCCGTACATACTTCGCCTGCCCCTGTGAACGCTGCCCTGATGGGTGTTGGGTGTGGGTGGTGGGCGGCGTGGCCGCAAGTCTGGCCCCGACGCGTATCTACGTCGCAGTTGTCTCACGAATCGCGCGGCATGTCCAGCGGCCCCGAGCGCCTGGGCATCGGTCCTCCCTGCGACAGTGTCTGGGGCTGAACCTGACTCTTGCAGAGGGCCGTCGTTCGCAGATGGAACGTCACATGCGGCAGGGGATTGGCAGGTGTTCTTGCGTAGCTGTCTGTCTCGCCGGCGTCTCTGCGGACACCTGTCACTGCCCTGGCACCTAAAGGCCGTCGGCAGCAAGTCGAAGCCGCCGGCGATCTCCAAACCGCGCACTTTCTCTGTACGTATGCTTCGTACGTCAGAGAACGACTGGCCTAGGCTGGTCCTGGAAGTATGTGGGACCGGCATCTTGGCAGGCAAGGCTGGACGGGCCACGGCACGCGAGTGGAAAACCCTTCTCCAGCCGCTGCTAGCTCTGGCTGTGGGCTGTACTCCGTACGAAGGAATTAGCAGCCGCTATTACCATGGCAAATCTCCTACGTCGTAAACACGAACACGGCTCGCGGCGGCGCCTAGTATTAAAGTCGCCGCTGCCGCTCTCGGCCGGACGGGCAGACCAGCGCTCACCTGCAAAGACCAGACTCTCGGGATCGACCCTTGGACCGCATCTGCCGCCTCGTCTTCGCGTTCGCTTTGTGGAGATCTCCCCTTGCGCCCTTGGTCTCAACTCACGTCACCGTTTTGCATTACGTAATCAGCATCGACGAGCCGTCGTTTTCCTCGCGCCAGCCTCGACTTGCACGCCCGACTCAGCAGCCGCCTCTGCCACTGCCGCCATGGATGAAGACCATGGCCCGTCGCAGATTGCGCCACTGGCGATGCCGCGCAAGACCGTCAGCGACCGCCTGCGCTCGGTCCGCCACGCCTTCTTCACCCGCGATGGCCTCCTCGGCGACTACGACTACGCCTTCCTCTTCACCCCCAATCTCCCCTTTATGAAGAAGTCCCGGCTCTCGTCGCCCTTCTTTGGCCTCAACGACACCATGCCCGTGTTCCTGGCCGTCATCCTCGGCTTCCAGCACTCGCTCTCGATGCTGGCGGGCATCATCACGCCGCCGCTCATCATGGTCGGCGCCAGCGGCGTCAATCTCACCCAGGAGATGCAGCAGTACCTCGTGTCCACCGCTCTGATTGTGTCTGGGCTGCTATCTCTGATCCAGATCACCCGCTTCCACATCTTCAAGACCCCGTATGCTCCCACCCCCCGTCCCAGACGAGCGAGAACGAGCAAACAGAAAAGTCGGGGAGTGGGCATTGTTGACTTTTCTCAACCAGGTACTATCTCGGCACCGGCCTGATCTCCGTCGTCGGCATCTCCTTTTCCATCATCCCTGTCGCCTCGGGTGCCTTTAAGCAGATGTACGCCAACGGCTTCTGTCCGACGGACGACGAAGGCAATTTTCTGCCCTGTCCTGGTACGTCTCGTGTGCATCCCTGGCGGCCCGTTCTCTCTTTTCCAGCGGCTCTCCCGTGGCTTGACTAACACGCAGAGATGGCTATGGCGCCCTCCTCGGCACGGCGGCTGTGTGTGCCTTGCTGGAGATCCTCCTGTCCTTCCTCCCCCCGAAGACCATGCTGAAGATCTTCCCGCCCATCGTCACCGGACCTACCGTCATGCTCATCGGCATCTCCCTTATCGAGTCGGCCTTCAGCAACTGGGCGGGCGGCTCCGGCAGCTGCAGCGACACCAATCCCACCGCGTACTTTGCCCTGTGTCCGAACATTGATGCGCCTCATCCGCTGCCATGGGGCTCCGCCGAGTTTCTCGGTATGTTTGCCGCGTTCTTGTTTCTCTTTGATTTTGCTCGGCCTCACGCCCAACTAACACGGCAGGCCTTGGCTTTTCCGTCTTCATCACGATCATCCTGTGCGAGCGCTTTGGCTCGCCCATCATGAAGTCGACGTCCGTCATCATTGGGCTTCTCGTTGGCTGCATCATCGCCGGCGCCTGCGGCTACTTTGATCGCTCCACCATTGACTCGGCCCCGGCCGTCTCCTTCATCTGGGTGCACACGTTCAAGCTGCGGGTGTACGCGCCGCTGGTGCTGCCGATGCTGGCCGTGTATATCATCTGCGCCTGCGAGGCCATTGGCGACATCACTGCGTCCTGCGACGTCTCCCGCATCGAGGTCTCCGGCCCCATCTACGAGAGCCGGATCCAGGGTGGCGTGCTGGCGGACGGCATCAACGGCGTCCTCGCGGCCCTGATGACCATTACGCCCATGACCACGTTTGCGCAGAACAACGGTGTCATTGCGCTGACCCGCTGCGCCAACCGCAAGGCCGGCTACTGCTGCTGCGCGTTCCTCATCATCATGGGCGTCTTCTCCAAGTTCGCGGCCGCTCTCGTCGCCATTCCGAGCGCTGTGCTGGGCGGCATGACCTCGTTCCTCTTCTGCTCCGTCGCCGTGTCTGGCATCGCCATTATCGTGCGCGGCGTGCCCTTTAACCGGCGCAACCGCTTCATCCTGACAGCCGGCCTGGCGCTCGGCTACGGCGCCACGCTGGTGTCCAACTACTTTTCGTTCGTCTTCACGTACAAGGGCAGCAACCGGTCGCTCCAGTCCTTCCTGGATGCCATTGTCCTCGTCATGGAGACCGGATTCGCCGTCACGGCGGCTGTCTGCATGATCCTCAATCTGAGCCTGGCCCCCGAGATCGACGACATTGATGAGAGCGAGATCCCCGCCGACGTTCCGGAGCCCAGCGTGGCCCCGCCGACGCACGCCGAGATGTCCGCAAAGGCCGCCATGGCCGCTGACAGGGATGTGACCGGCCATCATGCCTCTAGTAGCGGGGGCTCTGAAGGACGAGACATTGAGAAGAAGCTGTCTTGAGTCTGTGCATGGCATGCATGCAAAGCGACATCTTATGAGTAGAAGAATATTATGATTTTGGTTGATAGGGTTTGGGAATTGGAATTCGGGCAACGTTTGCCAAAGTTTGGTATTTTGTTACACTTGCCACGCCATGTGCGTCTCTCGATGCTGCGAGTTACTCGGACTGCTTCAGATTTCCGAACAGAGTACGAGTACTCGCAAACAGCTGTGAAGCTATTCCTAGCAGCCTCCACTCGTTATTAGCGCCACTGAAGTACGTACGCACTCCGTATTCGTCGAAGCAGAAATCATGTCCAATAGCAGAGTACACCGGAGACATGCGGTGCAATGCTTGGCCATCGTAAGTAGCGGTCTTGGCTGTGCAGCTAGGCTCGTAGCGAGCGACGATAAGGCCGCACAACTGGTCCACCTTGGGTGCAATCTGTCGAAGATTGAGCAGCACGTGGTTCTCGATACGGAGTACGTCGACTGCAAAGGGCTGTCGGTCCGCTTCGTACCTGACCCGCAGCCCTTGAAGTAGAAGAACCGATGCCAAGACGTCGAGATAGCTTGACACTGACGTACGAGTACTTTGCACTTTGTCCGTACGGCGTAGCGTTGCTCCTGGAGAAAGCGCGCGCAGGGGGGCGAGATACCGGCTTCACCGGCTCTGGCGCCGTCGTGAGGTCCGACACGAGCGTCGCCCGGATCGGCACGCGCAGTACTTTGTATACTTGGTATAAAGGGCGCGTGGTCCTCGCTGGGGATGGGTGGCGGCCAGGCTCTCTGTCCAGCGCGCCCGAACAGCATCGTCGCGCCTCCTTCCTCCCAACCGCGCGTATCGATCCAAGCGGACGGCCATGCGCACATCGTGGCTCACACTGGCGGCCGCCGGCCTCGCCGCGGCCGCGCCGGGCTTCCGACGGGCCAGCAAGCAGACGGCGATGGCGCCCCTGCGGTCGGTGCAGGTCGGCGAGCGGCCGTACTTCCTCATCGGCAACATGACGGACGGCCCGCTGCGGGCAAAGCTCGAGTCCTGCGCGGACATGGAGATGAGGCCGACCAACTTCTCCATCGGCCACCGCGGCGGCGGCACGATGATGATCCCCGAGGAGACGCGGCAGTCGATGGAGGCCGGCGCGCGCATGGGCATGGGCGTCAACGAGTGCGACGTGACGTTCACGTCGGACCGGCAGCTGGTGTGCCGCCACGACCAGTGCGACCTGCACACGACGACGGACATTGTGACGCGGCCGGCGCTCAACGCCAAGTGCACGACGCCCTTCCAGGCGGCGGCCGACGGCGCGCCGGCGACGGCCAAGTGCTGCACCAGCGACATCACGCTCGCCGAGTTCAAGTCGCTCTGCGGCAAGATGGACGGCGAGAACACGACGGCGACGACGGCGGCCGACTATCTGCACGGCACGCCGCGCTACCGCACCGACCTGTACGCCACCTGCGGCACGGTCATGACGCACAAGGAGTACATTGCGCTCACCGACGCGCTGGGCCTGCAGTTCACGCCCGAGCTCAAGACGCCGCTGGTGCCCATGCCCTTTGGCTCGCCCGACTTCACGCAGGCGCGCTTCGCGCAGATGATGCTCGACGAGTACCGTGAGATGGGCGTCAGCCTGCAGCGCGTGTGGCCGCAGAGCTTCCTGTACGACGACATCCTGTACTGGATCGGCGCCGAGCCCGAGATCGCCCGCCAGGTCGTCTTCCTCGACGAGAGCGGCGACACCGACGAGACGTACGCGCTGGCCGTCGCCAACCTCAGCACCTTTGCCGCCGCCGGCGTGCACATCATGGCGCCGCCGCTGACCTACCTCGTCGACCTCGACGCCGACAACCAGATCGTGCCGAGCGCGTACGCCATCGAGGCCAAGCGCCTCGGCCTCAAGCTCATCGCCTGGAGCCTCGAGCGCAGCGGCTTCCTCGGCGACGGCTCGCACGGCGGCTACTACTACACCAGCATCGCCGACACCATCCAGTCCGACGGCGACGTGTACCGCCTGGTCGACGTCCTGGTGCACGACGTCGGCATCATCGCCCTCTTCTCCGACTGGGCTGCCACGGTATCGTACTATGCCAACTGCTTCGGCCTGTTTCCCCAGTACAGCGACTGGACATGCTGAGGTGTCCCCAGTACAGCGACTGGATATGCGGAGGTGCGTCTGAGTAGACAGACCGCCGTAGACCATAGAGGCAACCAATACAGCCGATTCGCCACCGCTGCATCGTAAAGGACGGCTCGTGTGTGCAAGATGAAGACCGTGCCGTCTAGTAGGCAATAAAGTCCGGCATGGGCAGTCCTGCTGGCCGTTAGTGTCGGAACCGCCGCTCTCGGACCGTTCGTCGCCCAACCTACCCGTTCTCCCCTGTCCCGCCCGCGCTGGCGGCCGCGTCCAGTAGTCGGCCTCGAGACGCCGCACGGCCAGCAGCAGGTTCCGGTTGTGCGTCGCCGCGTGCAGGCGCTCCAGCAGGCCGCGGACGGTCGCCTGCTGTTCCGGCGTCACGGCGTGCTGGCCGGCGCCAAACAGCGGCGTGTTGAGGCCCAGCGCCGGCGAGAGGCCCGGCTGCAGCTGCATGCGCGTCGCCAGCGCCAGGACCTGCTGCACCGGCTGCTGCACGCGCGGGTCGTCGGACGGCCAGCGCCGGATCTCCGCCCGGATCTGCAGCAGCGCATAGTGCTCGTGCACCGCGTTGCAGAGCGCAAACTGCTCGATCTGCGCCGCGTCGAGCACGGCGCGCACGCGCGGCCGCAGCACCGGCGGCCGCCGCCGGTTGCGCGCCATCATGCGCAGCACCTCGGCCTCCAGGTTGTCGGCCTCCACGGCAAAGTCGGCGTCCGACAGCAGCCGCCGCGCCGCCGCCGGTGCCCCGGCCTGCTGCCGCCGCTCCCATGCCACGGCGCCGATGACGCGCAGCAGGTTGAAGAGGTCGGCGTAGCAGGCCACATGGTCGTCGAACAGGGCCTGGCGCGGCTCGAGGCCGGGGTCGCCATCCTCGTCGCCATCCTCGTCGCCATCCTCGCCATCCTCGCCGGGCCCGTCGCCCAGCTCCAGCGCCTCGAAGCTGTTCGTCGACAGCATGGCCAGCACCTCCATCAGGTTGTACCGCTTCCGCAAGTACCGGGCCAGCGCCTTGTTCTCCGCGGGCCCGGCCAGCTGCCGCGCAACGCTGCCGCCGCCCCGGTGCCGGGCCGCCGCAAAGGCTGCCCGCGCGCCGCGCAGGTAGATGCGCCAGGAGCCGTAGTCGTCGTTGCCGCCGTAGAGCGTGCAGAGACACAGCATCAGGCTCGACCCCAGGACCACCGCCGGGCTCGTCGCCTGTCCGCCCGCGCCGGCCATGCCCTCCTGCAGGATCTGAATGCTGCGCGTGCGCGCCTGGAGCTCGTACAGGAGGAGCCGCGTCCGGTCGCGCGCGTCGCTTGCGTACGTGGCCTGCTGCGCTGCCGCAAAGGCCACCACGGCGTGCAGCAGCGCCGGCGCCGCCAGTGCCGCCGGGATCAGCGCGCTGCACGCCTCCTCCTGGATCTGCCGGTGCGTCGATATCGCGGCCGACCCCTTGTGCACAAAGTAGTGCAGCATCGCGCAGACCTGCGGGTCAACGCCCGGAAGGCCGGGCAGTGCTCGCGTCACACGCGCAACCTGAGATCGGGCATCTCCGTCATCCGCGCCCAGAGATCCGTCCGCTGCGGCATCTCCGTCATCCGCGTCGGCCGCCGTGGCCGTCTCCGGCTTCGGCGGCCGCGCAGCTTTGCGGTCGCTGGCGCCGTAGACGAATCTTCCCGGCTCTGACTCTGTCGACACGTCAGTATCCGGTCCAGCACACAGCTCCCAGGCAGGAGAAGCACCATACCAATCTTTCGGACCTCACAAGTGCCAAACGATGAGCGGCTAAAGTCGCGTCCGCCCCAGCGCAGCTGAACCTTGTAGGCGCATTTCACCCCGGCCTTGTGGCACCGGATGCACGCCGGCTGTCCCTGGTCGCACTTCTGCCGCCGGGTCCGGCACCGCTCACAACCGCCTCGTGAGCGCCGCTTCGACACGCCATCCGATGCAACGCTTTTGCTTTTGGCGGTGCTCATATCGCCAGACTGCTGATGCCGAGAAGACGCTCGCCGTCCTCGCCCGATGCAGGACAATTACCGGGAAAGCCTCGATGCTAGAACTGCGGTAGGCTTGTTTCCTCTTCTGCGATGGCGAATATACTCCTGGATAGAGTGTAGGTGAAAGATCCCTCATCGCAGCAAAATCCCAAAGGAGAGGCAATTTGGTAACGTTGTGATGTCACGTGCAATACAGACGCGCCGGATTTAACTCATCGGCTTCGACAGTGTGAATCAGCAGTTGAATTGTATATATTCTCATGTCTCGTTTCTTTCTCATATTTCCATGCACATCGGGAACATAGGAGAATTCGTCAGCAAGTACGTCCAGTACCAGCAATCGGGCCACATCTACGAGAGCAAAAGTCTTGTGCCGAGCGTGTCCATGGCTGTTTCCCAATCACACGACTCCTCGTTCCTTTGCTGTGTTGCTTGCAGCTGCCAGCATTGCTCGACAACATCCAGAGTCCACCTCGTTAGTACCAGCGGGTGAGTCCCTGTCTTGTGAGCCGGCAGCAGCGCACGAAACTTGCTGTACTCTGTCTGTTGAGCCAAGCAACGCGTCCACCACGGTGAACAATCGGCCGAGATGGGCACTCAGGTCGGCGACAATCTGTATTCGCTTCATCTCCAGATGGCCCAAGTGCAAATGGCGCCTGATCACAAGTCCCCAGGCAAGCTGCAGCAGCACATAGAGGCTTTGTACGGGGGGAAATGTTGAGGAGCCATCCTCTTCCATTGTCCGAAGCATCGTATGTAAAATACGGACACAGCCTTAGAAGGATTTGTTGTCACGTTTCCCACCGTATTTTGGCGTGTTCCCTTGTATAGATACCCAAGCTTGGTCTCTCAAAAGACGCCTGTCTCTTTCAGCCAGGAAAGACACGATGTTGAGTCAAGAAGCCAGGACAGTAATAGCTTCAGCCTGCCTGGTAAGTGTCACGTTTTGGTCACGTTTCGGTGCGCATGATTGTCCAGAACTACTCCGTACTCCGTAGGAAATCTATTAGGACCAAGGCCCCCTTTTATGGGGCAATCAGCGGCGTTTCGGTGAATCAAAGTCCGGCAAATACTACGTACTACTGCTTCGTTTCGGTGCCTCCGTCGGTAAGTCATGGATTTTCCGCCCCCCGTGACAACTGTTCCAGGCTGCGTATTCCGTACGTGCCATGATAAGGAAGTGCAAGTTATTGGTGAGGGACGGCGCTAACATGAAAGCGTACGCAGCGCCAACGGGACAGGTTCCAAAATATCCGTTCAGCTTTATGGCTCTTCCTGCTCTCTTCACGTTCTTCGCATTTCATTGATTACGTGTTACAAACAGGCTTGTTGAGCTTTTACGGATTCGAGAGACTGTACAGCACATGGAACTTCAAGATGATGCTATGTCTTCCACCCTGGCTCTGAGGTGTCCCAAGGCAGCCGCAGCCTACTATTCATATGGAGAGAGGAAACTTAAGCGCAGTGAAGGCTTAACCGCGCCTATGGCAGCTCATTATCGCGCCGAGTCCAACTATTAAACAGGTCCTGAGGCTATGCTCGTGCGGAGAATTCACTCCTCTTCCTCATCCTCCGCCTCCTCGACTTCAATCTTCACTTTCCTTTTGATTTTACGTTTCAGCCATTCCTCTTTCCCCTCCGGCCAAAACACGCGAAACTCTGATCCACCCACATCGACACCGTCTGTGTTGGTATCTGGATCGGATTCCACAGAGTTTAAGGGACTGCGTTCGTGTGGAATCACATCGCCGATACGCTGATAACCGTCTAACTTGTACTGTCGCATCAAAGAAAAGACGGCCTGTTCCTTGTCTTTTGCCTCAATCATTAGATCCGCATCAGCGGGACAGGGCGGAAAGCTCATAACGCGTGCGCTGTGCTTCCTGCGCTCGTGTGCTGTTGCCAATTGGCCCGCGCTAGGCTCCGAGTAGTGCACCTTTGGTTTAATGCCCTTTGCCGCCCAAGTAGCGAATATCCGAGACGCCAACGCTGTAGAAGCAGCCACAGATGGTGTGCTCCCATCAGGCTCCACGGTCTCGTCATAGACGATGCTGTGGTGATGGTAGTCCAAGACTAGGGGAATGCCCAGCTCCTCGCATACTGGAAGCAGATCATGGACGCTATAACTGACATCGTCGTTCTCCAGAACAAGTCGGGCCCGTATATCGTCGTTGAGCCTCGTGCGATATACTTCCTTAAAACGTTGAATTGTCGCTTCCTTGTCGCCAAAAACACCACCCATATGTAGGATCATCACTGCATCACGGTTCTGCTGATCTGGTAGTTTAAGCAGACGCAGCATCTCCGAGTGGTATTCCAGGTCGCGTATGGCTGCAGTCACAACTTCGGCACGCGGTGATCCAAGTTGCGTGTATTGTCCCGGATGCACCGTCAGGCGATGCCCGTACTTTGCAGCAACACTTCCAGCCTCTGCAAGCACGTCTGCGGCAAACGGCTCCAGGCTATATCCATGCTCGCCGTGGCTCGCAAACGGAAACATATCCGAGCTGAGTCGAAAAAAGCGGATGCCAAACGTTTCGTTCCATCGGAGCAAAGTCGCCAAATCACGAACGTTTGCCAGGCCCAGCCTTTGGAGATAGCGCTGGCCACGCTCGAGGTCGGCAGGCTGTGTTCGGTCAGGTCGATTCTTCGTTAAGTGTAGCGGCTTTTCTGGATCTTGTAGTGGGTGCCGGTACTCCAATATGGACGACAGGCGACAAGTTCGCGAGCAAAAAACAGGCGGCGTTCTGGCTCTCAGGTACGAATTTAAACAGGCCTTGATTGTCAGCTCGGGAACGTAAAGAGTAGTTAGGGAATACCTACGTAGCCAAGTCTACCTTTCCAGGGAAGAGGTAGATCTTCTTTCGCAGTTTCTATTGCATAACTCTGAAGGGTGTGGACTTCTGTAGCCGTGTTGCTTTCTGCTTTGGTCATGAGGATCTCTCTGGCTTCCTTTTTGTTCTTTTTGGTCTTTACAACCTTGGCTCTGCGAACTTTAACCTCCAGAAGTTGTGCCCCAGGAGGAGTCTCAGTGATGCCCTTAGCATCGCCACCGATAGACAAGCGTAAACTCCTTCTTTGCGTTCTTGTCACTGCCATTTTAAAATAGCACTGAGAGAATCGACCAAAACTTGGAGATACAACACTGATAGGGAGTAAGAGAGGCATGCTTTTTCGATACGATAGAGACATTGTAATATGTTCGTCTAGGCATGAGATACTACGACGTAAATACTAAACCAAATGTGGCAAATGCGGAAAGTCTGTTTTAGATTCAACAAAGCGCATCTGCGATCTCGAAAAATTGGCACTTGCCGGCGATCGCATCAGCGCTAAAAGGGCGAAAACAAAGATTCAGTGGCACCATTTCTATCAGCCCCGAATGGAAACAAGTATCACGTAGCTACCTGGACAGACTTGTCTGTATACCTAACTCCAACTTGTGTCTCTTTTAGCCAAATAACAGTGCCTGTATAAGGATGACGTAAGGTATTGGAAGAGAAGAAAGTAAACTGTAATTGAAACTGCCGACTTCGAGTACGTCAGGAACTAGTTTTGCTTTTATTTATATGTTAACCAAGTACTTCCGCGATGTTGTTGTAGAAGGTTGGAAACTCTAACTTCCTTTTCTAACGAACTAAGGTCTGGGTTGGCCTTTCCCTCAAGAAAAATCATACAAGTAGCACACAAACGCGACGAGTTTGAAATACAAGCTACTATTACTTAGATCGAATGTATATAGCTATACTGCGAATTAGTATGAACTTACTCATAAGCGCTGGTTTGCGTACATACCGTCTTGAGTGTGATGAAGCGCTTTCTTACCTTGGCCATATGGAATGTGAAATTGAGTATTACTTGCTATTTAATCTGAGTCGTGTAGTCTACAACAACGCCCCATCAGCTATGGTGCTTTATACAAACAGATGCTCGACGTGACTGTTCTGAAAGTAGTGGTGTAATGTGGATTTCTTGCAGCCTGTAAGAGGCCGTGGAAGCCTCTGCAGCTTTCTTGGTTGGTGACAGCTATTCACCAGACAACTCGCTTTGAAGTAGCCAGTATGATTACGCCCGATCTTTTGCCAAGTGGTACCTGGTTTAGAATCATATTTCTGCTGATGTTTCTTGTGACTCATCGCCGCCGGCGAGCTCGGGCCGTCGGCGAGCCCGCGCTTACAACACCGGCACTAACTACAGGAGCGCTATTTGCTGAGCCGCCGTCGGCCATAACAAGAACCGCTTACACTGCCAGTTTTCTAGCTGTTACATGCTGTTACGAACGACGGTCATGTAACTCGGCATCCCAAAGCTGACCAATCCTACAACCACTTTTGATTATGGCTCACTGATCGCGGCTCGACTTCTCGAGAGTCTCTCGTAGTACCTCCACCACGGCACCTTGCACTAAACCCGCAAGCTTTGATTTAATCATGTACACAAGAAAGTCCATGGCCGCTAGCTCAAATGCAGAGTGACTCTACGAAGTATTGTTGTTGGATCTCCAAAAGAACGCTATCGACAAGAGGCATAGAAAGTATTACTAAACCACCACACTCGCTTCTTATTTGTCAGGATTAAGTTGCAACCCACCCAAGCTCGATTCCCCGCATGCGATAAGAAGTGCCACGAGGCCGGCGGCAAAAACAAGAATACGGAGATGGCACAACTGTCGTGGCGAGGCGATACCATCTGCAATACACTCAGTTCGATACTCACTGCCAAAGCTACGCGCGACATAGAGGATTGTACCGAAGCATTTGCTGTCGAACTGGATTGAACGTGACGTCAATGTCGCAGAACAGCTTCCTACCACTTCCGCCGCTGCAATTCCAAGGTCAACCGGAGCTGATCAAACAAATTAGACCTTGAAGGAGCTTTTCATAGCACATCCAAGGAGTTGCAATAACAAGCTACTTGATTTTGGTAGTTCTCTGACCCGCCAAGTCAAGTTGCGGGCGATTCCGCCGGCAAAACCTTATCCCATAATCCATATGCCACGGCTACGAGCTGTTAAGATAAGACTGCACGCGGCTTCTCATAGGCTTCATAGCCTGTGTCCTCTTTTGTCTACGATACACAAACCTCAACTAAGCCATCGAAATCACAACTGTCTCTCTCACTGGCTAATTGAAAGCAACGTCGGCACCATCTCTCTCTGAATGCTGCTCGTACGCAACCTATACTTGTTTGTTGAGCCGGCATACGCAGTTGTCGAACTGCATGACGAGAATGGATCGACCTCCCATCACTATTGATGACTGGATAAGTATTCAGAGGCAGGGAGACGGTCTGAAAAACCTACACGCGCTCATTGAACGGGAAAAGAACTTGGCCTCAGCAGCGTGGATCTCTCTTGCGTCTCCAGAGCTCATTGAAGAACAATGGATAGCTCTTCAGGCCAAAAAGGATGGCGCAGGGGATCTTCCACTCTGGGGAGTTCCGTTCGCTGTCAAAGACAATATGGACGCTGTCTCTTTTGTGACCACGGCGGGATGCCCTACCTTTGAAAGTGCACAGGCCACAAAAGACGCCCTGGTAGTGGCCCGACTGAAGGCTGCTGGTGCCATTCTTATCGGGAAAACAAATATGGATCAGTTTGCTACCGGCCTTGTCGGAACCAGGTCACCATATGGCGCCGTTCCTAACGCTTTCGACTCATCTTATGTGAGCGGCGGCTCGAGCGCTGGAAGTGCTGTTGTAGTCAGCCGCGGCGTCGTGCCTTTCTCCCTGGGTACAGATACGGCTGGATCCGGTCGTGTTCCAGCCGGTCTCAACAACATCGTCGGCCTCAAACCAACGCGCGGTGCCATAAGCACTTCTTGTGTCATCCCCGCCTGCCGCACGCTAGACTGTGTTTCGATATTTGCGCAGACAGTGGCAGATGCTGAGACTGTACTCTCGGTGGCCGAGGGGTTTGATGCGACCGATGCTTATTCTCGAAGACGTCCAGACAACATACCCCTACTTCCCACCAGCACTCCTTCAGTGGCCATCTGCGCAAGCCCGCCCTGGTTTGGAAAACAGGAGCAGGAGCAGGCATATGCATCAGCGCTGAAAAAGGCGCATCGACTTGGCTGGCACATTTCACCCGTCGACTTCACTCCGCTTTTTGCCTTGGCTCAACTGCTGTATGAAGGCCCGTGGGTTGCCGAGCGCTATGAAGCGATCCGTTCATTTGTCGAGAACGCTGCGGCAGAAGACATGGATCCTGTCGTCCGGGCTATCATCTTGAAGGCACGCACCTTCAGTGCTGCTGATACATTTGCTGGCGAGTACCGTCGACAAGCTCTAACTCGGGAGATTGACATTGCCTTTGCCGCCTATGATTTTCTACTTGTGCCTACGTGTCCTACGTTTCCCACCATCGAGGACGTAGCTCGTGAGCCAGTCAAGGAAAACTCTATTTTAGGCACTTACACCAACTTTGTCAACCTTCTTGACTGGTCTGCTCTTTCTGTTCCTGCTGGTTTCCGAACAGACGGTCTCCCATTTGGAATTACCTTGATTGCCCGGCAGTGGCAGGATCTGTCACTCCTATCTCTCGGGGAGCGCTGGTTATCTGGTGAGACGAGGCTTCTCGGTGCCACTGGGGTCAAATTATCTGAGCCAGCTCGTTCTGTTGTCAGCCAGCCTCCGAACCAAGACAGGTTTCCCCTTGTCGTGGTCGGTGCCCACCTCTCTGGATTTCCCCTAAACGATGACCTGCTCAATCGTGGAGCCACACTAGTCGGGCCAGCGAAAACCTCTTCGCAGTATCGCCTTTTCTCATTGGCCTCCAAGGCGGGTGTCCCGAAGCCAGGACTTGTGCGAGTCTTGCCTGACGAGAAGGGAGAGAGTATTGACGTTGAGGTCTGGAACCTCCCAACATCTCAACTCGCCAGCTTCATGTCAACAGTTCCGCACCCACTTGGAATTGGATCTGTCGAACTCGAAGACGGAACGTGGAATCACGGTTTCATTTGCGAACCCTGCGGTCTGCAAGGCGCCATAGATATTACTGACTTCAGAGGCTGGCGGCGATACATCGATCATCTTCAGAAGGCAGCCGTTCCCGACACAAGCTGCCCAACCAGCCCTCCAAGGCCTATTCGTCGAGTTCTCATTGCCAACCGCGGAGAGATTGCCGTGCGTATCATCCGTACACTTCGTTCGATGGGTATCGAGGCAGTCGCCATCTATTCTGCTGCCGACAGAAGCGCACCACATGTGCGGGAAGCAGATGTCTCCCTCTCGCTTGGTTCTGGCAACGTGGCTGACACGTACCTGAACGGAAGTATGATAATCAAACATGCTCTCTCCGTCTCAGTCGATGCTATAATCCCCGGCTACGGATTTCTGGCCGAGAACGCGGACTTTGCTGCTGCAGTAGAGTCTGCTGGACTTGTCTGGATCGGTCCGACACCCGAACAGATGCGTAGTCTTGGCCTAAAACATACTGCTCGTGCTGTTGCTTCGAAAGCTGGGGTTCCGGTGATTGTAGGCAGCGATACGCTCCTCATCAGCGTCGACGAGGCACTTGTTGCCGCTGCTGCTGTCGGCTACCCGGTTATGCTCAAAAGCACTGCTGGGGGCGGTGGGATTGGCCTGAAACGGTGTGACGACGACACTATGCTCAAGGAGGCATTTGAAGGCGTTCAGAGCCTTGCCCGGGCAAACTTTGGCGATGGCCGGATATTCATTGAGCGGTTTGTGGCGCTGGCTAGACATATCGAGGTTCAAATTATTGGCGACGGCTTCGGAAGAGTTTGGGCTGCTGGCGAGCGTGACTGTTCTTTGCAACGTCGCCATCAGAAAGTCATTGAAGAGTCTCCAGCTCCTGGTCTCCCGGTTGCTGTTTGCAAGCATATGCGACAGGCAGCCATCGACGTTGCCACTGCGGTCAACTACAGAAACGTCGGCACGGTAGAGTTTATCTACGACGCATCTGATGGGTCCTTTTACTTCCTGGAGGTGAATACCAGACTGCAAGTCGAGCACCCGGTCACCGAACTAGTTACAGGTCTCGATCTAGTTGAAGTTATGGTGCGGGTTGCCGGCGGTGATACCAACGACCTAGCCACCCGGGCACCGGACGGCTTCATTCCTCTGAATTGCACAGCAATTGAAGCGCGCTTGTATGCTGAGAGTCCTCTGCAAAACTTCCGCCCAAGCGCCGGGAAGGTACTTGATGTCAAGTTTCCAAGTGGCGTTCGTGTGGACACCTGGGTGGAAAAGGGAACAGAAGTCACGTCTCTCTACGATCCCCTCGTTGCAAAAGTCGTAGCTTCGGGTGTCGACAGGAAAGAAGCGGCTAATAAGCTCATTGCTGCCTTGAAGGACACTGTGCTTATTGGAATTGAGACAAATGCAGACTACCTGGCAGCCATACTATCCTCGGAACCGTTTGGAACTGGACTCTATTCTACCAACTTCCTCGATTCGTTTCCATTTAGCTTCCCAGCTATCGAAGTTCTGGATGCTGGCCCTGCAACTACAATACAAGACTATCCCGGACGCCTTGGCCTCTGGCACATCGGTATTCCACCTTCGGGCCCAATGGACAACTATTCATTCCGACTTGCAAATCGAGCTGTTCAAAATGCGTCGGATGCGCCGGCCTTGGAGTTGACGCTTCGTGGCCCAACGCTGCGTTTTCACTGCGAAGCAATCGTTGCAGTAACGGGCGCAACGATTGACATCTCCCTTGACGGCCTATCTATGCCGGTCAACAAGCCATTTCCCGTGCGTGGCAATCAGGTTCTCCAGCTGGGAATGGTAAAGTCTGGGTACCGGTCCTACTTCGCAATCCGCGGTGGGTTGGATGTGCCGCTGGTCTTTGGCAGCCGCTCGACGTTTGAACTTGGCAAATTTGGGGGGCACAATGGCAGAAAGCTACAACACCACGATATATTACGCATTGGCAATTTCCACGACCCTTCATTGCCGTCCGCCGAATCAGTTCCGGCCATACCTATACCTGCAGAGCTTGTCCCTGTATGGCACGTCGGGGTTGTTCCCGGGCCGCACGGTGCGCCAGACATGTTCACTGAAGAAGGGCTTGCCTCCCTGTTCGACGAGGAATGGACCGTCCATTACAACAGTAATCGCTTGGGTATTCGACTGACCGGTCCAAAGCCGCAATGGGCCCGTAAAGATGGCGGCGAGGCAGGACTTCACCCATCCAATATCCATGATGCTCCCTACTCCGTTGGTAGTGTCAGCTTCACTGGTGACCAGGCCATGGTATTGACTTGTGATGGCCCAAGCCTTGGCGGGTTTGCTGTCTTCTGTGTCATCGCTACGGCGGAGATGTGGAAACTCGGGCAGGCCAGACCGGGGGACCGCCTCAGATTCCATCCGGTATCGCCCCAGCAGGCAACAGATGCACTTGAGAAACTGAACGAATCTTTTGATACGGTTCACGGTCTTGAGATGGAATGGCATCGAGATATGTTGCTAGGAGCGCCTTTGACTGACTCCCCTCTCCATGCGTCATCCATAGTTTTGGGCAACATCGGCCGGAATGGTCGTGTCATAACTGCACGACAGGCAGGCGACTCTGCCTTGCTTCTAGAGTTTGGGGAAGAAAATGTGTTTGATTTGTTTGAGAGCCTGGCCATCTTCTCCTTCATTGAGCAGCATAAGAAAACTCCTATTCCTGGTGTGGAAGAACTTACACCGGGAGTCCGAACACTTCATGTAAGCTACAGAAAAGGTCTCAGCCCACAAGCACTTGTTTCCGTTTTAGCGAGGCACTCTTTCGATATTGAAAACGAAGTGCCATCTCGAAGAATTCGCCTGCCAATTGCATTTGGCGACTCAGCTGGAAAGAAATCTGTCGCTCGGTATGCAGACACAATCCGCTCAAACGCGCCCTGGATACCAGATAACATCGAGTTTCTCCGGAAGCTAAACGGACTAGAACAAGGCGGAGTCGAAAAAATCATTTCTGATGCAGAATTTCTTGTGCTGGGGCTTGGAGACGTCTTTCTGGGTAGCCCATGTGCGGTTCCTCTTGACCCAAGGCATCGCCTTTTTGGCACAAAGTACAACCCGTCGAGAAGCTCCACGCCGCGCTCTACCGTTGGAATAGGAGGTCAGTACATGTGCATATACGCTGCGGAAAGTCCCGGGGGATATCAGATTGTCGGCAGGACGTTGCCGATATGGGACGAGCGCAAGGTCGACTTCGTGATAGGTCCTCCTCAACTCGCGGAAACTACGGGCTCCAAACCTTGGACTTTTCGACTGTTTGATCGCATCTCGTTTTACCCAGTGGAAGAGTCCGAACTAGCCTTGCAAGAAACAGCCCAGTCTGCCTACTCATGGGCTACCGGGATAGTAAAGATTGAGGAAGACGCAGTGTTCAACGTGAAAGAATACATGGCCTGGATCGTAAGTGTGAGTACGGAGATTGACGATGTGACGCAAAAGCGCAGAAAGTCCATCATGAGCTTCCCTTTATTGGGCCAGCTATTGTCTCCTGCACCACAGATCCAATCCGATTCGCGTCACTCTACATTCACGGGGACTGGCGACGGTGCTGCAGGATCTCGAGAGCTGGTTCGAGCTGGCATTCTCGGCCGTTGTTTCAAGTGTGCTGTTAGCTCCGGAGACCATGTTGCAGAGAATGATACCTTGCTGTGGATCGAGAGCAACAAGATGGAAATTCAGATCAGCAGCCCATGCTCTGGCACTGTGAAGGAGATCAGCGTGGAGATTGGCGATATTATTTCTCCGGGGGACGTCCTAATGGTTATCGCAACCTCAGTTTAGAAGCTTTACTTACAATCAGAAGTGTATGCACACCTCTTTGTCCACAGACTAAACGACAGTATGCAGCTAAAATGATTGTGCAAAAGTAATAGCACAGGCTTGTCTACGAAGGCAGGTTCGTGGGGGCTCGAGTGTAGCTGAAGGCCAGCAAGGAGTAAGTCGACATCAGCAACAGAGACTGCATTATTTTCGGGTGTAGAAGGACAGATCCAGCAGATGGGACTGCGCCGCGCCCGGACTGCTAGCGGTGCGACACGGTTTCCACCAGAGGCGTCCAGCTCGTCTGCATCGCAAGGCGAAGGGGACTCCGGTGGCAAGCCCTCGCCCGAGCGGGACGACGACGATGACTGGCCGACTATTGTTATAGAGGGCGGCTTTAGCCAGTCGCTAGAGTCATTGCGCGCCAAGATGCGGTTTTGGTACGCACGCTCCGCACACAGCGTCAAGATTGTCGTGATCGCCAAGGCGTTTCCTAGGGATACCCAGAAGCGGGTTCTCATTGAGCAGTGACAGGAACGGGACGTATCTGTTGCCGCCGCCCGGCCTGGTGCCACATCAACACGTCTCTCAGCCATGTTGTCATCTACAGCTCTCCAGCCGGTCTGCACTCAAACCATCACATCGTTTGGGACATGCCGGTCGTTACGTACAACGAGGCAAGCCCGGCCCAGCGGCGTGACCCTCGCGCATTCGACGTGGTTAAAGGACCGCTACGCCTCGACTTTGCACGCCTGTTTCTCCGACAGCCCGTTGGCGGCGAGCGGGATGTTGTGCTGCCGGATGGTGATCTTCGGTAGCTCGCGTCGAAAGTGTGGCATCGTGGGGAGCACTGATATCGTTGGCGAATACGAGCAGAGGTTGCCCATCGTGGCAGTGAAAATAACAGGTCCAAACCTGGCGGAGTGTGCTCAGACGAGTCACCAGAATGCGAACCACGAAACTCTTGGTGGTACAATGAGACGGAGCGCGTTGATGCCAATGCGGTAGGCGGATGCCATTAATGATGTGGCGAGACTCGCGCAGTCGGTGAGAACCCAGAACCGATACAAGTATGAGATACGTTGGAGCGATGCATAATTGGAAGGCACCGTCTTACACGAGGCTCTCTTTACTATCCATTTCCGTCAAGAAACCCAATCACGCCGGGTAGTTAGTGTCAGGGGCTGAGGTATGATTACTCTGATGCGGCTCTATTTCAGTTGACCGTAAGCACTAGTCCATCATTGAGCCGGGCCTGGAACAGTCTTCATTTACGGAGCGTATATCACCCAATCAATTCTCAGTCTAGGCAGCAGTCCTCAGGGGCACGAACTTTATTCAGTACTCGTCTCCATACGAGTAGACATTTCGGTCGTGTTCCACAGCATTTGCATGCCTGAGACGACGTAGGGATACCCCTAATTGCTTTACCTTCCACTTCCTGCTTCCATTATAAGTGCTCGTCTTTCGCCGTCTCTTCACTCCTATTTTCTTGTCAACTTCTAAATAACAGCGAAGAACCGTACTTTGTATTCTCGTCCTTATACGCTTACACATAACCTCTTCATCACAATGTCTTCCGCTTCCACGACCTCCCTCCTCCTCCCGGCTATCGACCCTCAACCCCTGGTCGCGTCTGTTGTAGCCGCCGATGCTACTGCTACCACCTACGTCCTCAACTGCCCGTCTGGTACCGACGGCAACGACTGTGGCGTCTATGACTATTCGCTTACTTTGGGGCCCTGGGCCAGCGCCACGCCACTTTCGGGCCAGCCCACCACAGGAGTCTTTGACATGTTCATGGGCGATGACGACTTTACGTACTCGGCGCACTGCCCGATGTCACATACAGTAGTCAGTGGCGGCCCATGCACGATAATCAACGTGGGCGGCAATAATGACGGCACAGAGACCGTGACAGTGACAAGCGGAGACGACGCGTTCACGGATGAGGGTTTTGCCGCCTTTTCGTACAATCCCGTGACGATCACAGCGGGCTTGGAGCATCTTGCGGCCGCGACTGCCAGCGCTACTGCGACAAAGACCAGCGACAGCGCGTCTGCCACGAAAACGGGCACGGCAGCTAGTACTGGCAGCGCGTCAGGCACCGCCACTGGCACCGCTGGTGGCAAGACGAGCACCTCGAGCTCTTCCTCGAGCACGTCGAGCTCTTCCTCGAGCACGCCGAGCTCTTCCTCGTCTAGCAGCTCTAGCAATGCCTCCCCGCGGGCTTCCACGGCTCTGTTTGGCCTCCTTGCTATGAGCTTGGCTCTGGCTTCTGTTTCTGTGTTCTAAGATGCAACACTCCATCACTGTTATCGTTTTGCATACATGGATGGCGCATTCATTCTGTTTTCTACAAATAATCCGTTTAACTTGTCTCATGTCGGTATCTCCTGTGGCGAATCGGCCGATGTAATAACTATGTTTGGACTTATAGTTGAAGTTGGCAGAGCACGCTGTATAAGGAACATGGTGCACTCATTGTCATACAAAGTAAAGTCTAGGATTCTAAAACAATAATATTCATGACACCGCCGAAGACAACAGGACGTACGATTCCCAGAACTTGCATCCTAAATCTAAAGCTGTGCTGGGCACTCTTTCATCGCAAAAGCCACCAAGATCTCTCCGAGCTTGTCCATGTGTACCTTTTTAAAAATATCGAAAGGCCCGAAATCTTCCATTATAAGAAACGATTGCTTTATATTTTGTTTTCCTGTTATAAAGTCAACGTATGCAGCATCGAAAGTCGCAAGTGTCAGATATATTTCATGACGATCTTGCGAAATAAGAAGACGACTTATGGCGATTAGTAAAAATTGCATGATTGTCGGTCCGCTGTGCGGAATCGCGCGAACAGAACTGGGTCGGAACGTCTCCTTCCGCCATTCCCATCATTCCGGTACGTTTATTGCGTTTCTTTCTCCCTTTATTTCCAATGTGTCGACCACTGTTGTGCGACTCTGTTACTTGTTGACCTTTATCAGGTCACCATCATTTCTATGGGGGGCTGTAATATTCGTGTTCTTCACGGGTGCCTCGATGCTGTAAAAGAACGTTTTTTTCTACAAGCATCGCCCATTATGACTTTCGACGAACCCGGCAGATATCTCACTGACGACTGGACGCGTCTTCTGTGTTGGCTTTTTGCGAATCCGATTAAAGAGACAAGCTCTACTTAGTTGACCAAACACTGTTCGGGCAATTTGACAAAAATGGCTCACGTATCCTCACAAGTAAAATGTGTCTCCTCTTACTCTCTCTATACAAAAGAATAGAAGCATGAAAATAATACGATGCTACCGAGGTCCAAAGCCGCGAAGTGCTAAAATGCCAAAAATGGATACACCCGGATTCGAACCGGGGACCTTTCCCATGCGAAGGGAAAATCATACCCCTAGACCATGCACCCAAAGCTTCTTATGACGTTATGGGAATAGGCACTGTCAAGTACTCACGTTTAGCAGAATAGACCTGCTAATGAGCTACTCTTGGGTACAAATGCTATGAAGATGGGCCTGGACCTTTATAAACTGTATTGGCTTGCGTAGAGGAAAATGCGATAGCAAAAGGTGCAAAGCTCGAGAACATTTGCCCCGCATAGAGAGCCTGTTTTAGAATGCCGACTGAGCTGTGGTATGCCTACTCCAGAACGTGCTTAGGGGACCGAAACGATGGCCATTGGCCTCCACACTCCAGAGCCAGGTGAGCCGCAGGTGACGAATATGTGAGCTTGGGTGGGCGAAATAGGGCTGTTCCAGACCGTTTCAGGCTTGGATGCGCTACGGCATAGCGTGCGTCCACTGTGGCTCACGCTGTGGCCCAGATTTCCCGAAAACGGCCGTGTTGCTGCCTCAGGCATCACAACTCGCCCATTCCTTAGGCGCTATCGTAAAATCAGAAGCGCGTTTGATACGCCGCTGATCAGCATCCATTCGACAGCGCGTTTGGTCGACGAACGGCTTAACACGACAGCATCGCGTCGAACTAGCCTTAAATCGAGGTCTTTTGGTAGCGCGAGGCTCGCAGCATTGATTGCCCGCCTTTAAAGGCTTGGCCAGGGGTCCTCACGCGGCCAGCGCGCAGCCATCATAACGGACGCCTTGGGGGCAGTGGAGCCCCTGAAAGGACAGCTTCAAGGCACGTCGACGGCCAAGGACAGCGCGACGCGCCATTGCCGAGCAGCGACGCCGCGAGAACGGCAGCAATGTCGCAGCCCGACGCCCCAGACGCAGGAACGGTGCCCCTCAGCGGCAGCGACGGGCCGGCCAGCCCTGCAGAGGCCCGTGTGGCTGACGGCGCGGCGGCAGACCAGCCAGGCGACGCACAAAACCGCGCGATGCGCACATCGGCGACGCCCGAGACAGCGCCGGGCGGCCAAGTGCTGCCTCCGCAGGCCAGCCTGTCGCCAGCGTCGCCGGGGCGCGCAGCGGTGTCCTCGCCCTCGTCGGGATCGGGACCCGGACCGGGCGCCGGTTCTGGCTCCGGCTCCGGCTCCGGCCGCGGCGCTTCGCCCGGATCGACGTCCCTGTCCGTCGCCGGCGTCGACAACCTCCACCTGGAGCTGCGCCAGTCTCTGCGCGACGGCACGCTTGCCGAGCACCAGGTGGCGCTCACGATGCAGGCAGAAACACAGCGGGCGCTCTTCAGCCAGCCGCTGGCGCCAGACGAGCTGGTCACGCTCTTTTCGTCGGCCCTGTCGCAGACTCTGCGCATCATGCTGAAGACGTCGCTGGACGGCGTTGGCTGGTACAAGAGCATGGGCGAGGCGGACAAGGCCGCCGTCGAGGCTACGTTCCGCGCCAGTCCAGCGGCGACGGCCGTGAGTCCGACGGCGCAGGCGCCGGCGCCGGCGCAGACGCAGACGCCCAGGCTGACCGCCGCCACCCCGTTGGCGCGGCCGGCCTCTTCGACGCCCGTTACGCCCGTGCCGCTTCCGGTGCTGCCCGGCCTCATCTCGCGCGCCGCTTCGGCGCAGGCCACACCCAAGCCGATGCCGGTAGCGCCGGCGGCGACACCCACGGCGGTGCCGATCCCGCAGCCGGGCGCCGCCATGGCCACGGTGCCGACGACGCCGGTCACGCCGGGGTCGGCGCCGCCACAGCTGCAGACGCGCGGACCGAACGGGCTGTTCCACTTGCCCCGACTGCGTGCAGTGCAGGAGCCGCAGTCGGCGCCGGCCAAGGACGTCATCTCCAAGTTCCGGGCCAAGCGCACCGGCCGCTCCGGGCTGTCGCCCATGTCGCCGACGGTTCGGATGCGACAGCAGAACGGGGACCGCGAGTCTGCGGACAGCAGCGGGCCGGAGACGGCTAGCGAGTCGACAAGCGATGCCAGCCTGCCGGTCGCCGAGCCGGCCACGGGCGACGCCGACACCGACGCCGACGCCACAGTCGGGTCGCCGGCACCGGCGGCGGTCGTCAGCGACCTGCTGCCCGGCACAGCGCCGCCGCCGCCGACTCTCGGCAAGCGTCCGCGGCTGGACGCCAGCGACAGCGACAGCGATGTGCCCCGACCCAACAAGCTGGCGCGGCGGCTCTCGGCCGGTGACTCCGGGCCGGGTCCTGCCCACGGCTCGCCGCCCTTCTTCTCGTCGTCAGCGCCACTGCCGCGCAGCAAGCACTGGCCCTTTGACACGGGCAGCGACCTCAGCACCACGGAGTCGTCGGTCCGCAGCAAGGGTAAAGGCAAGAAGGCGGCCAAAAGGCACCGCAGGCACAAAGACAAAGGCAGCGAGCAGAAGGGGGACGGCGACAGCACAAGCAGCGCGAGCAGCAAGGACAAGGACGACACGAACGGCAACGGCGAAGAGAACAGTGGCAGCGGCGCGGCGGCTGCCGACAGCGAGCGACAGGTGCCCGAGGTGATCGAGATTAGCGACGATGACAGCCCGGGACACGCCCGGCCGGCTGCGCGGCCGCTGCCGGCGGCCGTCTCCATGAGCCAGTTCGCGCGGGCGAAGCTGGACGCCGTGCTGCGCGACTTTCCGCAGCTGCGCGACGGCGTCGAAGTGGTGCCGGCGCACTTCATCCCGCCCAAGTACCTGAGCCCGGATCCGGACGCCATCTCGTCCGAGACCGGCGCGAGCAGCGAGGACTACGACAACGAGAGCGAAACCTTTGGCAACAGCGACAGACCCGACGAGAACAGCGAGAACAGCAAGAACAGTGACAGCAGCGACAACGGCGACAACGGCGACAATGGCGACAATGGCGACAATGGCGAAAACAGCGACACGGGCGACGCCGATGACAACGACACCATCCCCGACAACACAGCGGACAGCATCACGGCCGCGGACCCCAGCGCAGCTCTGCCGAGCACCGATAGTCCCCCAGACGCGGAGGCCGGTCCCGCCAGTGGCAAGGCCAGCAAGGAGCCGTCGCCGAGGCCGCCGAAGCCGCCGGCGGACAAAGTCAGGAACGTCACGGACATCCGGCCGCCGACCGTGCCGTCGTATAGCCGACCGCTCTCCCTCCACATCGTCCACACCAAGTCCGGACGTTCGTATCTGCAGTTTCCACGTGAGTCCCCCGTGCGGTCCCTCTCCGTCCTGCTCGCTAACACGAGACGGTCAGCCGGCTTCTGCAGGCCCGGAACCAACGACTCGACCTTTGGCACCATCATCCCCGACGGCTACGAGCATTCCACGTTCCCCGGCCGCCCGTGGATCTGTCCGGTCCGGTCGTGCCGGCGCGTGTTCCAGGGGATCCCGCATCTGGGCTCGCACTTTATGGTGAGATGACAGCCCGCCTGTTGCGCTTCTCGCTTCTCGATTTTGATTTTTGTTTCTCGCTTTTTGCTTGCCTTCGCATTCCTCTTCCAACCTGACACATGTAGGCCATGCACAAGTACTGTGCCTTTAACGACAATGGCGACGGCACCATCTCCGTCGTCGGCCGCCGCAAGAGCATGCATCCCGTCGTCGAGTCGCAGATCTGCTACTCCAAGGCCGAGCTGGAACCCGAGGCAGAGCCCCAGCTGTCGAGCTACCTGGTGAGCAAGACGATGCCCGGCAGTGCCGCGGCAACGGGGGCAAAGGCAACGGCCACGGCTACCGAGGCAGTAACGGCTACGAAAGCAACAACGCCTACGGAAGCAAAGACGGCTACCGCTACGGCAACGGCAACGACGGCAGCGGCGAGCACGCCGCTGGCATTGCCGGCGCCGGTGAAAAGCGCCAGTCCCGGGCCCGCCGATGCCGACACGGAGCCCGTGCCCGAGCCCATGACCGGGCCCGCCGACGCCTGGGAGTACATCACGCCGTTCCTGCGCAACACGAACCCGCGCGCGATCCCGGAGCGCGGGTACGTGGCGCGGTTTGCGACGCTGCGGCGGGTGCGCGACCTCTGCTGGAACGAGGAGTGGATCGCGCGCAACCCCTACAACGACTCGCTGCCGCGCGACGTGTCGAGCATGCTGATGCAGGTCAGCGGCGAGCGCAACACGGCGGCGCCCTGCGAGACGTGCACGCTGGCGCGCGGGCCGTACGCGGGCTGCGTGATCGTGGCGCGCACGGCGCCGGCGGACCTGCACGCGGCCATTGCCTGCTGCGCCAACTGCCTCTACCACTGCGGCCAGACCAAGTGCACGATCAAGGGCCTGCTGCGCGCGCGCTTCGCGGCGCTGTTCCCGCACCTCGACTACGACGGCCTGCAGCGGACCGTGTACTCGGCGAGCCGCGTCAAGGGCATCGCCGGCATCGCCGGCAGCCAGGCGCCGCCCGCCGACGCCCGCGACGTCTCGCTGGCCGACCTGGCCGCCGCCGCGGCGCGCGACCTCGGCGCCGCCGCCGCCGCCGCCGCCGCCGACAGCCTGCTGTTCGCCCGCCGCTCCGAGCGTATCGCCGTGAAGGAGTCCACGGCGATCAGCACGGCGCCGGCGACGCCGACCGATCGGGGCACGCCGGCCGACAGCGGCCACGGCCCGCCGCCGCGACGGCCAGCCCGCGCCGCGGCGCCGCACGCGGCGCCGCCGGCCGGCGACGCCAGCGCCAGCGCCAGCGCCCACGCCAACACCGACCTCGAGATGGAGGACTGGGAGGTGGCGCCCGGCCGCGTGCCGATGCGCCGCACGCGCCACGGCGTCGAGCGCGTCGAGAACGTCGCCTACTCCAACGCCTTCCTCATGGCCAAGCAGCCGATCGCGCTCGACCACAACCTCGCGTGCCGCGTCGAGGTCCTGCACCCGGGCCAGACGCTGGACGGCGCCGCCGACGCCCTCGCGCACCAGCTGTGCTCGCTGACCCAGGGCAAGGTGCGCGTGCGCGTCAGCAACACGGACGACGACGACGCGGCCGACTTCGTCCTCGGCCCCCACGGCCTCTTCCACGTGCGGCCCGGCCAGCGCTTCTCCGTGCAGAACCGGCAGTACGCGGACGCGTGTCTGACCATTACGGTGATTCGCAATCTGCCGTAGCATCGATTCTCTTCTTGGTCTCGGTTCTTTTCGCGGTTCTCGGTTTTCGTTCCTCCTTTCTACGTTCTGCGTTCTTCGTTCAACGTCTACGTTTCCACGTTCTACGTCCTACGTCTACATTCCACGTTCCACGTTCAACGTCTACGTTTCCACGTTCTACGTTGCTACTGCTTCTACTTATTCACTCATATTCTCGCGCTTCTTGTAGGCAAATAGGCCTGAACGAATCAGGAGTCTTGGCCCGGGTCAGACAGGCGCAGGAGTTCTTGCAAAGAGGGACACACTTGGCAGCATAATAGAGCGATAATGATACAAATACAGTTGAGCATCCGTCGTGAGCATAAACCAGTGTGAAAAGCAACTGGGTAGTCGGGCAGCAAAAGCAGGTCGCCGTCTTCGTATCGCGCAGTAGCCTCCCCCGCAAAGCCGCCGGGCATGGCTCGTCGTGTGGAGTCGGAGGCTGCATCTCGGCCGCACTCTTCCGATGGCGCGCGTGCCGCCTCTGCTTTGTGACTCCCTCGGGAACTGGCACTCTCATCACTTCCTGCTGTTGCGTTGCCGCTGCTTGCGTTTCCGCTGCTGTTGCTGTCGCCATTTCCGTTGTCCTTCTGCTCTGCTTCGCTGCCACACAACATGGCCAAGGTAGCCGTCGTCACCGGCGGCGCCAGCGGCATCGGCCGCGCCGTAGCCGCCTACTTTGCGCGCCACGGCGACTACGCGCACGTGGCCCTCCTGGACGTGTCCGCGGCGGCGGGCGCGGCGGCGGCCGACGCGCTGTCGGCGGCGCCGTCCACGGCCGCCGTCTTCTACGTGCCGTGCGACGTCGCGTCCTGGCCGTCGCAGGCCGCCGCCTTTGCCGCCGTGCGCGCGCGGTGCGGCCGCATCGACGTGGTCGTGGCCAACGCCGGCATCTCGGAGCAGGGCCAGTCGAGCTTTGTGCGCGCGGCCACGGACGACGACGACGAGCCGCAGGAGCCGTCGCTGCGGGCGCTCGACGTGAACCTCCAGGGGGTGCTGTACAGTACGTTCCGGCCTCCGCGTGCTCTCTTCCCCCAACAGCGCAGGCTGACCGCGCAGCCGTCAAGCTGGCCGTCCACTACATCCGGAAGAACGCCTCCTCGGCCGGCTCGCGCGGCTCCATCCTCTGCACGGCCTCCAACGCCGGCATCTACCCCTTCCCGACGGCGCCCATCTACGCCGCCAGCAAGTTCGCCGTCGTCGGCTTCGTCCGCTCCATGCAGGCGCCGCTCGCGCGCTGCCAGATCCAGATCAACGCGCTGGCGCCGGCCGTGCTCGGTGCGCCCTCTCTCCTCTCCCCTCACCCTTGCTGTCCCGCTGACCGCCGCAGTCACCAACATCGTCCCGCAGCAGTCCATGTACGACAAGATGATCATCACGCCCATGGAGACGCTCGTGCGCGGCGTCGACCAGATCCTCGCCGACCCGTCCATCTCGGGCGGCGTCGCCGAGATCCACGGCCAGAGCGTCACCTTCCGGCCGCCGTACGACTTTGTCGATGCCGACACCAAGGCCAACCTCGATGTGTTCTGGTCCCTCGGCCTTTCCTGAGGAGCGGATGGCGCGGGCTTCACGAGGTAGCTCGCCATCAGACTGGCAGCATCTCTAGTTATGGCTTCTGTATTATCTGCTTTGCGAGAAACAATACATTCGGCATCGCAGGCCGTGAGGTATATGCCGTACTATCAGTTCCGTATATACAGAGGCCATCACAACATGACACATGGCACGGTCATCAAAGACAGCTATAACAAGGTACAAAACCACAAAACTGCAACCGCAAAGCAAACCGCAAACGCAAACCACAAAACTGCAACCGCAAACGCAAACCACAAAACTGCAACCGCAAATCGGCAAAACCGCAAAAACATGGCAGCAACAAAGCCAGTTCTAGGTCTGGTATCATCAACACTGTCGTTACATGGTCGTAAATCCGGGGCGCCCTGCCCTCGTCCTGTCCAGTCTCCTGTAACGTATCTGCTCGCCAATCGTTTGAACTTGTCCGGCGGACTCGACGCCGACCGCGCCTCCTACGGCCTCCACGCCTCCACTACACGTAGACGCGCTGGTGCGAGTGCCCGCTGCGGTGGCTGCGGTGGCTGCCGCTGCCGCTGCGCGGGTGGTGGCGGCTGCCGCCCGTGCTGCGGCGGCGGTGGACGCGCTTGGTCTCGACGTAGCGGACCTCCTCCTTGCGGCCGAGGTGGTCACCGTGCATCCAGGCCAGGATGGCGGTGAAGAAGAAGAAGACCACGTTCATGATGCCAAAGGCGAAGGAGGCCTTGAGCATCGCGCACGGCTTGTCCGTCGTGATGTGGATGCCCTGCAGCGACAGCGTCGCCAGCGGTCCCGCGCTGATCACCCACTGGTCCCCCGCGGACACGTGCGTGCAGTCGGCCCTGCCGATGAAGCGCAGCTGGTAGACGGCCGCGATGAACGTGCCAAAGAAGCCGAGGTCGATGATCGACACGAAGCGCGAGTTGTGGCTGCTGCGGTGGTAGCTGAAGAGCGTGAAGATGGACCACGCCACGCCCAGCACCGACGTGATGAACAGGATGAGCACGTAGTCGGGCGTCAGCTCGTTGGCCGACACAAACGCGTGCACAAAGTACGACATCATGCCCATCGTGGGGATCTGCCCAGAGAAGTCAGCAAGGCGCTCGTCGCAACTTGGTTTCCGTCTTCTGTTCGCCTTCTGTTCGCCTTCCACTCAACGTACCAGTGTGATGATCTGCATGAAGCGCCAAAAGGCGAAGAAGAGCGCGAACATCATCGTGGCGGCTGGTCAGCGAAGTCGGCGGTGAGGCGCCGTGATCTTTCCAGCTGGAATGCGGCTCGCGGGAGTCGGAAGAATGCGCGCTGGCGGGAATGGAGGGGGCAAGGCACACGTGGCTGCAGCCTGTCAGATCGAGTGATCGGTCGCAGCAGGATGCGGCACTGGCAGGATGGAGGTGAAGTGAAGCGGCAAAGCTAAAGTAAAGATGCAGAGATTCAGAGGCAGAAGCAGAGGCAGAAGCAGGCAGAGAATGCGCGCAGTAAAAGAGACGTGGCAGGGACTAGGAGCCGCCGGATGCGCGGAAGGAAACGCCGAGTGCAGGACGCAGACGAAGGAGGCGGGTGTCGGGCGTCGGGATGTGTCTGGTCTGGCAGCCAACAGCGTCTCGGTTGCGCGCGCACTGTCGGCAGAGCGAGGCACAAAAGACGGACTCCGATTCTCAGTGCTCCTACTCGCAGGAAACTTGCTGAGCCCAGAGCTCTCCACGTGGGGCGGCCCCGGAACGCTGTCAGCTTGCAAGGCAGGTGCGCTGGAGGGGCAACGACGCTCCTGCCATTGGACCAGCCATCGACCAGCCCTCCCGTTTTCTGCGGGATTGGGCCGAATACGAATACGTCACTTTGATACGAGGCAGCGTCGCAAAGTGCCTGCAGACGCAGCGCAGGCAGCTGCACGATACAAGCCTGGCCCATGAGATCTTGGGGATGACGTGCCGACGCCTCACGAGACCAGAGTCTCCCACACTCACTGACGCTCACTAACATCTTTGATTGTCCACCGGGCAACCCGATAAAACGGTGGCTGGTGACGCTAGCCCGAAACGGACATCGCTCACCGCGCCGAGGTGGACCCACTTGCGGCCCTGCTAGCGCTGCTAGACCGCTGTCACCCAAACCTTCTTCCAAACCTCGCCGAGAGCCAAGGCCGAAACGTCGTATCGCCGCCACTTGGACACGGCGCCAGAGCGACCAGCCTCCCTCGCTCAGCCCTGTCCCAGGCCCTGTCCCCGGCCTCTGCACCCTGCCTCGCCAGCACGCACCACAGCATCTCGATGGCCATCTGCATCGCTCAGCCCTCGCGGAACGCAACATGGCCATCGCAAGGATTCGTCATGCTGCACGTTGTGATACTTTGCGAGTAATACTCCGTACTCGTATGTGTGAATACATTGAAAATGTATTAGTACTACTCTGCACTTCGTACTCTTACACAGCGCCAGTCATACGAGTGCTTCGTAGTCGCCGGTCACGCCCAAAGTTCATGATGCCTTCGTTGAAAATGTGCCAAACCCCAACCGTTTACCATTACCATTACCATTGACCGACTGTATCCGGACAGCCCTATCTGCCCTGTCTGCCCTATCGGGCGTCCAGCACTCCCATGTCATCAAAGTCCCGGATCATCGGCAGCATCCCGTCTGACTCGTCCGTGTCCCCGCTTAGCAACGGCCGCTCGTTTCGGCTCCGGCCCTTGCTTCGCTCCTCGTTCTTCTCCTGCTCGCCCTCCCCCGACCGCTCGCGGCTCTTGTCCCAGTCGTCCGCACTCGCGCCGCGCTCGGTCGCGAACACGTACTCCTCTGTCTGCACGTCGTCCAGGTCGAGAAAGTTGCCGGACGAATCCCTCGGAATATTCGGCAGGGCTGACAGCACCGGCAGCACCGGCGGGCCAGAGCTCGCCTTGCGTCCGCGTCCGCCGTACCTGGTGTGGTCGTCGCCGTCTTCGTGCGTCCGGTCTGCCGCCTCCTCCACCGGCGGGATCCCGTACCCGCCGTGGCCGCTCTGCTGCCGCGGAGCCTTGAGTCCTCGGCTCCGACGCGCAGACGGCGGCTGCCGCACGCTCGAGTCCGATAGAACACTGCCGTCCGCCACGCTTCCGCCCGCCACCGAGCCGGTGGGCGACGGCATGTACGCCCCGATAGAGCCAAACGGTGCCGACCCATAACCGACATGGCCAAACGTCGGCATCGGCATCGGCATCGACATTGGCAACGCGTGCCCGCCCACCGCCGCCAATGACACGCCCGACCGCACCGACCGCCCCCCCATCGGACTTGGGTAGCCGGTCGATCCGCTGCGAACTGTCATGCTGTCCGACGTAGGCGGCGGTCGCGGAAACGCGTAGACGTCCGTGCCGCCGCTGCCGCTTCTGCGGTGTAGAGTGCTAGTGTCCGCGGACTCTGCGCCGGCATTCGGATCACTGTTTGTCCCACCGCTGTAGGTCCATGTCTGCGGTACAGTCCAGCAGTGCGACAGCTCGTGCGACGCTTCGTCACTGGGGCCGGACAGACCTGCGCCTCCAGTCGTCTTCCACGGAGGCATCTTGGCCCCCTTGAGCCGTGGTGACAAATAGTACGAGACGTCTTCGTGGTACCGCACGTTGGGTGCGTCAACCGACACCGACGCAAGCGTCTGCAGAATGCCATACACCAGTACCCACCGGCCACGGCGTGCCAGAGACGGGTCCAGCTCGCCCACATGATCTGTCTTTTCAAACTTGGAAAAGGCGTCAATGAGATCGGATTGCGTAAAGTCAGACCCCAGAACTAGCATGTTTGTCGCCACGGTGTACGCAAGCTGGATACGTCGCTCGACGGCGCCAACTTTGGCATTCGCTGCGCCAGCGGCCTGGCTGCCCTTCTTGTCCTTGCTCGTGCCTCCGCTCATCGCTTTCGTCGGCGGAATCGACTCCGGTACGAGCGGGTAAGGGTGCGGGATGTGCGGGAACCGCAGCTTGTTGTCGAATTCCACAAGCATGTCAGTCATTGGAAGCTCGGCCGTGTCCGCCTCAAAGGCCATGTTCCGACTCTCTGACACCAGCATCCACTTGCGGCCAGATCGTGCCTCTGATCCGTCCCAAATGATGTCCCGGTCCACAAGATAGTCGTACAGAGCTGAAAAGTCCCTTTGAATGGCCTGTGCCAGAGTCCGAGTCAACCACATCTCCTCCTCGGAATCGCCTCCAATGGCAAGTCCAGGCGCCGCAGTCACAGGCGGAGGCGGCAAAGGCGGCCAGCGTCCAAACATCCGCGTGTAGTGGCTGAGCAAGAACTTTTGCAGGCGGTCTGCCGCTCCCTTGGCTGGGTTGGGCATAACAGGCCCGCTCGACCTGGTCACCACTTTCACCGCCGATGGCCACATGTCTGCGTACTGGAACTCGGCCAGACGCTCTTCCGCTGTCTGTACACGCAATTGTGTCTCAAGGCACGCTCGGTCCAGCAGATTTCGTGTAATGGGCGTAACATATTTGAAGTCGGCACACGCCTCGAGGCCGGCGTACATCCCCGCGCAGTGCAAGAAGCTTTCGCGCCAGCCTTCTTCCCATCGCACGTTAGGACTCTCGGACCACGCTAGCAATGACACCGCCGATTCTGGGTCGTTGCGGACGTCGTCAATGCCACGGGCTCCCAGGTAGTTGATAATATTGCCCAGGTTGTCTGCGTCCGGCTGCATATATATTTCCAGACGGGCGTGGAGGTCTGCCAACGCTTGGTACAAGGTCAAGCCAACAAGAGACGCATGATATAAGAGGGCGAAGACGTTCCGCGTAGTGATATGGTGACGAAGCTGTTCAATCTTTGTCATGCCAGCCGGAGCTGGAAAGTACATTTCGTAGCTGATTTGGCCGTCTGCCTCGACGAGGCTGGCATCTTCGGAGATGGGGGGCGTTGGCTGGCCCATAGCACCGTAACTTCCGCGGCTGAAACCATGTGGACCAAGATGCTGCGGTGAAGCCCCCGAAACCAGGTTCCTTTGCAGCATGGGGGGCGCACCAATCGGCGATGGCGGTAGCTGGATGTCGTCTTCCGTAGAGCCTTCACGTAGCATAGTGATAAGATGTCGGGACTCGGTAGACTCAATAATGTGTGACGACAATCGGAAGGAAGGATTCGGCCGGGGCTGCTGACCCTTATGCCCAAAAAAGACGAGCACGTCTCCATTGGGGTCCCATAGCTCTGGGTCCTTCCGAAGCTTGTTCCACCGTTGTACAGGTCGTCCAGAACCGATCCACCGTTTGATTGGGGGTGTAATCGGCGCAGGCGGAATGGGAGGTAGCTTGGTTGACGGTGGCGGATACAATGCACCTCCCACATCCTGAGAATACTCGCTCGCAACCGGGCTGAGAACGGACTGCTCCTGGAAGCTCATAGACTGTTGTTGTAAGATGCGGTAATCTTGAAAGGCGTCGGCGGCATTCTCGGGTATGTCTGGCTCGTTCATGGCGTCCTTGCCGGTATCAACTCCAGCTCCAGAGACCCGAACAGTCGCTGCTGACTCCGACCGGAAATCATCGTTCTTGCCTTTCTTACCAAAAGAAAAGGCCTTCGCCAAGCCCCGGCGCACGCCCTCGCTCTTCTTATCCACGGCAGATCGAAGGCCAGACTTTTCGATTCCTGACACATCTTCCGTGCGGATGTTTGGACGGCGGGCGCGTGCGTAGGCGAAATCGTCGAGGGGCCTATGATAGCTGCCTTGCCCGGGCGTGCGGCCATCGGCACTACTCCCACTCTGGCTTCCGTCTTGTCTGTAGTTCTGCTCTGCATCGCGCATGGGCTCCGAGAACTTGAGAAGGTGTGCATTGGTTGTGCCTACTCCGGTATCCTGTCGTACCGGTAGTGGCATGTGCTCGTTCAACGAACTGCCAGCATCATCTGAACTCGTGGTAGATCGTGCTCGGTTTCGTGGAGGTCCGTTGCCATCACTTTTGGTCTGCGTTATCTTCTTGCGCACATAGGCGCTTCTTCCAGACATTGTGAAAGCTCTCCGGTCCCAGGTGCCGGTAGTGATTTAGGACAGGCCGGTACGCCAGGGTGGAATAAGACCTTGCAAGGTTGTCAGGGCCTCTGCCACTTCGCACGACGTAAAATAGACCTGCGTAGACTAGCGCTCTCCCTCCTTGTCATTGATTATGATGTAAGGCGCGTGATAGAGGTCTGTCTAAGCGATGTTTGCGATCTGTCAACTACGGTCAACGGTTGTTCAGCATAGTGCTTAGACCTTGGCTTTCCATCAAACTTTAAAGTGAAGCAAGCCGAAATCAATAACGAGGGGGGAACGTTAAAAGATGGAGAAGAGTCGGGAAATAGTGGAAGGGGTAGGAGCAGTGGAAATAATAAGAGTAGGCCAATATAAGAGCACGACAATGCCGGGAGCAGGGGTAAATGGCTTGGCTTGGGGATCAACTCGCGACAAGAAAGCAACGAATGGGGATCTTAAAGTAATGAATGGGGGCAGCTGGCAATGAGTGTGGAGGCCGGGGGATAGTAGTTTACTTCGTAGAGATTGAAGTACATGTAAGGCTATTATAATGCATAGGGATCACCGGACGTTAGTTGCCACTGGGTCATTGGGATATGCGTCTTGTTGCTTTTGCTCGCACGCATCCAGCAGAAGGCTTGGCCTTCTCGCAGGTGACGGAGGGTTCACGGCATATGGCAGAGACATTCAGGAAATATGGCAATGCAAGGGGAATAGAGAGATTGGCGGCTGGGGGCATCTTACCTCTATAAGGTAGCCGCGAGAGCCGATCGAAAGCTGCGATAGCTCCCGAAATAATGACCAGATGCTCTTTTGTCGATTGTTGCCTTTCGTCGACGGCACGCCACCAGAAGTTCGTATCCCGTTATTAGGATGTCTCGGAGCTGGTGTTTGGCAGGAAACGGTCCGTTTACTGGCAGGCGGATCGCCAGGAGTCGCAGGACGTTGATCCGGCGTCGGGTATGGCAATGTCAAGATTGCGCCGGATCTTCTATGATGTGCTGTGCTGTGCTGTGCTTGTGACGAGCGCGTGTGTTCGCGTAGAGATTCGAGATCACGTTCGTATGCGCTGTATATTTAAGCGGTCAGGACGGTACCAAGCAGAGAGAGCCTAAGCCCTGAGAAACGACGGCACCGGCGCGGCAAACGGCCCAGAGGCAACGGTCGGCTAGACACGACCCAAAGCTAGCTGCTCCGTAGAACACGGCGGCCAGTCTAGTGTAAGAAGGTGCGCGAATAAGTCGGGCATGCCCTCTACCAGTCTCTGATAGCTAGCGAGCTGCGCTATGATTTGAGTGCAGCGCGAGAGCAGCCGAAATCTCAAGCGAGGCCGAGTTTGAACGTGAAAGGGCGTACTCGTCGTAGAGGTGATGGGATCAGAGTCTTCTAGACCGATAGAAATGGGCGAGACGTGTGCGTGGAGTTCGACCCCTCGAGTCGCAGTACAAGTCCCAAAGAGGAAGAGCCGAGCCTCCTCCTCCATACCTCCGACATGAACTGGCACTATTCAGCGGAGTGGGGATGGGCAGGCCGCGATCTCCATCTCGTCGGTTACCGCGATGCCAGCTTCTTAGTGCTGAGTACGAGTATGTCTGGAGTCCGAAAGTCGGTACGATGAAGCATACTCCCGTTATTGTGCCTATTGGCAGTAAGATACCTGATGATAGGGTGTGGCGTGTTGGCGTCCATTGCCTGTGCGTGCGGTTGACAAACCCTCGGAACACCTGCTTCATAGCAACCGCACGTCTCTCGAGACAGCGCACTTCGTACGAGTACGCGTATTACTCCGTACGAGTACAAGTTGTGAGGTCGAATAAACCTCCGCCCAGGCTGCCCAGGCCGCCAAAGCAGCATGGGGCCATGCCACGCGCAGCTACTTTGTAGCTGCAATGAGCGGCGGGCCCATTGTGCGTGGCGTTCTGACCCCGTTGGCACGCCAGACAGGGATGGCGATAAGGGCAGCAGGGGTTGTTGTCCAATTCGAAGTCGTAATCACTGGGTCGTTTCTAACGAGCATCGAGAGACCCGCGAGCAGCCCTGCCATTGGCCACGACGCTCCTCTAGAACCGCGGTTCATATTCTGTCGCAGCTCCGGATCGCAACTCTGTTCGTCCTCATTTAGCCTCGCGTCTCTTCGTTCCGTTCATCGTACTCGTATCATCCGTCCTCCTGCTCACCGCGCATCTTCAAATAGGCACTCGTACTCTATCGGAGTGCTTCTCGTTCGCCGACTCGCCCGTCCCGTCCCTGGCAAGGTGCTTTGGGTTAGCGGCTTACGTGGTGTGATGTGCCATTGTCGTCCGGGCTCGAACCGCCTGTACCAGCTGTCGTTGCTCCGAATACGACGTAATCCTTCGTGGCGGCTCGATTCATGCAAGGATCAGACATCACAGCGAAGCTTCTCAGCTTGCGTAAAAGAGCAGCCACATGCTTCGTGCGCCGTACTTTGTAATCTGTACCATCGCTCTTGCCGTATTTCTGAAGCTAGCAGCCTTTTTAGAGGGTTTTCTCCGGGCACGTACCGAGTAATACGGAGTAGAGCACCGATCCCCACCTTTCGGTGATGGAAGTTGAAAAGTCAGCGTCGCGCCTGCCGTCCAGGGGCACGGATGCCCCCCAATGGGGCAATCCTACGGCTGCAGCTTGCCAGTGCCAGCCGTGTCTACGGATTGATATTACGGAGTAACTATGAGCAAAATTGCTTCGTAAGGTTTTTCAGGTGCTACGTACGTCGTACTCGGACGGAAATCGTACGAAGCGACCGCCTGCACTCAAGCTCAAGCGTGAATACGACCTCGCGGGCAATGGTCTCGACAATAACAGAAAACCACTTAATACGGATGGGGAAGGTCCCGCGGCTTCCACTACGAGTTACAGGTACATATGTACGTTGTACTTGTACTCCGTACACGCTGAAACTTGCGGCGTCGTCCTCAATATTTTCTGGCCTTTCGCATACATACGGAGTAATACTCCGTACAGAGTAGTGCTCTATTACGTTGTGTTGCTTCCCGGTCAGCCTGTTCCCGGCGCTATGCTGCTTCGAGATGTCTGCCGAGCCGTACAACTACTCGTAAAGATTTTGGTACCACTGAAACTCAAAACGCGCGGTCGCTCTCAGCCCGGAATACGGAAGTATTAAAGTATTACGGAGTATTACGGCGATAGTAGTAAGTCGTAAACGCCTAATTGAGCGGCTTGTATGGTTGCCAATCCCTGCATGGAACTACGCGTCGAGGTAATCTCTCGTGCTTATGCAACGTACGAATGATGTACTACTCCGTAAATGTCGTCACCATACGGAGTACGCGTACATCGGACTGAATGCCTCTGTACGGAGTAGGGGAATGAACGTTTCCAGAAGCCAGTAGCGGGTTGGTGGTAGAGAGTACGGAAATGTACAAAGTACCCTGTGCTCAGGTCATGAAACTCGAAGCTGTATCATGGGTGGGCTCCATATTTAAGGCCTAGCAAGGGGAGCATCTTTTCCAGACGATTCGTAGTGCTAGGCGCTACAGCTTGCCATCCTGCTAATGAAAAGATTGCGTTGAATAAGCAAATAAAAAACATAACACAAAGTTCGCAAAGGTCGAGAAAAGTCGAAGTGACATTCTGCTAAATACGTGTTCAAGCCGGATATAATGAAAGCCGGAGAGCCGCCCTTAATACATTGAGATAAAATGGACAGGTACCGATACTTTTACGTTACAAAAGAATTGCCTACGAGCAATAATCCCGAGTGATACTCGTCAGCATTTGTCAGGTCAATCTTCAGTGAAAAGTCTTAAAGGCCTCAACGCTACCAAGCTAGGAACAATCAAATTGGCAAAAAAACGACGAGAACAGGATTCGAACCTGTGCGACCGAAGCCATATGATTTCTAGTCATACCCATTAGACCACTCTGGCACCTCGTCTATTGCATGGAAAAAGTAGAGCAGCAGTACAATATAATGGCACTCAGTGACTGGAAGCTGTGTGTTCATCATCCAACCGAATTACATTGCACTGCAGCAACCAGAGTAAAGCAAACGTGTTCTTTCATTTCTCTCCGTATAGCACGCATAGATCCATTACATAGTACCGCTCTATACTCCGTACAGCGGAAGATCATATCAGGAACGCCATCCAACATTTCGCTCTCCTGGCCAGCTTGGATCCCACACATTATCATCACGCCCTCGACTTCTACAGGGCAGCGATGGCCCGTACAAGTACATCCAGACCGCGCTCATCCATGGCCTCACTTCCTTCGCGAAGCAGCGTAGCTACGTCACTCAGCACACCTAGCGGAATATAGCACCCGGTCTTGGCTCTGTCAAGACTCTCCTTGAGCCGGCTCGTGTGCTCCCACTCGCGGGCTGCTACCTCGGCATTCTCAATCACACGGCCTGGAATGCCACACATGGCAGCACAGTGCATACCAAACGACCCTTCGGCCACGCCGTCCTCCAGCCGGTAGAGGAACGTCACTTTGCGGTTCTCGTTGTCCACGTGAATCTGCATGCGCTTGGCGCGGATCTCCGGATGATTTTCGAACTCCGTTGCCAGCGAGTGGTAATGCGTCGCAAAGAAGCCGATACACCCAATATGGCTGGCGATGTGGTGAAGTACGGCCTGCGCGACAGCCACACCGTCATACGACGATGTACCCCGACCAAGCTCGTCCAGGATTACGAGCGACCGGGGCGTCGCCTCTGACAGAATCTTCTTTGTCTCGGAAAGCTCCACGAAAAAGGTAGACTGCGCCGCAAATATATTGTCGTTGGCACCAAGACGTGACATGATCCGATCCACGGGGGTCAGCCGAGCAGACACGGCAGGAACATGGCAACCAATCTGCGCCATGATGACAGCCGTGCAGGACTGTGGAAACGTTAGCAACGGGTTACATGGACTTCGGAGACTCCGGGTCGCCAAATAGGCTCACTTACCATGCGCAGGACAGTCGATTTACCCGCAGCGTTGGCACCCGTAAGAAGGTCAATCTTGGGGGCACCGCCACCGAGACGAATATCGTTTGGAATGAAGTCGTCCACCGTGTTTAGCATGCAAGGGTGGCGAAGCTCCTCAAACTCAACCACGCTACGCTCTTCGTCAACAAAGACGGGCCGGCAACTGGGCTGGCCCATTGAGGACGAAGCCTTGGCCAGGCTGATAAGGCAGTCCAGCTGGGAGATGATCCGGATGGCATCTAGCCACGTCTCACTGTCTGCGTCGAACCGCCTGCAGAAACGTAAGGCGACCTCGCGGGTGATCTGCGAGTATGTCTCCTCCGCCTCTTGCAGCTCGCGTACGAGCTCGTCCAGCTCAGCAAAGTAGTAACGCTTGACCTGGTTGTTGGCAGACATTTGTCTCCAGGACTTGGGCACCTTTGTGGCCTTGGGAACTTCGACCTGGTAAATCTCCTTGCCGACGTCTGTAAACTTTGCATTTCGACATTTCAGTTCTGCCTTTTGCTGGGCAAGCAGAGTCTGTAACTCGTTCTTGATGCGTGCGATGTTATCTGCAATCTCATCAAAGTCTTCCTCGATGCCCCGCTCGGGAATCAGAACCTTGTCTTCGCGAGCTCTCTTCCGGTTGAATGCAGTCTTCCAATAACCCAAGGGCACGCTGAGATCAGGCATAGCAGATAAGAGTCTGTCAACGAGGCCGTTACCCCCGCTGTAGACGCGAAGTAGGCCCATGGTGTATTCAATTTTCTCAAAGCCTTCCAAGACACGAACAAAGTCTTCGGGCTTGCAGGCACCAGCATGTATACGGGAGCCTAGACGCTCGAGATCAGGCATCTTGCTCATCTCGGACGAAAACTGATCGCGGAGCGAGCGGTCGGCGTTCAGCATATCCACAGCATCCAGGCGCTCGTTGATCTTCTGGATGTTGCACAGTGGGTGGCACACCCACTTCCGGAAAAGACGCTTGCCAAAAGGCGTAATACACCGGTTGAGAAGGTTGAACAGCGTGCCCTCTGGCCCCCCATTGACAGTGTTTGCAAAGATCTCCAGGTTGATCAGAGTCTGGCCATCAAGGATCAGAGTTCCGTTTCGTTGAATCGGATCGTACCACTCAAAGTTGGCCTGGCTAACGAGGGTCTTCTCCATCTTGAGGTCACGCAGGTAATTGACCAGAGCTCCGAGAGCGGACATCAGGAAAGGCTTCTCGGAAACTTCAGTCAGCTTCTTTGGCCAATCTCCCTTGGTCCCATCATCGGCGACGAAGTAGTCGCCACAGTCCAGCTCGCGGCGGGTAGTGTCGGCATCCCAGAACTCCGATCCGGACTTGCGATAATTCCAAAGGGTCATGGGAGTTGTATTGTTCTTCAGAATACGAAGTGCCTTTGTCGAAATGCACGACTTTTCCAAGATCAGTTCTTGGGGTGTAGTCTGCGCAATAAATGTTTCGAACTTGGTGAGCTCGGCATCGTCTTCGAACTCAGATACGGAGAACTGTCCCGTAGCTGCATCGACAAATGCAATGCCAAACACGGGCTTGTCATCCACGACGTCTTGCTTTATGGCTGCACAGAAAGTGGCCATGTCGTCCTGGAGCATGCTTCCATCCACGAGCGTACCTCGTGTCAGGACGCAAGCAAGCTCGCGGCGGATAATCTTGTCTTGCTTGGACTTGACAGCAGATGCGCCTCGCTCACGCATCTCCTTGCCCAGGGCCGATTCCATCTGATCGACTCGGGCGACTTTGTAGCCCTTGGCGACAAACTGGTTGACCCACATGTCGAGTGAACTCTCAGGCACACCGACCATGCGCATGTTGACGCGGTCGGTGAGCTTCAGATCGAACAGCTGGTGCCCAATGGTGGCGTCGTTCTCATAAAGCTCATAAAACTTGCCCTTTTTGAAAAAGACGACCGTGTCCCAGAGCTTTTGCTTGATTTCCCAGTACTGCTTCTCGAAGGGAGAAAACTTGCTCCACGCATTAGGAGGAACATAAACCGTGGACTTGTCAAAGTCAGGGTCGCCAGGCTTATTGCGGTCCATGTCCATAATGTTAGCGAGCCACGGGTAACGATCTTCAGGCTCCCTGGTGTGGGCTTTCTCCTTCGGCTTAGAGCCGGCCACTTTGGCCGTGGGGCCAGAACGGGCGGCGGACGGCTTAGACGGCTGAATATTGTCTGGATCAAATCGCCACTTCTGTGCAGTGGATGTAGAGGGCATGGAATCCAGAGCCTCCTGGAACTCTTCGTCATCCACCATGTAGTCTTCTTCCCTCACAGCCGTTGGTGACGGTGTTGGCCGCTTCCGGGGTGTTGCAGACTTGGATGGGCGCTTGCGTTTCTTTTGGGAAGGAGCATCGGATTCGTCGGAAATGACAAAGTCCTCCATGTCATCTATGATACCAGAAGGTTAGCAATGAAGAGAGCAAGACGCTCATAACGAGGTAGACGTACCATCTTCAGCTACAGCCTCGGCACCTTTGTCGGACACAAAGTCTTCGTCGTCATCGTCGTCGGCGATCTGAGGCCGGGTACGGCGACGCGCCTTATTCAAGGAAACAAAGACGTCCTCATCGTCATCGGAGGACTCGGCGTAGTTAACAGCCTTCTTTGCCTGTCAAGGTCAGATGCGGGCAAACAGGCTGAGAACGTAAGTGTGGAATCATATCCGCGACAGCTTACCTTCCGGGTTGGACTGCTCGTCGGAACTGCTAGGTGTTTCGTGGTTTTCTTTGTGGTGTTAGCTGGTGTCATTCACCATGGCAAGGCGGCAATCATACCTTCTTGAGAGAGTCGTATACGTTCTCTTGAGAACTTCCTGGTTCCATAGGGTCGCTGCTAGGGACTGGTGTTATCTGCGGCACTTGCAATGCAGCACGAGCGTTGGCCTTTGTTTCCCGCAGACACGGCGATGAGAGCATGGTCTCATCATCGTTGCCCGTAGCATTGCGCGGTTTGGTAGCGGGTGGCCGGGGGGCAGAAGACGTGTTGGCTGTGGGAGTCTTGGAGGACGGTGTCTTATTGAAGAAACCAAGGATGCTCTGCTGCTTTCCGGTCGACGGAGCAGCCTTTCGAGCAGACGCGGGAGCTTTGGCCGGCGTTCGGGCTTCCATTGCCTGCCCGTCTCCCATCGTGAGATTTTAGGGGTGGCAGTCGAAAAAAGCAGACGCGGGCAGGCTTGAAAAGAAAGACGGTCACAGCTGAAGAAGCAGAAACGGGGAAAATAGCTAGCAGTCGCGCAGTCGAGCAATCGAATGACCAGCGGCTGCGAGGGTCGACCGGGGTTGGAGGTTGAGACAGACGGCACGCAGTGTGAAGGGGAGAACACTGTAGATGCGAGTCCGCGCAGGAATCACAGAAAGCACAGAAATCACAGAGGTGGCAGTCCTGCCAGTCTCATCGTGTGGGGCTCGCGCCCCGTCAATTAATACGGAGTAGGGACGCGACGGCTGAGGTCCTGGCAACGCGGAAGAACGCGTCGTTCGCGTGTGCGGCCCGCCTCTTTATGGCGAGCTGGCCAGCGGGCGGTCACATGAAGCGCCAGACCCAAGTAGGTTAGCTTTGACAACGAACACGATCTCCACAAAACGCCAATGATACATGTAATAAGGCTTCTTTGTCTTACTTAACTACGACGTACGGACACCTGCTCAGTCGTTCCGGCGAGCACTCTACACACCCTCCAGGCAGCCAAGTGTCATCTGAACGGGCACGCCGACGCCTGGTGTCTTGCGGGATTGCGGTGCATGCCACTGACGCAGAATTGCGCGCGGTTGCGACCTCTTTAAACAGTGCTCCTCTTCTGCCTCGCCTTCTCGCCGCTTATTCTGATCCGCGACCTCGAGTCTCCTCCTCGCGACATGGCAACCAAGTCTTTATTCTCCTCTCGGCTGTCCATCTCGCGCGACGATACATCGCCGGTTTTCCCGCTCTTCCAAAAGTCAACTCCCCGCCGCTCTGTCCGCCACAAGCCTAGCGAGTATGACATGAGAGAGCTGTCGCCGCAGGCTGAGGATTCTCTACTTGCTTCCGATACCGAGCCGGCCTTCTCGTTCGAACCTGCGAGAATGGCGGCCTCCTCTTCGATGCCACGACAACGCGGCTCGCCACTGGGCTCGCCCAGCTTTGAAAAGCACTTTGGTCGGCCACCACTGTCACCCAACTCCAATCCCCCGCCGCGGGTCCTCTTCGCTGGACCACCCCCGCCCATTGCGACATCGGTTCTCCTATACAAAGATGTGGAGGACCGCGGCGGATCTATACGGCTTCCTCCAGACCACTCGCCGGGCGGCCATCTCGGCGCATCCCTGTACCACCTGCTGCCAGGCAGCGTTCTCTTCGATCATTCGAGGCCGTCCACGGGGCGGCAGCCCGCTCCCGCACCCGCTTACGACGGCGGGTCCATATGGGCAAACCTGCAGCGCCGAGAGAGGTCTCTACAGAAAGATGTTCAGCGGTACCTGGACATACAGTCGGCGGGGCTGCTCGCCGGACTGGGACGGGGCCCAGAGCCCTCCGGCGAGGCGGGTGACAGTTGGAGCAACAGCAGAGGCAACACGCCTACTACCGAGTCCGTCCACACCACCAGTATGCGCTCCGCTCGACTTCCCACAGACCGCGCAAATTCTTCTGGGGCGATCATCCCTGTGCGACAGCCTCCCCGCAAGAAGCTCGGCCTACGCGGCGCGCGCTCAGGGCTGACAAAGAGCCTCGCACAGCTGGCCGACTTGAAGGCAGAGGAGAATCGAGCGCTGGAGACGGCGCTGAATGCGCGAAAGCGGGCCTTGGCCCAGCTGCGCAAGCTGGCGAACAGGCAGGAACGCATCGCGAGCGAGTTGCAGTCGCTGGAGGCGGACGACGACGAACCGCTGACGCAAGAGCTGGCCACGCTCACGAGCGCACATGCAGACACAGACAAGCAAATCGCAGAGCTGGAAAAGCAGCTGGCCATGCTGCGCAGCCGCAAACGCACTCTGGAAGGTCGCATCGCCGACGCCAGGAGCCAGAGAGATGCTGGCCTCAGCGGCTACCGCGGCGCCCGGGAGGAGGTGGACAAGCAGCTGATGGCCGTGCTGCACCGACCACCGGTGCTGCCGCTTGACTTGAAAGCCTTGGGCGGTGGTGTACCGCTACGACTAGAGAATGGCAGCGACACGGCCCCTTCGCCTGGCGGTGTCGAGTTTATGCGTTTGCGTCCGGAGCGCCGCACCGCGGAGATGGCGCGACTATGGTGGGAGGGTGAGGTCGAGGTCCTCAAGCGGCGCCAGCTCGAAGTGGAGACAGAACGATCGGCGCTCGAGGAAGGCAGCATAGTCTGGAGAGAGGCCATGCTCATGGTATCCAGCTTCGAAGCCGATCTTCGCAAGGAGATGTCTGCGGACAGCGGCAACGTCGGCCGCAATGGCAGCGATGGCAGCCTTGCCGGTAAGGGGAAGACCCCAGAACTGTCTCCCGAAGAGAAATTGCGGGCGCAGCTATCAAAAATGGCCGACGTTGCTGCTGGCTTAAACCGGCACCTACGCACCGCCGAGGACAAGCACTGGAATCTCCTTATTTGCGCCATCGGAGCTGAATTGGAGGCTTTTCAGGAGGCACGGCAGATGCTCCGTGATGCGCTGCAAGCAGCCGGCATCTACACTGACGGCGATGGAGAGGAAGACGTGGGCGGCAGCCGCGGCAGTCGACCTGATATTCGCGGTATCGAGGCCAATGATGATGAAGACACAATGGCCACACCGCGCCTGGCACAGTCTGTATCCAAAGCTACACCTGCACCACACGCGGAAATCCTTGTCGATACCAGCGACAACAGCAGTCGCGAAGGCCGTGGTACATCGGAGAGTGAGGACAACGAAGTGCCTGCGGACTTGTTCGCGGCAAGCCCCGATGCGGCAGGCCAGAACGGCCCCGAGGACTCGTCGACACGAGGGCGTTCGGCACACGAGCATTTGCATGATAAGGACGACAGCGAAAACGAGGTGCCGCTCGAGTTCCTGTCGGAACACCAAGCAGACCAAGACGCTTGAGTTCTGGATAGGATGGAAGCAACTATGGGCGTTATTCGGCGCACTCCGTTGCATTGTCTACGCAGATATCTTAGATTAACGACGTGGATGACTCAAGTATCTTAATTATCAACGACAGATAGATAGTGTGGTTTTCCAAGCGAGTAATACACCGAGACCTGAATGCTTGTCAAAAGCCAGAGGACATCCGCTCAGGAGCCTTTAGTGAAAAGCAGACAGAAACTGAACGACACATGCCGATTGTACTCCGTACAAAAACTCCGTATGTCTCCGCTCCTCACCGTCAAAAAAGCTACTCGTATATACCGAATGAGGCAAGGAGGCAGCTCGCTATTCCGTATTTGTGGCACGTGTAAATATACCGGCTGCCGCTCGGCAAAAAAACCGCCCCGGCTTTTCCCTGCCATCTGCCCGAGGCTACCCCACCAGCCGGAAGCCAATGCCAGGAATCACTTTGAATGCAGCAGGGCACTCGGGAGGTCTGCGTTCTCCCCGTTTCTCTTATTTTCTCTTATTTTTCTCTCATTTTTCTCTTATCTCGTCAATGCTTACCCGATGCTCTTCTGTCCATCTTCTATCCAAAAATCAGAGGACAAAATGGCGGGCTGGCAGCAGCCGCCAGCCGAGGCCATAAAACACAGCAAGAGGAGGGCCCGTGGTAAGGTATGCAAATATATGACAGGAAACGCCGAGCGCGTTGCAGCGAAGCCCACGCTGTATACAGAAAACCCTATGAAACTGCAAGACAAAAAAGGCCGGCTAGTCGGGACTGAAAGCCGCGAGAGGCCGCGAGAAACCCAGCCAAGGAACAGGAGACATAAAATATCATAACAGCCATAAAGTAGGAGACATCCGCACCAAGAGTCGTTGTTTGCCACAGTGTGGCAAGAGCAGCGCGAGGTCTCGGCCTGCTACCACAGGAAGCCAATCTCCTAGCCGTCTTGCCACGTCGCCGTTCTCGCTCAGATATCAGATGCCAGAACTACCATCTCGTTTGTCCACCCATTCAGCGCGTCCGCTCAAACCAGCTGCTGGAGCCGGCCAGCGCCACAGACTGATCCATCACCCATTCGCCGACGCCCAAGTACTTCTCAATCCACTTCGTCGTGTCCTTGTCAGTGATCTTGTCTGTCTTGATACTAGGCCTGACAAAACTCCCCAACCCCAGAGGTTCGGGACAAGAGCGTTAGCCAACAGTTTCTCTTCTCTTCTTCTTTTCTCCATGCACTTCGAGCGGCTAAGACCTCTCGGTTGGCTTCACTCTCTCTTCACCGCCAGGAATCTACTCACGTGAGGCCCGTCGAGCGCTTCATGCCTGCCAGGAAGGCCGAAACTAGACAGAGTCGTGAGCATACTGTCCCGATACACTCTCCAGCCCCCGTCTTTCCCTCTGCGTCCGTCTCGTCGCCTTGCTCGAGTTGGCCGTCACCGGGAGTCACATACTGAGCACCGCATCAAAGGCGAAGTGGGTAAGCTTGCCAAGCTTCGACGCGAGTCCAAAGGTCAGCAAGTTGAGGAACTAATAGAGGGCGTTGGCTTCTTTAGAATCCCGGCGGGCTGACCGAAGTCTAACGGGGGCGGCACGCAAAAACAAGGCGGCAAACTGCAGAGCACTCACCATCTTGAAAAGGCAGAAACCGGATACAGATGCGTCAGAAAGAGGAAAGCGCGAGAGCGGTGAGGCGGTCCGGCGAGTGCTGGTGAGGGCGATTCTCTTTCGAGCGAAAGCGATGGGCTGTTCTTCCGCGGCTTCCGTCTGAATCTCGCGAGTGTTTCTCCAGTTTCCGCGTGTGGCCTGCTGAGTGGTTTGGTCGCACGTTTCCGTATGATTTGTCGGTCAGAGAGATCGAGGAGGGGACAACAGTTCGGCAGTGATACAGGCAGCCAATCCCCAGCCGCCCCACTCCTCGACATCCAAAACGAGGGTGGCGGGTAGTCTCACGTGATGATACGAGGTCAGTCGCCCCACCCAAAGCCACTTATCCATCGGGAAATGGCCGAAGGCCGCGAATACAGGGGAAAAAACAGCAGTTGGTCAGCGTTTTGGGGCGTTGGTCAGGCCCAAATGATCGTTTTGCGTCATGCAGGCTGGCGCATTGGCGGGCCTCGCACCGGAGAGCGCGACGAGAGGCGAGCGACATACTCGTACGAGAAGACGCGCACAGTCAGCGGCCAGACTTCTCTCAGCAGTCTGAATTGTCTGATCTGATAGCGATGAAAGCTTATCGCGCACTGGAACTCACGCCGTTATGGCGTATCACAATAGCGGAACAGCGCCTTTCCCCATCGGGATCTCTGAGGGGTTATAATTTTCACCGCGTTTTCCAGCGGCGCAACGCGATTTGCTGCCCCGCTGGCTGAACGACTGGCCGCCGGCTTGCAGGCTTGCATCTTTGCTGATGCATGCGAAGTAGAGCGCCGATGGTTGGTCGCTCTGGCCGCTCGGACTTGCCTTGCCTGCGGTCTCGCGCCAAGGAAAGAGTGAGACGGCCCCGTGGCTGCTGTCCGATGGGGAATGTTTGGGTGGGAAAAGTAGCTGGGGAAAGCGGAAGGAGCGAAGAGCGAAGGGGCAAGGCCAGAACTGTTGACTGCGGCACTTTTGCCTTGTCGCTGTCTCGAAATCGCGCGACCCCGTGGCTAATATAAGCCTTGTTCGGGCCTTCTATCTCCTCTTTCACGGTCTCGACTTTTTCTCGCTGTCTCGTCACCCGCTTTTCTGCCTTTTCTGCCCTTCCGCCCCGTCGCCGCGCTCCATTCCCAGGATAGCTCTAGAGCTCCCCGGCGGTATTGCTACAAAGTACTCGTAGTTATCTGGAATTATACCGACCCCTCCATCGCTAGGGAAAAAAATAAGTAAGCCAGAAATCCCTGCATAAAAACCTCAACCAAGCCTCCCACCACTTCCTCTGCCTCCACCACACCGCAGACACTGACAGCAGACAGCCGCATTTTCTCTAGAAACAACGCAAAGAAAATCCTCTGCTCGTCTTCATAATGGCGTCTGCTCTCGACCACCTGTCTCTCGGCGGCCGCATCGACTGGCTGGCCTCGCTCGACACGGCCCTGCAGCCGGAGAAGAACTTCCGCCGGACGTCCATCATCTGCACTATTGGCCCCAAGACCAACTCGGTCGAGGCCATCAACAAGCTGCGCGACGCCGGCCTCAATGTCGTCCGCATGAACTTCTCGCACGGCAGCTACGAGTACCACCAGTCTGTCATTGACAATGCCCGCGCTGCTGAGAAGGCCCAGCCTGGCCGCCAGATTGCCATTGCCCTCGACACCAAGGGCCCAGAGATCCGGACAGGCAACACCACGGGCGATGTGGACATCCCCATCAGTGCCGGCACGGAGCTGAACTTCACTACCGACGAGAAGTACGCCACTGCGTGCGACACCGAGAACATGTAAGGCCACTTCTCACCCCATCCCCATCCGGTCCTAGCCTTGGCTCTGCTGCACATCCTGGACTGGAAGAAGCAGTGAAGCCGATGGGAAACGAATGAAACTGTTGAGTTGTATTCTTCAAACGGCAACCGCGGCGTCAGCCCTGCGGGCTGCGACTGAACTACCGAACCATTTGCTGACGATTTCGGTTCAGGTACGTGGACTACAAGAACATCACCAAGGTGGTCCAGCCTGGCCGTGTGATCTACGTCGACGACGGTGTCCTGGCCTTTGATGTGCTGGAGGTCACCGACAGCAAGACCATCCGTGTCCGTGCTCGTAACAACGGTTTCATCTCCTCCAAGAAGGGTGTCAATCTGCCGAACACCGATGTCGACCTGCCGGCTCTGTCCGAGAAGGACAAGGCCGATCTGCGCTTCGGCGTCAAGAACAACGTCGACATGGTCTTTGCCTCCTTCATCCGTCGTGGCCAGGACATCAAGGACATCCGTGAGGTTCTCGGCCCCGATGGCGCCCACATCCAGATCATTGCCAAGATCGAGAACCGCCAGGGCCTGAACAACTTCCCCGAGATTCTGGCCGAGACCGACGGTGTCATGGTGGCCCGTGGCGACCTGGGCATTGAGATCCCTGCTGCCGAGGTGTTCGCTGCCCAGAAGAAGCTGATCGCCATGTGCAACATTGCCGGCAAGCCGGTGATCTGCGCCACGCAGATGCTGGAGTCGATGATCAAGAACCCGCGCCCGACGCGTGCCGAGATCAGCGATGTCGGCAACGCCGTCACCGACGGTGCCGACTGTGTCATGCTGTCGGGCGAGACTGCCAAGGGCAACTACCCCGAGGAGGCCGTGCGCGAGATGAGCGAGGCCAGCCTCAAGGCCGAGAACACCATCCCTTACGTCAGCCACTTTGAGGAGCTGTGCGGCCTGGCAAAGCGCCCGGTCAGCACTGTCGAGTCCTGCGCCATGGCCGCTGTCCGTGCGTCGCTCGACCTCAACGCCGGCGGCATCATTGTGCTGTCGACCTCGGGTGACTCGGCCCGCCTGCTGTCCAAGTACCGTCCCGTGTGCCCCATCTTCATGGTCACCCGCTCGGCTTCGCCGTCGCGGTACAGCCACTTGTACCGTGGTGTGTACCCCTTCCTGTTCCCCGAGGCGAAGCCCGACTTCACCAAGGTCAACTGGCAGGAGGACGTCGACCGCCGCATCAAGTGGGGTATCGAGAAGGCCACCGGCCTCGGTGTCCTCAACAAGGGCGACACCGTCGTCGTTGTGCAGGGCTGGAAGGGCGGCATGGGCAACACCAACACCCTCCGCATCGTCAAGGCCGACATGCAGCTGGGAATTGGCGCATAATCGAGCGGCGAGGCGTGAACATGCCGTAGCGGCTGCTATTTTTTACACCCCCTAGGCGTCGATTTTGCTGTCATATTGCTCTGTTATCAGGGGCACGTTATCATCATTTTTTTGCACGCAAGACGAAGTTCTTTAAAGACTTTGCAAGAGACGAGAAAGTGCGGCTCGGAGAAGGGCCACTGCTGTTTCACCGACGCACAATTCCTCGCATCTATCCGCGATCACGCATGTTCAATGTACCGCCCTATAGATATAGACTGAACTGTTCGAATCCATGCCTGCTTGTCCACATGCCGGTGTGCCCGGGAGCGAGTGGTCTGCACGCGTGATACGCATAGTAGTGTGACAGAATTGCCAAAGCATGCGCCCATACAAGAATCCGCCCAAGCTAGTAAAGACCTCCCATCTCGTGCTTTCCGGCGTCTTTGAAGTGCAATCAGGAACAGGGCTTACACGTGCACGGGTTTCTCACTGAAATTCTCTGCATCTTTGTTCTTTCGGTATCTTTTCGTCCCCTGCGCCGGTGCTGCATGTCCGTCTCTCCTCGCCTCCTCTGCGCCCAGTCTCCGTTTCTGCTTACCCTTCGCTCCGCAGTGCTCCAGTGGCAGCAATCAGCTAAAAGCGCACACCCCAGATGCCGCGCCCGCCGCTGACGCCGAGCCACTCGCCGTAGTCGCTGCTCGACAGCCGCGGGACCCAGCCCACGTTGCCGACCTCGTAGTCGCACTGCCATGCCGCCACAGGGGCGCGCCCGTTATCCGGCTGGGGGGGGCCTCCGTTGGTAGGCGTGGCGCCGGCGGGTGGAGGCGGCACGACGGTGTTACTGCTGTTCATGAGGTCCCAGATGAGGACCTGGCTGTCGTCGGCGCCCGAGGCCAGCATGCCGCGGCGGTGCGGCGACCAGTCGATGCAGTTGACGGCGCCGCCGTGGCCGCGCAGCTCCAGCAGGGCTTGGCCGGGCTGGCGCACGTCGAGGATGCGGATGACGTTGGAGTCCTGGGCAAAGGTGGCCAGGAGATGCGTGTCGTGGGGCGAGGTGGCCAGACGCAGCAGCGGCGGCGGATGCGACATGGTCTGCTGGGCGAGCGTGGGACTTATGCGGCCTCCTTGGGCATCTGGGCCGCCATTACGGTTAGCATACGTGGAAGCGAAGAAGAGCGCGCGGGTGTCGGGCGCCTACCTCGGTCATCCTTGCCGGTGGGCTCGTAGATGATAGTACTGTGCTCGAGGTGGCGCAGATCGAACATGCGGACACTGCCGTCCTGGCCGCAGCTGACAAAGATATCCATGCTGTTGGCGCAGAAGCGCACGTCGTAGACCTCCTTGTCGTGGGCGATGAGCTGGGTCTTGGCCGTCAGCGAGGGGATGTCCCAGATGGTGCAGGTGGTGTCGATGCTGGAGGTGATGATGAGGCTGGGCTGCACGGTGTTCCAGTCGAGCGACGTCAGCGGCGCCGTGTGGTCCGGCGTCTTGGAGTTGGACAGCAGGGCCAGCGGCGTCAGCTTCGTGGGCGGCAGGTCGTTGCGGCCGCGTCCGATGGTGTTGCTGCCGCCGCCGCCGGACGGCGTGTCCGACGGCAGCGACCAGAGGCGCAGGTGGTCGCCGGAGGTCGCGAGCAGATCGGTACTCTGCTTCTGCGACGACGGCGGCTCCCACAGCAGCCGCGTCACGGGGTATGTGTGCGTGGCCTCGGCGACTTTGGTGAACTCCATGGAGTACTTGGACGTGCCCGGCGCGTAGGCTTCCAGCGGCGTCGCCGCGATGTGTGTGTCGAGGATTTGGATCTGCTCGTCAGCGCTGCGCGCAGGAAGAGAGGGGGAAGCAGAGGCCGGCGCAACGGGCACCTACAAAGTTGTGGCCGTCCTCCAGATAGCTCCCAATGGCCAGCTTGCCGGCGCCATTGCCCGTCGACGGCCACTTGCACCAGTCAAAGGCGTACAGCGCCCACGGCGCCAGGTAGTTGCTGGTGCCCGGCTGGCTGTTGGCGACGTCGTAGCCGCCGGAGAAGCCGTCCGAGAGGCTGGAGTCGGCTCGGGGCCGGATGTCAGCCAAGCCGAGGGGGGTGTTCCGGGACCCCCCCGGCCGCAGCACGTTGGGCACGTTGTTGTTCATCGCCGCGTGCAGAGCGCAGCAGAGAGAAGACCGGCGTCCGGCACGGTCGCAAGACCAGAGAGGAGCGGGCACTTGGTCGGGTGGTGGGTGCCGTCGCCGTTGCGCCGTTTGGTCGAGACGTGTTTGGCCGTTGGCCGAATTTGGTCGCGATCTTTCGTCTCTCGCTCGGCTGCGCACCTTTCCGTCTGCCTGTCTGGGGACTCCGCTCTGGGCCGCACGCTCGCTCACTGCCCGTCCTGTGCCGGGGGCTGCGGGGACAGCAGAATCAGGCGCGTCGTGGGTTCGCCGTCGCAGACAGTCGTGCAGAGTTCGCGCGCAGGAGAGCGTCACAGGCCGACTGCCGCCCAACGCACACTTGACGAGAAGCTCCGCGACTCGCTGGCGGGGTACTCGTTTTTCCTGTTACGGCCTTGTAGAGCGCGCCTAGCCGCCCATGCGCCAGGCCTCTACAGCGGGCCGGGCCCTGTATGACAAAGTATGCCTGCGGTAGGACGCTTGCCACGCGTGATCATGCACGTGACTCTACTCGCACGGATCCGGATAAAACTTTACGCGCTCCCACGCATTAAGCTATATGCGTCCATCTTGCTTACTCTGTACGGCATACGGAGTACTAGCTGCTGTAACTGCCTTTGTAAAATAAAAAAAAGACAACAAGGAGGTGTTCTGACGATAATCTCACTGCCAGCTTTCTCTCCGTCACCAAAGATTTCCAATTCCACCCTCCGTCCTGCATCCAATCCTACTATTAGGCAGCCACTCCGCTCTGAGCAATCTCGTTTCCTATTCGCGTCGGCGTCCTCCTGCGTCGTCTTTGTTACTCCCGGACTCCATTCTCGAGCTCTGGAAGCGAACCTCGTTTTGCTTCACGATGGCATCGCAGGAGTTCGCGTACGACTCCGAGTCGGACGACGAGAACTTTAATCCGGCGCCGGCCGACGTTTCCGACGACGAAGACACGCACCACAAGTCGCTCAAAGCCGAAGCATCCAGCTCGCCGCGTCGCAACGAGGATGATGACGGCGACAGCGACGATGGCGAGCCCGTCCGGAAGGAAAAGAAGCGCAGCCGTGACGACGAAGACGAAGATGAGGTAGAGGAAGAAAATGATGATGAGGAGAACGAAGACGACGAAGACGAGGAGGAAGAAGAGGAAGATGAAGATGACGTTCAGGCTTCGGTAAGCTGCTGTTGCCTCCCTGCACAATTTACACGCGATTTGTACGCGGCGGGTGACGTGATGCTAATCTACGGCACACGCAGAGACATCGCCGCAAGCGCCATAAGCGTGATAGTCGTGCTGCTTTCTTCGATATCGAGGCCGAAGTCGACGACGAGGACGAAGGTGAAGAAGACGAAAAGGACGGCGAAGAAATAGAAGACTTTATCGACAACGCGCACCCCGACGATCTCGAGGAGACGACCAACATGCACGATGACCGCAGACATCGCGAGCTGGACCGCCGCCGCGAGCTGGAGCAGAGCCTGGACGCCGAGAAGCAGGCCGAAATTCTGCGCCAGCGCTACGGCAACCGCCGGCCGGCCAAGGGCCTGGGCGACTCGGCAGTTGTGCCGCGTCGCCTGCTGCTCCCTAGCGTGGAGGACCCTAGCATCTGGGCTGTGCGCTGCAAGGAAGGCAAGGAACGCGAGGTTATTTTCTCTATCATGAAGCGGATAGAGGAGCGCCTGGGTACCAAAGAGGAGCTGGGCATCACGGCCGCCTTTGAGCGCGGTGGCCCACAGTCGGTCATGAAGGGCTATATCTACGTCGAGGCCCTGCGCCAGACGGACATTATGACGGCGCTGGACGGCATGCTGAACGTGTACCCGCGCAACAACCTGATCCTGGTCGAGATCAAGGATATGCCCGACCTGTTCCGCGTCACCAAGACACCCACACTCGAACCCGGCGCGTGGGTGCGCCTGCGCCGGCCTGCAAAGTACTCCAACGATCTTGCCCAGGTGCTCGACGTCACAGAAAACGGCCTCGAAGCGCGCGTGCGGTACATTCCGCGTCTTGACTACGGTGTTCGGGACGAGTCTCTGGCGGCACTGACGCCCGACGGCAAGAAGATTAAGCGGCCACCCGGCGTTCCGGGGCCGCGGCCGCCGCAGCGGCTATTCAGCGAGTCGGAGGCGCGGAAGCGGAACTCCAGAAACCTCTTGTCGCATGCGCAGCCGAACACGTGGACGTTCAACGGCGACTACTTCGAGAACGGTTTCCTGGTCAAGGACATTAAGCTGCAGCAGCTGATTGTCAAGGACGTGAACCCGACGCTGGAGGAAGTCACCAAGTTCGCGCTGGGGGCCGAAGATGGCACGGAGAACCTTGATTTGAAGGCGCTGGCGGCCAGTCTCAAGGACAGCAACGCCAATGTCATGTATGTACCCGGCGACGTGGTCGAGGTGTACGAGGGCGAGCAGAAGGGCGTGGTTGGCAAGGCCGTCAGCATTGTTGGCGACATTGTCACAATCGATGTGACTGAAGGCGATCTGCGTGGACAGACGATCGAAGCCCCTACTAAGGGCCTGCGCAAGCGGTTCCGGACCGGTGACCACGTGCGTGTGATTGGCGGCCGGTTCCGCGACGACGTGGGCATGGTGGTGAAGATCGACGAGGACCGAGTGACGCTCCTGACAGACCAGAGCAACTCGGAGATCACAGTGTTCAGCAAGGATCTGCGGGAGGCCAGCGACACCGGCGGCCAGGGCTCGCTGGGCCAGTACTCGCTGCTGGATCTGGTGCAGCTGGACATCTCGACGGTTGGCTGTATCATCAAGATCGATCGCGAGTCGGTGGTCGTGCTGGACCAGCACGGCGACACACGGCAGGTGATGCCATCGCAGATCAGCAACAAGCTGCCGAAGAATAAAATGGCCGTGGCGGCCGACCACAACGGCTCGGAGATCCGGCTGGACGACGTGGTCAAGGAGTTCAGCGGCCAGCGGCGGCAGGGCAAGATCATCCACATACACCGATCGTACGTGTTTATGCACAGCAACGACACGACGGAGAACGCTGGTGTGTTTGTGACGCGCGCCGGCAACGTCAACACGATCGCGGCCAAGGGCGGCCGGGTGAACAGTACGGCAGCGAGCGGGCCGGACCTGAGCTCGATGAACCCGGCCATGAAGCGGAACCCGAACGGCGGTCACGACGCGGCCAACATGCAGGCGCCGCAGCGGGTATTTGGCCGCGACCGGGCGCTGGGGCAGACGGTGACCATACGGCGAGGCGGCTACAAGGGTCTGCTGGGCATTGTCAAGGACACGACGGACACGCTGGCGCGCGTGGAGCTGCACACGAAGAGCAAGACGATCACGGTGCCCAAGGCCGACCTGATCTTCAAGGACAGGGTGACGGGCCGCACGATCGACATCAACAGCCGTGGCGGATATGGCGGCGGCCGTGGCGGCGGCAGCATGGGCAGCGGACCTGGACGTGGCTCCGCGCCGGCTTGGGACAGCGGCAGCCGCACGCCGCAGGTCAACGGCAACGGTGGCGACCGGACTCCGGCCTGGGGTCTGTCTAAATGTGAGTTGTGCCGGTGCATGCGACGTTGGATGTTGAATCTGGATTCTGTCTTGTTCGAGGCCGCTAACACAGCTCAGCTTCCGCACACACGCCAGCGTGGAATCGGAACGACGCGTCGGGTGCACGCACGCCAGCATGGGCTGCAGACGGGTCGCGGACGGTCAATCCCTACGATGGAAGCCGCACGGCATACGGGTCGGGCTCGCGGACGCCGGCGTGGAACTCGGGAGCGAAAACGCCAGCGTACGACGGCTTTGGCCTCGGCTCCAAGACGCCGGCCTGGGGCCACGGCAGCAGTGGTGGCGGCGGCAGCGACGCCTGGGGTGCCGGCTCCAAGACGCCTGCGTACGGCGTGTCGGCGCCGACGCCAGGTGCCAGCGGCAACGACAGCTGGGGCTACACGCCAGGCATCAGCGGATCGGGCCAGGGATACGACGCGCCGACACCGGGCGGGGCGCTCAGCGCGCCGACGCCGGGTGGCCTGAACGCGCCGACACCGGGCGCGTATGCGGCACCGACGCCGGGCGCGGCTCTCAGTGCGCCGACGCCTGGAGCCGGGTGGCAGGGTGGTTGGGGCGCCGACTCCGCGCCGACGCCGGTGGCTGGCGCACCAACGCCGGCAGCCGGCGGCGGCTACTACGGAGCACCGACGCCGGCGGCATACGGCGGCGCGCCGGAGACGCCGGCAGCGAGCGGGCCGCGGTATACAGACGACGATTGAGGGACCTGTCTGCGGCTGGCCGTGGCATGAGGCCGGGCGTCTGGCGGAGTTTCAAGTGGGAGGTGGGAGAGACAAGATCGGAACTACTAAATGGGGGCTTGCTAGAGGATGGAAGGATCGCGGATGGGCGTTTCCGAGCCTTTGCTCGCGTTCTCTTCCACGTTGATTGATTCTGGACATCGTTTCCAGGTGTAGTAATAGAGGCAAGGCACGCTTAATCTACGCTGGTAATGTTTGCTCGCACGTGCTCCCATCACTGTTCCGCACGTGCCGTGGCCGACTAAGAGCAGTCGTCACTGCTGACTGAGCACGCTTGACCTCGCCGTCCGTATCGTTGCCCAAGTCGGCAGAACGTTCAGCGCAAGAGATTGTTAAGAGACATGTTGGCCGGTCCACTACGAAGTATTAGTCGATCCCCGTAAGGCAGATCGTGGCAGATAAAGCACGCAAGCAAGCAGCACCAGTGTTTCGACCTTTGTATCCATTTTCCCGGCCCAGTTCCTTTCTGTCTCGATCGGCCGGAAACAGATGCGCCTTTCTCGGCATCTCCTATTTTCTGTTCTGCGTGCTTGACCAAGCCAGCCTTGGCGTTCCCCTTTTTACCGTCCCGCGTAACAAGTATCTCCGCTGCTCCGTCCGTCCCCGTGCCGGCCAGCCGCTTACCGCTGCGACATGGCCTTGGTCACGAGGCGCTTGAGCGCAAGCTCCTTCTTCTTCAGGTCTTCGGCGGTCGAGTCCTCAATCTCCAGCTGGGCCATGGCCTCGCTCAGGGTCTGCTCGATCTTGTCCTTCTGTCCGCGCTTGATCTTGAGCGACAGCGTCGGGTCGGAGATGATGTCCTCGACACGCGTAATGTACGACTCGAGCTGCTGCTTGGCCTCGAAGCGCTTGCTGAAGGCCTCGTCCTTGGTCTTGAACTCCTCGGCATCTGCGGGTTGTTAGCGCTGTTCTGCTGCTCGCTTCAAGCATCACTCTGGGTGAGGGACTGGACATACCGCCAATCATCTTCTCAATCTCAGCGTTGGACAGCTTGCCGATCGAGTTGCTGATGGTGATGTTGGCGCTGCGGCCAGAGGTCTTCTCGGTAGCGGTGACCTTGAGGATACCGTTGACGTCAACCTCAAAGACACACTCGAGGACCGGCTCGCCGGCGCGCATCGGCGGGATCGGCGCCAGCGTGAACTCGCCCAGCGAGGTGTTGTCCTCGCAGTTGACGCGCTCGCCCTGGTAGACGGGGAACTGGACAGTCGTCTGGTTGTCGACGACTGTGGAGAAGGACCTGCCATGTTGTTAGTCTCGCTTCGCCGAGGCGGACAAAAGGTAGATACATACCGCTTCTTGATGCAGGGAACGGTCTGGCCACGGGGCACGACGCAGGCGAAGAGGTTGCCCTCAGTGGCAACACCCAGAGACAGGGGGCACACATCGAGCAGCAGCAGGTCGGCGGTGTCGGCGGAGGTGGCCTTGCCGGACAGAATACCGGCCTGGACAGCGGCGCCGTAGGCAACGGCCTCGTCGGGGTTGATGCTCTTCTCGAGCTTCTTGCCGCCGAAGAAGTCGCTCAGCAGCTTCTGGATCTTGGGGATACGGGTGGAACCGCCGACCAGGACGATCTCGTCGACGGCCGACTTCTCAATAGAGGCGTCCTTGAGGACCTGGGCAACGGGGTCCAGGGTGCCCTTGAAGGCAACGCTGTTGAGCTCCTCAAAGCGGGCACGGGTGATCTGCATGCTAAAGTCCTCGCCGTCAAAGAGCGAGTCGATCTCGATGGTGGCCTGGGTGCCGCTGGACAGGGTGCGCTTGGCACGCTCGCAGGCGGTGCGGAGACGGCGCAGAGCGCGGGCATCGCCAGACAGGTCCTTCTTGAACTTGCGGGTGAAGTCCTTCTTGCAGTAGTCCAGCAGGTTGGTGTCAAAGTCCTGGCCACCCAAATGGGTGTCACCAGCAGTAGCCTTGACGGTGAAGACACCGCCCTGGATGTTCAGCAGGGAGACATCGAAAGTACCGCCACCCAGATCGTAGATCAGGACGTTGCGCTCCTTGGCCGACTTGCCGGAGCCGAGACCGTAGGCGATGGCAGCAGCAGTGGGCTCGTTGATGATACGGAGGACGTTCAGGCCAGCAATGGCACCGGCGTCCTTGGTCGACTGACGCTGGTTGTCGTTGAAGTAGGCCGGGACAGTGATGACGGCCTTCTCGACCTTCTTGCCGATCTTGACCTCGGCAATCTCCTTCATCTTGGTGAGGACCATGGCAGAGATCTCCTGGGGGGAGAAGGTGTGGGTGCTGCCCAGGTACTCGACCTGGACCTTGGGGTTGCCGTTGTCGTCAACGATCTTGAAGGGCCACGACTCAATGTCCTTCTTGACGGTCGGGTCCTCGAAGCGACGGCCAATGAGACGCCTGGCAAGGTCAGCGGGATTCGGGAGCGTTGCTCGTGCGAGCCGTTCTGCCGTTCGGCTCAGGCTGTCGCCTCGCGCAGTAGCGCCAACTGCGCGCCAGGGAGAGCACCTACTTGACGTCGAAGACGGTGTTGGCGGGGTTCATGGCAGCCTGGTTCTTGGCGGCCTCGCCGATCAGGCGCTCCTCCGGAGTGAAGGAGACGAACGAGGGAGTGGTGAAGCTACCCTGCTCGTTGGCGATGATCTCGACATTGTTACCCTCGTAGGTAGCAACGCACGAGTAGGTGGTGCCTGGAGAGGTCAGCGTGAGTCGCGGCTTTGCGGCGTCGAGCAGCCATCCACCATCGCGGGGATCACGAAAAGAGCGAGAAGAGCGCAAAGAGCGCACAGAGCGCAGAGAAAAACGTCGACATACCCAGATCGATACCGATCGCACCGTCGTACACTTCTGTCGCCATTTTTGATATGTGTTGGCTGATTTGGGGGTTGGATAGGGAAGGTCGAGGAGGGGCGGAGGGGAGGGAGAAGAGATGGAAGAAAAAAGAGATGCTAAATAACCCGGCGAAAGGTGGTGGCCTGGGAAACCTCTTTTTTTTTCTTATCCTAGTATTTTTTCACCTTTTTTTCCCTCCAACGTGGGGCAAGAAAAAAATTTGGAGGAGTGGGAGGATATCGGCAGTCCCGCCAGGCCTTTCGGCGCCGGCAGAATGTTCTTCCTCGTCGCAACCCTCACCGCCCTTGCTCTGCTTTGTAAGGCGCATTGGATTGGTGCTTTGCCATCAGTTCGGCTTTCGTGACGATGGCTGGCGGACAAGCCGTGAGGAACCTTGTGAAATCAGACGTTGCATCCTCCCGTAGATCAGGCCTGTCTGAACCAGCCGCGTCTAGGCCTTTGAAATGGATAGAATCGTATCTGAAGTAAAGACTGAGGGGAGCGGAAGTTGTGTCCAGTTTGCTTGCTGTGTTAGTGGTAAGTATCTTTCTTGCGCCTGTTACATCCGTCGTGGTCGCGGTGGTGGACAATATACTCATTGCTGCACGTAGCATGGAAAGTGTCAGATGGGAACTCTTCGTCTTTTGCTCAGTAACATGCAGTGGTTCGTGGAATTCAATAGCACCTGCACACCAGATTCCCATGCCCTGGTATCAGTATGTATGGATGGGCACAGGGAAGCAGCACCAGGCTTGCGCACTACCGCTGGCCGTCCTCTCTCAAGCCAGTGGGCGTAACATCCCGCTTGCCGAACCGGGCGCCGAGTCCGCCAATGTCGCGCCGGAAGAACTTGCCAATGTTCTTGAGGTTCTCGTTGATCGTCGCCTTGTCGCCCAGGCCGCCGGCACTGTTGGCCGCCTGGCCCGGACTGCCCGTGCTACTGTTAGCGGCCGTTGAGCCCGTCCCGATGAGTCCCAGGCCGAGCCCCGTCGCCGTGCCGGCACCTGTGGCACCAGCCGTAGTGCCGAGCCGGTCCACGCCATCGCGTGCCGCATTCAGCAGCTTCTCGCCGAGGCTGGCCGCGTCGAACCGGCCAGGCATGCCACTGGCCGCGTTGATGCCGACAAGCCCCCCGCTGCCCATGCCCGACGCGTTCATCAGCGGCGTCAGCATAGCCGAGTTCTGCACCAGCTGGCGGTCTGAGGCGCTCGGGCTGTCACGGTGCACGGTAAACAGCTCCACGAGGTAGGGCTGGTCCTGCTTGCGCACGCCCTTGAGATCGAGAATCTTCTTGAAGTTGGTATCGGATCGGTCCGCAATGTGGATCAGGTATGCCTGTACGAGGCCTTCCGGTGGCGACGGCTGTACCTGCAGCGTCTTCAACAGGGGGTCCACGCGACCCATCGTGCTGTTCACGCGCTTCACAAAGCTAGCATTTGCGTGTCCCGATGTCGATGTCGACGCAGATGCGCCGTGAAGCGCCAGGAGGCCCTCCAGGGATTTGGTGAGTGTGTACTTGTCTAGAAGCATCTGCCGTAGTAAAAGCGCCAGCTGTCAGCGAATGGGTAGAACCGTAGTGTCCGTTCCTTGCACTCACCTGTTCGGCTGCGACCTCGGACACCGGTCGGCACTGCACAATGTTGTGGAGATAGGCCGTGGCCACATACTCAACAAGATGGTCGCAGAAGGCCCTTGCATACTGCGGCTTTGCCACCACTGCCAAGACCTCCTTTGACCGCTCGTTGATGTGTTTCATCAGCTCCGATACATACGAGCTGTGGTCGCTGACGCCCTCCATATGGCTCCAGTTCGTGTTCCGCATCTCGCGCCATGCCACGTCGCAGTCGGCCTCGACCTTGCGGACGAGAGTCTGCACGGCGCTGCTGGCCACACCGAGGAAGGCGTCTGCCTGCGACGACAGGTCGACCCGTTCGGCAAACTCTGCATCAATGCGCTTCCTCAGGCTTTGCTCCAGCTGCGTCGCGTTGCGATGCCAGAAATCTGCCGTGTTGAGCACGACTATAACATCGTGCAACGGTGCGCCGGGGCCCATCTTGGACTGCTGCGCTGCGCTGCCGCTGCCCTGCTGGGACGGCAGCTGCAAGTAGTTCATCAGCACTTGCTGGGCGTACTCGTCGAGATACTTGGCGAGAATGCGCGACAGGTCTAGTAGGCGCTCTCCCGTCGACAACTTTGCACACTGCGACAGTGTCACCTTGTAGACGTGGAACAGCTCCAACGCGGATGGCGCGACGCTGTCAGGCGAAAACTCGTCATCTGCCGCCACGAGCGGCTGCGTGCGGTAGGTCGGGATGAGTGCGGCCAGCTGCCGGTTCTGTGACTCGACCCAGAGGCTGAGATACGGTTCAAAGGCGACACTGATGGAGCCGTTGAAGGTCTGCGAGCGCTCGTCGGTGGAACTCAGAGTGTCAATGCTCGCTCTCGGGGCGTCGCTGGCGAAACGGCGCTCCAAGCTCTGCTCAAAGTCCATGGTCTCTTGGAGACAGCTGAGCAGAAGATTCACGTCGATGCTGTTTGCACCGTCGGGGCGACGCATGCTGCGCTCGAGAATACCGCGGAAATCGTCGCGCGTGCCGTCGCAAAAGGCCGAGGCAAGCGTTTCGTTGACGCGCCAGTGCGGCGGAAAGATGCCCGCGTGCTCCTCCTCGTGCGCCGCCACCAAGCGACGATACCAGGCGTAGCGACGGCCAATGTTGTCGAGGCTGCCGGCCTCATCGTTGCCCCGGAAGACCTGGCGGTACTCGCGGAGCTCGGTATTCACGTACCACGTCACAAGACGGGTGCGGGCGTGGTCGCCCAGCGCGTCCATGACCAGGCAAGCCTCGGACAGCGTGTTGCGACGCAGGGCCACCTCGTCTTTGGTAAAGGCCATCTCAAAGTCCTCGCACACCTGCTCGAGGAGCTCGCGCTGAAGATCGCCGACGCCACGGCTGAGCACGGCAATCTGCTCGATAGACCGGTAGCTGTTGAAGTGGCGCATAAGCTGCAGGACAGCCTGCAGCAGCCCGGCGCAGTCCCGGTACTGCCGGGTATCGACCAGGCCACGGAGCTGCTCGTATGCCGTAGTCAGCATCTGCAGCCGCTTGAGGGCGGTCATGGAAACGGTCAGGTTGCGTTTGGTGCCGTCGAGCCGCTTGATATCGGCCGTCATGGTGGTGATGTCCTGCTCGGTCTCCACAGCGCGCGCCCGCACATCCTGAATGCGGGCGAACACGGAGGCAAGCTCAGACTGGGCAGCCTGCATGCGCTCAAGCGACGAGTTTGGCCCGTAGGCCTGCGCCGTCTCCATGGCGGCAATCGAGGCGGACAGCTCATCGGAATGGCTCCGCAGACGGCGAGACACGGCCGGCAGGGTGCTAACGGTGGACGGGTGGCTGAAGAGGAGGTTGAGGTGGTCGATGGGGTTGTAGTTTGCTAAACCACATTAGAACATGTCCAGAAACCACGGGCAGCCCTTCTTGCGTCACCAACCTGCGTCAAAGGACGACGGGTCCAGCGATGTGCCGTTGCTCATGTCTGCGGTTGTGTCGACGAACGGACGCAAACAGACCAAAGGCGCGGCAAACGTGGGCAGGAAGTGAGGCTAAAGAAAGGCGACAAGGAGAGCTGAGAATCGCAATGGCAGTGATGCGCTCGGAGCTGCGACAGAACCCATGGGGGAAGCTCAGCGGCGACGGCAGCGGCGACGGCAGAAACGGAATTGCTGGTCTCTGGGATAGCCGGACGCCGGAACTGTGGATGGAGCTGCAGGCGAGGCGGGAGAGTTCATGAGCTCGCGAGACGAGGAGTTGGCAATTTACAGAGTGGGAAACTCGAAGCTGCGCTGGCGCTGGATATCGCGCGTCGCTTATCGAGGCAGGGGATAATGCCACGACGGCGTTTCGCGCCTTCCGTTGCCGGCCGAGGCAGCCCTCGACGGAAGAGGAAGGCGGTGAATGAGCTGCTTGTCTCTGCACGTGACCTGGCTTACACGCGGGAACCACCAGAAAAGAGGGACCGTACAAGTGCTCAGACATTGCAAGACCGACGGCGTCCCGCAACCGCCGGAGGTAGCCGGGCGACACCGGGCGACACCGGAGAAGCCGTGGAGCCGCGCAGTTCCTCCGGATGCATTTGGTCAGTTCGCCGGTGCTGCAGCGCTGCCTTTACTTGTCTGGTCTCTCTCCGCAGCCGGCTGGTTCTGGCTGGTTCTGGCTGATATCCGATTTGTGTCGCCTTCCTGGGCTTTGGCGTGGCTGCTTTCCGCTCACCCATTCCTCTGCTGTCTTTTCTGTCTCCCGTCTCTGCTTCTGACTCCTGTCCCCGGCTCTGAAGTGTTCACATGCTCTGATAAGGTACGTGGTCCGTCTATGGCGGCGACCCAAAAGGAGCCCGACTGCTAGTCTTCCACAACTATCAGGCTGCTTTCTTGCCCTGCAATACTCCAGCTCATCTTTTCCGTTGGACTACCATGACTTTCCTGCTGCCCCGGTAATATCTGACGACTTTATGACACGGCAAATAAGCTGATAAACTCGCAGCAGAAATTGTATTTATTGTAGCACCTCGCTCATGGTGTGTAATGTATAATATATGGTTTCTATAGACAAATGCAGATCTCTGTAAGTATCAGTGTTGCTCCAATCATTGACGTGAGTAAAGCGGATGAGAAAGCAGCGGACAACTTGTCAGCGACCACGTCGTTCTACCGTGGCCTATTCGTCAAGACCCATGCAAGGCCCGAAATCCGGTTGCAATCAAGCTGCGCCTGCTTTCCTTGGAATCAAAAGTGGCCGCAAAGTAGAAGAGACCCTGTTTGATTATGTTTGTCAGCTGCATGCCCAGACGATGCAGCTGCAGAGCCGAGGCAGAAAAGGGGAAATGCAGGCAACAGAACAACAGATCGCACTAAACATACCCCAAGAGCCTTCTGCTTGCAGAAATCCGCTTTGATTTTGACTGTATCCGGATTGTCGTAGCTGACAAATCCGCCGTCGCCACCGACACAATGTGCCGCTGCCACCCGCCTGTCCGTATACTCTTGGGTATTCGGCCGCGGCAGCTGGTTGTATGCAATCGTGCCGTCCGCCATACCGCCCGCCGACTCGAACTCGTGGCCTGGCCCAGATGCTCCCATGAAGCTGCGGCCGTACAGCGGTATGCCTAGGAGGATCTTCTTGGACGGCATGCCGTTCGCCATGAGGAACTGCACAGCCGAAGACCCCGAGTTTTCGTCCCTACCCACCGCATACAACTGTGCATGGTGGCCGCACATGGGCGACCACGGCCCGTAAAAGTCATACGCTGCTAGATTCACAAGATCCACAATGCTAGCCATGCAGGGGAGGTCAATGAATTGCATGACGTTGCTGTCGGCCGGAAGCGTGGCCGTCAACAAGTAGCGCTCGTCCGTCATATACATGCGTATTTGGGATAACAGGGCCAGGAAATCAGCCCCTTGTTGGAGATCAGTCGGGCAGGCACAGTTGACTTGCAGGCAGTGAAAGCTGGGTTAGCTAAACAATTCCACGTTTTTTCTGCAAAAGTGTTCCTGGATATGTCACCCCTGCTGCAACGCTCTTTGACATTGATATTTACTGCGGCCTTGGGCCTGCGTTGTTCCGCCCCCCTTGCTACACCAACACATTGCAAGGCATATGTGAAGAACTCACTGTCAATTCCGTCCAGACCTGAAGCATCGATGAGGCCAAACGACGACCTTGCAAAATTGTCACGGCGAACTGGGTCCGCCACCACATTGGGGAAGAACACGGCGGACTCGTCTCCACCGATAGACAGTACAACTTGCAAGTGCGGATGCTCCTGCTTGAGATGCATCAATGACCCTATGGCCCCGTAATGGCCATCACAGGGAACGGACATGTCGGCATGCACGTCGCTCAGCTAACGCCAAGCCAGGTGTCAGCTGTCGTCCCCTTTGTTATTCGGACATTGGAAAGTACGAGATATACGAGCCCTGCCTGAACCACTGCCACTTACAAATATCTGACCTTCGCATGTGACCTTGGCATATGCGTAGTAGACGAGGCTAATACAGCTGTAATTCAGCTCTCCAGGCGTCTCACCACTGTAAACCGCCGAGTTGGGATAGTACACCGCGTTGGTGTACATGATGCTCGACGACCTTCCCGCGCGCGCCTCGCGCGATGAGGACGCCATAATGCCGCTCCGGCGCCGCGAATCGGTTTCCCCCGTGAAGAACTCGCTCAGGTATACTGCCACAAACAAACGTATGTACGCAAAGCCGCTGCCGAGAAGGCTGACGCTATGCAGACGGAGTGCCTTCTCGACAGCTGCCCAGGGAGAACTGGAGGGATGGTGTTTAAATAAAGGCAGGACGAGTGTGTGGACTCTGGGGTACAGAAGACGCTAAGCCGAGTGCTCGTATCGACTCGCTAGGGCAGACGGATGGGCTTGGAATACCGGTGAGTGGAAACTAGACATCCTCACCATGAGCCCAAGCAAAGGCGGCATGTTTAGGTATGCCATATTGGACGACACACATTGGACGGGGTGTGCTGAATGGCCGCTTGGTCGGGCAGCAAAGCAAGTCACCTGAGAAGTCACAGAGAGCCAGTAGACAGAACTAAAGGCAAAGAGAGCTGAAGAGGGAAGAGGGGTGTAGGAAAAGAGACAACATGGACGGATGAAGCGCGAGCCTGCTAGTGGCGCGCGGGCAGACAAGCGGCATACCAGCATATTCTCTTTCTTATATCATGCTTCGTAGTACGGGCCACCCCGTTGCCGGTAATCAAGTTGCAGCTGTAGACTAGACGAGCTAGGAAGTAGTGGTAGCCACGATGGTAAGTCGTAGCTTCGTTGCTTGTAAGTGGGCCTCGGCGAGAAGGCTATTTTCGGTTTTTTTTCTTTTTTCCTCGAAGGATCCACAAGGCCAACACCAGACGTGCATGACAGTGCCTCCCTGAGCTTTACTTGGTACCCGAGGACGCAAGTACATGCATGCAAACGGCCACATATGAGATGTGCGTCAAATATACTCCGCATGTATATAGCATCTCGTGCTGCAAGCCCCTGCTTGTCCCACATTGCCAAATTCATACGCATCTGTATGTGTGCTTTTACACCGTGGGATGTGCAGGCTGAGAATAGCAAATTCAGATACGTGGCCGATCGAAGACGCCACGATATATAAAAATTTCCGTGCTATGCTCTTGGCCATGCTCCTCTGTTGCCATATGAGTTCCGTCAGGCAATCCAGCCTGTCGATATACCCGGCCGTGTTCAGCAAAGTGGTAGGCTGGTCCCGTCATTGCCGAGTCGAGAAACAGCAGAGGCCACGGTTCGTAAGATGAGACATGAGAAAATATTATGAGGGCATTGCCGTGATTCGTGTACAACGGGAGGATGGCTCTGTGGAAGCGTGAGGCAAAGTTAGCAAGGCGAAGAGCTGCCATAGTTACTCGAAAGGCAAAGGGCAGAACAACCAGAAGTGGCAGAAAGGGGCGTGAGAACTCAAAAACAAGGGCGTGTCGGGCGAGAAGAGGATAGCGATACCGGCACAAGGGGAGACTGGGCAGACAATCACTTATCGACACCCAAAGCACACCCCTCCCGCGTCTCTTCCTCTGACGTACGCCTCCACTTGTTCACCCTTGTCGCAACTATCGTGAGATCAAGAAGCTTAGCGTAGAATGGGCCTGTTCACCTGCCGCCTCGGCCTAACCGCCGTAATCTCGTGGTCAAGCTGCTCTGTCCAGTGGAGATTTTGGTCACTTAGCGCTAGTTGCCGTCGAGTTGGGCGGTCTTGGGTGTTGTAGTAGACGGCGGCAGAGTTGCTGGCTAAGCATTGCAACGGCCACCAGCCGTTTGAGCAACGGGCAGCGGCCATCAGGTGGCCCGCAAGCGGGACATTCGGCAAGCCGCAATCAACCAGTGCTCGGGAAGCAACATGGCGTGGCTGCTGTTCCGGCTGTGCCCTTCCTTTCGGCCTTTCGAGCGTTTCTTCTCAGCTCCTGCCTTCCCCCCTCTAGAAGTCAACCCCTCCACGAAAAGGGCACAGCGCAACGACAGATTGTCGATGTATCGATGTAGAAAATCTGCACCGAGGTCATTTGCCTGCTGATCGGGTGCCTGGCCTTTGTTGTCCTTTGTCCTTCCCTTCCCTTCCCCTCTCCTTTCTATTCCCTCTTGTTTCTTTTGAAATTAGAAAAGCCACTTTCATTCGCATCTCGATTTCAATAGGTCTCCCGGACATGCCGGAGAAACACGAGGGCTTCACTAACGATATAGCCAAGACGGCCGCGACAGACGATACAGTCAGGGTGGACTTGCCTACTAGGATGGCTACGAAGTACGAAGTCGGACAGCCGTCAACGTGAGTTAAAGTGTCCGGTTTGGCACTAGAGGGATACGAATACATCGTTCAAGCGCTCTGGCGGTCAAGAGAAAGGGTAGTCCCCATAGGCTGAGGTGGCAGTAGATCGGTTAGCTCTTCAACGCCTGGCTGCTTGGCCATAGCCACGGGTCGCACTAGTGGACTCGTAGTCGCTAGTCGTTTCGTATTGTGCGATTCGTGCAGCGTACGGCGTACTAGCGGTATTCTCTGTTCGGAGTAATCCTCGTTGCTAGTAATCTGTCGGCTGTTTGGCTTGCACCTGTCCATGTTCGAGCTCGGGGCGTTACGAGCACTGTGGTAAGAACCTGCCGTCTTTTGTTAAGCGCCGTTGGGACGGATCCGCAGCAAGCAGCCACCCGCGCGCAGTCCCTGCTTGGCTCACCGTGATATTGATGAGCTGCTCGTACGAAGTATCTTACGTACCTGGTGAATGTCGTGCAAGCTAGACCTCCCAGCTTGTGCCACATGTCAGCATGAGCTTGTATCATCGCCGGAGCATTGCGTTCTGGAAGCCGAAACCTCATAGTCAGAGCCTACCTGTTTCCTCCCATGGTGTCGGTCGGATGTTTGATTACTCGTTGATATTTGCATGCATGCACTCTTGGATGACCCGTTTCTTCTTAACTCCTGGTAGGCAGACACTGCCGTCATTGCTCGCCACGTATGCGTTGGCAAGTTTGATGTGTTAGCGGATTCCACTGCCACTGCCTGGGGACAAAGTAGAGTTACGTCAGAGACTGACTGGGGTGTAGCACGAACTCTCCTCTCTACCGAACTGGACCAAAGCCCGTACCCTCTGTCCACGCCTCATCTGGGATCCGCACAAGTATGCGCTGCGTAAAGAGCTCGCAATGTACGAGTAGACAGGGGCGACAGCGCTGTGCCTGATCCCGATAAAGCATCCAAGACTCTGATTCAATCTCATGACTAGCTCGGCCGGAGAAGCTGGGGGCACTGCCACCCCAGCGCCGCCTCCAGGGTGCGATTTGCTGATGGTCGAAATGGCAGGGTACTCGTACTCGTTCTCGTGCCTTTTGTACTTTACGTGCAAGTAGTTCTGGCACTCTTAGCGGCTACAAAGTACGGCACCTCTGACAGGCCGATCAGCGATGTTGTACTTCGAGATGGCCGCTGTTGGTTTGACAGGTAAAGTGGACCGAAGATCACCCTACTTCATACGGAGTATGTTGCGCACCCTCTGTAAGATCTGCCACAGGACGCGATATAATATGATATAATACGTCGTACTTCCTATGACGGCCCGTTTGGCGCTCTTGATGACGTCCGTTCTTCCGTGTCTGGCCAAGTCGGAACTGCAAGTCATACGCGTACTGCGTACCAATGTCAATGAGCACTTGGGCTGAAAGTCCGCCGTCATTTTCCACTTTGGACAGTGTTTCGGCTAGTGCTCGGCTCCGTGTTGAGGAGCAGTGCCCGACCGGGATCAAGAACTCGCGTACCACTTCATATGCACTCCGAGAAGAGCTCACACTTGCCATACGAGTACACTGCCAGGCAGTCTGTGAAGCCAGCTCCACGAGGCAAGATTCTGATAATGTCCGGACGCACTGGGTGCTTGGCAGGACGCCAACCACAAGCGCACTGGCGCAGCGCAAAGAGTGCTGGCTCTGCTTCGTACGAAGTACAAAGTAGGAGTCGTGACCCAACGCGGCTCAGAGCGACGATCAAGGCGCCGTCGACAGCAGCCCCTCCCGCTGTTTGCCTTTTGTGCTGTTTCGTTTCTTTCTCTTCTATTCCACGCACTCTGCACAAAGCACAGAGTGTGGTGTGCCACATGCAGTACTTGTACGCGGCCCATACATCTGGCTCGTACGTCGTATCTTACTGGAACTGCTTGCCCGGTAATACTACGGAGTATTACCGAGCACGTCGTTCGGCAGTCGACGGAAACCTGTTTCGGGTTCACAAGCCCACGCGCTGAGATTCTTGCCAATCACTGAAGCGTCTTCTGCTGCCGTCCAGTTGCTGGGCTTCACTCATCCGCTTGGGTGCCAAGCCGGACGAGGCAAAGGCAATGACAAGCCTTACCGCATCATGCTTCGTGCTTCGTGCTGGCAAAGTTGCGCCAAGGCGTCGGGGCAGTGCGGCGAGTGTGGGAAAGTTGTGTACTTTGCTACTCTTTGCATCTTTTTGCGTCTGTTTTGATTTCACAAGGCATCCGTCACAACTCCACGAAACAGCAAGGCCCAGCCCAAAGCGACTCGAGGGAAGGCGCGGGCATCCGTAAATACTGCGTATATGCATGAGGATGGGCCCCGATATGCGCTTATATAACTGATGTGGTACGTGTATATACATGTGTGCAAGGTCCGGTTCGAGCAGGCGGTGAGCGTATGTGCAGTTCAATCTTAAAAGCCGCTAGGAAGCAGAAATAGAGAAGAAACAAACTTTTCCTCCACTCAACTTTTCTCCTTCGCTACTCACTTCCTCCAGAAGCAGCCTCCATGCTGCAGGCCAGGACAGCTGCATCAATGTCGACCGGAGTACGGGACCGGGGGGCTGGCAGTGGCAGCGGATGATTGCCCGGAGAGAAGAAGAATGGCTCTCCGGTTGCACGCTGTCCGACGTCTTTTGGCTGCTCGCCTACCCTCGTCTCTACTTCGTGCTCGGTTTCCTGTCTCGTGGCCGGTCCGCTTCCCTGGCCAAGTGGCCAGCTATATCCTGCCCGGGCTTCGACACTATCGGCGAGGCGCTGTCTGCAGGCACTCGAAGGAGGAAAGGGATACGCGAGGATGGTACGGCAATGCCAGCTTAGCAGCCAAGCATTCCAAGACCCGCCAGCTACGGCGTCTTCTTACGAAGACGTCACGACACGCGCACGCATAGCCTCTGGCTCCTGTGCGCGTGTCCCATCTCCTGGCGGAGATGAGATGGACCTTTGGTCCAAACCCGTTGCTGGGCGCCCGACTGTTAGAGAACGTTTTGCATCTCCTTGATCAGTCGGGAATCAGTTGTGGTTACATGCATTCTCCGATACAATTCCGAGTCACAAGACGATAGCAATAGAGCAGCAGGGAAACGACTACAGAGTGCAACAGTGTGACATCTGCGTATTTATATGTTTGAATATGGATAGGAAAAGGAAATGGAACATCTGTGCCACGCCGCCGGCGCTTAGATGACCAGCTTGTCGATGCCCTCGGCGCTGCCGCGGCGGGCGCGCTCGTCCTCGAGGCCGGGGGTCGGGGGCGGCAGATGCGCGATCTTGGTGCAGATCCAGCAGCTCGCGTACATATTGACGCGGTCGATGCAGACGCCGGGCGCGCGGTTGCCGTGGCACTTGGCGCGAAAGCCGAGGCGCTCAAAGACGGCAATGTACCAGGGGTGGCGGGCGCTGGAGCGCAGCAGGACGCGGCCGCCGACGCGCAGGGCGCGGTTGAGCTTGGAGACCTGCGAGGGGGCGCCATCGCCGTCGCGGTCGAACCAGTCCATGCTGTCCATGATGACGGCGACGGTCAGCGAGGCGGGCGCGAGGCGCGCGAGGATCTCCTCGAGCTCGTCGGTGTGGATGCGCAGGCCGTCCAAGGCGCCGGGCCGCGACAGCTTGGCGTGCGCCTGCGGCGACTGGTAGTCGAGGTGGCAGCGCGGCGCGAAGCGGCCGGCCAGGCAGACGTAGTAGTACGGGTTGTCGGCGGCCAGGTGGACCGTGTCGACGACCGGGTCCAGCGTGTTGACCATGTACTTCCACACGGCGTGCGAGCGCATGTGGCGCGCCGGCGGACGGTATGCGGGCGTGTCCTTGGCCGCGGCGGCGGCGGCCTCGGCGGCGATGTGGTCGTCCTCGATCATGGCCAGCTGGTTCCGGGGCACGCCCAGCGCCGTCCACAGAAAGCGCTCCTGACTGACGACGAGCCGCGACACGAGCGTCGACAGCAGCGCCGGCCGGATGGTGGCGGCCCAGATCGCGCGCTGCTCGTGCAGCGTCTTGGCCGCCAGGATGGCGCGCACGGCGCGGCGGCAGCCAAAGACGCGGCTGATGTAGCGGAAGCAGCGGAGCGCGTTCCTGGAGCCGCCCGTGTCGTACAGGCCGCCGCCGGACCGGCGCGCAAAGACGTGCGCGTTGCGCAGCCAGTACTGGAAGCAGCGGCTCGACAGGTGCGGCGACAACTGCGCGATCAGCAGGGCGCGGAAGTTGGCGTGCTTGCCCTCGCCAAAGAGCTGCCAGAAGTCGGCGTACGGCAGCGGCGCCGTGTAGGCGGCCACCTTGAGCTCGAGCAGGTGGTTCTGCGCCGGGTTCAGGTCGACGGCGTGGATGCGGGCCGGGCTCTGCAGCGCGTACGACAGAATGTTGTCGCCGGCGCTGGTGATGGCGAGCACGACGTCGTTCTCGTCGAGCTGCAGCAGACGCTCGTCGACGCGGGCGTCCTCCCAGGTGAAGGCGTAGATGTACTCGTCGCGGAAGCGGGTGTGCTTGGGCAGCTGGTCGTCGTAGTCGATGCGCCAGTGGTGGTTCTGGTAGAAGAAGGCCGGCAGCGGCAGGTTGGCCGAGAGGTTGGCGATGGCCGTCTGGAAGGCCTTGGAGCGGAGCTCGGGCGCCGTGCGCTGGACGGCGCGCGACAGCGTAGTCGCCGGACTGGGGGGTGGGCGCATGCCGCGGCCGCCGGAGCCGGCAGCGAGGTAGGGCGACTCGGTGGCCATGGCGTCGACGCGCTCGACCACTTCGTGCGGGAGGCTCTGGACGTGGAAGGGCTTCTTGTGGCAGCCGATCCAGGTGTAGTAGGGAAGGGAGCCGAGCGCGCAGTTGCGCGCGTTGACGCTGAGGACGGTGCCAAAGCGGTACTCGAGGTAGTCGCGGCGGCCGGGCTCGAGGCTGACGCGGTCGAGCTCGAGCCAGGAGCGCCAGAAGAGGCGGCCGAGGAAGCCGGTGTAGTTGCGCAAGTCCAAGTCCGACTTGCTCTGGACGTAGAAGTCGATGGCGCCGATGATGCCGTGGGGGGCGAGCAGGGACGAGAGCGAGTCGACGACGGAGTAGTAGTCGGGCTGGGGGTCAGCAGGCGCCGACGGAGACGGGAGCATGACCACAAGCACTCACAATCATCGACAGGCTGTAGGCCATTGTGATGAGGTCCGCGCCGCCGTGGTCCGGTCGGTCAAACGAAAAGAAGCTGCTGGCACTGACGCCGCTGTCAACGCTGCTGCCGCCGCCGCCGCCGCCGCGCCGATCGGCCTCGTAGTCCGCGAGACGGAACCGGCGGGCGTCCTCGCAGATGACGTGCACGTTGGCCAAGCCCAGGCGGGCGAAGCGCTTCCGTGCCACCGCGCAGAGCGACGGCGAGAAGTCGACCAGGTACACGCTCGAGAAGAAGGCCGGCACGTCGACGTAGGCGGCCATGGCCTCGATGTTCCAGCCGGTGCCGCCGCCGACGTCGACCCATATGCGCCTGGTCGGCGTAGACGCCGCCTTCTCCGGAGTCGCGCGGCAGGCTAGCTGCGCGGCCACGAGGGCCAGCATGTCCTCGCGGCCCTTGAGCAGCGTCTTGCGCGTCGCGTCGTAGACGCCCGCCTGCGTCTCGTAGAAGCTCTCGAGCGCCTGCTGCTGCGTGCCCCGGCCGTCGCCGCGGTGCGGCTTGATGAAGCACGAGTAGCAGAAGAGCAGCAGGGACTGGACGAGGCTCGGCTGGGCCTCGCTGCTCTTTGAGGTGGCGGGCGCCGACGAGAGCTTGGCCACGCCGATGGCCGCAGAGAGCACCACTGCCAGTCCGGCAAAGAGAATCTTGCTATCCACGTCGGGGGCCATAATGTTACCACCAAGAGAAGCCATGGTACTCTCTCATTTCTGTGCCGAGGGGTCTGCTGGCTGGTCCGCGTAGCGGTGTCTTATACTAGAGAGACGGCGAAAAGAGGGAAGGGAAGACAGAAGAGAGAGAGAAGAGAAAAGAGTGGTGAAGACGAGGTCAGACACTCGGGATGAAAGACCAGAGACACAGTACAGACGTCGGGCAAAAGGCACGACAAGACAACGGAACAGGCCAGGAACACAAGAAAATGTAGCAGACAGCACCAGGCAGAGGCGACCCTCGAGCTCGAGGACGAGGACCGCGAGTATATACCCGGCAGCACTGTCTCTGGCACAGGCCGACCATTGGGCCGGAGTCGCTTGACCCTGTCGGTACGCTTCGATGCCTGCCGATGCCAGTATGGTACAGCGCCGCCTCGGCCGCTCGTCGCCGGCCACTGCTTCCTGCCTGCCTGTCCACGCGACTCGTGTCTCGGCGAGCCAGCAGACGATCGGCCGCTTCGAGAGACGAAATCAAAGAGAGACGCAGACATCCCAACAAGCCGCCGCCGTCGCCGTCGCCGCGCCGCCGCTCCTGGCAGCCATTGGCCAGTAGAAGCAGCGCGTGCGCCGTCCATACGCCGGCTGCCGCTCCGGCTCCGTCCGCCGGCGCGAAGCTGTGCGCCTCCGCGCTCTCATTGCCCTCCACGACGTCACCTGCAAGTAAGCCTCATCGGCGAGCCCTAGTCCAGGACCCACTGCTCTCGTCCAAGTGGGTCTCGTGGGCTTCTGGCCAATCGCGTGACTTGTCTCAGACACATGCAGCATCGCTGCCGTCTGTCTTGCTTCTGCTCGTCGCAGAGCGCTCAACGTGCTTTGTACAGCGTGCTTCGCCCGCTTTCATGTCTCGCAGCCATGGATTCTGTGCTTGCACGCAGTACTACTTTACTTTGCAATACCCATGGATCCGAGCGGTGGTCGTGTAAGTCGCTTATCTCCACGCGGCGCTTATCGGCGATGCCCTCAGCCTTGTCTTGCACGTGACCTGTGGCTCCCACGTGACCCCGCCGCGCACCTCTGCCCGGGGAAGCGGGCCAGGCCATCGACAGCACGCGCGCCACGTCGCAACCACTCCAGCCATCGCGATCCGCTGCCAGCCGCGTCCTGCATCAACCGTATGCGCACTGCTCCTATGCCGCCGAGACGCCGCGTCTAGCTGCCCTGTCCGCGCCCTCGTGCGCCTGTGCGCGTCAGCCCGCCGCTTGCCCGCCTGTCCTCTGCCTGGATATCGCGAATCGCGACTTTTCGGCTTCACGTTTCGGCTCCTCGTCTAGCCTGCGGCTCTGCGGCTCCGCGACCTCCCCGCCGCCCTCTGTCTCTGCTCGCCTCCGCCTCCGCCTGCCGCTGCCATGCCTGTCTCGCAGGGCCATGGCAAAAAGGTCGGCGGCCCGATCGCGCGCCAGCGCTCGCGCAACACCACGCCCTCGAGCATCGCGGCCCCGGCGGCCACCGCCAGCCTGCCCGAGATCGTGCCCCAGCTCCTCGAGCACCTCGAGATCAGCTTCGACACCTTTCGCAACCTGACATACGACGATCTCGTCGATGCCGGCACCGGCGCCGGCTCGTCCATCCCCGACTACAAAAGCATCGACGGCATCGTCACCCGCCTCCAGAAGCTGCAAGAGGTCGCCAAGAGCCGCGAGGCCAACTATGACCGTGGCATGCGCCTGCTCGCGCAGAACCGCCGGGACCGCATGGACCAGCAGGCTGCCGAGCGCGGCCAGGAAGAAGACCGGCTGCAGCGCGAAGCCGCCGGCAACGACCACCAGCGCCGCGCAAATAAGAAGAAGCGCAAGGCGCCGGATGGCCTCGCCTCGCAGGAGGCCAACTCCAGTATGCACGTCCCGTTCCCCTGCCGCATACATTTCATCCCATGTTCGGCGCCTGCATCTGCCGGCGTTTCCCTGCTCGTTGCTCTGCCTCGTCTCACTTGCGCCTCACCATGCCGATTTGTGGTTGCCATGCCATGCCTGTTTATTGCCAGCGTGCCCCTTCTCGTTGCCTGCCCTTAGCCTTGCCCGTCTCCGTGTCTCTCGCTCTGTAGTCAAAAATGTCTCTCGTCCTCTCTTTCCCTTGCCATTCCCGCAACGCTGCTGACATCCCCTAGCAACCCCGGGCGCAATGGATGTCGACGAAAAGACAAAGCAGGAAGAGGACAACGGCGACAGCTCCGAGGACTCGGACTCGTCAGACGACGGGGCGCCGCCGCCACGGCCGGTCCCCCAGAACCAAACATTCGGCGAGGACCCGTCCACCTTCCCCGACCCGACCGTATACGAGATCCGGCCTGTGCAGCCGGGCATGACGCGCGACGAAATCAAAGAGATATACTCCGTCGCCTCCTACCCGTCGTCCGACCTTGCCGATCTCATAGCAGGCGATCCGCCAGACAAGGACTTTAGCAGCGCCAAGCCGTCGAACCAGATCAACTTCAGCACCTTTTCCACCTACATTGAGCCCTACTTCCGCCCCTTTACCGAAGAGGACTTGGCTTTTCTGCGCGAGCGTGGCGACCACGTCACCCCCTTCCATATCCCCAAGCGTGGCAAGCGCCACTACTCGGAAATCTGGGCCGAGGAGGACGGCGCCATGGCCATCGACGCGGCGTCCGACGCCAACCGCGACAAGCACCTTCCGCCCAACGTGCCGCGCGGCAGCATCGATGCCATGAACGACGAGATGGCCGAAACCGACAGGCTGTCCGTCGGCCCATTGCTGTCCCGCCTGCTGCAAGCGCTACGCCCTGAGCATCGCCCGCCCGCTGCAGCCGGCGACGGCGTAAACGGCACCGGTGACGTCTCCATGAACGGCGATGTGAGCATGAACGGCATGGACGGTGCGAACGCCGAGTCACAAAACAGCGATGGCGACCGCGCGCAACCCGTCGCGACCTTTATGGCCGAGTCCGCGTCGGATTCGTGGAAGAAGGCCACCCACCCCCGGCTCGAGTACAACCAGGTCGACGAGCGCATCAAGCAGGAACTGCGCCACATTGGCTTTCTGCCGTTCCCCGATCCCGCCAGCGCCCTGGCCAACGGCACCGCCGGCAGCGGCGGCGCTGGTGCAGCGGGCCTCAACGGAGCCGGTCCGAATGGTGTCGGCGCTGGCGGCACCGGTGTGGGCATGAACGGCAGCGCTGGCGCTGGCGCTGCCGGGGCCAATGGTGCTGCTGGTGTCGGTGCGGCGGGCGGCGCGGGCGGCATCGACGCCGCGATCACGGCCGACTACGATGGCCACTTTGACGACGAGGTGGCCGCGCGGCTGCGCAAGCTGCAGGGAATGCTGCGAGAGCAGATGCTGATGAACGGTGCGCGCAAGGCGCGGCTGGCCGAGCTGGTTAAGGAACGCATGGCCTACCAGGAGTACCAGACCATTCTCGAGGACCTCGACGGCCAGGTCCAGGCCGCCTACCTCAAGCGCACGCGCACAATGGGCAAGTCCAAGAAGGGCAAGCGGCCGGGCGCCGCTGCTGCCGCTGGAGGTGCCGCTGCTGCGGGCACCGCGGGCACCGCGCGCCCTGGCATCGGCGACATGACGCGCCTGCTGATGGAGCGGCGCAAGCGCTGGATGGAGAGCATTGGCACGGTCTTTGACGACGAGAAGCTGCGGCGTCTTCCGCGCTCGGCCGATCCCGACAGCAGCATATTCCCAGCGAAGGAAATGGCGCCCTTGCTCAAGAAGGAAAGAGAAGCGTGGGACGAAGAAGCCGAGGATGAATAGGCAGGGTTGTCTGTCAAGGTGTCCTCTGTTTCTTGAGAATGCTCTCATGATGCGCTCACCCTTTTTGTATTTTTTTCTTCGGTTCTCTGTTTTGGGTTTTGCTTGGGTGTCTGGTATTCTCGGGTCGAGTTGTTATGTCACGACGTCGGTGCATTTTGTATCCGTACGACGACACTGAGCGGACAAACAACTCTGGAAATGGGGCGTTCTGTATCATCAAAAGGCGGGCAACAAGTGTTTAACGAACTGGGTACTATTTTCTGAATTGCGGATTTCCAGACAATGTATTACTCCGTACTCTGTATACAACTTGCTGCCTGGCCAAGCGCTGCGTGAATGGTGCGCGTGGACGCATTGATCAGTGATAAAAATCAAGAGAACAGTATGAAAAAGCAGCGTCTGCGCCGATATTACTCCGTGTGAAGCCGTCCAGATACCAAGTTCGCATACGCCATATACACTTCTCTTTCCAGCTATCTCGCGTAATGCGTGTCAATGTGAGCCCGCATAGGCCCGAAGCGAGACGTAGATAGCTATACGCAACATAGTAAGAAAGCCATTCCCAAATCACTTCCCAGCCATATGTCACTGTCCATGCAGGCGCTATGATCAACCGAAACGCCAAATCATAATGTCGTATCCAAAGATGAAAATTCAAAAGGGTATGATGCTTCAACGTGACCGCCTTCGCAACGCCAGTGTCCAAAAAAGTGAAAGTTGTCCTTCCCTTTTAGTCCGCGCGGTCCGCTGTCCATGCTCGTATGAATAATTATGCTAATTCAATAAATTTCGTGAGTAGGGTTTTCCCTGGTAGAAAGGATTAGCAATTGCCGAGGCAAGTAGATGGTTGATTTATTACTCACACCTTGTCGGGCGCTCCTCCTCCTCAGCACCTGTCCTCGCTAGCTGATGCATCCGCCTACGCGTAGCCTCGGATACATTGGCGACAGGCTGACCATTCGTCGGCGTATTGGACGGAAGTGTTCGCTCTAGCTCAACAACAAAGGCATCCGCAGTTGGTCCATCTGTATCCCTTTGTGTCATCGTACAGAAGACAGGGTTGTGGAGATGTTTTTTGACAGACGAGCCCCAGCTGTGAATGCGACCTGGAGTGCTTTCGAGATCAGAATCGCCAGTCGTGACCCGTTCACGAAGCCGGCGGATCGCACGCTCTCGGCGGGCCATGGCGTTGGTAATCTTGGGAGAGAAATTTGTCGGGAGCATAGAAGTCTTGCACAGGGGACAAAGGGAGCTCATCGTCGAGAGATATTCATCGATACAGTCGGGGTGGAAAATGTGTCCACATGCAAGCTCGCGGATGATTGTCACCCGGTGCTCGAACTCTTGCAGGCAAATTTGGCACGCCGGCTGGTAGTCCAGTTTGCCAACGGCAGGAGTAACTTCTCTTGGGGCGTTGTCGTCATAGGATGAAATAGGCGATGCCGAAGTAATGTTTTGCTTATCATAGCCGTTACCGACAGCGGAGGGACTGTGGACGCTCATCGTAGGAGACAGCGTTTCCCCATTGTCAGCAAATGCAGCAGCAGTAAGAGTAGCATCGAGGCTTTCCAGTCGGATCTGGGACCTGAGTGACTTCCGTTGGGGGACTGGGAAGGTGGGAGGCGTGGAATAAGTAGGAGATGGCGGACCGTTGAGAGTACTACGCGAAGAACCCAGGGCAACTGTGCTTGTAGGTGTGGGGGGTTCCGGCGGCTCATAGTTGTAGGTGAAAAGAGGAAAACTCCGGATGTGGCTGATGGGAACGGTAAGGCGTTTGATGTTCATGGCCTCAAGGTTGACTTCGCCAGCCATGACACGGTTTTTGAGAGACATGCGACGCCTGCGCCAAATACAACGTCTTGAGAGTATTGTGGAAGCAATGACAAGTAGGACAACGCCGAGAGTTGCAAGTAATAAGACCCAAACATTCGGCAGGCCGGACGGTGTCGAGACGTTGAGCTGAGTCCATATTCTGACATAGTCGGATGGGTCGGGGTCGTACAATGCACTTATATTCTCGCCGTAGGGAACCTCGGATACGTTACCGGAATACAGGCTGAGCCACTTCATCATATCGGCACCGAGGGCACCAGAGATGGCAAATATTGGATAGTGGTTTTCTGTTCTCCATTTTCCGGAATCATGGAGGTCCCAGGCGTCGGAGTCTTTACCTGGGGGTCTTGCAGAATCGTTGCCCGGCACGTAGACAAGAAAAGCACGTATAGGGTCGACGCGTGCCGACGAGAAGTAAGATCGAGTGCAGTTGGCGTTAAACCAAGGCGCGAGGGCAATCAGATTATAGTTGGTAGGCGGTAAGTCTGACTGCCGGACAGCGGAGTCGGGAACATAATCGCGTTCGTACTCGTAACACGGGTCACCCTTTGGGAGGTCCGGGACGTAGAGCAGACCCTGCAGAACGCCATTGTCTGTTGCGCTGTATTTGGATGCGAGAACGGTCAAGTTCTCGTATGTGTGATCGGAATATGTCAAGTCACTCTGCAGCCGGTCAGGGGAGGGACATATTGGCGAACAAGGCAACGGGAATGAAGAGGGGGAGCGGCATGGAATGGTCTCAACAGCTGGGTAGCACGAACCAAGAGAGCAGAGAGATTGCGGATGATGGTGCTAGGTATGGTGTCTTGACCGGACCAAACAGGGTCGCTAAATAGAAGGCTGAAGGAGAGGTGAGAGCATCGTTAGCGTATGCGCAGAGAACTACGTCGTAAGCACCAGGAATAAGCAGTGCGAGGCCGGTGCTCGTCTCCGTCTCTCCGAGCCTGTGTGTCGTCAAAGATGACAGGCCGGGCAGGATAGCCTTGTGTGGTTGGATCCGTCGGCCCGGGTCAGCCAAGGAAAGCTTGGCTGGCTTGGCGACGCGACGTTGCGGGGATTAGTGTGTGGAGCTCTGCAATGGGAAAGCAGCACGCGCGGGAAAGCGGAAAGATGCTGTTTTCTGAGCGCGATTTGAGCGCATGAGAGGCTCGGGCGATGTGCAACTTGGATCGCAATGACTGCAGGACTGTCGCAGGTCGCAGGGAGTTCCCGCCAGCCGAAGCCTGTCGCGAGAAGGCGGCGGGCGCTGTTCACGTGAGCAGCTACCTGCCGCACAATGCCGCACAATATTCAGCAGATAAGGGTTGGGCGTAAAGAGAGAAGCCCGGAAATTGATTCGGCCATTTCTCTTCAGTGAGGCGACAGCGTCAGTGGCGAGTGCGAACTGCGCGGAAGCTGAGCGAAAGCAGAGGTCGCACAGAGACGGGGTCGAGCCGACAAGGCGGAACGAGGAGACGAGAGGGCGAAGACGAGGACAGAGACGAGGACAGAGACGGCGAAGCAGAGGCTTTGCGGCCTGGAAGCGAAGGGACACGAGTCGGGAGATACGTACACGTCATTCTCAAGACCGTCAAGATCTGTCAAACGTCAGTCACGTTAGCCCGGCACGACAGCTTGGCATCGCTTGGCGGTGCCGATCAAAACGGCGCAAGTCAGGAACGCGAGGTCAGAGAAAAGCAGATGGAGATGCGAAAGAGAACCCGGCCCCAAATGAGCAGGATCAAAGACGAGAGGCAAGCACACAGCCAGACAGCTGCAGGCCAAGAGGCCAGGACGGAGACAGGAGGGCGTGCTCTGTACACGAAGCAATCGATAGGCGCAGAATACATGCAGATGCGCGATGCACACACGGGCAAACGAGGCCTCTCGGCGCCAAGAGAAGCAGAGCCAAGAGACGCGAGCCAAGACACAGCATGGCGAAAGGCGAAAGACGAAAGACGACATGCAGCCGGCAACAGGCAGCAGAACTTACTCATGCTCATGATCAGTCATATTCCTTGGAACGCAGAGGGTGGCAGGCCGGCAAAGGGTCATCGGCTGACCGACCAGTTCTGCGAGTTGGGACGCCGATGCCTGGCGTTTCGTGGGCGATGCTGCGAGGGAGACGAAAGGGCGGGAGGTCTGGGGCGTCGGAGGGTCGGGAGAGCGCGGAGAGCGCGGAGAGTTGTGGGACGCGAATTACGAGCACGAGGCGCACGAGAAAGGGCAGACGGCAAGAACGAAACGGTGGCGGCGGTCGGGCGGCTTGGGGGGGCACGCTTGGGGTCTCTGGGTGGGCACAGCGCTTGCGCCGCAGAAGACTGGGGCAGAGAAGGAGCGAGTCGGGGGGTGGGGACGCGGCCGCAAGGCAAGGTCACGCGCAGAGCATCGAGGCGACGGCGAGAAAGAGCGACGGAGCAGCGAGCGACGGAGCAGCGAGCGACGGGAAGGCGCGCGTAATAAGAGCGCAGAGCGCCGCGGCAAGAGCCAGCGACGGCATGAGCCAGCGACGGCGGACGAGGCAGGCGCAACGGGCCAGTCCAATACGAAATACGAGGGCCACGGACGTGGTAGGGGAAGGTGCTGGCCACATCTCACCACGCGCCCTCTCAGCCAGACAATGAACTAAAGCCACCACCACCGCCCTCTCAGCCAGCGCTTGGGCTCCGTGTCAGAGCACGGCAAGACACGGCAGCCGGAGGGAAGGCTCTGTAAGGTACGGAGAATTCTTGGCGTTGTCTCTCGTCGTATTGCTCCATTCGTGGGCTTTTGAGCTTCTACACAGTACGTCTTGCGCTGCGCTCCCGATGCCACGGCGGTGCTGTCCGAGCGCATCTCGCGAAGAATGACGCCAGATTCGGCACAACGACACCACGCCACGATACATGTGCGGTTAAGCGGTCCAAAAAGCCGCATACTCCGTATCTCACAAAGTACGCCGTTCAGCTGACGCTCGACACGCAGACGCCGCTCGACTCCTAGAGCCACACACCGATCGACCAGGCGCCAGCACCAAACAGGCAACTGTAGCAGACCGCCATGCTGACTGCGCGACATGTGCTGCATGGCTGCATCGCCGGCGCAGATACGCAGGCGGTCGAATCTGCGGATCGAGTGCATGCTTACGCCGTGCAATGCCGCGATACGGTCTGGCGTGGTCCAATTCTCACCTTGCTTGTCCTATCTGCCCAACTTTGCGGAGATCTCGGCTGGCTCGCGGCAAGGCTCCCGGAAGCACCCACAAGGCATCTACGGAGTGTCCGTTGGCTCAGCACGAAATCATGCGAAGAAGTCCGATTGGCCGGGCCCGGCTTAGCTTTGGCTGTCTGACACTCCGCCGGTCTGTCTGCCTTTCAACTGGGGGAGATGGCAAATACTTTAATAAATTCAAGAGTCTCAACTCAAAGCTGAACAAGATGCAAACAAAAGAGATCCAGCAGCAAATCCTTATTTCACAAAAATAGTGTTGGCCAGCTAAAATGTTCACTCGGCGTCTCTATTGTACATGTAATCCTCTTGTGTGGTCTACGTGTTTGTTGCCGGCACGCGCTATCGCAAGTAAATGCGGCTGAACGCTTTCTACCTCGTAAGGAGCGTGCAGCGTCCGTGCTGTCCCAGTCGGCCGGGACTGCGGGCTGGTGGGCAGGCGGCGATCTGGGGACTATCTTGATCTTGCGGCAAGTAATTAACTGTGGCCTTGTGGACGATTCTCTGTCATTTTCGTCAAACCCGTCATTCCCGGCCTATTTCCATCCACTTCCGCAGGACCTTTACTAATACTGCGTATGCAAGCCGTTCCGGTGGCGCTCAGAGATAACTGTCGGGGCTAGTCTAGGTATCGAGCATCGCTAAACGGAATTATACTGCATCTTACACTCCAGCAACGACAAAATATAACGCTTGCCAAAGCAAAGCCGGTTGAAGTCTACCTAGCACTATTGGCACTACATGGCGGTATGTTCCTTGTCTCCATTTCCGTGTTTCAGTGCCGTACGTCCATCTCTTCCTCAGTAACCCCAGCCGCGGCGCTCACGGCGCTCCTCGTCCTCGTCACGGTTACTGAAGAAGCCACCACCACCACGGCGCTCGACTTCGTCAGACCGCCGCGACTCGTACTCGTCCCGGCCGTACTCCTCCCGTTGACCGCCACCAAAACGGGGCTGCTCCTGCCCATAGCGGGATTGCTCCTCGTCGCGACCACCGCCCCAGCGAGAGGATTCCTCGTCGCGACCACCGCCCCAGCGGGAGGATTCCTCCTCGTCGCGACGGCCACCTCCGTACCGCTGCTGCTCTTCCTGGCGGTAGGTGCCCTCGTTGTCTTCCCACCGACGCTCAGAGCGCTCCTCATACCCGCCGCCGTAGGACGGCCGCGTCTCGGTACGCTCTTCGTAGCCGCGGCCAGAGGGACGCTCATCACGGCGACTCTCTTCCTGCTCATAGCGACGGTAGTCGGTGCGCTCCCCGCCATCCTGGTATTCGGTGCGCGTGTACTCGGCCTGGGCGTATCTGCTGCTCTCCTCGTTGCGACCGTACTGGGTGGTGGTCTGGCTGTAGCCTCCGTCGTCGTCCCGGCGACGACTGCTGGACTGGGACGTAATCCCCTGGAAGTTGGAGCCGAGCATAGAGCCGGCAGCGCCGAGAAGCCCGCCGAGGCCGTTGTCTCCACCACCACTGTCACCGCCAGACAGCTTGCTGAAGAAGCCGCCCAGGCCGCTCGAGCTCGAACGGCCACCTCCGCCGCCGGTCTGTTGCTCGACAATATTGGAAAGACCGCTCGTGATACCGCCAACAATGGCGCCGGCAGCGGCAGCAGCAATCTTGTCCTCTACGGTGTTCCCGGCACTGGTGCTGTAGTTCTTGTGCATGCCCAGAGGACCACCGCAGCCGTGACCGGTGTCATGGACACCCTCCTTGTGGTTCTCACCGTTCTCAACACCTTCGCGCGAGAGCTTGCGGCGGTAATCATCCTTCTCGTCATCGGACATGTCCTGCCACCATTCCTGTACAGTTTGGAACATGATGGAGCGGCCCTCCTCCGCGCCGTCTTCGCCCAACTCACGCTGGGCCGGGTGGTGCATGACACCGTAGATGATGCGGTTCATCAGACGGTCCACATCGACATCGTCATCGTCCCACGCCTTCATGAGCTGTGGGACGGTCCAGGAAACGACCTTGCTGGCAGTGCGACCGGCGACTTCGTTGAGAATCTGGGCCGTTAGTGCTTGTCCACCTGCGATATCCCTTCTACCGCTTGTTTTGCTGATCCATTCTGCCTCCTGCTCTACTTTATACGTACGTTGCTGAAGTGGTCCTTGGACAGCATGGAGTGGGTCGGGTCGGTCGAGTCGTCGTCGTTGAAGACGATGAGCTGCTCGTTCTTGCTGCTCTGAATGATTTCGGAGGAGCCAGTGCGCATCTCATTCTGGATCTGGTGGATGACGGGGACAACAAAAGGCGCAATGACGGAGAAGACGAAGACCGAGAGCTGCTCTTCGAGCTGCTCGACAATCTTGGGCAGAACAGGCACCTTCTCAATAGCCTCAGTGATGGACTTGAGGATCTCGTCGTGGAACTCAATGGCGGGCATGATCTGGTTGAAGGTGTTCTTGATGTAGAGCGTGTACTCCTCCGGCTCGAGGGGGGAGACGCTCATCTGCTCCATCTGGGCGGCGTTTGCGTTGTCCTGGATCTCACTCATCTTCTGCTTCTTGTCGCCACCAAAGAGGCCGGGGGGGATCTTGTCAAGAAGGTTTTGGAGCATGCTGGTGTCGCCCTGCTTGCTACTCTGCAGGGTGCCCTCAAGCTCCTGGATCTCGTTCTGGGCCAGCTTGTCGGAGACTGGGGAGTGTTAGCGGTTGGCCTAACAAAGACAGTCCGCCCAATCGGAGAGGTTTGGCGGACTGTAGAGGACGGGCCGGCATACCTTCACCAGTCACAGAGTGCAGAAAGTCGACGCCGCCAAAGGTGCCGGTGATGAGGGGGTAGACTCGGTGTCTGGCGCCCTCCAGACGGAGCTTCGTGTTGCGTCCAACGTGGGGAAAGACGTCGCGCTCGCCCAGCTCAATCAGGGCCAGCTCGGTGTAGTTGCTGTGGGCCAGGAAGTCTGGTGTTGTGAGCAAAGAGGGAACAGAAGCGGCTATTCTGGAGATTCAGGTATACATACCCTCCAAGCAGTGCAGGCCGGTGCCGAGGAGGCGCAGAGCCTCGTAAAAGTCGTCCTTGTTCTTGGAGCGGCGGTAGGAGCGGCCGAGCTCGACGCAGCGGGTGAAGAGCTTGCGAACGTGAAGGGCGCTGGTCATGATGTTGGCGTTCTCGTTGGCAATGTAGTTCTTCATGCCGGAGGCGGGGTCGATGGCGAGCTCGACGCTCTCGTCAATGGGGCCGCGGAGGCGGCGGTCGTACTGGCGGGCATCGATGTTGTCGGCGTAGTTCTTGGGGTTGTCGATGTGGTCCTCGGGGCGGTAGCAGCCGAGGCGGTCGGCGGTGACCTCGAACTCCTTGGAGCCGAAGCCAAAGGTGAGGAAGCCGAGGACGCAGAGGAGCAGGCGGATGGCCTCGGAGGAGACGGCCTTGACGGTACCGACATCGATGGCCTGGCTGTAGTCGCGCAGCCAGTTGCCAAAGTAGACGCGGGAGACGGCCAGTTTGTCAAACTTCTTACCGCCGACAGCACGGGCCATCAGCAGCTGCAGGAGAGTGTCCTCGATGTCGCCATGGCGCCCTGGGGAGTCAGCATAGGGAGGAGGCTATGAAGCAGTTGGAGCTGGCGGGCATACAGTTTTGGCCCTCGACCTTGGAGATGCCAGCAATGTTGCCGGCACCAAAGGCATGGGCGCGGCGGACGAAGAGGAGGAAGAAGAGGGCGCCCAGAAGGAGGGGAGGGGCCCGGAGTAGAGCAGCCATGGCTGTCCGAAGGCTTTCTGCTTCTTCTTGTCTAGTTGCGGTCAGCAAGACGCGGCCGGCAGGACGGCTAGCAGCTGTGAAGCGAGCATCTTACCAAAGTTCTGTATGGAGAGTGCAAGGCGGGGTGGTGGTGCGCTTGGGGCGGGAGGAGGGCGCAAGACAGGAGACCAGCTGTGTCGACGACCGGAAAGGAGCAGAAGCAGAAGTGAGGCGGAAGCGCTGAAGAAGAACGAAGGAGCAGGAAGGCGGGACGATGCCGGTGAAGCAGCAAGGCGGTGCTCTGGCAGCGGCAGAAAAGGACACGACTGCCCCCCTCTTGTGACAACGCCAAGCTGCCAAGGGGCAGGAACGGGGCTCCCCCCTCTTTCCTACTTTGGCAGTGGTGAGCTGTCGGAGGGGCATGGAACGGAGCGCTGCGTATTGCTGCGCCGGAGCTGCAGCGATGAGCGCGTCGGCGTGGCGGCGGCTTGGCATGGCGGCGACGGCAGACGCGACTGGTCCGCTGGGCTGACGATGCAGACGTGCGGCAGCTGCGACGCAGAGTTTCCCGTACGAAGTATGGAGTCGTACTACGGAGGACGGAGGACGGCGAGCAAGACACGCGATCCTTGAGCGCGGCGGCGCGCTTGCTGCGGGCTAGTGGCAGCGGCGCGGCGCGTCGACGTAGCGCCGTGACCGTCGTGACAAGCACATCGTCGCCTGCAAAGGTACGGCACGGCGAGCTGGTCGGCGATGCGCCGCTGCTGCAGAGACGATTGGCGCTTTGCGATGCGCAACGTGCAGCAAATGTGTTGTGTTGTCGTGCGGCGGCACGTGACGCGGGGTCGCGTCGAGCAAAGTGGCACAGATCGGAGGGGCCGGCAGACAGAGCAGACCGAGGGAAAGCCGGCCAGCGCGAGGAATGAGCTGGACGGTATCACAGTCACAGGCAGACACGAGGGCAGTGGCAGCTTGCTTCACGGATACGGGAGACGCTGGACAGACAGATGAGGCGCTGTACGGAGGCTGGGCAGAGGGCCGACGCAGTATTGCAGCATGCTTCGAGAGAACAGGCGTAGCTGTATTCACGTAGTGATGAGACGACCATATTCACGTAGTGACGAGACGACCATATTCACGTAGTGACGCGATGACAAAAGATGGCAAGAAATACAGGCAGAAGCCAGACGCGACATACGAGTCAAGGCGGTCGACTGAAGTATGCAGACGTCTGGCACAGGACTGCGGGATCGGAACGCGGGCACGCATCAGCGATGGGCCGTCGAGCAGTCGCGGACAGCGCAACAGTCCACGGCGGAGCGAGACAGCGTTTGACGGCTGACAGCTCGCGTGGCAGAGCGACGGAGGCGAATAGCAGAACACGCAGAGCAAAGACGGGCGGCTAACGATGGAGCAGGAAGCCACCAGGGCGCGACAAAGCGACATCCACAAGACAGCGAGCGGCCGCTGCACAGGAGGCTGCTAAGTACGACGCGCAACGCGAGCTTCTACGTTGGCTGGCATCGTACTGGTATTGGCAACTGGTTCTCGCTCAGCTCTGGCGGGACGTAGGCCGCCATTGCGGTGCTTCTGAGTGCGGCTGCGGAAGAAGCCTACTGAAATGCAGCCAGAAGCCCGATGCCCGTCTGGGGCCCAGGCGATATTCTGGATCTTGCGACGTATCTTACTGACATCTACGAGTATTACTGTATCCTACAGTTGCCTACAAAGCGAGCGCGTGCTCGCCTGCGCTGGCACGGCTCGCCATTTGCCGTTTCGGCCGTTTGCGCGCTCGCCGCGATCACTAACGGCCAGCGGGAAGCGGGGATGCCAGGGTATTGGGAAAACGCCGGATCAGCAGGCCGGAATGGGAACGGCAGCTCGCCAGCGGCAGCCAGTGAAAAAGCGCTGGCGGGCGTTGGAGGGGCCGGCGAAAACGCGACACCGAGCGGCAGCTGAGCAGCCGTAATAGCGCCTGGGCGGCCACCAATAAGCGGGGGGCGCTGAGCGCAGCGCAGTCAGCGACTCCATACGAAGTAGGCGCACCACTGCTTACTGATTGCAGGGGAGCGCTGGCCTGGTGCGCACTTTGCGCAGCGGCTCACGCAGCACGCCGATGACTTGCGCCTCGTAAACAAGACACAAGACAGCTCTGCGTAATACCGAGCCAGCAAGTTGCTCGTACGTGCCGGCGCCTGCAGTCTAGACTCTGTATGGACGTCCGCTGGTCGCTTCTTCTTCTCGTCGTTGCGCACACAATTGGCAGCCAGCCCAATACCGCATGAAACTACAGAGTACTACCGCACGCATCGCTGTAGCACGAGCGCACTGCCAAGGTGGTGTGAGGGCAGTCTCGGCGGTCAGACAGCGGAGTGCGCGGCCAGCCTGTTTTGGCCGCAGCCAGCGTCTAGGTAGGGCAGCGTGCGCGTAGCAGACCAGCTTGGCCGCCAGCGGCCAAGCTGCCTGCCCGCTGCCTGCCCGCTGCCCGCACGCAGCAGACCGGCGGCCGCAGCGCAGTCGCTACGCGCACGGCAAGCACACGCCCGCCACTGCTTTGTACGCGCCGTGGCGGCAGGCAGAGCCCGACCTGCTCCGTAATCAGCAGACCCCCCCTCCCCAATCAGGGCGCCGCTCCAGCCGAACCGGCCCTAGCCTGATAACAGGCCCCAGTGAGCCACAGCGTGCGTCCCGTGTGCCCGCTCGCCCACTGCTCGGTACGGAGTAGAGCAGCGCGCCAGATAATACTCCGTAAAATGACAACAAATACGAGCAGAAAAAAATGGCCGCCCGCCGCCCGACCAAAACAAATCAGCGCGTCGCCGCTCTGCCCGCCAGCCGCCTATAACTTGCCGCTGGCCCCCCAACCCCTCGCGCGCCCGTGTCTCCTGCTTCCCTTTCCCTCTGTCCCCTCTGTTCCCGCCTGACCGATCCGGCCCACTCCCTGTCTCTCTGCGTCTCTGCCTCTGCCTTCCCACACGCCACCCGCTGTACAAAGTAGACATCACCACCAGCGCCGCGCCGCCCCAGCTCCAGCTCACCATCGCTGGATCTCCCTGGATCGCTAGATTCCCTTGCCCGTCGCACCCACATCACCCACAGCCATCGCCATGGCCCGCCCATCCAAGAAGCAGCTCGCTGAGGCCCAGAAGGCCGAGGCCCCCAAGACCATTGACCCTGAGCAGTTTATTCGCGTCCGCGACTCGGTGAGTGCCATTTTGTCTGTTTGTGTCGGCCTGCCGGCCCTTTCTGGCGCTTCCCTTCCGCTTTCTTCCACTCCCCCAGAACGCCAACTCCCCGGATGCGCTCTCCATCGCGCCTGCCTCTGGCGTCTCTTCTGCCTCCTGCCTTGTTGCGCCTCGCCGCCCGCTCCTTCCCTCGCACCAGACCACACATGCACGCGTCCAATCATTGCACCATCTGCATCCACATCCACGTCCACCCCACAACTTCACTTGACCAACATCTACGCAACACGATCGCAAACAGCACTTCACTTCACCCTCACGCACACTCATCGGTCTCCTGGCTGCGGACACCGTTTTGCATCTACTCCTCCGTCCTCCATTCTCGTCCTCATGCACCCATCTCTATGCTCGCCATCGCCGAATTTCGCTCAGCTCCCATCTCACCATCACCACAATACCTTCTCATCACGCGCAGCTTCACGCACAGCCTCGGGCCGCGCAGACAGACGCATCGCAGGCCGCACCATGACTAACTCGTGCAGGTCTACGCGCGTCTATCCACCATCCAGGATTTGATCCGCTCTTTCACCACCGACTACCTGCGCCAGACAAACCTGCTGCTTGGCGAGGGTGCTACTCTGGATGTTCCGCCCGAGTTTCCCCTGGACATCCAGTCTGGCCTGCTCGGCGCCCCGAGTCAGCTGAACACCCTGCTCCCCACGCTCAACGCTATTCCGGCCCCGGTCGTCGAGGAGAAGAAGGAGCGCAAGAAGCGCACCCATGACCCCAACGCCCCCAAGCGCCCCCTCACGCCCTACTTCCTCTACATGCAGACGGCGCGGCCTATCATCGCCAACGACCTGGGCACAGATGCACCCAAGGGTGCCGTGCAGGAAGAGGGCCAGCGCCGCTGGAGCACCATGAACGCGAATGACAAGGGGGTGAGTTGTCGATACGTTTCACGTTTTACGTTCTATTTCTCTTCTCTCTGTACTAACTATGCAGGGCTGGGACCGTGCTTACCAGTACAACCTGCGCCTGTACAACGCCCGCGTCCACTCGTACAAGTCCGGCAACGCCAATGCCCGTCTCATGACGGATGAAGAGGCCCTGCGCTACGCGGAGGAGTACCACATCCCCATGCCTACTAGCAAGGAGGTCGATACCACCGACCAGGATGCCATCGCCGAGCAGCTGCAGCCCGCTGTCGTCGAGGAGGAGGAAGAGGAGGAGGAGGAGGTCGAGGAGGAGCTGCCTGCCGCCAAGACCCCCAAGTCCGCCAAGAAGGACACCCGCAAGCGCAAGACTGCCACCCCGGCCGATGCCGATCCTGCTACTCCTGCCAGCCCGGACAAGAAGCGCAAGCGACCTTCCAAGGTAAACGAGGAGAAAGAGCCAGAGCCCAAGAAGTCCGGACGCAAGAAGGCTAAGAGCGGTTAGGCGTTCTCGGATGTTCTTGTTGCTGATCCAAATATTGATCCTGCTCTCTTCAGAGTCTGAATTAAGTGTGACGGGCCTTTTCCTCTATCCCTCACATCACTCGATCCGCACGCCTCCCATCGTGCCGCCTATCCACGCCTGATCGCTGTGGTCTTCTGGCTGCCATCCACCTTCTGGCCCACGTGACCCCTCCCGTTCTCTGCCCTCTCTTCCTGCTTTCCTCCTGCCGCCTGCACCGTCTCGGCCGGCCGTTATGCCAGCCATCAGCGTACGGCTACCGGCTCGAGCTCAGCAGTGGAAGACGAACCGCGCGCGTTCCCGCCGCGGTGGCGGGGCGCTGCGACGGCCAGGACGGAGGAGTGGCACGAGACGGAGGGCAAACGAAGAACGACGGCAGACGGCATAAGCCAGATATGTATCAGCGCTCTAAGCGACACGAAAACGGGCACGGAAAGCGATAAAAGCACGAGATCAACCTGGACAGCGACACAGACGACACAGCGGATTCTTCTGGTGTGTGGTTCCGATTTCTTATTACTCGTCATTGATTTCACCGCTGTATGCTTTATATTGGGTTCGAGGTTTTCTTGGCTTTCATCGTGTTCTACATTTGTTTGTCTGTACGCCCTGTTCTTTCTTTTGGGACGATGGGATGCTAGTTTTACGACTGGGTCGGGTCTGTATTGTATTGTGGTTTCGCATATTGGGCACAGGCCTTGCCTGCGGGACACCATGTCATTTACTTTATATCAAAGGGGAAGGGCGCGGTGGCGAGGTCTGGCTGGCTGTCGTGAAAAGGCAAGACGCGTCGAGAAGGGGGTCCTGGCGCTGCAAGGCCCTGGAAGGTGCCTGATACCCATTATGAATCAAAGTTCGATCTACTGCCGTCGTGAAACAATGATGAGCCGCTGTGCGAGTGGCTGACGTTTTGGCTCACACCAAGGTACTCTGCAAGCATGTGCCTTTCATTCTCTGCTTGCTTGGCCGTCGGCCCTCAATATACAAAGAACTGCTGCGTCAGCGGCAGCGTCTCGCTCGGCGCCGCCACGCACGGCTGGCCGTCGGCGACGACGGTGTAGGCCTCGGGGTCGACCTGGACGTCGGGCGTGGCGTCGTTGAGCCGCATGTCCTTCTTCTGCACGGAGCGGCAGCCACGCACGGCCTCGACGCGGCTGCGCAGGCCGTAGGTCTGGGCGACGCCGGCGTCGATGCTGGCCTGGCTGACAAACAGCACCGACGCCGCCGGCACCATGGGCGCGAACATGGGCCGGCCCAGCACCGGCTGCACGGTCGGGATGGACGCGTTGGGGTCGCCCATGTGCGCAAACGCGAGGAGGCCGCTCTTGACCACCAGCGACGGCTTGGTGCCGAACCAGGCCGGATCCCACACGACCAGGTCCGCCAGCTTGCCCACCTCGACGCTGCCCACCAGGTGGCCCATGCCCTGCGCCAGCGCCGGGTTGATCGTGTACTTGGCCACGTACCGCCGCGCCCGGAAGTTGTCCGCCGCGCCCGCCGCGCCGCCGTCCTCCGCCAGCCGTCCGCGCTGCAGCCGGTTTTTGTGCGCCGTGTTCCACGTCCGCAGCACCACCTCGCCGCAGCGCCCCATCGCCTGCGAGTCCGAGCTCAGCATGCTGATCGCGCCCAGGTCGTGCAGCACGTCCTCGGCCGCGATCGTCTCCGCGCGGATCCGCGACTCGGCAAACGCCACGTCCTCCGGGATGTTGCGCGACAGGTGGTGGCACACCATCAGCATGTCCAGGTGCTCGTCCAGCGTGTTGCGCGTGTACGGCCGCGTCGGGTTCGTGCTCGACGGCAGCACGTGGCCGTGCCCGACCACCGAGATGATGTCCGGCGCGTGGCCGCCGCCGGCCCCCTCCGTGTGGTACGTGTGGATCGTACGGCCCCGGATCGCCGCCACCGTGCTCTCCACAAAGCCGCTCTCGTTCAGCGTGTCCGTGTGGATCAGGCACTGCACGTCCAGCTCGTCGCACACCTGCAGGCACGCGTCGATCGCCGCCGGCGTCGTGCCCCAGTCCTCGTGCAGCTTCAGACCGCACGCGCCCGCCACCACCTGTTCGCGCAGCGGCGCCGGATCGCAGTCGTTGCCCTTGCCCGTGATGCCAATGTTGAGCGGCAGCGCGTCGCACGCCTGCAGCATCTGCCGCATGTAGTTGGCGCCGGGCGTGCACGTGGTCGCCGACGTGCCCGCGCTCGGACCCGTGCCGCCGCCCACCAGCGTCGTGACGCCGGCCGCCAGCGACTCGTGCGCCTGCTGCGGGCAGATAAAGTGGATGTGTGTGTCAATGGCGCCGGCCGTGATGATCTTGCCCTCGCCGGCGATGACGTCCGTGCAGCTGCCCACGACCATGTTGGCGGGCGAGACGCCGTCCATGACATCGGGGTTGCCCGCCTTGCCAATGCCGACAATGACGCCGTCCTTGACACCAATGTCGGCCTTGTACACGCCGGTCCAGTCGAGGATCAGGGCATTGACGATCACGAGGTCGAGGCAGTCGGCATCCGCGCGGCCCGAGGCTTGGCCCATGCCCTCGCGCAGGGTCTTGCCGCCGCCGAACTTGCACTCGTCGCCGCGCGCGGTCGCCGTCAGGTCGCGCTCGACCTGTATCCAGAGGGCCGTCGAGCCGAGACGGACGAGGTCGCCGGTGGTAGGGCCGAACATGCCGGCGTAGGCGGCGCGGCTCATCTGGACGGCGTCCAGCGCAGGGCTGCCGAGATCGCCGAGCGGCTGCTCCGGGGCGTGAGCGAAGCCAGCAGCCTGCAGGCGGGACACGATGTCGTCGGCGCGCGCGAGGTCGACGACGCCCGAGGCGAGGTTGTTGCCGCCGCGGATGATGCGGCGGCCGCCGATGGCGACCATGGGCACGGTGCGGGTGTCGCCGGGCTCGAAGCGGACCGAGGTGCCGGCAGGGATGTCGAGGCGGAAGCCGTAGGCGCGCTTGCGGTCGAACTGCAGCTGGCCGTTGGTCTCGATAAAGTGGTAGTGGCTGCCGACCTGGACGGGCCGGTCGCCGGTGTTGGTGACGCGCAGCCGCAGCCGCTCGCGGCCCTCGTTGAGGGTGATGGCCGCGTCCTGGACGACGACGACGGCGCCGGGCTGCTCGGCAGCTGCGTAGTCGGCGGCCGGCTGTGGTGGGAAGAGGCTGGCGTCGGGCACGGGCAGGAAGCTGCCGTAGAGAGCCTGGGCGAGGTCGCCGTCGTCGGTCTTGATGGGGTCGTGGACGGTGACGAGGTAGGTGCCGCTGGGAAAGGTGCCCTCGACCTGAATTTCGCGCAGGGTCGAGCAGACAGACGGCAGGACGTGGCGGCGGCCAAGCATGGCGGCACCGATGGTCATGAGGTCGGCGACGGTGTGGCGGCCATCGCGGATCAGCTCCTGGAGGTTGTTCGCGATCAAGGCGGCGGCCTCGGCGTGGTTGAGGCGCACGCCGCGGGCGAGCCGCCGCTGGGCCAGGAAGCCCAGCTGCGAGATCGTGAGCTTGTCAAGCTGGTCGCCGGTCGCCGGTTAGCAGGTTACGGCTGAAGCGTGGGACAGAGCGGCAAAAGCACAAACGACAGAAAGAGTCAAGCGAACACCAAAATCCAAGACGCCAGATGGAACCAACCTCGCGTGGAATGAGATGCATCGTGGCAGCTATGCGCGGCCGGTCGTCAGTCCAGGTTGGCACTGGTGTCGCGAGCGTCACGGCGGCACGGCGTTGGGCAGTGTCTCACGGTGCGCCGCAAGTGTGGCGAGGCAGCTCGAGTGAGGTGAAAAGTCGGCGGATTTTTGTGCTTAAAGTGGCAGCACTCGCGATGCGACTCACTACGCGCGCACGTGGCTGTCTGCAGGCGCAGGTGCGACCCACGCTCCTACCCCGCAGTGCAGATAAGGCGGGAGATAGCATGCTGGCGTGATTGTGCTATTTTGGGAGGTGCGGCCCACTGGTGGCGGGCCGGCGGCGACTCAACCTTATCGCGCCTTCCGCTTCTACGAGTATGTTTCTATGTACGGTCACGTTCAGTAACTCGTCCATTACAAATCGTAAGATATATGCCTCACTAGTCAGCCTTGCCGCTCGGCCATCGCCCAGCTCCGGCCGCCGCATCTGGCAGGAGGAGATACTCTTGGATGTACGATGTAGATAGGGACTCAGGGAACAGGTTTGCGCAATAGCTTTGGGCATAGCCCTTTAGTATCTTGAGTAGAGAAAGAGAAGAACGTTGGATGCACGTGATCGAAGACAGTACTGCAGAATTAATGCAATATGTGATATTCACTGTCCTTCACAGAAACAAAGGAGTTCAAGAGGACGGTCAAGTCCAGCTCCAGACTCGGAAGACGGACCAGACAAGAGGCTGGGCAAGTACACATGGAATATCCATGCTCTAGCTGCAAGGGATAGAGATACAGTAACGCTGGGGAAGAATCAAACAGACAGAACAGCCGGCCTGTCACTCCGCCAGAACGCCGCGCAGATCCGCCAGCCCGGCCTCGTTGATGGCAATGTGCTGCTGCACGTCCACCTCGCCGCCGTCGCCGTCGCGCTCCCGGAGCGTGCCGTCCGCCCGTGCCGCCAACCGCCGTTGCAGTGGCTGCAGCGCGTCCCGCAGCGCCGTCAGCTCGGTCAGCGCTGCCGCCGCCCGGCGCACCGTGGCTTCGTGGTGCTGGCGCTGGGTCGCGAGCTGCGCGGCGTAGCCGTCCCACTGGTGCCAGGCCTTGGACTGCGGCTTGGGCTTGGGCTTTTGGGGGGGTTGCTTCTGCGTGTCGGGCTGTCCGCGCTCGGCGCCGGCGCGGAACAGCGCCCACCACTGCCGGAGCTGCGCGAGGGCGTCGGCGTCGGCCTCTGCCCCTGCCTCTGCCTCTGCCTCGGCCGGCGCTTCTTCTGGCGCGGCATAGGCGCTCAGCGCCTGCCGCCGCGCTGCCACGGCGGCCTGTATGCGGTCGAGGTGCCGTCCGGCCTCGTCGAGCGCCGCCAGTGCCGCCGCCGCCTCGGCGATGCGGTCGCCTGTCTTGGCCGCCAGCGTCGCCGCGTGGCGGCTGTAGGCGTCGACAAGCGCCAGCCAGTCCGCCGTGTCCAAGGAGAAGCCGAGCCGCGCGAGCCAGCCTCTGGCTCTTTGGGGTTGCCGGCTGCGCGCCGTCCCCGCCCCCGTTCCCATCCGGCCCAGCTGCGCCAGCGTCCGCCGCGTCGCCAGCGCCAGCGCATCGGCCGACGTCGCCGTGCCGCCCATCTGCAGCCGCGCCAGCGCCGCCGACACGCGCCCCGACGCCTCGGCGTATGCGTTCAACGCGCGTGCCAGACCGGCGTCGTCGTCGCCCGCGCCGTTTGCTCCGCGACCGAGCGAAAAGCCGCCCTGCCGCTGCAGCGCCAGGGTCAGGTCCCGCGTGTGCGTTCGCGGCAGCAGCCAGGCATCCTGCGCTGTCATGGCGTCCGACACCGCGTCTGGCGGCGCTACAAAGTCGCGCACCGCCGCCGCCAGCTGCGCCTGCACGCGCAGGAGGCTGCTGGCGTCGCGCGACAGGCTGACGGTGGCGTCGTATTCGTCTGCAGTGTCTGCGACGTCTGTACTCGTCATAGCAGAGGCGTCTAAAGTGTCTGACGTGGCCGAGGTGGCCGAGGTGGCCGAGGTGGCCGAGGTGTCTGCTGCATCTGTTGCATGCGCGCCTTCCGACGTCACGCTGAGCTTCGACATGCCCGGGATGGGCAAGGCCGCTGGTGTGTACGCGTTGAGGTTGTGGCTGCGGCTGTAGGCCGGCAGCGCGTGTCCAGCGCGCATGGTCACAGCTAGGCAGGCCACGAGTGTGGCGAAGAGGAGCAGAAGGCGACGTGACGTGATGACTACCGGGAACGGCGTGATTCTCGGCGCCGGCGCTGGAGCTGGCGCTTCCGTGCTCGCGCTATTCGGCCGTGCGTCGTCCATGAGCGGCAGGTAGCGCCGGCTGCCCACGACGTCCACGATCGGCATGCGCAGCGCGGGCTCGGCCGCTTGCGCCGTGTGCGCTGTGATGGTTCTGTTGGTGATGGTGCTACCGGTGCCGGCGCTCTCGGGACGGGCGCTGCTGAGCGGGCTACGGCGCACCGACGACGGCAGCGACGGCTGGAAGGGCGACCGCAGCAGCACGCGCGCGTCGTCGTCGTCAGTGGCCGCCTTGCGCAGGAACGCGTGGATGTCGTCGTCCTGTGAGCCGCCGGTGGACTGGAAGGAGGTGTTGGTGTGGGGAAGCAGGCCGATCCTGTCCGCGTTCTGCGAGTCCTGCGAGTCCTGCGAGTCCTGCGACGGCTGTCCGCTCGAGAGAAACAGGTCCTCGTCGCCGCGCGGCACGATCGACGTGTCGAAGCTGTCATTGTCGCCATCCACCATGCGCCATGAGCTCTCAACCGGCATGGCCGCCATGCTGGAGCCGAGAAAGCGAGCTTCCCGGTCTTGCGCCGGCAGCGCTCTTTCGATCTTATATATCCGCAGACCGCGTCCTTTCCGTCGCTCACGGCCAGACGCGTACAGCAATGGCAGCCCGAAACGTGAATCTGCGCCTTCTCGACGGAGCTCGTGTTGACCTTCGTGTTGATGCCAATGTTGCGATGCTCTGGTGTCGTTGGGCACGAGTACTCGCTCGGAATGCACTCAACGTCTGCACGGTGTGCGTCACGGCTGCAACGCGTGAAAATGTGCACGGCAATGCGGCCAGCTCAGCTTCCGGATCACGGGGCTGTCGACAGCGGATGCCTGGCACCTGGACATCGGGCAGCCTCGATGCGCCGATGCCTCTTATCACGGGAAAGAACGGCGCGTGACGCGAGGCTCCAGCGCGCTGTTGCGCCAGGTCACCTGCCCAGGAGTTGCACTAGTCCGCACTCAGTATAGCGCAAGGTCCCACTGAAGCTCTGAGCGAACCAATCGTGTGCCTCCGAAGTACTTCGTACTCCGTATTATCGTAGCCGTGCAAATTCGAGCAGCGCTGCCGACGACAACCCCGGACTTCCAGCCGCCCGCTCCCGCTGCTATCTGTGTGCCCCTGGCGCTCCGACCAGGCAGTGCCATGCTCGCCCCCCACCGCAGGGCTGTAGCCTTGCGCATGTCGCGGGCACCATGTCTGCTTAGACCCGTGGCCGGCCGCTCCGCTCTTCTCTTCTGCTCCTCGACCTCCTCAGCCTCCTCGACCTTCTCAGCCTTGTCGGCCTTGTCGATCTCTGCTGCCTCCTCCGGCACCCGTCCGTCTTCTTTGCCAAGAACTTCCACCTCCGTGCGTTGCTGCTCTTCGTGCGTCGGCACACCTGACTCGGCGTCTGCCACTGCCAAAGCACCGCCAGACCACCGCGACCTCGGCGTCCAGCAGGAGCTCTTTACCACGTCCGTCTACAGCCCTGGCTCGCCCATTTTCTTGCCCAACGGCGCCCGCATCTTCAACCGCCTCGTCGACTTTCTGCGCAAGCAGTATGTGCGCTATGGCTTCCAGGAGGTCATCACGCCCACCATCTACAAAAAGGCCCTGTGGGCGCGGTCCGGCCACCTCGAGAACTACGCCGACGACATGTTCACCGTGACGAGCAAGTCTCTCGCGACAGGACAGGTGCACACCGAGGAGACAGGGGCGGCGGCAGACGGCACGCCAGACGGCACGCCAGACGGCCACAGCCTCGAGGACGAGTATGGCCTGAAGCCGATGAACTGCCCGGGCCACTGCCTGATCTTCGCGGCGCAGCGGCACAGCTACCGCGACCTGCCGATCCGCTATGCCGACTTCAGCCCGCTGCACCGCAACGAGATCTCGGGCGCGCTGAGCGGGCTGACCCGCGTGCGGCGCTTCCACCAGGACGACGGGCACATCTTTTGCCGGCCGAGCCAGGTCGAGGCCGAGATCGCCGCGACGCTCGACTTTGTGCAGCACACCTACAGCGTGCTGGGGCTCGGCCCGTACCGGCTCGTGCTGTCGACGCGGCCGACCGACGGCAACCTCATCGGCAGCACGGCCGACTGGGACGCGGCCGAGGACGCGCTGCAGCGCGCGCTCGACGCCAGCGGCCGCGCCTGGACGGTCAACGCCGGCGACGGCGCCTTTTACGGGCCCAAGATCGACGTCATCCTGCGCGACTCGGACGGCAAGGAGCACCAGACAGCGACGGTGCAGCTCGACTTTCAGCTGCCGAAGCGCTTCGACCTCGCGTACCAGGGCGAGGCCGGGGACGCCGACGCAGGCAGCAGCAGCGGCGTCCGCCGCCCCGTCCTCATCCACCGCGCCGTGCTCGGCTCCGTCGAGCGCCTCCTGGCGCTGCTCATCGAGCACTACAACGGCCGCTGGCCCTTCTGGCTCAACCCGCGCCAGGTCGCCGTGCTGACGGTCAACGACAGCGCACCCGTCGTCTCGTGGGCGCGTGCTGTGCAGGCGACGCTGCAGGGCCTGGACGCGGACGCGCCGTCGCTGCTGGCATCCGTCGACGTCGACGACAGCGCGCGCACGCTGCCGCTCAAGGTGCGCGAGGCCAAGTCGAAAGGCTACGGCGCCATCGTCGTGGTCGGACCCAAGGACGTCGCGCGCGGCACCGTCGCCGTCGATTTGTCCGGGATCCCGGCGCGGGCGGCCGGCGAGACGGCCGAGGCGGCACCAGCACCGCCAGCACCAGCACCGCCAGAACCACCCGAAGCCGCCAACCCAAAGGCAAGACAGACAGTAGACATGCGGCCGGACGAGCTTCTCCAGGCGCTGCGGCACAAGGTCAACACGTACCAGTAGATAGCACAGAATGGGCCGTTTGTGCCGTGTATGATGTAATGATACAATAGACCAGGGACAAGATCCCTCCGGCCCTGTAAAGTAGAAAGACAAAGCTTTTCCCCGCTTAAACCAGCAGTCCTGCCCGTCGCCGTCCCTCCGTTCGAATGACAAGGGTATCGGGCGCCAACACCGTCCAGCGTAGCTTGGCATGATGCAACAAGTAGTAAAAATACAAGAACAGCGATAAGAATGAGCGCAACACAAATACCGGCACCAAACGCCTAGAAAGCTGAATGGCAAGCAGACGAACCCGCCGCGTCTACTTGCTCTCGCGCTTCTTCTCCTCCCAGGCTTTCATGTCCAGGCGGTAGCTGTCGTCGACTTTGCCGCCCTTGGCCTCGATCTCGCGGATCAGCCGCTGGCGTTCTTCAATGACGGTCTGCATGAACTCGACAGTGCGTTTCAGAACGAGGCCCTCGGAGCGGCCCTGGCCCTCGAGGCCGGGCACGAGCTCAGTAAGCCGGTCGAAGCCGTCGCGGATAGCTTGGCGTCGCTTTTGTTCTGGGCGGTCAGCAGTCTGTTGTGAAGCGGGTGGACGATGCACTTACCCGACTGAATGTGGTTCTGCTTCTTCTCCTCTTCTGTGAGCCGGGGCTTCTCATCGCTGAGAGCGCCTTCGCCCTGGGAGCCATCGTCTGGCGGCGAGTGCGGCGGCGAGGAAGCCATGATGCAGCAACAGTGTGTGGGGGGATGTGCTAGAGCGTGTGTGGAAGAGAGTGTGGACGAGTGTAGAAGCGAGTGTGGGAGCGTCGACGCCGTGTTTGTTGCCTCTGGTGGAAGACGGACAAGATGACATGTGACATTCAGACGGCAGGCAGGACCGGGGTAGTGGTGTGCCGATAAGATAAGGCTGTGCGCACTGTCTTACTGTGCGGTCTCGCACGGTGCTGACGAGGACTTCGTAGCGTTTCCTGTGGCGTCTCCTCGTGGCCGCGCTCAACCAACAGCCCCTGTCGGACTGCCGCGTCTTTCGTATTCCGGCACCCGGCCCCGACTCGCTTCGCCCGCACCCGTCTCGCTCCTGCTTCTGCTTTCTTCGACATGGACGCGCCGATCCCCACCGACCCGCCGCCCAAGTACGAGGCCGCCCGGGTGCCGGCACCGACGCCGGCCCCGAACCCGGCCATGGCACCGGGATCGCGTCTGTCGCTCCTGCCGCAGGGCCGGCGGCCGGGCCCGCCACTGCTGGACGTGCCGATACTCAACCACCTGCGGAAGCACCGGGTGGTGCTGGCGTCGGCGTCGCCGCGGCGTCGGGCGCTGCTGGGCCAGGTGGGCCTGACGAACCTCGAGATCTGGCCGTCGACGGAGGCGGAGGACCTGTCCAAGGAGCTGTACGGGCCCTTTGAGTACGTGGCGGCGACGGCGCGACGCAAGTGTCTGCACGTGTACGAGGAGGTGGTGCGGCAGCTGGAGGAGGACGCGGCCAGCGGCCGGGCCACGACGGGGAGCGCCAACGACACGCGCGACCCGGAGCTCGTGATCGCGGCGGACACGGTCATCGTGTCGCGCACGGGCCAGGTCGTGGAGAAGCCGCGGTCGGCGGCGGAGCACACCAAGATGCTGCGGCACCTGCGCGACACGCAGACGCACAAGGTGCTGACGGCGGTGTGCGTGCTGAGCCCGCGGCAGGACGCGGCGCACCCGGGGTACGTGATGACGGCGCACACGGAGGAGACGACGGTGGTGTTTGCGCGCGAGGCCGACGGCCTGACGGACGCCGTCATCGAGAGCTACGTGCGCACGCGCGAGGGCGCCGACAAGGCCGGCGGATACGCGCTGCAGGGCGCCGGCGGGCTGCTGCTGGTGCAGCGCATCGAGGGCAGCGTGGACAATGTGGTCGGGCTGCCCGTGCGCCGGCTGCTGCAGATGGCCGACAAGGTCATCTTCCAGCAGGACGACGGCGACGACGAGGGCAGCGCCGAGGAGGAGGAGTGAGCTGTACGCCGCGGGGAAAGAAGGCAAGCGCAGAAGCGAGACCCCTCGGCGAGACGAACACCGCCGCAGCAGCGGTCGGCCGGCGCGACGCCACGGCTGTCAGCCTCGCGGCTGCCGATCGGTCCTGGCAATCTTCTGCGGCACTCTGCCGCTCTCGCTGCGTCCGTTGCGCTTGTTGTTGTTGTTGTTGTTGTTGTTTTTTGTCGTTTGTTGCATGCATAGAATTAGATCTGCGTCCCGGCCTGCACCCAGACTGGGCCAGGCCGTGGAACACAAGTATATACCGCTAGACTGCTGCTGTACGGATGACTGTTGTGCTGCTGCCACGCTCGACTGCATGGTCGTCACACCGGAGCCTCGGTTAAGTACGGAGTAGCCAGCTGCCTTACCGCTCGGTTGCCGCCGAATGTGAGCTCGTCCCAGCCGCCATCCGAGAGCGGCTGCCCAAGACGGCCGCCTGCCGGCCTCAGACAGCTGCCGTCTGCTGGCAGTCGCTGACGGCGCTCTTGGACCCCATGGGCTGATCCGTCAGGTGCCCGTCACCGCTCTATTCTCGTTGCCGCGTCTGACAAGCACTTCCTGCCACTAGAAAGGCACACGGCGGGCGCCAAGCGTGCCGCGGCCGCTGATAGGACCGCGGCGGCCCCCCTGCCGCCCGCCGGCGTCTACAGCGGAGGCACGCAGACGCTCCAGCTGTGATGCGCGCTCTGATTGGCTGCACGTGGTCTGCGATCTAATTTTAGGCTTACTCGCCCGAGCGGGGGCGGCCCTACCGCCCGTGTGGGTGGAGTGCGCTAGGCCCGTTGGGGCGTAGCCGACAGTCTGCAGTCGCACATCTTCGCCGTCTGCAGCGGCCACATCGACCACCTCCCCCGGTGCCCTTGGAAGTAGGCCGGCGCTTAGGAGCACGCACAGGCGCGCGACGTGCAGGAGTGACAGCCCCGCCAGCAGTGCTGACTGGGTGCGGGAGCCGCTGGGGACAGCCACACCCGGACAGTCCCGGGGTCTTGGAGAGCGACCTCGAGGACAAGTGAGGCAAGAGTAGCAACAGAGTCAAACCCAGTACGCGTACGAGTAATACATACTCCGTACTCGTAGTCGCTGGCCTCCGCGTAGCGAGTTCGCTGCCGCCTGCGCAGCCTCCAGCGCCAGGGCCCGCCGGGCTTCGGCGACGAGCCTGCGTCGCTACAAGTATTGCTCCGTACCACGCAAGTACGCCAGGGCTCTGCATCCAGGGCTCCGCTTAGGCCGCGCCAGAGTCCCGGAGCGCACGCAAAAGGCTCGCTCGGAGGGGCGGCAGACGCTCGCGAGGCGCCGGGAGCGCATGCAGGCGCGCTGCTGCTGCCCGCCGTCGTCTGGCCACACGATATAGTCGTAGACATCGCACCACCCCATCACTCGGGCCTCGGGCCTGTATCCTCTCTTCTTTATCCACAGACACAGCTTCTGCTCTGCCTCCGCGTCCCCGTCTGCGTCCTCGGCCGCCTCCCCGCGTCGCCATGGCCGCTCCGCCCTCGGGGGGCTTCTCCCTCTTCCCCAACACCGGCCGGCCCGCCTCGAGGACACAGCAGTCGCGCGCCCAGCCGCCGGCCATCTCGCCCGTCTCGCCCGACGTCCAGCCGACGCACATTGGCGAGGCCATTACGGCAGAAGTCCGCATCGAGCGCTCGTCGCCTGCGGTCGCCTATGCCGATGCCGATGCCGACGCCGACGACAGCACCGACGACCCGCCGTCGCCGCTGGACCGTGCCGCCAGCGCCCGCTCACGAAGCTCCATCGCCAAGGTCCGCCTCTCCATGTACGACACCAGCACGGCCGTGGACGACCCCGTGCCGCCCATGCCGGGCACCTCGGCCTTTTACCCAGCACAGCCGGCATCCCCGCCACAGCCGGGACAGCCGCCACATCCACCACCGCCCTTGCAGTCCATCTTCCCCCAGTATGACCCCGACGTGCCGCTCGACCTGCAGCAGTACTATCCCACGCAGACCAGCCCGACACGGATTCCACGCGGCATCATCAGCCGTCCGCTCTACTCGCCAACACAGCAGGAGGTGGACGCGGCCGCCCACACCGAAAGCCTGAATGCATCGGCATTTGCCCACAACGAGCAGCGACAGCAGGAGCAGGAGCAGCAACGGAACGAGCAGCGGCAGCAGGAGCAGCAGCAGCAGCAGCAGCGCGAGCAGCAGCAGCAGCGCCAGCAAGCGCGGAGGCAGCTGACGCTGCAGACGACGAACCCGCTGGCGCCGACGTACAACCCGATGGCGGGCGCGGGCGCGCTGCCGTCGGTGGTGCAGCAGGTGTGGCCGCCGGTGGCGGCGCCGGCGACGCTGGCGATGCCGGCGGTGCCGATGCCGGCGCTGGTCGCGGGCGGCAGCCGGGCGTCGATGGCGCGCGAGCCGCCGCCGGTGCCGGTGCCGTCGACGACGGAGGAGCTGCAGGGGTTCTGGAAGGTGGCCAACGGCTGGCGCGCCGGCATGGCCGAGGGCCGCGTGTACTGTCTGCGGCTCGCCTGCGACAGCGACGCGCCCGTGTTCCGCCTGACGTCGGCGAGCGGGCAGCCGTTCTACCGGATGCGCGTGGTCCCGACGTCGGCCGCGGCGTACGTGACGCTGGCGCGGCACGACCCGGCGCGGCCGTTCAAGGGCGAGAAGGGCGACAAGGGCGACAAGGGCGACAAGGACCGGGCGGACCGGGGCAGCGGCGGGCCGCGTCCGGACGGCAGCGCCAGCCCCGGGGGCCCCATCGGCAGCCCCGTGGACACGGCGCCGCCGTCGCCGGGCGCGGCGCTGCGGGCGCGGCTCGACGGCAGCCGGCACTGGCAGACGGCGCTGGCCACGACGCTCGAGGCGGCGGCGCGGCGGCACGCGCCGCACGACGGCCTCGTGGCGCTGCTGTACCCGCAGCAGGCGGCCAACATGGCGCTGGCGCGGCCGGCCGACGGCGGCGCCGTGGCCGCGGCCGAGCGCGAGTGCGCGCGGCTCGTGTGGGACGACGACGCCGGGCGCTTCTTTGTCGTGCACCCGGCGCTGGCGCTGCCGTTCTGCGTCGGCATCGAGCGCAGCGCGACCTGGAGCCGCACCGCCTACACGCTCGAGCACCTCGAGTCGCCGCAGCACCTCGCGCGCCTCACGCGCGACGCCACCGGCCGCGCCGGCTGGCTCGAGCTCGACACCGCCATCGCCGCCTGCATCGACGCCGCCTACCTCGTCGACGTCGCCGTCGCCGCCCTGCTGCTCGTCGCCCACGGCGACGACCACTTTGCCCGCGTCGCCGCCTTTGCGCCGCCGCCCGGCACCGACGCCCGCGACGGCAGCGCCGCCGCCGCCGGCCGCCCGTCCGCGGGCAGCCTGCGCGGCGTCGTCGTCCGCAACGCCAGCCGCCTCAGCTTCGCCAGCCTGCGCGACAAGCCCAAGAAGCCCAAGACGCCCAAGAAGCCCAAGGCCGCCGCCCGCCGCATGGCGGCCTTTGAGCTCGACCTCGAGAGCCAGACCAGCATCGACCTCGCCGGCAAGGCCCTCGACGACGGCCTGCGCGGCCCGCCGCGCCGCGCCGCCCCAACCAAGGCCCGCCGTCGCGCCGACGACGACAAGATGCCCGGCTGCCTCCGCCTCGTCGCCGCCGTCTTCAAGTGCTGCTTCTGGTGCGTCTCCCTCGTGGTGCGCTCCATCCTGGCCATTCTCGGCGCCGTCTTCCACTGCTTGACCAAGGAGAAGCTGTGAGCAGCGCGGCGGCCGCGAGGCCTCGGCGACACGCAAGGCGAAAGACGGCTGGCACGGCTTGGAGGAACACGCGGAACGGATGACGACGGATGATTTCATGATGCTTTCTGCTTTCTGCTCTTGCGCTCCGCTCTTGCGCTCTGCTCTGTTCTCTTTGTGATATACTTGTGCTGTGGAGCGGCTGCTCGGGCATGTAATCGGCTGCGTGCCAGCGCCTGTTTTGATTTGGCTTGCTCTGTCTATCCCATACAACATTCCCGGGCGTTTATAGGGCGTCGTTACGTGCGCAATATCTAGCATTGCATCACGGGAGGCTGCACCGCCTCCCGTCTCCCAACTACCGCTGTCCGTGTCGTGCACCATTGCCGCGGCATAGTGATGTCCGTGGCTGCTCACCGCTTCCGCTCCCGCACCTTGATCCGCTTCCCCGACTTCTGGATCATGTCCGCCGTCGCCGTCTTGGCCATCCGCGACCGCTGCAGCTCCAGCTCTTGCTCCGCCTCCGTAAGCGCCGCCAGCCGCGTCCGTGCCGATGCCAGCCGCTTTTGTAGCCGTGCAATCGTGTCCGCCTTGCGCTGCGTATCCTCCGACTCTTTGTCGTCGGCATCGTCGGCGTCGTCGGCGTCGAGCACCATGTCCCGCTCCTCTGCCGAGTCCGCAAAAACCGTCTTGGTGCCCGCTGTCTTGACCCGCCGCAACGCCTTTTTGGCCGCTTGCGACAGTTCTTCGTCTTCGTCTTCGTCTTCGTCCTCGTCCGCCTCTGCCGCCGCCTTTGTCGGCCCGGCAAACGACTGTGCAATCACCACCCGCTGCTCCAGCGCTCTGACTTCCTTGGCCGCCACGTTGCGCATCGTCCGCAAGTAGCCCGCGTCTTGCGATTTGAGCAGCCGCACCACATCCACCGACATGGACTTGTTGCCGCGGTCACCCTCCACCGTGCCGTTCCAGTGTCGGGCCCGCTTCTCCTCGCTACCGCGCAGCAGAGCCGATCCGGGACCGCTGCGCGACAGCATCTTGTGGTAGAACTCATCCTCGTTTCGGTCGGCCGCCTTCTCTCGGAGATTTTTCAGAGCGGCCTTCTTCTTGTTCCAGTCTTTCGCTCGCAGACTGTAGTCCTGGGATGGTCAGCATCAGTTGCAGTCTGCGATGCGGAGTAGGAGCCGTACTTTGTGCTTTTCGAGGAGACCGAGGCGTTTCCGCTCCAGAGGCTGTGCACGCTCGCGATGCGAGCGGCGCTGGATCGCGTTGCGCATAGACGACGACATGCTGATGTGAGATGGCCGCGGTGATAGTTGAGGCCGGCGTCGACTGGCAAATGGCAAAACGATGGATAAGAAAAAATCGGTGATGCGAAAATCCTTATCTTATCGTATTTAGCAGAGTTATGTAAGCATGTGTATCACGTGTACGCCACGTGATACTGATTAATATCATCCCACTCATGAGGCCGAAGCTCATAAAGTACTCCACGGAGCACTCCGTATTGACCTCCAAGTCTCGAAGAGCCTGGCCATCGCAGACCTCCAGGCCGTCTGGAATGGCCGCTAGCGAACGCCACAACTGCCACAATGCAGCTGTGAGTTCGCCCTAGTTCTGTTCCGGAGCACGTCGGGACCGCCAACATCACCAAGTTCAGCTGCCTGCGCGATTCCCAATGAGTCCGTGACTCCGGTGCCAAGCGCCGCCTGCCGCCTCCATTATCCTATTACGGCATCTCCGTACGGAGTAGACAGCAGGAATGCCTGGCGCGGTCATTCTCCTGTCAGCAAGCAAATGCACGTGACCTTACAGCCGAGGGTAAACTCTGTGATAGCTGTTAGTCTGTGCGAATATGTGGGGCACATCTCGCATATTACCGCACTCTGTAGCACAGGCTCGAGCCCTGTTCGCTCACCTGTTCCAACTTCACGACCTAGCAAACTCTCGTGACCCTCGGTAGCATCGCCGCCTTCCCACAATGCAAGGAAATGGAAAATGTAGCAACGTCAATAGGAACCCGCAAGGATGGAAATAGAGAACTGCGCTACGACGCCGCCAGTCACAAAGTGCAATCATGCGAGAAGGTGCGACCACTTGCACGCGCCGTGCCTGCCTCGCGCGCTGTGGGGCGCTTCTCCGCATCCCTTCGTCCACAGTAACGGCACGCTACTCCGTACAGAGAATACGGAGTAGGGCGGCCACAGTATGGAGTGCATGCGGAATAGGAAGCCAGGCCCCATAGCGCCTTCCCCGTCCCCCATTCTCCGCGACCATTTCCAGATTCTTTCTTCTGCTGAAGAATGCCGCATCCACTTCCACGAGAAATCAGACTGCCATCGCGGCCTCACCGGGAGACAGCCGAACTCATCATACTCGGCTGTACAGGTGGACCTGCAAGTGTCGCCTTCCGTTCGCCCTTGGCCTCGCCTTTGCACGGCCCAGCTCGCCAGCTATCTACGAGTACGCGGTATGAATCCGTGCCCGACGACCCCATTGTATTTGTGTACTTTCGTCGACGGTCCCTCGCTTTGTCTGTGACATCCGGCCTCAGACCTGTCTGTCTTGCTAGCGCTCCTTGCGCTTTCAGCTCTTTCATCTACTTAACCGTTTCGCAGCCTTCCTCTTTCTTCTCACTGTCCACCCAACTACTCAAACTACTCAAACAGCACGTTCGCTGTTCACTCACGCAACTACTCTCACGACTATTTGCTTTCTCTTCTATTTCCTGCTCTTCTTATAAATCACGTCATAGCCATGCGGTATCCGTTCGGCTCGACCTCGATCACCGACGCCCTTTCTGACCCAAGACGAGCACAGCCACAGATCCCGTCCACTGCGGCTGTACCACCGGCCCAACCAGCCATGTCCATGACTATGCGTCCAAAGTCGACGGCCCCGTGCGACTCTCGACGACAAGGCCCGGGTGCTCTGCCGAACCGCCCCAGCAAGCCAAGCAGGTTCATCGGTCCCATCGACCCCAATGAACTCACCCGCCGCCTCCACGGTGTCCTGGCCCAGCAGCAGCGGGCAGAAGCCGCCGCACAGGCAGGCCAGTCGCGCAGCCACCACGCGTCGCCACTGCACGCCCTCGCTCAGTCCTCCCAACTCCGTTCCCGGTTGCTGTCTCCGAAACAGCCGGCTGCTGCTGCTGCGTGCGACACGTCGGCACCTCCCCGGCCATACGTTCCACAGCAGGCCGCCTCCCAGTTCTTCCACACGACGACCGTTGGACCCCAGTGGCGCCCGTCTTCGTTGAGACGGCCCAAGAAGCAGCCGGCCAGCCAAGACGCCAAGCTTGTGCGCGCAAACCCCGTGCCGGCCGCTTCAGCGCAGCCTGGGGCGAAAGGACACGGTGCCCAGCCCGCGTATGTGGCGCAGCACGCATACACAGACTCGCTCACCTTCCCAGCCGGCAGCGACAGTGCCAACAAGCACAATAGGAAGATACTAGAATGGGCCCACAGCGCGGCAGAGCCGTCCGGACCAGACCAGAACCGCCAGTCGTCGGAAGCGGAGTCTCAGGACCGAGACAAGCAGCCGAATGAGACGGCCCGGGAGACGAATTGGTCAGTTGTGGCACCGGCCGTGGGCCCGCAGGTCGTGCAAGAGCACCGCGTTGACTGGACCCAGAAAGACGAGACAACCTGGCAGCCAAAGAGGCCGTCACACGAAGGCACGCTCGCCCATGTGCGCCAGTCCAGGTCCCTCTGGACGCTCCGCACGCGGTCCCACAGTCCCGCCAAGGGCGCCGGGCAAGGCCGCAAAGCCTCGGTCGGGACGGCCGCTGCCGCTGCATCGCCGTCGCAGCCGCTGTCGCCCACGCGTTCACAGTCCTCCGCTGCGCCCAAGGCGTACCTGAAGACGCTCAAATCGTCCAAGAACGGGTTTTTTTCTCTGTTTAAGCTGTCTAGTTAGATTCGGCTGCTTGCCCGCCGGACGCGGAGGAATAGCGCTCTGTGCACATGTATGAACACGAAACGACAATAGAGAGCTACCATACCTTTTTTTGCGCAACATACAGTGACGACCACGCCGGACGCCCCCACGCGTCCAAGCCGTCCCGCCAGTCCAAAAGTGATCGCCGGCGTCGGCTGTACCTAAGCGCGCTTTTCGGCGTCCAGCAGCTGCTTGATCACCGAGACATCGCCCTGCATGACCTCCTGTCGCACCACAGCTGTCGCGTCGTCGAGCGCGTGTCCGTCCGGGGCGGCCATCGCGTCCTGGCTGTGGGCCCGTCCGTTGGCGAGCAGGAACGTGACCAGCTCGCAGTACGCGCGCACGCCGTCGCCGTCCTCGCCCGGGTCGACGCGCGCGCGCCGCAGTGCTTTCTGGCCCTGCCGCAGGCCGATCTCGCGCGTCCACGGCTGGGCCCGCGGACCCGGTCCATGCGGGACGGCCCCCCGGCCGCCGAAGCCGCCGCGGCCGCCGCGTCCGCGTCCGCCGCGCCCGCGGAAGGCGCCCCCGGCGTGTCCGCTCGCGCCGTTGCTGCTGCTGTTCTCGCCAGGCGGCAGCGTGGCCTCGTAGATGGTCCGGAGCCGGTTGGGCAGGTTCGGGTACTTGGCAAACAGGCGCTGCAGGTCGGCCGACTCGTCCAGCACGCTGAACGGGTTGGGCGGCTGGGTGTGGGCGTGACTGTCGGCCGCGGCCGCGCCCTCGGATGGTGGTGGCGGCGGCGGCGGCGGTGGCGGCGGCGGCGCGGCGTCCGCAGGGTGGCTGTCGCGGTGTGTGCGCGAGCACGGCACGGAGCAGCTGCTGGCCGTCAGCCGTCACGAACCCGCCGGCCAGCCAGGAGCAGAGCAGAGGCAACTCACTAGGCGACAGCACAGCGCGCGCATTTGTACTTGGCCGGCTCCTTTGCGCAAACGCCGCACAGCGTCCGGCGCTTGGCGGCCGGTGGCTCGGGCGACTCTGCTATCGTTGCCGGCGACGTCACCGTGCTCTTGTCGTCCGTGCCGGCCCGGTCGGCCCCGGACGGCGGCAGCCGATCGGACGCCGACCGCTTGGCGCCGGCCGGCGACCGCATGGACGCCGTCGCGGGCGGCGGTTCTGGCGAAGCGGCCTGCTCGACTTTGACCTCCGGTCCGGCCTCGGGTGCCAGAACGGCCATGGCGGCGATGGATGGATGGATGCGAGACGCTGCGCTGGGCGGAAAAGACGCGTATCTGTCCACGTCCTGGTGGCGCTGGCTTCTTCCCTACGCGCTTGGCATTCGCCGTCAAATTGCATAGAAAAGTGAATAGAGCTCCTATCTTATCTTTTGCGCCAGCCTTCCCTACCTATGGCAGTCTATCATGCACGTGACCTCCCGGACAAACAAGCAGTTCAGACAACCGATTCCCCGGAGACGAGACAAAACGTCCTCATCCTGAAACTACGCCCTTTCGTGTCCACGGGCAGGAAGAAACAGCTGTCTTGAATATGCAGTCCGATACCGTTTTTCGTCTCCTCATGGCCAAGCTGGTCCGCTGTGTCCGGCCTACGACATGCCCGCGATCCTCTCACTGGGCCGGCCCGACGAGAACAGTCGGATCGATCCAGCCAATATTGCCCGTCTTTCCGCTCTCGGACGTCTGGAACGCGAACACGTTCGCCGGGAACCGGTACGGCCGCACCTGGGCGTCCGTCCAGACCTGGGTGACCGGGCTGGCCGCGATCTCGGCCGTCTCGTTGTAGCCGGGGCCGTAGACGTGCCAGGTCGCCTGCGTCGTGTTGCTGCTGATGCGCGGGTCCGCAGCCGACCACCGTATATAGCCCGCCGGCAGGACGCTGGCGTCCAGGTAGGTGTGCATGAACACGCTGCGGACCTGCGCGTTCCACGGCCGCCCGAGCGCGCAGCGACCGACGATGAGCGCCGCGTCCGCCGCCGACGCCGCCACCACGCGGCTGTCCGCGACGTACGCGCCGTAGGTGTTGGCAAACGTCGTGTTGCTGCCCTTCCAGGCAACGACGCCGCCGCCGCACCGGCGCAGCGCCAGCGTCGTGTTCTGCGCGTACAGCGTGCCGAAGCCGTAGAGAAAGTCCGTCTGGCCGGCCACGTACGCGTCGTACAGGTAGGCGTTGGCGCGCTTGCCCACGTAGATCTGCGCCGTCAGCGGGGGCCGCGAGGCGACGACGCGGCCAGGCTCACTGTGTCCTGGTAGCTGTAGAAGCCACACGAGTAGAAGCCGGCATTGGCGTAGCCGACGCCAAGCGCGAGCGCCGGGCCGTTGGACGCGTTGGCGCCCTCGTTGCCGTTGACAAAGTCCATGTTGTAGGCGCGGAAGTCGGCGCAGCCGAGCGGCATGTCGGCAGGCACGGCATGGCCCGTCGGCCCGCTGCCCGTGAGCACCGCCTCGAGCGTCGGGCTGACCGTGAGCACCTGCGTCGCCGCGTTGTCCCCGCTGGAGTTGTGGTTGGCCGCGCTCCAGTAGACCGTCACGGCCTGCGTCGTTGCCGCCGTCTGCGCCGAGAGCGACACGCCGTGCGCCGGCAGCATCGACTGTCCCAAAAGGTACAGCGGTCCGCTCCGCGTCACGTTGAGCTGCTCCACGTACGTGCCGGCGCCGACGAGAATGTGCTGCGCGCTGTGCTCGTCGAGAGACGTGATCGCTGCCTGGATCGTGGCAAAGTCGGCCCGCCGGTCCGTCGCGGACACAAAGAGAGTCCCGGCTGGGCAGCCCACGAGCGGGTGTGCGCCCGCCGCCGTGCTCTGGCACGCCGCAAACGTGCGCGCAGGGCCCTGCGGTTGTCGACAGCTGTAGAGACTGGCTGCTGATGTGGCGGCATCTCCACTGACAATAGCCGCGCAAGCCAGGACGGCCAGCAGCGTGGAAGCAGCACACATTCTCATGTTGGATGCCGGCAATGCCAGAAGCGAAGCCTGGAGGATCGTAGCAGCGGATGGTCGAGCTTGGGTACCGGATGTCACTGACAGTGAGGTTCCGTACATGGAGAAAGATGAGTCGCTTTAGACATCTGGCAGCGCCTTATATGCTCTCGCATATTCAACTCATTCTGGACTCACAGGCCCATGCACTGGACGGAACAATACCCCAGACAGGCCACCGTGAGCGCCCTTGGTTTCCGTCATGACCTGCCTGTATTTGGAATCGTCTCGTCGGTTTAGTTTGGGGGAAGTGGGGAGACCATGCTCTCCATTGCGAGGAGTCAGGGGTACTGGTGAGAAAGACAGGAAGATTAAGCAACGCTGGTGCCGAGTTCGCCATAACGGTATGGTCCAAATCAGAAAGCTTGTTTCTCCGCAGAGGCAAGTGAGATTGAAGCGTGCCAGGCCGCGGGAAATCCCACGAATGAGTTGACGACGCATGCAAGGTCAGTATGCACTCATGCACCATCGGCTTCATCAGGTCTTCGTCTGCAGTCCGTAGATCCAAACCCCGCATCTAAGTTTGCCTGACGCGACCGACACCGCAACCCCGTTCGCAAAATCAAACATGCTCTGGAATTAAACGTGTCTCATTTCATAATTGCATGCCGCAACAACAAAGAGTAGGCAGTCCAAATGCTGAAAGCTGCTGGTATATATGAAAAAAGGTGTGCCTGCCTCCCAACAAAACACGTCGTAATACAAGGTGTATACAAAAATCAAAGTTCGGCAGAAATTACAATACCCTCCTGAAAAGCAACGCTTATGCTCCGCCGCTGGCAATCCCAAGCCCCACGCGCGCGCCACCGCTGCCTTGCGGCATCATCATGTTCGTGCCGGTGCGCTCGCGCAGCCGCCGGCCTTCCATAAGACCCTTGAGCCCGCGCTTCTGCAGACCGATCACGCTGCTGAGCTCGCCGGTCCACACCTCGCGGTGGCCGCGCTCGCTGCTGTCACCCACCTCGGAGCTCCATTCCGAGCCCGCTACGCTGCCTGTAGCACTGAGCTCGTCGCTCGCAGGCTGTGCGCTGGGAATGGCCGTGTTGACTTGCAGCTTCCCGGTCCGGGCTGCTAGCCCGCTGGGATCAGGGCTGCCTGAGCTGGACTGAGGCTGCCTGTCTGCCTGCTGCGACGGCCCTGCGAGAGACGATGTTTCGGAGGCCGGCATGCTGGCGTCGGCTGAGCTGAGACCATCGAATCCGCTCGGCACAAAGTAGTTGGGGTTCAGCGAGCCATCGATGCCGCGGCCGCCACCTGCAGCCATGGCCGTTGCATTGAACACGGCTGCCGCATTGCGGCTGTCGAGCAGTGCGTGCAAGCGCTCGACAACGGCCTCCAAGAGCCCGTCGATGCGGTATGGTCTTGCAATCTGCAGGAGGGAGCAGAGAATCTGTGGTGTGCACAGGTGGCTTGCCGGCGGTGGCAGCGAGCTAGTGTAGAGGAAGTGCAGCAGCGCCTGCACGGTGAGGTTCGTGTGTGGAAGATACAGACAGCGCGGGCGGCTGTTGGGCGGGAGTGTTCGTGGTGTGGGCGTCGTGTTGATCGTGGCCGGATCCATGGCGGCGAGCGACATGCCTGCGATGCCAGAAGCGCCGGACACGCTCGTGCCCGGCGTGCTGGGTGTCCTGCCGACAGAACCGCCGCCTGAGCTGATGGACCCCATCGATATGGAGCTGTCGGCTGTACTGCGGCTGGACGGCGTGATGGTGATGCTCGAGCTGCGCATCGCGGTGACCGTGCCGGGCCGCATAGGCTCGATGCCTTCCTGCGCCGACGTGCCCTCGCGTAGCAACTGCACAAAGTACGGCCCCCATCTCCGCGCTACAATGCGGCTGTTGACTGGGATGCGCTCGCCGCCGATGCAGAGAATGTCCATGTCTGCCAGCTCGCGCATCAACAGCGCCTTCTCGCCGAGGTCTTCCGATGCCCGCGAATGGAATCGGCCGCCCGCAGTGTAGCCGGCTTTGCGCGCCACGCTCATGCCGGTCATGGAATAGGGGCTGCTGGCAGAGATAAAGCCAGACATGGGCGACGTCTTGCGCGGGTTGTCGTAGAAGCCAAAGGCCTCGAGCTCCACCATGCACACGTTGGTGAAGTTGATACGCCGGTGGTTGTAGTCGTCCACCAGGCTGCGCTTCCGATTGCCCAGTATCACAAACGTGTTCCGTCGGTTCCAGAGCACACCACGATTCCAGCTGCCTTGGCTAAAAACGCTGCCACCCGCGTCGATGCGCGACCATGTCAGATTGCGCAGATCCAGCGCCCACAGCGCGTATTCCTGCTTGGAGCTGGTCAGATACGTCCCGCTCACGACGAAATGCGTGTCAATGACACCGCCGTTTGGAAATCGTAATCCGGGCGGCGTGTAGGTGCCTGCCATCGGCTTTTCACTGAGCGTGCCGTCGGGCGATCGAATCTGCAGCTCCAACTTGACGTCGAGGAAGTTGTAGTTGGAGTACACGAGCATAGATGCTCCGGGTTCGCGGGCCTCTTGGCTGATGCCGCCCATTTCCGGACGCAGATTGGCGACATTGGGGTTGCTAACGCGGCCGATGCGGGCGGTGACGGCGGGGGGCAGCGGGGCGACAACGCTCCGGTAGGCACCGCAGCTCTTGCCCAGGGGTTCGGTCGACGTCCATTTGAGACTGCGCAGGTTGAAAACACTAATCTGCTCGATGTAGTGATTTGCGCCATCCTGACCGCCGACAACGATCATTTCGGCGCCGCCTGTGCCGTCAATGGTGACACCGAGACGGCCCTCGTTCGCGCCGGTCGAGAGGTTGTGTTGGAGAGCGGACAGGGGAGCGCGGTGGGAGCTGAAGATGGCGGAGGAGGGGAGAATGCAGGCGCAGTGGGCGTAGCGCCCTTGGGGTGACTCTTTTGTCTCGATCTCGGTCCACGTCTTCGTCGGCACGTCATAGATGTAGATGTCGGACATGACGGACACGTCATGCTGCTGGTCCTGGGGCGAGCCGCTGGCCGGGGGCTGCTGCGGCGACATACCGCCGTAGCAAACCATCTTGGAGTCGCCCAGCGCACACATGGAGTGGAAGTAGCGCGGCGGAGGGATGTCGCCGGTGGCCTCAATCTTCGTCCAGTGGCGGCGGATCAGGTCGAGTTCGTAGAGATCGGACGTCAGCGACGAGGGCCGGCTGCGCGACAATATGCGACCACCGAAGACGTAGAGCTTATCGGCCAAGATGGTGGTGGTAGCGCCGACCAGCGGGTGCGGTTCCCGACCGGTGGTGCGGTGGACATTGCACATGAGGCCCGAGAGATGGGCGGATGAGGCGCTGTTGGGCGGGCCATTCTGCTGCTGCTGCTGCTGCTGCTGTTGCTGCTGAGAGGCGGAGCCGGAGCCGGTGCCGGAGCCACCGGCCGTACTCCGTGATGATTGAGGAGCCTGGGGAGAGGGCCCGGCGGATTGCTGGCCTGTGCTTTTCGGAGTGAGGATGTCGCGCGACTCGTCGGCGGACAGGTTTCCCTCCGAGGTGGTGTCGCCGGCAAAAGCGGCGCCGTTTGCGCCGCCGTTGACGTAGAGGTAGTCCTGCTCGATAGACGAGCTCGAGTCCATGGTGTGGGTTCGGCTGTCCATCGGGGCGGAGAGGTAGTTGGAGGGGTCGTTGGCCGCGGTGCTGAAGAGAGAATTGAGACTGGTGCTGGGCGTGACAGTGTGCTCTTGGATAGCGACAGGGGTGGCGGGGCTGGCTGGCGACAGCACGGACGGCGGTTCGGGTAGCGGCTTTTCGAGGCTGTTCTGCAGACTCAGGTTGCGCGCATGTTGTGACATTGAGCCCAGGCGGAATTTGTTGAGGAGCGGCGCCGAGCTGGGTGCTCTGTCGCCGGCTACTGCAAAGGGCCTCAGGGCGAACTGCGGGCCGTCGGGGAGATTCTGGCAGCTCTGGTTCTGAGCAAAGTACTGGCTGGGATTGTCGATGGGACTCTGGGCCCTTTGCTTGTTCAGCAGGGAGGCTTGTCGACTGAGCTTGTGCTCCTCGCGGTTGGCAGCGATCTTTTTGATGCCGCGTCGGACGCCCGAGAAGATGTCGGAGGGCGATTTGGTGAGGGTGGGCGTGGAGAGGAACTTGTGTTCGGCCTCGGAGTCGGAGCGCGAGCTGTCGCCAGCGGTGTCGTCGAGGTCTGAATGATTCTCCATGGCGGTTAGTTCAGCGGCACCGGCAGAGGCAACAAAGACAGCGTCCACGCATGGACGGGTAGCCGCAGCTTCTCTGCAGCCTGGCGACCCAGAGGCGGCTGTAGCCAAGCGCGGAATGACGCGTCTCGTGAAGGGTCGAGCAAGGAGTGGAAGCGGGAAGCGGGAAACGGGAAGCGGAAAACGGGAAACGGAAAGCGGAACGGTAAGGATTGAGTGACCGGAAAAGAATGACGAGCAACAGATGGCAAGCAACGAAAGACGGCGCCCAGGAACAATGGCCTACGCCGAACTTCGCAGGCAAGGCCGAGAGAAGAGGAACAGAAAGAGACAGAGATCGGCAGAAGGCCTAAACAGGAAACAGGAAACAGGAAACGGGAGATAGGCAATGCGGGTACGAAGTATGGAGGAAGCGAGAGTTCAGATCATCTGACCAACACGCAGAGAACGGGGAACGAGCCAGAAGACCCATGAGCTCCCTGGAGCAACAGTGTACTCGTACTCGTAGACAGACCGTGGAACAAAGAAAGCTTCCAGGCGGCCCCAGAAGCCGGGAGACGTGAAGAGCAGGATAAGGGGGGTAAGATTAGGTAGGCTGAGCTGGAGCAGGCAAGGACAGAGGCAAGGACAAAGGTCTTCTCCGTGCTCGTACTACCTCGTAGATCGGGAAGAAGAAATCCACACGCCTTCCAGAAGATCCGTGGACGGCGCAAGCCAGGGGGCGATTACACAACAGAAAGAGAGTGGCGGCGAGGGTGGAAAGGCTACCGGGGAGAGGTGGAAGTAGAGAAAGCGCAAGGGGGAGGGCCTGGGAGAGGTAGTACTCGTACAGATTGCAGCAATACTCCGTATTACTGCGTGCAAAGTAAGGAGAGGCGCAAGCGTACCGAGAGACAGTGATGCCTATTTTCCGTTTTTTTCGTTCACGTTTTTCTTTTTATCGTAGCAGTGGGTAATTTCGACAGGTGTCTTTGTCTGCCTGCCGGTGTGGGCTCGGCGGAAATGCGTGTTACTTCGTACTCGGGGCAGAAGCCGCGCCGCTGTAGGGCAGAGGTCGCAGGTCGTAGGTCGTGGCGAGCCGAGGCCAGACAGAAAGGCTGCTGTCCAGATGCGAGGCCCCCGATGAAGCCGAACAGGCAGCGGACGCGCGGACGTGGCGGACCAACAGGCGCGGCTGTCTACGCCGTACGCTGTACGCTGTGTGGGCTGTGCCGGATGCAGGAACCTGCAGCAGGGTGTCCAGCTCGTGCTCACGTATCCGACTTCGTACTCGTATTCAGTACGGAGTGCCCGTGCTCGTGGCTCTGGACAGAGTGGATGGGACGAACTGGCTGTGGAGCTGCGTATCTGGTGCCGGTTTTGCTGGATGCAGGCCGTGTTCGGGCTCGGCCGGGGTGCAGACAGGCCTCCTCTCGGCCAGGGCGACAGAAACGGGGGCGGAGCAGGTCGCAGGCCTTGGCGCGGCTGTCTCGGGGATCGTGAAGCCTTGGATGCAGAGGAAAATGCCACGTCGTTTGGCCAGGACAAAAGGCAAAAAGGACGCGAACGCGGCCGACGCGGGCTCGCTCGATCGGGAAAAGGGGCTCCAGCAGCCGCACAGGCGCGGCAGTCCAGGACGCAGAACGGACGAGAGCAAGGGCAGGGTGCGCCGCGAGCGTCGGGGCGAGGTGGCGGGCGACGGGCAACGGTGACGGTGACGAAGACGAGAGAAAGCATCAAAGCATCGGCTCGCACAAAGTAGTACAGGAATGTACAGAGTGTCGTAGTCGGCCGTCCTTTTGCGGCGGCAGGCGCAGTGGGGTAACGCCCGGGAGAAAAGGGGAAAGGCAAGAGAAGGAAGGGGGGCAGAACAGCCTGGCGGCTGCTTCGAGTGGAGCCGCTCGGGACCGCTGCAGGCCGCGCGCGTGCTGATTGGCCACATGTCCGATGCCGTGTGCAGGGGCCGGCGGGGCTAGAAACGGCAGGCGATGGGCGGTGCGTCGCGGGACGTTGGTGCCTGCCCGATCGAGGATCACCGACAATGGCGGTGGCCGCCATCGTGCCCGTTTCGTACGCCGTACTCAATACAGAATACGTCGTATGTCGCACTCTTTCGGATGCCGCACCGCACGCCATGCAGGCACGCGCTCTTCACGCACGTCTCGCTGCGCTTCCACTCCGCCGAGACTGCCGCAGCTGCAAGGCACACTAGCCGCACCCACTTGCCCGGCGCCATATCGCAAGCATACTTGGTGCCCGGAGTCAGAGCCCCCGTGCTAGACAAAACAGGCTCGTCGGCCCTCGTGCGCGCCATGCTCTTCTGCTGTTTCACCAGGGCCTGTCCTGTCGGGTCTCCAGCCGGCAGGACGCCTGCGGAGTATTTCCGTCCATGGTTCTAGCGCGTGCGGTGAACACACGGCGACATTCGGGACGGAGCTCGTGCATGCTAACAAGTACCTTGTACATGTGCACATAGCCATGAGCAGTCCTCCGCAGACACAATCGGAGTGAATGACCATTCGCTACGGAGTACCAGTTCCGTCCTCGGAGCACAATCGCAAGACGCATCCGTCTCGCCGACGCAGAACGTGGCAGTAGCTGCAGTGGGCGACAGGTCCTGAACCCCATCCTGAGGTATTGATGATACATACTGCATACTCGTACTAAACACTGGAATCATATCTGCACCCGGGATGGTCCTGCTGCCATGCGTCTGTCCGGCGATGTCGGTGATCTGTCGCGCATGGATGCCTCCGGTCGGCGGACACCCGGTAAGAGACAGCATCAAAAGTAACTCAGTAACGCCACCGCCAGCAAGTCGCAATGTGGCAATATGCCCGTGTGAATGCAAAGAAAAAAGACATTGGTAGAGATACAGGCAAGGCAAATGCTGGGATGGAAAAACACAATCGAAAAAATAAAGGGGAGGGTGATGATACAAAACGGAAGAGGGCAGCGAACATCAGACAAGTTGCCCACTCGCGAAATCAAAGACCGCCAGACGTCGCCCGGCGTCGGCAATTCCACTCGCCGACCCCAACCAGCGTTTCAGCCCTGTTGGGGGCCAGACCGGGCGAACATCGAACATGTCGAGAGCTTGTTTCAAGCCTGCGCGGTCGAGCTGTCTGCCTTCCCGGCACCGGCTTTCGTCTGCAATGTGTCTGTTGTACGTCTGTGCTGTGCTTTTTGTGCCGAGGTGCCGTTTGCCGTCCGAGGCGCCGTTGTTTCGCCCCTCACAGCTCACAGCAGGTCCTGCGCCCGCGGGTCGCACAGAATCCGCTTCATCGTGTCGGCGGCCCACTGGTCGTACCCGATGACGAAGAAGTTGTTGAGCTGGCTGATCTTGCGCAGCTGCAGGAACCGCTGCATCGCCTGGGCATGCCGCTCGCTCTCCTCGTCCGGCTTGGGCCACGGCGGCGCCAGCGCGGCCCAGTGGCCCTGGCCGGCCAGCGCGAGCTCCTGCGCCATCGCCCCGTGCAGCGGCCGCATCGCGAGCGCCGCGTACGCCGACACCCACTGCAGGAACGACACGTTGTCGCGGTCGCGCAGCTGGATCGGCCGCATCGCAAACTCGAACACGAGGTCGTCGTCGCTGCGCGCCAGCGACGCCCACAGCGGCTCGGCCGGCGGCGCCGCGAGCACGTGGAGCAGCGACCGCCGCCGCGACTGCGCCAGGCTCTGCGGCGACGTCGGCCCGCGCAGGTGGCTGCCCTGCTGCTGCTGCTGCTGCTGATGCTGCTGCTGCTCCAGCAGGTGCAGCTTCTTCCGCGCCGCGCAGCTGTACTCGTACTGGTCGGCGTCGTCGTCGCGGCCGCGCTTCGTCGGCGCCCGCATGGCGCTCATGGTGATCCCGAACGCCATTGTTGCAGGTCCGTCTTTCCCTTCCCAGTCGAGCGCTCGCAGTCCGGCACCCGTCCGCGGCAAGTCACAGGCCAGACGGCTTTGGGTCTTTCGGTCCCTATTCGCAGTCTAAACGCGTCTAAAACGCGTCGGTTAGCCACTTTACGCCAATTCGCGTCAATGGGCGGCCAGCCTTCCACCCTGTAGCAGTATCGTAGCTGCACGCATGGCAACGTACCTGTGATGGTCCACGAGTTGCTCCGTGTGTTCTGACCGTAGCCAGTTGTGCTGCCGTCCGGTGTGCCTGTGCTGGGACCAATGACCTGAACGGAAGAGCGTTGGTAATGGGAAACGAGAGATTGGGGCTTTTTATTTTTGCAGCAAAAAGTTGCTAGGGTGATGCGCTGACTTCGCGCCCTGTCCAGGGATAGCGCAACGGTGAAGTCCTTCGTCGTAACGGGCAACTACGGCGTATTACTCGTAATTACGGGGTATCGTTGTGCTTTCTGCAGGCTTCCAGGCTTCCTTATCCATTTTATTACTGAGACTGCTAACGTTCTGTACACAATATCATCCGTCGTGCGGTACATAATTCGTATCACTCATACAAATGTGCAGAACATTTAGTGCATCGTTACCTTCTGGAGATTGTGGTACAATACGAGTACATCCGGCTGCGTGCTTGTATTGGTATCATTTGTTTCATTTCTGCTACTCTGCATTGCTTTGTAGAAATAGCACGTCGGGTGTCCGGCAGTGCTGCACTTTCACCGTCCAGTCGAGCCAAAGTCCTTTGTTTTCTCTCATTGGCGATTACTAATGGCAGCCGACCCTTTTCAGTCTCGCGCTCCCATTGGAACTTACGCACTTAGTTCTCCTTGGGCAGCGAGGTGAAGCGCAGGTACGGCTTGACGACGCGGACCTCGGGGAAGATCTTCTTGGCGTCCTCGGTCTTGATGCTGGGGTGGACAATGACGTCGTCGCCGGGAACCCAGTTGATGGGGGTGGTGACCTTGTTCTTGTCGCCCGTCTGGAGCGAGTCGACAATGCGCAGCACCTCGGCCGAGTTGCGGCCAGTCGAGGCCGGGTAAGACAGGATGGTGCGGATGACCTTCTTGGGGTCGATGATGAAGACGGAGCGGATGGTGAACGCAACGCCCTTGGAGTCGACGTTGGTGGTGTCCTGGTAGTCAAGCCTGGGCTGTTAGACAGAGAACGGCAGAACGGCAGCACAACGACAGAACAGCCGACGGAACGTACATGTCGTAGAGGTAGGCAACCTTGCGCTCCTTGTCGGCAATGATGGGGAAGCCGACGAGCGAGCCGGTGACCTCGTCAATGTCCTTGATCCAGCCCTCGTGGCTGCCCAGGGTGTTGGCCGACAGGCCAATCAGCTTGACGCCGCGCTTGGCGAACTCGGGCGTCAGGCGGGCGAACTCGCCGAGCTCCGTGGTGCACACCGGCGTGTAGTCCTCGGGGTGCGAGAACAGCACGACCCAGTCATCGCCGATGAACTCGTGGAAGTCAATCGGGCCAGCCGTGGTGTCGGCCTGGAAGTTGGGGGCAACGGTGCCCAGGCGGATCCTGCGGATGTCGGTTAGTCGAACGTGTCTCGGGACGTCGCCACCAGACAGACGCCATGAGCTTCACTTACGGCGCAGGTCTCGGGTCAGCCATTGTGAAGGTTTGTGTAAGCGGAGAGTGCACGAGAGACGGTGGATGGAGGGATGGGAGAGGAAGAGAAGAGAGGGGGACGCCGATGATGTGATCGGGGCGCGCGTTTTTCTTAAATAGCCGTCGCTACTCGACACAGGTGGACAGGTGGAGGGGGTACCACCCACTGTCGGAGAACCGACTCTCTGCAACCGCCTCCTCGGCGTTTGACTAGCTTGATCACGTCTTCGGGCCAGTACGTCCAAGCTAGCCTAGAGCTTGGCTGGCTTGTGGCGTCATTTGCTGTATGATTCTCTGATGTTCTGTTTCACGGAAGTCTGGCCGTCAGTCTTCGTCTTTGCTGTCTCCATCTCTTGGTCTGTTTCTGCTGTCTCCGTCTGTTTTTGCTGTCTCGATCTGTCTTGGTCTGTCTTGATCTGTCTTGGTCTATCTTCGTCCTCCGTCATCGTGAAGCATTTACACGCAGCCTCTCTTCTCCCCAAACCAGGCCTCCTGTTCCTGTTGTTCTGGGAAGTACAAATACGCCGCTCAAACGACTTGCCGGTCCTCGGCCACGGCGGCAAAGAAACGAAAAATGCGCAGGGGCATGCTTACACGCATCGCAGAGTATCATCACGTTGGACTGACGTTAAAAGCTTTTCGCCCTATTCAGCCATCGCCCCGCTGTTGCGACGTCTCGCACGCCATCTGCACTGAGAACCACCCCGCTCTACTCTTTATGCGGACTAGACTGCATCGCGCAATCGCGACACTCTGCGATTGGCTGATGGTGCAAGTAAGATGCGTACGTAATCCGTTCAGTTTGGCGCCTGCTTCAAGTACAAGTACGAGTACGCCTCAACGTGTTTACGGAAGCTGTCAGATTGATGCAGAGTCCCTTGATAATGTTTGCTATTAGGTTCGAGCGAGTAATGCTACCAGGGTGGGAGATATATCTTTGTAAGAAGCACCGATGATTGCGAGACACAAGTTATACGCCGCCTTGATGCATTCCGACCATATAAATGCAGATGAGACAATAGGATAGGCAATTCGGAAGGACACAGCCACAATCACAGCTTCACACGGCCGGCCTGGAGCTCGCTCCATTCGTGCGGCCCAAACGGCCTGTACGTGTTGTTCTGCAGCCAGAAGAGCGGATCGCCGCCGACCTTGCTGGGGTCGGCGCCCTGCTCACGCAGCTCGTGCTTCTGCTGCTTGTTCGTGCCCGTGGTGTGCGCCGCGGAGTCGTGGACGATGCGCAGGAACAGCGGCTGCGCAAAGCGCGGCAGGCCCTTCTGGACGTGGGCGGCAAGGCCGTCGAGGAAGTCGGCCGTCGGGGCGTCCTTGAGCACGAGGGCGACGCAGCCCGCGCGGCCGTCGTGGGCCGGCACCTCGACGCCGTAGACGTTGGCCTCGAGCACGCCTGGGTAGGTGCCGACGACCTGCGACACCTCGGTGGTCGACACGTTCTCCGACTTCCAGCGAAAGGTGTCGCCAATGCGGTCGTGGAAGTACGTGAAGCCCTCGGACGTGCGCCGCAGCACATCGCCGGTCCGGAACCAGGCGTCGCCCTTGCGGAAGACGTCGCGCATAATCTTGGACTCGGTCGCCGCCTGGTTGCCGTAGTAGCCCTGGAAGCGGCTCTCGACATTGTCCGGCGGCAGGCGGAAGATGAGCTCGCCCGGCTCGCCCATCTTGCTGCGCCGGCAGTGGCCCGTCTGGGCATCGCGCCACGGCTGCTCCGTCGACCAGTCCATGGCCACAAAGGCGACGCCAAAGCCCATGAGCAGCTGGTAGAGCCAGCCGTTGCGGCCGACAGCGCCCATGGAGTGGTCGTTGCGCGAGAGGTTGAACATGGCCAGCGAGCCCTCGGTGGCGCCGTAGAACTCGGCGATCGTGTCGATGCCAAAGCGCTCCTTGAACCGATTCCACACGTCGGGCCGCAGGCCGTTGCCGAGAGCGATGCGCACCGCGTGCTTGCGGTCCAGATTCTCGCCCGTTTCCGGGTCAATCTGTGGCGGCGCGGCGAGGAGATAGCGACAGGTCTCACCCACATACTGGATGACGGTGGCCTTGGACCTGCGCACGTCGGGCCAGAACGTCGAATTCGAAAAGCGGCTGCCAAGAGCCAGCGTGGCGCCGGCTTCGAGGACCGAAGAGACGCAGAGGAGACACGCAGACGAATGGTAGAGAGGCATGCACTATTGGGGCGCCTGTCAGCATACCAGAAGACGAGATCGAGACTCATACACCAAAACCAAACACCACACCAAACACCACACCAAGCACCAAACACCACACCAAGCACCAAACACCACACCAAGCACCAAACACCACACCAAGCACCAAACACCACACCAAGCATCAAACACAAACGAGACTTCGGATACGTACCGTGTAGTACACATCGTTCGTGGTCAGGCCTATCCAGCGCGACGAGAAGCTGCCGCTCATGATGATCTTGGCCCAGGACACGACAGCCGCTTTGGGGAGGCCTGTCGTGCCGGACGTGAAGATGAGAATGGCCATGTTCTCGAGCTTGTCCTCGCTGCGCTGGGCGTCCGCATAGCGCACAGGCAGCGTTTGGGCGATCTCGGCATCGAACGCGGGCGTCAGAATCTCGATGCGCGTCTCGGGCAGCGCGTCGCGGACGGCCGGCGTCACAGCCTCGGCCACCGCCGGATCAACGAGCATGAGCTTCGTGGTGGCAGTCTTGACGCAGTGCACGAGCGCCTGGTCGCGCAGGTTGTAGTTGATAAAGGCCGGGCGAGCGCCGATAGCCCAGAGGCCCATCCAGAGGAAGATGAACTTGTCCGAGTTCATAAAGTTCATGCCCACAATATCGTTCTTCTGGACGCCCAGCTTTTCCTTCCACCAGGTGCCATAGCGGAGGGCCTGGTCGTAGACCTGTGCGTACGTGTACTGGCGGTCCTCGTAGATGAGAAAGTTGCGGTTGGCCGACGACGTGGACAGCGCGCGGCTCTCGAGGAGGTAGAAGAGGTTGGTCTTGTCGCGGTAATAGGCGGCCTTCATGAAGATGAGGGACGGGACGACGGAGCGGAGCAGCAGCAGGTCGCTCGAGAGGCCGGCATGGCCGTTGAGGTAGGCCAGGCCGGCTGCAGCCGCGGCCGCGGGAAGGGCGAGCTGGAGAGGGCCTATGTGCGGCAGTTAGTGACGGCCGCCTCTCCGAGGCGAAGCCGGATCAGGATCGGCGAGCACGCTGGACTCCCGGACACGCCGGAAACGTCGTCGGGCTGCCGCGAGGGTTGACGAGGCTGTCTGGACCTACCGGGCATGGCTGCGATGGAGATGGGGACTGCCCTCTCTCAGAGAGTGCGAGCCGTGGGTGGTACGCGTGAGATGGCCGAGATGGCCGAGCTGGCTGGGCCGCCGTGAGCGCCGTATATGAGGCCGTGCCGGGGGCAGCAGGTCGCGGTGTGCTGTGTACGCCGAGGTTGCGCAACGCTGGCCGCGGGAACACACCGCTCGGACGGCGCGCGATAGGTCGGTGATGCGACTGGGCGGCGGTCTCGTAAGATCGTAAGATGCCACAAAACAAGCACAGACGTCGGGTCGGTGCAGATACCCGTCTGTCCCGAGGACTCTCGTCCAGTCGTCCAGACAGCCGTGGCTTTTCTGTGGTCTGTGTGACGCAGCTCTGCGAGGCGTCCGAGAAGCACGCTGGACGCGTCGTTGATGAGCGGGACTTGCTGTTGGGATGGCGGCCTTGTGCTGAAGTCGCGCTTTTCCGATGGCCCGTCCCGAACGGACCGTGGTGGAGGAAATGGCGGTCACTGGGGAACAAGGAGAACAAGACACGAAGCTGGCGGGATCCGGGACCAGGTCGACCAGGGGAAGTGGAAAGGAGCTTGAGCCTTTAATCTTCAGCGACGGACATCAGATGCAAAAGATGCTCCTTGATGAAAGATCGCACTACGTCGTCGTGCTACGTAATACGACGTACTTGTACGAGCACTGCGGGGGCATTAGCGGCCTCTTTCGATTAGCTACAACGGGCAATATGAGCGAGAGCATCGCAACTTGGCGGCGTGGCGACGTGGCGGCGTGGAGTATGAAGAGTCGCTTAAATTGGCGCTCGTGAATCTCGTGATCGCGCTACGGCCGGTATTAAAAAAGTACGCAGCTTCGCTGTTACTGCATTGGGATAGCGCAGTGTGCGACTTCCAACGGGCCGAGGTCCCGTCGCGAGGTCGAGTACTTGTCGGAGTACTTGCACGACACGCTTATCGCCTATCGAAGACACGCTAGTCCGGATCTGCTCAAGTCTGCTTCGGCGCTTCGCGATCGTTCACTGGCCTCTTTGCACGTTTGGCGTCCGACCCGCGTGCTGTCCTCCGCCCGTCACCGTTTGCCTCCCCACCCGTCGCCAGTGCCGCCATGGCTACCCGACGCCCTGCTGCTGCTCCGACAGGCTCGCCGGCTGCTTTACCGGCAGAGACAAGCGATGCGGCGCACATGCAGACCACCAAAGACGACACGGCGCAAAAACAGCCTCCGGCCGAGAAACCAGACGACATCCAGCGGCGCAGAGCCGTGATACTCTCGTTCTGGCTCATTGTCCTGCTTCTCGGCCTGCCCATATGGTGGAAGACGACGTCCACCTACCGCGCGGACTTGCCCGTGGACGAGATGATGAACTGGGCAGAGGGCAGAGTGCGTCGCCGGAAGGCGTTCAGATAACGTCTTTTGCCTTGCTTCTGGCCAGCATCACTGACACGGACTCCCAGGCTTGCCGGCCCGTGTTCCCGCTGCGCATCGCCATCCAGGCCTCGGCGCTGCAAGACCCCGAGGCCAACCACCTGCTGCGGCTGACACAGCACGCGCTCGACGACCTCAACGACTTCGCCGGCCACCACCTGCGCCTCGAGCTGTCGCCGCGGGGCGCGCCGGCGAGCGATGATGCGGTACGGCTCGGCGCCCGGGACGAGGTGGCGCTGACGATCCGCCTCACGCCCGGCGACGCGTCCACGGCCGCGCTGCACCCGCACTTCCCCATCATCGACGTGACCTACCCGCCCAGCTCGATCCCGTCGCTCAGCTCGTCGTCGTCGGCGCTGGCGACCTTTATGGCCACGCAGCTGCGGGCCACCTTTGCGGAAGAGCAGGCCGTCATCTCCTACCTGCTCTCGGCGTCGTCCTCGGGCCCGGCCGACCAGCAGCGGCCGCGCGGCATGGCGCCCGAGGTGGCGGCGGCGCTGACGAAGCGCACGACGCGGTCGCTCAAGTACGCCCCGACCTACCACCTCACCTTCTCGCTCTTCACGAGCGGGCCGCAGCCGAGCAGCTGGGACGTGGAGGACGCCATCGCCGAGTACATGCAGCCGGTGCTGGACGTGCTGCGGCCCATCCACAACTTCACGACGGACACGCAGGTCCAGCTCTACGCGGCGCCCGGTGCCCAGTCCCAGGTGCTCAGCAAGGAGGACCTGTCGTCGTTTATCAACGCGGCCGAGTGGCCGCTGTCGCCGTCCATCGCCGGCGCGCCGACGGTGAACTTTATCATCTTTGTCGGCAACCAGACCATCGACATGGGGGCGCCGCGCGCGGGCGATGGCGCGGACCAGGCGGCGCCGATGGAGACGTCGCAGTCCTGGCTCATCCCGCAGTGGGGCTCGGTCTACCTGCTGCCGCTGGCGGCGCACCAGCAGCACGTGCCGCGGGACGGCCTCAAGGAGCCGATGCTGACCTTTACGGCGCACCTGCTGTCACTGCTGGGCACGCCGCAGGAGGGCAGTCTGCCGCTGCGGCTGTGGACGCTGAGCCGCATCCGGTCGGCCGACTTGCTCCTGCGGGCCTCCTCGACGCTGGGCAGCCTGGCGCGGCTGTCGCGGGCGCTGAACAACATTGCCATTCCGCAGAGCGTGGCCGAGGGCGTGGCGAGCACGATGGAGCACCTGCGGCTCGCGTGCGACTCGCTGGGCGGCGCGGACGGGCTGGCCCATGCGCGCATTGCCGAGGCCGAGGCCGAGAAGGCCTTCTTCGAGAAGAGCATGGTGGGCCAGCTCTACTTCCCGGACGAGCACAAGGTGGCCGTATATCTGCCGCTTCTGGGGCCGGTGGGCGTGCCGCTGGTCATGGGGCTGCTGAACGAGGTCAAGGCGTGGATGCGGCGGCGCAAGGAAAAGGCCGCGGCAGCAGCCGCCAAGAAGACGCAGTGAGGCCGGGCAAAGGCATCGAGGCGAAGTGGCCCCGGCGTGCGAAGCCGTGCCAGGTCGGAACCGGACGCGGTATACTCGGCGCATTGTGTTGTATGATATAAGCATAAGGGGAGTTTGGAATGCCACGAAGATACGACTTCGGAGGAGATTGCGTGCAGCGTGGCAACAGCAGCGCGGCGCCTGGTGCTGGCTACGCTGACGGAGAAGGTTGGCGCCGGGCGGCTCAAGCGTCTGTAGAGGCCCATGGCCACAAGACCAGCGGGAGGCCTGTCTACGTGCTGATGTGACAAACCCAGGGGCATTGGACAGCACAAAATCCAGCCTATCGTACGGTAACGTGCCCCTTTATAACACGACAAAATTGGTGGCAAATATGCACACCTGGCTTCATGGTCTAGTGGTACGATTCGTGCTTTGGGTTTCCGACTGTCCGCAGTCCATGGAGCAACTGCACGAGGTCCCGGGTTCGATCCCCGGTGGAGCCCCCATTTTTGACGTTTTGCTCACAGTCGTACGAGCACGACTGTTTTTTGCACTTGCTTTTTGACTCTACGATGTAGCCCGCGTGAAGTATGTGACGGAGGTTTCTCGGTTTCCTTTTTCCCGGACTACTCGTACAGTGCCTGCGATCCAAGCCGGGGCCGTGCATCGGCCTGTGCCGTGCAGTAGTGCGACGCCAATAAGATTTGCCGTATTCTTATCTCCTGCAACCTTCCGACGACAGTGCCAACAGCGCCTCTTTGCCGACCGCAGAGCAGCTGCCATGGCTCTCCCGCTTGACGGCCGCGACGAGGAGGAGGGCGCGAGGCTGCGCCGCCACGGCGAGGCTGAACCGCTGCTGGCCGAGAGCAGCGCCGTGCCGCCGGCGTTTTTGTCCGAGGACCGCGCCGCTCCGCCGCTCCGCGCATTCCTCGCGCTGATGCTGCTGGTGAACCTGGCGGCGGGCCTGTACGCGCTGCCGGTCAACCGGGTGATTGAGCGGCGGCTGTGCGCGGAGCACTACGGGGTGGGCGCCGGGACGGACGTGGACGAGGCGGCCTGCAAAGTGGACGCGGTGCAGCGCGGCCTGGCCGGGCTGCAGGGCGTGATGGAGACGGCGTGGGTGGTGGGCGACTTTGCGGTGACGATCCCGCTGGGCTTCGTGGCGCGGCGGCGCGGGCGGCGCGCGGTGCTGCTGCTCAACGTGGTGCCGCGCGTGGCGCTGGCGGCGTGGGCGCTGGCCGTGGACTGGTGGCCGGCCCTGCTGCCGACGCGGGCGATCGCGGCGGCCTCGTTCCTGTCGGTGCTCGGCGGCGACTGCGTGTTCGGGTCGCTCATGTACAGCCTGGCGGCGGGGATGGCGCGCGACGCGGTAGAGAGGTGAGTCCCCCGGCGAGACGAGACCCGAGACGAGACCCGAGACGAGACCGCGCGACATCTTGGCTGACCCGGACAGGGCCTCCTTCTTCGGCTACATGGGCTCCGTCTCGTACGTGGTCGCGCTCGCCGGGCCCGCGCTGTCGTCGGCCACCATGGGCGTCGCGCTGTGGCTGCCGCTCTGCCTCAGCATCGGCCTGCTGCTGCTGTGCGTGCCGGCCATTGCGCGGCTGCCCGACGGCCGCGATGCCGACGTGCCCCCTGCCGGCCTGCACGCGGGCACCGCCAAGCCGCCGTCCGTGGCCGCAGCCGTGGCCGCCCAGCTGCACGCGCTTGCGGCCATTGTGCGCTCGCACCCGCGCAACTTCTTTCTGCTGCTCGTCGGCTTCCTGCTCACGGCCTTTGCCAGCACCGACACCAAGCTGCTGACCCAGTACATCTCCAAGCGCTACGCCTGGACCTTTGCGCAGGCCGGCTACCTGCTGTCGAGCAAGGCCGTCGTCAACTTTGTGCTGCTCGCCGTCGTCGTGCCGCGCTTCCTGCGCCGCCGCGCCCGCCGCGCCGCTGCACACCCCCATCGGCAGAATCTGCGCCTCGCGCGCGCCTGTCTCGCCGTGTCCGTCGTCGGCGCCGCCGCCATTGCGCTGTCCGCGTCGGTCGCCGCGCTGGTGCCCGCGCTGCTCGTCTACGCCCTCGGCTCCGTCCTGCCCGTCTTCACGCTGTCGCTGCTCAAGGCGCCGGCCGTCGTGCTCGACGGCGACCACGGCGCCTCCGACACCCAGATCTTCGCCATCGTCATGCTCGCCAAGACTCTCGGCTCTCTGCTCGGCGCGCCCGTCATGGCTGCGCTCTGGGTCTGGGGCATCACCCACGGCGGCTTCGCGCTCGGCGCGCCCTACTTTGTCAGCGCTGCCTTGTATCTCGTGGCCATTGGTGTGTTTGCCGGCATCACGGTGGATTGAGCGGACAGGTTGGCGGCTGTCTCCGGGAGTACAAGCACCCAATGCAGACGTCCCCAAGAGCAAGGCACAATAGATGACGGACGTTTCATTTTTGCAGTCCTAAATCGCAATATGGTATCTGGTGTGGCATCACAGTCGTGCAGTCATGGCATCAATGAATCCCTTTCACTCGTGAGACATCTGATTTGTAGAGATTCGCCTTCATTCCTTTCCCCCGACCACGCCTCTTCACATCAAGAGCCGGGCAAAAATTAAGGCCATTGTTCCCACAACTGCCACCACAACTGTTGTGCCGGATGCGATACCGGTGCTGCCGCTGACAAACTCACCGCCAGCAAGACCGTTGCTGCTGGCGGGCGTTGCCGCCGACGATGTGCAGGTCGATGTGGGCTGTGTGGTTGACGGCGTGCTTCTCGTGCATGACGACGTTATCCAGGGATATGGCGTGGGTGTAGCCGTAGCCATCGTGGACGGGCTTTCGGGCATCGACGTGCATTCGCACGGCTCCGAGGCGCTGCGGCTTCCGCCATCGCCACTGTCCACGATATGGAAGTCGTAGCTGATGCCTGGGGGCGTGCAGATGGTGCCGGCAGATGTGTCGAGGACCATGGACCAGCGTCCGTTTGCGCAGCGCTGCCACGAGGTTGTGAGGCAGTTCCACGCACCATCCGAACCTTCGCAGATGGTGCCCGCCGGAATGACCTCCGGGTAGGTCTCATTGCCGCGGCGGTAGAAGCTCGCTGCCCGTGGCACTGACACAGTAGCAGAAGCGACAGCTGGCATGCCGTCGGGTGTCCCATCCTCATGGTTTTCATGGCCGGAGCATGCTGCTGCCAGCATACTGGCGATGAGATGTCCCAATTTCATTTTGTCTGTGTGCGTTCTGCGGTTGGAGAGCGTGAAGAGAAGAGAAGTCTGAGAAGCTAAAAGAAGTCGGCTTTGGAGCGGTTGACGGAAGATGGGAGACAAGTCGGAGCAGTTCAGGGCAGTCGGAAATAACTGTGTAGGTCTGAGACTGATTCTGAGAGCTGTCTGAGAGAATATGGGTAGATGTGAAGTCGTCGAAGCTGTCGTGGGTCCGATCTATTGTCTCTTCCAGCCCGGCTTATAGCCATAGTCCACGTCTGACACAGAGAGTGCAAACCCAGGCGATCGGTCGCAACGATGCGGCAGTGGTGACAGGAGTCAGGGAAGACCGGTACGTTGCTCGCTTAAATCTTCCTATTGTCTCCGGTCTGTGAATAGTTGTGAGGCCTTTGTGTCGTTACACGGCCTTTGCGGCAGGCGGACGTGGGCGGGGCTGATTGGGCTGTGCAGTCTCGCAGGACTCCTTGAAAGCCGCCACGACACAGCGTCGAGCCGACCGTCGTGCGGCTGGCTCACGGGCTACTGAAGTGGTTGTGTGTGGTGTGTCTGCATCTGCTTATTGTGAGGATTGTGAGAATGCGTTGAAATCTGTACAGGATTGCCCCGTCTGTCTGAATTAGGAAAGAACGGCCCTGTCGAAAACAATGACCGAGAAGGAGCGCTGAACGTTTCTGCTTACAAAGAGCTGACAACTCTTCTCTGCTTCCTCGACTCTTTTCTGCAACCACCAACATGCACGACCCTATGCATGTGTATGCCTATGATACCAAGAGGGCTGAGATATTTAGGTGATTGTGATTTTAAGAGAGCGAGAGGTTTGGACAATGCTGTACTATCCAGCGTGTTTCGTGCCCCTCGGAAGCGTCTGAGCATGACCTACGATCTGATTACAAAGCCGGAATAGACCGCCCGTTTAGACCGTCCACTTGTGGGAGATCGACATAGTAGCCACAAAAACTACGCCAGATCGTGTCCCAGCGGTGCATGACGTCGCTACTAAGACAACAAAGGAGTCTACGCCTGGTGATTATGGGCTTTCATGTACTTACCCACACGTCACAATATACGTTTGATTATGGGTGTTTACTATGTGCGTGACTGTTGTGTGGGCAATATCGTGGATCAGCTGTAAGATGACGAGATCTACGAGGAGTTCAATAGCAAGGGGCGAGTGTTGTTGATCTTAGTCCTTGACGGCCAAAGAAATAAACGGGCTTATCGGAGCTATATCTACTTGGAAAATAAAGTATGACGGGGCCATTCCGCTTGTGCCTCGAATGTAATACATTGGCTTCTCTGAATATATTCACTCATAGAAGGACAGAGTGGTGAACCGCAGCAAAAGCCCTAAGCCGGGCTGCTTGGCTTACCGAAGTTATCTCAGCTCGTTGACTCCTTGTGCGGTCTGGCAGGTTGAACTATTTGGCCGTCGGCCAGTCTGATTGTCCAATGTGGTTGGTACTGGGCGCTCCGGTTCAGTCTAGTTGCGGTATCCGACGCTGGAGTCCTTGTTCAGGTTCCCCAGCACTTCTCGGCTTCCCGAAGACCAGCCAACATCCCGTATAGCATTTTGGTGGACCGACGCAGCCATTTGTCCATGGCCAGAAATTTCTGCCGATCCAGGAACGAATGCAGGTCCTCCAATTGTGGTGGAAGTTCGCTGGCTCGTAGTAGGTGCATGCTGGCCCGCGAGCTTGCAGGCCCGGTGGCTGCAGGGCCGTCTTGCGGCGCTCTTGCAGGCTTCTCTGCGCACTGCTTCACTTTGGCGTATTCTCCATGCGTTTCTGCAGCAGGGCGGCCTTCCTCTCCCACTCAGCGCGGATATTGAGGATGTCGCGTCGGCGCGTCTCGAGGGCGGCGAGCAGTGCCTCGTCGGCGGCCCCGGACGGCTTGGGTTGGTGGCGCTTGTTGTTGTTAGAGAATGCACAAGTGTACAGAAACAGAATATTCGGCCCTGCACGCGTCAATTTTACGCACCTGCTTCACCTCTTGCTCGGTCTTGAGGGCGGCGCCGTAATATGTGCCGACAATAGTGATGGCGGCCACGCCAGCGGTCAGGATCATGCCGCGGATGCGCACCTTGGGGGAGGCCGGAGGCGCCATAGCAAAAGGGCCCAGGAACGGCAAAATTGGATGTAGCAAAGAGGTCTGGGCGGCAGGACGGAAACGCTGAGGCTGCCGCACATACCGAGGAAGTCCGTCGATGAAGCTGGAAAAGCTACGATAAAAGGCGGTGGACAACGGCAAAAAATGTATGCATAGACTTGGAAGAGCAAAGCGTAATGAGGAAGATTTCATACATCGCCCGAGACATGCTTGAGACAATGGAGATTTTATAAGGCTATCCAGTCTATATACGACTCCGAATAACAGATGCTCCAGGCCGGGCATGAGGGGCGCTCATTCCGGTTTATGCATGAGAACATGAGAAGCGGTCTATCTAGCCCACCAACGACTCCGTTCCGCGGGAGCAGTTCCTGTTTTACACTTTTATCTTTTTGTCGTTGGGACTGTGATTCCAGGCCTTCATAATCGTCGACCGTTCATTCCGTGGTGCCGCGTCCTGAGTCTGATCGCCAACTCTGATTTTTTCGCATCCGCCGCCGCCGCCGTGAAACGCCAGTACAAAAGACAAAACTCCGGGAAAGCCGGGCCGTCTCTATATGAGCCATGTCGTGATATAAGTTACAGTGGTGGAGAAGAGAGGAGAACTATGGACAAGGGGAATGATAGAAGGGTGGAAGCAGGAGAAGAGGGGGCACTGAAGCCCTAGGCCATGGCCCACAACCACAGAAAGGAGATACATGTCGTAGAATCATTGAGACTCGAAACTGCAACATGTTGGATCAAGCGTCCGACGGCTCCGGTGCATTGAGCAGCTTCAGCACAATTTCGTAGATGCCAAAGGTGATTCCGGCAGCCGGCACGGTACGCAGCAGGTGCGGCGTCAGGCCGCCGTAGAGACCAGCGAAGCGCTCCTCGCGCCACACGAGCAAGAAGCACTGGACGAGGCCGGTATACTTGCGAACGCCGGTGCGCGGGTCCGGGGCCTGGCGCAGACGCGTGCGCACGACCTCGTGGGGGTAGGACAGCAGGGAGGCGCAGAGCTTGGCGAAGCCGGCGGCGCCAAACTTGCCGGTCCACTCGATGGCACGGTCCGCCAAGGTGGGCGGCGCGCCGGCACGCTCGACGAGGCGGCGGTCGGCGCGCGTGTGGAGGCCGCGCTTCATCTGCTCGTAGAGCAGCCAGTGGAGGGTGGACTCGGCGGCGCCGAGGTAGCTGGCCGTGAGGCCCTTGTAGAGGCCGCGGATGCCCTCGTTGCGCACGACCTGGCGGACGCAGTCCAGCGAGTTCTTGTAGCGGCGCGCAGGGCTGCCGGCGGCCGACACCGCGGCGGCGCCGGCCTCGAGCTGCAGACGCGTCTTGATCAGCCAGATGGGGTTCGTGGCGGTCGACGTGACGAGGCCGGCCGCGACGCCCGCGGCCAGCTGCACCCACGGCGTGTCGAGGGGCACGCCCGCCGCCTCGGAGATGACGCGCTTGCCGTTGCCGTACGTGTAAAAGTTGATCGACTTGGCCGGCACGGTGCCGACCAGCGTCGGGCCCAGGCCCTTGAAGAGCGCGCGCCAGCCCTCGTTGCGCTGCACGCTGGCAAAGATCTGCATGGTCTCGCCGAGGTGGCGGCCGACGGCGCGCAGCGGGTTCCCGTGCGAGGCCGCAGCGGCAGCAGCAGCAGCTGGGCTCGCCTGCCGCGCGCGCAGCTGCTGCTGGTAGAAATCAGACTGCAGACGGGTGCGGATGACGTCAAAGGGCGCCGTGGCGGCAGCCGCGGTCATGCTCCCGGTGCTGGACGGTCAGCAAGCGCCAAGGCCGAGGAAGACACCGAGACGAAGCCGCCAGGCAAAGACAAGGCAAAACAAGGAGAGCAACTCACGCTCCGGCCACGAGATATGTCCATGATTTGGCCTTGGCAGTCTGTCCGGCAGCGGCCGCTTTTGCCGTGGCGGCGCCGGTCAGGTCCGTCGGAACAGTGACCGACACAGTGGTCGGCACAGTCTCCGGTGCGCCGGCTGCCGCCATGCGGCGCTCGTCTGTGGTGGCCCGTTGCGACATGGTTGCCGGCGCGGTAGCGGTCGCATGGTATGCCGGAGGCAGAGCAAGGCAGGGCGGGCGAGCAAACTTTTGGCGCTGTGATCAAGAGCGCCAGGACTCGCGCAAAAATGTGAAGCGATAAGGATAAGATAGCGATAAGAAGCTTAGTCAGCGCTCGATTGGGCGAACTCGCTTTGCCTGCTTTGCCTGCTTTGCCTGTCCTTTGCCTCCCGTCCACTCTCGCCGACCAGCGACGCCACACGGCAGCGACGCACACACAACCGTCTTTGACAGCGACACATACAACCGCCCGCGATGTCTATGCTGGGGCGGCAGTCGCCGGACGAGCGCGATGAGCGGCTCGGCGGCTCGCGCATGGCGACGACGGCACGCAAAGAGGAGAACATTTACATTCCGCAGTTCATCACGAAGCGGCCCTTTTACGCCATCGACGAGAGCGAGGAGGATGCGGCGGCTGGCGGGGCCGGGACGGCGGTGATGCGGGTCGGCGGCGAGAGCGCCAGTACGGGCGGCGCGAGCAGCGGACGACGCGACTACCTCGAGCACCAGCGGCTGCGCGAAAAGGCCCAGGACACGGCGTGGTACCAGCGCGGCAAGACGGCCGGGCCGGCGGCGACCAAGTACCGCAAAGGCGCGTGCGAGAACTGCGGGTCGATGGGACACAAGAAGCGCGACTGTCTGAGCCGGCCGCGGGCGAAGCTGGCCAAGTACACGGGCGCGGACATTGCGCCGGACGAGGTGGTGCAGGACGTGCGGCTGGGCTGGGACGCGAAGCGCGACCGGTGGCTCGGCTTCGACGCGCGCGACTACGCGACCATGGTGGCGCAGAAGCAGAAGCTGGAGGCGCTGCGGGGGGCCGTGGCAGGCGGCGCGGGCGGCGCGGGCGACGGCGCGGGCGAGAAGCCCGAGGCCGACAAGAACGACACGCGGTACGCCGAGGACGCGGACATGGGCGTGTCGCGGACGAACGGGGCGGCGGACCTGCGGATGCGCGAGGACACGGCGTCGTACCTGGTCAACCTGGACCTGGACTCGGCGCAGTACGACCCGAAGCGGCGCAAGATCGTGGCCGGCGGCGCCTTTCTCGACGACTCGGCGCGGCTGTTTGCCGAGCAGAACTTTGCGCGCGCGTCGGGCGAGGCGGCCGAGCTGGCCCAGGCCGAGCGCTACGCCTGGGAGGTGCACGACCAGACGGGCGACGCCAGCATGCACCTGCAGGCGAACCCGACGGCCGCGGCGCAGCGGCGCAAGGAGGAGGCCGCCGAGGAGGCGCAGCGGCGGGCCGCCATGGCGGCGCTGATGCGCGAGCGGTACGGCGTCGAGCCAGACGAGGCCGAGGCGGCGGCCCAGCCAGCCAAGACGGCGGCCGGGACGGCGCTGGTCCCGCTCCCGACGGCCGACGCGCCCAATCCCAAGCCGAAACCGAAACCCATCGCCACCTCCGAGGCCTTTGTCGAGTACGACGCCTCCGGCCACGTCAAGGAGAAGCCGCACCGCGCGGACCGGTCCAAGTACCCCGAGGACGTGCTGACGCAGAACCACACGGCCGTCTGGGGCAGCTGGTGGCACAACTTTACCTGGGGCTACGCGTGCTGCCACTCGTCGGTGCGCAACAGCTACTGCACGGGGGCCGAGGGCCGGGCGGCCTTTGAGCGGGCCGAGCGGCAGCGGCTGGGCGACTGGGGCGACGACGGCGAGCCGGAGCAGAAGCTGCTCACGGCGTGACGAGGTGTGCATGGCCGGGAACGGCGCTGGCGTTCGAGGAGGGACGGCCGCGTTTATGGCCTAGGATTCCTGTTTCTGCTATCTATACTACACTGGCATAGCGAACCAATACAGCGTTGCGCAAGCGTCGCGCAGAGTGTTATGGCTGTGCGGCGGCGTCGCCGGGGACGAGGGCCTCTTCTGCTGCCGGCGCCGTCGCTGCAGCCGGCGTGTTTCGTGTGTTTGGTGCCTCGCCCGCCGCCGCGGCCTCGCCCTCGGCTTCCACGCCGTCCTCTTCAGCCAGCACGGCCAGCTCGCCGTCGTACGCCGCAGCGCCATCGTAGGCGTCCCACGCGTCGAGGCCGTCGTCTTCCAGGACGGTTTCGAGGTCGTGCGTCTCCGCGTGCTCGTCCGGCCCGTCCTGCTCGAGCGTGTACGCGTCGTCGTGGACCGCGGGCGGCGACACGGCCTCGGCCACCTCGGCCTCCTCGGCCTCCTCGGCCTCCTCGTCCGACGCGTCCGACTCCACCGGCGCTTGCACCACCAACATCTCCTCTGGCAGCGCCATCTCGGCCCGCCGCCGCCACTCCTCCTGCATCTGCGTCGCCGTCGGCCCCGCGGCCACCGGCTTCCGCGCCACCGGCTTCCGTGTCGTCCGCCGTCCGAGCCCCACCATGCCGCCCAGCGCCCCCAGCGTCGTCGTGCTGCTGGCGTTGCTGCCGCTGCTGCCGCCGCCGCGCTCCAGCTCGCCCGGCATCGGCAGCGGCTCGCCCGGCGGCGGCAGCGGCCGCCCACCGCCAATGGGCTTGCTCAGGTCGAGCGACTCGCCCGTGCTCGAGCGGCGGTTGTGCGCGCGCGTCCCGGCCGCGCCAGCCGCCGTGGTTGTGGAAGCGGCACCCGCATGCGCCGCCTCCTCCCGGCCGGCGTCCCCGTCGGCGTCCCGTCGTCGCAGCGCGTGGATGCCCCAGCGCTTGGCCGTGGCGGCCGCGCCGGACATGGCGGCGAGCGCGGTGCGCTTCGGCGTCCCGTCACCGCCGCTTGGCGCGGTGGCTGTCGCCGCATGCGCAGACGGCGCCGGTACGCCGTCGGCCGGCCGCAGCGAGCGGTGCGAGGCGCGCGTGGAGATGCTGCCCGAGCGGCTGCTGGCGCCGCTGGCCGGACGTACAGGGGACGACGCAGTCGTGGCGTCGTGGTCTGGGCTGCGGCCGTCTCGGTCGGCTCGCTCGAATGCGTCGCCGCCCGACTCCTCGGACCGCAGCGTGCGAGCCGACAGCGCGGACCGTGTCGGGCGCACCGACGGACGCGCCGGCAGCGCCGGCAGCGGCGTCGCTTCCTCCACCGAGGTCATTGGCGTTGGCGTGCTCGCGGGCGAGGTCGGCGCGGTGGCGCTGTAGCCACGGCTGAGGCGGCGCAGACGCGCGACGGCCGGCGAGACGTTGGCGTCGGTGCCCGTGGCGGCGGCGTCGTCCTGCACGCCGTCCATGGAGGCCACGCCCGGGACTGCGGGCGCCGGCGCCGTGCTCGGGCTCAGCTCGTCGTCCTCAAAGAGACCGCCGCGCCACTTCTTGTGCTCGGTGCCGAAGAATGGCGTGTCGTCCCAGAAGGGCAGGACGACGCTCTCCGCGATGGCTTCCTTGATGCGGCTCTCGGCCATGCGGATGAGCACCGGCCAGGTCAGCTGGCGGGCCATGATGATGGGGCGGATCTCCATGTCGATCTTGGGCATGTGGCGGAAGGCGTACCAGATGCGGTTGCTGGGCGGCGGCTTGATCTTGAAGAGCATGTGGCCGTCGAGGCGCGAGAACACGACGGCGATGCTGGTCTGGGCCTCCTGCGGGCCGAGCGGCGTGCTGACGCGCAGCGTGGCGGCCACGTCAATGGCAAAGTGGCCGGTGTAGCGCACGTCGGCCTCGACGACGCACTCGCCCTCGGCCGTGAGGCTGCGCAGCCGCGGCGACGTGATCTGCGGCGCCGCCGTGCCAATGTCGACGCGCTGGACGGCGAGGCGCGCCACGAAGCCGGGCCGCGGCGTGCGGGCGAGCTTGGTCGCGATCTTGGCGAGGACGAAGCGCTGCACGTCCGGCGTGCCGGCGACGCCGAGGAAGAGGCGGCCGACGAGCGCGTTGAGCCAGCGCATCTGCGCCGCCTCCTCGCTCGCATGCAGCCGCTCCATGAGGGCCGTGAGCAGCGGCACGGCAATGGTGCGCGGCCGCGGCGGCGCAGCGCCCGCCGGCCGGCACGTCTGCAGCAGCGCCTGGTAAAAGTCCTCCTTCTCGGAGCAGTTCTCGGCGTAAAAGTACCACGGCTGCGGCGGCGCGGCGCCTGGGCCGGCCAGCGCTGCCCGGGCCACCGCCGACGGCCGCGGCGTCAGACACAGCGCGTTGCGCTTGATGAACAGCTCGCCCTCGGGCGTCGGCGGCGTCCCCGGCGGCCCCGAGCACACGCCGACGTCGTGGTCCGCGAGCTGCACAACGTGGCGCACGTCCACCTGCTGGTCGTCGTCAAACAGAATCAGGTGGCCGTGCCGCAGCACCACGTAGAACATGTTGCGCGCATTCTTCGGCCGCGGACTTGCGGCGCTGCTGACCTGCACTGCCACCGACACCGGCCGTTGCTGCGGACCCGACCTCGCCGTCGCCGTGCCGTCGCCGCCGCTGCTGCCGCCGCTGCCGCCGGCTTCGCTGTTGTTGCTGCCGTTGCCGCCCTTCTTGAGCATCCCCCGGAAGAAGGTCTGGTACACGCTCGGGCTCGCCGGCGCCACCGTTGCCGGCCCAACGGCCGCGGCCTCGACCGGCTTCGAGTTGACGCCCGCGGACACATATGTCCGGAACACCGCAAAATAGCCGGCCGTCGCCACGTCGTCCGCCACGTCTCGCGGCTTGCTGGCCTTCTTCTCCGCGGCCTGGCGCACCCGCTCGTGCTCCCGCCGCACCGCTGCTAGAGCCTCCGGGTCGTCGCCTGGCCTGGAAAGGCCGTTGTCATCATGGGGTGCATCAGCTGCGTTGCTGTCGGTGGCGGCCGGCTTTGCCTCCGGCTCGGGGCTCGGGACCGGGTGAGAGTAGACGTAGAGGACGGCAACGAGCACAAGGGGCAAGAAAGTGAGTCCGCCAAAGAGGTAGGCTAGGAGGAATGCGGTCAGCGACATGGTGCCGGTACCAAAGTAGTCGGAGCCGACAGTCGGAAACAAAAGACGGGCTGACGAGACGAAGTGACTCCGGGACGGATCTGAGCAGCCAAGCAGCCGCCAGACAGACAATCAAGCGCTCAAGACGCTCGGAAAACAGTCGAAAAGCAGCGAGAAACACCGCGGTGGCCAACGAGCAACGAGCAACGAGCAACGAGCAACGAGCGAGCAACGCTCAGAAAGAAAAGACAAAGCTCGGAAGCCGAAGCAAAGAGAAGCAGTCTCTCACGCAGTCCGTCGCCAGGCCATGTCCCAGGATTTACACGTGTGCTGCAAGCGGTTCCGCGTGTGCTAGAAGCAGTCTGAAGGACCGTGCCGGGCAGGGAGAAGGAGCTCGAGGCCGAGTCGGTTCGCGGTGGCCGTGGATTGTTGTCGTATACGAAGTTGACAGTTCGTGATGAGCGCCGCTATTGGCTAAAGCCGCCAGCGGTGACAGTGACGTCCGCTGCATCTCCACAGGGCAGCGGCAGCCACGGCCGCGCTAAAGTCAGCTCCCAATCCGCTGGCGCTACAGGGGTCTTGAGAAGACCTGTGATTGGTGAGAGATGTGCGCTCATGACGACAGGTGGTTTTATTCAAGGTTGCTGGCGCGTCACGTGAATCGTATAAATGTTCACAACTTCAACCTCTGCGACATACGTACTTAACACGTTACGAGTACACGAGACCGCTGTCTTTTGAGGCATTTTTATCGTTTAGACATTGTTTAGCTTTCTCCGTACGCCGTAAGCTATCTACCAAGAAACGTTGTCTGGCCGTTCGTTGCTCGAATGGTGATCACCAAATTTAGGGGAAATTCCCGGGTGAAAATGGCACCGCCACGTCGGTATCGCTCTGCAGCGACAGTGTACAGGCGTATGGGGGGACGGACGGGTGAATGGACAGGTATTAGGAGTCTGCGGCTTGTTCTGCTTCAGCAGCCATTGCGTTGGCTGATTTCGAGACCCACGACACACCGGCTTCGTCTGCAAAAACAAATCCGAGAGGCTCCCATCTTGGAAGCAAGATATGCGGTCAGTACTGTATAAAATTGCAATGGTATGTATAGCTGAAGATGGAATGCGCGAGATAGACGAGATGGGACAGAAAAGCGTATTTATCCCCCGGCGGATCATGGTTTAGAGAGAGTAGTGACGGGACACTGGTATTTATCCCGAATCAAGTACGAAAGGCGAGACATAGTCTTAGTATCTTTTTACAAGGGAACTATTAGAGCCACTTTGAGCATTGTTCTAGAGCATGAGAGACCTGTGGTTGATAGACAGCCGTGCCAGGCAGGTTGCACTTCCTCCATGCAAGGAGCCTCAACTCCCGAAACCGAATTCCGCAAGTCCTAGCCTACCACACGTCTGGACTCTTCCTATGTGTAAATGCCAGAGGTCCAGTCTGGCATTTGTACGAGATAGATTCCAGTTCAACCAGGACCTGCCGTATAGCAAGTTAAACAGACTGCAGCATGGTAAGCTCCAGTACTTTGGATACCGATGGGTTTTGATCACTATCTAGTCTGATACGTGATGCTAACGTGCCAACGGGACACCGGGTCGGCTCGTAAAACAAGTTTGATTCGCTGCAGAGGGTCGTTTTAACGCAACTTTATGTATACTATCCTACAGTACCTGGCGGTGGGACTACACGCACCGAAATGCCCGTCCTCTGCAGGCCAGATCTGCGGTCAACAGACAGGACAAGAATTGCAGCTTGGGTAGTAATGTGCTTTTCAAAAGGGAAACGAAGAAAGACGCTGCGCAAAATGAAGACGCAAAAAACATACATCCGTTCCACCAAAACCAGCACGGCCGCTCCTCACACATCCAATTTTCAGCCGGCAGCGCATCGCGTTCCCTCCACGAGCAAGTCGGGAATCCAGAAATCAGGGCTCAAGGAAATGCAGAGAAAGGCGCGGCGCGGCGCGACACGCGATCCAATCCGTCCGGGAAAACAGCGACAGCCGCGGCTGCCCACGCACAAGTGTGCCCGTCCGCTGTGCAGGTGAGTCCAGCGCCTGCGTCCTGTGCCGTGCGTCCCGCGTCCCGAGGCCGCTCACCAAGCATTGCGGTCCCAGTTGGGGTCTGCGGTGTCAGCTGGGGGGGCCAGAAGGGCCAGCGAAGCTGGGACTGGGGGAGCTGGAAGGGGAAGACGCAGGCAGGAAGCGGGCCGACGCAGACTCACCCTGCACAAAGGCGGCCATGACCTTGCTGCCGGTCTGCAGCAGCGGGTGGCCGACGACGATCTTGAGGAACTTCTCCAGGCCAGCGCGGCGCGCCTCGATGACGTCGTCGCTGAAGCGGTTGGTGAAGACCTTGCCGGGCAGCGGCGGGATGGTCACGCGGTCACTCTCACGCTCGAGGATGTCGCGAAAGTACTCAAAGTCGCTGTAGCGGCGGCGCACAACGCTCTGGCGCACCTTGAAGGCGGGAATGTTGGTGCGGCACACAATCTCGTAGTCGGTGTACATGTGGCGGCCGACGCCGTGGGTGCGCGGGTTGCGGACCTCGATCTCGAGAAAGTTCTCGGGCGGGCCGTAGATCTCGTCAAACGACTGCGGCCGGCTCTCGGGGAGCGTCTGCATGATGGCGCGGGGGGGCGGCGAGCCGGGGGAGGGCGACTTGGCCGGCGGAGAGGACGTCGCGGTCGACGAAGGAGAGAGTCCCCGCGGGAGGCGGGCGGAGCTGTTGGCGGACGCCGTTTTGACGGGAGAGCGGAGGCCGCGGGACGGGCGTCGAGAGAGGCGCGCAGCAGAGAGGGCAGAAGGGAAGAGGAAGATGGCGTCGAGGCGAGCGCAGAGAGATCGAAGAGGATGAAGTCGACAAGCGAGTTGAGGACAGCGGAGAAGGAGAGCGGCAGGCTGGTGCGCAAGAGGGCCAGAGGCTGGGAGCGGAAGGCCGAGGCAGCGCAGAGTGAGTTCGGCACAGAAAAGAGTCGGCGCTGCGCACACGAGCAGTCCGGACGGCTCCTTTTCGCTCAGCGGGTGGATGTGCGATAGATGTGGTGGCGTCGTGAGTCCGGTCCACGTTCTCATTTACGACGATAGCTGGGGGGAAGGTGGGGCACCGTGCCCCGTGAGCGGATACTGTACGAGTACGAGTGGTCGTACAGAACATACGAGTCTCGTACCGTACTGCACAGCGGGGCACCGCCACGATGCACCTGACGCACTGTGCGCGAAAATAGAGAGCGGGGCCTGTGCTCTTGTGGTGGGGCTCTGCGATCATTGCACGTGCGCGAGGCTTTGCGGTCGGCCGGCAAGGCGAGACCTTTGCGCGAGCACGAACTGAAAGACCGCAGGGCCGGATCTACGATACTCTTATCGTAGCACGCGTAGACTGGGCTGTGAGGCTGATGCGCGCTAGAAGAACCTGGAGCTTCTGTTCAGGGCAGCAAGTTCCAGTTGTCCGCGCGAGCTGCCATCCAGCTCAGCCCGCGTCGGCATGCCAGACCAGAGCCGTACTGTACTCGTCTCCACCTCGGTACTATGTACGTCGTAATACTCCGTCCGTATAGACAAGCACTCGTACATGTCGAGACTGTTGCAGCTTATTTCCCCGGCTACTGCAGCTTTGCGCTGCAGCGTTGCACGAGCTGCACGTTGAGGTCGCCATCACGTGACATACATACTTGCGCTAGCCTGCTTAGTAGCTTGCGTTGATCCAGTATTTTTCCAGCATCTGCTTCTCTCACGTCGACGGCATTCAGTATTGTCTTGGCCCGACTGGCCTCCCGTACGAACCTTTCCGCGACAGCGTCGAAGCCTTGACCGGGCATACAAGAGCCCCGAGTGGCCGCTACCACACTGCCGGCTTACCTCCATCCCAACCACCCTCACCGGACCCAACCACGATCACGACCACCTCTTCCGCCACCACTCGTCCACCATGTCCAACGCAGCGCTGTCGGCCACGGTGGCCGCGGCCACGGCGACGCTGGACCGGATCAAGCCGCCCGAGGGCGTGATCATGCCGCCGCCCGGAAACATGCGCGAGGTGATCGAGAAGACGGCGGGCTACGTGGTGCGCGGCGGCGCCGGTATCGAAGCGCGACTGCGAGAGAACCACGGCAACGATCCGCGGTTCAGCTTCGTGACGAGCAGCGACGACCCGTTCCACGCGTACTACGAATGGCGCAAGCTCGAGTACCGCGAGGGCCGCGTGACGGCGGTGGCAGCAGGCCGCGTGGAAGAGACGGCGCCGGCAGCGGATGCAAAGGCGCCCAAGGGCCCGGAGAAGCCGCCAGACTTTGCCTTTTCGGCGCGGCTGCCGATTATGAACGCGCGGGACCTGGACGTGCTGCGGCTGACGGCCTCCTTTGTCGCCGTGCACGGGCGGCGGTTCCAGACGGCGCTGCTGCAGCGGGAGGTGAACAATGCGCAGTTCCAGTTTCTGCTGCCGAGCCACTCGCTGCACAGCTACTTCCAGCGCATGGTGGACCAGTACGCGGCCGTCCAGGGCGACATCCAGAGCGGCGGCGCGGTCGGCGAGGGCGAGAGCGGCGCGGCGGCCGCCACGGCAGCGCGGCTCCAGACGCTGCGGGCCAACGCGGCGGACCGCTTCTCGATCCTGCTGCGGGCCAAGCAGCGGGTGGCGTACGCGGCGTGGGAGGAGGCGCAGCGCAAGGAGGAGGAGCACGCGCGGGACCTGGAAAAGGAAGCGCTGGCGCGCATCGACTGGACCAACTTTGCCGTGCTGGAGACGATCGTGTTCAGCGACGAGGACGACGCGGCCGCGCTGCCGCCGCCGACGTCGCTCAACGACCTGCAGTACGCGTCGCTGGAGGAGAAGAGCAAGCTGTCGATGGCGGCGAACCGGATGATCGAGGAGGCGTTCCCGTACTAGAGCAAGAGGAGGCGGTCCCGTCCGACCGTTCGAGAACACGAAGAGGAGGGGGCAAGAGTCTTTGGCCTACCCGGAAGCAGTCAAAGCGACGGTGTACTGCGGGCGTCATTTCTTTTTTTATTTCTGTTTGTTTTGCATCGGCATACTGGTTTCTATGGGATCACGGGTGTTTTGGGAATATAGGACATTTTGTGCAAGAGTCTGCCGCGAGAGAGCGCGACAGGTGTTCAGTCTGTGGCCGCCTCGCCACCGCTTCAGTATTGGCGCGCGCGACGCGGCCGCAATGCGTGACGTCCACAGTCGGCGCGGCAGTCGGCGTGGCAGTCGGCGTGGCAGTCACGGCGCCGCGCAGGGTGCCAGCCGTGCCCGTAGTCGTCGGCCTCGTCCGTGTCGGCCTCCTGATACCGTTCCGGCCCCCGGCGGCGCCGGTTCGGACCCGGTCCTCGGCCCGGCGCCCCGTCCTCCCCCAGCAGTCCTCCCAGTGCGAGGTCCCCGCGCAGGCTCGCCAGGGCGGCGCTGATCTGGATCACGCTGCGGTGGAGGGCGCGCAGGCTGTCGCGGGTGTCGAGGCAGTGCGAGCACGGTCCGGCCGGCGCGAGGTCGAAACGGCCGGCCGAGAAGACGCGCAGCGGCGGCGGCCGCTCCAGCACCGCGCGCGGCCTCTCCGCCACCTCTGCAGGTACGGCCTGCAGTGTCGGCTCGCCGTCGTCGCGCCAGGCGGCCATGCTGGCGATATGGGCGCGGACACGCTCAAAAGGGTCGGCGCGGTCTGTGTCGTATGCGTCGTGTGCGTCATAGGCGCCGCATGCGCCGCCGCTTTGCTTTTGGGTATCATCGTCTGCGCCCCCGCTGACGTCTTCGCTAAAGACTGTGATGCCCGTGTCGTCGTCGACTGGCGCCGTAGCCGGCGGCTCGCGGACAGGCCGGAACGGCGCGACACAGTCGCTGTCCGGGGACGGCGCGCCGGGAGCATCCATCGAGGCGCAGTACGAGACGGTCTCCCACGGGTCGTCGGACATGAGGCAGTGTGAAGATGCCGGTTCGCAAGTAGCGGTGTCTGACACTGAAAACAGGGTCTGAATAGGACGGAGGGCAGAGAAGCAAGGACAAGGGCCACGATGGCTGCCGGCGATGGCCGCCGAGATGTTAGCTACAGTTGTGAGAAGTGAATACAAGTAAGAAAAGTGAATTGAATGAATGCGATTCAAATAGAAGTGGATATGAAAAGAATAGACAAAAATAAAGGTCAATCTGATGAGTTGGAAGTCAACGCTATGTATATACCACCTGCCGAGCGCATTCATTTGTGCGTTCATCTCCAGCAACACAGCCTACGTTCGTCTTACCCACTGCCCGTCCGTCTGCCTTTCCCGTCTATCGCGCCAACAGACGTTCGGCCTGGTGGCAGTGAGGTTTCCCGGTGGTTCTGCCTAGGCGGCCAAGGAAACGGCCGGTTGAGAGCGTCGGAAGGCAAGGCGAGGCGCAGAGCCGGTAGCGCTGGAGGAAGTGCTCGTATTAGGCGCTTATACCGGCCGCAGAAGAGAGGCCGTTTTGGTTGGCTGCGCACCAGGCTGACTGGGACTGCATAAGTAGACAAGAAAGGTGGCTGGAGTCGGAGTGACGCAGTGTCGCTTGCTAATAAGCATACAAAGCAAGTTGGGAGCCGGTACATACACCCGTGTGGTAACAAGTTGTACGGATGTTCCTTTTCTAACTTCACAGATGAACTGTACAACACTTTGCGATCGGCGGACGACTTTCTTGCGTCTTAAACCGCATATTTCATGTTTTACTTCCTGGCTATTGTCACTACTGTGTCTTCAAGCTGTCCCCAACTGTTTCGCTATTTTGATGATGCTATGAACGCCACCTCCATGCTCCTATGCAGTCTCCTCCACCTTTGTGTTGCCTGCAACACATATGCGCCATATCCAATTCTATGATGCTCCTGCAAACCATCCATTTCTGTACAGACCCACTATCAGAATGTCGAAAAGCAGACATCATGCCATGTCGCCTATGTCTTGCACCACATATTGCGCTTTGCTAGATGTCGACCCGACATGGCTCTTGCGCTCTTCTGCGTCACTGGCCGTATCCTCATCCTCACCTCGGTCCAGCCTATCGTAGAGTTTCTTGGCGTCTTCGTCGGAGGTAAGGATCTCTTGCGCCCACTTCTTCCATACTTTCGTCTTGGGCAGCAGGCTCACGGCCTCGACCCAGTCGTCGCCGCCTTCCGGAATCCTGTGTTGGCGCAACAGTCTGGCGTATATTTCGGTGCGCGACCCGACTCCCTCAGCGGCCGTCTCGTCCGGGACGGCGTCCAGTTTAGCGAGGCAGGTGTCGCGGTTCTGCTTCAGGCCGAGCACGGTGTTGAGCTGGCCGGCGAGGTTCAGCAGCACGAATGCGAGCTGGTCCATGGTACTGCCGTTGGGCAGGACGACAAAGACGAACAGCAGCATGACGAGGCTGCCGAAACGCGTGGCGGCCTGGACGACGGCAGCCGGGGCGTAGGTGTACTCCTTGTATGTCAGGCAAGTGCTCGTCCAGTTCTTGATGTCGAGGCGCAGGCCGCGCAGCACAAAGGCAGAGTTGTTGCGGCCCAGGAAGAAGACGGCATCCTCGGTGTGGCCGCGTGTCATTTTTGTGGCGGGCTTGCGCTCGAGGCGAACACACTCGATGACGCGCAGGATGATGGACCAGCCAGTCATCGCGGCACAGGAGGCGAAGCCGATCCAGGTGGTCTGCAGGGGCACCAGGACGAGGAAGACCATGAGGAGGCCAAAGTAGACCCAGGTGGCGGCGACCCAGAGGAAGACGGAACGGCGATTCCAGCGGATAGAGCGGCCGCGCGGGGGCCATCCGGTGCCGTCTGGCCGTCTGGTCGTCGGATGCAGCCGGTCTCTCCACCTTCTCCAGGCCGCCTTGGGCCTTTCTGCGCCCTCGCCCTCCTGCGACACTACCCGCACCCGCCGCACGTTGTACTGCCCGTCTGCGAGCAGGCCGTCCTGGCGGATGGCGTTCTCGAGCTCCATGTTCTGCAGCGGCGCCTCGTAGCCCGACCGCGACAGGTACTGTGTAGAGGCCGGCTCTAGCAGCATGTCGTACGACCGCAGGTACGTCTGCAGCCCGACCACCGGCGCCGCCGCCACGGCCTGCAGCAGCGACCGGTTGCTGAACCGGTACCGGTATTCATCGGCCTCGCTGATCAACACCATCAGCGAACTGATGTCGAAGCCCCATTGGACGCCGGTGGTCGTCGCGTTGAGCATGATGGGCGTATATGGCTGCGTGAGAAGAGAAGAGACGGTCCAGCTGCTTTCTGGCTCTGCCTCCTGCGGTACAGTGGTCTCGGACGCTCTGCGATCGTGACTCTTCCCAATGCGCCAAAACCTTGTCCACGTTCCAGGCGGCCAAGGGCAACGAAGAGAAGAAAAGAAGGCAAAAAAGAAAGTAAGCGCGAAAGGGAAGCGGCAAAAGGCAATAGGCGAAAGACGAAGAAAAAAGGCACAGGAAACAATACGGACAAGAGCAAAACAGAGCGGGGGCAAGACAGTCGAAGCGCGCAACCAAGAAATCAGCCTCACAACCCGCCAATCCTCCTTACGAACTCCTTTTTGGCACCGCATTTCGTGCGGGCCCAAGCAGCCGCTACTATCCCTGCATGCTGCATGCGCTTAGTTCGTATGCGACGCACACCTGTAATCACGTAGACATGTAGCTGGTCTTTCATCTTTCCGGCAGGCCCAAGAGACTTACAATCGAAAAGTTCTACGGCTGTCGAAAGGAAGGAAATAAGTGACGATGCAACATGTCTGGCAATACAAAGTATTCAAAGCCCCGTAATATTTCAAACCGTTTATGCTTAATTCGTTAGCAGGTTGTTTATTGTCAATACAGCGGGTGCAACGTGAGTCTCCTTGTGAGCATGTGGTTGTTTTTCTATTATGATCGTTCAGGCCTGTTATGAGCTTCTAGCCATGGACGGCATCTAACGACTTTAACGGCGCGGGCCGTGGCACCAAAAGGTAGACATTGTTATCGCCGTCAATGACCGGTACACCGGTCGTGGCGCAATGCCTCAGCCACGGAATGAGTCATGCTAGCCGTACGCTTACGGAGGCGATCACTGAACAATGTCGAAATACGGCACATATCATGTGCGCGTGTGTAGTACTTGCTAATATTCTACTACGTGCTATACATCCAGATCAACAGATGCTATCCCAAAGCAACCAGACGCCGCCCAATGCTTTTCCTTTCTACTTCGTAGCAATGTGTTGCCGCCAGACTGCGTGCCCGTCATAACTCCCTAATCGCTCGTGGCGCCCTCTTCGTCCTCGCTGCTGACTTCCTCGCCGGCGTCGATGGCTGCTTGTCGCCGTTGCGCGGCACGCGCGCGCTTCCGCTCTAGCAGCTTTGTGAGGCGCTTTGCCGTGTTGAAGACGCCCGTTGTCGCGGCGCCACAGGCTGCGCACGACGGGTCGCGCCGGTAGCGCGTGAGCGCGCAGGGCTCGCAAAAGTAGTGGCCGCAGCGCGTGACGACCGGCTGGCGGTAGGCCGCCTGGCAGATGATGCAGGCAAAGGGGATGTCGCGAATCTCGTCGTCGTCGTCGTCGGCGTCGGCGTCAGCTGCCGGCTTCTTGGTGCGGTCTGCGCTCGCCACGATGGTGCCGCCCACGGTTTTGCCCTTGGTGACGGCCTCCCACTCGTTATCGAGCTGCCAACCCTGCTTATAGTCCTCACGGGCGTGCAGAAACTTGCAGTTGTCTCCAAAGCCACAGAAGCCCGTGAGCTTGTAGTCCTTGCAGACGTCCGGCGCAAAATCGGTCACGGTGATGGTGCGGATGTTGGCCGGCGCCTTGATGGGGCCGACAGCGCGCGGCGGCGGGCCGGCTGCCGGGCCTGTCGGGCCCTTGCTCTGTGTTTTCGTCTTGTCTCTTGGGTTTCCCTCCTCGCCGTCAAACATGTGGCTGCGCTTCGTGGCCACGTCCGATTCGGCCAGCAGCGCCTTGCGGTCGACGACGTGCTGCGGCAGGTCGCGCCCCGTGGACGGGCCGGAGGCGGCGCCCTCGCTCGACGCGGTCACGAGCCCCGCGCCCGCCTTGTTCTTGCGCCGCCGCTTGGCGTCGCGCAGGACGTCGCGGCCGTCGCCCGATGCGCTGTCGTCGCTGTCGCTGTCGCTGTCGCTGGCGGCGGCGCGCGGTGGCGGTGTGGGCGACCGCTTGCGCATGTTGGCCTTGGCCTTGCCGCGGCCGCGCGCCTTGAAGAGGACGGGCATGACAGGCGCGGCCTCGGCCGTCGCCGGCGACGCGGAATGGGTGGTTTCGGCCATGGGGTGGGGCAGTTGTCGCAGTGCTGAGCTGGTCGAGTTGTGCCGTCCCCTGATCTTTTTTTGGTTGATGTCGAGATGTCAGTGGAGTTCAGCCACAGAGTGGCAATGTCCAGTGCGGTGCTTACATGAGCAGGGTTGATGAATACGAAGACGCCAGCGTTTAGACTTTCTCCGCTGTCGCTTGCCTCCGGACCTGGGCTAGCCGGATAGGGATTGGCCCCGCGGGTGTTTCCGGCGTTATGATTGGCTGGATCCCTATGCAGAGTACTTGTACCTACGTCGGAGGCCCATCTGATGGCTCGCTGGCATGGGGACTGTGCCTTGATGAACGACCAAGCGCAAATTGACCAGAGTCATGCAGGCCAGCTGTTGATAATTTCCGCCCCGCTGCCACTTTGCACATGCTGTGTCGGCATGGAGCAGTGGCCGTGGCGCTCGTATTACCCCAAGCGCAGTCTGATTGGTCCCCGATACTCTGCGCTGGAGCGTGGCGTCCGGAGCAGTTGTACCGTGGACACGTATCGCGCTGTAAATACATAAAACCGTCATAAAAAGCCATAAAAAGCCATAAAATAGCCATAATGATACGCAGCTGTCGCTTGGAATCGCATGCAATTCTGCTTACGTTGCAAAATCAGCGCAGACAGCGCTAGCTGGCAGCCAGGGTCGTGCCTGCCTTCCCTGCAATGCGATGGCACTGGGTATTACGGAGTAAATGTTACGCAGTAATGTATGGAGCATCGTGGATACGCGGTGAGCTAGTAGCGCCATAACAGGCATGGGCGCAGCCTGCGACGCTTCTGTTAGGCGGTGACATGTGGGAGGAGTCCCGTCCCCTCGCGCCTGCCTCGCGTTGTCAACAAGCACGCACTTCTCACCGCGACAGCGTGCGTCGCATTCCTCAGTCTTCCGCTTCTGCTTCTCTTCCCCTCCATCTCCTTTTGTCAGTCCTTGGGGGTCACGCTTCGTGCCGTCCTCTTTCCCACTGCTTTTTGTTTCTCGCGTGCTCGGCTTGTGATAGGCTCTGCTTGCCTGGTAAGACATCCTTCCATTGAGCTCTGCCGCGGGTCTTGGGCCTTTCGTTTCATTCTTTCTCTCGCTATCGCCCACTTTTGCCTCATCGTTCATTCTTCTTCTCTCTTCTGTGCCCGTTCTATTTCGCCCGCCCTTTGTTCCGTTTACTCCGTATTTGCGCTCCGCACCCATCATTTCGCTTCTTTCGCAATCTACACACCTTCTCCGTCTGCTTTCGGCAGCGCGATCGACAATCGGGGAAATAGGATCTCATAAAAAAGCACGGGCAAAACCAGCATCGAGCTCGTCACAGCGACCGGGTAGCACACGCAGCCGGCGAGAGAAGAGAAACTCGACACCGCCAGGTCTTCAGCATATCGTACGCCCGCCTGTCTCAGCCGCCAGAGCTCGTGTCTCGCCCATCTGGTGTCCGGAAGAAAAAGGCGCGTCACTTTCTCCACTTCACGCCTCTCAGACCGTCGCCGCCGGTCACTTGTGCCCTCAAGCCACTCGCATAGTTCGTACATTGCGAATACGATTACGGGGTAGGACTGCACCGCTATCTTTCTTGAAACTGCCTCCTGGTCGCGTTCACCTCCTCGACTTTTGGCCCTCCCTTCCCCGTCTGTCGCGTCGCTACTTTGTTTCCCCCACCACATTTCTTTTTCTGTCCCGTGGCTGCGTTCGTTCATTTCGCTGTTTCTGTTTTGTCTTGTCTGTTGTTGCAGCGCCTTATTTGGCGGCAGACATTGGCTGCAAAGAAGAATGTAGGGGATGACCGTCCTAATATTTGGATCCCCACTACTGTCTTTATTTTCCTTTAGTTCTTTCTCCTGAATTCTGCTGTCTGCTGGCCGTTCGCTCTCTGACCCCGTTCTGACAGCTCGCCGATCTAGCATTGACCGGTCGCGCGTCTCCGTGGCTTCTTTCTCCCTACCGGAGAAGCCAATTCTGTTCCGGACTACTCGGACGCAGTCTAACCAAAAGCTGCCCCTGCACCTGCAGCCGCTGCATGATCGGGTCGCAGTGCAGGCTTCCCTCGCTATTCCAATTTCTCGAAAACAAAACGCGCTTCTGCACCACTTTTCGGTCCAGCTTCCAGAAGGTTCAACGCGCCAGCTCCCAGCTTCAGAATCCCACAATCCGACTGCGAACACCGAAACTAGGGAATGCTCGCTTGGTAGATTAGAAGGGGTTTTGCTTCCGCCTGTGCATCCCCGGGGATTATCAGCCTCATAGGCTCCTAACGCCTGACAGGCCCGGGGACGAGCCATTCCACTTCCTATTGCCGCGAGATCCGAGGATGGCACAACAAGATGGAAGTCCGGTTACGCCCACGCCGGCGCAGCGACACTCCGGTGTCGAGCGGCCGTTTTCTCTGCACCCGCCCGCCTTGACCTTTGGCACCGGCTCTAGCCAGCACTATCGCTTTGCCGATTTCGATGAAGAGACATTCTCGGAGCGGACTGGCGTCTCTGCAGAGCAGGCAAAACGCGCTCTGCGCGCTCACCTGGCCGAGACAGAGCGCCGAATGGCCGAAGCCGGACGTTTGGGCACCGCGCTCGTACAGCAGCAGAAGGAGCTGACCGATAAGTTGCAGGAGGTGGAAGGCCTCCAGGAGGAATCTGAGCTGTCTCCAGAACTGAAGAAGAAGCTGGCCGAGCTGGAGAGGGAGTATGATGATGTCGCTAGGGAGAGTGCTCGTGCTTTCTTGCCCAAGCAGCGCATTCCCAGCGGCGAGTTCACCGATTCGCCAGACGCAAGAAGTAATCGGGTTAGTCAGTCCTACGACTCGGAGCGTCTGCGCTCGCCTCTTCGTTATCATGATCTAATTGTCTGCTACAGCGATCTTTGAGCCCGTCAAAATACGAAACCCACGCATCGGCATCACCCAGCAAGATCACAGTCTCTAATCGCAGGCAGCGGAATCAAAACTCAAATCGTGTACACGACATTGAGTTCGCTGCCGAGATCAGCACGTCACTTATCTCTCAAGTCCGTGGCCTTCAAGCCCTTCTCGCCGAGCGTGATGAGGAACTGCGCGACACAAAGCAGGATCTGGGCCGCGTCGAGGACACGGCCGATGGTCTTCGTGAGCGCATCAAGGAGCTGGATGAGAGCGAGCACCGTTTCAAGGAAGAGAACTGGAACTTGGAGACGCGGATCCACGAGCTGGAGGCCGCTCAGCGAGAGTCTGCCGATAACGACAAGAGGGTTGCCCAGCAGCTCGCAGTACTCCAGGCCGACAACATTAAGACGCAGCGGGAGCTGGACGAGCTCAAAGCAACACATGCCCGTCTTGTCGACGAACATGCTGCTGTTGTCAAGACTCACGATATCGAACTCGGCACTGCTAAGCGGAACATTGTGCTTGCCGATGCCGAAAAGACGACCCTCCAGCGCAAGATCGACGACCTGACTAGCCAGAACCAGGAGCTCGCGCGGATTGTAGCTCTGCAGAACCGGGCCCGGAGCAATGATCGCGAAGGACCTCGGACGACTACTGAAGAGGAGCGGGACACAACTACCGACCATGCTACTCCTGAGCACTCGCCGCCTACCTCGCCGGTCAAAAATACTCCTCGCCATTCCTTTCTCGAGACCGAAACCCTCAAGACTTCGCTTCTTCATGCCCAGCGCACACTGCAAAGCCTGCGTACAAACCTTCACCGCGAGAAGACTGAGAAGCTTGAGCTCCGACGCATGCTGCAGGAAACTCGCGACGATCTCGAACGTGCCCGTGCCGACCCCAACGCCAACACGGCTACAACGACGAAGCGGGGCCGCAAGGAGAAACGCGAAGTTCACAAGCCTCGGCCAGCCCAACTCGGCGGCGCGCGCGCGAGCCGTACAGAGCTCTTCACTTTGGCTGCGAACGATCCTGACTGGGAGGAAATCCATGGCGACCCCACGCCTTCTCGTCCCCCGCCCAAACGATTCACGCCGGATAACAGTGACCAGTTTCAAACCGCCAACGAGGTTCAGATGAGCGACACGTCTTTTGCTACTGCTAACGAAGGGGCGGAGACGACCGAAACGTTCCACACTGTTGCTGAGCACCTTTCAAGCGACGAGGATTCGATGACCGAGACCGAGCAGGACACCAAACGCCGCCGGACACAAGTGTCGAGAAGCAACGATCCCAACGCGGCAGTGGGTGGCGCTTCTGGTGGCGGAGATCCGGATCTGGCTAACCAGAGCACGGCATCGACGTCTGACGATGACGAAGTGCGCGCGCCCAGAACCCCGACGGCCAGTGTCTCTGGAGGTCCGCGTATGCGGCTGCGTGCCAGTCGGAGCTCTCTCACGTCGCGCCGTCTTCGCACCGTCTCGAGCACTGAGGACACTGCTGGCAGCCCAATTGCCGGCTACGGCAGTCCCTTTAGCGGCTTTGGCTCTCCTGCTGGTCCCGGAATGGGCAACGATTCGATAAACAGCACACCGCGAGCTGCTCCTGTTGGCCAGAGTCTCTTTGTGGAATTGGGCGAGGTGGACGAAGACAGCGACGAGGATGTGACCAGCGAGGGCACTCCGGCCCGCCTTCGCAGCCCACGTTCGTTGACGCCGTCAGCGTTTGTTATTGCGAGCAGCGGTGGCAAGTCTCGTGGCCTCTCGCCTCTCGCCCAGATTATATCTGTGAGGCCTCTCATGGTTGACCACGAGACACTTACCGAGGCCGTCACTGTCCTGCCTTTGCAGGGATCAGGCAACGAATTGCGGCCAGCCTTATTCAAGTCCCGGCGGAACACCACAACTGCTAGCGAACTGAACATGGACGAGCGGTTCAAGGGATTTTCGTCACCGTCCACACCTTCTAAGCTGCGTGGCATTGTCTCCCCTGTTGTGCTGGCGCCGCCAGCGTTCAAGCCAATTGCTATTGCCGGGAGGAATGTGGATGATGAGATCAACACTCGTGCGGTGGTCGAAGCAGAGCCTGTGCAGACATTTACTGTGTCCGAGGTTGTCTCCGTCCCGATTGACCCTGTGGCAGAGCCTGAAATTCCCGTACCAGAGCCGATCGCGCTGGCATTTTCGTCTGTGCAGACGGAGCACATTGCACCTATTGCTCCGCCGTCGCCAAAGCCCATGGAGGTGCCCAAGTTTGCCGAGTCGTCTCTGCATGCTGTGGATATATCTCCCATTGAGCTCCCCCCGGCGGAAGTTCCCGTTTTCTCGTTGTCGTCCGTCAAGGGCGAGAATGTCGAACCTATTGCCGAACCGCCTGCCGAAACCCCGCCGCTGCCAACATTCTCGCTGTCGGCGATCCAAGGCGAGACTGTGGAGCCCATCGCTGGATCAGAGCCGGAAGTCGCCCGTGAACTGGTGGCTTCTGTGCCTGTTCTCACACCTGTTCCTGCTCCTGTGGAGAAACTCTCGTTCACCGAGATTCGCTCTCTGCACGTGGAACCCATTTCAGAGCCGGAGCCGGCAGCTGTGTCGCCGCCACAGTTTTCCGTGTCTTCCTTGAAGACTGAGATTGTTGAGCCCGTTGCTGCGCCCGAGGCGCCTCTCCCGCCCATGGCCCTTTCCACCGTTTCTTCTTGGGATATCAAGCCAGTTTCTCTGCCCGAGCAGCCTCTGCCGCCCATGACGATGTCCACCGTGTTCTCGCGGGAGATTGAGCCTGTGTCTCCTCCAGAAGAGCCTGTCCCGACTTTCGGCTTCTTTAGCATGCTGTCTGAGCATGTCGAGCCTATTGCCGAGGAAAAGGAGACCAAGGAAGACATTGTCGCTCCTGTTCTCCCGCTGCCCGTATCTCTTTGCTCCACTGCAACGCAGACGGACGAGTGGAGGCCAGAACTGGTTCTCGGTGCCGCCGCTGCTCTCAGTGGTGCGGCCCTTGGTGGCTTGGCCATGGCCGGCCACGATGACAGCGAAGATGTCGACATGGAAGCAAGAAGTCCGAAGCGGAATGCCTTTATTATCCCCCGCGATCAAGTGGAGCTTCCAGTTTCTTCTCAGGGACCGTCTACGCCATCAAGAGGCCTCTCCTCAGGCTGGTCGGGTAGCAGCTACCCGTCAACTCCGCTTATTGCAGAAGACGAGACGCGCCAGTCGCCTAGTGATGACCGTCTCCCGGAGACCCCGGAGTCACAGCGTCCCTTCAAGGAGCTGTCCGTTAACGGGCTTCATGGCGGGGATGCCGTGCATGTTGCTGACGAGGATGACACTGTCATCTACACAGCCCCTACAGAGAACGAAGGGGAGGATAACAGTGCCTACGACATTGCACCCCGCGCTATCCTCAAGAACGCAAACCAGCCGGTGGTTGTTGTCCCTGGATCGCACTTCCGGCACTCGCACACAGCTTCGCAGGAGAGCGTGTCTGAATCCATCCGGAGAAGCAGAACAATCGATGCGGAGCTTGAAGCTCATCTTCACCGCCCAGACTCATCCTTAAGTGTACACGATGATGACTTCAACGTTCCGCCTCTACCACCGAACCACAGAGAAGTCATCGAAGCCGCCCGCACTGGTTCTGCCGGCTCACTTGTACCTGGCGGTGCTGCCGGTGCGCCTTCAAGCTGGCGCCTGCGGACGCCGACTGGCACGCAGAAGGAGTTCAATTTCGCCAACACACCGACACCCAAGGCGAACGGACGCTCTGCGGCCGGACCACTTGGCGACTTGCACCCTCCATCTCGGCCGTCTTCTCGCACGAACGCCAGCAACGCAGGTGGAAGTGTACTTGCGGGAAGTGTCACTGCAGGTGCTCCCGCGACTCTCAGCCGCCAAACCTCCATGTCGTCCTTTGCGTCCGAGGTGGACGCTCGCTTTGGCGTCCAAGATGGCGACGTCTTCGGAACCGGCCACGGCAGCCACATAGATCCTCGTATGATCCAGGCCATTACCCAGACCATGATTGGAGAGTATCTGTGGAAGTACACACGCAAAACTGGCCGCTCTGGTCTCTCAGAGAACCGCCACCGCCGCTACTTCTGGATTCACCCGTACACACGCATGCTGTACTGGAGTGACAATGGCCCATCGGCGGGCAACCGCGCAGAGAACCGGGCCAAGAGTGTTGTTATCGAGGGAGTGCGTGTCGTGACGGACGACAACCCGATGCCTCCTGGCCTCCACCGCAAGAGCCTGGTTGTTATTTCACCCGGCCGAACGATCAAGTTTACGTGCACAACAAGTCATCGCCACGAAATATGGTTCAACGCGCTGTCCTACCTGCTGCTCCGTAACGAAGAAGTGGTAGAGGACGAGGCAAACGGAGGCCATATTACACAGGAAGACGTCAACGAATTCAATCCTGCCTTTGTCGCCGCCCGTACGAATGCGGCCTCCCAGGCACGCCATCGGCCTCCAGTCTCGTTATCATCGTATAACTCGCGCACAACTCGCAACGAGTCACCGGCAACAGGGATCTCCATGAACGTGCCGAGACTGACACCAACGCCGAAGAAGAGGAAGAACAGGACGGGCACAGTGAACTCCACTACGACGCCGTCGCGGTCGGCTGCAGGCCTCACATCACGCAGCCGGCTCAGCCGATTCGGGGGATACTTGCGATCAAGTCAGTCGCTGTCAGCGCAGTTTGGCGGCCGCAGCTCGCGTCAAAGTGCGCAAGATAACAGTATCTACGAGGCGAGTGAGGTGCACGATAGTGCCGAGGAACTGCGCGTTCTGTACGAAGCGCAGGACCGTGAATCAGACCGGCTCGAGAATGTTCGCGCCTGCTGCGATGGTGAGTCTTCTCTGGCATTTCTTGTATCTAGTGAACTACGGCTAACACTTTACAGGCAAACACGACGTTGGTACTTTGGCTCACAGCACGCGCCGCCACCGTCACTCCCAGCAGGCCCCATCTGCCATGTCGACGCCGACGCATAGCAGCGTGCGCAACCGGCCCTAGAGAGCTGGCCCTGGCCCGAGTTTGCCAGCCAAGACTTACTTTTCGCCGAGGGCCACCGCACTCTCCGCCACAACATTTTCCAAGTCTCACACCATCCGCCTTCAGCGCTTCGAGCGCGCCGCCGATTTTTCTACCGGACTGAAACTTTTAATTGCTCATGTTCACGAAGCATAAACAGTTCTTTTGTTCACCGTTTCTTACGACCTTATGCCTCTCCTTTCCTGCGCCTTGCCGGTGCTTTCCTTACATTGTCTCGAGAGCTTGGGGCTGTTTTCTTATTGTTTTCACGCTTGTAATCCTGCCTGCAGCGCTGCATTACAGCCAGCACTTCGCCGCTTGGACCGGCTGTCCTCTCATTGGAATAACCATCTCTCGCTTATACCTGAGTGCATCTCACTCGATTCCTATCTGTCAATTAAGTTTCTTTTGTGTGCTTTATTTGTACTACTTTTTAGTCTTTGGTGAAGGTGGAAGATGCAGAAGGCAGCCAAATTCCTACGGACTTGTTCAGATCGAGGAGATGGTATTTATTGGTCGAGGAGCCGAAAACCCAGAAAAAAAAAGCCGAAGAAAATAGTTTGTTTATTTCCTGTAGTTCAGAAGACGGACGGGCAGTTAGTTTTGTTCCTGACGACTTGATGAATGGAAGCTAAATTGGAAATTTTGTCTACGCCTGAAAGTGCTCCGTGATTTCTGCTTGGGCGTTTGCCTTGGTGGAAGTAGTAATTTGCGGCTAGAGACTGGCTGGATCTATCGATAGGAAGATGGACAAGAGCGTGTCCTGTTGGGTACAAACCACGGCCAGAGCAAAGCCGGTGCCATGATGACGTTCTAGGATGACAAGAATGCCCCAAATGTGCCGAGTCTCCCGCGAGAGCCGGCCCAATGAAAGCCAACAATTGACGGGTGGAGGGTATTGGATTGACATTTTTAATTTCTTTGATTGTTTTTGTTTCATCTTTTTTCCCCTTGCACTCCCTAGAGACCAAAATAAAGAGTATGCATGTCCCCGAATCCGTGGTTGCTTATAACGCAGAGGAAAGAACAGACAACACGTGGAAAATAAACACCCAATAGATCCTTCCACGCCGGCCTCCGCACGCGCGAGGCACACACCCGCTCCGCTCCGAGTAGACTCCCGTAATCCTGTTTCTCGAATCCTTGTGAAGGGGCGAAGAAATTAGATGGCAGTATCGTAAGCGACCGGGGCGACGGTCTCGGGGGCGTTGCCGTCGAGGGACAGGGTGTGGGCGACGCGCGGCTGGGCGGGCAACCGCTTCAGCTGGACGGGGGTGCCGTTGGCCTTGGCCTGCTTCTTGAGCTCGGCGTTGGCCTTGACACGGCGGATGAAGTCGTCGCGGGACCGGGACGGCGAGAGGTGCTCGACGCGGACGTTGACGCGCTTCTCGATGTACCGGTGCTTGACCTTCTTGTAGATGATGACACCGACGGCGTTCTTGGCAACGTTGTAGACGACGCCAGTCTTTCCGTGGTAGACCTTGTGTGGCATACTAGAAGGGAAGAAAGTTAGACACGCGTTCTGGTTGGCTGACTCGGTGATCGTCGGAAGAAGAGCAGATCGACAGCCAGAGGCTCTGCGCTGCTTCGGCCAATGTGCGTCGCCTTCTTCCTTCTCATCCTCTTCTCTCGGATTCGCCGATGGGCCAAGGTAAATAAAGGATGCTCTTACCCCTTCTGGACGGCACCGTTGGTCTTGAGGTCGACGATATCACCAACCCTGTGAGGCTGTTAGTAGAAGCTCTCCACGGCACGGGACCGGGTCTTGTGCGCGCGCGCGAAGCCCACTCATCCGGAATCCAACGAATCCAAATATTGCGATGAGCCTGCGGCGGCACAGAAGTTGGGGGGGATCGCACTGACCGGTATGTCTTGAGGTACGTGGAGAGGCGGATCATGCCCTTCTCGCGGAAGTTCCGCGAGAAGGCGTACCGCGTACCGGACCGCAGACCTGAACTCTTACCCATGGCGACGGTGGGTTATTTTAAATGTCGAAAAGGAACGAGGTGTTGATGTTGTGTTGGAGTTTCGGAGTCCCGGACGGTCGACTGCGAGGAAAGGTTTGGCGATTGGGTTGTGTCGTGAAGGCCCCCGCGAAAATGTTGACATGCAAAATCTTTTAGGGCCAGCTTCGGTCCACGGAGCGGAAAAATCCAAATCGAGAAATTGGGAAAGTGTGTGGGCGCGGTCAGGTCTCGGGTGGTGCACGTGACGGACCCGCCGTAGGCGCGAGGAGAGCCAGCAGATTTTCCGAGCGGAAGCCAGCGGGCCACACAAAGCAGGAATTTTACTTAGGGCAAAATTAAAATTCGCAGCGGGCTGGTTGGTTTTTTTTACTTTGGAGCCCGTGTTCGAGGATATTCTTTCCCCCCTTCAACCATCACGAATCGACCGACTCGACTACTTCACATACGTTGTGATATCAGTGCAAGATGGCCCCCCTGTCGTACTCCAAGACCGCCAAGGTCCCTCGCCGCCCCTTCGAGGCCGCCCGTCTGTTCGTCAACTCCTTTGCCATCCTCACCGGCCACTGAGCGGGAGCGTGCTCCCGCTCAAGTCGTTGTGAGCATATCGCTAATGGTGGTTTGCTTTTCTCGCCTACAGTGACTCTGAGCTGAAGCTCGTGGGCGAGTATGGCCTGCGCAACAAGCGCGAGGTCTGGCGCGTCCTGCTGACTCTGTCCAAGATTCGTCGTGCTGCCCGGTAAGTGGCTTTCTTTTTAACGGCTTGACACAGAGAAAAGAGGAGGAGGCGAGGAGACTAACGGCCTCGCAGTCAGCTTCTTACCCTCGACGAGAAGGACCCCAAGCGCCTGTTCGAGGGCAATGCCCTGATTCGCCGTCTGGTGCGCGTCGGTGTCCTTGACGACTCCCGCATGAAGCTCGATTACGTCCTGGCCCTCAAGGTCGAGGACTTTTTGGAGCGCCGCCTGCAGACCCTGGTCTACAAGCTGGGTCTTGCCAAGTCGATCCACCACGCCCGTGTCCTGATCCGCCAGCGCCACATCCGCGTCGGCAAGCAGGTCGTCAACGTGCCGTCGTTCATCGTCCGTCTCGACTCGCAGAAGCACATTGACTTCTCGCTGAGCTCGCCGTTCGGTGGCGGACGCCCCGGCCGTGTCCGGAGAAAGAAGGCTGCTGCCGCCAACAAGGGCGACGGCGGCGAGGAGGAGGAGGAGGAGGAGTAAGCGTGTCGCCTCGGAAGATGCGCGCTTGCTTCTCTTTCGTCCTTCCCTCGGGCGAGGGGGGGACGCAGGCTGGATACGGGCTCACGTACGACCAGCCAGGGATATGCATGTGAGACTACAAAAAAACGGAAAAGGGCGGAGGCGTTTGCTTGCCGTTTCATTGTTTTTTATTGTTTCTTCCCACCCTTATGAAACGGTGGCCGTGGGAGCGCAGCGTGTCTCGCTCTGGCAGCGTGGGGGGAAAATCTAAGCCACAGCCAACGAAGTCCAAAAAAAGAGGAAAATTCATCCTCTGGTGCTGTCGATGCCGTGACGTGCTCAGCATGAATGCGTAGTTGTAGCATGGCACATTGAACCCAGCCACACCATACAATGTGTTGCATTGAATGCAGAGATTACGAACGAAATGGCACGGCATGGGATACATGGGATGCAAACAAGCAGCAGCATACGGCCGGTCGTTATGGTAGCAGACATGCCACGCGAATACAGAGTATATACAGAGTATACATTGACTATGGCCCTGCTGCTGACCGGTGCTCTCTACAGATTGCTATTGTTTTTCTTTGCATGGCTCCGCTCAGCCAGGTTGCGCGAGGCGTCGAGGATGAGCGAGACATGGTGGCTGAGGGCGACGAGGCTGTGGTCCTGGTCGAGGATGACGACCTCGAGATCAAGACGGCCGTGGTCGATCTGCTTGGAGGAGACGCGTACAAACAGCCATTCGACACCGGCGGGTGGCAGAGCCTTCTTGACGTCCAGGTTGAGGGCGAGTGTCGGGTACCAGAAGACCTGGTCGCGGCGGAAGGGCGCGTCGGCCGCCTCGTCTTCGGCGCGCGACTGGGGCCGGTACGACTCGACGACGTAGGGCCAGATGTCGGCGACGAAGCCGAGCAGGGTGTTAGTGAAGTGCTCGCCGGTGGCGAGGCGCACCCACATGTCCACGACGGGGGTGCGCTGGGCGGGCGGCGGCGGCGCCGCGGACGGCATGTAGAACTGGACCTGGTTCATGACGGCGCGGTAGCTGCCGGGGGGGACGGGCAGGCGCGTCCAGTGGTCGTCGCGGCCGTCGCGCGCGAGGCGGGCGAGATCGGCGGGAGCGGCGCGCGGCACCGGATAGCGGGTCGGCAGGCTGAGGCCGGCCTCGGTGGCCAGCGCGGAGTTGGTCAGGTAGGCCACGACGGCGCGCCGCGACTGGGCGGTGGTCCAGGGGGCGCGGTCCAGCAGGGCATGCTGGAAGACGGTGACGTGGACGACGCTGGTGCGGCTGCCGCGCTTGACGTCGTCCACGACGAAGACGACGGGGCCGACCTCGGTGCGCTGCAGGTACTCGATGTGGGCGATGACCGTGTCGGGCTGGCCGTGGGCGGCAAGGTGGGCGTGGACGACGCGCAGCAGACAGCTGGCAACGAAGCCGCCGTGGGGGACTGGCGGTGAGCGCGTCAGCGAGGCCCGGGGAGCAGAGACACGGAGCGAGGGCAGACGAACCAGAGCCGATGCAGTACTGCTGCGGGAAGAAGCCCTTGTAGGTGTGGCCATCGAGGGCGGCGATGCTCGTGGCCTGGTCGAAGTTGGGGACAGCCATGGCGGCGGTGGCGGCGGTACGCGTGCGACAAGCGAGGACGGTGTGCGGCAGAGCAGTGCTTGCCGTGAAACTCTACCCCGGATCCCCAGAAGCAGTGTTATGGAGCTGCGTCGTACCCCGGACGCGATGGCGAGGCATGTGCTTGGATGTGGTGTAAGTACGACGCTGAGTAATCACGACATGTGGCGGTCTGCCGAGGTAGTCTGTAGTGCGCAAGGGAACTCTCGTGCGGAGTACGACTGTACAAAGCAAGATACAGTATGGACGACAGGAAGACGGCAGCCGTGCCATCATCAGCGACACGACGGCGAGTCGTTGCCTTGTATCTCTTGTCGGCCAGCGCAAAGTTGCTGCCATGGCTCCGCGAGAGAATCGCAGCTGTACAAAGTGTAGTGTACAAGTAATGCGTGTTGACTTTCGGCGCGCGGTAAGCCTTCCTGAAGGTCTGTGTCAGATCTGGGAAGGTTCGCTGGCCTGATAGGACGGCTCACCCGATGTAACGAGCTGACGGCGTACGTACTGTACGAGATTAGAATCTCACTCGAGCTGGCCATTCCCAACAAAACTGAAGTTGAGATTGGCAACCCAAATTCAGTCTCGGGATTCTTTGAATTTCAAACGCAACGACAAGTCTGGAATTGCTCTCCGGTTGGCCGACACGGACTACGCCTGGACAACGTCATGGCTACCAAGGAAGCCGCTGCTTCGCCGTCCGGCTTTCCCGGATTCGAGCGGCTGACGGCACAGATATGGGTGCAGCGCGTGGCTGCGCCGGCCACTCTGCCCGCCGAGACGGCAGCGGAGCCGACGGCGATCATCGTCTTTGGCTGGGGCGATGGCCTGGCGAAGAACGTGGCCAAATACGCGGCCGGCTTCCGGGCGCTCTACGGACAGGCGACGATCGTGGCCGTGCTGTCGCCGATCGTGCAGGCGCTGCGGCTGCCGGTCGAGCAGCGAACGGCGCTGATGCGGCCGCTGGTGGACGCTGTATGGGGAGACAGAGACGCCAACAAAAACAAAAGCAAAAACGCAGCCGGCGACAGCCGGGACGAGCGCGTCCTCGTGCACGTCATGTCCAACGGCGGCGGCATCTACTACGGCGCGGCGCTCGACGCCTACGCGGCCATGGCGGCCGCGGCCGGCCGGGACACGCGCATGCCGCACACGCTGCTGACGCTGGACTCGACGCCCAGCGGCGACAGCACGCTCGACAACCTGCGCCGCTGGTCGCACGCCATGGCGCTGGGCGCCGCGCGCTTCTTCCCGTGGCCGTTTGCCGTCACGCGCGCGCTGTTCGTGCTCGTCCTCGGCGGCAACCACCTGCTCGAGCGGCTGCTCGGCCGCACGGGCGCGGTCGCCTACGGCCGGGCCATTGCCAACGACCCGGCGCGCGTGCCGCTCGGTACCGCGCGGCTGTACCTCTACTCGCAGGCGGACGCGCTCGTCCGGTGGCAGGACATTGTGGCGCACGCGGCGGCGGCGCGGACGGCGGGCTATGCGGCGGCGCTGCACGAGTTCGCGGGCTCGCCGCACGTCGGACACATGCACATGTTTCCGGAAGAGTACTGGGGGGCGATCGCGGCGAGCTGGCGTGCGGCGACGGCGACGGCGACGGCGACGGCGACGGCGACGGCGACGGCGACGGCGAAGCTGTGAGGCGAGGCGGGCGTGCGCTTCAGGCCGGCCATGGACGACTATAGCCCCCAGTGCCGCCATTGGCGGCAGAGTGCATAGTAGACTGGTCTGCATCGAGCGCATCCGACTTTGTCCATGCGTAGGAATCCCGGTAGACCGTACTCGTAGAGCCATACGCGTGACCCTCGTAGCTGTTGACAGCCAGGAAAGTCCGAGTCGGCAGTCATGACTAGAGGAGGCGCATACGGAGTACAAAGTACCGGGTACGAAGTGCAGGCCTAGCCGTCGACCCATCTGTGTCGCTGCGCCGCATGAGTACGCACCACACTAGACTGGAGATGGATAGTGTAGTGATCTGTACTCGTAGAGCGAGAAGCGAGGTGCGAGTACTCGTATGCTTCGTAGACAGACCGCGCCCATGCACAAGAAGTGCCAGTAGTGGATTGTGTGGTGGTGGCGGCGATGCGGTTGCACACCGGACCGGCGAGATGGCACGCAGAGGCCAGCTCAGCAGGAGGCCTCACACCTTGCGAGGTGCAAGTTGCAGCGGCTGTTGGTGGTGGTGATGCACGTGACGTTGATGCCCGAGCTGGAGTGTACTGTACGGAGTACTCGTGCGCCAAGCTGCGTGACTAATACGGTCGTCCCATCGTGCTTTCCCGCGTCCCGTGAACCATTTGCCGTGCACTGCCCCAATGGCTGCATCGGATAGGCAGTAGCGGTGGGCGGCGTGCCTGCCTGCGAAGACAGGTGCGACGGTAGGTGCCCCGTACTTGCTTTCTTCGTTTCCTTCCGTCCACCGTTGCTTCGTTTCCTCTTTGCCTCTTTTCTCACAGGATCCGACTCGTTCCATTCTCGCTCCCAAGCTCTGCACTGCAGCTTCTTCGGAATGACCTATCAGCCGGCCTACCCTGTACTTGTACGAAGGAGGCTCCACACCCCGCACCGTTGTCGAGTACGGCAAATTCCGCTGCACGTCTGCGAGCACAAAGTACCGATCCGCGACAGTGTCAACTGCAGCTACTGAAACTCAGGGACCGCCGCGCCCAAACGCAGACACGCACACCAACACATACACACGAACGCGCAGGCAGCCAGCGACTGGCCTCGAGATGATGAAGACTTTCCGCAACAAAGTAATGGGCAAAAAGCCGCGAGACTGTGAGTACCAGGGAGGAAGCGTCCGTTTGAAGCCGCGAGAGACGGAGACGATGGACGGGAACGAGAAGGCAAAGCAAAGAGAGAGACAGGAGAGACAGGAGAGACAGGAGATGGGGAGGAAAAGAGAGGACAGAAGATTTGGGAACCGCCGAGGCGAAGGCGAGGACAGCCCCGCGCCTTGACACCAAGCTAAAAACACAGCCGTCATCATCGACAGCCCCGTGCTAGAGACAGCCTCCAGCACCGGTCCCGACCGCGATGGCGCGAGTGACGATGCCTCTGCGACCCCCGAAGCCACGGCGTCGCGTCTTGTGGTATGTGCAAGCTGGCTCAGGAGAGGCGCAGAGCATGCAAACGCCAACTTTGACACCAACTTTGACGCCAACTTTGACGCGAGTTCAACACCAGGCGAACCTACGGATTGCTAATCCAGACTAGAGATCGTTTTGCCTCCCAAACGGCGATACAGACGGAAATGTAAGGTCTTCTGACGATCTGACCTCGGCCGGCGCTGTTCCTACTGATCCGCGCTCACACTCACTTCTAGGGCCCCGATGTCGCCCTCCTGCCCAGCATCGTCGAAGCTGCCGAATCGTCGCCCCAGGCTGCCTCCGAGTGCGCCCGCTCCATCCGAAAACTCATGTACAAGGGGAACTGGACACAGCCAGACACCGTCTACAATGCCATTATGCTGATCCGCATCCTCGTCGAGAACCCCGGCTTCACCTTCACCCGCAACATCGACAAGAAGTTCGTCGAGACCGTCCGCGACGTGCTGCGCAACTGCCAAAATGCACACGTCGTCCAATTCCTGATCGAGGCTCTGAAGGACTTTGAGAGCAAGCCTGCTGCCGACGAGGGCCTTGGCCGTCTGATCGAAATGTGGCAGAAGGAGAAGGCCAAGAGCGAGAAGGCATACAAGGGCCGGTCCAGCCGGCGACAGCAGCCGCAGCCAATGCCGCCGTCGGCGCAGCCACCAATGCAGCCTTACGGTTCGTATCAGCCGCAGCCCATGCCACCTACGCACTTTGATGGTCGCTCAGGCGGCCCCAGTGGCCGGACCAGCGGTTCACTGCCGCGGCCCCTCGAACTGAAGAAGCGTATCGAGGAGGCCCGTACTACAGCAAGCGTGCTCGCCGACGTCGTCAACACGAACTCGCCAGAGTCCTTATTGGCGCATGACCTCACGAGCGATCTGTCATCACGGTGTCGACGTGCCGTCGGCCAGATTCTCGAGTATCTGAACAAGACCGACCCGACCCCGGACAACAGCGAGATGGCTGCTCTGCTGTCCGTTCACGAGGCTGTGCAACAGTCGCTGCATCACTATCACCGTGCCGTCCTGGAGGCGCGCAAGCAGATGGGCATAGGCGAAAGCCGCCGCAGTGAGAACGGCGACGAGCCCATTGAGATGTCGGGCGCCCGCAAAGGGAAGTCGGCGGCACCAAACAGCCCCGGCGCGGGGGGCGCAAGCAGGAGCAACGGCCGCGGTCGTGGCGGCGCCCCTGATTACGAGCACCGTGGCTACAACAGTGGCGAGTATCACCGCAGTAGCGGAACGAATGGCAACCGAGCGACGGATAGCGGTGACGACGAGACGCCCGTGATGACCTCCTCGTCCTTCGCCTATCACCGCGACAACAGTCTGGACGAAGATCTCTATGGCGACGACGAGGACATGGCCGCTGCTATTGCAGCCAGCCGGGCACCAAGCGCCCATGCGCGGCCCTCCCACCGGTACCCGAGAGACGTGGAAGATCCGTTTCTAGACGTCGGGCCGGCCGAGTCGTCGCGGTCATCCTCGCACGCGCGCCCGTCGTACGGCGGCGGCTCTAGGTCGGGTGGTTATGGGACCAGTGCAGCCGGTGCTGGTGCCTACACGAGAGACGATGACAGTGATCGGGACGTGGACACCAAGGGCAAGGGCAAAGGTAGCAAAAGCGAAAATCCATCTAGGTATTCTGGGTATGAACGCACCCATAGCGTGTCGCCCATCGAGACCGACGACGATTACAACTACCGCACACCGCGTGCGGGAGGTGCCGGAGCCGGCGGCTCATCTTCGGCCGGCAACTATGCTGGAGGACCGGTATACCGGTACTGAACGCACAAGCAAACTACGAGTGACCGCGTGCCCCCCATGCGTCCAATTTGTTTTTGCTTTCAGGCCGCCCAACAGGCCCACTCGGCTCACCTCTTTATCTTTGATCTGGCAACATGTGCTCTCTGCTTGGAAAGTCTGCTCAAATATGCAAGAAAAGATACCCGCTTGGAAAGAATCATTTTGTTCGTTTTCTGCACGGCGAGCAACGCACATTTTCATAACGCGAGGCACCCTTTTTGCCTTGATCTGTTTTGGCCTGTTATGCTATTTGGAATGAGCGCTCTTGGAATATACCATTTATTTTTTTGCTTAGATAGTTCTGAATTCAACCCAAGCCTGTGGATGTTGACACGCCGTCCATTGTCGAATAGCCGCGGTCGTGCCGTGCGATGAATCTACTTTGCACGCATCGCAGCCACTTCACCGGAGGGTTGCAGCACTATGCACGGGGAACAGCTTGGCGTGTGGCCTGCCTACTTTGTGCGACTCGTCTGAGCGGTTCTCGCGTGCTCTATCTCTTCTCTTCTGCTGACCAAGGTCTGATTGACCAAGGCTCTCAATCACGCTGGCTCATCGCATCTACTATACGCACACGGAGCGTGACGAAGGGTGTTTCATTAGTCGGAGGCAGCATCTGCTGCGGTAATAAATAAGAAGGCGACGTACTCTGCACAAAAGAAACGGAGAATCCAAAAAACAAAGGAAATACCCAGAAGCCACTCAGCCCAAAACGCAGCAGCGCGCAGCAAAAGACATCCTCGCAGCCAAGCCCCAACGCCAAGCATATGCTGATTAAAAAAGGCATCGTGCCTCGAAATCACCGTCTTTGATTGAGTTTCCGTTGTCGCGGCCGCTCAGAGTGCTACTGAACCTGGGCACGACCGGCCCTCAAGATACATGTCCACCCAGTCCGCTCACAATCGCCGCCATGGACGACGTCAGCAGCGACGCCGAACGGCTCTGGCTCGCCAGCGGCATCTGCGGCAGCGTCGACTGCGACGGCCGCCGCACGGCGTTGCTGTCCGAGCTGAGCCGCACGCTGAGACTGTCGCTGCCGTTCGGGTTGTGCTGGCCGCTGGCCCCGCGCGACTGCCGGCCGCCGAGCATGCTGGCCGCGGCCGCCGGCAGCACGCCGCCACCGATGCGCGCCCAGAACATCTGCTCGCGCAGCCGCACGCCCTCCTCCCAGGCCGCCTGCTCGGCCTCGGCATCGTCGGCGCGCCAGTGGCCGCCCCGCAGCATGCGCAGAAAGCCCAGGAAGTCGCACACCGACCGCACCCGCGCCAGACAGTACCCGCACAGCGCGTACGGCGTGCTCTTGTCGCTCTCCGTCAGCCGGAAGCGGTGCCGCCGCAAATGCTCCGCCTCGGCCCGGCTCTCACCGCACAGCGCGCACGGCGTCTTGAGCGCCAGCGCGCCCGCCGTGCCGATCGCCGCCACCGGCTCCGCCACCAGCGTGCCCTCGAGCATCGCCGTCATAATGTTGCGCCGCGCCAGCCAGTAGATCCCCGGCGCCGTGTCCAGCCGCAGCGTCGGGTCAATGTCCTCCTGCAGCACCCGCTTGTAGAACTTGGTCTCCTTGAGGCTGTTGACCAGGTGCATCTGCACCGGGTGCGATGGCCCCGCAGCCGACAACGGCGTCATCAGCTGCGACCCAAACGAGTTCTGCGAGTTCTGCGAGAACTGCGAGTAGAGCGACGCGTGCGAGTCCTGCGAGAGCTGCGATATCTGCGAGCCCTGCGACAGCGTGTGGCCGTGGCCCGGCTTGGCGCTCGCCACTGCCAGGCTCTGACTGCCGCCGTTCGCCGGCGTGCTGCCGCCGGCCAGCCCCCAGCTGCCGCTCGACGCCGGCGGCGTCTTCGGCTGCGATATCGACGATGGCGACCGCATCCGTCCCTGCGATGTCCCGTACAGCTGCTGCTGGATCATCAGCTGGATCTGCGCGCTGCGGATCAGCTCGATGAACTCGGCGTACGCCGCCGTGTCGAACCGGAGTATTGGCCGCAGAAGATGCGTGAAGCTCGTCGGGTACGACGGCGACGGCGGCTCCAGTGACGGCCCCGGCGCCACCGCCGAGTGCAGGTGGATCGTCGTCGTCTTGATGCCGTTCCCGTTCGCCTCCGTCTCCGCCACAGCCGCGCGGCTAAAGGCCTCCTCGGCCTTGTGGTCGGCCGCAACGACCTCCGAGGCCGCCAAGCTGCTGGCCGAGTCCGAGTCGCGGTCGGCCGCTCGGAATTCGGGGAACCCGCTCGATATCGGCGTCGTCATTGCCGTTGCTGGGCTGCTCCGGTCGCGCAGCTCCTTCAGGTCTCTCAGCTCCTGCTCATGCAGTTCCTGTTGTTCTTGGTGTTCCTTCTCTTCCTTCTGCACAATCATGGCCTCCATGACATGCTTCAGCTCCACCAGCTGCTCCTGCTGCGATTTCAGCAGGCCCTCCGTGTCCGCCAGCTGTGCCTTCAAGTTGTCGTACCGCTTCGCCGCCGCCAGCTGCTCTTCTCGTGCCTGCTCCTTCGCAGCCGACACCATCTTATTGGCCTGCTCAAAGAGCTCTGCCGTCAGCGACTCGAGCTCTTGCTCCATCTTGCGCCGTGCCTGCTCGGCCTCGTCGCGTAGCCGCCGCTCCTCGCGAATCCGCACGGCCATCTGCAAGCGTTCGTGCTCAATCGTGTTTTTGCGCACCCAGATCCCGCCCTTGAGAAATTCCTTCTGATTCGCAATGGTGTCTTCGAGCTGCCGCGCGCGCTCGCGCGCCTCCTCCAACTCCATGCGCGTGCGCGACAGCGTGTCGTCGAGCGTGCTCTGGTAGTTGATGGCGTCGATGAGCTTCGTGCTGAGCCGTGTTACTTCGTCTTCCGCGGCTGTACTGGTGCTGTGGCCTGTGCCCGCCGGTGAGTTCAAGACGGAGCGTTTGCGAGGATCGGGAATGGTGTTGAGGTCTTCGTCATCGTCGAGCGTGTTGGGGGAGAGAGATGTCGGAAGCCGCCGAGCGGGCGTTGACAGAACGGCCATGTCGGGAAAGGATATTTCACCGGACAGTGCAGAGACATCCGATACGGCTGAAGCGACCGAAGCAGCGGAGGTAGACGTGGCAACCGAGGTGGCCGAGGTGGCCGATGGCGGTTCGGCATCGTCGGGCGTCAAAAGGTTCTTGTCGCCCAATGTCGTGCTGCCTGTCGTGACGGGGGCAAGCGCCTTGTCGACTGAGTCGTCCTGGTCGTCATCGCCGATCTGGTCCTTGGTCTCGGCGTCAGTGGCTTTCAGCTCGGGAGCTATTGTCGCATTTGCCGTCTCAACCACTGTTTCTGCCGCTTCTGCGGGTTCCGTCTCCTTTGTCGTGTTCTCCAGCTCTGTGTCCTCTGACATTACTTTGTCGCCGACTGCCTTTGGCTCTGTAGTCTCTAGCTCCTCACCGACTGTCTTTGGCTCTGCAGTGTCTGGCTCCTCGCCGACGTCTGTCTTCGTCTCAGTGTTCCCCGGTTTTACCTCGTCAACCTCTGTCGCGTCCGGCTCTGTCGTCCTTGGTTCTGCCTTGTCTGGTTCTGCAATCTGGGGTACTAAGTCCTCCGGCTCTGCAACCTGGGGGACCGAGTCTTCCGGCTCTGCAACCTGGGGGGCCGAGCCTTCCGGCTCTGCAATTCGGGCTACTGTGTCCTCCGGCTCTGCTTTGTCGGGCACTGCAATCCCTGACTCGGCCTTCTCCAGCTCCGCGGGTTCGGCAAACTGGGGTACTGCCTCTGGCTGTGTAATTTGGGGCACTGCGTCCGCCGGCTCTGCTGTCTCGGTCTCGGATTCTGTGACCCCTGGCTCGGCCGGCTCCTCCGGCTCTGCCAATTGTTCATCCTTCGTCGCCGATTGTTCTGTCGCCTCCGCCGGCTCGTGTGTCTGTTCGGCTTCGTGGCTCTCGGCATCGGCCACCTTTTCGAGGGCGATGTCTCCAAGGTCGCCTACGCGCTCAGGTTCGACGGTTGCGCTTGGTCTAAGACACGTCAGTACTGACCCACATATAGAGAAACTGACGTGCAGGCAGCCTACTCCGTAGATGGCAGAATATGCAAGGCAGAGAGATGGAGAAGTGCGCCATACAGTTTGGTCGACGTCGCGTCGGCGTCTGCAGTCGATACGGCGGGCGCAGCGTCTGCAGCCACGGGATGGGCGGGCGGCGCATCGTCCACGTCCAATTCCAAGGCCGCCATGTCGGCGTCACGGCGTGATGGTCGGAGCAGGGGCGGCTGTCATGCGCAGGGGCGGCAATAGGGTGGAGGACGGGAAGAAGCCGAAGACGAGCAAGACTCGAGAATCGAGGATGGAGAATGGAAAATCGCCAATGGAGAATGCGCGTCGGCCGCAGAAGGAAGCTGGTGGACGGTGTCTCGATGGCTTATCTGGCGGTCGTTTCCCGCGTCGATGGGACGGCTCGTTGGCCGGTCGATTGTTCGCTCGATTGGCCGTGGAGCCGGGGACGAATGCTGGCTCGGCAGCCGGACAGGCAGCCGCCAGAGAGAGCGGATGGTGGCCGCGGTGTCGCGGCGTGGCAGCGAGGAGGCGTGTTGGCGTGGCGGTTGGCGGCTGGTCAGGCGAGGCGGAAATGGCGACAAGGCATGCGGAAGAAGGAAATCGGCGGGCGATGGCGAGAAATGGGATATCGGGACGCAGTGCTCCTTCCAAGACGAGCGTGGCAAAGCCAAGAAGCGAGGAGCGGGAAAGAGCGCCCGAGCAGCTGCTGTGCGTCTGCGTCCGCGTGAATTAGCACGTGTGTTCGAGCAGCACGACATGGGCTAACCGGAGTAGGGCTAGTGCGATGGCGAAACGAGCCTCTATTGGGGGACGGATGGGCTCAGTCCCTTGTTTTCTGGGCTCCGGTGCTATTGGGGCGCTAGCCCGACGAAAACGGAGGACGGACGGGTTGCAGCGCAAGAAGCGCCCGCTCGTATTACGTCGTGACAGGGGCGCGTTGTTGTGCCTGCATGAGCGCTGACGGGCGCGCGGCGAGCGCCCTGGAGGACGGCGGCTCGTATGACGGCGACTCCTTTTCGCGGACTGGGCTTGCTTACATAATACACGGCGGCGGGCGAAGCGCGGAGTGGAAGCACGGCATACGAGTACGGAGGACGTATTCCTTGTCGGGCGACAGCAAGATCGCACACAACACAGACAGACCAGACGTGGAGCAGCCGGCAAGGACGAGGTGGCGCGGAAGGGTGCTGGGCATCCGAGACAGCGGCGTTTCTGGTCGGGCTTGCTTCAGCCTGTTTCCCGTGAGGTGGTTGCAGCTGGGCAGTTGTATCACAAATTCACGGAACCACAGGACGAAGGCAAATACGTACGAGTACGAGTACGACACATGTCTGCTCGGACTCGTATTGACGATCGGCCAAGGTTGACGCGGCTGCGAGGCGGCTGCCAGTCCGTGCATTGTTGTCATGCTATTTCTGGTTTCTGTCCGGATGCAGCGGCAACTTCGGCATCAGCAGCGCCAACACGACGCTCTGCATCGCAAAGGGCTTCGTCCGACGGACTGATTCGCAACTCTCCGTGCAAGAAGGTGTGCTGTACGTAATATTTCGTACGAAGGGATCTGACGTGTCGGCTCCACTCCTCCTATTCCTCCTATTCCTCCTTTTCTTCTCTCTTTCCTCCTATCCTTCAGCCTCGACTCCGTACTCCAAATGAAGGCTCCGAAAACAAGCAATGCTCATCTCCGCCAGGCCAGCCAAGGCGGAGCAACAATGGCATAGACTGCACCGCTCTTTGCTCCGTGAGCATGTTAACCATAAAGCTGCGTCCTCCAGGCGAGAACTATCGTGGCTTACAACACACGATTCTATACACTACGCCGCAATAAGGCTACGCTGGACAGAACAAGAGCTACTCGACAGTTCGAACACGTCAAGCCAACGCATCGGCCACCCAGTTTGTCACACACAATCAGAAATAGTATTCAACCCATTACTCTACATATCGTAGCCAGCAAGAATCAAGGAAAGCTCCAGCCGTGAGCAAGCAAAGATTGCGCTCGTCGCGGCCAGATTGGATATAAGCGTGGATCAATGACCAGGTCCCCTTTTCTCGTTTCTTTTTTACAACGTCCTTTGCGCCACTTGTGACGTATGTGTACATGCGTGCCGCTTACAACACAACACCCTTGTTCTGCTTGCGGTCGACGTTGAAGTTCTTCCAGAGCATGATGGCAGGGATGCCGAGGGCGAGGAAGGCGGTGGACGAGACGCAGTTCCACTTCTGGCTCTGGCCCCAGGCGTAGTTGACGCCGTTGCGGATCTCGCTGCCGATGGGGTAGGTCATCTGGGTGAGGTAGCCGCCAGTGTAGAGCGTCTGGATCTCGGTCTCGTTGAGGCTGGGCAGCGCGCTGCGGAGGGCGTCGGGGAAGGTGTTGATGTAGATGGCGTCGGCGACGGCGTAGCCGACCGACTGGCCGACGGAGTTGCAGAGGGCCAGCAGGGCGAGCAGCAGGGGCACGCCGTCGCGGTCGGACGAGGCCATGACGGCCATCTGGTTGGCGATGACGAGGGTGCCGCCGCCAAAGGCGATGAAGATCTGGCACATGACGATGTAGCCAATGTTGGCGTCCTGGCCGCGGAAGCGGATCATGAGGCCGCTGCCGAGCAGCATGACGGTGAGGCCGAAGAAGAGGGCGGCCCACTTGAAGTGCTTGGTCCAGCGCACGTAGAGGCCAAAGACGACGCCCCAGAAGCACGAGCCGACGTTGTAGATCTGGGCCATGTAGCCGGCCTTGCTGACGCTGAGGTCGTAGACGACCATGACAAAGGAGTAGTAGTACAGGTCCCAGGCGTAGAAGCTGTAGTAGATGACGAGCGCGAGCAGGGCGGCGCCGGCCACGGTGGGCTGGCGGAAGAGCTGCCAGCGGATGAAGTGGGTGCGGGCAAAGTACTTTTCCCACACGGCGAAGACGGGGAAGAGCAGGACGCCGATGACGACCATGACGATGAACTTGGCCGACTGGTAGCCGGTGCGGCCCTGGGTCTCGAGGCTAAAGGGCAGCAGGAACAGCACAAACGAGGCGATCAGCAGCAGGGCGCCGACAATGTCAAACTCGTGGAAGTAGTGGATGGTGGACTGCAGCGCAGAGCGGCCGCTGTCGGGGCGCACAAACAGGCCCTGCTTGCGGGCCTTGATCTGGAAGTACTTGAAGGCGATGCCGAGCGGCGAGAAGACGACGAACTGGATGATGCAGAAGGAGCCGATGGCCCAGCGCCACGAGGTCATGTTGAGGAAGCTCTGCGCGGCCAGCGGGCCGGTGAAGGCGGTGCAGATAAAGGGCGTGGACACAAAGGCAAAGGCAAAGGCCCGGTTGCGCAGCCCCGAGGTGTCGGCGACGAAGACGTCCATGATAAAGTAGAGGGCGTCGTAGCCGATCCAGTAGAAGACGTAGCCGGCGGCGTAGCTGTCGGGGCCGTTGCAGGCGGCCAGCAGGATCATGCCGAGGAGGTAGACGAGCAGAAAGGCAAAGAAGCCCTCGGCGCGGCCCCAGATGTTGAGCACCTTGGCAATGGGCAGCTTGAGCACGCCGCCGATGATGGAGGCGAGGATGCTGGCGGTGCCGAGCTGCTCGGCGGCGGAGAAGTCGGCGTAGGCGTAGTAGGTCACGTTGCTCAGGATCGACTGCTGCAGGGCCAGCATGAAGAAGCAGACCCAGATCCAGGCGTAGATGGCGTACAGCTGGCCGCGGCTCCAGACGAGCGCGGCCGCCTCGACCTTTTGCACGCCGACCTCGGCGTCGGCCGTGATGGCGTCGCCGTGGCGCTGGACCTCCTTCTCGTTGCGCTCGGCCGGGCTCAGCTCCTCGGCGTTGTCGTCGCTCGACACGTAGCCGCTGCCGCCGCGCTCGCCCGCGCCGTCCACCTTGTCCTCGGGAACGCCCAGGACGCCCTCGCCCGCGCGCGACGCCAGCACGTGGGTTGCGACGCCGTCGGCGCGGCCGCGGACGGCGTTGAAGATGGCCATTGTGTGGTGGTGGCTGTCGGATACGTTCTGCTCACGAGCAGAAGCAGAACAAAAGACGGCGAGGCCGGAGGCAGCAGGCAGTGCACAAGACCAGAAGAAGCGACTGTCCACGCTGGAGATGGTGAGACAGCAGGATCGCAGCGCCAGGGGGGCCGCGGGATTTTGTACTCGGTGGCACGGCGGGATGGGCAGACCCGGGGGTGCAGCCGGGGCGAGTACGACGTACAGGTACCAGCAGGAGAGACAGACAAACTTCTGTGAGGGCACGCACGTAGTCGCAAGCGGCGCCGAGTCAAAGTACAGGCAGTCCCAGAACGGCTCCACGGCCAAGACGGCGGGTGATGAGCTTACGTGCCAGTTAGCTCGGACGGTACGACGTAGCCCGTCGTCGGGCCTGGCCTGGCCTACGAGTACGGAGCCATCTACTTTGGCCAAAGTGCCTCGCCATCCCATGTCTCCGTCTCCGATGTAATCGAGGACGGAGTGTAGATTACTGCCAAAGTACGAGTACGGGTGGAAAGTCGGGTGAAATACGTGGAGAATACGAAAAAACGTACTTGTACGGGTAACGAGTACTCGTAGAGCGCCGGTCCACTGCACTTGCACGCCGCCTCGCATCCTGGCGAATGGCCTCGCACGCTCGTCGTGGCCGGAGCTGTGCAGAAAGAAGATGTAATCGCCAGAGTACTTTGTACATAAGTCCCGACGGCCGCCACTCGGCCGGGCCTCCCATTCGCCGTGCCGCCGGATCATAAGTGGGCCGCCGGAGGCTCTAATACAGATGGGGACAAGCGCGTGCGACCCACATTAAATCTGATTACGGCGAACGCGCCGCAGAGCTAGAATGAAGAAAACATGTGTTTGCGAGGCTGGCCGTGTGTTCCTCCCAACGCCGTCTTGTACCTGTACGGCACGTCCGTACCCGCGACCGACCCGTTGGCGGCCGGTGAAAAAATCGATCAGGAAGAATGGGGAATTCGACCGCTCCAGCCGGTGCGGATGCTGCCCAATCTGATAAGACGGCGGCCCTGACATGCTCCGTACGGAGTGCTTCGCAGACGACGCAGGCGCCACCATCGGCTGGTAGTCTGATCCACTGATGCTGCTCCTCCCATCTGATTACTGTGCGGCATTTCTGCTGCCGAACGGAGTCGAGGTTGCCAGGGACGAGGCGGTAAGCCTCGCCGACGAGAACCGTGGCCAGGACGATCCGACGAGAGACGGGCACGGGACAGTGGCCCCGGACGAGGCAAAGCACACGTGCAGAGTAGAAGCAACAGTAAAGGACGCACGCAGGGGAGAGAAGACACGCGCCCTCGGCGCCATCGCGATTATCTCTACGGCGTCAGCACAGATTATCTTGTACACGAGTCACGCCCCGTATTGCCCCACTATAAGACGGTCGTTTTGTGGGGCGTGGCTCGAGTACGAATCTTTGCGATGTCGCCCGATAATTGACGCTGATCGGTGGACCCGGCGACTCTCTGCTGCCTCGCGCATGGACGCCGGACGGAAGCTTGTCTTCTCTGTGCCGCTTCCAGTTTCGCTTGGGGCATGGCGCCGGCGTCAGGCGTGCGCACGCGGAAATTGCCTGAAGAATTCGGTCTCACGAATTACGGGTCCAGACTATTGGATGGCGAGACAAAAGAGCAAGACAAGCAGAACAGCAAGACAAGAGCAAGACAAGCCAAGAACAGCAAGACAAGAACAAGAGAACAAGAAAAAGAAACGAGAACGAGAACACGAAGAAGAACACGAAGAAGAACACGAAAAAGAACAAAGACCACCAGACACTGACACACGGGAATGCAACATCACGCCCGCCGCCCGCGGCCAAGCCGGCCAGACCGCTGGGCTACGCCTTAGTCGTCTCTTGTTCTCGAGAGTGGCGTCTTCTGGCGGCTTGGCTGCCTTCGAGCTTCTGGGCCTGCGGGAGCGGCTTTGTGCGGACGCCAGCATGCCTCTTGCTCTACGAGTACGGCGTACTTTGTGCCAACTGCCAACCTCTCCCACTAGCGGACGGCGGATCGACAAGTTTTGATTTACGGAGTGCAAGGTCGGTCCGCCTTGTGGATTGTTCTACACCCGGCGGCAGCCCGGCGTAGCATGCTTCCACATTGGGCTACGGCACCGTTGGTGAGCAGTGTTTGGTTGTTCTAGTCCGTACGCCTGTTGCCAGTACTCCGTAAAGGGGTGAAGGCTGTCAAACGTAGCTATGGAGTATGCAAAGTACCTTTGAGTGCTCTAAACAAGGCGCTGCAAGCAAGGCCGTTTGCACGAACACCCGCACGCTACCACAAGTACAGCGGCATGAAGAAAACTGTTGGCAAATTGCAATGCAGCCTTCCCCACCATCCCGGGACGATGTCGTACCCCCATGCTCCACGGAGCACTACTCGCATCCCGCACCACACTGCCGACTTCGGCCTGCTCCGTTGTGCGTCGTACGTCGTCAGGCTAGCCGTCGGAACGTCGCATCGGCGGGCAGGTCGCCAGAACCAGCCGCTTTCGCGAGGCCGACTGGCTGGCCACCATGCCCGCAACCCACCATCACACGGCTGCTCGTCTAGACTGCTTTACGCGACGAGGCGCGGAACGGACACGCGAGCACAATCGCACAGTACGGTACGCGTACGTGTACTTGTGATCCACAGCCATGTGGCGCCCTCGTTGCCCTGCTTCACGCGCATTCGTACTTGTACTCGCCTTCGCCCTCGTGGCAACTCGATCACACCTCTTACGTACCCCTCTGCCAGAAAGAGCATTTCCCCGAGCCCAAGTCTGCCGATGGAGCCGACCCGCCGATAAATACGTAAAAGTGCAGCTGGTGTGACGGCCAGTCCAAGTGAGATTTCCGAGGGGACGACTCCCTTGGAGGACTACGAGTACGAGCAGTACTCCGTATTCCTCGTAAAAAACTACTCGTAAAGAGAAAACGACTAAAGCGGGTTATGGTCATTTGGGTCCTTTTTCTTTTCTTTTCGCCCTTGCTTTGGCGTTTTACGAAATGCGAGTGCGAATACGCGTTCTCGAAGTCGCCGTTTCCACTGCGTACGAAGTAGCTGCAACAGCAGAGCGGCCACAACACTAGATCGCCATTATGACTGATCTATTTCCTACCGATTTTCCTGCCACAGAGACGCTTCTACCTGTCATGGACTAGCCGAAGCATCCAACTTTATAGCATGTATGCGACACAATGATTGTGCTGATGCTATTTTGGCGCCTTGCCTTGAGCTACTGGGCCTGGCACGATATACCAGCTACCGAGAGGCAATGATACTTTGTAGTAGGGGTTTGAATTGTAGAGTAATCTCCATTAATGGGCGTTCGTCGTCTCAGGTCGTAGTGGCCAGCAATTCATGCGTGGCGTTGTGATGAAAGGCCACTGAAGGGTGACTGAATGACTGGATGGTGACTGGATGGTGACCGGACGGTGACTGAATAGTGACTGAATAGTGACTGAATAGTGACTTGGCTGGAGAGGCTGCTACCGTCGCTCCATTTACGCATTTAATTTCTTTAGATCTACTGCCGTCGTAGTTTTCATTGTGCGACGAGTGCCTAGCATTCTTCCTTGACAAGACTCGTGTATTTACGACGTAGTCCGTGGACGCAGCCCTATTGATCATGTCTTCACCACAAAATCACACCTCATTATGGCCAGAGTGAGCACATTCGTGACTTGGTAGACAGTCACCGCAGAGATCTAAGCTTTGCTGCTTTCCCTTTTGTGCCCGTTTTTAGACAATACATCATGCCTTCAGTGCGCACCCTCTCTGTCAGCCGTCGACGGTCAGATAGCGGCAACATCATGTCCGGTAAGAGCACGATGGATGGGGCATTCTTGTCCAGCGCCTCTGCAGCAAACAGCCTTGGGCCCCTGGCCGCCTCTACATCCTTCCGAACAGCTACAGATCTGCTGGACCAGATCGAACAGACTAGCAGTGACTCTATCATTGTCGATCGTGTGCCACCCGGCGCCATGGCAGCCATTGACCGCGCGCTGAGGGCCCAAGGCAAGAGAGTCCGGCTTGTCTACATTGCTTCCCGATCGCTGCTTCTCATCGCCATACCAACGTTTCCCCTTGAAGCGTTGCACGCCAATCTGGAAGCCTGGCTCCTCGCAGAGATGGCCCAGATGGGTCTGGCAGGGTCGTGGAAACGTTGCGCCAACACCCGATTTCCAGCCGGGCCATGTACAGGTTCCCGTGGTGAGGCTGACGCCTGCGGGATGCCGCTTACGAGTCAGGGCGCAAAGGCACAATGGCCGTCTATCGTGTTTGCATCGGGCGTCGACCAGCCGTTGCCCTCTCTCCACGTGAAGATGGCATTCTGGTTTGTGGAGAGCCGGCACGCCGTGAAGACTGTCGTGCTGGCCAAGGCGTTTCCCGAACGGCGAGACAAACGCATCCGCATAGAGAAGTGGCAGGAAAAGCCGCTTGACGATCTGGCCAGCGACATTGCGAAGAGAAAAGCAAGCACACTCGTGCCCGTTTGCCTGCAGGCCATTGATATAATCTGGGCACACAGGACGGACTTTCAGACGGCGGACGATGCGCTGCAAAGGGACCCGGCGTCGTTCAGGGTCCTCGGCGGCCCGCTCACTCTTGGATTTGCCCAGCTGTTCTTGCGTCCGGCAGCAGGACCGCAAGAACACGATATTGCGTATCCAGCCCTGGAGCTGCAGCGGTGTGCCTCGATGGTTTGGGCAAGTCCACGTTGGCAGTCACAGCGGCGAAGAGCTGGCTGAGATGGCAGGGTTGGCTTCAACTACTTGGTTGTGAAGCAACGTGGGAAGACTCCGCGGTACATTAGTTAGCTTGTGGTATCTTCATGGCAGTCGTTGAGAATGAGTTACTGTAAGCAGCTTCATGGCAGTAGCCAAGCACGATATATCACTTCTCATCACGAATCAGCCAAATGAAGCCAACCTAAGCCAAGACCTAGGCCTGTTATTTCGTACCTACTAATTGTGCTGCAGCTGTACGGAGTTCCGTAGCCTCACGTTCCATCTACCACTCAATATACCGCTTCCACCGCATCGCACAACCAAGCCATGCGGCTCTGTCGTCGACGTAGCAATGACGATAAGAGATACTCCGTACAGACCAATGCTTCTCCGTAAAGTGCGCGCTACCGGGAACCTGTAGACTCCGTCTCCAGGATCGTCCCCCACAATGGCAGTCAACAAGTGGAGATGACAAGGATTTCGCGACTCAGCCTTTTTTTAATTAGCAATTAGTTCCATGCCCCCTACGGAGTTCGGAGTATGTAAATGTGCGTCGAGGGCTCGATCCGGAGCGCAGGTTTCTCTTCACTCTGCGACACTGCTGCTCGACATATCGGCCGTGCGGACGCATCAGTACTCGCGGGCTATCCATGACGATACGTGGTATAGGTGCTGCCTCGATGGGAACGCCTCGGGCCCGTCCCATGCAATGTGTCTAGACACTGGATCTCACGATCCCTGGGCGCAAGCCGGCAACATTGGCATACACAACACTCGATTCCGCCGCCTCTTCACCCTCTGTGCGCTCAAGACGACCGGCCACCTCTTTCGTCGCCAGGGGGTCTGCGTGCCCATCTCCCGACACCTGATCGTCAAGTGCGACCGCTCCGTTAACCTCAGCGAGGCGGTCACGCTGCAGTACGTGGCCGACCACACCTCGGTGCCGGTGCCCAAGGTGTGGTGCTCCTTTGTCCACAAGGGGTGCACGTACATTGTGATGGAGCGGCTGCAGGGCGAGAGCATCGGCGAGATACTGGAGGAGCGCAGCAAGGAGTCGCGGGACAAGCTCTTCGCCCAGCTCCGGCACATGGTCCAGGAGCTGCGCGCGCTCTCGCCGCCGCCCGGACTCGGCGTCGGCAACTGCATGGGCGGACCGTTGTGCGACAGCCGTCTGCACGAGCGGACCTGCCCGTTCGGCCCCTTTGCTACGATACAGGACTTCCATCTGTGGCTGCGACACTACTGGCAGCCGTCCGAGGTCCAGAGGCCCAAAGAATTGGTCGACGAAGAGTGGCAGGAGCTGCGGAACATGGTGGCCAAGCACGACGGGCCCTGGCCGCTGCCGGTCTTCACCCACGGCGACCTGAACCCGAGCAACATTCTGGTGCAGGGAGACCGGATCACGGGCATCGTTGACTGGGAGTTTGCCGGCTGGTACCCCCCTTACTGGGAGTACACGTCGGCGTGGACCACCCTCATCTTGATGACCGACTGGCGGGAAGTGCTCGATCGCTTCCTGGAGCCGTTCCCGGAGGAGCTGCAGATGGAGAAGACCCGGCAAAAATGGTGGAAGTGAGGCGGCAGGACAGGCTCGCCAGACGCGCAAACAGTTGTGCAAAATCAGAGCGAGTCTTGTAGGACAAGGCGTACATTAATACTTAATCATAATTCGTAGCACCCTCTTCCTGTTTGTTCACGTCCCGCGTCAACACTGTTGCACGATCGGGCGTGACGTCTTCTTTTCGTCTTTCTTTTGTATCTCGCTCACGCTAGAAGCTAGAACAGCAATTCATATCCTTACGCCACTGCACTTGCGTCTACTCGGTCTGCTCACGCCTGACAACGAGCAATGACACGCATCGCTGCCGCTCTGGTGAGCTGTGCAGTGAGCTGTGCAGCCACGCTCATCACGCCTGCTGTGGAGGCCGCGGCTTCGGATGCCATGGAGCCAGCCGCCCTGGACGTCGCCGCTGCCCTCCTCGCCCAAGGCGTGGATATTCATAAACATCTTCCCGTCCCCGGCCACGCCTCCTATCAAGCCGGCTGTGCGGTAGCGGTGCGGCTCGCCTCCCTGGCCTCGATCATGCCTACATGGATCTGACTCGTCCAGTGCAGCGCCCTTTTGTCGATCTTCGGCAGCGACGCGGTCGACAGCAACGGCACGGCCGCCTACGCCAGCTTTGTCGGGGCGTACTGGTCGGCGATCCAGGCCGACGTCGGGCCCTACTGCGTGTTCACGCCGCAGACGGCCGACGACGTGGCCACGGCCGTGCTGGTGAGCCGCCTGGAGCAGTGTCCGTTCGCGGTCAAGAGCGGCGGGCACGCCGCGTTCCGCGGTGCCTCCAATGCGCCGGCGGGCGTCACCATCTCGCTGGCCCAGTTCCGGGCGGTGACGCTGTCCGCCGACCGGCGCATCGCCGCGGTCGGCGCCGGCAACGTCTGGGGCGACGTGTATGCCGCGATCGGGCCGCACAACGTGACCGTCGTGGGCGGCCGGGTCTACGACATTGGCGTCGGCGGCCTGACGCTGGGCGGCGGCATCTCGTACCTGTCGAACCTCTACGGGTGGGCGTGCGACAACGTGGCCCGCTACGAGGTGGTGACGGCCGCCGGCCGCGTGCTGCTGGTCAGCGCCGACGGCGAGCACGCCGACCTGTACTGGGCGCTGCGCGGCGGCGGCGGCAACCTGGGCATCGTGACGCGCTTCGACCTCGAGACGAAGCCGCTGCCGCGCGGCCGGCTGTACGTGGGCGCGCGCGTCTACGCCGCGCCGGCCTTTGCCGCCGTCGACGCGGCGCTGCGCGACGTGCTCGCGCGCGCCGCCGACGACGCGCGCGCCGGGCTCTGGGTGGCGTACGTCTTCCATGACGGCGCGCCGCTGTGCGAGGCCACGCTCTACCACGCCGACGCGCAGGCCGGCGCCGGCGCCGCCCTCCTCGCCGGCTTCGCGGCCATCCCCGCCGTCCGCGACACCACCGGCGTGCACGACCTGGCCGCCTGGACCGCCGGCCTCGCCGCCGCCGCGAGCCCGCGCGGCCTGCGCCAGTGCTACTACACGCTGGCCTTCCGCCTCGACCTCGCCACCATCTCGTACGCGCGCGCGCGCATGCTCGGCAGCGTCGCCGCCGTCGCCGGCCTGCGCGGCGTCCTGCCCACGCTGACGCTGCAGGGCATCACGGCGCCGCAGCGGCAGCAGTTCCGCCAAAAGGGCGGCAACGCGCTCGGCCTCGACCGCGACGACGATCCGCTCGTGCTGGCGCTGCTCGGCGTCATGTGGTCCGACGCCGCCGACGACGACGCCGTCTACCGCTGGATGTCCGACGTGCTGCGCGACGTCAAGGCCTTTTCCGCGGCGCGCGGCGTCGCCTCCGACTTTCTCTACATGAACTACGCGAGCATGTTCCAGGACGTCGTCGCGTCCTACGGCGCCGCGACCAAGGACCGGCTCAAGCGCGTCGCGGCCAAGTACGACCCGGCCGCGGTCTTCCAGCGGCTGCAGCCGGGCTACTTTAAGCTGGACCGGGCGCCGGTGCCCAACTCGGGCTACTTCTGAGCAGGAAGGGAAGAGTCCGGCAGCCGTTTAACACTGCTCTTTCGTCGTTGTGGGACTTTCGTTGTGAGATTGATGGATGAAACTACAGTTGGAAAGATCTCCAGCTGTATTGCTAACATGAAGATGGACACGCTGTTACGGTTGTTTTGCAATTACGACTGACTGTGCGGGAGGTCAGCAGCTGACTCTTCGTATGCGGTCGGTCTTTCTTACTGCGTAGGCCTCAATGCTACCAACCGCCGTGTTGTCTCTTTGTCTGCCCAAAGCGGCACACAGCAGTATTACATAAATGACTGCCCAACGTTGCAGTTCTCACAGATATCCGTTCATTGACGATGCAGTCACTACTTGTATATGATGGGTCATAGTTGCGACAGGACAAAGAGGCGAAGTGACAGAAATCAAACGAGCAGCTCACATCTGCCAACCGCTTGCTTTGCTTGCACTTATTTGAATTCGCCGGGTTGCCCGTCAACAAAGGCGGAAATACAACAAAGAGAGAGCTTGACCGCAGTTTGGGTGATGTGCTGATGTGCCGTTTCCGGAAGAGCTGAGCTCTTTGATCTCAACGCAAATGCGTGTTTTCCAAATGCTGTCTTAAAGCTTGCATTCTTCCTTCCGTCTACCTGACATTCACCAGGCTGTGCAGTCTTCAACATATGAACAGGTTGTACTGTCACATCAAACACCATGTCAAATTACAAACAGTCACGTCGTTGGAAGGGTTTAGAGCAAAAGCGCGCACCAAAGTTGAAGCATTCCTCTACCCGCAGTTCCGAAGCCGCCTCCCGGATTCTCCAGCCACAGCACCGCCTGCTTGGCGGTGTCGGTGCCGGGGCCGGGGACGGAGACGGAGCTGGTGCTGGAGGCGGTGACGGTGGTGCCGGGGGCGGTGCCGGTGGTGCTGGTGCCGGAGCCGGTGGTGTCGGTGCCGGAGCCGGAGCCGGAGCCGGTGATGGAGGCGGAGCTGGAGCAGGAGACGGAGACGGAGATGGAGCAGGTGCTGGAGCCGGTGCTGGAGCCGGTGGCGCCGGTCCGCCCGGTGCTGCGACCGCCCCTGTTCTTCCCGCGGGAGACAGGATTGCAAAATGGGTGCCTCTCTACGGCTTCCAGGGCGTGGTGCTGTTCAACATCTACGACGTGTACTCGCTCGTGGATGCAGTGACGCGCCTCATGGCCGGCGCAGTTCTGTGCAATCTGTCCGTCCACCACAGACACGAAGATGCAAACCAAGTCGTCACTTACACGCAGGACATCTACGTCGACGTCGCCAAAGACGAGTGGTGCAACCGGCAGCTGCGGGCGCTCTTGGAGCCAGACGGGGCCGAGGACGACCACGCAGTCTTTGTGTATGCACGAGACGAGCCGGCGCCGCCGGCCGACCAATGGCGGCCGGCAGCCGACGAGCTCGGCGTGCAGGATGGCGGCAACGACGGCACGACGGTCGTGCTCTGCTACCGGAGCGAGGGCGGCCGGCCGCCGGGACGCCACCGGTACGCGCTGCCGGGCCTGCACCACGACTTCGCCGGCCAGCAGCACCCGCACACAGACGTCGCCTATCTGCGGCTGCCGCGGGCGGCGGCGCAGCTCGGCAGCAACCAGTACTTTGCGTGGCTGCTGCTGGCGGCGCGCGTGCTGACGCCCGGGTCCGGCCTGCGCATGCTGCGGCTGGACGGGCGCGGCCTCGTGGCGCACAGCATCGTCGGCCTGCACACGAGCATCCACGCGGGCCTGCAGACGCACGGCTGGGCCGGCGCCTCGCGGTGGACGTGGCGCGAGCTGGTCGAGCAGGCCGCCGTCCCGGATCCGCGCGGCGGTGCCCGCGCCGCCGCCGCGACCAAGTCCATCGCCGTCGATGTGCAGCCGCTGGACCGCACAGCGCTGTCGGTGCATGTTCCGGGCGCGAACCGGGGGCTGGGGGCCGAGGGGGACGCGGACGGCGAGCCGGACCGCACCGCCGCCTTGGTCCGGCTGCGCGACGGCGTCCGGCGCAAGAAGCGCCCCGACGTCTATGGCATGGCCAACAAGGCGGCCGTGGCCGAGCGCATCAACGCCGTCGTGCGGGCGGCCACGACGGACGACGAGCGCCGCGCGCTGTACAGCCTCACGGTCTGGGGCGACGGCGTCTTCTGGACCTCCGCCATCACCAACCAGGACCCCTTCCCGCTGCAGCCGGCGTGCCTCACCTTTGCCACGGACCCGGGCTGGACCGCGGGCCTCGTCGCCGTGCGGCCCGTCTTCCGGCGCTACACGGCACACCACGTCCCGGACGGCGGCGGGCCCGTCGTCTCGTTCCCCTTCCAGATCGACTGCACCATTGCCGCCTTCTGGGCCGACCTGACCGCCGCCGGCCTCGGCCACCTCGTCGACACGCCGCTGCGCATCGCCCAGCAGGACCTGACCCTGCGGCCGCGACCGCGGACGGCGCGCACACGCAAGATGTCCGCCGACGTGCGCATCCGCAACAACCGCGCCGAGATGGTGCTCGAGCCCGGCCTCGGGGACGCCGACTGGCTGCTGGTCTGCAGCCAGATCGTCGGACCCGAGGTCTGGATCACGCCGGCCCTGCCCGGCTGCGTCCTGCCGGCCGTCGACGTCCAGGTGCACCCCTGGGGCTACCGCGAGACATACGGCAACCTCTGGAGCTTCGAGGCCCACGGCAACTACGCCGCCGGACAGCCGCCGCCAAACGCCGCACTGCTCGCCATCGCCGCCGTGCCGGACGGAAACGCGCCTGCGCTGCCGGCCGTGGAAAACAGCTTCTTCGACGGCATGGCGCCACAGCAGCACCGGCGCCATCTTGTGCCTCTTCTCACTGGCGGAGGCGGCCGAGGTGCTGCCGGAGCCGGAGCCGGTGCTGCAGCCGGTGCTGCAGCCGGTGCTGGAGCTGCAGCCGGTGCCGGTGGTGGCGGTGCCGGGGTTGGAGCCGGAGTCGGCGCTGGAGCTGGAGCTGGAGCTGGAGCTGGAGCTGGAGCTGGAGCTGGTGCCGGTGCTGGAGCCGGCGTTGGAGCCGGTGCCGGAGCCGGAGCAGGTGGTGGCGGTGGAGCTGGAGGCGGTGGAGGCGATGGCGGTGGTGGTGGTGGCGGTGGTGGTGCCGGAGCTGGAGCTGGAGCTGGCGCCGGCGCTGGAGCCGGAGCCGGTGCTGGAGCTGGTGCCGGTGCTGCTGCTGCTCGTCCGGAGTCTTCGCTGCTGAGCATGTTTCTGCGCGGCGGCCCGGACGCCGTTCCGTTCGCCGCCAGCCGTGGCGTCCTGACGCCCAGTGAGGCTCTCTCGCTGCAGCGCGCCGCCGCCGACCTGTACGACCTGGCCCTGCAGCAGATCTTGATGTGCCCGTATCCCGGCTGCGGCTACTACTTTGTCGCCGGCCGCCGCCGCGTCCTGGAGGCGCACATTGCCAGCCACTATCCGGCGGGCCGGCAGCAGTGCAACTTCTGCGCCCACCAGTTCACGGCCGCCGACACGACTGCCGTCAAGCAGCAACATCTGCTCGCGCAGCACGCCAACCTGCTGCCCAACGGCGGTGCCGGCCCGGTGCCCGCAGCACCGCCAGCACCGCCAGCGGCTCCGCAGATCGTTGTGATCCCACGGCCGGGCTGTCCCAACGGTGTGCGGCCGCCGCTGGTCGGTGGTGAGGGCAAGGGCGCGGGCGAAGACGAAGACGAGGACGAGGGAGCACGGCCGAGCAAGCGTCGGGCCGTCGGCGCCACCCGGCGCACCCGGCCGACGGACACGGCGTACCGGCCGGCCCCGACCGACGGCGAGTCGGACGACAGCCTGACCGGCCGTCCGCGCAAGAGGAAGCGCCGCAGCCGCAGCCGTGACGCGCCGTACCGGCCCGACCAGGACGGCAGTGGCAGCGAGGACGACAGCGGCACGGCGAAAAAGGAGGCGAAGCCCGCGGCCTCGAGCCGCCACAGCGATCCGTCCTATCGTCCTGGCCGCCGCGGCACGCTCCGCTATTCCGACGACGAAGACGACGAGCTGCGTCGCTCCGCCGCGCCAGAATGGAGCCGCGATCCCCTGGACCCGACCGGCAAGGGCAAACGCGTGATCCGTGAAGTTGGCCCAAAGGACGTGCCGCGGGCGAAAAAGGCGAAAAAGGCGAAGCAGACGAAGCAGACGAAGCAGACGAAGAAGGCGGACAAAGACGCCAAGACCGCAGTCAAGGCTGGGAAATCAAAGGAGGCAGACACGGCCATTCCGGTGGCAGGAGAGGCTGCGGACGGCTCGTCACGGCCGAGTCGTCCCCGGAAACTGGCAAAAAGAGCGTGAGCAGGATGTATTTTCTTTGTTGGTTTTGGCTCTTTTTTGTTTGTGTTGTCTTGACTAGGAGACTGCTGGACGAGTTCTGAACAGAGCTCCCCATGAAGAGAGTTTGCTTAGTCATGCGACTTCACTTATGTCTGTTATAGCGCAAGTCAGCTCGACAGCTCTGGCTTACTGTAGAGATCTCACCGAAAAGGCGCTGTGCTGGAGAGCAGCTGCATACCCCGATCTCCCCTCCGTTGCAGACAATCTAGACTTCCCCAGACTTCCCCGTCTTTGCTCAGCTTCAAACCGACCATCCCCGTCTGATAGCCTGTGCCGGCCAATGACCACTCGTGGGCTATTTAGGCTAAATGCCCATAATACCCGGGGATGGGGAAACTGGGGTGTGCAGACCAAGCCAGTACGAGTATCGCGATCTACAAAGTACGCGCCGGCCGTATTTGCCGATGCAGCAGACGCCCGGCAAGGCTACGTTGCCTCGACGTTGCCTCCACCTCTCCCGGTCCTCTTATTTTGTGCCATCGTTCACCGTTGCCCATCCCCGGGTGATCACAGCAGCAAGCCACTCGCTCGCTTCTCCGCTCCCTCGCTGCAACCTGGCTCCACCGCTCATGTGTTTTCTTCGGCAGAGCAAGCTTGTCTCGTCTGCTCTCCGGCTGCCGACTCTTTCAGCTTGCTTTATTCCGTGTTGCTGCTGCGCATTCACACCAGGCTGGAGTGGCACTACTTCTGCCAAGAGCACGGGGTCATGCACCGTCCCTCCGTTCGCACACTGACGCGGCCCGACTTGGATGCCTTTGATTCTCTACGGCGTGCACAGCAGTATATAATCATGGTTCCCGCTGGTCTTTGTATGTTCTTATCGTCTGTGTTTGGCTTTGTTTCTGCTCCGTCTCCAAGCTGCCAAGCCATCCTTTGAGAGTCTTCTCTCTCGGCCATCACCCAGACCTTTGCTATTCAGACAACACTGCTCCCTGCTTTTCCCTCCGTCCCTCCCCGTTCTCCCAGCCACCATGGTTGCCGGCGCCGGCGGAGCGGCCTTTTACGATGCGGCCCTCACTCGTCGCCAGGCCCTCATGGGCGCCAGTGGTGCCCGCGCCCTGGTCAAGAACTTCCGTGTCTTCTGCATCGCCGCTTTCGCTTGCATCGGCGGCGTTCTGTATGGCTACAACCAGGGCATGTTCTCGGGCGTCCTGGCCATGCCGGCCTTCAAGTCGCGTAAGTAGTCTCTCTGCTCGTCTGTCGGCGCGTCTGTCGGCGCGTCTGTCGGCCACCTGCTCCGCGTCTCGTCTCTGATGCCGCGACATCTTGCAGACATGGGAGACTACGACCCCCTCGACGACAACGCCCCCATGACCAAGAAGGGCTGGCTCACATCGATACTCGAGCTGGGTGCCTGGGTCGGCACGCTGCTGTCGGGGCCGCTGGCCGAGGGCCTGTCCCGCAAGCACGGCATCCTCGTCGCCTGTGCCGTCTTCATGGTCGGCGTCGTCATCCAGGCCACCGGCGTCACCGAGGCCGGCGGCTACCACTCCATCCTGGCCGGTCGCTTCGTCACCGGCATGGGCGTCGGCGGCATGGCCATGATCATCCCCATCTACAACTCCGAGGTCGCGCCGCCCGAGGTCCGCGGCGCCCTCGTCGCCACCCAGCAGCTCGCCATCTGCTTCGGCATCATGATCAGCTTCTGGATCGACTACGGCACAAACTACATTGGCGGCACCACCCTCGGACACCAGACCGACGCGGCTTGGCTGATTCCCATCTGCCTGCAGCTCGCACCCGCCATCGTGCTCTTTGTCGGCATGCTCTTCATGCCCTTCTCGCCGCGCTGGCTCGTCCACAACGGCCGCGAAAAGGACGCCCGCGCCGTTCTCTCCGGCCTGCGCGGCCTGCCTGCGGACCACGAGCTCGTCGAGCTCGAGTTCCTCGAGATCCAGGCCCAGTCGCTCTTTGAAAAGCGCACCACGGCCGAGCTGCTCGGGACACCGTCGACCCCGCAGGGCCAGCCTACCACGACACTCCAGGCCTTCCGCGTCCAGGCTGCCGCCGTCCGCTCTCTCTTCCGCTCCCGCAGCATGATCAAGCGCGTCGCCGTCTCCACCATCACCATGTTTTTCCAGCAATGGACCGGCATCAACGCCGTGCTCTACTACGCCCCGACCATCTTTGCCGATCTTGGCCTCAGCGGCAACACCACCTCGCTGCTCGCTACCGGCGTCGTCGGTATCGCCATGTTCATCGCCACCATCCCCAGTGTTCTCTGGATCGATCGTCTTGGCCGCCGCCCCGTCCTGGCTGTCGGTGCTCTTGGCATGGCCACCTGCCACATCATCATTGCCGTCATCATTGCCAGGAACCACGACCGTTGGGAGACAGAGGCAGCCTCTGGCTGGGCCGCAGTCTGCATGGTCTGGCTTTTCGTCGTCCACTTTGGCTACTCCTGGGGTCCCTGTGCCTGGATTATCGTCGCAGAGATCTGGCCCTTGTCTTCTCGTCCATATGGTGTTTCCCTCGGCGCTTCGAGCAACTGGATGTACGTTACTGTGCCCAAGATATCGCACCTCTCCGCCATCTATCCGCTGCATATCTGACAATGTAGGAACAATTTCATCGTCGGCCAAGTTACTCCCGATATGCTCAACGGAATCGGCTACGGAACGTACATTCTCTTTGGCCTGTTGACGTACATGGGCGCCGCCTTTATCTGGTTTTTTGTCCCAGAAACGAAACGGCTGACGCTGGAGGAAATGGTATGTTCATCGCACTTTCAGTGGTGGCTCAAAGCACTGTTATGCTAACCAGACAGGATATCATCTTTGGCTCCGAGGGCACATCTCAAGCTGATCTGGAACGTATGGAGGAAATTCATAACGAGATCGGCCTAACTGCTATGCTACAGCGCCAAAACACCAGCGATGTCCATAATGACTTTGCAGCTGAGAAAGAGCAGGAGGCAATCAAGGCGGAACATGCCGCATAGTGTCAGATGGCACTTGTGAGTGCCGAGCCTCAAGCTAGTATGGATACTTACAGCTTACTCTGTGCAATGCCGTTGAAAAGAGATAGCGCCGATTTGTACGTTTTGCAGTGAAAAAAATCAAAGAATCAAATGGGAACCACCATTGCCGCCGTATTTCTAATAATCAGGAACCTCATTGTCTCATGTACGGAAACATATATACCAAATCACCCGTAGAGAAACAGCCTAGCCTTCTTTTCTGCTTGGGCATGAATAAAATACAAATCATTGGTAAAATTAGTGACGAGATATCAAAGAGTGCAAATCAAATCTTGTCCAACCGAATAACACGCTGTTACAAATTCGACGCGTCAACTCTCCGTCACACCGCCGTAGTGGCGTTCAGGGACCAGACGTTTAGAATGGAACCGGCACCACACAGCTCATTGGTGTCGCCTCCGCAAGTCATCGTGCACTTCGTCTCATTGAGTTGGGCGCTTCCCACATTGAGGCTGTTTCCGCAGTAGCACTGCGTCGAGTACTCCACACCAAACAGCTTGTACGAGTAGCTTGAGCAGTAGTTGCCGCAGTATTCCTGCGTCATATTGGCACTTGTAGTGGACTTGGACGAGAGTGCGCGTCCACTTGTCGCCTCCGAGTAGCAACCGAGATAGCTGTAGTTGCCACCAGTCGATGACGCAATGAAAGCCTTCGCTTCAGGCGGTCCGACGTATATTCCCGGCTGCTGGTAGACGTTGAGGCGATTGCCGCCACCGCAGTACTCCGTGGCATCCCCGGCGCAGTAACTGGAGCAAGAAGAGTCGATGGTTTTGACAGCGCCGTCCGTAAAGTAATTGCCGCAGTAACACTGGGTACCATACTCCACGCCAAACAGTGCATACTTGGAGCAGTATGAAGCACACATCTCGTACGTCATTGCGCTGTCTGTCTTGGACAAGCTCTTGAGAGCGCGTGCACTCGTACCTTCGGTGTAACAGCCAAGGTACACCCATGACCCCACCGTCGGCTTGGTACCGTGGGTTGTGGTTGTCGGCGTGCTCGTGGTCTTGGTCGTCGTGATAGAGGTCGTGCTTGTGCTCGTGCTCGTGCTTGTACTCAACGTCGAGGTTGAAATTGAGCTCGTGCTGGAGCTCGTGTATGTAGCACTTGTAGACGTTGGTGTGGTAGACGGGCTCGTAGTGATAGGGCTTGTGAGAGATGTGGTACTCGAAGACGTCGTGGACGATGTGCTTGAAGTCAAGTGGGTGCTCGGGGTCGAGGATTGGGGGGCAGCAGTCGAAGTTGTCGACGTAGACGTTGCCGTCGGTGTTGTCGATGCCAAATTCGACGTCGCAACAGGTGTGGACAACACAGCAGTATTGTTGCGCTTGTACACTTCAAGGAGAGACGGTCCGCCGCAGAGCTCAGTAGTGTTGCCGTTGCAGACCATATTGCAGGCCGATGTGGCCTGGAGAGCGGCCCCAGAGTCAATCGTATTGCCACACCAACACTCGCCGCCGTACTCCAGGCCAGCGTAGGTATATTCGGCGGCTGCGGCTAGGTTTAAGCAATTGGCAACCGTCTGGTTCGTGACAGACAACTGTTTAGAAAATGCTCGAGTCGTCGAAGGTTCCTTGTAACAGCCTAAGAAGCCATAACCGTTCAAGCCAGGGTTGACGGCCGGACCAGTGGTCGTAGTCACCGTCACGGCTACCTTTGTTGAAACAGTCCCATTCGTAGCCGTTGCAGGTGTTGCTGCCGTTGTCGCGGCCGTTGTCGCGGCCGTATCGTTAAGCTTGTAGACTTCGAGCAGAGAGGGTCCACCGCAGTACTCGGACGAGTTACCGTTGCAGACCATGGAGCAAGCAGACGAAGCCTGGACAGTCGCACCGGAATCCATAGTGTTACCACACCAGCACTCGCCACCATACTCGAGGCCGGCGTATGTATAACCCGAGGCGGCAGCCAAGCGTAGGCAGTTGGCAACCGTCTGGTTCGTGACAGTCAGCTGCTTGGAGAATGCCCGAGTTGTCGAAGGCTCCTTGTAACATCCAAAGAACGCATAGCCGTCTGAGCCGAGATTGATGGCGGGACCGGTAGTGGCCGCAACCGTAGTATTCGAGGTTCCCGTGGGACTTGTGGATACAGTCGGTGTTTGCAGGGCAGCCGAGCCGTTGTTGATGTACACGTCCAGAAGTGACGGACCTCCACAGTACTCGGTCGTGTTACCGTTACAGGTCATGGAGCATGCCGAGGTGGCCTGCAGCGTGGCGTTCGCATTGATGGAGTTGCCACACCAGCACTCTCCACCATATTCCAAGCCGGCATATGTGTAGCTAGACGCTGCAGCAAGGCTGAGACAGTTAGCCACGGTCTGATTCGCGACAGTCAGTTGCTTGCTGAAAGCGCGCGTATCCGAAGGCTCCTTGAAGCAGCCGGCGAATGTATAACCGCTGGCACCGGGGTTGGTGACTGGGCCAGTGGTGGCGCTGGGGGGAGCTGTGCCGCTGGCAGATGGAACAACCGCTGTGCCGTTGAGTTTATAAACGTTGAGAAGCAATGAGCCACCGCAATACTCGGAAGAATTGCCTGTACTGTTGTTAGAAGCCTTCGCCAAAGGATCGCGCTCAAGGAAGCCCAATCTTACCGTTGCAAGTCATGCTGCAGGACGAGAGAGACGCGTTGTAGGCACCAGAGCTCAAACTATTACCGGCCCAGCACTGTTTTTGGCGTTAGAACATCGGGCGCAGACTGTAAACTCCCAATATATGAGAATCTTACCTCGCCTCCGTACTCGATTCCAGCGAAAGAGTAGCTCGAACTGGCAGCAGCAAGCAGACAGGCGTCAACTGTCTGATTCGTCACGGACAACTGGTTTGCTAGAGCACGGCCAGTGGTCGGCTCGTGCCAACAGCCGTAGCTAGAATAACCGTAGGCGCCAGGGTTGACAACAGGACCCGAAGTCGACCCCCCGGGCGTCGTGCTTGCGCCCTCCAGAGCAAACAAGGAGATGAATGCACCGCCAGCATCATCCCCTACGCCGTTGCCGCCACAGATCTGGTTGAGGTCACCAGAACAAGGGTAGTTGCAGTCGTCTTCAGTAACTTGCAGAGTTGGGATTGTCGGGCCGGCCCAGCACTCGCTGTTGTATTGGGTGCCACAATACGCATAGTTGCCTGCAGCACAAGCAGCAATGCACATGGCGTTTGTGTTGCTGCTGTTGCCATACAGCTGCGTAGATAGCTGACGACCCGGGTTGTTCTCCTTGAAGCAACCTACATACCGGTATGTGCCGAGACCATTTTCTTGCAGCGGCGGCGCCTGTTCGGAGACCGCTTCGCAGCTGAACTGGATGAACTGCTTGGTAGTCGTGGGGTCATTTGTATTCATGGTCCAGTTGGCAGCTCCCCAGTACGGATCACTGTTCCACTGCCCCTTGGGAACCGAGCAGTACAAGCTGGCGGTGGCACTCTCGCCAGCCGCCAAAACAGTACCCTCGGCCAAGTCCACATTGTTGCTGGCGGCAATAATTCCAGACACGCCAAATGGAGGCTTGGATACAGTGATAGACAGAGGAACCGCATCGGCACCGCCGTTGTTTGTGACACGGAACTTGAGCGTCCGCGAGGTATTCTCTGTGACGTTGCCAAATGTAAAGTTCACGTTTGGCTCATATGTGACCCAGCCTAAGCCGTCCGGTGTCTGAAACTCCATGAGCCAGACAGGAGCCGGCCCAGCGTTGGCAGAAACGGCCAAAGTGGCATTGCCACCGTCGGAGCTCACAACAATGTAGAGCGTAGCGTTTCCGCCGCTAGTGGGGTTGAAGTTGACGTCGACGGTTTCGCCGTCGTTGGCAGCAATGGAAGCCGGAATACCAGTCACGGTGAAGGGACCGATGACAGAACCGTTTCCGGTGGGCTCCTCGAAGGGCCCAGTGGCACTGGTCTGCGAGTAGAGAACGCTGTTGATCGTCAAGGTCGAATTGCCATCGTTTTCAAAGACAGCTGGCTCGGTGACGCCAGACGGGGTATCGCCAACAACAACATTGGTAAAGGTCAGCTTCGATGGGGAAATGCTCAGAAGCGGGCCTTGACTCAGGCCCGTGCCGGAGAAACGGACCGGTGTTTGGCTGGTGTAGCCAGCGACAGAGTTGGTGGTAGAAATCAGAGCATTAGCAGAACGAAGGCCGACAGTGGAAGGCTCGAACGTAGCATTGAAGCTAAAGGTAGCACCGATGGCGAGGGTCAAAGGGAGTGATGGTAGGTCAGAGAGGGAGTAGTCGGCGCTGCTGAGGGTGAAGTTCGTGACCGTCGTGGCAATCACAGCCTTGCAAGTCACCTGAGCCGTCTCACCCGCCTCAGCGAGGTCGAGGGAAGCGAAATACGGCGTAGTGCAGTTCAGCGGCTCGTTGACTGGCGCGCCGAAGCCGTACACGTAGCCCTGCGTAGTTCCCATGTACACACGTCCATCGCCAAAGACAGCGCGGGTGAACTTGGTCGTCCCAGGAACAGAGAACGACTTGATTTCGGTCAGGTAGTCCCCGTCGGGAATAGCATTGTAGATGCGCAGGTTTTTTCCTTGGACATCGCAAGTCCACAAGAGGCCGGTTCCCTCTTCGCCGTTGAGAGACGTGACCGTACCGTGACTAACACCGAGAATGTAGGCGTTATTCTCCGGGCTGTCAGCCACTTTCGTGAAGGACGGGACCCCCGCGTCACAGGAGAACTTGAACACGTGGGTCGGGTACTGGATGACATTGATGTAGATGTAGCCGCCCTCCAGAGGATACACACCGGCACCGGCATACACCGAGTTCTCGTTCTGGTAGACTTGGATGATGCGGTCGCCATTGTCTGTCCCGGTACGGTATCCGCCAAGGTCGTCCAAGTTCAGAAAATAGGTCTTGCCGCTCTTGCCGGTAATAACACCTATACGGGTGTATTCGCCACATGAGAACTCACTCGGGAGTATCTCAAGCGGAGACGTGCCGAGATCTTTGTCAGCACCATCGAGGGCCTGTTTTTCCTGGGGCATGAAAAAGTCGACAAGGGTGAGTGAGCCGTCATCGTTGATGGTCATGTGAACGGCAGCCTCCTCGATGGAAGTCGGTGGGTTGTAGCCCTCGACAGGAACGGTGCTGAGCTGAGATGCATAGCCGTTGCCCGTACCAAAGAACATGGAGCCCTTATCATCGGAGGCCAGGCCACCACCAGACATCCAGACACCGCCACCAGGGGTGGTGTTGGGAACACCCGCACCTTCCGTGGCCCAGTTTTCGACGATCTCGCCCGTCGTCTTGTCCCAGCCGATGATCCAGCCAGTGAAGTTATATTGCACACAGTGGGACGCAAAACCAGCATAGATGTATTGGCCACTATGCAGGAGGGCAGGACGCTGGTGGTGGATACCACCATTGAAAGACCGGACCGGGTTGTTGCTCGCGGTAAGGCCCTCCAGGTCGACAGGGAAGTTTTCACGCTCCGTGAGGTCGTGCGCGTCGAGGGCGTGGAGGTAGTAGCGGCCGGCAGGACGTCCCTGGGCAACGCCCGTCTGAGTCTGGTCGACATAGGTTTTGGAGGTGTAGTAAATGGTGTCAGTATCCGGGTCAATGACGCCGGTGGCCGTGATGCCAACAGTGGGGTTGATGTCGACGCACCCGCTCAGATCGGCGGTTAGGAAGGGTATGTGCAGACTGCGGGAAGCAAGGATCTGGCCGGTTTTCGCGTCGAGCTTGTAGACGTTGTTCTGGGTAGTGGCGAAGTAGACGTACTGCGTGTCCTCGTCGGACGGGGTGTACACCAATGGCTGGGAATAGATGCCCTCGGTGTAGTCCATGTATTTGCCAGGCAGGGCGGTCTTGAAGAGCTGGGCAAAGTCGTCGGAGCCGACCACGGCAGGGTCCATGTTGTGATTTGTCTGGTAGCCCGTTCTGGAGTTGTCGCCACCCCATGTGATTGTGTCGGTCGCGCCCAGTCCACGGACAGCCGGGACCAGGAACGCCAGGGCGGCAACAAGAACGGCTGCTGCCATTGCAGGTGCAGGAGGCTTGCGGGCCTGATCCGCGCTGCGTAGAACAAGTAAAGAAAGCCGGGGAGCAGATATTAAGGAAGAATAAATTATAAAATTATAATCACCCCCGAGAAGAAGCGAAATGCAAACAACGAGAGAGGATCCGAAGTAGTGAACGAGTGGCTGGACAAAAGCGTCCTGGCGAGAAACGAAGGTCGGCGCAAGAAGAGTAAGCCAAGTGAGGGTCTGGATGTCTTTTTATTTGGTTGCTTGCTTGGCCCTGTGGTTGCCGGACCTCCCAGCCGCACGTACGAGTACGAGTTTCATTTGTACCTCACACGGCGTACTCTGTACTCTGATTCCAGGATAGCTAGCTGGACGCGCAGGAGCCCAGTCAACACGCAGACCGGAGGGTGCTACCCGTAATCTGTTCAGCCCCCTCAGCCGTTGCATCCACGCCGCAGCGTCAGTACAAGTACGAGTACAGAGCAATACTCGTATCCGTACTGGAAGCGCTGCAGCTAAGACTGCAGACGCCGGTGGACAGACCCTTGTATCGTAGACACATGGGCTGATGGGCCAATGATAAGGTTGCAGCCCCTGGTGCGAGCTAGAATTAGATTAGCACAGTTCCTTAAGAGGGAGGTGGAGGGTGTCTAGGCTCCGTCCGCTAAGCCATACTCAATACTCTATGGAAGGGCAGACGATGCAACGGACAGTAGTCCGAACTATCGTATTTTCCTGGGCACCGTGCCATGCGCTGTACGGAGTACTCGTACTCGTAGTATGTACGGAGTACATACGTAAATCGTATCAGTACGTACTCCGTACGAAGTATTATCGTCTTTGCTCTTCGCCTCCAAGCCAGCTGGAATCGCAGGTCAGCCTCGCCCGCGAGATGTGGTACCCTCTAATTTGGTGCTCTTCTTTCACCTCTCCGTGGCTTCTATTCTCCGCTTGGTCCAACCGTTCAGATGAGCGGGCCGGTTTGTTTGTGAGGGCCAGCCGCTGCTTTGTACTTCGTACTCTAATGAGTCGTATGCTGCGCCGGTCGGCCTTGTATCTGGTCACCACTTTGCGGCATTGCGGCCCATTACTGGGGACTAAGGTTTAATCCACTGGGAACGTGCGGGTCTAGTCAGATTGGCAAGATACACGCAATCGCGTGAGCTTATGGACGTCTTACCACGTTGTTTTTAAGCTCACCACCGCTATTACTTTGCCTGAAGCGACAGTCAGAGAGGCGGCGGTATCGTGCGAAAACCGATCTGTTCACAGACAGTGAGGGGAAGAGGCGCAGGGGCCAGCGCCACTTCAAGGAGAACGAACGACTGCCTCCAAGCCCCGATCATGCTGTGCCACTGCATCGTGTCTTGCGCCCTCATCTGCTTCTTGTGTTTCTTCGTGTCCCTCGCAAGCAAAGTAAGAGAACCGCCAGCGGCCGATGGAGAAGTCACCGGCGGCACATTAATGTCCAGCGGTGATATTCGAGATATTTGAGCCATCGCCGGACCGCCGGACGTGTTGGTGGTTGGCGGCTGGCAGCCTTGATATCATTTGGCTGCTCGTATGCGGACTCAAAGTTGCTACTCGTAGGAGATTTTCAGCGTGAATTTGCACGGAAGTGCAAAGTGTTAAGTTTGATGAGCACAAAGGGCAGGCGCATTCAAACAAAGACCGCACCTTCCTCAACTTCTCAGGCACTCACAACACACATTAGTCATACTCCGTGCTTCGTAAGTTTCGACAAAATCCCGTTCGCGTTTACAAACTATTGCGTCTCTTTTTCCCGGTCTGCCCTAGGCCTCTCCTTTCTCACCATCACACTCGAGAACCAACACACCTGCGCACGTACGACCGAAAGGCAAGCCACCACACAATCACCGCCGAGCCATGTGCCGGCCTGAGAGCATGCAGTAGTGCCTGATCGGGACACATCTTGCATCGACGTGACAGCGGGACGGCCATGCGGCTCAGGAAAAGGAAGACCAGGCCAAGTACCGGATACCTTTGCCGCAACGCTTGTAGTACTCTGTCAGAGAACAGACAGGTACTTCCTCGTACTTGTACGCCAGCTGCCTTGGATGGCCGAGCGGCTGCATACGAAGTGAATCTCGTATTAGAAGCCGGGCAGCGAGAATGTATGTCCTGCAGGCGAAAGGAGTGTTTCACTCTATGCTCTCCAGCGACAACCTCCTGTCTAGCTGCCGAAGCGGGCAGGTCGTGGCTCTGTGAGCGAGGCAATACGGGCATTTCTGTAGATTGCTGTATTATTCCGCGATGCGAAACAAAGTACGGAGTAATGCCGCGACGAGTCCAGGTCACGTGTAAGATACTCGGTAACGCTGCTCGTAACTTTCTGCCTACTTCGTGCACTCTGGCCCCAACAATACCGGCATTGCGCCTTCGCTCAGCCATGCGGCTCGCCAGACACTATTGCTCGGCCACCAACGCCCCTGGCTCAAATTCTTTGGCTCTGCCCTTCATTTCCACCTTGGTAGTAGCGCTGCCGCTGGTGGCTCAATAGCGCTCTACTTTCGGCCGTCTCCGCTATTTTCTGTCAAAGCCGCCAATTTACTTGATGCTTCGTACACGTGCGGTTTTCCCTTGTACTCTGTACTTTGCGGTGCCATCGCGAGACTCTGACCATCACAAAAGGCATGTACAGGCCTGGTCCAATTCGTACCGTCCTCGTTTTCTAAGCCTAGCCACTTGGTGCGCTGAAAACACGTTCACTCTACATACAATGCTGAACTGTGCCTTTAATCTTGTATGCTGTATGGAAATATGTGTGGAAGTTGGAATTCCACTTCCACGAGACCACAGCAGTTGTCAAGCTGTACTATCCTCTGGTCTTCAAATGTAACATGACACTCCCGCCAAGCCGTAGCAGGGCTGAGACCGCAGTGCCGCTTGCGATCGAGCTGTCTCAGCATTAGCTGCTGGACACTTTTTCTTGCCTCTTCCGGCCAGGTTGTATTCTCAGCCGACAATGCTTGTCAGCTCATCACGCCAACTATCGGCGTCCTCATCCCACTGGTAAGATTTCTTAAGCCACAACAAGCACGCGTATGCAAGCTTTCGGACGACAGGAACAGTACATACGTGCAGAAGTAGAAACAAAGACCAGCAACTCGATGCAGAAGTATCCAAACATCTTTTAACCAGCAACCAAAAATTACACCAAAGACGGTGTCATTATGCACAAGACCATGCCAGCTGAGCAAGTAAAGCAATACCAAGAAGTGATGAAGGTCCAAGCCCCAACCAACATCCATCCAGCCGCCCCCAATATCACAGTTTCTGGTCCCGGCACTTCAATGAGGCCAGCCACAGACCAGCCCAGACCAGCCCAGCCCTTTCCCCTTTTAGACCCGTCGCTTCTTTGCTGCCTCGCCTCCTTGCCGTTGCTTCTTCCGCTTCCCCTGGGGTCTGCCTGAAGGCCCATCTGGTGGCTCGTCCTGTCCATCTGCTCGGCAGCCGTCTTGATCTCCCCCTCGCAGGCTGAACTTATCGCTAGCTGCTCCTCTCAACTCCAAGACAGCTCCTCCAGCTTTTTCGAGAGACTTGTACACCCACGGGTGAGTGCCCGTGGTCATTTCAGGCTCATATTCCCACAAGCATTCATCCCAATCTTCGGCAGCCTCTGACACGTTCATCGGCACCTGGTACACGCGCAAGCCGTTCTCCATGTGAACCTCCTCAATCCACTTCTCGTAGATCAGCAGCGCCGGGTCAAACCATTCTGCGCTTTCCGGTCCGTATTCCGGGTCCTGCGATGTGTTGTTGATTTTGGCGTACGGCCATCCATCGCGAACATTCTCGTCACTGACCAGAACCCAGTTGCTGTCGTGACTCTCTACCTGCTGCACCTTCTCCTTGCTCGGGGCGCCCGTCTCCTGCAGCTCTAGCGACATGGCTCTCTTCCGTTCGGCCTGATCGCGGGCCGCCTGCCACGCTTCTCGGTCAGTCTTCGGTACAAAGCCTGCAACTGGCTCCGGCTGCCGTACAAACGCCACGTAATGGCCGCTGCCACTCTCCCCGGAATGGCTGATCACCGCCGACAACCGGTATACTACCTTGCTGTCTGTGGCAAACACATGCGGCTCCAGCCACCGCGACACGTCCAGGAACTGTGGGAAATCCACGATTCGCTGCACCTTGTTATATGCGCCCCTGCTTGCGTTGTAATGCATCCGGAGCAGCTGCAGATTCAGCACTTCCGGCACCGTCTGGAGACGAAGCAGATCCTTCTGATCGCTGGACGCCTTGCCACACCGCTTGCAGACTCGGCCTTCTGGAGCGAGCCCTTGGTTGAAGTGCTTTTCCATCATGTCCTCCAGTGGCAGCGGGCCTGGCTGCCCATTTGGCCCCGGCTTCTGAACCGTCAGGCGCAGTCCGTTCTCCCGATCGACAGTCGTCCGGCGTATGCGCACGGGATGGCGGCATTCCATGCACAATATGCGGCTCGTCGTGCTGACTTGGAACATGCTGTTGAATCGCGAGATGGCACTGCCGTAGCCATCGCCGTACACATCATTGCGCCAGGTCAACTGTGCGCTGGCGCCACTCAGGAGCCAGTGGTACATCTCGGACGCGTCCTGCTGACGCTTGTATAGCGGCTCGAGCTTTTCCGATCCGACTGCAGCCTTGTCGCAAAGCTCTGCCCAACTCGATGTATGTGGGCCATAGTTGAAGCCCGAGCCACCCTCGCTGTCTGGCTTGCCTGTACCGCTTGTCTTGCAGGTGCGCCAAAACAGCGTCATCAACCTCTTGTAGTCAGTAGACGGCTCCATTGGGTGTTGGCCACGGCGGTCCCAGTAGGCCACGGCAAGGTGGTAGAGTCGTGTAAGCACGTGGTTGCTGAACTCCGGGAGTCCGTAGAAGCGCTGAAACTGCCGCATGTGGGCATGTAGAAAGGAGACAAATCGGTTCGTATTCATGAGGGCGACCAAGAGTGCGTTTCGATAGCACAAGTTGGCAGGGTTGCTGAATCCGCGAGGCGTCATTTCCATGTGAAGTGGCATATTCAAGTCCACCCGCAACTCGTCCAAATGATGTGCCTCGGGCCGCATGGGTGCGTCAAACAAAAGCCCAGCGGATGGGAAAGCATACCACTGAAACTCCTCCGACCCTGACTTCCCGTCCGTTACTCGAGTCTTGGAACTACCCGCAGTCAATAGTGCTTTGGGGTCTGCAGAAAACTTCGTAGCACCTGCAGTTAAATGCCTCAGGGAATCTGAAGCAGCGGCCTCTTTCGCTGCAGCACGAGCTGCGGCCCGTGTGCTCCGTCTTGATAGCTCTTTGGCATTACCGGATTGTTTGGTGTTCCTCTTCACTGCATTTTTCTTGTAAGAGCTTGTAATGGTCACTTTCTCCTCTAGCGATAGAGTAGCAGTCTCGATGATACAAGGCAGCCGTTCGTTGTTATCGAGAGGCTCCTCGCTGGCATAATCACTGACTGTTTTGCGCCGAGAGTCGTGTCCGGTCGACTGGCTTGTACTTGCAACATCTCCCCTGCATATGATGGGTGCCCTAGTCGGACGCCTGGGAATGTTTCCCCATCGATCCGGCATTCGTTTCAGAGCTGTTTTTGCATTTCTAGAAGCCATGTTCGCTTTTAAGAAACCAGTGCTGTGAGCACGTAGAAAGGTAAATGGGCAAGGCAGCAGCAATACGTACGAAGCGAGAGAAATCGGCTTCAGCTACTGAGAGAAAGGGATAGGAACCCAGTATTAACGCAATAATCAGGAATATAAAGCAGTCTGGCCAAGAGCACAGGTCACCGGTTCCTTTCACGTTGGCGATGATGGAACTTGCAAGGCAAAAATAGAAAGCACGAATTTAGACAAAGGCTGGAGTTATGTACAACACTCTGGCGCTTCGCCTTGGTGTAGTGTGCACGACCCGAGGACAAAGGTCTACCCTGAAAAGCCGTGTGCTACAACTGACGATGCTTTTTTGGGCTATCGACGGATGCGGTCGTCTGGTGATCAACAAAGAGCTCTGTCGATAACGTGATAGGTGGCGGGGCGAGGTAAACGGCAGTGCAGCGGTCGCGAAGATTCAAAGATCTGATCATAGTAGGAGCAATCGGAACTGAGCGAAGATGCATGATAGGATATCAATAAGAGGAATGGAATAAATCGATTACAAGAAGAGGTTCCTGTCATTTCAGTGAGGACGATAAAAATAAAGAATCCAGTTTCTCATGGTTGATTAGTAAATTTTCAACGCAAGATTCTGTTACAGAAGGCGTCCACCACGTTGGCCCTTGTATAATTTGGAAAATCAACCCCAAGCCTTTTCGTCTCAACGTCATACTTACTCGGACTTATCTTCGGTTACACGGAGAAAGGTCATGAGGACAGAAAACAGCGGCGACAGGCAACCGAGGCAAGAGAACGGCAATATAGCGGAAGTTACGTCGATAACATGCCGTGCCGTCCATCTCGATAGGGAAGTCGCGACCGACACACGGTGCACACGTGGCCTGCGCATAGCCGCAGTTTCGCCGCGTGACCCGCTTTCAACTTACTCCGAGCTTCTTAGAAGCCTGAAGACGTTGGATGCTCGCCTCACGATATGCGCAAGACACCACAACATTGAAGTGCAACCAAACGTCCAAGCCTGGGAGAAGCTGACAGCAGAAGCTTCTTTATTTCCGGCCCAATCTGCACCTAAAGCTGAGCTCGAAGTAGGGCTTACTTCTCTAACCTGCCTCGCCATTGTCAGCCCCACCTCAGCTTCTCACTGCTTGGTGAGACGAAATAAAGTGGCTGATCCGGTCTTTTCTCTTCTCCAACATCCAGAACCTCGTTGCTTCCGTTGATCGCAGTCTCGATACAATCATGAACAGCTCCCACACAACCGCCGGCATTGCTGCCGGTATCATCCACAGCCAAGATGCAGCCTCAGCCTCGTGGTTGTCGTCTTTTCGGTCTATGTCGTGGTCCACCATTTTTATCACGGCATTCGCCGGCTATGTCCTTCTCTGTGCCGCGCTGCGCTTCCGCTTCGAGAAGAGCATGCTGCGTCGTTTTCACTACCCGGACCGCGCTTCTCTGGCCCACATGACGGAAGAGGATGCCCAGGCGGTCCTCAAGTACATCGGCACGTACGAGTTCCCGTTCATGTACACATTGGCTCTCCAGTTCGGCATATTCAAGACCTATGGATTCGCAACTATATCGCAGTTGATTGTAGCCACCAGGGCCTTGGTCGACCCTTTAAAGGCTGGAAAAAGGTGCGTTTCGGAGGCCAGAGCTTTGCCTTCTGCCGCTATTGCAATTCATTTAGACTGTCCACTAACCGCAAGGGTGCAGATATGAAGACACCACCATCATTTTCATGGAGTTCTCGCTCAACCCCCCCAAGTCCGACCGCTGTCTCAAGGCTATAGCCCGTATGAACTATCTGCACAGCAGCTACAAGGCCGCTGGAAAGATCAAGAACGAAGACTTCCTCTACACGTTGTCCGTCTGCGTTACTGAGCCTATCCGGTTCATGCGTCTGTTCGAATGGCGGCCGCTGAACGACATGGAGCGCAACGCAATCGGAGTGTTTTGGAAGTCTGTTGGCGACGCCATGAGTATCGAATATGCCGGCTGTTTAGAACATGGAGAAAAGAGGGATTGGCGCGACGGCCTAGACTTTGTCGACGACATCACAAAATGGGCTGCCAAGTACGAGTGCGAGGCCATGCTGCCCGACCCAATCAACATGCTGCCTTCTCGCCGTCTCACCGACCTTCTTCTGAACTACGCTCCCAAGTTCACGCACGCCTTCATCACAGAGTTGCTGACTGCTCTCATGAGCTCACGCATGCGTGACGCTTTCCTGTAAGCACTGTCCTCGTGCGTTTGTAAGCATAGCACATCCCGGCTAACCGCTCAGGTACCCCGAGCCAAGCATTGTGGCTAGGGCCGTAGCATATAATGGACTCATAATCCGCCGCTTCATTCTAAGACACTTGACGCTTCCGCGACTTTCTGCTATTCAGTATACTTCGGAGCCCGACCCCGTCACAGGCCGCATTCACCACAACGAGTACCTCGTGGAGCCTTGGTACAACAAGGCAACCTTCTGGTCTCGCTGGGGGCCCAAAGCCTTGGTCTTGCGTGCCATTGGCGGAATTGTTCCCGACAGCAACAACAACAGCTACCTGGCTGAAGGCTTCCTGGCGGAAGACCTCGGTCCGCAGAGCAAGATGGGCAAGGGGGTGGAACAGATGGAAGCCGACGTAACCCGGCTGCGCAAAGAGCGTATGTCTGGCTGCCCGTTCGGCTAGAAACGCCTTGTCGTCCTCGAATGCTTGTACGGGTCGGGAAGGTCTCAATGTGCGCTTGCGAGACTATCTGACGTTTTGAGATTATTTCTCTTTTTCGTTTGGGCCTGTATTATGGACAGGTCCTCGTCGGCCTGAAAAGGCGCCCGTCGAGGAACACGATGCTGCAACAAGCATAAAGCGCAGAGGAAAGATGGATCCGGTGCAGATAGCCCAGCGAGGCTCAGAACAATAACAGACGCTGGACGTTCAGAGATCGTAGGATCGGCGACAAGCTAACCCATGGTCCCACTGTAGCGCACGGGCCACTGTAATCGGAACCACCGGCTGCCCCGCCTTTGCGTTATCTCGCAAGGTCAGGATGACTGCTGCAACTTCGTAGCGCAGCCTTCCACTATCTCCATCTCGCAGCTCCACGCCACCATTGCCTTCAGCTACGACACACGCCTGTCCAATCTGCCGTTCCGACAGCACCGCAACCGCCCGCTGCCAATCTACTATTCGCTGCCGGAGCCTGCGACTGGCCACTCCGTTTGCCGCGAAGCGCGATAGCCGAGCGCCAGCCAAGACGCTTTCGAGCCTCGAACAGCATCACGCGGAATCCCTCCACGCCAACGATCAGACCCGCGACCGCAGCGTCTGCTGCCATGGCTGACGACGCCGCGGCCCCGCCGACCACGTCGACGCCCATCTTCGGCATGGACATCCGCGGTGAGGTCAAGAAGCCGAAGAAGCGCAAGGTGCTGCTCATGGGCAAGAGCGGCTCGGGCAAGTCCAGCATGCGCTCCATCATCTTCAGCAGCTACCTCGCGCGCGACACACGCCGGCTGTACGTCCGCCCTCCCCCCGCTGTGTCCCCAGCTGTGTCCCCAGCTGTTGCTCTCTGCTCCCGGCTCGACGGCGCACGGCCCCGGCGTCCTGCTGACATGTTCCAGAGGCGCCACCATCGACATTGACCTGTCGCAGGTCAAGTTCCTCGGCAACCTCACGCTCAACCTCTGGGACTGCGGCGGCCAGGAGGCCTTTACGGAGAACTACCTCTCGCAGCAGCGCCAGCACGTCTTCAGCAACGTGGGCGTGCTCATCTACGTCTTTGACATTGAGTCGCGCGACGTCGAGCGCGACCTCGCGACCTACATCTCCGTCATCGCCGCCCTCACGCAGTACTCGTCGGGCGCCAAGGTCTTTGTGCTCATCCACAAGATGGACCTCATCGTGGCCAACGCGCGCGAGAGCATCTTTGAGGACCGCGTGCGGCTCGTGCGCCAAAAGACCACCGAGTACCTGCGCAACGTGTCCGACGCCATGCGCTCCGAGGGCGCCGCGTCGCCCGGCGCCGACGAGCCGCTCGACCTCAAGCTGACGCCCTTTGCCACCAGCATCTGGGACCAGTCGCTCTACAAGGCCTGGGCCAGCATCATCCACGACCTCGTGCCCAACCTGTCGATCATCGAGACCAACCTCGGCCACCTCGGCCGCCTCGTCGAGGCCGAGGAGATGCTGCTCTTTGAGCGCACCTCCTTCCTCGTCGTCTCGCACTGGAACAGCGAGGAGGGCGCGCGCAACCCCTGCGAGGACCGCTTCGAGCGCATGAGCAACATCCTCAAGAGCTTCAAGAGCTCGCTCTCCCGCTACACCGGCACCCCGCGCAACGCCGAGCAGTTCAACCTGTTTGAGCTGCGCTTCGGCCTGCGCTGCAACCTCTTCATCGGCAAGTTCACCACCAACACCTACATCCTCGTCGTGCTGCCGCCCGGCGAGGCCCGCTTCAATGCCGCCCTGCTCAACACCCAGATCGCGGCCAAGCAGTTCGAGTTCCTCGACGTCCCCGCCGGCGCCACCAAGGACTACGGCCAGCCGCCGCCGCCGCCACCTCACCACCAGGCGCACCACCAGTACGGCGACGGGCCGGCACCCCCCTTCGGCTCGTCCGTCTACGCGTAGAGTGCCACTCCATGTGTGGCAGCGACGGGTGCAGAGAGACAACCCACCGACAGAGAAGGATGGGCGAGCAGCAGCACAGCAGGATGGCACGTTGAACTTGGGGAAACCGGCGTCCGGTCATACGGGAAACAATGGGTGGCTCTAGGAACTGAGCATCAAGAGCAAGCATGAATCTGACACGACACAGCATGGGATAGATAGTCTGCATTTACCTCTACCGCTTTCCAATTTACTTGCAATCTCACGTAACCGTTCTTGCTTCGATTCCGGCTGTTTACATGGCGCCAACACAGCACAATACCCGTACACAGTCAAGAGGCACACTTTCTTCTCGACATGCTTGAACTCTGACAATAAGCCCGTTGGCCGTACGGGTAATACGGCAAACCCCTCCTAGGCGATTCGCGGTCCCGTCCAGCCATTCGGGTCGCCGCTGTCGCCAGCCCCGTGTCTTCCCCGTGCCCAGAAACCCTCACGCCCATTTCACGTTCACAACGCCGCCGCGCTTGAGCTCGTCCGTCTCCCCTAGCACGACGCTGCGATCTGTGTGCTCTTTGGCCGGGAACGTCGTCAGCACGATCGCCCGGCCATTCTGCTGCGCTGCGGGCAGCGCCCGCTGCGCAAAGTCGTACACGTCGCCGATTGTCTGGGACGTGTTGAACCGCGCCGGTAGGCGCGTGCCATCCGGCAGCGACACGCGGATCATGACGGTCGGCTGTGACTCATCGACGGGGGGCGCAGCAGCCGCCGGCGAAGAGGAAGAGGAAGACGCTGCCGCTGCCGCTGGGGCCGCCGGGGCCGCCGCTGCGGAGGACGGCCCGGCGGCGCCCAGGCGGTAGCCCTCGCCCGAGAACGGGCGGTACACGCGCGGCAGCTGGTACCAGTTCTCCTTGTGCTGGTGGAGCTTCACGTCGACGGCTGCGCCGAATCGCACGTTCATGAGATGCAGCGGCGCCTTGCCCTGTCGGATCATCTGCAGGTCGGCAGCATTTGCCGGGTCGTCGAATCTGTGCAGCGGTCCGTCGTCGATGCTGAAGCCGTCCTGCCAAATATGCAGGAGGCGCACCTGTACCTCCTCGGGCGCCGGCGGTGCGCCCCGGCGCGGGCCGTCAGTCGGGCGGGCGGATGGGTCGGGTACGGGGCGCGACTCTGTGCCCTCGCCGCCCAATGTCTGGCCGGCACCCCATGATCGTGACGAGGAGGCTTGTGAGGGGCCGGCTTGAGCCTCTTCGCTGGGGCGGTTTCTGGCCCTGTTAGAATAGAAACTCGACATGCATGCCATCTCCATCGCGACACAAACACGGAAACACGCACGCTTTGGCCTTGGCAATAATGTCACGGATCGCTCGCTGGGCGTTCGACGAGGGACCGCCCGTAGCCGGGTCTTGTACAGCCAGACCGGACTTCTCGCCACCGGCAAAGAGATCACGCGGCCCGCGGCTGTCGGCTTCGTCGTCGTCGTGGCCATCGTGGTCGTCATGCTCGTGTCCGCCGCCGCGCAGCGAGCTCATGGTCATGAGGCCCTTCTTCTTTTGCGGCTGCTTGCCCGCAGACCGCGCGCTCGACGACGAGGTCGACGACGGCGCCGGACGTCCATCCAACGTACGGGGACCCGTGTAAGCAGGCTCCGAGGGAGCGTCTTCGCTCTCGTCGGCATCCTGGTCCTGGAAGTAGGTCCCCAGGGCAAGTGTGTAGTCCCAGTTGGATGAGGAGAGGTGTTCTATGGCCTGCGGGCACCAGTCAGCTTTTGCCCTCTAGCCACGCACAAAGCTTCAACAGCAGCCCGGATCGCTGGCTCCTGTCTACAGCCTCGACACTTGCCGATACGCAACCAAACTAGTCGATACCGATCGATCTTGTATGATTTCGTTTGCTGGTAGGGGCTGCCAGGAGCCGTTTCGAACAGCTTGGAAGCGCCGTTCTGCGCGACTCACCTCCTCTGCAGTAACGCCGGTCACGCTGCAGAACGAGCTGACCAGCTCATCGTGTGCATCTGCCATCTTCGCGAGAACAAGCAGCCGCGCTTAAGTTGTATGGGAAGTCGAGGAGAGGCTTTCGCGACGGAAAAGAGGGCCGAGACTGGGTTCAAGGCACGGTCCAGCGGCAGAATAAGAGGTCCGGGGGGGCGGTCTGTCGTCGCTGTACAGAGAGGAGGCCTTGCTCGTCTTTTTCGCGGACAGGTCGAGGCAGAGAGCTTCGAGATGTTGCAGACTACTAGGCAGCTCAGAAGGCGACGTCAAGCTCGCTGGCCTTTGGAGGTATGTGCCCCGCCTGCGCAACACAGTGCTCCTGCCTCTCCTTGCACGAGAGGCTGAGAGTGGGGACCCGGCGAAATGATATACCGGCCGAGCCGACGACCTCGACGTGAATAAGATACGAGTACAGGTAATAATGTACGGAGACAGCACTGTCCAGCGGTGTGTTGGGCGCAGTGAGTGCTAGCCTTTAGCAGCATCCGCCTATCACACGCTACAGTGGAGCCGGGTTTAGCGGAGAAGGTGGCCAACGCACGCTCTGCAGCTCGGGTTTTTCCACATCCACGTTCGCAGGACCCCACGACTCCCCAACAGCCACGAACACCGCACGCTTCCTGCGCCCAGGCACCCAGCTCTCGCACTCCCCCGACACGCGCGGCGCTCACGGACGCTCTGACTCCGACCTCGACGCGGCCTCTGCCTCCACTGCCGGCCCTCCTGTCGCCGCTCCCGGATCCGATCTCCGGTCTCTGGTCTCCGACTCGCGAGCTTCCTGCCGCTTCTTCCGCGCCCCAGACGCATTGCTCGTCCAGGATGTCTGCCGACGACCTGCGGAATCCCATGACCGAGTCCGGCGTCACGATGCACTCGGACAGCGAACAGTACTCGGCCGAGCTGACGTCGCTGCACTCGTCGCCGTCGCGCGACCGCGACCAGCCCCTCGTCCTCTACCAGCCGCCCACGGTCTGGTCGCTATTCCGTGGCGCCACGATCAACCTGTTTCTGCCCTTTGTCAACGGCCTCATGATGGGCTTTGGCGAGCTGTTTGCCCACGAGTTTGCCTTCCGCCTTGGCTGGAGCGGCACGAGAGTGAGCTTCCCGTCTGCGTCGGCGGCTGTCCTGGCCTCCGCTGGAGCCGTTCCCATGCCTGGACCCCATACCTGGATTCATCCTGGGTGCACGCTAACACTGGCCAGGTCTTCCCAGAGTCACGGCGGGCGCACGCTATTGGCCCTGGCGTCGAGGTGCGGGATCGGCGCTCGTCGTCGCCGGACCTCTTTGAGCTGACGAGCATGGAGTAGCACCGACCCTATGACGGTGGCACAGAGAGACGACGCGGCAGGACGACCCGCGCGAGGGGAGCTGTCCACGGACGGCGGACGAGTGACGCATGAATGAAAACGAGAAACGCAAATCGCGCAGGGCAGCGCAAAAGAACTCCGCACGCACATAGACCGGGGCCCCCCATGCCGCTGAACGGACGTCGGAGATGGCATCTGTCAGCTGGCCTGCCCTCTGGCCGGCCAGCAGCTCCTCCGTGCGCGTCATGGCTGGCAAGCCGTCTCCGTCCCGCACGGCGGCGCATCCGGGGTCCCGTAGCATAGACTGGCACGGCGCATACAGACAGCGGACGAGCGGAACAAACAGCAGATCGGGAGCATCGGGGAAGTTGCAGCGCACCGCCCAGGACCGGCGCAGTGCCGTACATAGCTTGGGACGCGCGCGAATCGAATGTGCCTATGCATACTTCGTAGCCATTGTGTTCGCGATGTGCTTCTTTGCTGCGTGTCTTGTCATCTGGGCCGTGGAGACCCACCTAAGCGCCAGTCATGCCGTCATTGGCTCGCGGTGTGGCCGCAACCGCCTGTCGGCCCGCCAAAAGCTGCTGCCAGCCAGCCGCCAGCCGCCAGCCAACCGCAGCCACGCTCGCTGTCCCCGCCCAAAAAAAGTCGTGCAGTCGTCTTCGAGCATCGAGCCGGCCGCCGCAGTCTTTCCGTCCTCACGCTCTCCACGCTCTCTACGCTGCTCCCCGGAGATTGACACTAGGGCAATTGGCCGCTCCAGCGCGTCTGTCGCCTCGCTTGCTCGCTTGTCGCCATGCTCCCCAGCAGAGGCGCGCTCCGGACGGGCCAAGCCTTGCGGCTTCGGCAGATGGTCAGTTTGTGCAGCATTTTCGTCTCCGGCGTCTTCCCGGCGGTCGCCGCCGCCGACAGGTCGCGGCCCAGGCCCCTACTCGTACTCATGCTCATACCTCCTAGTCCCGCGATGCTTGCGCTCGCCACTTTGGTACAGCTCCGCGGCGTGCCGCCGCCCCAGCGTCCCTCTCCGTCGCCCAGCTGGCCGGCCGCCGGCCCCGAGCGGCCGGCGCCGTCATCGGCTCTCGCCCGGCTCTCCCCGCATCCGCCGCCGCGTTCTCTCTCTCCTCCCTGAACCCGTGGAGGTCCTCCAAGAAGCCCGAGGCCGCCACCGAAGCCGCTGCTGCGCCCTCTGTCGAGACAGCCGCCGAGGCCCTGCCAGCCGAGGCCGCTGCGCCGCCAGCACCCCCCTTCGCCGAGACCTCTCCTTCGTCGACACCTCCCGCCGCCGATGCCGCCTCTGCTGTCGACACGGCTGCGCTCGACCCGGACCTCTCCCAAATTCTCGACGGCGCCGCACTGCTCGACATGCCCGAACAGATCGGCTACCTGCACGCGCTCGGCCTCGACTTCGGCTGGGGCCCCTCGAGCATGTGCCAGTGGCTGCTTGAGCACGTACACATCTACACTGGCCTGCCGTGGTGGGCCTCCATTGCCGCCACCGTCTTCCTGTTCCGCGCCGCTATATTCCTGCCTTCGCTGGCCGCTGCCGAGCAGAGCGCCATCTTCCAGCGCTTGCGCCAGGACCCCAAATACAGCGCATACATGGCCCAGATGCAGGATGCTATGATGCGCAAGGACACTGCCGCCTCTATGGAGGCCCGCATGCAGATGAAGCGCATGCAGGCGGCCGTCGGCCACAAGCTGTGGAAGATGTTTATCCCCATGATCAACATCCCCTTCGGCTTCGGCATGTTCCGTCTGCTGCGCTCCATGACGACGCTGCCCGTCCCGAGCCTCGAGGACTCTGGCATCCTGTGGTTTACCGATCTCACTGTCCCCGATCCCTACTTTATCCTCCCGATTGCATCCGCTGGTGTCATGTTCCTGATCTTCCGCGTACGTTTCTCCCCTTTGTGTGTTGTTCCGAGTCTTGCTCCACTGGAGATCTGTTGCTAACCACCGTCTGGTCGCTCAGTCCAACATCCGCTATATGGCACCAGAACAGGCCCAGATGATGAAGATGATGCAGGTTGTCATCACACCCGTCTCCATTCTTGTCACGGCCAGAATGGATGCAGGCCTCACCTTCTTCTTCTTCTTCTCCTCCCTCCTGCAGATGGTCCAGACTTGGCTCTGGCACCAGCCTTGGCTGCGCGAATGGAAGGGTCTGCCGCCTTTGGAGAGCTTAATCGTTAAAAAGGCCTCCCCCACGACCATTCCCGCATCCTACCGTCTCGCGCCCGAGTCCTCTTGGCAAGCCCCGCGTGCCGTCAGCAAGCCTGCCGCCGACCTACCTGACCCGGCCGCGACATCTGACGAGCCATCCGCTGTGGACGTTGTGAAGAAGGGCTGGGACAAGGTCATGGGCCAGGCCAAGGATAAGCAGAGCGCTACTAAGACCAAGCAGTACTTACAAAAGGCACAGGAGTACGAGGCCAAACGCGCCATGGAAGAAGAAGAGTCTCTGTACCGGCGCCGCGAGGCGGAACGCCAATACCGCGAGATGAAGAAGGCGATTGCTCGTGGCGAAGCAGGCAGCAAGTAACCTGGCTAGCGACCCATGATGAAGTCTGGGGAAACTCTGAGCATCGCAATCTTGTAACATTATAGAAAGGTCAAAAGTCATTCCCGTGTAGATATGAGACAACGCAGGGTGTGGTAGGTAGCAGGCAGCAGATTGCAAGCAGCTGGCACCACGCCGGACGGCCGGTGCGATGTTTGTGAATTAGGATAGGAAATGGAATCCCAGCTACTTGTACGTTGAGAGCCATTCGATCATCAGTTATTTTACATTGCCCATTAAACTTTTGATTGCACTGAACAGGCCGAGATATCTTTTAAAAAAAGACAAAAAGAGCATTGGCATGTCTTCGTAAAATATTCACACGAATGAGGTTACAGACATATAACAGATATAAGAGGCGCAGCTTGGATAAGAACAGGGCCGCTTGTATCAGAGAACAAAGATCCGATATAACGATTCAACGATAAGCAGATAGACTTCAGATATATGAACATATATAAACAGTTCCCTCTTCTCACCACCAGTGGAAAGGAGGGTTCTAAGTCTCGACAAACAGAGTGGGATATATTTTTTAGAACAAGGTGCCATCTGAATCAATCAAGATGGGCGGTTCCTTTGTATTGGGTCGTGACATTTCAGCCATTTCACGTCCACCCTGTCCTGATTAGCATTTCGAAAGTATGCAAAGGGTTGTAAGTACAGATGAAAGGCCACGGGGAATACTCACTTTCCAGCTGCCTGCTTCCAACACTTGTGCCAGGCTCAGTTCCTGTCCTTGCAGATCTGGCTTCAAGACACGGTTTACTTCAACGCATAGTCGATCCAGGAAGCCGACTGTGACAGCCCGCCACTCAACAATCACATCGTCGTTCTGGTAGAACATTGGTGCCACCTCGATGCCGCTGTGGCCGGTTCGTTCACAGTAGTCACGATAATGAGCCAAGCCCCTCTCGGTATCATCCGGCCGCAGAGTCAGAACGCCGAGGTCCACGAATAGACCGCCGTTCCGGTATTCCGGCAAGCCCGTCAGCATTTCTGTGCCAGCGAAGTGAATGTTGAGAAGCGACTGCATCGGCTGCATCAGTGAGTAAACAAGCCACTGTGTGAGTTTGTGAAACGGCACAATTGACTCCCAGGCGGCGACGGTTGGCGGCGATTTGATGGAGCTGGACGATGCCGACGTTGGGAAGGGCGAGAATGTCGGTGTTGCTGGGGCTCTTGTAGTAGGCACAGGCGTCGGCTCTGTTTGCTGCGGCATGTTGCTGCACGGCCAAGCGTCACCCAGTGGGATGCTGTTGATAGCGGTACGCGATTCTGGCCAGACTGGCTCTAGACTGTCCATAAGCAAATCCCAAAGCACCGGCAACATCACGACAGGCGTGGATGAGGCCTGGGTTGTTGGGTGTGCCAGGAGGTAGTCCACGATGTAGCCAGGTCGGCCTTCTGCGCCAAAGACGGCAGGAGCTGCTTCCAGTGCAGCGCTCAGACGAATGAGCATATCTGCGCGGCCGTCCAGACCAGCCAAGACATTCCCAGGACCTGACTGCAAGCCTTTGGCAATGACCTCCGTAGTCAGCGCCCGTAGGCCGTCTTTGTCGACTTGGGTCTTATTTTGCGGATTGCCGGAGAAGAGGCCCTGCTTGAACATGTCGAGACTAGCAATGGCCAGTCCCTCTGATCTGCGGTATATGCGGCCGTTTTCTGCACTTTTGTACTTCCACTCGGTGCCGGCGCCCGCGTCCAGGAGCACGCTGACGACAAATAGATCAATCAAACGGCGACACCGTTCGGTGTTGTCAACCGCACCGGCGGGCCATGTCGCTAGGAGAAGAGCGATGCGGTCACGCCCGCCGACAGAGAAGTGCTGGTAGCGGCCGTGGGGCGGGATTCCGGTTGTATATGGTGCGTCGTAGTCTCGCTTGATGATCTGGGCAACAAAGGTGACCACATCACTGAACTTGGTCACATCCACATCGAAGTGGACGAGGTTGTTGCGGAAGGCCTTGTTGCTGATGACCCGAGATCGCTCACGGACGGCAGGCAAGCTGCGGAGGTAACCGGCCGGGTCCAAAGCTGGGTCCGGTGGGCGTGGGAGGTCGGCCTTGAACATATGAGAGGGCGAGAAGGGCGTGATGGGGGTGCCTGGAACAGACACAGTCGATGCTGAGGTAGTTGTAGTGCCGGCGGACGAGCGATTAATTGTGCGGCCCGAGGCGTTGTAGTGGTGAGATTGCTGGTGGGGGAGGTGTGCAGAGGAAGCGGTGGCCGACGGAGGAGACTTGAAACTGCCCGAGCCATTGGAGTCGACGGAGCCGCTCGAATGAGATGTACCCAGAGGACGGACGTAGCTCGAGGTGGTGGCCTTTGACGACCGGTCCCTTCTAGAAAATAACCCCATGTTGAGTGGCAGAGGGACGGCGCCTGTTGGAGAATCGAAAAACTCAATGAAGAGGCAGAGACGAGAGAAAAGAGAGAACAGAGGTGGGACTGGGTACGGGGTAGGTGGCGAGCAGGCTCAATATGGATACGTTGGATGGCAAGTGACGGTTACAGGTCACAAGTGGCTGGAGAGAGGCTGAAGAGAGGTATTGAAATACTCGGTAACCCCAGTGGCCGACGGTTTGATTTCGTGAGCTATATCGGCGTGGCGGCGATGGTCATTCAAGAGACGACAAAAATAGAGGCTCCAGACCCGAGAGCCAAAGAATACTGATATGCGAAAGGCCCAGTTAACAAATGAGCGTAATCTGTGATACTCCGTAATACTTCGTAGACGAAAGCATGGAGGCTGTGACGAGCGAGGGAGCAAGCAGCAGACGGGCGATCACTGTCGGTGACTGGTAGCTGATCGCTCGTAACGAACGGCTGGTCGATGCGGGTCTCTCGTGGTGAGGATGGAGCGAGCCAGAACTAGGCCAGGTGGTGATTGGCGGCCGGTGGCTGGTGACAGCTCAGAAAGCTAATCATCCAGAAAGTCGAGAAAAGGAGTCCTGTTGCACAAATTCGGTGCGGCAGAGCCAACATGCAACTCTGCTACTGGCGTTGCGTTGGGCAGGTTGCAGTGCAAGTGGCGAGACCAGTCGATAGCGAGAGGACAGGACAGAGGCACGATCCGCGAACCACGACCCAAGTTGGCACGGATGTCTGTTGGCGATGCAGAGGCAATGCAGATGCAGGTGCAGCAGAGAAAGACGAGAGCAGAGCAAGAAAGCGGAATGGAGGTATTATGAAGCGCAGCGGGCAGTGCCGAGCGGACCCAAGTGGGCGAGCAGGAAGGAGCACTCGTCGGCAGTGGGGTGGGTCGGGGCTGCGACGAAGCAGGAAGGAAGCACCCGTACAAGTCCCTACAAGTAAGTAATACTTCGTAATGAATGGGACGATGGCGAGAAGGGAGGCGGCCGAGTGGCGCGAGTAGGAGTGCGGAGTACAGATGCCAGGTACGAAGTGCATGGAAGGAAGGAGCCGCCCAGGACGAAACGGCGGCAGGCACCAAGGGGGAAGGCACGACGCAGCCACGGAGCCGGCTGCTATGGCTCCTTTTACTCCGTAGTCCGGCATATGAACAATACTCAGGCATTACGGAGCAGACAAGGCAAAACACGAATGTCATCCATCACCTTCACAATACGAACTTCAGCAGGCTGCGGGCGGAAGCGATACTCCGTACGAGTACTCTGCAGCTCATTCATGCCCAGGAACGGCCCCGGCTGCCCACTCTTTCCGCAACAGAATGCGCACAGCCAAGCCAGTGTGGAATCGAGCTGCCTTCTTCAGATGTACTCGCACGGAGTACGGGTATCTTACAAAGCACGGCTGGCGTGTACGGGACGTGAGCCATGGCGACGGCAAAAGCTAAAAAGGAGTCGCCAAACGAGCACGGGCGTGCAGATACGACGTCGTACACCTCGATGTTCTCCAGTGTGCACGCCGGGATCCCCTGTTCAGACAAATAGTGGCCGACGAGGCAGCAAGGCAAGCAGAATGAGGAAGCCGAAAAGAAGGCAGAGCAAAACGAAAACGCGGCAAGCGTTCTGCATCCATTTCGTACGAAGCAATACTTCGTATTCCGGAGCTGAGAAAAGCGTCGTTTGAGAGGGACAAGCGGCAAGCCGAGACCGGGCAAAGCCAAAAAGGGTAAGTTACCACAACGCTGGTGAATAGAACGAATTGCACCCCTGGCCATGGTCCATGCAGCCACTAATGAGACCCTACGAAGTACGAGTACTTAGTACACACTACCCGTACTCTGTACGGAGTACTTCGTACGAGTATGCAAGGTACCAGGGCGGGAAGTGAAGGGGCATACTCCGTAGCGGAGTGACCCGCGCTGTTCTCGATTTAACAGCGAGCGCGTCCCGGACCACATCAGGCCGCCAAGACAGCTGCCACGCCGTCGCGACTCCACCGAGCCAGACAACCGAAGGAAAGTCACCAGAAGCCGAAGAACGAGGAGATCGGGGGCCTGGCCGCGAGCACCCGCCAGCCCCCTCGTGTCCAATATGCACGACACAAGCGCACGGTCAAGTGCAAACTCGCACGGGACTCTATGCAGTGCGACGTACGAGAACGGAGTACGGACACTGAAGGCAAAACACGCTTACACGAACTCCTCACGAGGACCGGAAGTGTAAGCGCGGGTGCGCGTCGCAAGAGCAAATGAAGCTAGCAACAGGCACAGGAACGTTTTCTGAACGGAGGACGTAGGAGACGCGGCCTCGGGCGGTTCCTCGGGCGGTTCCTAGGACGGTTTCTCGGGGGGGGGCCGAGTAGTTCGAACCTCTGGTCCTTGATGCATGGCTAGAAGGCCCGAACTCTTCGGATACCAACCAGCAAGACAGCAAGACAGCGAGCAATACTTTGTACTCCGTACATGAACGCAGAACACGTCCCCAAGAGTACGCGGCACATTACACCTGTACGAAGTCTGCGAGTCACTGCGGAGTGTTACTATGGCCCGGCGCTACGACCCAGCGAGACAAGACGTAAAACGACTACGTCGTATCAACGCCTGGGCCACCGGTGGTCCTCGACGATACGACAGCACGAGCGCTACCTAATAAGCTGCAAATGGCACACAACAGACGGCAAGGCAGCTTGCCAAGCAAAGAAACCGGTCCCACAGCAGAACATCCCGGATGGCCCGAACAACACAAACCCAATGCGCCGGGCTGGCGCGAAACGTCGACACGGGCCCTTTGTGATACTCCGTATTGACTTGTACGAGCACGAAGTACGATTCGAAGGACAAACACGCGCTCGACCTCGGTCTGCTCGAACTCAGGGTACGAGTACGAAGTATTACGTGCTCTTCTGTCAACTGCGTCTATTCAGGATCGTTCAAACACTCTGTACAAGCACGAACTTTGTCCGCAAGATACTTGTACGACTTCAAAGCATCCAGGATCTGCGTACGAAATACTATGCGGTTACAAGCACAGACACAACATATCGCACCGCACTGAAGAGCAAGGTGTACTCCGTATTGCGGAGTATGTGCCGGCAATACGGCAACAAAGGTTGCGCGCACATTGCCGTATGCTTGCAATGACAAACGCGAATACATGTACGCAATACTGCAAGGGATCACGGACCACTGTCGGCTACCATACATCCACTGAAGGACAGACAGCCTAAGCTCTTGCGAGGCATCGGGCATGGGTTGATGGCAAGGAGGCAGTTCATCAGTGGATATGAAAGCATGGGCATGGGACATGGGTGTCGAACAGGTGTCGAACCGATGCGCCTTGACATTACTTATACTTGTACGTCGTACGAGGATATAGGCTCAGACAAGGTGCGGCCGAGTCCAAGTAATATGTCGCAGCTTCTTTCAGCAGAACAGTCACCGTCACATGCTGCCGAGCATCTTGCATTCGTACATTACAAATGCAGGTCGGCCTCCTAGACACGGGACTGCACCGCAATAAGCTGACCGAGCCGACTCCCCTCTACGATAACATTTCTTCGGACGGAGTAAGGCACTTGCAAGTGTTTGACCCTACTTCGTACGAAGTTGCGATCTGCCCCCTGCTTCTGCTCGCTTCCATATTCCGTACTTCCAAGTTCAGGCCAGAAGATCATCGCGCGATGACTTGCCCAGTGGAGCAAAGCATATCGATATTCTGTACAGAATAGAACACCACATGAGTAGCTTACAATCTTCGGGCATACTTTGTACGAGCACCCAGTGAAATAGGCTGGCCGTCTTCGTAAAGCACGTCTCCGTGCTGGCATAAAAGCCACGGCACTGCTGGCTTTACTTGTAAACGACACAAATCAGGGCGCAGCCCAGGCGAGCAATATATCGCGATGTAAATCGAGAACATAGCATTAACGGCTTCAAGTATTAATTCCATTCTGAAGTGTGAGCCCAGTCTTCGCTACAGTCTAGTCTGCCAAGCACGTCAGCCATCCGCCAGCCCGTATCGCGCCAAATGCACAGGTGTCCGAAGAGGAAGGGAAACTTACTGTCATAAAGACACACCCATTTCCTCCACACTATTTGCGCCCTTTGCCTACTATCGCCGTCGCTCTGCGCCCATCCACGGGCTACAGTAGGGTTCGAGGCCCGAATCAGCGCGCTGCCCGGCCGTTCACGCCAGCCTGATCCCGGTTCACACAAAGTCGGCATTGCTCCCACGTCGTATCGTATGTCGTATGTCGTACGTCGTATTCGAGCATTGGCCGTGGCCACTGTGCGTGGCCACTGTGCATGGGTATGGAAACGCCATCCGCGCCTCAAGACAATATGTCTGCCACGTTCATGGGCATTTCGTCGATTTGGGTCGAGTAGTACACTGCACAGACTTAGTGACTCCATACAATACACACTACGTGTCGCAGGGGCCAGAGAACAGAAGCGCTTACACTCAATGTCACGCAGAATGCGCACATCCTCGTTCGTCACAAAGTTGATGGCCACGCCCTTGCGGCCAAAACGGCCCGAGCGACCGATACGGTGGATGTAGTTCTCGCGGTTGCTGGGAAGGTCGTAGTTTATCACAAGGCTGACCTGCTGCACGTCAATGCCGCGCGCCCAGACGTCGGTCGAGATGAGCACGCGCGTGTTGAACTGCCGGAAGTCCTGCATGATGCTGTCGCGCTCCTTCTGCGGCATGTCGCCGTGCATGCTGCTGACGGTAAAGTTCGACTCGCGCATCTTGTCCGTCAGCCAGTCGACTTTGCGCCGCGTGTTGCAGAAGATGACTGCCTGTGTGATGGTGAGCGTGTCGTAGAGATCGCACAGCGTGTCGAACTTCCACTCCTCCTTCTCCACGGCGATAAAGTACTGCTTGAGGCCCTCGAGCGTGAGCTCGTCGCGCTTCACCAGGATCCGCACGGGGTCCGTCATGAACTTGTATGTCATCTCCAGCACGTCCTGCGGCAGTGTCGCCGACACGACAACCACCTGTGTGGCCGGCGGCAGATACCGGTACACCTCGTAGATCTGCTCGCGGAAGCCCTGGTTCAGGAGCTCGTCCGCCTCGTCGAGCACAAGCATCTTGATGTTGCGCGTGCGCAGGTGCCGCCGCCGAATCATGTCGGCAACACGGCCAGGCGTGCCGGACACGATGTGCTGGCCCTGGTCGAGCTTGCGGATGTCCTCGCCGACGTTTGTGCCGCCAATGCAGGCGTGGCACTGGACGTTCATGTAGTCGCCCAGCGCCTTGACGACGCTCTGGATCTGCGTTGCCAGCTCGCGCGTCGGCGACAGCACAAGCGCCTGTGTCTCGCGCGAGGCGGTACTGATGACCTGCAGCATGCTGATCGAAAAAGTAGCTGTTTTACCGGTACCGGACTGCGCCTGGGCGATGGTGTCGCGGCCCTTGCAGACCTGCACGATGGCGCGGGACTGGACGGCGGACGGCGTCTCGTAGCCGTAAGCATATATGCCGCGCAGCAGATTCTCTGTTTCCCGCCACGTCAGTACGGCAGCGCCATCAATCGGCCGTATCCCTGGCACGTTTCGTCTCCCACTGCTCATGCGTGGACGCACCTTTTAACGACATTGACTCGAATGTCGGAAACACCTTGACTTCCTTGGAAGTGGTCAGCTCGACGCGATCGTCGAGCTTCCCCTTGCCACCGTCGGTGTTAGCGTCCGCCATGTTCGAGATCTTCAAGGCTTTGAATCGGGTGCTTCGATAGGCGCAGTGGCTCGGGAGAGGCGTTGAGCTAAAGGGCGCTGGGTGTCGTGTTCTCGTCGCGAGGCTTACAGAGATGTTGGAGCTTAAAACCGAGGCGGCAAAACACGGCGAAAAAAACAGAGCAGCGAGCCTTGCGCCGGCGGCAAGTAATTCCGGGGCCGAACGAAGTACGAAACACAGAGCAATACTTGCTGCAGGCGAACGACAGCTATGCTGCTTCTTCTCGACCAGCGAACAACCACACAACAGTCGTCAACACACCGCGACGATGATTCTGGAAGACCTCCGGTACGTCCTCGAGGACCTCGAGCGGCTGGAGCAGGCGATTGTGGACCGGCTGGTGGACGAGCCTACACAGGTGCGCGATCGCCTCAACCGCCAGCATGAGATCGCCCAGCTGCTGGATCACATGCAGAAGCAGTCCAGTGAAGCGCTGCAGCTGTACGACAGTGCACGCGACCTACGAGCCGAGGAGGTGCGTCTCGTAGGCGACTCGGGCGACCCGCTCGATCTGTTCTACCGGCAGTGCGAGGAGACCCTGGCCTACCATACACGCTACCCCGGCGAGCCCTTGGACCAGCCGGAGCAGCGGTACCGGCCGAAGCGGCCGACCGGCGACGGCGCCGAGGCGCAGCCGACGCTCGTCGACACCATGTTCTCCGGCGAGGAGGGCTTCGGCCGCTACTTTGACCTCAACGCCAACTACGAGCAGTACATCAACCTGCCCAACGCCAAGCGCATCACGTACCTGCAGTACCTCGAGCTGTTTGACAACTTTGCGCTCGGCGCCGCCAATGGCGGCATCAAGCGCAGCGAAAAGCTGACCGACGAGTACTTCCGCTACATTGGCGACCTGGCCGCGTACCTCGAGGCGTTTATGCGCAAGACGCGTCCGCTCGACAACCTTGACCGTGTCTTTCGCGGCTTTGACGACGACTTTGAGCGGCTCTGGGCCGAGGACGCGCTGCCAAACTGGAAGCTGGAAACGACGGCCGGCGCCGGCGCCGGCACGGCGGCCGGTGCCGACGCCCACCCGCCGCTCAGCACGCCGGACGCGGTCTGGTGTGCCGACTGCGAAAAGGAGTTCAAGAACCAGAACGTCTACAAGGGCCATCTGGGCGGACGCAAGCACGTGCGCGCAGCCGAGCAGCGTGCGCAGCGCCTCGCCGACGGTGGCGCGGCGGGCAGCACCAACGGCACGGACGGCGCATCCACGCACCGCCTCAAGGAGCGCGCGGTGGCCGAGCGCGAGTACCGCGTGCAGCGGCTGACGGCGGCGATGAGCACGGAAAAGGACGACTCGCGCGTGAACGTGGAGCGGCGGCAGGGCATGACGGAGCGCGAGCGGCAGCAGGAGCTCGAGAACCTGTACAGCATGACGACGCAGCCGGCACAAGCGATGGAGCTGGACGGCGACGACGACGAGGACGGCGACGAGAAAGTCTACAACCCTTTGGTGCGTCGGTCCCTCATTCTGCGTTCCCTCGGTATACTTGCTTCCCTGCTAACTGCTGCAGAAACTGCCGCTGGCCTGGGACGGCAAGCCGATTCCCTTCTGGCTCTACCGACTGCACGGCCTGGGTGTCGAGTTCAACTGCGAGATCTGCGGCCAGTACACATACATGGGTCAGTCTTTGTTGGCGGCCTTGCAGCGCGCAAGAGAACAGTGTACTGACAGCTTACAGGTCGCCGGGCTTTTGAGAAGCACTTCAACGAGAGCCGCCACATCCATGGCCTGCGGTGCCTGGGCATCAACAACCCGGCACTGTTCCGCGACATCACGAAGATCGAGGAGGCGCTGCGGCTCTGGGACAAGATCCAGAAGGAAAGAAAGAAGACAACGGTTGACGACAGCTCGATTGTACAGATGGAGGACGCGGAGGGCCATGTGATGCCCGAAAAGGTGTACTACGATCTACTCAAGCAGGGACTTCTATAGAGCAGGACACGTGTCTTTATCGGCGTTGTACCATATTCAATTGCATTGTAGACTGCACAATATACCCATATCGGTGTCACGAGAATGCTGTTTAGGCTCAGCACCATATTCTAGGTAAGGACAGCGGGCAGACTTTTCTGTATAAAGTGGCTTTGGACAAAGGAAAGTGACTTTGGATCTAGCGTGTAATTAACGCGTAAACAGACGGGAAAAGGTAACAGAAATAAAGGGACTGAGCGCGGCTACAGAGTGTTTTTACGACAGTGAAAAAAACTGATTGTCTGGCACTTTTATGAAACAGTAACCGCAATGAGGAAGTGATATATATATCTATCAACGCTATATAAAAGCTTGTTTATGATTTATGTCGTTGAACTAGCAGATGCCCGCTTGCGTTGCAAACGGTGAGGTGCTTGAGTTTTTGGAGCATAAACGGGCAAATAATTTCCCAGTAACGGGAAAGCACAATGCGTAACGCGTGACTTCAATAGACTTGAATAGGACTTGAATATGTCCGCATCCGGTAACAATAACGAAGTGAAGTAACGTAATTGGCTGAATTCACATCGTCGCTGTCAACAAAAAGCTGCTGCCTTTAGACGTACATTTCAAACTTCTTTTCGACCAGACACCTTTTTACACGCATCCCAAACATCTCATACGCATCTGCATCTCAACGACATACGCTCGCAGTACAGTAAGTAACGCCTTCTTACCATACAGCGCATCTATGCTAATAATAATTAAACATCGTACAGATGGCACCAACGGTCCTCACAACCGCAAACGGGGTTACCGTCAACGACGCGCACGATACAAACGTAAGCCACGCGCGTCTTCACCTAATGGCAGGCGAAAAAGAATTAATACTAACAGTTCTACAGATCCCAGACCTAAAGACAGACAGCGCAAACTTCCGCTGTCCTTACTCGTGCCCGCCCTACTATTAGCGAGGGCCCGCGTCAAAAAGTGCACCACGAGTACGCTTTTTAAAGCCGGCTCTTGCTAACCTCACAATCTGGAACGTGACCTACTACGAGTACGCGGCCAACTTGTTCAACTTAGACGGTATGCTGGCACTGAAAGAGATGATCTCGTGGCCCGCCCTTGTCGCAGGACTCTTCCTCACCCTGCAAGACCTACTCCCTATTGTCTGGTTCCCTACATCCATTGCTTGGAGCCATGATCTCAATTGTGCTATAGGACCACGGCAAGACACGGCTAGTCTAGGCAAGAGGTTTCTATGCATCCCTGTCCATCTCCCAAATGGTCAACACTGGATTTGGCTATCGTTGATCGAGACGACAAGAAAATCTACTGGTTCAACAGCTTAACTACATGCCACGACGCACGCGTGCCGGATATTAGTAGGGCGGGCACGAGTAACAAACAGAACCAGGTCGTATTCGCGAGAGCGCGCACTTGCGCCAAACCCTGGCTGAGGCCGGCGTGCAACCGGTTCGTGCAACGACTCAGCCAGGGTTTGGCGCAAGTGCGCGCTCTCGCGAATACTCTCTCCTCACTTTGAGAGCCAGCTGCGCGACGAAATTTGTGCAGCCTCAATGCTGGAATTTGTCTCACTGACGAGCCGTATCTTCAGCGACGAATATGGACGGCACCTCCTAGAGTGCGCGGAGTATTTCGACAGGATTTCTGGATACCCAGAGCAGCGGCTGTCAGATCTTTATCGGCGGCAACTCCTGGAGTAGAGCTCCACCCGGCGCGCCTTCGGCAGCTAGTATCAGTGCGGTTACTGCATTGGACACTAGCGCTCGGGATAGCGACAGCACGCAGGCGGCTCAAGGACAAGACGCCAACCCAGACGACGACAACAGCAGTGCTGCTGACGCCGAACCGTCGTCTCCATGCCCCATTATCGATATAAGCTTGTCGGGCATGACCATTCGTGACGCGTGGAACAACAACGCGGCCCTTGACCGGCTCGAGAAGGACGCCTGCCTCCCGGTCAGGCAAGACGCATCCTGGAACCCTGGGCGTCCTTCACGGCTGCCAGTATTCCACGCCACCAAAGCGCCCGCGACTGAGGATGGCGGCCAGCGTGCGTGGCCTCGGTTTGCTCTGGCCCTCTCCCACTTTGACACGGCACCGGTAGTTTTGGAGGGCCAAGTGTCCGAAAATCAGGTCGTCCCTGTCGGTCGACTACTCCCGGTGATCTGGACCGGCTACAGCCCTTTTCGATGCTTTCTGTGGTATTGCTTCAAGGCAGAAGTCATCAGCAACATTCCCGCTACAACTGCCAGCAACACAATGGTCCGTCCCTGGACATGTCTGCGAGACCCCCCCTAGACGCAGCACACACATCGCGGTATCCTGCTGCTCAAGTTTTATCCACCTCAAGCCTCGTTGAACAGTTATGTAATGCCACAGAGCGTGGCAGACGCCTGGGCGACCTTGGTAAAAAGCCGCCAAGCTGAACGGTAAGCATAGTTGTAAATGCATAATATTTTATTACTGCCTCCGCCTCTTCCTGCTTTTTTGTTAGTTAATGGCTTGGACACTCCTAACACACGAACAGTGAAGCTATTCTGAGGACGACAACGGCAGAGGTATGGTCGAAATTCGCCCACCTTCATGGACAGCCGGCGGGCTGGCTTTGGCCCGAAGTTCTGCACTGCCATGAGACGGCAGACAAGACCTCTCTCTCCCTTCACGAAGCAGCTGTGGAGAAGCGTCTGGCATGGCGCAGGCATCGATGCGCTGAATGCTGCTCGCGACAGCATCATGTCTGTCTCCTTGACCATCACGCCGCCACCCGAAGAACCCGAAGACAGGCAGAAAGTCCAGAAGTAGAAGACGGAGAAGTTGCACTGAAGAAGGTGTAAGGAATATGTCATTGGTTCACCTCCGGCACTGGCTATGGTACTGTATTATTTACTAGACAATAGGCCATGGCACCTGTAAGAGGACGGCCATGGCCAATTATTTTATTTTACGTATCCATACCTTTAAGGATAGCTTGTTGCCTCTGGCATATACTACCACCGTACGCCCACTCGATTAACACTAGCCTTCTTCACAGAAGGACAAGCACGTGCGCCGCACACTGTCTCGCATATTCTCGGTCAAATGAGCAAGCTTAGAAGCCCAGGCAAGATTCGTGGGCAAACGATCATCTGAGCATGAAACATAACTCCTTTGTTTCTTTGCTTGGTTGGGACGGGACGCGCAAAGGCAGGCTATGGGTGAGGATGAGTCTTAGGATACGGTTGAGATCGAAACAATTGGTTCTGTCATCGCCAGTAACCACACGAATGAAGTAGGCAGTACTCGAGTTTAACCAAGGCTACTGTCAATTATCAAGCGGGGAAGAAGGCCTACTTCGTAGACAAACGCAATAGTACGCGACTAGCATGGCGCCAACACAACAAGTAATCTGTCTTCCTGGCACTACACGTGTACTCTGCACGCCAAGCGGCTGCTGCATCCGGGTCTACGAATAGGCAGCGGCTTTTCCATGCCAAGACGTTAGCCCAGCCATCCTGATTAAATCATGTGCCTACTCTGCTAATCTGAGACGCCGTGCCTCTCCTGTTTTACCTCAAAGCGAGCCGTTGCGACGCGCGAAAGTTCTCGCACAAGTCCGCCACCTCCCAACGCAATTCGAAGCACTGCAAAGAAGCAATTGCCTCTACCCGCTCCTACCGATACACACAGCCATGGCGCCCATCGACGAGAAGCCAGGTCCGACGCGCCCGATGGAGGCGATCAGGGCGGACACTCTAGCATCGCCGGGTCCCGTCTCAAAGCAGCCGGTAAGTCCGGCTCTCATGCATTATACATGACCTGTATGGATGCAGACTCACCCGTATGCAACTCTCAGACGCCTGAGCCGCGGCCGGAAGCCAAGGTGTCGAGCGATGCCGCTATGACACTCCGCGGCGGCGGCATGGAC